>OY997588.1:139594147-141994147 GCA_963921825.1 Erodium maritimum | reverse complement strand
AACTAAAAATGTGAGTCCCGGGATGCCCAAGACGACGATGCCAAACAGTAGGGGATGTATCGACCGTGAGGAGTAGAGATGTGGAGGAAGATTTGAGGGTAGGTTTGGAGATGGGGTAGAGGTCACCGGTGCTATCGCATCGGAGGAGTTGAGTCCCCGTCTGCAGATCCTTCACTGAGAGTCCAAAAGGGTCAAATTCAACAGAGCAATGATTATCACGAGTAAATTGACGAACATAAATTAGATTCTTGATGATTTGGGGACTAACAAGAACATTGTTTAAATACAAGGGTTTATGAGAAGTAGGGATAGATGAATAACCAGTAAAATAAACAGGAAGAACAGCACCATTTCCAACAATTATTGAGCTAGCATTCATACATGGTGCGGCGGAAGAAAGCATACCTGTATGTGAAGTAGTATGAGAGGTTGCGCCAGTATCCATATACCAACCATCATCCGAGTGTTGGACAGCCGATGTGGAAGAGAGATGGTTCATGACAGTAGGTTTTGTGACCAAGTTTGGTTGCTGCTGATGCACTGGAACCATATGAGCTGTTTGTGTGTCGACTGAAAGATGTGATAATGGGCTTGCTGTAGCTGGAACGATGACCGAATGTTGGGCCGAGAATTTGTGTTGGGATGCTGGAGGAATGGTTGCTGCAAGCATTGAAGACGGTGAAGGAGCTGCAAAATGTGTTGGTTGTTGATGAAGAAGTGTTGCGCCGAGGGTGCATGGTGATGAGTAATGAGTGCTAAAGCTGTCACCGAAGTTGTGGTGACGACCGTGACCAGCGGAGCTGCAAAACGTCATTGAGCTAGGACCAAGAATTGGAGGCATTGGTAGTGCCTTGAACGAGGGTTGCAGTGGTTGTTGGTTGAGTCCAACTCCTGTTATGAAAACAAATCCTGCAAAATGGAGATATGATCGAACTGTAATGTGACGTTAGAATGGAGAGCCAAAAAAAATATTGGTTGTCAACCAATGATAAATCGGTAGACAACTGTAGGAGGATTTTTGTATGAGGTGTAGTGCCGAGGGGATCGGCTATGGGTGTGGAGGAATTTATTTGGTGGTGCTAATGTATCAGAAACAAGGGCAATATAGAAGTGAAGAAGATGGTACTGTTTTTTTTTTTACTATTATTATTATTATTATTATATTGGTAATAATAATAAAAATCAGAAGAGGAAATAGATAGAAAATCAAAAGTTTCAGTAACAATAGACTTTTGACTTCGAGAAGTAGAAAAGAAGACGATAATGATGAATATGGTTTAGTTTTTTTTTTTTTTTTGAAACAAGAATATGTTAAATTGGGAAGAAGAACTTGATTAAGGAGGATAATGATGTATTACTGGAAAAGGGATAAGAAAATGCTTGGTGATCAAAATCAATATACGATTTGGTGTGTTTGGCTAGTGATGGCAGTTATGGTTGTATTGTATGGTGATTTGGTATAGGTATGGGTTACTGTATGGTGATGGCTGGAATGTGAAAGACAGAAAAGAAGTGTGGCAGAGACATAAACAGGGGGAAGAGGAGGTGCACGTACCAAAAAAAACGGCAGATGAGAAAATATTAACGCAGCACAAAGGAAATAACCTAGCTCTGATACCATGAAGAATGAATAATTCCCCTTGAAGGTTTCATGTTTGGTTCATGTATATATAAGGCATAAAAGAGTCCAAGCTGAACCAAAATACCTATACATAAGTGTTCTAATAAAACTGAAATACAAGCAATAATATATATACAATCTAACAGGGCTTGCTACCTAAACAATCAATCCACAATGTATCAGTTTGGCACACTCCAATCTCGTGGAGTAGAAAAATGCTTATCATATGAATCAGATACCCAATAACTTGCTTTGCCAAAGAAGGCTTTTACAAGGGTTTTGGGCCAACTGATAGATTTTATGTCGATAACATGTGGAAATACAACTAGTTATAATGGGTCACCAGATACTAATCTAAATTACAGGATAGTTAAGCCTCCTATACAGAAGCTCCCCATCATAGGCAAAATAAATATAAATAGAACTTGCCACCAAACTTTTCACTTCATTCTGCCCCTTCAATCTTCTTCTTAATAGCTTCGATGTCCGTAGCAAGTTCTTTTCTGCTCGACTGCAGGGATGTGTTCACCATGCCAAGTATCAGCATTTACAATCAGATGTTTTACTCAAAGTCGATCGAAATAGTCTTTGTAAATAGTCAATGTTGGTTGAACAGTTATATATATTGACATATCTAACTCAAGACCAATCATAGAATGACACATACCCTTCTAAAATTATTTTTATCATACTTAACGGTTGATTACCGACATGAGCTATTTTAATCCACTTTTGAAAAAGGTAGTTATCCTATATGTTAATTTTAAAACTCATACAGTTGAACCACGTCCCATGGACACAAAATTCTATACTGATGTCAGCTCATATTACTTAATGTGCTAAGCTCCAACATGGGATAATCCAAATAAAATTTAAAAGAAGCAGCTTCTATTTAGAAAACCGAAAAACTTTAGTGCAGATTTTACCTTGAATAGAAGATATCGGTATACAAACCATCCTGTGTATCCAAGTCCTACCAACTCCATGATCTTCGGAAGCTGATACCATCATTAAACTATTGCAGTCAGTAATGAATCATGCCAAGCCAATTCCGAGTAAAAGAAAGTGCACATAAATGTGGATGTTAAAGAATGCACTGTTTTATTAATGATTCATACCAAGGGAACTGAGTTGATAGCACCAACAACAACAGAAGACAGCCAAACAGCAAGAATAGCTCCACCACCGTAGATAAGCACAGTTGATTTGTTTTCTACTCCATCCCACTGGTGACAATAACAGAAAGAAATCATCTCAACCAACCGTTAACTCTACGAGCTTGGACAAAGTTAACAGTAGGAAGAAGAATATGAGAGCACGAAAGAAGCTTATGAAAAATACCACAAAGTTGAGTTCCATACCTTCTCCTTGAGGTCAGAGAATAGTTCCCCAGTATCAATAGAAGCAGACGTGTCTTCTGAAGACGAGGCTCTTACCTGGAACAGAACAAATCTCCGAGGCTCTGAAAGAAAACAATAAAAATGAGCAATGATTTAAAAGCAAAGAATGAAAGAATTTTTAGTCCATCAAGCTACCATTCCCCTCAATGGATGGAACAAAATTACTTGGACTATTAATTGATAAAATATGAATGAATCCTAATAGTACTTATGCATTGTACAGCGAGCTCAATGAGTATTTTGAGAAAACCAAAATAATGGCAGATAAAAGATGTAGAAACTAAGAATGTATTGTAAAAACTAAACATATAAAGAGTTCAATCTTGGCGAACACGTGAAGATCAGAGAACAGTTAGGGAGCCTCTTCCCCAAGAATCTAACAGGGACACGACTTGACGACTTATTTAACAGGTTGGACATGATTAATACATATTATCCAACTTGAGAATGAGTCTATAAAATTGGAATTCATCAATTAGGATCAATGTATACATTATCTACAACAAGTGGTTAAAATTCTAGTAAGAAATGAACTCTAACAGGTTATAATTCATATACACAATCTCTAATTGATACCAAACTTTGGAAAGAAACAGGCCAAATCAACCAGCAACCAATTCTTATAAACTCTACAATATTCACCATAACCAGGAATCAGTCAAGGAGCAACTAACCAATTCTTAGGAAAAAAATAAAGTAAATTGCATGTATGTAGGCTCAGCTACACAAAAGCGCAGTGAAAGTAGCGAAGGGAAGGAGAGGTACCTGTGGAGAGTTTTAGTTTAAGGTCAGGGGAAGAGAGGCGAGGAGGGAGGTAAGGCAATGTAGAGGAACAGCGAGTGGTTGCGGAAGAGACGCGAGGGATCAACACGGCGGTGGCCGCCAGAGAGGTCGCCGGCGCTGCCATTTGACGATGATATATGAGTGGAGAGAAAGAGCTCAATCGGTTGAGGTTCTTCTATCTTCAACAATGAATTGAAGGGGACGAGAGGGATTGGGTTTTGGTTTTTCGAAAAATAATTTAAAAAATTCAAAATGGCAAGATTATCTTGCTTTCCGTTATGTCCATTCGTGTCGCTCACATATTTTCTCTCCCAAATGTGGTCGGATGCTCTTGACACGTGGCAAACCTTCATCGTCACTTGTTCCCTGTCTATCCATCCATATGGGATGTATATGGATCCGAACATCAAAGTTGATTATGGAAAATAGTGGTTCTCACCCTTTAATTTAATTGTGTTCCTACATTAATGAGAATCAGCTAGAAATTTGGATAATAAGAGCGTGTACAGGAGGGGAACGGGGGCAAAGGGCTTCTGCCTCGAGCTTCGGGGTTCAAGCCCCGTGTGATGTGGGACCGCGTGGGCAGGTGCGGCGCGTGGGGAAAAAACGTCTGTGCCTCTCGCCTCTCTCTCCTCGTGTGATGCGTGTCTCTAGGGCAAAAATGGTCATTGGCCAACGACTAGTTTTTTTTTAATTCAACATAAATACAAAAATCAATTCTCAAATATCTACACATACTCCTTACCCTCTTTCATTCAATCTACATCAACTTTCTCTCTAATTCTTTCAACATTTTCTCTCCAATTTGCATATTTTATTTTTAACAAGAAATGTCCGACGATGAGGCTCAAATGAGGGAGGAGCTCCAAGTAATGTCCAACATGACCTTATGGAGCACATATGGACTCGGTTTGGAACGAATTACCGTGTCTCAGACAACGACACGGATTCGGACGACTGAGATGATTCCTTTAATAAATTTGATTTACTAGAAAGCATTGTAATGTTTGATTATTAATGAAATTTCAAGTTTATTAATTAGTTTTGCATTTTTTAAATTTATGTATTTATTAATTAATTTTATATATTTTATATATTATTTTGTTAATTAAATATGCATTTAACAAATTCAGTAAAAACATAATTATTATATATTTTATATATTATTTCCGGCGACGATGGCGGAGGAGGAGGAGGCGACGGTGGCCGGGGACGATGGCGGAGGGGGGTCGGGGAAGATGGGTGAACAGTAACAGATTTTTTTTTGTTTTTAATATAAATTAAATTAAATTTTTAAAAAAATAAAAACGATTTTTGATATATAAAATTGTTTTGAATAAAAAATATATATTTTTATAAAAAAAAACTGATTTTTATGTATTTTTAAAATTAAAATCTGATTTTTTGAAAATAAAAATTGAATTTATAAAAAAACTGATTTTATTTTACAATTAGTGAAATTTTCATTTTAACACCCTAAACAATGAAGGGTATTATTGTCATTTCACTTATTTTCAAATTCTGAGCCAATGGCATAAGATGAAAATTTGAGTAATAGTTAGGGGTATTTTGGACATTTTACCCGGCTGGGTATGAAAGTGAAATTAAAATTATGGTTTGGGTATGAGACTGATAAAAATTTAGGCCAGTGTATCAAACTGAAATTAAATGTTTGCCAGGGTGGTAAAATGAAATTTTTCCTAAAATCAATTTACAACAAAAACACAATTTTTTTTTTGATAAATGATGGTTTTATTCATAAGCTTTGGAATAATAGATTACAAAGCTGTGGGGAAAAGTTCCCAAATAACCTCCAAAGACAAAAGCAACCATAGACGATTAACCAACAATACTAGGGAAAACAGAAACAGTTATTACTAATAATTTGCTATTAGGCTATTACATCAAGAAAAACATTTCTAAAAAGTCTTTAATGGTGTCTAAAGACAAAAACCTTCAAGTTACATATATGCCACAAACAATAAATAAAACATTAAAATGTCTGTTTATTCAAGTACAAGGATTTAAATTCAAGTTTATTACAATCAAATAAATTTTGAACTTTAAAATCAAATAAATTCATTAATACTTATGTCAATATTTAATTTATTTTAACTTAACAACCAATTTACTACATGATTGTTTATAGACAAATTTATGATTAAAAGTAAACTGATCTCCTACATTTTACTTATGTTATACTGTTAATCTAATACTAGTATTAACATTTAGTTTAAACCTCTTATAATACTATAACCATCAAATTAGTAAAACAAAACATAAACATTTTTATATACACACCTAAAGTCGGGCGGTCGGTTTTTTACCGGTTTAGAAGATAAAAAACCGTACCCACCCAAAATGCTACCAGGTTGGTATTTTTTTAACCGTGACCGTCGTCGGTGACACTGGTTCGGGTGATTCCGGTGATGGGGACGGCCGGTGACGGTCGGTTTTCGGTGATGGTCGGATATTTTCCCAGCCCTACCAGTAAATACAGGGTTCTGCCTCTTGCCCCCCTTGATGTCTAAGTAGATGCTGATGGGATATTTTATTAAATTTATTAAATTCTTCATTAAAACAATAAATATTATATAAAACTAAAATTAATTAATAATAACATAAATTAATTAAAAATAGTATTAACACAAGTTATTAATTTTGTTATAGTGTAAAATTATCTATTTTTACCTTAATTTTGGACTAATCCTATTTAGTTAAATCTGATTTTATGTATTTTAAAAAAATCAACAGGGATGGCCATGTGTCGCGACATGACTGGCTGGCGCGTGACCCATGACCCACGACCTATGAACCGAAATAACGGGTCACGAGTCGCGGGATGCGACAACGACCTGCTATTTAGCGGTTCGTGGCCGTAGAAAACAATATTTTTTAATCATCAATGAATACCAACCAATCTATTTCATCATTCCATCAAAAATTAGAAATCTCAAGTTCTTGTTCCCACAAAACTTACATTCCGATAAAAAAAATGTCTAGCGACGACAATATTCAGAATCCTACTCCACCCGAGATGAATGCGGAGCAACTGGGGTGTTCCAACATATGTTGCAAATCAATCAACCTATTAGCCAAAACCCGTACATGCAACCAGGTTTTTACCCAATCCTTTTTATGTAACCAAGTACGGGTATACATGGGCGGATATCTGTCTGTCGGAAGGGATTTTCATCCGCCCGCCCGTACGGTTGCAAATTTTGATTTTTGTGATCCAAGTCTCGCCCATGACAAGTGGACATTTAGCGGATTCTATCCGTAAAATATGTGGATGGTTGGATAAAATCTGCATGATCCGCACACTTTAATCAAAATCTAAGATGAAAATTATTATTAAAAAAAACTAATACTATTTTTTATTCTGGTAAGTTTTTGACACCTAATTACATCATAAAAATACCACATGATTTTTTTTTACAAAAATACTGATTTCATTCATGTAGTTGGGTCGACTAATAATGACTTTTGTAGTATGGTTGATTAAACTCTATGTATTAAATTGAGCTTAGTACCATGTATGGGCGGGTGGATCATACATTGATCTATCCACCCTAATCCGCAGTCCACCCATATTGTTGTGGATCAATAAAATTTGGTCCACTATCCATCCACTTATATGCGGATGAATATAGGATGATAGCGGATAAGCTGGTGGAACGGTTTTAACCCCACCCTCTTCATGAACCCCAACCTCGTTTCCCAATATTACGGCTACCCACACCGAGTCCCACGACATCAGCAGCTCGACCCGAATGTCTTTTTAGTCGTCTTTTATCGGGCCTTTCAAATCTAGAAGCCCAGAAAAGTCTAGACATCTGATGAAGAAAATCAACTCTTATATACTTGGATACACACCTTCGAAAAGGATATGAAGGGTAACCCATAAGAGCATAGTACCTGTTAAGGACAAATTGAGAACAAAAAAATCAACCAAGGAAATAAGTTCTTGTACAAGATGTGGTTCAATGCAAAAACCACTAGAATAGATATATGCCTCGAGTGTTGAAATTCCACAAGAATATGATGAAGGTACAACTATCTTATACGAGCGGTTACTCCGACGATGGCCATGTCAGTATGGCCATGGAAGTGTTCTCTCGGGAGAAAAAATCGGCAAAGTTCGATCATTATCATTAGTGGGAAGTTCTGCACATGGAAGATAAATTCTTGGCGGAGGAAGGCACAACTGGGGACAAGAGAAACAATTGCATCATGTTGAGATTACAACTCAACACCACCCCCTTCAACTCCGGTCGATAATGATTCCTCCAATTCCGTCGGTGATGATACTACACCTCTCGGTGGTGAGTCCCAATCGGATTGGGTTCCTACAGATCCAGGTGAGGGAGCTGATAACCGAAGTGTCCCACCACCTGAATAGCGTCTGTTGGGAAGAAGTCAACGAAGAGGAAAGGAAAAACCGTGACCGTTCATGCGAATGTAGTGGCGGTTATGGATCGAGCAAGAACATATATGGATCAAGCGAAGTTAGAAATTGCTGATAAATTATCAAGTTTCAAGACCAATGGAACAACCCTGAGATAGTACAAAGGAATAAACCTTTCATCATTCGGAATCGACGAAGAAATTGTTTCTCGTTGATTACAGACGGAATTGAGAAAATAATCGTCATGAAGCATGCATCTCCTTCCGCATGACCTTTTCCTATATGTGTTCAGGTTGCTGTCTTGTATCTACGTGATGAACTTTTCACTTGAACAACTCTATCAATCAACTCAGTCAAAGACATCGAGTAGTGAACGAGACTTTTCTACAACGAGTCATGTACCTCATGTGGTTTGTATATATCTCCTCGGCTCAAAGGATCCATTAAATGCGAAAGGTGTGGAGAGAAATAATCTTGAAGTGGTGAGAGATGAAGTAGTGAATCATATGACTTTTGATTTACGGAACATGAGTATTTTGACTGGACTGAAAATAAGAGTTAAATCTAGACATTATTTATAAATATATATATATATTTTTTAAACACATATAAGTTTTAAAGTGGCCGACAAAAGTAACCATTATTATTTCATCCGAGATTGAACAAATTGTCAAGACGATGAAGTTAATTCACTCGCTCGTTCCCCTGACGTTTGGAATGCTACTAGAAACATATATACTTTTTTGATTAGGGACATAATGAAGAAGGAAACAAATATTCCGATGGAAAATATATAGTAGGCCACGAAGGTAAAGGAGGTATGGAAACCCAAGTGGGATTGGAGTTGTAGTAAGCATCTTCTTAAGTTAATGCCGGTGGTTGGGTTGACCTGGCAATGACCACCATATCCTCCTCAACAATATTCGTGTCCATCATCGTTTTCGTGCTTGCTAAAATAATGGTAGCCGGCCCCGGCCTCGGCCTCGCCCCCCTTCACTAACCACACATATCAATACATCCAAATCACTTGTACTCTTCTATCTATTTTTAGCTCCTATTCATTTGCTCCTCTTACATTGAACCATTCCACACCTTAATCTTAATTATGCACCTGCTACTTGCTTTTCTCTTTACTATTCTTTATTTATCAACCACCCAAACAAATAAACTCCATCACTATATAATATCCATATTTTAATTGGAGCTACAACATATAATATATTAATATTTATATGTTTAGTGTGCCTGGATTCGGTCATCTAGACCCGGTGGAATGGGGACTATTCCTAGTTGGAACCGCCTGTCCTCCTTTAACCAATCTATTCTCTTTTATATATATTAATATTATATCCCCCAACCCAACCCAACCCAACAACTCATCTATTCATAAATATAGTATTTGTATCCATTAATTTATAATGAAGAATATTTAAGAAATAAGGAAAAAGGTGAATATGACAACTTTAAAGTTTCCATTAAATAATAAACTTCCAATTCCACATGCAAATTTTGCACCCTCTTCATTACAGTCCTTTCCAACCAGATCACAACATCAAGAGCTCTCCCACTCTCATTCATCAACATCTTCCTCTTCCTTCTCACGATTCCCAATCAGAAGACGTAATCGTGTGTGTGCTGGTCTCAATTAAGCACCAATCATGACCAGAGATCGCATAGAGATCATCGTATCGACCAGGGGGTGATCGGTTCCTTGATGGGGTCCAACGGGAGCAGCGGCTGGTGCACCCTCATCGTTTCCTTCCTTGTCGCGTCCTCATTGCTCCTCCATGCGTCCGCACAATCCCAGCCCTACGATCTCCGCTCCTTGCACACTCTGATCTACAACTCCGCATCGGACGCACTGGCCCGCAATCCCCACAGCGGCGTCCTTTACAACCTCTCCCTCCCCGCCAATGTCTCCGCCTCCGTCGTCCGCTTCCACGGCGGCAGCTTCCTCGCCCGGGGCACCGTCAACTCCAGCTCCTCCTTCTTCTTCCCGCCGGGCCTCTTCCCCTCCCCCTACGTCAAGAGACTCGCGCTTCTCTTCCAACATTTCGGGACCTTGTCGCCGGCCTACTTCTCCGTCCCCGGCCACCACCTCGCCGCCCCCGTCGTCGGCTTCTCCGCCTACAACGCCTCTCCCTCCGGCCTCGGGGTTCCCGTCGAGCTCGTCCCCATGCTCCAGCCAATCATGGTCCTCTTTCATAACTTGAACGGTCCAAGCAATAATGTGACCATAAAATGTGTCACGTTCGGGCCCAATGGGTCTATTCACTTGGTCAACATGACCACTCCGAACAAGTGCACCGTGCACGAGCAAGGGTACTACTCCGTTGCGGTGGAGTCTTCTCCGCCGGAGAAGAAAGGGCCGTCGAACTGGTGGGTGATCGGATTGGCGGCCGGGTTCGGCGGATTGGCGGCGGCGCTCGTTGTGGGGACGGTGGTTTATAAAGTTTGGAGGAAGAGAAAAATTGAGGAGATGGAGAGGGAGTCGGAGAAGGAGGTGTCCTTCGACACTTTTTGGGTGGGTGGAAGCAAAATGCCTTCGGCGCCGATGGTCAGAACTCAACCGGTTCTTGAAGATGAATACACCCCGTAACAAGAGTTCACACCACCAATTCATTTGATTTGTTTTACTACAAATAGGTTTAATTTTTTATGTAGATAGATATATATCATTTTTTACAATATATGTAATGGATAATAATAACTTTTTTTTATTCTCGTCTTCATTTTCTTTGTGAAATTATTTTATTCTAGTTCAAAACCAAGCTAGTGTTGGATTAAAACTTCAATTTTTGTTGGATTCTTTTTTGTTCAACTCATTCATTATTGTTGGATATGTGGATGTGATTAAGTTTATGAGTCTTGTCGTTGAAGAGTTAATAAGTGGTGTCCTCTGTTGCTAGAAGTTGATCTGTGGTAGCTGTTAGTGGTTGATTGCAGAATGTTTATGATGTTTGCTTCCAACTTTTCTGCTTTGTTTATGTTACCACTAATGAGCTTAAAATAGACTTTTTAGTCATGAATATAAAACAAGCCATATGAGGTTATATTTGCTGAGAAAAACAAACCTTTTTTTCCATTCATGCACAATCATTTGACATCAACATAGTTTTGTTTAGCTGAGTTTTCCCATTGGGTTTGGACAGTTATAAACTAGTAAAATTTGCTATAATTTAGAGTACTGATCATTCTTCAGTTTGGTTGAGGCTGAAAGAGAAATTGATAGAATAAAAAATTATTAAATCTATTTTTCTTTTTTTTGTCAGTTAACCTGATAGAAAATGACCAGTAATTCATTAATTACAACACATTGATAGGTGAGACTGATAGAATAAATAAATAAATAAATTTTAAATACAAATATATTATAGGAAAATGACATTTCATTGAAGTTCATTCGAAATAAAGAAACAAGGGTAACAATTCGAAATAAAAAAATACAATGAAAATTAATTATTCTTCATCACTAAACTTATTCCAAATATGTTCGAGTAGGTCATTTTTCAATGCAAGATGAGCATGTTTATTGTGGATCATGTTGGTTTTTGTTACTATGACATTGGCGTGGACAATGCTTCCTTGCGTAAATCTTGGTTCGGTGGATCCTTCTTCATCTACTTGTTCAATGTAATATATATATGTATGATGTTCGGTATCATCGATCATATTGTGCATGATAATACAAGCATTCATGACTAGGCCGAGGGAAGAGGGCTTTCACATTCGAGTGATAATGTGAAACCGAGATTAGAGGACCCCAAATACATGTTCCATATTCTTCCTGCATGTTTCTTAGACTAGAGCATATTTCTTGGGCTTCGGTAGTTCAGTCAATGAGATTGTTTTAACATAAACTGGCCAAGAAGCATAAATACCATCAACTAAATGATAAGGAAGCTTGTGCCTATGTCCATTTATCATGAATGATACAGGTGGTTGCCAACCATTTACGACAGCCGAGAACAACCTTGAATGGTTAAACATAGTTAAGTCGTTGTTCGAACCCGTTATGCCAAAAAATGCGTGTCAAATCCACAAGTTCCGCGTGACAACAAATTTGAGGACCACATTTGGTCTGTTACCCTGATCCCTCCTCAAATGCGATCCTTTCAATGTCGTTGGACAATTCTTCCACTCTCAGTGCATGCAGTAAAGACTACTAAACATCTTGGAAAATCCACGACCCTCATTGACCGCTAATATGTGGTTCATATCAGCTTGTGTGGACTTACGTAGATAAGTGCTGCCTAAGTTAGTAATTGTTGCCTTACAAAAAAAATTGACGCATTCAACAGTCGTGCTTTGTCAATTCTTAGATACTTGTCCATGTCATCGGCTGTAATTCCATAACACAACTGCCTAATGACAATAGTACATTTTGATAAGTTGATAATGATACATGACCCAACCCGTTCATGTCTAGCTAAAAGTATGGACCTTTTTCCTCCAACTCATGGACAATATGCCTGAAGAAATCCTTCGACATTCGTAAACAACGACGAAATAGCACGTCAGTGTACACGAGGGTTATTAAAATAGTCACGCATTAAACATTTGTGGCCAACAACTCGGTCTCTTTTGATGTAGTTTTTCTTATTACGTTGTTGTGGTTGATTCACGAGTTCCTCGATATTACTTCGAAGGTCTTCCATTGAACGTTCAAACATCCGCTCCATTGCACGCTTGTTGGCAAGAAACGCCCTTCTCTCATTGAAATTGCTCGATATTTTCGTAAAACCAAAATATTAGAATTTAAGAATTTCAAGTTAGGAGAGTGGAATAGAAGGTGTTATTTTGCAACTTTTTAGAATCCGGATTTATAGAATCTTTAGGTCATATTAGCATTTAATTTTGGTTGTTTCAACATAAAAATGTAGAAAAACAAGGATCAAGCATTGATCAACCAAAATATAGCCACTGGCGTCAGCTGAAATCAGCGACGGTAACGATATCACCACGACTATCCGCCAACGGCTTTCCCATGTATATACCTATTTTTTTTTCTTATGATGTTTATACAACTTGGGTTCACACTTGGAACAATTGTTCAACCATGACAAATAGACAAAATGATAAGAGTGCATGGAAGAACAAAACATATTGTCATCACTAGACTGACAAGTTTGTGATTAATGAGTTGGTTCCACAGTTCATCTACTCAAATAATGGGTTGGTCTAAATTTTAAATGGACTGGGTTCTAATTCCACGGTGAAATCATCATCAAGCTCATACTTTTACCCAACTCTCTTAATGAGTTTGTATAATTATATAAGTGATACAATAAGAGCTAGAAATAAGAACCAGCGTTGCCTAAATATCCTATGACAAGAGTGATTCATTAGAGAAAAGACCAAATATGTAAAATGTAACATTCGATTGAAAAAGAAATAATACAGATCGACAAGGTTCGTTGATACATTAATTAATAATCACAAATAGTTGTTTACAAGTCATAGGGTTGCTTGCCGGTGAACTTGACCTCGATGGGGCTGACGTTCTTGCCGATGGACCTGAAGTTCTGGCCGACACCCTGGCGGCCCTTGTTGACCTTCTCCGGGTAGACGCCGTCCTTGGGGTGGAGGTACTGCACCTCCCCGTTGGGGAAGACCCTGTAGAACTGGTACTTGATCTTGTACTTGGACCTCAGCCTCGTCCCCAGCGCCAGGCACTGCTCCTTCCGCGCCAGCTTCAGCAGGTTCGGCCCCTCCCTCATGATCGCCGCGCCCCCCGTCGGCATCTCGAATATCTGCTCCTTCGGGGACTCCCACGTGATCACGTAGAACTCCTCCACCTGCGCCTTCCGGAGCAGCCCCCCCGTGCTCCCCCCGAAGATCGGGGACGGGGTCGTCGGGTCCAGCTCCGGCGGGGTGAACCCTGCCGGGGCCTCCTCCTTCACGGCGGGGGCCGGGGCCTTGTCGGCGGCCGCGCTCACTCGGATGTTCCTCAGGGAGGAGTGCTTGGGGAGGGCTAGAGCGGAGGGCTGGTTCCAGGTGATCGATGAAGAAGAGAGGCTTGGCGTGAAGAGGGAGGCTTGAGTTGCCATGGCCATCTTCTTTCTATCTGTCTGTGGGTTTGTGATCGATGAAGAAGAGAAGAGGGGTTATTGTTGTGTTTGGGGTATTGGGTTTGTAAGTGTGTTTTTGAGAGGATGGGAGAGGAAGAATGTGGATGAGTGGATGTGGGTATAGAGATAAGGTGAGATTGGTTGGGCCAATTAGACTTGCTCATACTGATGCTTTACACACACCTCACCTTCTCTGGATAAGCTTAGATTCTTCACTCCCTTCTATCCAACCAATTACAAACTGCCTTTTGATACTATGTGTCCACCTCATCCTGCATCTTTTTTACTCTTCGTTACCACTTACTTACAGTTACACTCCTATCTAGTGATACTTGGAACATTTACACCGAGCACATGAACCACGGATCACGAACCCGCGGTTTGTACGTTCGAGCACGACCCACGACGTCGAAAACGGTTTTGAGGTGGGCGGCTTTGCTGGCGCCCATTCATGGCATGACACGCGGTAAGTTTACAAAATATAACGTTGATAATTTTAAAAATATCTTTTGATAGAAAATCTAACGTTGATAATTTTACAAAATATACATGGGTCAGATGAAAAATTGATACACTTTAGTGTTGTATGTTTTTTTGTGATAAACTCGAAAATTTTATTAATAAAAGACCAATTCCTAGTAGGAAAGGACTAATGAAAACAACAATAATGAAAGGAGCTCTACAAAACAGAGTTGAGGGCCAAAACCCGAATAAGAGAAGAAAAAAATACTACAGGCACTAAAGGAAAGAAAACCACCAACACCAGGTGTCTCGTCGCGACCAACGAACAATGCCACGGGGTGAACAGGTGGATCCTCTATAGTTGTATGCGACGTTATGATATTAACCTTTCAATATATGAATCGTCAGAACCTCATACTTGGATTTACTCAGCCGCTAAGATCCTTCTCGCCCAATTAATCAGACTCGATCCGATGACATAGCACGAGAATAGCGCATGCCTACCTCATATTGGGTTGGGATTGTTGATTTCGGTGCCTAAGTAGACCATTGGCTCGATTTTTAAAACACTCGATTTCCTGACATTCTTCTCGATTTTTGTTTTTGTTCTGAAGCCTTAAATCGAAAGAAAATTGAGAAGACGATAACCCAATCAGGTGCAATTTGAAGCATCCAAGCTAGGCGAAAAGTAGTACTAAACTCCAATGGAGAAGCTCGGCCTGGAAGGTTTCCAATTGGCTCGAGGTCTAGTGGAGGATATCGTGAAGTTTAATGGATATCGTATGTTATATGAGACTAGTTGAGACGACGATGACAAGGGTTGATTGTGGTCAATCTCGAGGAAATGTAATTGGTTTGTGCCATATCTTATTGGGACGGGACATGTTTCCTCAACGGTGTCCCACTCTCCCGCCTGGTACTCATTGAACCCGACGAGGTTGCGTAACGTAGCAGACCTTGCCTGATTGTTTGAACCAACATGAGCTTATATTCTTGATCCCTGACGTCTAACACCGCCTTTGAGTTGATCGGTTGTGCCACAATCTCATCGTCATAAGAACCTAGGTTGGTCATTCGATGAGCTTGGATGATCAAAGGGCGATGGAGATTTGAGACCTCATAAGATCCACCATAAAGAGAGATGCATACTCGTGACGGAGACGGTACAAGTGGTGGCCGATTAACCACCGGAGGAAAAGAATGAGGTGGTGGTAGTGACTTAACGATGGCTGGAGGGGACGAGTTTCAAAGAAGAGACCATAGGTAACAATGGCTTGCAACTTGCAACCACGGCGGGGGGGAGAGAGAAAGCATCGGTTTTATGATAAGAATAATCCCAAATTATTGAACTTAAAACCATGCATCTTATGGTGTGTGCTGTTATTCATGTGTGTTGTTTTTTAAACACGAGAACTATCAATTTATTAATGAGAATTGGAAAGGACATAAAGACCGTATATATTTGTGTAAAACCCCACTTATTTCTAAAAGGGTAATAGTGTGAAATCAGATACAGGGAGGTGGGAAATTGCAACAAGAATTGTTGAAGGAGACAAATAAAAAAAAGGGAAAGGAATCAGACTGGGCCGAACCGGTTAGGCTCACCCAACCGCATGGCCCAAGCCCAGCATCACGCCAAGCCCAGCCCGAATCAATTCTGAACCCTAGTGTCTTCATCTTCAGCTTGCGCGCACGACTACCGAGACACGCCGCACACGCCCTTCTCTCTCGCACTCTCATCTTATCTCTCCCTCAGATCTGAAACACCCCCGTTCTCTCTCTCAGCTCTTCTCGTCCTCCACCTCCCTCTACGGCCTCACCATCACCCACGCCTAGCCCTCACTTTTCCCCCTCCGAGCTTCAATCGAACCTTCCGCGGTCGGAATCGAAGCGATCTCGCCGGAGAACGTGCGATGTCTCCGAGCTCGACCTCGCCCGGTACCCTCACCGTCCATCTCTTCTCCGTGTTCCACCGCTAGAAAACCCAGCCTAACGAGCCGGATTAGGACGAGCATCGCCGTCTGAAACCCGAGCTCCATCGAGCTTCACTCGCCGGAGAACACGTGCCCTCGTCAGATCTGAACGAGAGGCGAACGTGGGTTCTCGCCTAAGTCACCGCCGCCACGGCCACGGGCTCGTCGTGGACCTGCCGCCTTCCTCCGCCTCTGTTTCTCCTCGTCGCACCTCACCTGCCACCGTGGAAGACGGTCGGAGCAGCCCTGACTTGCCGGAGCTGGAGAAAGGTTGAGCACGAGGATGGACGGGCTTCTGGGCTTGGTGGATTGGGCCAGACAAACAGGAGTGGGCTGAGTGGTCGTGGACCAGGCCGAGTGTGGGCCGGGACACGGGCCTGGATCGGACGAACCATGGGCAAGGCCCAGGCCTGGGCGAATCTGAAGTTCGGGTCGGCTCCGGGGCTGACCGGGTCAGGTCCGGGTTCGGGTCAGGTCAGGGTCTGGATCCGGGTCGGATCGGGGTCAACCCGGTTCAAAGAAAAATATTTTAAAGTCAGATTTAATCAATTCAAGGTGAGAAATTAAAGGACAAATTTGGATAAATCAGCGAACCCTTGGACAATTATCAGTATTGATTTGGACGTTTTATTTGTCAAACCTAGACGGGACTTCGCCCGAGAACGAAGAACTTGGACCCGAGCTAGAAGAACGAAGATCACGCCGGAACCCGTGTGAAGAACGGAGTAGAGACCACCGAGCTTGACAACAGAGTTTTAGAGGAAGACCACAAGGTAGGGAAAGTCTTAACTTCTCGTTTAATTAACGCCTAATATGCCTATTAGGTTAATAAAATCGGAAAGGTCTTAGACTTGCATATAGGATGCGAATAACTAGAATAAATGTATTTCTTTTACTAATAAACGGACGTGTCTAGTAAGCATGCTTAGGATGTAAATCACTAGCATAATTCGCTTTCAATACTTGAGAATTGATTTACTGGTAGAGAGGCCGTGATGAGCCCTCAGATTAGTTGTTGTGTTAGGTTCACATGCTTGATTGCCTAATTTGGATAAGTTAAGAGTCTAATACAACTAGATAATTCGTTTGATCAAATATGAATGCTTGACTGCTTAATTGCGTATTTGCTTGAATGCTTGAATGCTTAAATGATTGAATGGTTGATCGAGTATGACTGGTTGTGCCAAGGAGGCACGATCAGGTGATCGATTGACTGGTGGAGAGCAAGCAGTAAGTGATGGTAAGTGTAATTGTGGGTATGAATCCCGTGTGGTGTGTATTGACGAACGTGTGACGTTATGCGTCTCCTCTAGACCGAGGGAAAATCTGATATGACACAGAGAGTATTGTGAATCGGAGGGTGGCGACTACATGTCCCACGACATTATTCTACTTGTCCCGATGACATATGGTCCTTTGGATACGTTTCCAAGAATCCCGATGATATGCGTCCTCCAAGGGATGTTTCAGGCATTCTCGACGTTATACGTCTCTGCGACGTTATGCGTCTCCTCTGGACCGAGGGAAAATCCGACATGACACAACGAGTATTGTGGATCGGAGGGTGGCGACTTCCTGTCCCACGGCATTACTTGAACGTTCGATCTTCTATTGAGTATTTAAGAAATGCATTGATTCTCTTATTTTTCCTACGATCATTATTGATTCTTTGAAATTGTTAAATATTCGGGTTCCCTCCGTATTTCATCATCGGTTTGGTTTCTCGTTTTATTAAGATTTGAATGAACTTGTGAACTCCTGTTTATTAAACTAAAAGGGTGACCTGGTTATGCATTTTCCCTACTGAGCGTAAGCTCACCCCTCCTGTCGTTGTGGTGTTTCAGGTGTTGAGCGGGAGCAGTATTAGCCGGACTCTCGGAGCTTGGGAGCTTGAGGGTTTAGCTAGTTTTAGAGACGTGTACTCTTTTATGTTGGATATCGTATTTTACTTTTTGAGCTGTGACTCTTTACATTTGAAGGATTTATATCATTGGAAAATTTGTTTTATTTTATTATTCTTGTTTTACTGTAAATCTTTAGTCACGTCTCGAGTCCGGGCAAAACCAGATTTGGGGCGTGACAATTTGCTATTAGTGTGAAAAAGATGAGACATAGTTCTGGTGACACCCAGAACACTGATCCTATAACTATTAGCTCGGATAATTCTAAGGATATTGTAAGGGTCGGTCTCTATTCCAGTTATGGGTAGTGTTGAAGATCTTGTGGTCTTTCCCCGTCTCGACTTAGTTGATACTGGTGTGTCGCACTAAGCGCCCAAGGAGTATGCCAAGGAAAGGAGAAGGCTGGGAACCAGAAAGGCTCTAGTTCAATGGGGCTGGGGTGTTGCTCCTTAGTGGCACCCCAAGTTGTCTGAAGTGACTCATGGTGATCCGCGAGTCAACTGGTCGTGCCTCTCTCTAGTCTTCTCGGGGTCATCCACCGTTGACGTGTCTGTTGTCTCCATGGTGTATTGTCTTGAGTGGGCGTCTCAAAACCATCCATTTTCAGGGGAGGAGATGTATTATCGAGGCTCCTCCTGTCCCCGGAGCCCTTGGGGAGGCTCGGTGGCCCTCGGAGGGGAAGGATACCATCGAGGTTCTGCATGTCGCACCTGGGTTGTTGGTTCCGACGGATCTTCAACCCCGTGATCATTTTTTCCCATTTGTAGAGGGACTGAGGCCAACCCCCCATGGTATGAGATGGTCGGGTTTTTAGTGTGACACGCAAGCGCAACAGCATCGCCATCATCCGTGGGTCTTAGGTATGATCTGGATTCGTGAGAGGCTCAAGAAAGATGCAGGCGGATTGGTAGAGTGGTCTCTATTAGTAGAAATCATCCAAGGATGATCCTCATCGATCATGTTCGATCCTCATCCCCGTCGTTGTCTTTTAATCCCTCGTGCAATTGCTCCTCATGCCATTGTTGTAGGTTAGGGTTTCGACATATGTAGATCGACCCCTATGACCCCTAGGACGATAATACGATTTGGGCGTAGGACAGAGATCGAGCGTGTCCTAATCGGTCCTCCATAAGCTCGGTTAGGCTCGGTTTGTTCGGGGATCCGGTGGTGGACATGTTCTTCCTCAGGGGCCTCCCAAATTTGACTGTGGCATAGTTCAGATCGGGCCTGGTGACTTGCAGGATGAGGGTACGCCATTTCATGTGGCAAGAGAGGCGATCGATGGAGAAGGATTCAAGGCTGCTCCTCAAAATGATCCAGAAACCCCAATGGACTGATCGGGTCATGGCGTGGCGTCGGACCGATATGCAAGATGTGGGGGGCTGAAGTCAGCGATCGTAATGTTATGTTCTCTATGATAGGTGGCTGATCGAAGGCGAAACAAGAGATTTAACGGAGACTAAAATAGATTTGAGGTGTGGGAAAATGAAAGAGTTTGAAAAGATAAAAGAACCCTAGAATAACAATTTAAATTCAAAAATTGGTGTGTGCTGATAGATCAATATCATGATAATTGAATTTTTAAATTTCAACAGAAAAAGCAAAGCTATGATTTGTCAGGCTGAAAAATAAAATCTTGCCATAGATGCTGGGCTGGGCTAAGAAAATGCAAGTGGAGAAAAACCCAGCCAAAGTATGTCGGCTTGACAAAAGGGGTAACCAGTGTTTCTTGATTTGTAAAATGGACTTGGGCCCTAAAGGGCCACATATAGCTCCAGACTTTTGTCAAGCGAAAGTGGGATTAGAACTCATTTGAATTTAAGAGATAGATTTGTCTTGTTTTGTTTTGATAAGGACAAGTTAGTGTCTAACATTTAGGTCACACACTCACACTGCCAACATGTAGAAATTGATCATATTTTCAGCTAGGTAAGAAAAAAGTCAAGAAATAATTACAATATAAATATAACAGTATTAAATATGGATGATGTATATACAAACATATTAAATAAATAATAAAAAGTTTAAAGAGCCACACGCCTAGCTCGGCTAGGGTTTGAGACCTCTCAACCCTATCCTTGCTCTATGATGTCGCCGCCTTCATCCATGAAGTCGTCGCTAGCTCTAGGGCGCCATCGGGAGTTCGAGCATCCATTGCTCTTGTCCTGGAAGCTCTAGCCGGATCTCGAGCACCAGCGACTGCACCGCAACCCGTTGTTGTAGCAGTCGTCGTGCACCCTACAAGCGAAGGAAAAGTTATCCCTTGTGCCACAGGTCTCGGTTCCGGCCCCTCTCTGCGATCCCGTTCTAGGGTTCCAGTCTCTCTCCGCCGCACTTCACCCCGACGTAGGTTCGGTCTCCTCTCCCGGCGTTGGTCCGGTCTCTTCTCCCGGCGTAGGTTCGGTCTCCTCTTCTGGTGTTGGTTCGGTCTCCTTTCCCTACGTAGGGTCGGTCTCCCCCCTCCGCCGTCTCTACAACCGCCAGTGAAACCGTCGTCACTGTATCCGCCTCCTTGGCCTCCACCGAGGCCTGTCTCTCGATCTCTACCCCAGTTCTGGGGTAAGATGATCACCTGATCGCCTGCTTCTCCAATTCGGATCATCGCCCATGACCTTTCTCTGGGTTTCCTACTGGGCGGAGCGGGGGGTGCAGAACATCAGTGTCGGTCTCGGGTCTCTCCTCCGTCTCTACAAGCGTCGGTGAAGTCGTCATCATTGTTTCCGTCTCCTTGGCCTCCTCCTTGGCCTCCTCCGCGGCCTCTGATCGATTGGTTCTGGTTTACTTCAGTGTTTATGTTATGTTTTGTAGGGTTACTATTCAAAGAGCGACGATTTAGGACATTTCCCCACGGGGTCAGGTAATTTCACCAAGAGGAATCCCTGATTCACATCTACCATCGTCACACTGACGAACACAAGTTCGGTATTACATCAGCAGAAGTGTGTCGCCTTCGGGGGACCCAACGGTATACAGACCCTACTTTGAGTGGTGTTCGTCGGTCTCTCCTAATTAGCAATGTTATTCAGTACCCTGTAATTTCATTAATTTTTGTATTAGTTAGCCTTAATGGCGCTCCGTTCAAAAACGTCCTAAACGTTTACGTAGTTACAAGGTTATTATGTTTGTCCCGTCTGAGACTTCAAACATGTACTAGCTCTTTTTGAAGGAATAAAAGTTGCGCTTACTAAAAAAAAAATGGATACTGTTAATAATTAATTCGATTTTCTTTCCATCTCATCCTTAAAAAAAGAAAAGAAAAAAGAAAGAATACGCGATAAATAAATAGATATAGTTAACCAGTAGAGTTCTGTAAGACTGTAACAGTGTAACTATTCTTCAAACAAGTAATTGCATGTTGAGTTTTTTTTTGTAAATGGCAAGACTCATGAGGAAGGAGGAGTGCGAAGTTCTACACAGAGGACCAATACAAGGGCGACACGTGGGAGAAATTTAATCTGAGTGGAGTTGGTGAAACGTGGGGCATCCAGAATCTCTAAAAAGTGTCGACCGCATGACATCAGTTGTTAACAGGATACGCCACCTCAGTGGGGTCCTAAGATTTCTCTGAGACGGACACGTCACTCTCATCTGTCCGCAACACGCAGATACCGACACTTCCGGTTTCTACGTGCTTTTGTCTCTTGACTCGAGGCCCAGCCCAGACCAGCCCATCCCGGCTTAGCCCAAACTTGCTTCGCCGGCACTGATGCCAAATCCTTCTCAGCTGACGTGTTTGATCTCTAAGCCGTGCAGCCGTAGTCGTAGATTTACAGGGCGTCAGGAGTGGGCCTGGATGCTTTATTTTAATTTAAAAATATTAAATAGGAAATTTAACGTTTAGTGGAGTGGAGTACACGTGGGATTTGATGAGGGTTCATGACTTGGGAAAGCGAAAGAGGGATTACTCAGCATCCGAAATTGACGGTCACAATTGGAGATTTGGTGAGATTCGAGTCAAAACAATGGGCGTCAAACATGGACTCCATTAGATTAAGCTAAAGAAATGTACTTGAATACAATTAGTAACTCTTCCATGATATTGACTCATGCATGAAATATTTGCATGTGTTTAAGATAATAAGTTTTTTTTTTATGAGTTACTTGCAATTAAGGTTCTAAAAGTCGCTAGGCGCTAGTCGGGCGGTTAGGTCATTCGGGGATTAATCGGGGACTAGACGGGGATTAATCGGGGACTAATCGGATTTGTATTTTTTGTATTTTTAATAGATATATTATTATATATAGAAATAAAATATGAATTTCATTATATTAAAAATGGTAACTAATATCTAAAATACCTAAAAAATAACACAAAACAACTCAGAAGCACAACCCCTAATTCACCAACAACATAACCATCTAATTATTTTAATTGAGTCAGTATACTACGCAAAATTGTTGTAACCGCCTAGGCGGCTAGGTGGGTCGGCTAGGCGTAGGGGGGTGCCTAGGCGGCGCCCAGTCAGGATTTTTAGAACAGAGCTTGCAATTAAAATGAGCTTATATTTGCTTCAGAAAGAAAGGGTAGAAGAGAGCTTATTGTGATGAAAATTCGTGATATTGTACATTTATCTCTTTACTTAATTCTTGTGATGTGTGATAAGATTGACATCAGCTTGGATGCAAGAACAAGTACAACAGGGCCAACGTTATGTGTGTTGATGTTGAATTTGATGACCCTAATATCTGTTTAAATCGATGTTTACATTGCATGTGTAGTCGTCGAGTTTAGCGTTGTGGCGGGGGAGTGAGTCACAGACATCATCGATTTTTGCAAAAGCTGACACACCGCGACCAATTCGTCACGTGGCGTCCCATACGAGTTCCTTATGATAACATGTGGTGGTTCAGCGTTGCCTTTGACCGGGCCATGGGCTTGTGAGTCAGGGTCGGCTTAAGCTTTAAGCGAGTTAAGCAATCGCTTAAGGCCACCGATTAGTAAAGACCCCGTCAAATAAATAAGAAGTCGTTTAAGGTATCGGGTGAAAAATACCCCATATAAATAAAGATCTGTTATTATTTGATCAAACTTAATCAACTGAAAATATTAGACTTCTAATCTTGAAATTAAAATTTAATACTAGTTAGGCCTAATTTTGATCTCTATTCAAATTTGTTTTTAAGAAAAACATTTTTCATCCAAATGAAAGACAATTTTTCTTCATGGTTGAACATTCTAACAACTATATGAATGTTTATTTTGCAGTGAAAAACTATCGTTAACAAAACATAACATGTAAGTTTCATTTATCAATGATTAGTGAATTAAAAACAAGGATAAAAAACAATGGAACATATCAAAAAAGAAGTGTGAATATTTATATATCAATACACTATAGTACTTGTTTGAGGTATCACAATCAATTTATCAACTCCATTACGAAATGCTCAAACAAAAAATAATCTGGAAAAGTAAGATGTCAAAATTGAAAAAGAAAATCCAATATTGGATATAGATGTATGATCAAAGCAGAAAGAATGCAAAACAAACATACAAGAAATTCATTGAATGTTTGATTTTATATCTCATACTTCCTTTAGTGTGTTATAAACCAATTTCTCGGTCACTCAAATAATGAAACTATACATTTAAAGATGAATATTAAAGAATATCAATATTGTCTTATTGAATTCCTCAAAAAAAACATTGTCTTATTGAAAAGGAAACAATACATGCACATATTAACAACCGGTGCTAGAATGTCTAGTTTTTGTACGAATATGTTTAGTAAAAAAGGATCATTTATCGATGAATAATCCATTGAGTTCATGGACTAAAAGCATGAGTCCTGGTGTGTTTGACAATATTGAAAATCGGGGTTACTAATATACACTATAAAGTGTCTATAAAAGATTTAAAGTAAGGAAATTTTTAGAAGTTAATGATAATTGCTAGTCATACACGACGTCACATATAAGCTAGCATAATTTGGTGCAACTGTCTAGAATTATCTTGAACATGTCATATTTTAACTTAACATAATTGTATAATGTTTATAAATAAATGTGAATCCTTAAACTTTTAGATTTTTGTATAGAATTCGAGACGGTACATCTTATCCATGGAAGTTGTCTTGTAAGAAATTAATCGTCATCATTCATTTAAGATTTTGAGTATTATAAGTAGATGTTCAAGCTCATTTGTTTAATATCATCTAGTATAATCTTTCTATACGAACATATTTACTTATTTTTTTATTATATTATTTCATAAAGAAACAAAAGGCATCGATCAATTCTCGATTTAGGCCCCAATAATCATTGGGCCGGCCCTGTTGTGAGTTCCCATGGTCCAACAAAGAAATAATAATATATTCTCTTCTTTAAAACCTTTATGTTTCCCACAAATACTGTATTGAACCATTTTGCTCCCCACCAATAAACTCTCTTATATATTTGCTTCCGAATAGTTATCTTCCATTCTAGTTCGTATCTCAAAATAAATTCTTAAGTTTCGGTGCTTTCGGACGTCATATTAGTCTAAAAGTCAAGCCACGATCATCCACAAAAGACCTTGTCAACTCATGGTCGCAATAACAATTTCAATTTCCTGAGTCGTAAGAGCGAAATGCCGGAAGAGCACGTTACAAAGTTTTTGATGCGGGGTGTTCATTTCCGCCCATCCCCAACCCAATTTCGACAACTAGTGGACAGTATCAAGAGAATCCATTTCCTCGCACGTTCATTGAATTTTCATTTTTAAACATGATGTGGTCGTACATGTGGTGCTTATATTGATGTCGTAGATCCTATATGTTGATGTGGTTAAGTTATTTCACTTTTTATGTGGGTATATTGCTTATGTTTGTAGGGTTCTTATTTACAATGATCTTTAAGGAATAAGTCTAAAGTTTTCTTGTATATTTGGTCCTATGTAAATCGACATTGGTTTTTATGTATAATATTATTATTTTCGTTATGTTTAATATTACGTTTAGTGTTACATATAATATTATTTATATGTTTGTATTTAGTTATTTAAAAAAGAAGAAAATATTAGACATATCATGTATTAAATCAAATGAAAAAACATATTTCACACGACTAATCGAATCTGGCATCTAACTAGAGTTTCATCACTACAAGACCTTATCACGTCAACGAATTAAAATAACTGATTTTAACAGAAGTAATAGAATAGACAACTAAAGCATCAGCAGCCCATGTATGCTTAAGTGGTGGTAGGCTAGTGGTAGACTGATGTTAGGGCTGCAAGGTGTACTGCTAGACTAGCGATTTGGGCCCGCTACCGCTAATTAAGCCGCTACCGCTAAAGTATATTTTGTTCCTTTTTAAATTCAGCCGCATTTAGTGATTGGTTGCCACGTGTATGAATTAAGCATTAACTTTTTTCCTTTTTTTCTAAAATTTCGAACATATTAACACTGATATGTTCATTTGAACATTAATCGGAAAGAGAAGAGGACATTAAGTCAGAGTATTAAAAAAGTTATAAAAAAATTCAAATCAAATAAAAACATTCCTAAAATAGTCTGATTACCCAAAAAAGTTATATATTTTTTTCTAAAATAAAATTATTTGTAAAAAGTCAAATATTTTTTCCTAAAATAAAATTTTATGAAATAAATCATATTTTTTCCTTTTTGAAAAAAAATTCTAAAACAATTAATTAGTCTGATTCTCACGTTATGTATTTTTTTTTCAAAATTTAAATATGATTTTTTATAGATTAACTAGTCTAATTTTGAAAATCATTTTTTATCATCAAATTTAATAAATATGAATTTTGTCAATATTAAAATTTTGATCTTTTTAAAATCTGTTGTATAACTATTCTTGATCACAATAATAATATATATGTTATGAAAATAAGAACGATACTTGTGAATAGAAGAACGATACTTGTGAATGGAAGAAAAAAAAAACTAGAGAGAACAAGAGAATATGGAGAGAGTAGAGAATCGAATATTATTGATGATTTCATCCTTTACAATGACCTCTATTTATAGGCTCATAATCATAAAGTCATAACCTTAATAAACTACATAAATGATAGAATCCAAAATACAAAAGTCTTGTGACTCCTATCTAGAATATTACATGTAGTCATCCAATCAAATATTCATAACACTCCCCCTTTGGATGACATGTACAAATATTAGTATGCCTCGTTAAAACCTTTCTAGGAAAAACCCAGTGGGAAAAATCCTAGAAGGAAAAAGAGTACATAATTTGCACAATACGTATATAAGTTACCTCATTAAAAACCTTGTTTAGGAAAACCCATTGGGATAAAACCTAAAGCAAGGGAAAAAGAGTGTAACACGTATTTCCCCCCTGGTTACAACATCTCCTCATAAATCACGGAGTTTTCTCATGCCGATCTTGTAGACCAACTTTCCAAAGGAAGTTGTAGGAAGCGCTTTAATGAACAAATCTGCAAGATTGTCATAAGAACAAATTTTGACAAATATAGATATCTCCCTTTTATGAAGTTCATGAGTAAAGAACTTAGGAGAAATGTGTTTCGTTCTATCTTCTTTAATGTAGCCTCCTTTGATCTGAGTAAAATTGTATTATCTTTGTATAAGATAGTTTGACTTTCTTTATTTATTGAAACATCGCATGATTCTCGGATATGATGGATCAAAGACCTTAGTCATATACATTTACGACTTGCTTCATAAAGAGCTGTCAACTCAGCATGATTTGAAGAAGTGGCTGTAAGGGTCTGTTTTGTTGAGCGTCAAGATATATCTGTATCACCTTATGTAAATACCCAGTTTGTGACCGCGCTTTGTGGGGATCAATAAATATCCAGCATCAACATTTCCATCAATACATACTTCGAGTCTCTTAGATAAAATTACCCCATATATAATGTTCTTCGAAGATATCTTAAAATTTGTTTAACCCCAGTTCAATGTCTTCGAATCGGAGAAGAACTAAATCTTGCTAGGAAATTAATATAAAATGCAATATCACGACGAGTGCAATAAGCAAGATACATTAACGCCCCAATGTCACTAAGACATGGTACTTCTGGACCAAGGTATGGTACTTCGGGACCAAGGAGTTCTTCTTCTTTTCGGGGGCGAAATGAATCCTTTTTCACATCAAGTTTTCGAACAACTACGGGGGAACTCAAATGATGTGAATTATCCATATTGAATAGTTTAAGGATCTTCTCAATATATGATGACTAGTGAACAAAAATCTCCTTCGACAAATGTTTAATCTGAAGGCCAAGACAAAATTTTGTTTTTCCCAAGTCTTTCATTTCGAATTCACTTTTCAAGTATTTCATCATCTCTACAAGTTTATCATGTATTCCAATGATGCTCAAATCATCAACATAAACCGCGACGATGGAAAATCCGGTTTTCATCCGTTTAATAAAAACACATGGACATATTTTATTGTTGATGTATCCTTCTTTCAAAAGGTATTCACTGAGACGAGTATACCACATTCGACCAGATTGTTTTAGCCCATACAAAGATCTTTGAAGCTTTATTGAGCACATTTATTGAGGTTTTGATATGCATGCTTCAGGCATTTGTAATCCTTCAAGGACTTTTATGTAAACGTCATTATCAAGTGACCCATACTAAGAAAGTAAAATAAAATAAATTAAAATAAAACAAAATAAAAAATAAATAAATAAAAAGAAGTAAAATATGAGTGTGATTGCATCCATAACCGGTGAATGTCTCTTCATAATCAATTCATGGTCGTTGTGAAAATCCTTGTGCAACGAGTCGAGCTTTTTATCTTACGACCTCGTTTTTATCATTTCTTTTGCGCACAAATACCCATTTATATCCTACGGGTTTGACATCTTCAGGTGTCTGGACTACAGGTCCGAATACTTGGTGTTTATTGAGTGAATTCAATTATGTCTCAATGACATTTTCCCATTTCGGCCAATCATTTCTTCGTCGGTATTCACTGACCGATCTTGGTTAATGATCCTCATTTTCTTTTGAAATATCTAATGCAATTGCATGTGCAAATATATTATCCACAACAATTTCTTTTATATTCCATCTTTCTCCTAGAATGACATAGTTAATCGAGATCTCTCCATTGTCATCTTTCTCAGGTGTTTCATTATCTTTTGAAGACGTCTCTTCATTTATCACATTTATTTTTTCGGGAATTGTAATATAATTTGATGTACCAACTTGCCGAACTTGTTCCTTTCTTTTTCTTGGGTTTTTATAATTGGATCCAATAGGTCTACCACACTTCTTGCGTGCTTTAGACTCATTTGCTAGCGCTAGCATATTTCCCATTTCTTCACCAGGAAGAGTAATTCTACAAGGAACATTAGCAACTGGTATTTGTGATTTTATCACAGTCTTATCATCCGTAAATGCATCAGGCAATGTATTTTCAACCTTTTGTAAGTGGATAATTTTCTGAACTTCTAGTTCATATTGATTCCTACGAGGATCAAAATGAGACAATGTCAATGCATTCCATGAAATTTCTCGTCTTTCTTTTTCAGGCGTTTCTTTATCTCCCCCTAATGCAGGGAAATTGTCTCATCAAATTAACAGTCGATAAATCGTGTCGTAAACATATCACATGTCATGAATTCCAATATATATATATATATATGTGAATTCTTTCTAAAATGTTGGACATTCAGTCGCAACTTTCATTAGAGATGGTCTTGTAATAAGTTTTCCTTGAAAACAAGCAACATATGGGTAATCTTTTGACAAAAAGGACATTATTACTCTTCATGGTATGCCCATGTGAATTTCCCAATAATTTTTTGTATCATTATGAAACCCAGATGGCCTAAACTATCATGCCATATCATAAAATTTGATGGGTCCATTGGGTTTTGGTTAATCACCATATTGGATTCAATTGGAATAATGAAAATATAATATAATCCAAAACTATATAAAGGGAGTTTTTACACAATTTCTTTTCTCCCCGAGGCCATGGACGTGATGTATAAACATTCAACGTCATTTTCATTTGTTGTCTCAATATGATAACCATTTCGGTGAATAACTTTGACAAGTTTCCTTTTGATATGGTTGAGAACTTGCATCATTGATAATAAATTGTGTACCATTTGGTAGCATTACAGTGGCTCTTCCGGAGCCTTCAATAAGAAACGATGCACTAGATATTTTGTTCACTTTAATCCGTCAAGCAAAATGATTCCCATTGCTTTTAAAATAATTAGAGAAACTTTTTATCCATAGTTCTTCATAAAACAAATAAATAAAATTAAAAACAAGACACTCTAAATGCTTCATTTTGAGATAACAAGGTAACTCTTCCGCGCACGCGGGCCAACATTTCACAAATCAACATCCAAAGGGAGCCCTCTAGTACTTGGCTCACACACACCAATCACATCAAACTTAGAAATCCACGAGTTCAACAATACACACAACAAGGAATCCATACAAACAATCACACTCAAACTGTCACGCCCCAATTTCAGCGAATCGAACTCGGGACGCAAACTTTTAAAACATGAATACTTAAAACCTGTTTTGAATAAAAGCTTTGACATTTCCATTTATTTACCAAAATAATAGTAGTATTTACAATACAAAAACGTCCCAACAAGTGGACAAGGTACACATCCGTCACTAGACTCAACAAAAGTAAAGACCAGACTCCGCTCCAAGCTCCATGAACTTCAAGAGCTCACCTAGTCCGTCCCACGAACAGTACCTGTAGGAAAAGCAGCTAGGGGTGAGCGTTCGCTCACCACCACGGATAACAGACTGACTACGGCATAATTAGCAGACAAAGCCAGTAACACTAAAACCAAACCCAACACTGGGACTATAGTCCCCAACTCAAGTACCCAACTGACCCACAACCCGTTACCTTCCTCAACAGACTCAACACTCGATAACACAATGTAGACCCGACACAACTATCGACGACCTCCTCCAAGGACACGACAGAAAGACTACACAACGCCAAACAAGATCACAAAGGATCGCACACCAAACAAGATCACAAAGGATCGCATACCAGCTGCTCAGTAACCTCTCCCACTCACACGAACACGGATCATGCTAGCCAAAGAATGCTTACAACCTGTGATACTCAAACTCGGACCAGGCCAGCCAAAGAATGCTTGCAACCTGTGTTACTCAAACTCGGACCAGGCCAGCCAAAGAATGCTTGCAACCTGTGTTACTCAAACTCGTGTCAGGCCAGCCAAAGAATGCTTGCAACCCGTTGATACTCAAACTTGGTCAGGCCAGCCAAAGAATGCTTGCAACCTACCGGGATCCGCAATCACAATCACACGCAAATTCATCAACCAGTAACAACACAAGTTCAACACTCACAGGCACTCATGGCCACCAAGACACCAACAGTAAAACTCGAACTCAACAGCCCCACAGGCACTCACGGCCTCCCAAGACACCAACCATAAGACACGCTTGCAACTTACCGAGACTCTAACTCGTAAGCCAGCTAAAGGAAGCTTGCAACCCCCCCGAGACTCTAACTCGGTCAGGCCAGCCAAAGACACCATCCTTAGTACACGGGCCCTCAAGGCCACCCAAAACACCAATTTAAATAGACGGGCTCTCATGGCCACCCAAACTCAATCAATAAATAATACGGGCTCTCAAGGTCACCCAGAACTCGATAATAAAAATACGGGCTCTCAAGACCACCCAAACTCAATCAATAAATAATACGGGCTCTCAAGGCCACCCAAAACTCGATAATAAAATACGGGCTCTCAAGACCACCCAAACTCAATCAATAAATAATACGGGCTCTCAAGGCCACCCAAAACTCGATAATAAAATACGGGCTCTCAAGGCCACCCAAACTCAATCAATAAATAATACGGGCTCTCAAGGCCACCCAAAACTCGATAATAAAATACGGGCTCTCAAGACCACCCAAACTCAATCAATAAATAATACGGGCTCTCAAGGCCACCCAGAACTCGATAATAAAATACGGGCTCTCAAGGCCACTCAAGACACCAAATAAGCAATCAACCTCCGGCTTAACCAAGTCTCCAACAGTCCTAACATCAATAGTTTCACAATCAACCTCCGGGCATGGTCATATGCCTCCAGTACTCCTAATATAGATAAGTTCACAAACAACCTCCGGGCATGGTCATATGCCTCCAGTAAAACAATTAACGCTAAGTTCTCTGTTCCTACGACACTACTAAGTGTCACAAGCCTTTCCAATAATTACTAAGTCCCCGTAACATGCTTTTCTAATAAACGCTACAAACTCGTATCATGCTTTTCTAATATTTAAATAAACCTATTCAACCCACGACACCCCAGTGTCACATGCAATTCTACTGTTAACTTTCCCCAGTCAGGGCCGAGATCCGGCTACTTTTCCCTACCTCGTATATAATCCCAAAAGCGCTCCAACAACACCCGAAGTACACCCAGTCACTCGCCGAGCTTCCCTTTGCCTCGGTCCGTAGCACGATCTAAAAGAACACAAATTCAAAGTACTTTTAAACTAGTACGAATAAACCGAAAATTAACATACTTAACGCCCAAACGTAACCCCGACAATGCCGATCACTCCCAAACTTCCCAATTACTCGATATTGTCGATAAAGGACCCGTAAAGGCCAGATTCGCCCGACATGGCGAATCTGCCCGGGTTTTGGTTAATTGCCTTCCGGGGCTCCAAAAGTTCCCGTTTTCGTTTCTACGGTCTTAGAATATTTCAAGGAACCCAACGCACTTGACGGAATTGAATTCCGACTTCTAAGTCAATTAATTAACGTTTAAAGTTTCCAAAACCCGTTAATTACAACTTCTCCAATTTAATTCCAAATTTCGATTCGATTAAGGATAAATGGTCCGGGGAACGTTTTAAACCACCCGAACGATAAAAACCGAGCACCCGAGCATGTGGGCCCCACCCACACTACTTGGCCGAGACCCTAGGGTTTAAGGGGAGGCTCGGCCACCATGTGGTGGCTGCTGCCAGCTCCGGCCAGCCACCTCATGGCCGGCCGGCCACCACCCACGGTGGCCGGAGCTCCTCCCGAGCCTCCGGTCACCGGAAAACGTGAAATTAAACCCCCAAACACCTCTAAAACGTCTCCAACACCTCCCCACACTCTACACAACCCTAAGCCTTAGTTTATACTCAAACCCTAGCTTCCAAGAAAATAACCAAAACGAGAATCGATTCGGGTATTACCGTAGAGGAGAACGAGGGGAACGGGATTGCTCTTTGCTTTGACTCGATCCAAGGGCTCGATCACAAACCCTAGCTCAACCTCCCTTCTTCTCTCTTCTCTCTTCTTCTCCTTCTCCTTCTCTCTCTAAAACCTCTCTTCTTCTTTCTAATTTAAAACAACTAACATAAAAACCCAATTAAAACTCTCTTTTTTTCTTTTAAAACCCAAGTCTCGGCCAGCCCTTCTCCTCCATTCATTTTCCCCCCAAAACTAACACCACCACATTTAGGACATGTGTCAAGGTGGGTCCCACACCTTTTGGAAAATATCTAGTTAATATTTTCCAATCAGATTCGCGAAAATCGGACGTTTCGGGCCCCGAACGGGCATTTTTTCCCAAAAATTGTGAAACTTGGCGGGCCACAAGGAAACGACTCAACTAAGACCGCTGCAATGACGGTTAAGCTTTTCGGATCCAAAACGGTCCTCGAATGGACCAAAACGTCGCTCGGTTGACTTTTCCAGCAAAAAGTCAACATTTCTCAAATTGATCAGAAAGTTGCCCTGAGTCCCCCGTAACTCACTTTGGTCAATAACGGGGTCAACTTAAGTCCGGTATGACACTTGGGGTCATTTTAGGTTCATTAAGTGTCCGTCTTAAATTTTTTAAATTTTCCTGTTTTTCGCAGGTTTGACTGGCGTTGACCGGGAGTGGTTATTACACAAACATTCATTTAATCATTCAATCATTCATTCAATCATTCAATCATACAATTTATCTAGTTTAGTTAGACTCTTAATTTATCCTAAAGACTAGCAAGCAATGCAAGTGAGGCAACCACAACCAATCATATGGCTCATCTCGGCCTTTCTACCCTCTACTCAATTAACACCCCTTTCGGGTCAATCTTTCAACTTTAATCCTTAAATAACAGCCGACAATTTAAACAAGTCAACACTTTAATAAGTCAACACTTCAACTTTATCAATCATGGAACGGCCAGCCAAGGTGGCATCACACTTAACAAATGATTTACTCAACAACCAATTTATAACGGCTCGATCATTGCTCATTAGCCCAATCCCGATCTCAACCGTTCGGCTTCACCGATCACTGTAGCTTACAGCCAATAGGGCAAGGATACCAATCGAGCAATGCAACCGACGTAATATAAAAGATCCAAACTTAACAAACAATGAAACAATCAAGACTTGTGTCGTTCCAACTCTACGCATCGGATGTTTCTAACTTGCGTTACTGAGTACCACGACTTAGACCACCTAACTCTACCCACCTAATTGACGTACGGTCCGAGATTTTGAAAATCATTTTCAAAATGAAACCAGGCTCTGATACCAAATTGTCACGCCCCAAATCCGGTATTGACCGGACCCGAGACGTGAACTAAATTAATAAATAATTAAAGCGATTTAAAAGAAATAAACTCTGAAATAATAATCCGAAAGTAATAAATCTGACACATTGAGTCACAGCTCAAAAAAAACAACCATAACGTTAAGTTCAAATGAGGGTACATCTCTAGACCAGACTAGCCTAGGATCCTCACTAGCTCCCTAGCTCCGAGAATCCTGCTAGGCCACAACCCGCTCAACCTGTAACACAAAAGAGTAAGGGGGTGAGCTTGACGCTCAGTAGGGAAAACCATCAAAACCTCCTTATCTCGAATTCACCAAAATGCAGTTTCATAACTTAAAATATATTTAAAAAAAAGGTTTTAACACAATACGACCTATGAACCAAAAAAAGAGCCAATACCCATCTTTAAACTCGGATACTCAAATGTCCAACTATACCAACACCGATTCCTAAACCAATTTAAAGAAAAACTCAATTTTAAACCTGGCGTTTACAAGACCAACCATACTATCTTTAGCTCAACCCCCTCCAATCGACTAAGGCACACAACAAAGGGAACACTCCAGTTTAGACATCCAATTACGTTTCTAAACTAACTTTTTAACGATTAAAAGAGGAAGCAACAACGAGAACACAATATTCAACTTAAACAACCTTCACTCTACCTGACCACAAACTGTCCCGAGATTCCCCATCCCAAGCCCCTTCACAAACGACTTACGGACAACCACAAATACGACACTTTAACTTACACGGGAGCCACATACATGAATTCACCAAAAGACAAACAAATCGAGTCATTCACGGTCACACGCAACTCATAACAAAGAAGAACACCCAAAGTCAAAACACAACAATACTCAGTCAATTCAAAGCAATTCAAAATGAAACGGCCCGTAGCCATCGCACGGTCTAGGGAGCAACCCTCTTGGCCCGGCGTAACCGCACACAACTTCCCTAACACAAACTCAGGATAGGCGGTCGACCTCATCGCGGACACAGCGTTTTACCGATCGACGGAAGGCAGGGAAATCGCCTCTTCGCGGCCTCGTCACTCGTGGTGCGCAACACAGCGTTTTACCGAGTGCTAGTCGGAAGGTAGGGAAATCACCTCTTCGCAGGACACATCGTTTTACCAACTCATGGTCGGAAGGTATGGAAACCACATTTCTCATGTAACCCAAGTACCACAAACCCAACAATTGATCGAATACGCGCCGGAAGGTACGATACACCTGACGGAAGTACTTCTCTCACACTTTACCGGCCGCGCATCAACACAATCGCAATCACACTCACAAACAGGAACACAACCACAAGTAACCACCGTACCATTACCACATTCACGTTCACGTCGGTCTATCACTCACCTGACCATATCACAACCAAGGGTTCACATCAACACAAACACGGCACACTTACCCACACATAACAACGACATGTCACACCGAATACAATATGTCTCGACCCTTAAATTACACTCACAATTGTTCCGTACTGACCATCACTTACCGACACCCTCTCGGACACACTCAATACAACTATCACAAAGCCGGCACAATCACTTTCACAACCACAGTCATGTGTCAATAATAACACCCCAATAGGCACATACCATTACTTACCGATACCACTCTCCACGTGGTTACCCCACCGGCTCAACCGGTATCCCCAAACATTCCCAATTCAACATATCAAGCAGATATGGAAAAGCACTCAAATCACTTATCATGCGTTCTCTAGTCAATTCTACTCATTTTCGTGTTCGTTATGTATTAACCGTTCAAGCATCAAAGGCATACACAGATACATTCAGCACACAAGTCCTACGGGCGCGACATGGCCCGATTCAACCATCACAGCAATTCCCAAGACAGAAATCGTAAATGTTCACAGTTTGATACGTCTACGCTAGTTGTTCGTTTCCTATATGCATACTAGTTCTTTAGCCGGTTTATTAGGTTTCCCTACATACATTCTAGTAAAACCGTAATAAAGCGGGTTCGAGGTAATCCCTACCTCTTGAAGAGCCGACCGTTGCGTCTCCTAGCTGTTGACGTCCTGGCCAACACCGGTCTTCTCCGTGCTCGGGGTAACGGCCTGGTTTACAACAAAAGAGACGTATCAATCCCGGTCCAACTCGTAACGGTCCTCAAATTTGATAATTAAATCCAATAGTCCGTTTTGTCCAAAAGTCCACGTATTTAATCTGATTTTAAGTCAAATCTTTATTTAATTAATTTAATCAATCTGCCTTGACCCGGCCCGGCCTGAGCCCGACCCGAGTCCAGGTCCGAATCCGGTCCAGACCCAGAACCCGGACCTGACCCGAGCCCGACCCAGACTTGGACCCAAACCCGGCTCAGGACCCGGACTCAGATCCGGTCCAAGTTCTAGCCCGAACCTTGTCCAGGGCCCAACTCGAGGCCCAAGTCCGTTCCTGGCCCGATCTCCTACTTGTTCTGGTCAGAAGGGGCGGCTAGGGTTCCGGTTGAGGTTCCGGCGATGGCGGCGGCGGGACTCGAGGGGGAAGGCGATGGTGGTTCTTGACGGTGAGGGGAGGGTGCCATAACACGGGGAGAGACGGAGGAAGGGCGGAAGCGCCATTTCCGAGCTTCTCAGCTCCGGATCTGACGGCGGTGTCGTCTCGCCGGCGAGGGAAGACGGATCTGGACCCCGTGGCTCCGGTGACACCTCTCCAGCCGAGAACAACCACGGCGAACTCACGTGGGTACAGATCTGACGAAGAGGGAGGACGAGGGAGTTGGAAAGGGTCGGACAGAGACTCACCGTCTCTGGTTCGCGCGATTCCAACGACGTGGAGCTCTAGAAGTCGACGGCGGCGTGGGTTTCGTTGAATCGAAGAAGAACACGGCGAAGCAGAGATGTGGTTCTGGTCTTTTCTGGGTTTCGGAGGACGAATCAGACGAGGGGATGGAAGCAGATGAGGACGGCGGGGTCGGGGAGAGGTCGGAGAGGTCAGGTTCGGGCGATTGACGGCGAGGTTCGCGAGAGAATACGAGAGAAGGGTTCTGGTCTTTTTCTGGGGAAACGTGCGCGAAAATGGAGGAGAAGAGGCGCTGGCGTGGTTTTGTAGTTAGGGTTTCAGAAGGGTTGGGCCGGTCGTAGTGGGCCGCGCGCACGAGTGGGCCTTGCCCTGACTCGGCCCAAGTCCGGTTGAGCTGACCCAAAAACAAATACCACATTTTTTTTCCTCTTTTTTTTAACTCTAATCCAAAAATAACCGTTCACCAACCCGCGACGTTCCAACGAAGAATTTAAGGTGATAAATTTCTCAATCTTTACAACCTTTGACCGTAAAAGTCAACCGCTGACTCCGGGAGTCATTCGGGACCCTTCCGAGACCCAAAAAGCTTAGCCGTCGTTACGGTTAGCTTAGTTGGGTCGTTTCCTTTCAAATGACTCTTTTTATGAAAAAGTCAAATGTCGGTCAAACATGCCTAATTAGAGGATAAACCATATTTAGTTAATTGTGCTGGATTTTGGCAAGAGCAATGTGGCCCCACATGGACATGTGTCCATGGTGGCTTGGAGGAGAAGAAATGGGCCTTTAATGACCCATTTGCCCTCATAAGTGCCAAAATAGGAGAGAGGGAGCAAGAGAGTCTTTTAATCATTTCTCTTCTAGGTTTAAAAGCCACCAAAGAGCAATTTCAGCTATTTTTCTCCTTGTGGTCGAAATTTATAGAGAGAAGCGAGAGGTTGAAGAACTCCATTGAAGCTTAAAGAAGAAGCAAGAGAAAGGGAGCTCTTTTAGTGCCATTCTTCACCAAATCATCTCAAAAACTTCACCATCTTCATCATCTCATCAGTCCAAGGATAAGTAAGCCCTCACAATCTACTTTCAATCCATTTGAAGTTATGGGTTTCCATTGAAATTGCTTGAACTAGTTAGGTTTTGAGCTTTATGTTGTTAGATGATGGTTTTTGAGAAGAAAGTGATTGATTTAAGTAGAAATCAATTGGTTTGTTGTTGATTTGATGAAACCCATAATGGGTATTGGAGTTTTGGAGTTTATGTTGCTGTTTTGGGGGATTTTAGAGGTTAAAAATGGAGGTTTTGAGGTTTATTTTCGTGAAAAGGGAGCTGGAGGAAGAAGAAGGTCAGAACTAGTCAGACCCGTCACGATCTGTGACGGGCATCGTGACGGAAGACGTCACGACTCCGTGACAGAAGCCGTGACGGTACACGTCACGGTTCCGTGATGTCATCCGTGACGTGGACCCTCACGGCTCCGTGATCCGAGCCGTGACAGATCAGAAGTTGGGTTTTTGGACCTATTTCGATGTTTTCAAGTAATTGGGACGGTTACCTATAACCGAGCCCTTTTGGAGTTAATTGGGAATGTTTTCCTCTTTAATCCAATCGTGAATTACTCTTAATTCTCGTATTAAATTGTGATCCTAGACTTTGGACCCGAGCTCGGAAGAGGAGACTTCTAGGCGTTCGCGTTAACTAAAGCTTGTGGAGAGCACTTGAGGTAGAGAAGAGTAGTAATTACCTCTTTTATTTAAAGAATGCTAATAGTATGCATATAGGATGTTAATAACCGGAAGAGTCTTAGCTTGCATATAGGATGTGATTCACTAGAATAACCGCTTTCAATTATGGGAATTGTCGTGCTGTAGAATCACATGTGGCCATGTCGGGTCTTAGGATTGTGTGTTGGTTGTGTTTGATTGTGGTTAATCGTCCTTAAATGTCAATGTATGGTATACTCTTGGTTAATTTAAGGATTATGTTATGTTATATGAATTACCATGAATGTGATATGAATGTTTGCTTCGTGACATGATTGGTCGAATGAATGTGTTGAATGTGATATGAATGTTGTCATGTGATATGATCAGATGAATGATAGACCGATACGGTGCTCTTGCTAAGTTGTGACGATAGGCTTCGTTGGTATGATAAGTCTGGTGTATTGTGTTTTGTGTGGTATCGTGTGGTGTGACTTGTACCCCGAGTGACGGGAAGATACCCGACCGAAGTGTGTGTCGGTCCGGTATGTGTGCGATGAGATTTGCCCCAATGTGTGTTCCGGGAAGACATCTAGACTGAGGGACATTTCAGTATGATGTAGGGTTTCACCCCCGATGCTGTATGTCCGGGAAGACATCTAGATCGAGGGACATTCCAGTATGATGTAATGTTTCACCCCAATGTTGTGTGTCCGGGAAGACATCTAGACCGATGGGTATTCCGGTATGATGTATTTGCTTCACCCCGATGTTGTGTGTCCGGGAAGACATCTAGACCGATGGCTATTCCGATATGATGTATTTGCTTCACCCCGATGATGTGTGTCCGGAAAGGCATCTAGACCGATGGGTATTCCGGTATGATGTATTTGCTTCACCCCGATGTTGTGTGTCCGGGAAGACATCTAGACCGAGGGTATATTCCGGTATGATGTATTTCGTTGAGTTGTGCGTAGTGATCAAATTGTCATGGATACTTTTCTTATGTTGTGTGATATCGAATCTGGGTAACGTTCGTAGTGGTCTTAGTAGTATAAATGTCCCATTACTCGTTTGTTTATCAATTTGGTGCTATTACCGATATTGTTGTGTTCCTGTCGGTTTCTATTTACGTTATTAATTTTAGTAAGAGTTACTGATCGAGTTATTTTGGTAACGAAGCGGGAGTCTCTTCCCTTTACTACTTTTTCCTACTGAGCGAAAGCTTACCCCCTCTGTTTTCTGTTTTACAGGTTTCGATGATGAGTCGGTGTAGAGGACGTCTCAGAGCTCGGGAGCTCCTCGAGAGACCGGGGTTTAGCTATTTAGTAGAGCCGTACTATTTTTTTTATGAACTAAACCTTGTATTCAGTTATTGGTATTTGAGCATTGACTCGCAGTATTTTATTGTTAGAACTAATTTTTGGAGTTTAAATTCATAAATTTCTTTTTATTATTATTGTTTTATTTTCTTTTAGTTCAAGTCTCGAGTCCGGTCAAAATCGGATTTGGGGTGTGACACCATACTACAAACTTCAATTGGAATTGCTTGTTGTATTGAGACCTCAATTTTTCCCTTGTTTTAAAATTAGATACGATGTAATGTTACCTCTTATTAAACTCATCAATATCGATTGGAATCATATGGATTTGAATATCATTATAAAAAGTTTATACCATATACCATCAATACCCTTGTAAGTTGAATCAACTCTCCCAATCCAATCATTTGAATCTAGACCGTCCCCTTCTCATACGAACTCTTGACATTTGAATCAGGTATACATTATCACCTAAAACCAAGTCTAAATGGAGAAGGGTTTTAGGTGCAAACCCGTCTTAGAGTCCTAACGTGCGAACCAATTACAACCATGGATCGCATTTCAACTATGACCCAAATTCGAACATGAATCTGGAGCACCAAAGCATACACACGCTTGTGGGAAGGAAAAGTTGAACTTTTAATATCGATAGAGCCTGCCACGTGTTAGCATTTGGACAAATGTCCATTTTTTGTTGACAAAATTCACTAATTTAGTCATTCCCATTTCATTTCAACTTCGAGTGACTTGGTTCTTACACTAATATTTATCTTTCTCCAAAGGATATCTATCAAGACCTATGTTGATTTGAAGCACGGACAAAAATCAACAATCAAGGATTTATGATGAGTTCCAAAAATGGTTTGTAAATCATATGAAAATGGTTTGTAAACCTATCATAATGGTTTGTAAATCCATCATTCTCACTCTGTTTGAAATCCTATTGGCTTTGTCCTTGCACAATTTTTTTTCCAAGAGCTACTTCTAAATGTATGTAAATCATATGAAAATGGTTTGTATATACATTGAAATAGTCTGGAAACTATCCTAGGAATGGTTTGTAAATACTTAAAAAAGGGTTTGTAAATCCTATTATTTAAGGGGGTAGTTTTATGGCTTAGCATTATGGTTTCAACATACATGAAAATAATCTTCAACCTATCATAAAAATAAATTTTAAATCCTGAAAAATGGTTTTAAAACCCTATCATTTTAGGGTTTAATTTTAGGGGGTAATTGTTACACGATGAACTGTTTTTGATCTTTTGTTATTTCACTTATTTTTTGGATAATGTTGCTTTCATTTTGGGCCTTGTATTTCGGTTAGCTCATGCCCTGTTAGTGAGAAGTCTATTTAAATCGTGCTTTGCGGCAGAAATGACAGAAATATTTTGTCCTATCCTACTATACCCCCCCCCCCTCCCATCTCAATTCTCCCTCACTCCTCTTCTATAATCTTCTTCTTCATCATCCAACCCTAATTCTATACTAGCACCTCCACACCATTTCTCTTGTTACACTGGTATCAGATTCACCTTCCAAGAAACCATGACTCTTTCAGCTTCAAATAAGCAATTGTAGGATGATCTAGCTGCTACTAACGCATAGGTCGTTAGCATCAAGGACAACGTTGTTGCGCTTCAGACGTCGGTGGGTAATATGAACAAGCTTCTTCAACCTCTGGTAGATAAGATTCTCGATTCACCCAAAAAGCTTCGTGCTCAGTACCTCCATCCCTGGTTTCCGTCTCGGGGGTGATTGCTTCGACGCCACCACAAAAAGGCTCCATCTTAGGACCTCTATCGGAGAACGTGCTAGGTTCGACTTCGATTCGTTATGCTAGAGCTCGCCAACCACCAAGGTTTGATGGTTCGGACTTTTCAGGTTGGGAATGGAAATTTTTACATCACTGCTCGTATGAGAATATACCTGAATGTGAGAGGATCCGTGAGGCGACGATGAGTTTTGAAGAGACTGCGCTTAGCCATCACTTGTTTTGGATGAAGCAAGCTCGGGCTCATGGTGTTTTTGAACCTCATTGGGAGGAATATTTGGGTGCTCTGCGTAAGCATTTCATGGATGGAGATTATACCAATTATATGTCGGAGGTAGCTCACATGAGGCAAGAGAGTTCAGTGAAATCGTATTTTCAAGCCTTTCAAGGCATCCTTGCCGCAACTGAATTTCTCCGACAAGGATACCATGGCGATGTTCCTTAGCCACCTCAAACTAGACATCGAGGATGATGTTCGCCTTCACTTTCCCAAAGATATTACTCATGCCCTGCTGATAGCTAAACAATTGGAGAAGAAAGGCATTTTAAGCCATCTTTCATCCACTTTACTCCACGACCACAACAACACTTTAATTATCGCCCCTATTTGTTCCCCCACCATGTAAACACCAACCTTTACCAAGTTCTTGTATCAATCCAACTTACCCCATAAGTATGCTCTGTGATCGCAATAATATATTGGATCTTTCACATCAGAAAATATGGCGGTTATCACATATATTTGTATTTAGTTATTTATTTTATATGTGATACTCGTAATATTGAGGTTTATTAAAATTGAAGCATTTTGAACCCAAAGTTCAAATATCGACGATAAAAGTTTCACGGAACCTGCAGTTCTGTTTTAAGACCGTGGGTCTTATAATAACTGAATTGAATGTGACCCAAAGTTCATATGGACCTAACATTGACAAGAACGTGTGTCTCACACAATGGGGGTGTTTTCGCTCGGTACTGTTTAGGCACTGTTCAACTACTGATTCGGGTACTGTTCAAATATTATTCGGGTACTATGTAGGTACTATGCAGATACTGTTCCAGTACTATTTCGATATTGTGCAACTATTGTTCATCTACTGTGCGGGTATTGTGCATATACTGTTAAAATTTTGAATTTTGTGTAGGTGGAAAACACACCCCACGATTTCGCTCATTATGCGATTATATTTTTATTTGGTTATATATATTTGTAACCTGAAGCTTACAAATACTAGCGACCCAATGTATGTTGGACCAGAAGTTCCAAATACATAATACCAGCGACCCGGCGTACTTTGGGCCAGAAGTTCCTAGTATTTCATATCAACGACTGGAGGTCGGGTATGATGTATGTCGATATGTTCATATTGAAATATCTTGACATATAAAGGTTTCGATCCATGTTAAAGATGAAGAACTTTTGTAATATGAACTACTTCATGTATCATTGAAGTGAAACAGTCTTGTATCGAAACCAAATCATTTGAGACCATAAGCTCCAAATGAGAAATTGCAAGCCAATGCATGATGCTTGCCTATTACGACCAAATGATAAATCATAAGCTTGATACTTGATACTTGTATTTATGACCTATTGATAAACCACAAGCCCGAAGCCTGTAAAATGGCGTTAAAGGCGGAATATAGACCACATGCCTGAAGCTTGTAACTTGTATTAAAAGTCACAAGACGAAACCACAGGCCCGAAGCCTAAAATTATATGTTATTACTTATATTTATTTTGTCTACCCGCGAGCTTGCTCGTTGTGCGGTTTATACATATATTTAATTTCAAAATTTATTATCACTACCCCACGAGTTCGCTCGGTGTGTGGTTATGCTTATATTTATATCTTATTATTATGTTCACCCCACGAGTTCGCTCATTGTGTGGTTATATATCTAATTATGATAACTCAAATGTCATATATTTTTTAACTCGAAGTTTACAAATAGTGAGGTATTCGGGACCTGTAGCTCCAAAATTGTTAAAGATATGTTCATTGGGATAATCGTTCAAATGCAATAGATGTGTGCACAATTGCTATATGTCATATGACCAGAAGCTCATACATACTTAACATTTCATCGAAATTGAGATAAGTGTATTGAACCATTCGTTTCATGAGAACTTAATATGTGCATTGTTGTTAAATGTCGTATGGCCAGAAGTTCATATCGACTTAAAGTTTCACAGAACTTGAGATTCAAATTGAAAATGCACTCTTACAGCTCATATGGCCAGAAGTTCATATAAACCTAAACTCCCATAAGTGATATGTTACATATGAGATGGGAGAAATCATTGGTCGATTACATGTTATATGACCAAAAATTTTGATAGCTTTATATCAAGCATCAAACAAGGGAAAAAGAAAATGATGGTAGAGATAAAGTCTGATTGATGACATAGATACAGAAGATCTTAAGTGAATTTAATATCTCAGACGACTACATATAACAATGTATTCCATATGATCATGGTTCATTTCGCCGATTATACATGGGTCCTTGAAGCGATCAATTCATGTGCGAAAATGAAAATGACATGTGTCTCACTACAATTAAGGGCTCCGGAAGAGCTACCATGTCATTGAGATTTACAACGGAGTTAAAGTATTAATTTATATATGAAAGTAGATCCAGAAGCATCTACTCAGTGTTCACCATGTCATGTTGAGACCACAAATGAGACTGAGTTTCTCTGTATCATTAGAAGTGATAAATATAGTGAAAAGTATGTACTTGAAGAAATTAAGGCTATATCATCAGGTTTGTATTATACAACCATAAGAGTAAATTGAAACCTACACGACTATGAACCAGAAGTTCATTAGTCCATATATTTTATGCTTTGGCATAATTGTCTTGGTTGTCCTGGATCAACAATTATGCGTAGGATTGTTGAGAACTCATGTGGATATTCATTAAAAAGGACGGAAGATCCTAATGTCCAATGAGATATCATGTCCAACTTGTTCGCAAGGGAAGTTTATGGTCCAACCATCTAAAGACAATTTTAGTATGTAATTTCAATTCTCATGTAGAGAATTCATGAGGATATATGTGTCTATACTTACTTTATAAGAGATGCATCCTGAAGGTGGTCTTATGGTATCTTGATACTTACTTTATACAAGACGCATCCAGAAGATGGTCTTATGGTATCTTGAGTCCCTGAAGGACAATATATTTATAGCATGATTTTTTAGTTTCATTTTGATGAGATGATATTCTTCACCTTGAAGTGAAAAGAAAAAGGTCTTCTTGAAGTAAGGCATGAAATATCCTTGGAAGAATTATTTTTGTCTCATCAGATATGTACCTGAAGTACATAAGCTCGCACATTTGAAAAATGTTGCAGACCAAATGCTAGACGCGTTCATAAAAATAATCAGGTCATGCCAAGATACCTGCAAAGATTTAAAAGATTTGTGAAAGCGAGGAATGACTCCTCTTACACGCCAAAAGCGTGAGAGGCTACTTGAATAAAAAAATATTGATTCCATAAGGCAAATCATGAATATGATAAAATAAGCGTTAGTTCCAAGAGAACTACTAGAGTTGGTACTAGAAGAACCACCAAAGACGTTTCTAGAAAAACCAGTCGCCTTGGAAATGCCAGAAAGCTCTTATACTCCCGAAGAGTTGCAAGAGAAAAGAGATGAGAAAATTCATATGAATTACTCATAAATAAAGGAAACCTTGGAATCGAAAATTGGTTTCCATTGGTAAACACATTACTATTACCATGAAATTGAAATGGCAGATGATTTTGACATTGAACCACGTGGTGTTGACTAATGTCATTTAAAGACATGTTTGGCCAATACGAGAAAATGTCATTACAGAAGAATTGACTTATTGGAATAATGTCCAATGTTCAAAATCATGATCAAAACATCGAAGGATGTTTTCCCACCTGGGTATAGATGAATGAGAAAACAAAGATACTGAATATAAAACACACGTTATAAATGTACTTTTCTCAAATGACTTGAAGCCAACTTTTGATAAAGTTGTCTTGTGTGATCACCATGACATATTTGATATACGTACCCACTGCTAATGGTACTTTGAGTGCCAACCTTTATGAAAGTTCCCGAAGGACTTGCATTGCATGAAGAAAAATTCATGAAAATTTAAATTGCCAGAAGCAATGTCATTGCTAAAGGATTTATGATTATCTAGATAAATGATTATCTGAAGGGTTTAATTTGCATGAGGCAATGAGACATGGTATGAGAAACCATGTACTCAATAAGCAGTGTGGGTCGATAATATATGGGCTTGTGAAGATTTCCTTGAAACTACAGTATGTCTAAAGAAAGACTTTCAAATGAAAGTTTTGATGATGAAGTATTGTCTCGGCCTGAAGATTGAGCATACTTCAAATGGATCCATAAATATGCATATGTTAAGAAATGTCTGAAGCGTGTTCTACTTTATATCCAAATGATCGATCGATATTTAGATCCTAAAGAGGATCTCATTTGTCTCAAAGAGATGAAAAGATATTTGGTCTTGAAATGCCATATCTAAATTTGAGACGTTATAATGTATAAGGCTTGATAAAAAATTCGCAGTAAATGTGCTTGCCAGTTTGAGCTCATAAACTACTTGTCGGTTTTGAGAAAGAAGCAGATCTACAAAGCATGTCCCGGGACGGTTATAGTTTGGGAAGACAGTTTTCAGTGTTTGGTGTTTTGGTTGCATCCACTAGGTGCTCAGAAATCCTTTTATCATGAATTCCAGAAGAGTCATGCGATTGACGTCAATCAGAATCACGTACTGAAAATCCCGCGGGTTTATTCACTGAAATTTGGGCAACATCAGTTTTTGGGAAAGCTAATTTACAAGATAATATGAGTCGACTTTGTAAGTAGCCGAGATTACTCATTCGGTCTTCAGGGGGAGTATGTTTCCGTGCGCTGCACTCTTTTTCCCTTATTCAGGTTTTGTCCCACGAGGTTTTCCTAGGAAAGGTTTATAACGAAGTAGCTGTTATGCACGTCCAGCTTACCAGAAGTGAGTAAACGGAAGAAACACTCTACTCGGTATGGCTTTCTAGAAATCCACTTGTTGAGAAGTTAATGTTCAAGATCAGGATGCGTCGATTCAACCGAAAAAACCAAAGTAACCAGCCTAAAGTCAGTGGGAGACAAATTTTGTGTGTTGTACTTTTTTTCCCTTATCCAAGTTTTCTCCCATAAGGTTTTCTTGAATAGTTTTTTTTAACGAGACAGTATCAAGCACAACTTCAAGCACGTTTCGTGTGTTGCACTCTTTTTCTTACAGGGTTTGTCCCACCGCGTTTTTCATGAGGAAGTTTTTAATGAGACAACTTAAGACACATTTAATGTATTCGTAAATGGTAGTGTCCAAGAGGGAGTGTTGTGAAACACGTGTTATCTTAGTGGCCACTATCATTGCATGTCTCACACGTGGGTTGATGATTCATCTAATACATGTGGTGTATATATATCATGTATATTTGGTTGAAATACAGAGAATGAGAGGAGTAAAATGGATGTTTACATTATGGGTCTTGTTTATAAGTGTAGTCTATATAAATGCGTTCTTCATGTATTCCATATATAATTATGGACTTGATTTATATTTTGATAAAATTATTATGCTTTGATTTGGAGTTATCTTGTTTTACAACAAATTGTACTTTTTTTCTCAAAAAAAATAAACGGAAGAAGAATTTAAATTTAGATCTGTAGTTTAAACCAAAAATATATTGATGAGAAAAGCGTGAGAAATACCGGTCCCACTGACTGGCCATTCGCGGATTCGAAAGATAAATTCATTCGAGTTAAATCTGGCAATCTTAAATTAATAAGGTGAATTAATTAATGTAAATAAAAGGGGGACAGACCACGTAAGGCACATGACGGGTGGGATAGGTTGGAGCGTGGCCCAGAGACGCGTAGATCGAGTAATCGTCGACCACGTGTGCGGTCAATTTTAAAATGGTGTAGCACGAATATCGAAAGGGCCAACTCAGCTCAACCAACTACCACATCCCCTATGCGTATACAAGCCGTATGTACGTATACACTTGTCCTCCGTATACGACACGTGTACGATGACGTGGTGTTGGCTTGGCGCTACTTTCTCTCTCTGCAACAACATAACAGCGCTCTTTCTCCGTCCCTGTCTGGTATGGTTTGATATTAGAAAAAAGTAGCACCGGAATGCCAGACTTCACCACCTCCACTTACCGTTTTTGACGTCTGTCTTCTCCTGCGCAATTTCGCTGCTGAGCGGATCAGGATTTCCAACTTCTGTTGGCTTCAAGGTACGTTCGTTTCGTCTCGATGCGAATTTCAATTTATTATTTGACTTGTTTGGTTCACGAGAAAGTGTACGAAAGTTGGAGAAATCATGTTTAATTTTGGAATTTCTGTTACTGATTTGGAGAATTTAGTTGTGTATGAGAATGTAGGAATAGGAAAAAGTCACAAGTACGGGAGTTGAAAGTTGTGATTTGTTTTTTGAAAAATTCCTGAGAGCTGCGAGGGTGAAACTTGATTTGATTTTCCTCCGTTCTCTCGGCAACCAAACAGAGCAAATTGAGTTAGTCTTGGCCTAGATTGGATCTCACTCTTACGTTTCTTTTCTGCTGCTACCTCAATTTTAGCTGATTGGAATCCTTGGGATCATAGAGCACATCAGAAATCCAAATCAAAAGCATATAACCCTACAATCCGGATTACTTCTGTTCCTGAAAAAGAGTTGCAGGGGTATTTTTGTAATTTGACTTTACCATCCCACTAGCCAAACGTGTGGATTTTGGTTTATCTGTTCTAGCTAAGCATAATTGGACAGCCACAGTGGATATTGAATTTAATTGGCTTCCACAATTGCGTTTGGTGGATATTGGAAATATGGTTTTAAGCATTATATTTTCAGATTTATTCACTTACAAGCTTCTTTTTTAGAAGCTAAATTCACTCGGTTGTATTTTGAGTTTGATATTGGGGTGGCTTGTAGCCTCTTACAAGTTAAAACCAAGTATCTTTCTGTCATGTATTTGTTACAGTATAACAATGCTAGTTATTGAGTCATGAGGTGATTAATTGGAAACGGTTTTGTTCAAATTGACTGATAATATTATAAATAGTAGATTTTAGACTCTTTCATGCATGTTTTGATAGTTTATTGGCAATACAAACGGCTAAACTTACACATATGTTTGGCATTTAAACAGATTACTTGAAATTACCTACTTCGTCTCTAAATCAGTGAAGAGTTTTTTGTTGGCTTATTCACAATGGGAGACAATGAGGAGGCCAAGTCTTCCAAGTCCGAAAAATCATCTTCGCCTGCACCTACACCCCCACCCCCACCCCAGGTTAGCTTTGGAACTATATGTCCATTGTTGAACCTTATTGTCTTTCTTATTTTTCTTTTATTCTGAGGTTAATCATCAGACCTAGCTGTTTTTTGTGTGATATACGATGCTTAACTTGCATTTCGTAGCTATCAACTGTTCATTTAAGATATGCGCTGTGCCTAAGTATTTTTCAATCCTTCTGGCTATAACAGGATCAGAGCAATATCCATGTGTATCCTGACTGGGCAGCCATGCAGGTGTAGTACCTTATGCACTTTGTTCCTAGTTCTGCTGAGATATTTATCCGACACGTTGAGTTTTCATTACTGAAACTAAATGTTGCCAGTGCCTAGTATTGATATGAACTGTTCTGCGACATCATCAGGCATACTATGGTCCAAGAGTTGCTCTTCCACCATATTACAACTCAGCTGTAGCCCCAGGTCACACTCCTCATGGACCTCCCCCATATGTGTGGGCCCCACCACAGGTATTTGCTCAGATCAACAACCAGGTTTAAGTTTTCAATTTATGTTCTCACTGGGAATGAAACTTATTACACCACTGACTAGGATCCATCTTTATCACATTTTTCACCAGCCTATGATGTTCCCATATGGGACACCTTATGCAGCAATTTACTCACATGGAGGTGTTTATGCACATCCTGCCGTTCCTCTTGTGAGTTTGTGTTTCATACATTTATTTCTTTGTTGTTGTAAGAACTACATTTTAAATAACCAATAGTTCTTTCAGCTTCATGGTTTGTGTAGCCCTTCTAACTCAGTGCATCATGAAGATTGATTGTATCTTTTTAACTTAATAATATGTTGGAAAAAAGAAGTTCTAGTTTGGTGCCAATTTGCTACTGTTATTTTTGCACATTCTCACTTTCATCTTTTGTTCTTTTTTTTCTTCTTATTGCTCTCTACCGCAAATTATTCTCCCTGATGGTTTTCTTTTCATATTTAATACAGGGGACTTCATCTGGTCAAGGGGTTGCATCATCTCCTGCTGTACGTGAATACTTAAAACCTTTTGGCCTCTCCCGTTTCCATTGTCTTGTTATGATACTAAGATTAAAATTATTGTTAGGAACGCACCAGCAAAGAAAGTAGTTGAATTTAGCTATACATGCTAAATATTGTTTTTTCTCACTATGGTACAATGAATGATGCAGATAGCTTCTCCTCTGAGCATGGAGACCCCTACAAAATCCACAGGAAACAGTGATCAAGGTTTGATACAGAAGTTAAAAAGGTTTGATGGGCTTGCAATGTCAATCGGCAATGGCACTACTGAAAGTGCCGAGAAAGGAGTCGAACACGCGCTGTCACATAGGTTAGTTGAATTTAGTGTAAATTTGTCAACATGTACCTTTGGAACAGTGGAAATTTGTTTATCCCAATTTATTATGAGATGTGTCTTTTAAATTGGATTATTTGTACTAGATTTCTTGCTAAATTTTAAATTCTTTTACAAAATGAACAGCATGGAGACAACTGAAGGCTCTAGTGATGGGAGCAATGGGAATACAAATGGGGTAAGTATATTACAAGCTGTAGCGACAAGAATTCATACCGTGATTTAGTTTCATAACTCTGAACAGATGTTGAACATGCCAAGAAGGGAAATTTGAATATTCATAATGTTAATATCAGGCTGCTCAAACTGGAAGGAAAAGAAGTCGCGAGAAGACACCAACTATTGGTATGGGTATATTTGAGTACTGAAGAGTTTATATTCATATGTAATTTATTTTATGAAGGGATAATTGTCAAAACATGCACTTATGTTTCGTCCACAAACGAAATAGTGCACAATGTTTTGTCCACGTTGTCTGGCTACCCTTATGAATCGTCCACGCACTTCTGTTAGAAAAGTGTAACAGCAGAACCTGAATTGACAATTTTGCCCTTTTGGTTTGAAATTCAAAAATAAGAATTTCGTCCAAAAAAATGAGTGGCTGAGGATTGTTAGGGCAATTTCGTCCAAAAAAAATTTCAGACACAAGCACATGATAGCACGTGAGGCTACAGATTCGAATATTCTGTTAATTGTACTGACAGAAGTGCGTGGACGATTCATAAGGGTAGCCAGACGACGTGGACGAAACATTGTGCACTATTTCGTTTGTGGACGAAACATAAGTGCATGTTTTGACAATTATCCCTTTTATGAAGTTTCATAGTAGGATAAGTTCTCCGCAAAGGGTATTGTTGTTAATTCAGGATTATACCGATTATTGGTAGGTCATATACCTTTCTTTATGATGAACTTAGAATTATTGTTTTTTTTTGCCATGCCATGAGTATAAAAATTGTTCGTTCTGACAAATTATGGAACCATTTTCCACATGATAAGAGGCTCGTTCGAATCCTGGACGTATTAGTTGGTATGATCTAGTAGTGGAGTGGGGTCGGATCCATGAGCTCCCCCCTCTACTGAATCCAATTGAAGGAAGGAAAATAAAACCCGTATAATTGATACCGTCGAGTTTTGTTTGGTTGCAGGTGCAGTTGAGAAAACTGAAACTCAGACCAGCCCCCCTGCCAAGGAGGCAAGCGCAGCTCTTAGTAAGGTGTTAGGGGAAAGTGTTTCTCCAGATACTGTTCCAGGTATACCAGTAGGACCTGTAGTTTCTCCAGCAATGACTACTACTTTGGAGCTCAGGAACCCTTCAGTTTTGCCTCCTGAAACTTGGTTACAGGTATGGTCTGCAAAGCCTCTACAATTTCGGATGTCAATTCTGTTTCTCTCATACATTTAGCTTGACCAAATTTTGTACTCCATCCCAAAACAAGTGTCCCATTTACTTTTGATTAGAGATTAAGATTTAGCAGGGTAAGTATTTCCCTTTTCAATGCAATTTCTATACCATCAGGTGGTTCTGAATCAAGTACCTATTTTAGAAAATAGGAAAGTTAATTTGGTACAGAGAGATTATATATTTGAATAGAGATAAACTTGAAGTGATAGGTCAAAGTTCAGAAGAAGGAACTAGTTTCCAAGAGATAATTAGGTTTAGAAGCAGGACAATAAGCCATTGTATATAGTGTTGTTAATTTAACTAATTTATTTTCAATCATATAGAATGAACGGGAGATCAAGCGAGAGAGGAGGAAACAGTCTAACCGAGAATCTGCAAGAAGGTCCAGATTGAGAAAGCAGGTAAGGAAACTAAAATCGAGGCATCTGATGCTTATGTCCCCTGCAGTAGTGAATTTCCATTCTTACCTAGAATTAATATTTCATTTTGTTTCCATTCAGGCTGAAGCTGAAGAACTCTCCAAAAAGGTTGAATCCTTAACTGCTGAGAATGATGCACTCAGATCTGAAATAAACCGACTAACAAAGAATTCAGGGAAACTTCGGGCTGAAAATTCTGCATTTGTGGTACAACACCCATGCCTTCCGTCAAACACTTGTCGACTTGTCAGGTGTTAGTTTATCTTCTTGACGTGGAAAATTGTTTTCATGTGCAGGAGAAAATAAAAGAAGCACAAGTAGAGAAAAATAAAGAGGTGGCTCCAAACAACAATAAGATCCAACCAATAAGTACAGAAAACCTACTCTCTAGGGTTAACAATTCAGGGTCCATGGAGAGGAGTGGTGAGGAAAGTGTAGACAGGTATGAGAAGAACTCTAGTACGAAGCTGCATCAACTGCTGGATGCCAGTCCCAGGGCCGATGCAGTGGCCGCCCGCTGACAAGAGCCGTTCACTTACACCACAGGTTTGAAGTTAATTATGTAATTTTGGCATAATAAAAGACCAAAGTTACTGCTAACATTAGCAGATGAATGAAATAGATTGTTAGGGTTGTGATAACAAATATTGTAATGTGTACTGCTAAGCTGGCACTCTCTATGGTGGAACCGATGATGTTTCTAAGGTGATCCAGGGATGGCCATTACAGGGTAGTGTGTATGTTGAAGAGAAATGTAACCTTTCTAATGTAAGGTTTCGTCGCCTTTATCTGTATTTTAGAATCCTAATTTTATAGTAGTTGATGAGACGAACTGCAGTGTGTATTTGTGTAATTTTTATAACAGCAATAATCACGTGTATGACGATTCAAATCAACCATTTACTTATATAAGAATTATATTTTATTATATGAGATCTTGGCTTGTTCGATTATGTAATACAATAATTTTTTCTGACTGGAAGGTGGAATTTTATTAATATCAGAGTTTAATTATAATAGATGTACGATAGGAAACATATTTCCTAATCACTAAGGAAGAACAGACACAGAACAAATTTGTTCGCTGTTCTTTTAACCATATAATCGTCATAGACGATATTGAAACACCATGTAGGTCGGAAGGAAAGATGTGGGGTTGGAAAGCGAAATTGAAGTCCTGCTCGTAGTGTTTAAACGCTGCATATGGGGGCGAAACGACCGAACTTGAATTGCATCAGTTATTTTGGGAGGATATACGCGAATCAGGCTTCCCTCCCAAGAAAAGTCCATAATTCTCTGATCGCTAGTCTTTGACCCTGCAAAAACAAAATCAGTGAAAAGAAAAAAGACTCACTCGATTAGCCAGATTCATAATCGAGAGAAGGGTTGAGGAGGGTGCGCCGGTGGAGGCCAGGGAGATGGGCGCGTTGGTGGCGGCTTCAAAGACGGTGGGGGTTGAGCAGGAGAGATGATCTGATACATGGAGATCGAGGCACGACGTAGGTGGCAGAAGGGAGCCAACATCGCGGTGGCTAGAGACGGTTCGAGAGGAACCTTTGTAGAAAAAAACCATAGCAAAGCTCATAGGGTACATCAATGGAGGCCAAGGAAATGAATAAAATGAATCGGTCTATTCTCATTGTGATGGAAATTGAATTATACCTACGATTCGGGTCTAATTTCCACTAATTTTCCCCAAAAGTAACCCAATTAGACCGATTCGGTCTAATCCCAATGTGAACACTCTAAAGGTCAAGAAAGAAAAATGTATCCAATCCCCGCCCAACATACTTAATTTCTCCTTCGCAAACTAGATACCAACAGACTATTCCAAATTTCCAACTGCCTAAGGCGATCTTGATCCTCCAATAAGTTGGACGTTTGGAAAATATTTTTTCGGAATAACTTTTCACATAAGGCATTTTAGGATCTCCATACTTCCTTACCCAATATAACCTTCTTAATGTACTCAATATCTCACAACCCCAAACCTCAAAAGCCATTTTTGGGGCACAAGTTGTCCCTAGCCCTTCTAAAGAATATGAGATTCTTAATATCACCGCCCCAACAAAAACGAGTCGCCATAATTTAGATCTCCATCAATATTCCTTTCGAAATATAGAAATATCCCAAGGTAAACATCATGATAGAGTACACAATCGCTCTATGAGAACCTCTAAAGATTCTAAAGAGAATTTACTTCTAACAGCTTCTTCCATGGCCCATCGACAAAAAATTTAAAAGCCTATCTTATTTATTCTCTATGAATAAATGTTAGTCTAAATAATTTACATGCCACATCCTTATGAATACCCAAAAAATACCTAGTATGGCCCGAACTTATTTGTTCATTACGATTGAAGTTGATATAAAATATTTCAAAATTGACCACTTACCTCTACATGTTGAGCCATAAACCCTTGGTTACTCTGTCTTAATCATTGTCTGGCCTTTAGATAAGCATTGGTAGGCTTCAATAGAGGGATTCTTCTCGAACGGTATGAAAGACTTACCCTTGTCCAACCCTGTTCTCTTAATTTGATCGGGGGCATCAAGAGGGTGCCAACTGTTCCACTTGGATTGGTCCTTCACGAGCCTCCACCAATGCTTATATATAAAATCACGGTCTTACTCTATTTTATACATTCATTCTATTTGAGCCATTAGTTGGTCATCAGATCTTCTGTTTTTGGTATATGTACTCGCACTTAACTCAACGACCGTTGAACGCTAGCATATTCGCATTGACGAGGCTTAAGAGATCCGTTTAGACAGTTACGAATTCGTCCAAACTTGTCCTTATTTTCTATTCGCGGTTTTTTGAAAATATGCTTATTCTTAGGGCATGCATATCATTGGGGATCCGACTCCGATGCATTGTTTTGAGAATTTCGTACTTTAGGAATCGATGTTAGGAACTAGGATGTTGATTTATGGAAGTCTACATTGTACTGATTCCTTGGGGAATTCTATAGTGATGACTGAATTAAAATATTGTTTTTCCTGAATTCAAATGTTTAAAAAAAATGCATATTAAATCTATCAGATAGTCGATATAACACATTCATTAAACCATACATACTTCATCTTTTGAAACAGTCGATAGTACATATTAATTAAAAAATATTTTCACTACACCAATATACTATTAATATCTCGGCATATAATACACATTTATTATATTTATATATTCTTGAATTTTAAATTATAACTCAAGGCAACAAATTTATACACTTAAAAAATATAACACATGTCTTAGAATAGTATTAATATCTCCCACCACGTAAAGCTATGTTACAAGTTTGAGATAGGTTTGGCCTTGAAATACTTGAAAACAACCTAATATAAACTATCTTCATCAAATGGCTTTGACACATAGTCGTACATTCCACTTTTGAGAAGAAGAAGAAGACCTCATCCTAATTCACAATAGTGGCGGGGCCTATTGTAGAGTCGGATTTGTAGAGTCTTCTCCATCTAAATCGTTGAAGCCTATTGTAGAGTCGGATTTGTGGAGTCTTCTCCATCTAAATCGTTGAAGAGGGAGGAATTGAGGAGGAATAGAAGATGAGTTTGTGAACTTATTTGAGAAAAACAAAGAAGAGGGAAATGTGAGTGAAAATAGAGAAGAAATTAGACTTAAAAGGAAAGTTCAGATATTGACAATTTGACAATTGTGTGTAGTTATGTGAAATCTATGTATAGTTAAAGGTAGTTAAATGATATTTTTCCTTTTCATAATAGTTTTTATTTGTTTATTTAGATAAAAATTACATTTTTTTAAACATGGTTACCACGTAGTAGCCTTTTATTGGCATGCAAGGATTCCAAAATCCGCTAGGATTGGTGCTTGTGGAGGAATTGGCTCTACGATTCCGACCCTCTCTCCAATAATCTGAATCGGAACTGAAAGAAATACGACGTCTACATCGATGAAGATCCTAAAATCGATTCCATAGCATAGAATTGAATCGTTGGTTGAGCAATGATATGCATGCCACATAGAGCATCAAACCGGTGAAAATATTTATTTTTCTTTTTTTTCTAACCGATTATCTCTTATGAGTAGAAAAATCCGTCGACTTTACATAATAAAAAGTAAACGCAATTTTTATTTCTCTAATCTCTTAAGTCTCTCTCATAATGACATTTGACGATTTCGTTTCGATCCAAACTTGTAGATCCAACTTTCACTCCAAATCAACCCTAAGTCATATCCTAATCGACTTCGACTTTCACGGTGGATACTGTTATATAGAGGGTTTAAAAAAAACACGTTTATAATTTTATCTTCATCCAAAAGTTCCATCTGATTTCAAATCTTGACAGCTTGTTGGTTAGTTTATTGAGTGCAATCAATCAATCGTACGTGTAATTTTCGAATCTCTTAAGATTCTCTGCATCTCCTGCTCTATTTGCAGCAGCAATGCAAACCCTTCTCTTCTCTCCTCTCCTTCACACGCACGCGCATTGATTGCTTCACACTTCTCCAATCCCAGCCTTTCCCCTCTTAATTTTCAAGTTTCGTCGTTCTCTTCGACTACATTTGAATGCTTTGAATTTTCCAGATTTTCTGGCAAAATTTTGAACCGTACATTCGTATTGTGCTCGAGCATTGCCTCCGCATTAAGTTCAATTTTGTATGGTCTTGGACGTATTTTCAGTCCTTTGTGGTGCTATCTTTAAGTGGTTTCGTTCTTCAGGACTCATAAGTTAGTGTTGCAGAGTAATTGTTACAGGTACAAATATATTTTGTTTTTGATTTATATCTGGTGATGGGTACTTGCTATTTGGATCCTGCACTTGAGAACTGGGTTTTATACTTAGGATGCTATGGTTTTGGGATTTGAGAGGGAAATTTGGCATACAAGTCAATGGCGGCGTTTCATTGTTTTGTTAGGGTGTCAAGCGTGAACTATGACAAAATATGATTGTCTTCTTCTGATTTTTAGAGTGACAGTTTATATGATTTGTTCATGAATCATAGGTTGGTGTTGGGGGATTGTCTATGTAGTTGCCAGATGTTTCCTCCTTTTGGACATCTGTAATGGGTATCTGGCTTTAATTTGATTATTTATTAGATATCTGCATTGGGGCATTATTGGGTTTGTGATTTCTTGATCAGATGGATCGTGTTTGAAGAAAACTAGGGTAGTGACATTGAGATTTTGGTATTAACCTAGCAGATAGTTGCTTAGTGCTGTTTTGATTTCCAAGTATGACTTTGTATCTTTTGTTTATGTTATTTTGTTTTTGAAAAAATTGTTTACCAGAAATCCTTGAGTGTGTACAGATTGTGAAGGGAGAGGGTACAGAGAGCTGAACTCTTCTGATAGTTCCAAAAAATGGGCCATTCTGCACCACATTGGGTTTATAAATCAGCAATTGAAGTTACAAAAGATTCGAATGGGATTGATCAGATCGAGCTTCGGAACTCACATGGAGCTTCAGCACGGGTGAGATCCTATCTTTTATTTGTTCCCCTTTAGAAGTCCATTCTCTTGAAGTAAAAAATTGGTTGTTTCTCCTCTGATATTGACCCATAACAAGAAACTTGTGCTCAATGTGGAAGGGCACACATGTTTTAATTATGTCTTATTGGGTGTAAATTGATTTTTTTCTTCATAATTTCTCTTTCAATGATACAGGTTAGCATGTTGGGCGGACAGGTCACTTCATGGAGGAATCAGCATGGGGAAGAACTCCTATTCTCTAGCAGTAAGGTATGGCTCTCTATTTTTTTTTTTTTGTAATTATGTTCTCTGAGGTTAATATGTTTGTTAACTTAGTTGTTACAATCAGTAACTATCTGACAACTTCATGTTGGCTAGCATGTTTTTAGAGTTGCATCTATCTTTAAACTTAGCAACACAGACCTAATAGGGCTAAGTTCTAAGATAAACAAAGTATGTTGCTGATAAAGTAAAAACACCATTTATCTTGCATGGTTTTTACTTCACATCTGTTGGTAGAATTTGTATTTGTATATGGCAAAGTTGTGACTTTTTGATGTTTGGGTGGACCATTTCATGTTAATTGTGTACCAAAATACTGCTCGAGCAAGAACTAAGCCTTGATACTAATGTCCTCAGAACCTTCTGCTATCTCTGCCTCTTAGGAGGCAAGGAGAGGCCTTGGATTCAACCCAAAGGAAAAACTTCTGAGTTCTATCATCTTTGAAAAGTCTGACAAGAAAAAAGGAACACTTGAACTGATTTTAAGTATGTTGTACTTAATAATAGGTTTTTTCTTGAAACTGGATGTCTCGAACATTTTGGTGGTTATTATTTGATGATTGGCACCAAAAGTTCTTTCTTGAGTTAGAGTTGATGACTAATTAATCTGCCTGGCTTCTTACCAATTGTAGGCACTTTGTAAGTCCCCAAAAGCACTACGGGGAGGTATCCTTATATGTTTCCCACAGGTAATTCAATATTTTCCTTCTTTAATAGGTACATTCGGGTATCATAAAATATATGGCATTATTAATGTATTTTTTCCCCAAATTTTGAAGTTTGGAAACTGTGGATTACTAGAGAAGCATGGGTTTGCGAGGAACAGGATTTGGACCATTGATGAAAATCCTCCACCTCTGCAGTGTAAGGATCCGTCCGGAAAAACCTTTGTAGATTTACTACTTAAACCATCAGAAGAAGACCTAAAGTGCTGGGCCCATAGGTATAAATTTGGACTCTACAGATTCAATGTTGTTCATTTTAGCTCGCAATTCCTAGAACAGAAGTAAAAGGAGTATATTGTTTTTCCCCATCACTATTACCGTAGATAAATAAGTTAGTGGAATTGTGTGCTTGGAGTTTTAAATATGCATGGCTGAAATTGAGATGTACTTGTTAGCGTCTCACATCTAAAATATGTGAATGCGTACTCTAGTTGTAAGAATTTTTGGGCTTTCACCTATTAGTTTGATCTTCTAGTTGGATCAGGCTCTAAACAATACTTGCAGATTCTAATATCATATCTTCTTATTTGCATGTAAAGTTGTCTACATATGGAATGCCGAATATGTATTTTTGGTAAGAAAAGATCACATGTAAAAGACAACAGCACCGGATCAGCATAAAACATTGGATGTAATATGTTTAGCTGCTACACTTGTAGTTAATTCCCATCGGTCCCCTGCTTCTAACAGACCTTGTTCCCTTCTTTCAGTTTTGAGTTCCGTCTCAGGGTGTGTCTTGCAACAGATGGAAATCTTATCTTGACATCACGGGTTAGGAATATTGACGGCAAACCATTCAGTTTCTCTTTTGCTTATCACACGTATTTGTCAGTTTCGGACATAAGGTACCCGATATTATTTGCTTTTGAAATCTGAGTGTTTTGGTTTTACAAAATTGCTTTCAGTAGAGAGCATACTTAATCGTATTCTGTCGATCGATTTAGACTAGAATAGATGAGCTATACATGCTTTTGCAAACTTGAAAATAGTAGTAATTTCTTGTAAGCATATGGCATAAGTTATCGAACTAGAGTGTTGTTTTTACCAAACATTATCATTAACAAAAGAAATTTAAACGGGGCTAATATGTTTTTGTTCTCAGTGAAGTGAGAATAGAAGGGCTAGAGACTCTTGACTACCTAGACAACCTTTGGCTAAAAGAACGTTTTACAGAACAAGGAGATGCGGTAACTTTTGAAACTGAGGTAAGTTCTTAAGTTCTAAGATTGCTTTTGTATAAGCAAAGTCTTGAGTTCAAGCTTGATACATAGAGTAGCTTTTGAATCTATATCCAACAACTCTTGTTGGCTCAAGCCTTGAGCTTGAGTGCAAGAATTGGAGAAGGTTAGTTGACCATCAATGAACTGATATGGCAATTATAAAATAAAAACATGCATTGATGGTTACAAGGAAAAACAGAAGTAAATATCTTTTAAAAATCATATTAAATGTATATTAGATAATATAACACGATTTAAATATTTTACAGGGTTCATTTTAAATATATTCCGTTAGTTTTTCTAACTTAAGACGGTAGACAAAAATATAGTGCACCTTAAAAGGGTGGACAAAAGAAAAGGTATTTTGTTGGCCGTGGACAATACTTTAGGTTAGTTTTTGACTATTGACCCTATTATATATATATACACACACACATTATCATGTTTTCCCTAGAAGACACCAATGTGAATACTGTAGTTTATCATGGCATGCCTCTTTGACTTGAAGTGTCCTTGTTAATGTATTATTTGCAGTTGGATCGTGTTTATCTTGGCTCTCCAAGTGTTATTGCTGTTCTGGATCATGAAAGGAAGCGGACTTGCCTTATAAGAAAGGAAGGACTTCCTGATGTTGGTAAGCTGTCATTAGTTCAAGGAGAATAATACATTTTTTTTTTCATACAAGGTTAGATTTGACTTGGGATATTTCTCGAGTAATTGATATGTTATTATCCTCTACATGCAGCTGTATGGAATCCATGGGACAAGAAATCAAAATCAATGTCAGATTTTGGGGACGAGGAATACAAACAGATGCTATGTGTTGATGGAGCTGCAATTGAGAGGCCTGTCACGATAAAGCCAGGTGAGGAATGGACGGGGCGCTTGGCGCTCTCAGTGGTGCCTTCAAGTTTCTGCAGCGAGCTTTATGATCTTCAGGGTACAGGTTTCTGAGGAATAGCTATACTAGACTTTTTTCTTCTCATTCTGGAGATACAACTTTTATCTGTAGTTGTGGCAATGCTCTACTGTTCTGACAATGTGGAATGTAGAGAACAAATTTTTGTTTAGATTTTGTTCGTATTATGAAATTCAGCAAAAGGCTTTTAGAACAGTTCCGATGGAAGGGAATAGGGTTGGGCGAATCTGCGGGAGGTGAGGTGGCTGAAGTCACACTCGCCTGAGCAGGCGAGGGTGCACAACAGTCGGTTAGGGCTCCAATCCTCGACAAACACATGTCCATGTTCAAATAAAAAAAGGAAAATAAGATTTGTTCCTCAATTTCCCATATAAATAACCCCTCACACCCCATATTGTCACGCACAACATGCTTGTTGAAGATGAACGACAAACATAAAAGGTATATTGAACCATTTGATGATGAGGTGATACCGATATCATTAATAAATCAGAGGCCGCCTCGAAAATTTATATTGATATTGAAAATAAGGAAATTCCCGCCAGAATGTCATCCGAAATAGAGTGGACGTGAATCTCGGAGTTGAAGCTCTGCCATCCCTTCGCCGGCACCGATCTCTGCCCTCCTATATTTGCGAACATTCTATTTGCTTTCAATATAAATTTAAGAAATGAATAAGCAGCAAGTTAATTAAGATCGAGGAATCAAATCAATAATTAAAATGAGTTGTGCGCAGAGGCTGCCCCCGAGGACGGCCCTGCCGAAGAAGAGCGCGATCGGGTGCCGGTGCTGCTGCTGCTGTTGCTGCTCCTTCATCTTCTTCTCCCTATTCATGGTCTCCGCCACCATCGCCCTCCTCTACTTCTGGTTCGACCCCAAACCCCCGACCTTCCACCTCCAGTCCATGGACGTCCCCCGCTACGGCATCAGCAGGAACCCCGACGGGGACCACCTCTTCGTGCGCACGGTGGCGGAGGTGGAGGTGCAGAACCCCAACACCGTCCTCGGGATCAGCTACGGCGAGACCCGCCTGGCGCTGTCGGGGGGAGACGACGGCGGGATCAACCTCGGGGAGGGCACGGCGGAGGGGTTCATGCTGGAGAAGGGGGCCGTGAAGAGCCTGAAGCTGGAGACGGAGACGCCGACGGACGGGGAGATCGTGGACCAGGAGGAGGAGATGCTGTTGAAGACGGGCTTCAAGAGCGGGGAATTGGAGGTGACGGTTGCGGTGGATTCCACCGTCGCCTTGGTGGTCAAGGGGCTGCACACCGGGAACATCCCGGTCAGCTTCAACTGTCCCTCCTCCAAATTGAAGCAGCTTCAAGGCGATGGCGGGGATTCGCCCAAATGCACCGTTACTGTCTTCAGATGGTTTGTTTTTTTATTCAAACTTCTCAAAACGATCAATCAAATCACAATTATCTCAATCTTCAAATTTTCTTAATCTATTTTTTTTTATATACAACAAAAAATTAGCATGTCAAATTTGAAGTGTTTCAGGCTAATTCATTACCATAATGATAACGTATTTTGAAAAAATTAAAGTTAATGAAGCGTGAGATTGTCATTACTTGACAAAAATATATCAAAATGAAAAAATTCAAAAGTTTAATATGTTGAAGTGATTTTTTAGTTAAGTGAAAATATGTACATAGGTCCAAGTGTCAACCAACCTATTTCTAAAAATTTCCTTGAAGCAGCTCTCACCTCTTATAGCATCTGCAACGGTCGTTGCAGGCGTGTCGTTGTAAGGCTTGCGACGGCTCTGCCACGACCAACTGTGGTAGGCGTCGTTGTAAGGGGTGCTGCTGCAAGCCGTCATTGTAGGATCTTGCAATGACTCGTCCATTCGTGGCAACCCCAAGGCTGGTCGGCGGGCCAAGCCCACGCCGACACGTGGCGACAACGAATTTTAAAAATTACAAATAATTTAATTTCAAGGGTCAAAAATGACTTCCTACCACTAGTCATGATTTGTCATTGGAGAGATCATAATAATAGTGGTGGTACGGAGGAGAGAAACTCAAAAATGCACTCTTACCATGATTACATGTATCATTGGAGATGTTCTTAACAATTATTTGGAAGAGTGGATGTGAGAGTAAAAGGCTGTATCATGTAAGGGAGATGAGTTGTGGAGCAGTTTTATTTTAAAAAAATTAAATCAAATCTGTGAGTATTATCTCTGTGCAAACCTTAACAGGTGATTAAGTTTAGGATAGTTATTAATTGGGCTACTTACTTAGCATGTGATGTGGTTGTTTCCACTGCAGGTACACCGTAAATAATTAACAGCAGGTCCAGGTTGCAGTGCACAAGTGAAGCTAACTTAATTTGTACCTATAAATTATTCTGTATATAAGATTTTGTGGAATGGATCGTGTTCACATTTTACCATTCACTTATTCTTCTTTATCTCATATAGGAATACCGTTTCTTTTTAACGATATGGATCAATATTATTAAAACTTAATCAGAAACAGAAGAACAGTGAGAGAGCAAATCAATTGAAGATAACTCGATATTTAATCTTTTTGTTGTAGCTGAAGTATAGTTTTTTTTATCGGCGAAAGCATATTTAAATTAACCACTTTCGAAGAAGAAAGATTACAAAATAAAACAATCATCCTAAAGATTGCAAAGACCAAAGAACGGAGCAATAGAGTTTGGCCATCAAACCAATACAAGAGATGAGTTAGTGACTTATACAAGAACTACCAAGATAAATGGATAATTCACCAAGATAAACAGATAATTCAAATCAGTACAGATCAATTCAAAAGCAGTAGGTGTTTAGGTTGCAGAGTTGGTTACAGTTAAACATTCAAGAAACAACCAATGATAATTAAAACTAAAAAAGCAGGAAAACAACTCCGGGTCAACGTGAGGCCGACCATATAAGCAGTAGGCGTGTGGAAGGCTCACTAGATGTCTAGATGATGCATATGGCTCGTGGAGGAAACTCTAGAATTGGTGGAGGAACCTATACGGGGTCAGGTTGCTAGTCCTCCAGATGAACCCGAGGCCTCGAGAAGGCCTTGGAGGTTCTGGCAGGGCTATTTACTAGCCCTCCCCTGATACTCCTCACGCCGATCTTTCACTTCCACCCTCTTCTTGGTCAGGATCTTCTTCGACTCATTTTCAGTCGATGGGCCTCCTAAAACACTGGTTTGGGCGACCCTTCTGTCCAAGGATTAGACCCAACATTAAATGCCACTAAACTCTCCTTTATCTCTGTGACTGCATGCCCGGACCAGACGGGATAGTATTCCCCAATTGGTGCTGGTGATTTAAGCAGGACATCATACATCATCTTCCGTCCGGTAGGTTGCAAAGGGACGAATCCAGGCAACACTCCTGGAAAGGTCTGGGACGGTAGGGCATTCCAGTCCCTGGTGATTGGCTTATCACAATATTACATAAATTTGATTACTTGAACAAAATTAAATAACTTAGACAAAATTATAAATTTTTATGTCTGGTAATTATATGGGAATTGCATGTCTGCTCATCATCCATTATGCAAAAATGGGTCTTGATTTTGAAGTTAAAGTGAGTTACACAAATGATTACACTCAGTTGCAGCATTATTAATAAAGACCTCTTCAACTTCAACTTCAACTTCAACTATAAGGTGTGTTCATTTGTACCATGGAAGATCTTAGGTTAATGTTCTCTACATTGTCTGCTCTTAAAACTAAATCACTTGCTCCCACCAGCGCATTTACATCATACATGATCTGATGAATTGTTCTTCTTCAAATGACTAGTGTTGAGTCCTCAGTAAACTTTTGTCACCGCAGTTATCAATATAAGAGAACTGTGGTGATAAAATTAAAAATATTTCTGACATGTAATTTAAAGGGATAGGCCACTGAAAATAAAGGGAGTTAGGCTTGCCTAATTTTGCAGAGGCATTTCCAAATCTCAAAACTTGCAGAGGAGGGAGCATGAATTAGGTAGGTCTTGTTTTCAAGTGAGGCCACATTTGGTATGCATCGTTTCACATGCTTGTGTTTTTATCCTCCTTCATAGTTCATATTTATTGTGTGGGATCATCACCTCCTTCTTTTCATCATTCAATCACTCCCTCACCTCATACTAATTTACCCTCACTTTACTACTTTTATTCATTCTTTTTGTGGATTAATTATAATTATTCTCATGTTTGAACTTAATGAATCATATATGTATGTATGACAAGGAAGAGAGTATCCCATGTCTTCTGTAACTCTTTATTATCCATACCAATTTTTCAGATTAAGTTACTTTCATCAGGTTAATTGTTTTCCTTTTTTAATTTTGTACTCCAATGAAATAATCAATTCGATTTTTATTTTTATTTTAATTATTTTCATGACATAAGTAGTCATTTACAAAGTTTGTGTCTAACTTTGCAGTATATATAAGTTTTCATGGTCAAACATGTCATATGATTGCTTAATATGTAGCATGGTCTTATTAGATTTTGCCTATTTGATGGATCATTTTCTCATTCAACCCACAAGGAACTATATTTACATGGATAATATAGGTTTCAATACCTCTTAGAGCATCTGATGAGCTAGTAGACCATGTGGGCTCATTTATTTATTTTCTTAATTGAATGGTCTATTTTTTTTTTAGCGAAAGTTGTAATTTTATATAAAAAAAAATTAACTGATATCTACTCAGATGTTTTTTTTAGTAAATTACAACTTGTATTCCTTTAAAAAGAGCTAGTACATGCTTGAAGGCCTGACGAGAGAAACACAATAACTCTGTAACTACGTAAACGTCTAGTACGTTCGTTAACGAGGTGCCATGCAGGCTGACTAAGGCATAAAAAAAATTAAACTTAAGAACTAAGATCCAAACAAAACATAAAAAAGACCGACGAACATCGCTCAAGGTAGTGCCTGAATGCCACTTGGTCGTCCGAAGACGACACTCTTCTTGCGCTATAAAACCGAGCATGTGTCCTTCAGTCGGGAAGGGTGTTATATAACAAATAGCCTAAGTCGTCAGCTAAAATGACGAAAATACCCTCAACTACACTTCACTAATTATTTAAAAAATCACTTTTGTTGTATATATATATACTTATTAAATCACTTCATTTTTATTTAAAAAATCATTAAGGGCATTTTCGTCATTTTAGTTGACAACTTGGGTTATTTGTTATATAACTAAACATCTGGGTAGATATCGGTTAAAAAAAACTTTAGGACAAATACCAGTTAAACGCTATAAGTTTGGGATATGTATTTGTAATTTACCTGAATATAAAAAAGTAAAATGTACTTTTTAATAGGTTGGTAAATTTTGATGATAGAAAATCGGATTAAGTTACATGAGAAAAATGTCACTAATAGAACTGATAATCCAAGAGACCAACCTGTATTTAGTTAAAATTGAAAATTGAAGAAAAGGAGGGCGATTGAATTGAAAGTACTGAAATCCAATTCTATTGTTGGATGTAAGTACATGCAATCTTTTGTTTGCATGTTGTGCAAAACAGTCCCTTAAATCCATCTGTATCAATCAAATCAATTTATTTATCTAAAAATATTTGGTGGAAAATTAAACTCATTTTCCTTTGTCTTGTCTCTTTTTATAGAAAAATAAACAGCTGCATATATTGCTTTTCTTCTCAAACTTTACCTCACTCATTCTTATATGGAAATATGATATTTTGTGGCAGGGAGTATAAAATATATTTATTTCACATATTTTTGAGACTAAAATTCGAAATATAGGTTTTTTAATAATTTAAGATAAAAATGTATTTATTATATTTAATTTAAACCCTAAAAGAATAAAATGCATTTAGCTAGAATGATTAAAATCATGACTATCTTAGACAAAAAAATACATTTAACTTAACACTAGTGTTTTTTTAGCGAAAGAAACTTTATTAATGATCATAATTCATAGTACATTATAACGCGTCAGGAAGATTTTCTGATCACTGAAGAACAGACATAGATCATAAAGAGGACCCATATAGTCTGGTTGAAAACCGAACCTGACTTCCTCAGTAACAAAGAGATTGGTAGGATAGTGACGATGGTATATGTGAATCTGTGATTCCTCTCGGTAAAAGTCCCTAACTCCTTGGGAAAAAAGCCCTGAATCGTCGCTCATTGATCATTAACCTTGCAAAACAGAACATAACAGATAGAGTAAACCAGAACCAATCGATAAGAGATCGAGAAGGAGGTCAGGGAGGCGAAAACATCAATGATGGCTTCAGAGGCGACATGTGTTGAGCAAGGGGGCGAAGGTCCTGGTGGCTTCCCCTTAGGACCTATGGAGGGGATTGGTACGGTGGGAGTGATGATCGAGGTTGGGAGGGTGATTACGACGTAATCGATGTGGTGAATACATGCATATGAATAGGGAGTGAGAGATGGGGGTAGATCGGCGCCATTACGGTAGAGAAGGATTGAACCAGTTTCGGGAGATACGACGACGAGGCGCTTGTGCCATGGTTTTAGAAACCTTAGCAGAGAGGATGTTTACCTCTATTTGATTATTACTTCACACTTGTGTTTTTTTTTATAAGCTAGCAATTTATTAAGCAAGTGTTCCACACGATAGTAGAACAAAGCAAGAAAATGATCCTCAAAAGAGGATTTTTTTTCTTTCAAACCATTACAGCTACAAAGAGCAAAACAGATAGCAAAAAGAACTCTAGCAAGAAAGTGACAAAAGAAAGCCGCTCAAACTATCGCCCTCCTTTCCTGCTTCCTACCCGAGTTCAAACACAGAAATCGGTTAGATACCGAAATAGGGCTTAAAGATTTTCCTATAATCGGTTCAGGGAAAACCTCGTCCTCACTATCCTCGACATCCTCGTCTACACGTTGCGGTACGTCTAAATACTTAGATTGTTCGAGCACCAAAGAGCCAAGGTTAAAAAGCCTTTTTATCAACTTTCTTGCCGAAACTCCAACCACCCGAGCTATCCTTATTAGCAATATCAACATTAAAGCTTCCCGAATTGCCTCATTTATCAGTAGAATTTTTAGTTCTTGTCTGATAGAAAACAGAAGGAGGAGCAATCCTTTTTGACTGATCCTTCTTTGGACGACCACGTCCTTTTGGTTTAGCTATAACATTTATTTGAATCGTAGTGATTGGCTTGGAAGTAGTGTTTCATGAACCATCGCAGTTGACCATGCAACTTGTGGAAGGTAACCAGAGTAGCGTGTGATTAACGAATAAATTAATACCATGGTTTCATATCCAATTTTATGGTATATAATCGCGTTAAATTAAACATTTGAAACATCACGTATTATCGCACCAAGTTCATCAGAAAAAGACCTTGGCTGATTGGAGGTATTCGGTAATAGAGGCACCATTACAATAAAAAGACTAAAGCTCGATATGGAGCTACAATTGCTTGTTAATCGATAACCAAAAGTATTTTTTTAGTGTTTGGTTGGCATCCAAAGACGAGGCTTTATTGATGATATGAAAAAAGGCTTAGATATAAAATAGGGTTATTTTCATCTCACTACTTTAATTATGTGTTTTTCATCTCACTATCTTAACTTTTTTTGTGGCACCTCACCACCCAACAATGCATTTTTTTTCCACTTTCATACCCGCCGTCAATTTGACATCCATTTTTGGATGAGAACACTCAAAAATTCCATAATACCCCTCACTAACAATCAAAATTTCAAAAGCATGTCATCGATTTTCAAAAAAAAAAAAATCAGTTTTTAATGTCACAAAAATGCATTCTATGGTAGTGAGATGCCAAAAAATGCATTATAGGGTAGTGATGTGCCACAAAAAATAATTACGCTGTGAAAGTGAAAAAAAAGGCATTCTAAGATTGTGAAGTGCCACAAAAAAATAGTTAGGGTAGTGAGATGAAAATATTTGTATAAAATATATAATCCATGACATTAACATTTGGTTGCATTCTATATGGTACCTGATCCTAGTTATAATGTTGTTCATCGATAAAAATTGTATCCAATAGAAGACTTGTATTCAACAAGATCGATGGACGATGTGTAATGGATCTTTGTGCCAGTTTCATCGATTGAACAGTAGTCGTCATCAACGAAATTCAACAATTAATCCACAACCTATCAATTCTCTATTCTTACCGTCAACATCATTTCGATCCTATCTCGTATTATTGTCGATTGATACTGATCGGTTTTATTAGTTACATAATTTGTGCTCACCCTTACTTGGGTGTGGACCAAAGTTAGGCCGCATGAAGAATTAGTAACTAGTGGTTAAAAATAAAATACGTGTACATAAAAAAAAAAGAGAATAATTAATAACTTCACTTATTTGGCGTTACTGAAATGGGTTGGTTGTTGGTTCACATAGTACACGCGCCTTAGAATCGTGTGGAGCCAGGCAACGTCGTTTCTTGGGCTCCAAGGTAAATTGACCGTTTGTCTCATAAACAAACAGTGAAACGTCTCGTTTCTTGGGCTCCAAGATAAAAGACGATCCATTTGTTTATCATGGAGACAGCGACACGTGGCGGAATACATCGAGGATGCGGCAGGTCGTTAGGAATCGCCGGTAGTCAGCGTAATCTCCGGCTAAGTCATTTAATTCGAATTTCCACATCGGATAATTAAGCAGAGTGTTAAGAAACCGATTAGGCGATAAGAGGAAATAAAAGAAAAAGTCATTTAATTCAAAATTCAGATGCCGAGAAATGGTAAAAGGAAAAGTTTTGGGTATTAAGATTTTCCTATAAAACAGCGATTCTTGTCACTTTTGACCATTCCCTGCTCTCAATAACTCTTCACTCTCTCTTGTTCAATCTCCACAGACTCCACTCTCTCTCTCCCTCAACTCTCTTCGTCTCTGGTCGTCGTCTCCTTGACGATCCCTCATGGGTCAGCCGGTCAAGTACATAGTTTCCAAGACCGTCACGAATAAGCATCTCAAATCAACCCCCTTCGCCGGCACCAGAGTGGTGCGGATATCCGTGACGGACGGGAATGCTACTGACTCCTCCGGCGACGAGTGCGAGGAGAGCCTCTACATCAGGAGGGTGAAGAAACATGTGAGCGAGATCAGGTTTGGTTCTGAATCTACAGCAACGGTGGAAGACGTGAAGGCCAGGCAGCGAAACAGGGTCAAGCAGGTGACAGTTGCTAGAAACGAGGACGCTCCGGCAGTCCAGAAGTTTCGCGGCGTCAGGCGGCGGCCATGGGGGAAATGGGCCGCCGAGATCAGAGACTCTTCGCGGGGGCAGAGGATCTGGCTCGGTACATTCGACACCGCTGAGGAGGCCGCTCGCGTCTACGACGAGGCCGCTGTTCGAATCAAAGGACCGCTTGCTCAATTAAACTTCACTCCCGCCGTCGAGGTCGATTACGATTCAGGTAAAGAGTCCCAATCCCGATCCCTCAGCTCTCCCACCTCCGTTCTCCGGTTCCAATCCGGCGAAGAATCGGCGGCGGCCATGGACCAGCAACAAACAGAGTCCATTTGGGACACGGCACCGTTTCAGGAGGCGAGCGAGGAATCGTCGCAGCTGCCGGAAGAATTCGAGCTCCTGGGCCCCCCTCTCTTCAAGGGCTACTTCGATTCCGAGGCGGAGGCGGCGGCGGCGGCCATATTCTCCGACGAGATGGAAATGAGCCTGCCGGAGACAGCAAACGACGATTTCTCCGACATTTCGGTGTCGTTGGAGAAAGATTTCGAGTCATGCTTTTGGGATGTCGAAAATTACTTCGAAAATGCCATGGGCTCTTCCCTGCAAGTCTGAGGGCATTTTGGTAGATAAGTACCTCCCCCATGTCTATTGTGGTAAATTCCGAGCGGAGTTTTGGTTACAAATAATTATTATTTATGGGTCTCTAATCTCTAGTCTAGTTTGTAATTTAAATTGAGCGTGTGTTCTTTTATGGTTCAAGTATGTAATTATTCAAGACAAGAGGCGTGTAAGCCATTGCCAAGGTTGAGGTTCTGATGTGTAAATATTATTATATAAAGAAGATTAAGACATAAACACTAGTTGATTTGAGTTGAGTTGTGGGAAGGAGACTGGAGTTTGATATGTTTCCCATCGGAGAGCTGTTGGGAACCAATGGATCAAGTTGGGATCCTTTGGATAGAGACCGTGTGATGTGGACCATTAACAAACGAGTCCATCACTCTGTCCCAGGCTCTAGAAGCCATGAAAGTCTTTGCATTTACATGGACCAGACCGAACCCTTGTTGGAAAATGGGGGCTAGGGCCTAGGCCACTGATCCACGCCAGTTGCTTTTCAGGTGACCCGTTGCAATCGCCAGCGTGCTCCTCCGGACAACCCAACATTGTACTCATCACTCTCACACACCAACGTAAGCCTGGTCAACACTCCCCCTGCTGACCATGCCAATGCAACTTGCAACTTGCAACTCTGAACAGTTAATGTGAATCACCAAAGGTTTCAAAATAAAAGACCAGACCGACCCACTTGCCCGAAATCGCTCTAACATCGAACCCACTTGCAACGCCTCTCCCTCTGTCGACTAGCCCAGTTTAGTTCCGGTCTTTTTTTCATTTTTACCATGTTCAATGCACACTTGACAAAACAACAATTCTGTACGGCTGGTCCCCCCCTCATGCCCCAAAGATCACATACCCACACCACGCTCTAGATTTTATTCCAACCCAACGGACCAAACTGCGACATTGCATTAGGATTAGCAGGGTTTAAGGTTATTAAACAACCAAATTAAGATTGGAACCCTTCACGCTGGCATTACAGGCTTGGTTGGTGTATGTTAAATAAATGTGACAGAGAATTAATATTCGCAAAGGTGGAAAGTAACGGCCTATCTCGGGAAAAGAGAGACCCATTAGGGAAAATACCCTTTTGCACTTATATTCTGTTTCTGATTAGCCTCCATTGATCGTTGGAGGAGATAGGTAATGGCTGAAGATTTTGTATTTAACTTTGTTCTAAAGTAATGTTGTGTCCGATTAGGCTTGTTTATTGTCTTGTTTAGGGTTGTGACACATAAATGTTGAAGCCTGATTGGGGAGGACCCAAATCTTACTTTATGGGCCTATGCTGGCCCCAATTGACAGCTTTGGTTTGCTAATGTCATTATGAATTCTATTATTACCAATAATTGGTGTTACGTGTATTAAGCAAATTAAAGTCAGCTCTAAAGCCACCAATCAAAGTTGGGAAGCAGAATCATATTGGTAACCAAACAAGTGCTGTGAGGAAAAAGCTGCCACTTTAAGAGGATGAGAATATTGAGTTTGATGAGACAGAATTGAAATCGAGGTATAGTTTGCAAGTTCGATTGCAATAACGTTCAGTGGTATGTGAGTGTGGGAGCTTAAAACATAGGTAAATGTGAACAGTGTGCCTACATCATTAAATTTAAGGATAATAGCCGATATATTAGTGTATATTTGCATTCCATTTGTTCGGGGAAATGTGTAATATTATAACTTTCACAATCGATTATATTGTTGTGCATCGAGGAACAAGCTTCTTGATCACAGAAAGTCAGTATGAATGAACAATGAATCACTGAGCCTTTTCATATCAGAACCGTCACAGACGGTATTTTGATGCCCCACGGGCAGAGGCAGAAGACGGGGGGGGGGGGGGGGGGGGGGGGGGGACGGAATACCAGAGATCCTGGGGGGCCTCGACGGTAATGGTGATAGTGGGAGGCAAAACATCGTCTAGGAACCCCTTCCAGTGTCAGTCCCTGATGCTCCGCTCCCTAGAGAAATCATCGATTCTCTGTTCGACATGCATTGATCCTCCAAAAACAAACTCAAATAAAAAAAGAAGAAGAAAAAACACTCTTTCGATTAGCCAGATCCATAATCGTGAAAGGGGTCGATGCGGTTGCGGCGGTGGAGGCCAGGGAGAAGGACGTGCTGGCTGCGGCGACTTCAGGGGCGACTCTAGAGATGGCGGCGACATCCGAGACGACGACGGCATCAGAAGCGGTGACGACGACGGCGGCGGCAGCATCAGGGACGACGGCTGTAGAGACGTAAACCCCCGGGCTGCGGAATTAGGCATGCGTCAGGGGCGGCGGCGACGATTGCAGAGGCATTCAGCGGCTTGAAGGTTGGTTGACGCCGAGGTGAGCCTGATGAAAACCATCGGGATTGCAGAGGGGGGAGCGAACAGGATCGGTAGACGCGTCAGTGGTGGTGAGGGAGAGTCCACGGCGCTGTGGCTAGCAGTGGCCCGAGAGGAACCCTAGTAGAGAGAACTCGCGCAGCTCGAGAGGAACCCTAACGGAGAAAACTCGCGCAGGACTCAAAGGGAATGTGCCGAGGAGATGGTGGATAGTGAAGAGAAGAAGAACCATGACATAGGTTATGCCAATAGTCATAGCCATGGTGGTGTGTACGACGATAGAGACTCAAAACCCTAGCAGAAAAGCAGGAGAAGGGGTTCTATTTTTTGCTGTTAGATTAGATTTTTGGCATTTCATTTAATTAAACTAATATTTGGTTTTTGTTTCGAGGATACATTAAAGTTGTTAGTTTTTTTGTTACACATCCTTAAGCACTTATCAAAGTTTTCCTCTAACACAAACCCTCCAAACAAATCGAGATGTGATTAGAGCATCCACAGTGGTGGGTTGGGAGCTGGCGGGGACTAGTCGACGACGGGGAGCAAGCGAGGAGGTGGAGGGGTACTGGCAAGGAGGCCGCTGGCGGGGAGCAGCGCCAGGGAGTTCCACGCCAGCAATCAACGCCGGTGCCAACGGCTAAAAATCAAATTGCCCTATGACTTGTTCTTGACAAACTAAAAAACGATTTTGAAAATAACAAAAAAAAAAAATCAAAGCTAATCTCTAATACATTATAAATACATGCTTCATTCAAATCAAAATCACAAACCATCCTCCCCCGCATTCTTGTTCTCACAAATTTGTTCGTCGAAATGACCAGTTACTTACCCAACGATTTGGATTTGAATGCTATTTTGGACGAAGTACTCGAAGAATGCATGTCCACCGACTTCGGTGATGGGTTGTTAGATGACGCATTGGTCGATTCTCCACAACGTAAGCGAAACTACATTGCATGTGACCGGGAAGCCGCAAACAAACGTTTAATGACCGACTACTTCAACACGAACCCTGTGTACACGGAGGTACAGTTCCGTCGTCTCTTTAGAATGTTGAAGGCTGTGTTCCTCCAAATTGTTCATGCATTAGAGAATCACCATGCGTATTTCACGACAAGGTTGGATGTTGTGGGTAAAGTTTCATTTTCTTCTTATCAAAAATGTACTGCGGCCATTAGCCAGTTATGTTATGGAATTGCAGCTGATAGATTTGACAAGTACTTGAAGATAGGCGAAAGCACGTCATTGAAATGTTTGAGAAAGTAAACCATTATTCATTTATACTGTCTTTTCGTGATCAAGAAACATATTCTTCGATACACATCAATGTAATCGATTATAAGAGTTATAATATTACACCTTTCACTCAAAAAAAAACATCAGGCCACCCACACAAACTCGAAAAGAGAAGATAAAAAGAATTTTAATGAGCAAAAATGACTTGGTATCAGCTGATAATGTCATGTGGTTCAAGCCGTAAGCTTACTGTTCCTGAAGCCCGCATCGATATAATTTTGTGACTACAAAAACTACTTCGCCTGCGAGCCCGAGTTGGTAGGGCCCACCTCACCTACCGACAGAGAGGATACACAACTGATACAAAATCCTCGGTCCATAATGACTACTGCACAAGTGGGGTATACATACATTTGACTCATTTTGAAGATTCAAGTGTAAGCTTAAGCTTGAGAGAAAATAATTACATTTATAGGCCACCTAACAATACATACTCTATTTCACAACACATGCATGCCAATGGAGCTTATCAACATCATATCATATGTGTCCATGACTTGGTTCAACTTCTTCACACTATTTTCAGTCAGTGTCCCTAAACCACACGACCGGCCTCAGCTCACTCACGACCTCAAGATCTAAACCCTCACCCTCACGAGCCCCTTCACCACCAACCATCACCCCTCGATCTTCTCTAATCTACCCCAGATTGTTCTCATATTTCCTGACCCTGATCCACGGCGAAGAGTCTTGATCTTCGACAAAGAGAGGACTTCGAGAGTAGAAAAGACACAGAGAAGTGAAAAGAAAATGCAGAGCCAGAGGGAATGAGAAAAGACAATGCGTAAGAGCATCTACAACGTCCGGTACATCTACGCGATTCAAGATTTGCGATTCATGGTTTAGTGAGTCGCGAATCGGAAGTGGTACCGTTGTAGGTACGGCTAACATTCGACTCGCGGTTTGCGATTTACTAAGCCGTAAACCACAAAATTTGAATCGTGACTCGCGGTTCATAAATGTGAACTGTGAAATGCGAGTCGCTAACGATCAATCAGAAGGTGCGATCTGACTTCTAATAAATCTGATTTTGTACAAACGATGTCCATAATTTACAAATTTATATCATTAGGTTGATATTATTCTAAAACAATTATTTAATGCATTTGATCACAAAAAAACATTGATTTACACTTCAAATTAAAAAAACGAACAAAAACTGAACATCCAGTCAACACTGTGAACCCTACACTATGAAAAAAAGGTTCTGGAGGGTAGGGTAGGCATCGGTGGGCCCCAGAAATATTCCCATTTTCAGGTAACCAAACTGGTTACCTAGAATCAGTAACCGACACTGACGCTCAATATCAGCGAGAAACTTGAAAACCGATCAGTTACGATTCCGGTTAGTTCCAATTTTTAACCCGTCCTATAGGCCCATTGGGCCTTTCTTTTATGCCTTCAGATTTGGACATAATTGGACCAAAAAGACAGGTTTAACAACATTACAAATAATAATATAACTAATATTAACCGTGTCATTTTTCAAATAAGTAAACATTCCACATAACACATCAATTTCTAGAACTAATACCTCACATAATTGAACTTGATCATAGTCTTACAATATTACATGCTGATCATAAGAAAAAGAACAGTTCACAATTACATACTTCTCTAAAAACAGTTTTCATATTTATCAACCTACTACAACAAAAATAAAAGGCTCTTCAGATTGACAATCCAAAAACCAAAGTTTCTTGACTGTTTTCAAAGTAAAGGTACCTGCAAAAGAACCCAATGATTAATCAATTCATAATTAAAAGCATTTCAAAATAAAACAATTCATATACTTTATTTTAAGCAACATTAAAAATAAAAATGACTCAACTAGTTACTGAAAAGTTTGAACTTTAAAACAAATCAAGTAATAAAGGCAACATAATTATTATTATTAGGGAAAATTTCAGTATAATACCCTGCCAAACATTTAATTTCAGTATAATACCCTGACATAATTTTTTGGGATAATTATCATTCCCAATCCTGAATTTTACGTCAAATTCATATCCTAACCCCTCCTCACCTTTCGTTTCAAATCCTAACCTCAACTTTCGTTTTTTTTTCAAAACCTATCATTTACTGTTCGAATTAACAGAACAGTTAATTTGTTGGTCACGTGCACACTTAAGTGACCCCATATTTCGAATTTATTCCCATTTTTACCCTTGACCCTTTCTCATTGATACCCTCCTAAATCCATTCACATTCACAATCTTACACTTAAGTAGTAGTTTTAAGGAAACAAAATGGGAATAAATTCGAAATATGGGGTCACTTAAGTGTGCACGTGACTAGCAAATTAACTATTCCGTTAATTCGAACATTAAATGATAGGTTTTGAAAAAAAACAAAAGTTGAGGTTAGGATTTGAAACGAAAGGTGAGGAGGGGTTAGGATATGAATTCGACGTAAAGTTTGGGGTTGGGAATGATAATTATCCCTAATTTTTTTGCACTTTCATACCTAAACCAAACATTTAATTTCACTTTAGTATCCAACCGTTAACTTTCTGTTAGTTTGGATGGAAAAAGTTAAAAAGACCATAATACCCCTAACTATTACTCAAATTTTCAAACTCATGCCATTGGTTCAGAATTTGAAAATAAGTGAAATGACAATAATACCCTCCATTGTTAGGGTATTAAAAATGAAAATTTCACTTATTTAAAAATAAATTCAGTTTTTTTTATAAATTCAGTTTTTATTTATGAAAATTATTTTTATTTTTAAAAATATCAGATTTTAATTTTAAAAATACATAAAATCAGTTTTTTAAAATTCTTTTATAAAAATCGTTTTTTTTTAAAAAACATAAAAATTAGTTTTTTTATAAATTCAGTTTTTTTTTTCAAAAATTCAGACCTTTTTTTAAAAATACATAAAAATCAGATTTTTTTTAAATACATAAAATCAGTTTTTTAAAATTTAATTAATAATTTATTATATTTGATTTTTGATTTTCATTTTTGTACCCAAATCACTCTCTCTCCCCCCTTACTTCGTCTCTCTCTCCAAACATAATACTCCAAATCAATTCTCATTAATTAATTCTCTAAATCAATTCTCATTAATTCTCATAATACTCCAAATCAATTCTCATTTTTCTACCCAAATCACTCTCTCTCCCCCCTCTTGCATCCTCTCCACGTTCAGTTCCAAGCTCCTTCAAAAAATTTCAGATCCAAACAAGGATCTTCATCCCCCCTTTTGCTCTCGATTTCGTTTCTCTCTCCTGTCCATCTTCCTCTCAACTATTCTGCTCAATCTGGGTCTGGGTTAGTTGTAATCGAGCCGGAGGGAGTGAGGTCGCCGTGGCCGGGGTCGAAGTCGCCGAGGAGGTGGTGGGGGATGGAACGGCGGTGGCGGAGGGGGATCTTGTTGGTGGTGATGTCGAGGCGGCAGTAGACCTGAATCTTGTCGGAGTTGATGATCTCGGAAGGGAAGAGCGCGGCGAGGTCGATGGAGAGGGTGGATTTGCTAGTGCCGGTGGCACCCATGATGACAACGACCTTTTCCTTGCGGCGGTGGTGGCCAAGGGAGGCCTTATCGTTCCTGGGTCGACAGCTAATGTTTCAGATCTCTATTTTCAGATCTAATGTTTCAGAGCACAACTCAAAACCTAGAATTTTCAGATCTAATGTTTCATTCCCTTTAAGGACTTGTGGTTGTGCATCCTTGGTTGGGATTGGGGGCTCGTTGGTGGTGGAGGCTGTGGATGAAGATGAGAGGAGAGAGAGACGAAATTGAGGAGAGAGAAAGAGAGTAAATTTAGGTATAAAAATGAATAAAATAAAATAAAAAACAAATATAATAAAATATTAATTAAATTAAAAAAGCTGATTTTTATGGATTTTATAAAAAAAATCTGATTTTTATGTATTTTTAAAATTAAAATATGAATTTTTGAAAATAAAAATAATTTTTTAAAATAAAAACTGAATTTATAAAAAAAACCGATTTTTATGTGTTTTTATATTAAAATCTGAATTTTCGAAAAATAAAAATAATTTCATAAATAAAAACTGAATTTATAAATAAAAAACTGATTTTATTTTAAAAATAGTGAAAATTTCATTTTAATACCCTAACAATGGAGGGTATTATTGTCATTTCACATATTTTCAAATTCTGAACCAATGGCATGAGTTTGAAAATTTGAGTAATAGTTAGGGGTATTATGGTCTTTTTAACTTTTTCCATCCAAACTAACAGAAAGTTAACGGTTGGGTACTAAAGTGAAATTAAATGTTTGGTTTAGGTATGAAAATGCAAAAAATTAATGTCAGGGTATTATACTGAAATTAAATGTTTGACAGAGTATTATACTGAAATTTTCTCTTTTATTATTATTCAGAACCAACGTTGGCCCTCTCTTCTTTTTCAGAAAAGAACTAGGGTTTCAGGCGATCAATGGAGGCGGCAAGGGATAGCAAATCCGGCAGCGCATGTGTCGAGCGCCAATGGGAAGGGTTCCCGAACGGTGAGTGTCTACCCCGACGTCCCCGACATCACGGTCTCGTGAGGTAAGCCGGTCTCCTGGCATGCTTTCACCAGTGAATGGTGATGTGCCAATACAAGGGAGGCCGGAGCTTGTTTTCTCCGTAACAGGACGACGAAGTATGACTCTCAAGGGTCACACAAAGGTCAAGAAGGGCGTAGATCGAAGGGTAATCTCTTGGAGAAGTCGTGCGGGATCGTAAGGCGAACTCCGACGATAGGTCCCATACCACGCCATCGGAAGCCCGTCCATACTTCGGGGACGGTGAATCCGATGGAGCATGCAAACTCGGGGTTGTTTCACCAGTTTACTTCAAAGGTCTTGACGATGTTGAGGGTCTTAACTAGAGGAGACTGGTTTGTAGGAAGTGGAGACGGAGGACGGTGATACCAACCTATTGATGGGGTTTTGAGGGCGCTTGCCGGAAGCCCGTGTTCTACCGACCTCAGACTCGGAATGGAAAGTCAACACGCAGCTGGACGAGCACAAAGCCACGACAACATGACGACGGCGTGAAGGCAAGGAACCCTGTAGGGTTCTGATCAAGAGATCTGGGGATGTGGGCCCCTATTTTACTGACATGGGCCGAGGCCCGATGGAATGTGGGCTTAAGGGCGGGGAAAAACTGGACGAGCCATGAATGGGGCCGGTAGGCCCAATATTAGATTGGACCGAGAGGAAGGATCGACCCGAAGAAATATGATATGGAGGGCTACCCGCGACTGAACCCGAATAGTCAAGAACCAAAGTTAAAATACGATTAGTGGTATAACGATTCAACTATTTTTTTTTATAAAAAAAAAGTATACAGGTACACTCAGCAGAAAGAGTGAGGTTGGTGGTATAAGAAACAATCATTCATGCATTACACTTTAAAAAAATAGTAAGAAACTCTTTATACACTAATGGAATCAATCATTCAAATCCAACTCAGGGGCGGAACCAGTAAGGATTTAGGGTGTTCCATGGAACGCCTTAAGCATTAGAAAAATTGGTCTAATGGTTAAAGGTTTCCGAAAATTTACAAGAGATTTAGTTTCGAATCACCATTGGAACATCTTGATTTTTTCTCACTGGAACACCCTTTTTGGGCTTTTATTAGACTTACTAAAAGCCTAATTCTATATTATTCTTTATGCATCTGGGTTGACTTTCAGTTTGGGCTTCCTTTTTTCACATTTCTTCACTTATTGTTTGGATTGGCTTTTGATTTGGACTTCCTTTTTTCTCCTTTCTCATTTTGCTGAACTTAAATCAGCATTAAATGACCAGATTTGATAGGTGTTGTGGTTACAATTTAATCACCATAAATATAGTCTTCAACACTCTTTGAAGACCTAGAAAAGTGGAGGATAGTAGTTCGTTCGATGAGAGGACTGAGGAGGAGAAGTGAGGAGACCGAGAGAGACAATAGAGATGGTCATTCTGTTGCAGCCCTCACATTGAATGCGAAGAGACATGTGCAGAGCGTCATCAGACGGTCGACATTGAAGACCTACATAGGACGATCGAGGTCAAAGAAAGCAACGAGCTGGACCTCTGAGACGCGTTTGGGCCGAGCACTGACATGGGCTGAGACAGACATGACACAGGCTTGGGCCTATGGCTTGAATTAAGCCCAAATCACCTGCCGGTTCGGTTCCAGTCGATTTGCTGCATCGTGAATCGGGGACCAGTTTGATTTGATAGTTTTCAGACCGTCACCGGCCATGGTTAGGCCGGTTCTAAGTTTTTCGGTAATGGACGAATTTTTTCCCGGTCCTACTACATGAGGTTCAAATTCATTTTAATAAATCTAAACCCCTTCGTATAAACCTCACCAATATACACGTTCTAAAAGAAACGGTAGAAAAAAGTAAGTTTGTGAGGATAAACTTACAGTGTCATGATAAAGAGCAACAAAAGCAAAGTTTGAGTTTGTCTTGCTTATGACTTATGAGGGTAGGGTTAGTATATATTAAATATATATATTTTATAGAATATATATTATTAATTATTTATTTGATAATAAAATAACAAGATTAACTCCAACTAATGTTTGAAGGCCCTAATTGATCTCCAACTAGTACCTTAGAGTTCTACCAACCTAATTCACATCTAATATTCTCAGTTTTTACAACCCAATGTATGATGTAAGCCCCTAACAAAACATCAGTTTAAATAACTGTAAGACAGCAAAATATGGCATGGACTGTCTCCAAATACATACAATTCCAGAAAAAGAATGCTTACCTTCTCTTCCATATTCAATTCCAATTGGTCGAAAAGCCTTCCACAATCCAAACCACAACCAAGAAAAAATAAACTCATAAGAAAACAGAATATAAAAAAGAAAAAGAAAGGAAAGTTCGGAAAAGGACCGGTCTGGCTAATTTAATAAACAGACATGGGATTACTTAAAGCTAAAGTCACAAAAAAGAGATTGATTTAAATAACCGATTGGTATCGGAGCTTTGATTATGTTTGATGGACGACAATAAAGAGCTGCAGAGACTGATAGAGAGAGCATGGGGTGTGCACGATAGCATCTGCAATGAAATCAAAAGCCATGGCCTCTGCTGCAGTGATCAGAGGCAGATCTTGGTTCAAATCAGAGACTCCTTGAAGGAGGTTAAGGACATGCTCGTCTCATTACAAGTGGGTTCTCTTAAATTTGCTTCCTTTACAAAATCTTTTTCTCCAATTTCAAGAATTATGTGTAATAATGTATGCAGAGGATGAGATCGTGGCAGCAAATGGAGCGAGAAGCGGCGATTGCTCGATTGGAGGAGAGCAGAGCAGTGCTGGTGGAGAAGGTGACACGGTATCGAGAAACTGGAAGAGAGGTTAGTGTGGTGGAAGAGTTGGATACGTGTTTTGGCAATAGAAATGGTCTCAAGATGGAGAAGGAAAGGGTTGAATGTAGAGGTGGGTTGGGAGGTTTTGTGATGTGTTGCATAACAAGTGTGTTGAATCCATGGAAGTGGAGAAAAGGATTTGGGGTTGGGATGAAGGTGGCGCTGGTTTTGGCCACCATTTCGTGTTCGGTTCGGGCGAGGAAGTGGCAGTTAGTTGAGTTACAGAGAAGAAGCAATTCACAAACTGGAACTGGTTTTGGGATTTCCAGTAGAGCCCTCGATGTGTTCGACGGTAGAGGATAATTCATGTGTGGTTTATTTATTTATTAATTTTCGTGTTTTTTATTGTTTATTTTAAATTTGTATTATGGAACGTGGTCTCCACCGAAGAGATCCTGCCAACCAATGTGATGGATCCATTACAGTTGGAGAATCTATATTTATTTTGTAATTTACAGGCTATTCAATGAAGTCTGTCCAATTAGGGGTATGTTTTTTTTTACCAAAGACCTATCATAACTCTCGACGAAGATGTTTATCCGTTACAATAATCATTCATCACGTTCTGATCAATGTTCATTAACGTAAAAACTTGTTTCTTGAAGTTGACCGCTGCTTCATTCGGCCGGATCCCATTTTCTCTAGCAAGGACCTTGAGGGTCTTTGCTTCCTAAAGACTCGTTGGATTGACTGCTTCTTCCACGATTCCTTCTCCGACCTAATCACAGGAGGTGCAAACTTCTTCCTCTAATCCAAACCAATAAATATCTCGTGTTAGAGTGTGTTGAACATGCTAAAATCAGGGACAGCTCCACCTGGTTCTAAAGCGGCGCCCTAGAGAGCTGTGATCCCCCACCATCCTTCGGGCCTCGTCCTCACAAGTGATGACGAGAACGGGTGCCTTCGGGTTAGGCAATATCGTGGAGTGGATGGTCAGCGGGGGCCCAATTGTATCCGCGGCTACTGTACCTAACAGTGCGAGCCCTCAGGGCGTCCCTTAGGCTCGCTCGCTCGGTCGATCCAGGCTGGAAGAATTTGGTGGCCGGTCAGCTCTCTGGTAGCTAAAAACCCGACACCTCGGGCGTGCCTGAGCACGAAGATAGAGCTAGCCTTGGAGCTGGAGATGTGGCTGGAACTAGAGCAGGAAGTAAGGGAGTGAAAATGGGGTCTGCTGGGGAACCCCAAGACGACCAGGACTGGGAGGGGAAGCAGTCCCGCATGGAGGAATGAAAAGGAATCAAATGCTCTCTAGGGACTATCCCTGGGATGGGTCCTTGGGAAGAGCTCTACCTCCTTTTGAAACTGATGACAGCAGGTTCAGTCGCACTCTACATAGTATACAGTGTTTAGGCAATACCTTGAACAATAGTCATTGGTTTCGTCATAGTTTAATTTTCATTTCGGTTGCCTTTTATGGTTCTTCCAACACTGATTGTTACGATTCATCTGTATCATAATTTTTTGTAAACAAATCTTCTGGGGTCTATACAGTGTAATGATTTTTTTATAATTAATAATATATGCGCACCTTTTAATAAAAAAGTAAGAAAAAGATTTATATCATTTTTTATATAATTTTCACATAAGAGGATTGTAATTTACAAAACAACAAACATCTCTAAGATAATATGACAATTACGTATAATAAAACACGTATAATACAAACTCTCTTGTTATTTAGAACTACTCTAGTCCTAGTCGCACCCTGGGATTTTGTGGAGCTCCTCCCTTCTGCCACCGTCGTTGCCTTGCCGCCTGCCACACCACCATTTGTTGCAGGAGCTTTTACTGCACCTGTGACCCTTGTCGGTTCTGCTGCGCCTGGAATGGCCCTATCCAATCCCCCGCAGACCGCGCTTGGTGTGGGGGGATAAGACACGCCGAAAGAGACGCCCTAAGCACTCTACTTCGGCGCAATCTTTTTTGCCCCTTCTTCTCCCGGTGCACCGGTAGTCCCAAACGCGTCGATAGGGATCGTCTTTTTCTCCATGGGAGCTCAGTCCCCGCTGCCTGCAATACCACTGAAATGAGGACGACCTAGGCGTGCCCCTGTTGCTTCCTCCTCACGCATCCCCCGGGTGCGCCCTCCCATGTCGCCACCACTAAACCCTAGCCATGGCCTTGCTCCAACACCGCCACCACCAAACCCTAGCCATGACCTTGCTCTGGCTCCTCTGATCCAAGGGGGTGTGACCCCTATGACGACGATTCCCTCTACCGGTGGTACTCATGTGGCGCCGCCGTTGCAGAGGGATCCGACTAAAGGAAAATCGCCCATGACCGATCTTCCTAGGATAATGGCCGAGGCTCTAGGGCTTGGGCGATGTCTTCCAAATCAGGGGAGAATCCCAATCATCCCTGCTTATCTCACGATCCCGGAGGAGATGACTAGCGATCAGACTCGACACCTCCTCACAGACGAGTTTCCGTCGCCGCCCACCGAGGCTTCAGAGCTTCAGGCGTCCCTAGCAGGCCTTTAGGAAGGTCTGTCATCGTGTTCTCTTGAAGACAAGGAGGAGGAGGTCGAGGTGGTTGTTCCCTTATCTCCGGGCATCTCGACTGCTATTACCCGTCGGCAATGGGGCTTGCTGGGTAAATTGTGGTCACCGAAGACACCTCGGAATGACACTCTTCTGAGGATCATCATTGTTGCATGAGGGAACGCCGTCGTTGGTCTCGTTGTCAAAGACCTACGTCCGGGTATCTTTAGATCCTACTTCCGATCCTCAGAGGCTAGGGTTTGGGTTCGAGGCAATGAGCCTTGGTGATTTGATGGGCGCACCCTTCTGCTGGGGGACCTCGACCCCTGTGCTCGAGCATTGCCAGAGTTGGATTGGGTGCAACTATGGGCGCATGTCTGGGGTCTGCCACCGCTGGTGCACACGACAGTTGGAGCACCTAGGGATGACCAGGCAAGGGCGGGGAAGCAGCCTCACCAGGAGGGATCGTAGGTCGGCCAGACATCAGGGACTGACCCAAGGAGGGGTCCCAGGACGATGCCTTGCCACCCACTACTACTGGAGAAATCCTTGGCCATTACTGCTGCGATAGTTTTCGGAGCAGGACCTTTAGTACCATCTTCACACTCGTTTTTCTTGTTGGCCTTTATGACATCCTAACACCGTCAGTGGCGGTTCTAGTAGTACAAGGATTGGTAAACTTCGGTTCCGTACTGTCCTTCTTTAGTGGTCAGAAACCTTGTTCTTTGATGCACATCGTTGTTTTGATTTTTGAAGTTTAATGAAATTTACAACTTTAGTATAAAAAAAAGCATCTCTGAGATACTTTCTTAGAGCTGCCTTTAAGAGCATCCACAACCTTGGGTTAGATGGCGATGGCGAGGAGAAAACGTCAGCGAGGAGCTGACGGGGAGCTCGCTGGTAGGGAGTGCTGGCCGGGAGCTTAAGGCCAGGGCCGACCCTTTGAAAAATGTGGCCTTAGGCAAAAAAAAAATGGGCCTTTTTAACATAGTTTATTTTATATAATTTAAGTTTTTTTTCTTGAAATTACAATTGAAAAGAAGAATTATAAAATAGTTTAAATTAATAATCTTATGTTAAGATTGTTTACTTAAACTTGTTTTTAAGTTTAACAAGTTAAACTTTTTTAAACCATCTTATGAATTATATAATAGTTATAACAAAATGAGCATTGTTTTGTGTCGGTTGAGAAGATGTTTTTAGTTGTAAATTCTAAATAAAATCACATTGAAAACCAAAGAATTTATTGAAAAGAGAGATTAAGAATTAGGTGAATATAAAATTTTAAAATATATAATGATTACATGGTGATTTGGAAGAGGAAAAAAAGTATTAGAGTTGATAGGATTAAGAAGTCTGGCAAGAAAAAATAAATCATTGTTCTGGAAAGAAAATAATTCTATGCAAAACATTATTTGTTGTAAATCGTATATTTAGAAAATAAGGAAAATGATGAAACCAATCAATTACACAAGACAAATGTACGCTGGATATACAATACTAGAAAGTAATATCCAAAAATAATTGCAACAGGAGGTATTGAGTAAAAAGGGAGCAATTTCAATACTAGGTTTTACCATATCTCAACTGTGTTTTTTTTATATAAAAAATTTTGTCTATAATTTTTATCTGTATAAAAGAGTACATCTCTTTTATGTAGACAAGCGAAGTCTTCTGTACAAAGGAATATGGTGGGGTCCACTATAATTAAAACAAGCTTTTTCTGGGAAACAAAACGTTATTTGAAAAGACAATTTGGGCTAGAATTGGAAATTGGAGTGATAATTATTTTCCTTAACAGATTTTTTTTGGCTTTTAAATTGGTCCAACTGTTAAAAAAAGTTGAGGCCTTACTTTGGATGGAGGCCTTAGGCGGCCGCCTATTTCACCTAATGGGCGAGCCGGTTCTGCTTAAGGCCGACACTTATCGCTGACGAGGAGCAAAAATGTAAGTAAAAGGGACTGCTTTAAACCAAAAAAATGATTTTTTATTGTTTCCGTCAGCACTATTTCGCCAACTATCAGCGAGATGGTTGTGGATATTCTAATAAGTTAAGTAAGAAGTCGTATAAGCATCCCTACATCAACATGTATTCATGAATTACGTCTTTTATTTATATCTACGTGTACCAATAGAAAAGAAGAGTCCACGTCAGCGCACACGCCCTGAGTTTGGCGCCACGAATCCATCGCGCGTTCTCTTCCATGCAAATCCTAATTAAAGATGAAGTATTAAAATATAATAAAATATATAACAAGAAAGAAAGAGGAGAAGAGAAATTAGAAAAGCCCTAGAACATTTAACGAAACCAACCTCTGTTTCTTTTCTCTTCTCATCCATACTATTAACCGAAGTTTACGCCAATAATCACTCGATGGTATCAGCTTTGATTTGAGAGAAAAGGAAGTCTTTGAGAACCCAATCCCAGAGTTTGGATTCGCAGAGAATGGTGAGCTCAAGGCAGAGCCTACCTTCATGGGTTAGCGCAGCAGCGTCAACGACATCAACGACTACGAGAGTTGAATTTGACGGAAACGCCTCCGATTCTTCGCTTGCACAGCAGAAGAAGCTTAATTCTAAGGCCACGGCTGATGTGAATTTGGGTTTTGGAGAGAGGGCTTTCTCTGCCGCCGGTGCCGCATTTCTCTCTGCTGTCATCGTTAATCCTCTTGACGTAGCCAAGGTTTGTGCTGCCTTCTTCGGTTTCGGATTTTGTCTTTTGATGATTGTTGTTAAGACCAGCCTTTTTTTTGCTTCTATGAATTCTCTACTTTTGCCATAGCTGAGCTCTTTATTTGCTGTTGTTGGGAGATGCCCGTTTGATGATTATTGTTATTTAGTGTGTGTAGGCTCTTCTAAGACCAAACCAATTTTCATTTTCATCAATTCTCTTCGTTTTTTGCTATAGTTGAGCTTGATTCTAATGTTATTTCCCCCAAATTTCCTCTGTACTGATTTGATGAGCTGGATGGCATGTTTTTTGGTGTGTTCATCCACTTTTTTGCTTGTGGGTTTCTATGCTTCCTAGATTTCCTTGTATTGTATGTTTTGCATCTTTTAAACTGTGAAAAAGTTGGAGGAACCTGTTTTTTTCTTTCAAATCTTAGTTCCAAAGAAGTTTCAAGCATTTTTCATTTCATAAACTTAAGGTTAGCATCACTTCAATGTAGAATTTGATCATTGATGTGGGATCAAACAATCATCATTAACTTTGATGAGGTAGAGCTATCATTTCAAGTAACTTGAAACTATTGGTTATGCTATATGCATGCACTACAGTTACCCTTCTTGATGGTTTGCTCTTTTCTCATAATCAGTAGTTCTTCAACTCTAAAGTTCAGTGTTGGTTGTTGTTGCTTTGCCCCCAGACCAGGTTGCAAGCTCAGGCTGCTGGGGTTCCATATCAGGGTCTGTGTCGTACCCCATGTTTTGAAACAAACACGGTATGTGTTCTTTTCTTTACCGCTAAACATTGTTAAGTTAAAATTTTAGAGGGGTAGTTTGACTGTTCACTATCTTGATTTTTGACATGAAATTAAAGAAAGCGTGATGGAAGTTTGTGGACTTTTCATTTTCTTGTATGATAGTAGTTTGGTATGCGAGGGAAAAGAATAAATAACTTTGTGCATATTTCTCGCGAATCTTATCACTCCAAATCTGAACAGGCAGTTAGAAGACAATTTAATTATTTTATCTCATACATCGACAAGAGCTGCAAAATTATTCTGAGCACATAACTTTAATATGCAGACTTTGAATGTGTGGTTATTTCTCTACATATCGATTATCATTGTATTATGTGACCATATACATATTTATAGTTTGGTTCTTAGAATTTCTGTCGAACCTTCTTATACCACAATGCTGTTTCCCATTAATGTGGATTTGGATTTTGTAGATGCTTCCAGATTATAGGTACCCTCCCTTTCACAAACGTGCTGTCCTTGGGTATGGATCAGTATGCCCTCCAGAGTGTTCACGGTATACAGGGACTATGGATGTTTTCTATAAAGTCATACGTGAGGTTAGTGGATGTGCTGACTTGCTTGCATTTGTATATAGAAAGATTAAACTGCAACCTTTTTATCCTTTTGCCGAAGGCAAAATTATCGATGCTGTAGAATCTAAACCCCTATATGAACAATAAAGAAAATAAAAGAAAACAGGAACAAATGTGAGTGACGTCCTGGGGTTTTATACGACTATGTGATTGACATGTTTACAGCTCTATATAGGCAACCTAACATACTTATCAACCAGTTGAAAGTTAAGATCTTTTAGTTTTTCTTTTATCTGTACCTGCTTATTTTGTACTCTTTTGCTAAGGTGCCGGTTGGTTTTGTTTCAAGTTTCTTCACCTTCCTCCTGCTTCTGTTATTTGAATCTTACCAGCATATTGTTTTTATTATTGCTTCTAGTTGGAACTTGGATGTATCGCTGAACTTTCAGAACCTATTGAATGATTACATTGTCTGCTTACACTTTTTTGTACGACACATCAGTTCAAATGGTTATATATATTCTCTATCATCACTTGAAGTTTGAAACAAACCTAGTATATTTGCTATATATTAATGTCCAGAACTTCCATGTGGAGTAGTTGATATCATTTTCTTTCTGAAAATGAAATGATGTGTCAAATCAAGCAGTTCATTAGAACCCAACGGGTAGTATTTATTGCTTTGTGAGTGCCTTGTGCTCGTGTTTGCGTGTCTATGGATTCATGAAACTGATATCAAGAAGAAAAAGAAATCCTGAACTATATGGAAAGTTGAATTATTAATGCCATAGTACGTATGACACTTGGAATGAAGTTTCTTATAAAGTAAATCCCATATGCTGCTAATTTTGTGGGGGTTTCTTTGTTCCACCATTCATGATAGTCAAGCGCATAAATCATTTATTGTCAGAGACTTTACCAGAATGAATTTGTGCAGGAAGGGTTTGCAGGACTATGGAGGGGAACAAATGCTAGCTTAGCATTGGCTGTCCCAACTGTAAGCCTCAATCTTTTCAAATAAACTACCATATATATAGGTTAGAACTCAAGTAGAAACCCCACCTTAGAATAGAAACCTAGAAACCATCATTTCATTGGAAATTATAACACATTGTGTTGAAACATATATCACGTTTTGTTGGAAACTATATATTTTCTCACAGGGTTTACGGGTTCCAACACAATGTGGCATAATTTCCAACACGTGATAGGTCCCAGCACAATGTGATATAGTTTTCAACAAAAACGATGGTTTCTAGGTTTCTATTATAAGAGGGATTTCTACTTGAGTCCACCCCTAAATATTTAGGGCGCACTCGGGTAAAAAACCCTTATAGAATACAAACTAAGAACTGATCTGGGCCTTTGAATCAGTGGATCTAACAACTTGATCTAATGGCTCATAATGGTCCTTAGTTTGTATTAAAAGAATGGTTTTTAGTAGATAGTGCCCCTATATATATATATATGTATGTTTTCATTTCCTTGCCAGCTTGATGCTAAGTATTGTTTCCATTTAGCCTACATTTTTGCTGATTATCGTTCATTTTCCTTGGTGAAACAGGTGGGAATTTATTTGCCTTGCTATGACATTCTCCGTAATTCAATGGAAGATTTCTCTGCCAAGAATACCCCGTACTTGACTCCATATGTCCCTTTAGTTGCCGGTGCATTGTCACGTTCGTTAGCTTGTGTCAGTTGTTACCCTGTTGAATTGGCAAGAACACGCATGCAGGTATTGTTGTAATGCATATATTATTAGCATCAGTGTATCACTACTGCAAGTTACTACAATAGGTAAGACATGAAATTCTTAATGTGGATCTGTTTTAGAAATGTATACTATCCCCCTTTGATACAAAACTCATCCAAGATGTTTAAGGATTAGAATTGACGTCATAATTATAGGTTTGTCATGCAAGCCCAGAACTTCATTTCAATAAATTTATGTACAAAAATAGTGTTTCTGGTAGAGAGAAGTACAATTTGTGTATTTAGAATATCATTCTTATTGTGGTTATATTGCCATGACTTTGACTGTTTCTAGATATTCAATTGCTACATAAAAGGGAGGTCTGAGTTGCAATTAGTCTTGACAAATTTCTGGTTCAATTGGAAATGCTACAATTGACTATTTTATGCTACTTTTTTTGTACGTGTTAGAGAACGATTGTGTAAGATTAATAGTTTTGATTAATGTATTTTCAATTTTTTTTCTTTATTTATAAACAACACAGGCATTTAAAGAAACCCAAAATGGTGTAAAGCCTCCAGGAGTATGGAAGACATTGCATGGGGTGGTAAACCCAGTAAGGAGCACAAATGGCCTTCTGAACAGTAAGTTGCCTTGTGACTTAGTTCTCTGCGATTTTTTTTGTACATGTGAACCAAGCGTATATTCTGAATGTTAAGAGTTTGATGGACAATCGAAGGTTTAACAATATTGTAATTTTTTATGTCTATGCCTTTTGCTGCAGTTCAAAGCTACCGCATTTTATGGACTGGCCTTGGAGCACAACTCGCTCGGGATGTTCCTTTCTCTGCAATCTGCTGGTCAACCCTTGAGCCAGTGAGAATTCAAACCTCTAGCAGTTTTGAAGAGATCAGGTTTTAAGTTGGTTCTGGTCCAGCACAAGTACTAAATTTGATGTTGTCTTTGCCCCATTCCGTGCAGATCAGGAGAAGAGTAATTGTGCTGGTGGGTGGTGATGAAGCCAGTGTGGGAAGTCTCCTTGGCGCTAATTTCTCAGCTGGTGTTGTTGCAGGATCTCTTGCAGCTGCTGCCACGTGTCCACTAGATGTCGCAAAGACCCGGCTCCAGATAGAGGTTATTTTCCTATATCTAGCTTCACTAAAATGCATTGCAATTTCCAATCTATGATATTTGCTCCTCCAACCTTCCACCCACTAGCTTCTCTACAAATTATACATGGAATAAAGGTTCTATCCACCAAAACTTAGATGTGAGTGTTAGTATTTTCCATGTAGAAGGTGAGACCTTAGATTTTTTAATTTATTTATCTAATATGCCTAGCCTCATAAGAAAGAAAAAAAACAAAAGAAAACAAAAAGACTTCACTGTGATCATTCAGTAAACTTAGTATTGAGAAGAAAAGTTACGGATTATCCAGAGCAAAAAAGAAGAATTAAAAGTCTTAGATTAAATAAATGCTTGGGTTGATTTTATCGCTAGTAGAATCTCTCCAATTTGGTTCTAAATTGTACTAGTTTGTTGCTTCATGAATACCAGAAGGATCCTACGAGGGCATTAAATATGACGACAAGACAAACATTGTTGGAAATTTGGAGGTATGTTTTCTATCTATCAAAGGGTATTTTTCTTCTTTTGCATTGTTTGTGTAATCCCCATATTATCATACAAGTATTAGCTTATTGACTAGTTGGAAGTCTATTAATTGGCAATTTATTATAATTGCTACTGAAGTGGGGTTGGAGTCACAATTTAGCTTTTACCCAAGCCAATGTGTGGGGTGGTGTACTAGATCCTGGAGTCTATCAAATTTGGCAGTAGGTTGCTTATGAGTTGATATGGGAAGAGCTGCAAGTCAAGTAAAACCCATTGCTTATATAACATTTAGTATTTTCCATATCATCATCCCTTACTATGAGAGGTTGAAAGCAACAATCCACCATCTGAAACTGTTTGCTGCTTAGGGTGGTGTGTTTAAGTGAGAGACTGACATTGTCCAATCCGGACATTCTTCAGTTGTGTGATCTACATATATATATTAGGACTAACCGGTGCTTGGATTGGAACAGGGATGGAGGATTGAAGGGATTGTTTACAGGAGCTGGACCCCGCGTAGCCCGAGCAGGTCCCTCTGTAGGGATAGTTGTTTCCTTCTATGAAATGGTCAAGTATGCTTTATATTGTAGACACAACCAGGCTCAATAATTGAAGGTGGTGCCATGCCACTGCCAGCTTTTATTTTGGAATAATGTTCCTTCCTTGTAAAGAAGGCTTTACATCAGACACCTGACTCAGAGGGGCTTAGACAACGCAACCTTCAACCAATGACTCATGTTCATGTTCATGTGCTCTGCCAGCGAAGATGTGAGTGCTTGATAGCTATGGGAGAAGAATGTCTGCCCAAATAACCAGTCCCCCTCCTGGGCCCTAAATGAACCTCCTTCCTTAGATATATACACATATATTGGATTGAAAAGGATTTCATTGTAAATAGCCTTTTTTTCTATTTATTTATCCTCCAAAAAGTAATAAAATAGTACAGAATTGTTGATAGATACAATTTCAACCACTGGTAATTAGTATGGTGTTTTATAAATTTGCAGCATTAGCTTCTGGATTTATTGCAAGTCACAATTGTTTGTGTGTTGTGAGTGAAAATTAAGTGTATTTGGGCCCTAAAGCTTAATGGGTACAAAGTTTGGTTTGATAGACATTGAAGAGCACTTGAATGCAGAAAGGACAGCAATTATTGCATGTGAATGAGGGCATGTTACTCCCATAGAAGAGAACACTTATGGCAGACATGGAATGCAATATCTCAGTATCATATTTATCTGTCAGCTAAGCTGTGTATTTTACACAGAGAAACACACAGAGCATATCTCCTTAATCCTTACAGCAACAGATTACTGGATGTTGTAGAATTCGGTGCCACATTGAACATACTAATTCTACAATGATTCAACAAATTATAGAGAAGAAGTAATCGATGGGTTTGGAATCAAATCTGATACAGAAGAAATGCAATGAGACAAATAAATTAGTTAATCACCCAAATAACATTCTCTACAATAAATGGAATTGAAAAGAAAACCCTTGCTCATTGTCATTCTATCCACACACAGAGACCAAAGGAGAAACCCTAAAAAGATGAAGATGATCTCAGAACAAGGACGCATCAAGTGGGTGGATGAGGTAAGTGAGCACCAGCGCCACCAGCATTAGCACATATGCTACCCCTTGGTCGATTGAAGTTCCTGCAATCACAATTTTCCCTCAGAAAAGGCCAACATCACATTTGAGGGTTTCAGATCCAAAAATAAAACAGAGAAGAGATCGTACCGTCACTGGTAGGGGCGGGAGAGGGAGCGCCGGACTGGGCGTCGACGACAGAGGGAGAAACAATGGCGAAGACCAGAGCCAATATGGCAATTACTCCCAAAACGCCGCTAAACTGTACCGCCATTGTTCTCCACACACACACACACACAAACAAGGTCGAATCAAACAATGAGAACCGGAGCAGCTAGAGATTGACGAATCCGAGGTCTAGTTGGGTCTTGTCTCTGGTCTGGTACTGGTTCGAGGGTTGATGGAGGAAACAAAGAAATGGTGATGGAATCGGGAGGAGAAAGAGGTGGAGGGATTTATAGACCAGGGAGGTGGTGGAAGGCACGGTTATGGGCCGGCTGCCCAATAAAATATTATTAAGTAAATGGGCCCCACGACGCGTATCTTTTGAGGCCCAACCCATGTGATGGTAGTTACAGTCTGTCAGCCTAGTTGTCGCTTCCATTTTCCTTTTCGAATTTTTCTGATGCGACCTACTCTCTCATCCTTCTCTCCTAATTAACGGCTATTTTGCATTTTCAGTTTCAATTTTTATTAACGTTAATTTATTCAAACTCTCTGGGGTGGAAAACCTTCCTTTTTAAATATTCATTGAGATTTTTTTTTTCATGGAAATAATCATATCCGTTGCTGCTGTTTTGTATTTTTGTACGAATTTGAATGCAAGTGTTTACATAGTTTTGGGATGTGTTTGGTCATGGACTTAGATGGGAAAATTACAAAGAATCTATCTTGTTTTTTTTCATTGTCCCTTTTATTTTTAATTTTTATGTTCAATCCTTTTAATATTTTTTTTCATTTTAATCTAACCGTTGTTAACTTTCTATTTATAAAAGATAAAACTACTCTTACTAACCATCAAATTTTAAACTCATATGTTATGTGGTATATAGTAACTTCAAAAAAATTCAAAATTTAAAATATGTCATTGAATTATTTTTATTATCAATTATTTCTATTTTTTAATTTAAAAACTGATTTTTATTTTTTAAATATTTTATTTTTTATTTTTTATATGTTTAATTATTTTCTTTATTTTTATTAATTTTCATTGAGGTTGCCGGAGGAGTTCTCTTCCTCTCCTTCTCCTCTTCTCGAGCCTCTCTTTCAACAGTTGTTTTCGTTCTCCGCCCGAGCACAACAACTCCATCAACCGCCGGTCACGGATCCCCCAAATGCGCTCCGCCGCCACCTTTCACGATCCTTCTTCGCTAGCCATGCCCTACCACTAGTTGTGTTTCTCCGCCGCCCGTTACTCTCCTCGCAGCATTATCGGATTCTATCGTCAACGGGCTTCCCCCTTCTCCTTCTTCCAAACACCGAGTCTAAGAGACTTTACACCAAGTCTAAGAGACTACAACGAGCCTACAGGGCTATTCCAATATCGACATCCACATCCTATGGCCTCGATTTGTCGAGGTTTGATTTTGGTAAAATTTTACCAATCGAACACCTGTACGAGTCGCTTGGAGAATGTTTTGGAACGATACATTCAGTGGATTTGGGATCCGGGGCCTACCCGTCATGACCCGGGACCGACGTTGTTTGGCCGTCCCGGGAGGAGCAAGAAAGCAGCTCGCTTTTTCTGTTTTAGTTTGGATGCAATTTTAGTTTTAGTTCTGAATTGTTTTAGTTGGGTTTTATTCTGCTGTTTTGTTTTCAATTTTAGTTTTAATAATTTGGAACGTCTGGTAAGAGGTTGTCCTAAATATGTAGTTATAATGAAAATTAGAGTTTTCAACGGGACCATGAGAGCTGGGTCGCCTACGGAAGGTTCAGACAATATTCTGATACCCAAGGCCGTTTGGCCCTACTTTGTAATCTTTCGATTGGTATAATACCCACCTCTGTTTGCCTGTTTAAAAAAGCATAGAATCTGTTAAAAACTTCTCAATCTTTGTTGACAACTATAAACTAAGCACCGCAGATACGAAAAAGAACCAGTACTTCAATATTCCATCACTATATAGTTTCAAGAATAAAGAGATCTCCCTCGAAATGACACAATCTTCCTTCCCTTAGCCATTTCATTTCCTTGCAAGCTCAAAGCCTCTCTCTTCCATATCCCAATACTCTTATCAGCCGACCCACTGAACATCAATTCTCCATTTATACATATACATATAGCACAATGATGTTGTGCGCCTTTGTCTCTGCAACCAGCTTCTACCCCGTGAAATCCACACTCACTTCCCAACCCATCAGAACCCGAGATTTAGAAGAAAAACAACCTAAAATCTGAAATTATTTTAAAAACAACCGTACTCGTGCAAATTAGAGTGAGTCGTTGGTTCGCGAGTCGCGGCCGGCTATTAACAGCCTGACTCGTGGCTCGGTTGAGTATTGTAGTTAAAATAAATAAGGGTCGCAGACTTTTTGCGTCACCGATCTTTTGTTCGGTACAATTAAAATGAAATCCGGCATTCCACCGTTGATCATAAGTTCGCATAACTACCCATCTGACTATAACAATAACACTATCCTCCTATATCTTGACACGTAAAAGTATGGCCAATTAATTGCGCAAGCACTCTTACATGTTTTCACGTGGAACACATTCAATCACACAAATCACGGCACAACATGTAATGTTTTAAAAATCAGACAAACAAGCATATCAGACACTCACTGGCTGTATCTCCTGCAGATGAATAAATACGGACTATCCCCATATTCCATGTTTGCATCTTTTTGGAAGCCGGAGCCAGATTTTGTATCTCGACCATTATCAATAAAAACAAAACATCATCACATTACACAAGCCCAGTCTACCACAAACTCATATTGAATCAAATTTACATGCAATTCACCACTAACCCCTGCTTCACCTGAAATGAGATCACATCATCTTTCTGATCAAACAACAAAGAAAACACAGTAGAAGGGCAAGAGCAATTCAAGCATGAAAACAAGCAGAAGAGCAAGTAAAACTAATGACCTTATTTGGTATCTTCACCCTGCTAAGTTTGGATCTAGTGTTCCTGTAGCACTGCCTTCCCCTGTTAGAACATGGTCAGGGTCCTGCAAAAAGAAACACACTGATTAGAATTTAGAAGACATGAATGAATCAAATGCCATCATATCACATGATTTGTAAGCAGGCATATACCTCCATTCCCCACTTGATATAATCTGGTGATTCACAGGCCTTGTATTCATCAACCAAACTCTCTATTACATCTCGTGATTCATCAAATTCCGAAAGATCATTGTCCTGTCCAGGTTAAATAAACAGATGAAGTGAAACATGACTAAACAAAGATACAAGAACTCATGAAAGCTGCCACAACCCTCCAATAGATATTTTATCAATCAACTGATTACTCTTCAACTGTAACAGTTTCTAACTAGATTTTTCAGGGAAGTCTATTTTAAATGTAGCCAGATATAAGTTTGTTCCCCTGACTACATGAAGCAGCCATGAGTATAAGAATTTACAGACCAAAACAATAACTTACAGCAAACATTGGGAACTTCCGATAGTTATCGAGAAAGGCTTGCTTCTTTCTTAGCTTCTCATACTGACTCAAGCACTTGCTGAAAAGGTGCCGGATAGTAGTATGACTTGCTAGCATAAGGCCACTAACCTGAAAATGTATAAGATGATAGAGAGGTAGTCATTTCATGAGGAAAGGATAATCACATGTTCTAAACAGTGGTTCACAGATATAAAATCATAGTGAGGAAATTTGTGCGTCCCTCAAACTTTTTAAACAGAATACAAATAGAACAGAGATCAATAAAGAATACACCAGTAAAGGGTAGAAGAATCATATACCCTATGAGCAGTTTGAACATAAGGTGACTTTCTAGATAGAGCAACCTGCAAAAGCAAAATCGAACAGGTCATATTTGCTCATTATTTTAATTGATCTATAAAACATATCATTGACAATGACATTAGATGAGATGTGCTGATAATTGCAACAATGAAAGACCTGAATGCTTGCAGGACCCCACTCTATAAAGTTAACAAGCTTTCTTTCCCGTATCCTCTGCAGACTTTCATGGACCTGATTTGTAAAAGGGGAACATCAAATTGGAGCACGACTAAATGTACACACAACAAAATTGACATTAAACATGCTAAACAACTTAAGTCCGAAACTGATACATAAGTTAATTACAATATTTTGGGTAATACAACTGATTCTTAGAGAAATCAATGACATCAAATGAGAATGAACCAAGTATGCAGCTTACAATTGTAGCAGTATTAGGATGGCTAACGAATACACTTGTAATCCTAACAAAATTTGATGCCTGACATGCCCAATCTGTAAGCCATAACTGTGATAGAATTTCACATATAGTTTGAAGACAGGTTGCTGGGGAACGAATCATGGGAACTGAGGATTGAGTCTCCAACATCTACTACTAGGGTGGCAATTTGGGTCATAACCCATGATCCAATATGAACATGAAACAAAGTTAACTGGGTTTGGGTTGCGCTTAATTGTGTTCATAGGTTATGTAATCCCTTTAATGACCCACTCATTTAATGACTCTTTAAGCACACAATAGTAATTTTTAGCGAAAATTTAGTGAGACATGTTAGGTCGTGTAACCCATTTAATAACTCACCCATTCAAAGATACAAGAGTAATTTTATTTAAAGAGTGTCATGTCGTTTAGAGTCGTATTCACTTAACCCATTTATGCAAACATGTTGAGCGTGTTCTGTCATATCAAACCGCTCATTAATGGTCATGTTAGTGTCGTGTAAGTAACTCAACATGCTTAATAATCAAATCGTGTTCAGATTGACCCATTTACTGCGGCACTGGACCTTCTACACAACACAAACACAACCCATGCACAAAAATGGTCACCCCTATCTACCACTATTGACTTTGAATACGGACACATGTTGTTAGCTGAGAATGTCATCAGAAGAGGGCCGTGAAAATATGCAAATATCCATCTAAGAACTATTGACCCTCATGTAATTAATAGACATATAAAAAATGGCCCATGAGATATGCAATTATAAAGTGTACGTTATACATAAAACAACATATTTGACCCTCATGTTGTCAGCTACCACTATTGACTTTGAATACGGACACATGTTGTTAGCTGAGAATGTCATCAGAAGAGGGCCGTGAAAATATGCAAATATCCATTTAAGAACTATTGACCCTCATGCAATTAATAGACATATCAAAAATGGCCCATGAGGTATGCAATTATAAAGTGTATGTTATACATAAAACAACATATTTTCTACACTATAGCTCGTGTGGATGAGTACCTTAAGTCACTATCATATTCAGGATAAATACACCAACTTGGCCAGCAACAAGTTGATATAGACATAAACTTCACCACACCACATATATGATCTATAACTTCCAAATAAAATATTTCTTAAGTTGGAGGAGATAAAAGAAAACCACAGGGTGAGTACTTCTTATATACATTGCAAGTTAAACATTAAAATGTGTATCGACAAAAATACCTAAAAACAAACAGAACAAGGTGATAGGAGAAGAATAAATAGATTGCATCATGTAGTTTAATATTACCTGTGTTGGGTCCACTTCTCCTTGAATGATATTCAGTATTGATATGTACTTGGCTTGACTGGCCTCTTTCGTTCGAGCATAAGAGGAAACCATGATATTTTTTGGCTAATAAATTTACAAAGGACAAAAGAAACATAAGCTATAATTGCAGGAATTCCATTCTATACAAAATTGAAACAATTACAAGTAGAATCTCTTGCCTGCAGAAGTCTTCTCATGACATCTAGCACAGTAGTTTTGCGAATCATATTAGCCTGCGAAGAAACTTATTTAAATGATTTTTTAATACAACATGTTCTCTTATCCAAGTTCGGAGGAAAATGGGACACTGTGCCTAAGAACCTGACTGTAACCAAACCGTACTGATTTGTTATAGTCTTTACTATTAATAAAGCATTCACTACAACATGACCATTACTAGACCGGCTAGAGGGCAAAAATACTACTTGAAAAATAAAGTGACAAAATTACATTCATTCAGACCCAAATTGACATGTAGCGAGATTAACACTTTCCATATCAACTTTGTCCAATCCTCTATGTCAGTTGTAAGATAACGTATCCTTATTATTTAGTGAAGGCCAGGAGCTACCAGAGGTGCTAATATATCTTTTCACTACCAGGGTTTTACAGGGTACTACTTATAACTTCAAGTAGAAACCTCAATTTATTGAATCACCAGTATCTTTAGCTTAATCTCGAAAAATCATCTCATGAACCAAAACAATTTCAGGCTTAATTTGAAAATCAAGAAACATGGATGACTAAATACATGATATGTTTCAAATGATGTTAAATAGATACCTGACTCTCCACTGTAAGTGGTGTATACCCTGTCATCAGAAAATGACATCTTGGAGTTGGAATCAAGGATGCAAGAAGGCCAACCAAATCATTGTTCATGTATCCTGGATACCGCAATGTGGTTGTGCTTGCAGACATTACAGTCGAAACCAAAGAATTAGTTTGCGCAAATGTTGGAGTTGATAAATGAAGTCGCTCCACAGCAATTCTATTCAGTGCCGTGTTGTCCAGAACAACAACACAATCAGCATTTAGTGTAAGTCGCTTGAGAGTTAGGAGTGAATTGTAAGGCTGGACCACCACATCACTTGTCTCCTTTTGGTTGGGAAATACACTGTATGTCTGGACTAACTTTTTGCTGTAGCGATCATTCAAAGCCTCCAACAAATATGAACCCATACCTTCATTATATTAAACGAGAAGATCACTTAGTAGAGAGGCTAAATAATAATGAATCAATGAGCCATCCATCATGTATACCAAATCACTCAAATGCAAATACTATTAGATGGAAAAGATAGAACCTATAAACCATTTCAAGCATAGATGGACAAGTTTTAAATTCTAAGAGAACTTATATCTTACTCAATCCCAAACTAATATGAAATAATTTATTATTTTCTAAATTCTTACTTCTATGAAAACTTAGGTATGAGTATTATGAAAACTAAGTCAAAATTTCAAATTTAGTTCCTGCAATTAATACTCCAAGGGAAAACAATTCGGTTGTGAGAAGTAACCAAACCTGAGCCTGTTCCTCCAGCAATTGAGTGGCAGAGAACAAATCCCTCAAGGCTATCACTCCCATCAGCTTCTCTATCAATCATATCCATAATATCTTCTTCCACACCTTTCCCCTGATTAATAATTAAATCACTAAACATCATGAAACCAAATCACATACACCCTAAATATCAGATAGAAGCGCGTGCCATGAAAGAACTTGATAAATAAACCTGACACGACAAGTAGCATGCTTGTAGTCTTAGTACCAAACACTACCAACACTTCCAAAGGGACCAAAAAAACTCAATGTGCTTTCACCAAACACAGTGAGAATTTCAAATTCTAACACGTACAAAATGGTTCATGTTGTTAAAAAATTGCACAAGCATATCACATGTTCAAGTACTCTTTACCTCTAAACGTACAGCTATGCAGAACTCATGGGTGGGTTTAGCATATAATTGAAAAGATGTTGACAAATAAGGGAACGGGAAAAGCAAGTAACCAACCTGGTGATAACCACTAGCCCAGTTATTTCCAGCACCTCCTCCATGATCTGAAACAAAGACGTTCTCATGATTGTAAAGATTCCTGTAGTCACTGGTTTGGATACCATTAATGACCCTGGGCTCCAAGTCAATCAGTAAAGCCCGAGGTATGTAGTGCTGATCATCAGCTTGGTAAAAGAACACATCTTTCCTGTCACCTCCCTGCAACCATGGCAATTTTGTTCAACTAACCATATCTTTTTGGATATATACAGAATGAGGGTTAGGTATCAACATTATCTTTACTATTATGATATGTACAGATAAGCAAAATAACTTTCTAATGTTTTGAACAAGCTAGGTTCTAAGACTTCGATATCTAGTTAACATTATAAAGGCATTCACAAATTTGAGTTAGCACCCATTCAAGCTCCTACATTAAAATTGTGAAACACAATAAGTCAGAAAGACAGAAAGGCCATTTCTTTCTCTTGAATAAACAAAGAATGCACCATCAGGTTAACATTTATTCCACACGTTCGCTGCTTTGTATAGCTGTGTTATAAGTTTTTGTAGGTAGAGTGTGTGATTATGAACATGTTTAAGGTCACAACATTTGTGGAAGTGCTAATTCATAGTATATGAGTTACAATGTTAGTCAATTAAACCCTACCACATGCACGGTTCAATAAAAACTAAAGCATTTAACACCTCCATAAGTTTCATTCAAATCACCATTTTCCATGCTCTCATGAAAAAAAAAAACTTGAGCAAAATAACTAAACCAAGCTAAATTACCCCCCAAAAAATGCTAGTCTGGATAGCATCAGATCAGTTATCTGGCGGAGGAAAAAACAAAAACTCAACTCCATTTCCATACACATCCAAGCACCTTACTTGACAAGAATTCGAATCTCAATTTTCTCAGGAAGCAAACAAATTTACAGTCTGATACGTAAAATGAGAACATAAGAAATGAAGGATGGTGAAAAGGAGACCTGCGTGGCGAAGTCTTCGAGAATTCCTTCTTTGCTGATGCCGTGCTCGAGGCAGAGCTGCTTCCAGAACTCCATGCCGATCTGGTTTCCGCATTGTCCCACTTGCAGCGTAATGATTTCTCTAGGCATTTTCCCCCCTCGCTATTTAGGGTTTTTGAACCTCTGATCCCGGTGGGTGGTGGCAGCGATAAACAGTGCGGTGAGAGTGAGACGAGACGAGAGAGAAGGTCACAGCGCCGGCAAATTATGTTGCGCTACGATGCTAACGTGCGCGATAAGTGCATCTTACGATTTGGGGCTTTTGATTAGGGCTTACGTACGATGTTGAGACACTGCAGAAGCCCATATACGAGTTGATCCTTCTCTGTGTGAAAGTGGGCTTTGCCGTGAGTTTAATTATAATAATAATAAGAGGTGAAATCGGTTACAAACCACTCTTAACCTAAAAACTAGAGAACCAATGATCCCACATCATCACCCAAATTTCACCCAAACTCACTCCACGTCCATCCTTTCTCACACAAGCAATGGCATAATTGTAAAAGCATGGTGACATGTGGACAAGTGTCCATTTTTTTTCCACCAATTCACTAATTTAATATTTCCCGATTCGTTTGAACTCCGATTAGCTTCAAACTTGCGCCAATATTTTTATTTTTTCAAGGGCTTTAAATCAAGATCAATCATGAATATATTTTGAAGCACGAAAATAAAAAGGTATATCGGAGTGATAAAAAAATGTTGAATGTTGATAAATCTTCACTAATAAATGTTTTGTATCGGAGGTATCAAACTAGTGTTAAATGTTGATAAAAACATGTACTGAGGTGATAAAAACCATGTTCAATTTTGATAATAAAGTGTGATAAACTAATCATGATCAGTTTTGGAGAATGGGGTGATAAAACCAGTGTAGAGTGTTGATAAAACCAGTGTAAAGTGTTGATAAAAACAGAGCAAAGTGTTGATAAAAATTAGCCAGATATAATTTCTTTAAAAACCAGTCCCGAAATATAAAAAAAAATTGTACTGCAAAAAAAAACCATGTGATGGGGATGATAAAACACACGTAATTGAATGATAAACCTAGTGTTTAGTGTTGATAAAACTAGTGTTCATAAAAAGCACGCGACGAGGTGATAAAAACATGATCAGTTTTGGAAAATGAGATGATAAAACCAGTGTAAAGTGTTGATAAAACCAATGTAAAAGTGTTGATAAATCCAGAGCAAAGTGTTGATAAAAATTACCCAGATTTTTTTATAAAAAAACCAACACCGAATTTTTTTTTCGTGCTTCAAAATATATTCATGACTGATCTTGATTTAAAGCCATTAAAAAAACAAAACTAATGGCGCAAGTTTGAAGCCAATCGGAGTTCAAACGAAGCGGGAAAAATTAAATTAGTGAATTGATTAAAAAAATAACATGATAATTTTACTAAAAAGCTCTTACCACTTATTAAAAAGTGCTGTTTTTTTGCAGTCAACTGCTCAATTGCATCTCATCCATCCATTCTTAAAATGGATGGCTTAGATTGGTTCTCTAGTTTTTAGGTTAAGACATGGTTTGTATTTGATTTCTCCTCATAATAATAATATACTTCCTTTTACTATTTGTTTTGAAGTGAGCACTCTGCAATTTTAAGTGTATTTTGTGACTGTATCATTAAAAAAAATGCACAAAATTTAAAGAAAATTATAAAGATGACACTCGGGAAAGATAGTTGTCTGAATTAGAACTCTGTTATGAATTTATAAAGCAATGTACAGACTATATGATTTGTATGTAAGAGAGTAAGATACTCCAGAAAGGGGGAAATATTCTGAGAAGCAATCACATTTCAGTTCTAGCTAGCTTCAAGCTTTAAGCTCCAGCTTAGCAAATAGCAATAGCTTGTATGTCTTCAGTTATGATCATGCTTCAGTATACAGGTTATTGATTTTTGCACCCCAAATATCAACCTGCATTAAAAAAATTTATCCGAACAAGGCAAGGCATAGCAAATTCTCAGGAACCCAGATAGCAAAAAGATCAAAGGCCGCGATCGATGTAATGTATGTGGGTAGATTCTGCTTCCTCTTACACCATTTGCAGAAGTTTTATGCTTCCACTTGAGTTGGCTGCTACAAGCATGTTTGACTTCTTCCTCCAACTCACACTTGAAACAAACTGTCCATTGTCGTCACCAATCTCTTGCCCAGAAATAGGATCAATGGATCCAAACTTGTGACACATCATTGGCATGGGGAGAGATCTGTAATAACTATAAACCTATTTGCGGAAAAGAACAAGATCATTTAAAGCCTAGCTCATTATGATTGTGAAAGTGAACTTAAATTGAAAGGAACATATCCTACCTACCTCATTAGTTTCAGACCCACAGGCTATGTATCCATCCATAGCAGACAAGCCCACGAAATTCTGATCACACAGAAGAAGACCGTAAGAACCAATAACAAGATCGTTATTGCATCCAAAGGTGGGAAACCAACCTTTTCATTAGAATGCCCTCTTAAGGTTAGGACACAAGCACTGGACGACACCCCGACTGAGCTGGTTTTATTGAGATCCCAAATCTTTATAGTGTTGTCTGTCGATGCAGAAACAATGGTTTCTGAATCCAAAAATTTCACATAGCTCACAGCCTTCTCATGCCCACCTAAAGTGCACCAAGGGCTTACAGTGTTCCTGAGATCATAGCAAGAGATTTTGTAATCCGCAGATCCAGATGCCAACAGATGACTTGAACAAGGTGAGAACTGCACGCAGCACACATAGGCCGGGTTCAGGATAGTGCACAAAGAGTCTTTCTGCACATAAATTAGACATTCATCTTTCCTCATTAGCTTTGTTAAACAGTACAAATCAAGAAGAGAGGGTAACTGCAGAATGCTCAAAGCTAAAGCCGTTGATCATGGTATGTGAGAAGGAGCGTGCCTGGTTAATATTCCAGAACTTAACAGAACGGTCATCGCTTCCACTAGCCAGTATTGTTGGGTCTGCCAGCGAGAAGTCAACAGACCAAGCTCTCTTTTGGTGCTCTGTATACTGAGAGAACCCTTGACCAGTGCTTGCATCCCATATCTGGATCCACCCGGAAAACCAAAAGTTTAAGATATATTGTAAACAACAAGAAAGAAATATGAGGATACTTTTGTCATCTCACACCCAAAAGTGGATGGAATTAGGGCAAGTTGAGATCAAATAAAGTTAGTGGAGTTGTCAAAAACTTTTTAAACTTGAGGGTAGTTGATTGAGAATGGTGCATACTGAAGGTTAGCTGAGTGAGATCATCCCTATAAACTATACAGCTCTATGTCCATATAACTTTATTTTCTTAATGAAAAGTTTTTAGTTTCTGAAATACACACCTGAACCACACCGTGATAATCAGTTGAAGCCAAATAGTTCTTTATGTAGCTGTTCCAGCAAACACAGCTAAACTTAGAATTGTTTGACATCTCAACCACAGGATAATGAATGTCAATAGACTCATTTGAAAGTGCGTTGAACTCAAAAACTTTGATTTTCTTTGATACTCCAGCTGTAGCAATGTAATCTTGATCCCGGTCAAAACTCATAGAGCAGATCACATTTGCAGAGTTCAGAAAATCTCCATTTCTCAGCATACCCCTTACTTCAAACTTACTATAGCGAGCAAATTTGTATAAACCTTCAGAGAAGGCACCAAGGCGATCAGTGCATTTCTCATTCATGCTTAGCTTGTCATTCTCATTTACAACCTGAGAACAATTGTCTCGATCTTTTAGCACATTTTTATCAGAACGTTCTACTTCACCAGGTTCTTTATTTAGAGATTGAGATTTCATGGAGAAGTAAGCATTTTCGAACTGACTGATATTCCCCATCAACCTTGTCTCAATAGGACTTGACAGTAAAAGAGCATCTGAACTCTTAGGGTCTTCACTATGAGACTGTTTATCGCTTGCACGAAGAGAGTCATTGATTGTCCAAGAAAAAAATGAGTCTCTATCTTTTAAATGCCTTCTCTCTATTTCCTTAATATCTTCTTCCAAGCACTCAATATCTTTTACTACTTTGGAAGCATGTTTAAGCTTTTGATCTTTCAATGAAACTAGAAAATAAAGTAATGGCTCTGATTCTGCAGCATCAACAACAACAGATTTAGAGAGCTCATCTTCACAGTGCAGCTCTTGGGGCATGGATGAACATAACAATTCAGACTGTATGATTTTCCTGACATAGAACCACATCCACAGGTTTAATGGACAGGGTGAGATGCATTACAACATTTATTATCTACTATCTACCTATGAGTAAATACAATATGTCTGTTGATATTATCCCATAACATGATCACATATGCAGAGAAAGACAAAGGTTCCAGATGCATTCCTTAGGGTTAACTCTCCTGGAGGGTTGTAAGAAGAGATACCTGGTTGATGGACGTGACGAAGGTTCAGGATGAAGAAGCCAAAGACAGAGACCAGCTTCCACTTGATTTTCAGAAAGAAAATGTGGTGGAAGAATCCGATGGCGCAAATCTAGCATTGCCGCATTATAGACATCCCGTGACTTAAAAGAGCTGAGAAGCTGATGAAACTAACCCACGTCAGTCCAAACTCAAGGGTAAGGATAAATTAGTAAAACCGAAGAACTAACCATGACCCACATACAAATAATAGAGTTAATTAGCATGAAATAAAGATAGCTAACATACATGCCAAGGAAAAAAAAATCATGGAACAAGCATGCAGCAGTTTAAAATACCCAAGTCCATAATGTAAACCATGTTCACAGTATTTTATCGAAACTTATGCCTCAGAAATTGCAAACAAACCCAAAGTAGGTTATGTGATAAAAATAAGCTGGATACGAGTTTCATACATGTAACCAAAAATTTGAATGATTATTCAGGATGATAATATATTCTCACCTCGAAAAGAAGAACTCCAAGGCTGTAGATATTTGATGAACATGTACAGCTCCAACCATTTAACTCCTCTGGGCTTGTATACCACTTTTTTTCTAGCTGAGGGGTTACAGTACTCAAGAGATGTCTTCTCACAACAGATGCACTTTCACAACTGGAATTATTCTGATCATCAATTTCACTATTAGAGGTGAACTGAGGCAGTTGTCTAAAACACCTCGTGTCCTCACTGAGCTTTTGCTGCTTTGCACCCAAGGGATGGTAGGAATTTACACAATGCTCGAGCAGCCTTTTGTCACTTAAATCCTGATAAGTAACATCCTCTAATTCTCTCTTAGCCAGCGGACCGGTATATTTAACGGCTTTTGATGGCAATAATATGAATTGGGATGGTCTCAAGTCCAGCAAGGCAATTTCTTGAGTGTGTGAAAAATCTATCAACTCCACAATTTGCTTAAATAAACTAAGGGTTTCAACTTTATTAACAGTAAGACGTCCAGGCTGCAGATACTCTCTCAAGCAAACACCATCGTGAGAAGATTCAGGAGCAGGCCTATCAGTCTCACACAAAGAACGTCTTTCATTATGAACACTCGATTTTAACAATGCATCAGTATCAGATGATACCTCAACAATAGAAGCCATTTTAACATTACCACTAGGAGCTTCTATACTTGTTGACACAATATCTTCACTTTTGAGAGCATTCTTGGGGAAAAAATGAGAAAAGTTAGATGTAGGTAATTGCCTTAATCGGGTTACCCCGACAAAAACTTTATCGGCCGACGTTATATTGTCATCGTTATCCCTCAAAGGAAGGGAAGTTCCAACGGGATCTCCATAAGGCGTTAAATCTTTAACTGCCCCTGTGCTCTGATCCTTGTCTTGAGACACAGAAGCGTTGAGTGGATAATTGCCTCTAGAGCCACTAGCTAACTGATACAAATGTTGCCAGTGACCCTTCCTTGAACTGTTTGGTCCAAAAGAGGTCCTAATATTTCTAGTTGACAACTCCTCAACCACGAGATCGGTGTCAGTCATAGAAGATAAGCCATTAGCGGGAGGAGCAGATCCAACCAAAGAAGTTACACTAGTGAGATTTTTAGCCTTCCTCTGGTTCTTATAAACTTTGGATAGATACTCAGGATTGCTCCTTTCAAGATCCACATTTCCGGCCAAACTGTTCCCAGCAAGATCCTCCCTTCCTTCATTTGTATCCATGAGTAGCTATCCAAATGGCCAGTAGCAGCATTCTATAATCAAAATGACAACAGCTACAGACAGTTACAAAACCAATTCTTTAACCAGCCCCAAAAATCAACTTAGAAGGTTTGATGTATCATAATCAGCACAAATGCACAGCAATTTCAGTTTGATATATTAACTGGAGAATATGCATGTACTTGACATCTCAGAAACAGTTAAACCAAGTAATGAAAGAATAAAGAAAACCCCACAAACAATTTTACTCATCACAGGTACATTAGCAGACAATATCATCTAAACCCATAAATTTAGACATGAAGAAGTTCCCCTTTGATAAAAAAAACATGCAAACATGAAAGAGAGAAATTAGCATGAGATGGAGCAAAGGAGTAGGGTGTGTAAACTACAAAGTGGTCAATTATAAAAATAGAAAAATGTGGAAATCAAGCAATAGTACTTACTAGGTTGAAGAAGAAGAGGATCAAGTACAGAGGCAGATGAGGAAAGGCATTGAAGGAGAGATATGGTAAGGTAACGGACACTCGCAAGGAATAAAGCATCAGCCTCAGATGGAATTCGGAAAATAAAATATCTTCTTTTTTACATTTTCGGCTACCCACTTTACGTCATACTTCTATCAGTTTTGGACAAAGCGCCCTTCTCGCTGTCTCCAGATTTTTTTCTACTTCAATCTACTTTGTGGCTAAGATTATACCGGTTAAATTATTGCTATTTTTATATGACTTATTTATTTTGGTTCTAATCTGATCATGGTAATTTGTAACAGAGCCAGATATGTAAAACGGAGTAACAACATTTAATTTATAAAATTAATGAAAGTGGATCAAGTAGGTGATTTGTCGAGATAACAAGGTTTTTATGTTTGTGCCAACACCACGGCTAGTTAGTTAAGAACAAGTTCGACTTTAGTATGGTTGTGTTTGTGTCGTTTAACCCAATTGGTTTAAAGGGGTAACCTTATTTCGGTACAGTACCGTCGAGCTTTCACGATATTATGTCGATACAAAAAGTCACTTTCCATTTTCAAAAAAAGACAAAAACGGTTAAACTTAACGGTTTTTTGGATGGAAAATACATGTGCTGCTCACATGTCCAAATTTTTTTTGGAAATACCAAGTCTACCTTTCCTCTCTTATAGAAACTCTATAACCCTCATCTAAACCATGTCCTTTCTCTCTTCTTCTCCGTGAGCTCACCGGAGTTCTCCACATCGGGTGAGGACGTATGAAGCGGTGGTTCTGCCCTTCCCCGGAGCTGCTCCTCTTTGCTCCCTTCTCGTTCCCCCCGTCGCCACATCGGGTGAGGACGTATGAATCGCTGAGGTTGATTGATAATTAAAAAAGAAGAAAATGTTCACTGTATTTTGGTTTTATTTATTTGTTAATATGTTTTAACATAAATAAAGATACCGAAAAGAAAAATTTTAAAAGGGAATGAGATTGGGATTAAAAATAAAAATGATTTTTGTAAAAATGATTTTTAAAAATAAAATGAAATTAATTTTTTATAAATAAAAATTGATTTTTATAAATAAATTTGATTTAAATAAATAAAACTGTTTTTTTTTAAATCTGATTTTTTTTAAATTAAGATTAATAAAGAATTATGAAAACAAATTAATATTTTCGGATAATTAAAAAATAATATGATTTTTTTTTTCATATTCATGTATCAAAAAATAAAAAAGGTCAAATTGTTGGTAGGACGTGCAAGAATAGTTAGGGGTAATTTAGACTTTTCTAATACTATCGTTAGCTCTGTTACAGATTTTGTTCTTATTTGATAATATCGAAAAAGTGAACTGTCAGGACATGAAAACAAAGGTGAGGACAGTCTTTAGTGCGAAAAAGGTCAAATTATCGGACTGATATGAGGTTTCCCCTTTGGTTTAATTAATCCTCAAGTCATCCTGATTTCAAAAACAACACTCAACATAGCAGTGCTTATAGTACAATTAAACAAGTTTTTAAAACATGCGTTCTGTTAGGGTTTTATTATCTCTATCAAAAAAGTCTTTTTGTCGGGATGATTTCGTAGCTCTCGGCCTCGGTCCGGCTACGCCTCTCTGTCGGTATGGCGTCGCTCTCCTTCTACTCCTACAAATTTTTCCCTAATCACGAACCAACCCTCACCGCGAACACACCCTGGTTCTTCGTTGTTGTAAATTCCACCTCCGGCCTCCCCACCGCAGCAATCTATGCCCCTACGGCTCCGACATTCAACCCCCTACAAAATACTCACGCAAAGCCTATCCAATCTGTCTCCCACCGTGCCTCGACTTCCGACCCCCAAATTTCACTTAACTCAGTCGAATCCCCTAACCCCCCGCATCCCGATTGTAGACGTTGAAACTCGCGCCTGATGTATCGGGGTCATCAACCTCAACCCTAGGGCTTTCCCAACCAACGCCCAAACCTCAATGTCATCGTCGCATTGATCCGGGTTCTAGACCGATCCCCAACCGTAATCCATTCTTGGTGCGATCGGACTTGCAAATATTGGTATGGAATTGCTAAGGCATGGGTTCCCGATTACACAAATAGCAACTCCGCCATCTATTCTTGTAAAGACCGCCCCGTTTAAGAGAATTATTATTTATTTAAATTGGAACGTCGTGGGCTGGAGAAAGGGTTGAATTTTGGATCGAATTCAAAAAAAAGAAGGAAACAAAAAAAAAAGGAGAAGAGGGGGAAACAGGCCTGGGCCTGACTAGACGCAGGCTTTGGGCCTAGCCGGACCAGGCCTAACCAGCCCACGCCCACGCCAATCCCGTGCCTAACCCTAGTGCACAGTACCTCAACCCTCACTTCTTCGCACAAACCCCAACGCGTCTTTTTCCTCATCTCATCTTCTCTCTCGCCCCTTCGTCTTCTCCTGCGCGCAGTTCACCAGAGTTCGGCGCCATCTCCGAACCCTCCATCCTTCACCCTCGACCCATCCTCACCACCAGAAACCACCCTAGCCTTCTCCTTTCCCTTCTTCCTTCCTGAGTCGTTTCGAACCAGCGCCGCTGTCGGTGTTTCGAGCTTCGCCGCGCCTGCAACTGGAGAAATCAGTGACGGTGAGTCCTTTCTCGGCCTGATTCACCGTCCCTGTGGTTCCTTTCCCTGAGATCCGAGCGCGCGCGAACTTGTTTGAGTCGAGCTCGGTTGGAGAGACTCGCCGGAGTGCTCGAGCTCCAGATCCTCGCTCCCACGTTGGCGAGCTCCTCTAGCCGTCAGATCTGGACGGAGAGGCTCGATACTTGCCCTGAAGACCTCCCTTCTTCACACCAAGCTCCCTGACACCGTCGCCATCGTGGAGAACCACCCCGAGCTCACCTAACGTCGCCGTCGCCGGAGCTGAGCCGGAACCCTAGCTCCCTTCTCTGGCGAGCCTTGGGCCAGACAAGGGGCATGGGCCTTGGATCAGACTTGGGCCTGGGCCAGGTTGAGACGCAGGCCTCAGACCTGGGCCAGGACAGTCGGGCTTGGATTAGATCTGGGCCGGGCATGGACTTGCGTTTGGGCTTGGGTCTGGACTCGGGTCTGGATCCGGGTCTGGGTCGGGCTCGGGTCGGTTCGGGTCTGGACTCGGATCCGGGTCGGTTTCGAATCCGGTTTCCAGATTCGGGCCGGGTCGGACAGTTTTAATTAAATTAATTAATTAATTGGACTTAAACCAGATAAATTCAAGTATTTAACGATTAAATTAAAGGACTTAATTGATAACTAGAGGACCGTTACGGACTGGACCGGGACTGATTACCGTCCATTTTTGTTAAAACCAGGCTTTTACCCCAAGCGTGGAGAAGACCGGAGTAGGCCCGGACGTCAGCAGCTAGGCGATCCAGATAGAGACTGAGAGGTAGGGAAATACCTCGGAACCTTGCTTGATTACGGACGTACTAGAACGCATATAGGGAAACCTTAATAATCGAATAAATAACTAGTATGCATATAGGATGTGATTAACTAGAGTAGCCTTATAAACTAGGAACCACCTACGAGACATGTCGTGCCGTAGGTGTTGGTATGTCGTGCTGGTAGAATCAGGACATGTCGCGCCTGTAGGTTTGTTTGATGATTGCGTTTGATTGTGTACTCTGTGTTGTTTGAACGGTTAATAAATAACGAACATGAAAACGGGTAGAGGAGAACTTAGCGATGCATATTAGAGACTTGATTGGTTGTTTTTGTTTATATGATATGTCGAAATGTGGGCTTTAGGGAATGGATATCGGTTAAGCCGGTGGGGTTACCACGTTGAGTGTGGCGTCGGTAAGTGATGGTAAGTGCGTGATGGTTACGGGAGTAAATTGAGAATGTGATTGTGATTGTGGTACTGTGGTTACATGAGAAAGGTGGTTTCCCTACCTTCCGACCTTGAGTCGGTAAAACGCTGTGTCCCGCGAAAGGTGGTTTCCCTACCTTCCGACTAGCACTCGGTAAAACGCTGTGTCCGCGATGTGTTCCGTGAATAGGCGATTTCCCTACCTTCCGTGTGTCGATAAAACGTTGTGTCCGCGATGTGTTCCGCGAAGAGTGTGTTCCGCGATGAGGTCGACCGCCTCTCCCGACTGTGTGTTGGGGAAAGTTGCGTGTGGCTTCGCCGGGCCGAGCGGGTTGCTCCCTAAACCGTGCAAGTATGTGTGAATTGTTGTGTTGAGAATGCCTTGGATTTTGAGTGAGTGTTGTGATGCTTGTGGCCTGGGGTGTTTCATTGTTAATCCTTCGGTATTTGCCTTGGTATAGTTGTTAGTGTTGAGTTAAAGTTGGAGTTGTTGGTCGGGTGAATGTCAGGGTAAAAACTGGGTTTTTGTATTTAAAATGGGTTAAGTGTCGCATCGATTTCTCAACCCCTTTTATTAAACTTTAAAGTTTGGAAAGGCTTTCTTAGTAAGTCTGTAATCAGGTGGATTTCGTGGCTTTTTCCTACTGATCGTCAAGCTCACCCCTTACCTTGTTTTCTACAGGTGATAGCTTTGATTTGGATTAAAGGGTTACGCAGAGCTTGAGAGCTAGCGGATGCCTGAGTTTACTTTATGTTTCTTAGAGACGTACCTTTATTTTTTACTATTGTATATGACTGAGCGTAGGACTCAGAGTTTCGGATTTTCAGACTTTGATTATTACTCTATTTATCTACAGCTTTGAACTTAATTATGCATTTTAAATTGTTTTCTCTACAAATCCTGGTTCACGTCTCGAGTTCGGTCAATACCGGATTTGGGGCGTGACAATTCTGGGATCACAACCCCCACGTTATATTTCTCTCCGAAATAATTATATTGATCAAAATTATAGGCTCATGTCTCGATGTTGGGCTTCAGTGATTATATCTGCAAACCAAAGACGGACACGCAACGAGGCTTGGTATTGTTTTGGGTACAAGGTATCATGGTGGATCTTAGTTCTAAATATGGGCACCGTATTGATGTGAAACTCTCAGCTCCTGGGTATGATGATATACACCTTACGGGTATCTACGGGGAGGTCAATCAGAGTCATCAGGTTCGTACCTAGGATCTCTTACATAGGCTCCACACACACTCACGCCCAAACTGGATTATCATTGACGACTTCAACGACATTCTTAACCCGGATGAAACTACAAATGGATGGGAATACCCAACAAACTTAATAAACAACTTTTGCCAAGTAGTGACAGAATTAGACCTTATTAACTTACCAATGTCGGGTCACCATTTCACTTGGTTCAAAGGTCCAACACCGGGTAGGCGTATTGAAACAAGACTGGACATAGCTCTCATCACTAAATCTTTCTTCTCATCCCTCCCGGACCTGGAGCTTTGTGATACAGGGGTCACTACATCAGATCATTGTCCTATCCTCCTCTCCCTTGCTCGGAAACCATAGAATCGTGGCCGACCAAAATTTTGATTCCAATCTTAATGGGCTCGAGATCCGGACTGTGGTAGAATAACACAGAATATTGGGATAAATCTATGGGCACAAATATAAATGATGTCATAAAAGGGGTTGAAAATTCTCTAGATGACTAGGGTCGCAACCATTTCAAGAAAATTGTAAATCATATTAAATAGTGCCAAAGACGTGGCATTGAACTAAACGGACGTAGTAATAGGGTAGGAATTCATAGACGGGTGGCAATTTATATCCAGTATGAGAACGCCTTATGTGCTCAAGAGGCATTTTGGCGCCAAAGGGCGAAACAACACTGGCTAGCGGAAGGGGATAAGAACACCAAATTCTTTCAGGCCTCAGCTAGATATCGGAGACGGGTGAATGCAGTTATGTCCCTTCGAGACGCCCTTGGTAACATGGTAACATGTGAATCAGGTTTGAAAAGGCTCTGTTAGTCTTAGTGCCCGTAGTTCAATCCTAAATGTCCAAATGTATATATCATCGTTAGCAATAAAATTAAAGCGGCTTTATATTACTTATGTGTTGGAGTAATATATCGATGTGTGCTCTGATCTATGCCCACCATGCGAATAGAACCATAGATCGAGATAGATCACACTCGATGGGTCCCTAGTCAACAAAGCTTCACTAGAAGCGACTAGTATGAAAGATGGCTCTTTATGGCTTACGTTCTGTTAGTCATTGGAATGGGATTCCGGAGTCTGATCATAGATATCATGTGGGACATGATATTGGACGACCCGCCCTGAATATGTGCCATAGATTAAGTCATGAACATATTCAGTGTTGTAGCTTGTCATGTATCCTTAGACCAAGGAGTCTTTGTGATCGCTATGTAGTCAACAACTGAGTTTGACCTGAGCCTAACGTTGTCCGTAACAGGGCTTCCATAACGGCCAGGATTGGCTTGGGGACGGGCTACATGAGTGACACGAAAGACGGCTAAGGGATTTATCCCTCATACTAAGGTATGGGAAAGATATCGGTTCTCGGCCACTTGATCGAGAGTGACTGGAAGAATAGCATGGCCATGCACATGATACTGGGTATCATATCTTCAGTCATCTCACATATCAAGGAACGGTGATTGAGAATAATAAGGATGACGGCTCTATGCCTTATCTCAATCAGGATATCGGAGATAAAAGGATAATGACAGGGACGACGGAAAGGTTAGAATCGATAGGGTCGATTCGTTATGTAGTGTCAGGCAATACTAAAGTCTCGTTAGTTGCCACTTAAATAGGATCAAGTAAAATGAGATTTTACGTTGATCTATTGACATGCATAAACCTAAGGGTCACACCGGAGGATGAAACTCATTGACACATTTATGGAGAATGGCCAAAAGGGAGTTGTCTCGGGACAGGACCAAAACTGGGTTTTGGGTCATGTGCCCGTAAGTGAATAGGACTTTACGGATCGAGACAAGGCTTGGAGTCTTGGGATTGATCGCGTCGGATAATGTTGGACATTTCCGGTATGGAAGGCATGAAGGCGATGAGCGAATCACGAGACCTCGTTGGAAATGGCCACGGGCCATGTTCCAAGAGGCCCATGAAAGGCCCATGCAACCAAGGCCCATGGAACTAATTAATCAAGTCTTGATTAATTAGTACTAAGTAAGCAAGACAAGGATTAAGGTGTTGGTGATTCACCACCTAACCCAATCTTGTCTTGCCATACTTTGTCCTATTTACACCTTACTTGACACCATACTTGTCCCATGCCTTTAGTTGGACAAGTATGAGTTTTGTTATGTTTAAGTCATCTTTTTTCAACATAACAAACACAAGACAAGAATAGGAAACACATTTTCTCTCCCTCTTCCATGGCCATTTCGGGTTTGGCTAGTTTCCACCTCCATGTTTGTGTTCTTGAGTCCTCAAAGAGAAGAACTACGTGGCTTTGATTCCCATGTGGATACGTAGGCGTCTTGGAGACTCAAGCCAATCATTCGTTAACCGGTGTTCTTGTTTTGGTAAGAACTAGTGCTGAATTTTTCTCTTGTTAATCCATTCTTTGTTAGTTGTTTCATGGTTTTAATTGTCTCTTGGTTTTCATTGATTTTCCGTTGCGAGTTGGTTCATCTCCAACCCTACCTCGAGACCCAACAGTGGTATCAGAGCCGTGCTACCTTCGGGATTCACAAGACGGTGTTCAAAGTTTCGGTTTTGCTTGAAAGTTTCGTTTTTGGCATGTTGTTTTGCTAAATTGTTTGATAACATGTTTTAAATTATTGTTTATGGATTTAATGCATGTAAAATGAATTTTTGAAAATTATTTCAAATCTGGAAATTTTGAAAAAAATTTGATTTTTCGGGTCTCGGGAGCGGGACTCTCGGGGAGCCGAAACCGGGACCGAACGGGGCTCCGTTGGACGGAGCTAGGCCAAGCATGACCATTGGATGGTTGATATGCCAAGGCTAAACCGTTTTGTTAGTTATGACGAGTTTGGAACCGTCATGATGAACTCGAAGATCAAATGTTCAAAAGTTTCATTTTTGAACGGTTTCGATAAACCGAGCATCAAAAAATTTCGAAACTTGGCTATTAATTAAAACCGGAAAATCACATGATGTTTGATAACATGCTTGTTTGATAACACGATGTGTGATGTGATGTTGGCATGGTGTACATAATAGCCCCGAGCTCAATTTAATTATTTATCGCTTTTCACGGCCTGCGAGCCGTTAGAGTTAACGTGTAATTATTCTTTCAAGGTGTGGTCGTCGAACCACTTGTTTGTAATATTTATTTATTCCTGACCTGCGAGTCGTGTATTAAATTGTAATGTTTTACTCAAGACGAAGAAAGGGCGAAAATGTCATTTGGTGGCTTTTCGGGTGTTGGCATCGGCTTAGAGTCGGTGGAGCTCAAGAAGCTAGTGGGAGTTAGTTTAGGGGGCTATTATGTGCACATTTATTGCTTTATGCTTGGTTTAGTTTATGCATGATTAATTCTATGTGTTTTAGAATTGCATGCTTAACTTTATTTACCGAGCATATCACCTCACATGCAAAGATAAAATTGGACTTTTAATCCTTGTGTGTGAACCCTTAGAACCGTCATTGCATTGGATGTAGTTGACGGGTTCAAAGGAAGAATTACATTGGATGTAATTTGAGGCATCATTGCATTTGGAATGTAGTTGATGTGCTCATCGCATCTAGGATGTGCCAAAGTTTTGAACACAACTGGACAAGTAAAAGCGGGTCATGTCCGATACCTCCCAATCATCAACACCTTACTACCTCCCCGTCCTATGGTTGTCGTGCGCATTAGCGGAGCATCCATGGGGAAGCGGGGTAGTAGTTTTGGACGACATATGTGGGTGTCGTGCGCATTAGCGGAGCACCTACATAGTGACGAGCCATAGTTGAAAATTGGTGGACCCGACTACGATTCTCGGCCTGAGGTTGAGCTAGGGTAACAGATAGGGTAAGTCGTGTACATAAGTACATACCCTAGCCAAGAGTCACATTGGATGTGATTGGATGGAGTCCTACCTACATAGCTCGATTAAGTGGTGAGCATTAGTTCAGCTTAATCGAGTGAATCAAGGATCTTGGTTTCAGATTCTAAAGGTTTAGAATTGATTGTTGGTGTTTAAGCTTGATCTTCATAAAATTTATTCAGTTTACTGATTGAATTTTATCTGTTGTAGATCAAATGGCAAATTCAGCGAACATTAATAGTTTGTCATTAAAAACCATTCTTGACAGGGTCAAGCTAAATGGGACAAACTATTTGGACTGGTACATAATTTATAGGATAGTCCTCAAGTCTGAACGCAAAGAATATGTCCTTGACAAGGCTGTCTCTAAGACCATATCAGAGTTACATGAAGTGTCATCAGCTGTTGAGAAGAATATCTCAGGGATCTGGGATCCAAGGATATTCTGATGGTCAACAAGGGAATTGGAAGTGGCAAGGGCTGGGCCCATGCGCACTTGGCAGGAAAGATGAGACACCTGAGAATGTCTGCTTCTACTGCCAACAGCCTGGTCATTGGAACCGGGATTACAGGAAGTTCACGGCTGATCTGAAGAAGGGCAGTGGGACTGCGCCTTCATCAAATAGCCTGGATGATCTGAAGAAGGGCAGTAGGACTGCGCCTTCATCAGGAAACCTGGATGATCTAAGGAAGGGCGGTGGGATCGTGCCTTCATTCGGTATTAACTCTATAGAGCTACATCTCTCTACTTCCAAAGATTCATGGGTATTAGATACCATGACTGAATCTCACACATGCACTAATATATGGTGGCTGAAAGTAGGAGAGATTTGGAAAGCACGAAATGGACCTTAGAATTGTGGCAACTGCTGTAGGATCCATGAGTCTTGCTTTTCCAAGAGGCCTTGTCTTAGTATTGTATAATGTATATTGCATACCTACTTTTAGTAGGAATATTATATCTGTATCCGTGTTTGACAAGGAAGGATATAATGTTAATATTGGAAATGGAGTTTTCAATGTTCTATGCAATGATATGTTTTATACCAGTACTGACATGGTTGGAGGATTGTACATATTAGATATGGGTAACAATGCCTCAAGTTCTATATATTCCGTTAATACCAAGAGGTCTAAATCCAACGATTTAAACCTAACTCTGTTATGGTACTGTCATTTGGGTCGCATAAACAAGAAGCGCCTATCAGCACTTCAGAAGTGCGGGCTTTCAGGTTCATTCGAATTCCATTCGATCGATAGGTGCAAGGTTTGTTTGATGGACAAAATGACTAAAGTGCCCTTTATCGATCGCGATGAAAGGGCGGGTGAATTATTGGGGTTGATACACTCGAATGTGTGTAGACCAATAAGTTCACTTGCCAGGAGGGGTTTTAGCTACTTTATCACATTTACTGATGATTACAGTAAATATGGTTATGTCTATTCGGTGAGACATAAGTCTGAAGCTTTTGATAAATTCAAAGAGTTTAAGACTATAGTAGAAAACCAGCTCGACAAAGGTATTAAGGCACTTCGATTGGATCGAGGTGGAAAATACTTGACCACAGAGTTATTAGATCATCTAAAAGAGAATGAGATCCTTTTGGAATGGACTCCTCCTAGGTCACTGTAGTTGAAAGGTGTAGCTAAACGGAGAAATCGGACATTGTTAGACAATGGTCTGTTCCATGATTAGTTGGACTGATCTCCCAATCTCTTTTAGGGGTTTTGCTCTAGAGACGACCGCATTCATAGTGAATCGGGCTTCGACGAATGGTGTGGAAGGGACACCATTTTAAAAATGGTACGGGATGATGCCCGATTTGTCCTTCCTAAAGATTTGTGGTTGCGAGGCTTATGTGAAACATTTGGTTTCGACTAAGCTCGAACCAAGATCTGAGATATGCACCTTCGTGTGGTATCCCAAAGCAACAAGGGGATACTATTTCTACAATCCCAGTGAGAACATGGTGTTCGTCGCTTGGGGTGGGGTCTTTATGGAAAAGAAGTTTTGTTTCCAAAGACGTCATTGGGAGGACTGTGCATCTCGGAGAAATTCAGGATGGTACAGATCTGTCTAAACCAATTGGCAACCCAGTAGAAAGGAGCCAGAGATTGTCGTAGAGTAAGAACCAATTCCTGTTACAATTCTGGAAGGTCCAAGGCGATTTGAAAGGATCAATCTTCCACTTCCAAGATATGGTATCCGGAGGTGACAATGAAGTCATGGTGGATCACGATGATCCAGCCACCTTTTAGGAAGTCGTGGATGGGCCCAACTCCGAGTTATGGCTGGGAGCCATGAGGGAGGAAATGCAATCCATGTCGGACAACCGAGTCTGGGAACCGGTTGATCTCATCAATGGTGTGAGGACCATAGGATGCAAATGGATCTTCAAGGTGAAGATGGACATGGACGGCAACCCTCTGACCTACAAAGCTCAACTGGTGGCGAAAGGTTATAGGCAGATCCAATGGATTGACTATGAGGAAACCTTCTCCTTAGTGGCTATGGTCAAAATCGATCCAAATTCTTCTTGACATAACTGCGTATCATAATTACGAGATATGGCAAGTGGATGTCAAAACCGCTTTCCTAAATGGAAATTTGACTGAGTACGTTTGTATGTCTCGGCCCAAAGGTTTTGACGATCCGAAGAATAAAGGAAAGATTTATAAGTTGTTGAAATCCATTTCTGGATTGAAACGAACTTCTCGGAGTTGGATCCTTCGTTTTGATGAAGCTGTAATTGGATTTGGCTTAATCAAGAACGAGGATGAATCTTGCGTTTATAAGAAGGCTAGTGGGAGCAATATTACCTTTCTGGTTCTCATTGAAAACGACATCCCAACCTTGCACGAGACTAAAGCTTGGTTGAGGAAGTGTTTTTCAATAAAGGACTTAGGTGATGCTTCTCATATCTTAAGGATTAAGGTATGTAGAGATCACACCAAGAGGGTCTTGGATTTAAGTCAGGGAACCTATGTGAACAAGGCATTGAGTAGGTTCTTAATGCTCGATTCAAAGAAAGGACTCTTACCCACTAGTCATGGCATTCATCTCAGCAAGACTCAGTTTCCTAAGACACCTGATGAGCTGAAAAGGATGATGAGAATCCTATGCGCCTGGGGGCAGGATCGATCATATATGCCATGACATGTATGAGACCAGACGTCTCGTAAGCCTTATGTTGTACCAGTAGACATCATTCTAACCCGGGGGAAAGATGATGCTGAACTAGTCGTCGAAGGATGAGTAGACGCTAGTTTTCCAAGACAAATCCAGATGACTTTAGAAGTCAATCAGGATATGTGTTTACGCTGAATGACGGAGCTTTAGCTGGGAAAGCGTAAAGCAAGATACCATTACCGAATCTACGACAGAGGCCAAGTACATGGATGCTGCAGAGGCAGCTAAGGAGGCTATGTGGATTTGGAAATTCATGGCAGGGCTGGGTGTAATTAAAAACCCATCCAGTCCGGTGAATCCATTTTGCGACAACACAAGGGTCATTGCGCAAGCTAAAAGCCTAGATCGCATAACAAATCAAAACATGTACTGCGGCGTATCCACCTCATCAGATAAATACTGAACTGAGGTGAAGTGAAGATAACTGATATTGCAACATATGATAACATAGCCAACCCTTTGACTAAGGCAGTGTCACTGCCTGAACATGTTAGACATGTAAAGTCGATGGGGACATATTGGAGTTTAGATTGGAACTAGGGCAAGTGGGAGATTGTTAGTCTTAGTGCCCGTAGTTCAATCCTAAATGTCCAAATGTATATATCATCGTTAGCAATAAAATTAAAGCGGCTTTATATTACTTATGTGTTGGAGTAATATATCGATGTGTGCTCTGATCTATGCCCACCATGCGAATAGAACCATAGATCGAGATAGATCACACTCGATGGGTCCCTAGTCAACAAAGCTTCACTAGAAGCGACTAGTATGAAAGATGGCTCTTTATGGCTTACGTTCTGTTAGTCATTGGAATGGGATTCCGGAGTCTGATCATAGATATCATGTGGGACATGATATTGGACGACCCGCCCTGAATATGTGCCATAGATTAAGTCATGAACATATTCAGTGTTGTAGCTTGTCATGTATCCTTAGACCAAGGAGTCTTTGTGATCGCTATGTAGTCAACAACTGAGTTTGACCTGAGCCTAACGTTGTCCGTAACAGGGCTTCCATAACGGCCAGGATTGGCTTAGGGACGGGCTACATGAGTGACACGAAAGACGGCTAAGGGATTTATCCCTCATACTAAGGTATGGGAAAGATATCGGTTCTCGGCCACTTGATCGAGAGTGACTGGAAGAATAGCATGGCCATGCACATGATACTGGGTATCATATCTTCAGTCATCTCACATATCAAGGAACGGTGATTGAGAATAATAAGGATGACGACTCTATGCCTTATCTCAATCAGGATATCGGAGATAAAAGGATAATGACAGGGACGACGGAAAGGTTAGAATCGATAGGGTCGATTCGTTATGTAGTGTCAGGCAATACTAAAGTCTCGTTAGTTGCCACTTAAATAGGATCAAGTAAAATGGGATTTTACGTTGATCTATTGACATGCATAAACCTAAGGGTCACACCGGAGGATGAAACTCATTGACACATTTATGGAGAATGGCCAAAAGGGAGTTGTCTCGGGACAGGACCAAAACTGGGTTTTGGGTCATGTGCCCGTAAGTGAATAGGACTTTACGGATCGAGACAAGGCTTGGAGTCTTGGGATTGATCGCGTCGGATAATGTTGGACATTTCCGGTATGGAAGGCATGAAGGCGATGAGCGAATCACGAGACCTCGTTGGAAATGGCCACGGGCCATGTTCCAAGAGGCCCATGAAAGGCCCATGCAACCAAGGCCCATGGAACTAATTAATCAAGTCTTGATTAATTAGTACTAAGTAAGCAAGACAAGGATTAAGGTGTTGGTGATTCACCACCTAACCCAATCTTGTCTTGCCATACTTTGTCCTATTTACACCTTACTTGACACCATACTTGTCCCATGCCTTTAGTTGGACAAGTATGAGTTTTGTTATGTTTAAGTCATCTTTTTTCAACATAACAAACACAAGACAAGAATAGGAAACACATTTTCTCTCCCTCTTCCATGGCCATTTCGGGTTTGGCTAGTTTCCACCTCCATGTTTGTGTTCTTGAGTCCTCAAAGAGAAGAACTACGTGGCTTTGATTCCCATGTGGATACGTAGGCGTCTTGGAGACTCAAGCCAATCATTCGTTAACCGGTGTTCTTGTTTTGGTAAGAACTAGTGCTGAATTTTTCTCTTGTTAATCCATTCTTTGTTAGTTGTTTCATGGTTTTAATTGTCTCTTGGTTTTCATTGATTTTCCGCTGCGAGTTGGTTCATCTCCAACCCTACCTCGAGACCCAACAGGCTCATCACAGACTATTTTACTCGGTTTTTTCCACCAGTCAACCAAACCTATCAGACTTCCTGATTTCCCTACTAGCACGTATCACTCCTGACGATAATGCACTACTCTTAGCACCGAGCACCGTCGAAGAGATTCAGTACGCCATCTTTCAAATGGGTCCGGATAAATCCTCGGGTCCGAATGGCCTGAACCCGAGATTCTACCAACACTACTGGCCATCGGTTGCAAATAAGGTAATCAGATTCATTCAGGAGGTTCTCAATATCAGGGCCTTTGATCCAGAATTGAACAATACGTCGATTGTCTTGATTCCAAATAAATCGACACCTATGGTAGTTACTTATTTACACCCAATTGCCTCTACAACGTGATATTTCGGATCTTATCCAAAGTGCTGGAAAATCGACTTAGATCCCTCCTTTAGAAAGTCATATCCAAAACTCATGGCGCTTTTATACCCGACCGATGCATTCAAGACAACGTTCTAATATCCTTTGAGGTCATCCATTTTCTGAAACGGAAAAGTCAAGGGGCGGTGGGATTCATGGCTCTAAAGCTGGATATGAGTAAGGTCCATGATAGGGTCGAATGGAGCTACTTGGAGGAAGTCATGGGTAAACTAGGATTCTCTAAGGACTGGATTGAACTAATGTCCTCATGTATGCAAACTATGGCATACTCTATTACGTTAGGGGGACGAGAAACACCGAAACTCACCCCAAACAGAGAGGCAGAGATCCTGAGCGTTCTATGGGAGATTTGGAAAGCTAGGAACACTCTAACTTGGAATGGGGCAACCCCAACGACTCTGGGGGTTATTTTAGATGCACGGGCCCATCTATTGTCATGGAAAGAATCCAACGCCACAATAAGTGCCCCAACTCAAACTCAACCTAGGTGGCCATCCAGGTTTGTCCCTCCCTCGATTGGAACGGGGGTGATCAATATGGACGATACAACTTTTTAAGACACAGACCAATCAGCATGGGGCCTGATAACCCGTTCTGGAGATTGGCGGGTATGACTCACGGCAAATGGGATCATCCTGGGGTGCGGACCGACAATACTAATAGAGGCCTATGTTATTGCTACAACACTCCGCAATACCACTTCTCTGGGATAACCCCTATAGTCATCCGCTCTGATGCTCAGATCTTGATAAACATGATTGAAAAAAGGGACCCTCCAGCTTCCTCGGTCGATACCGTTATTAGGGACATCCGCCTTATGTTGGCTCAAAACGAGAGGATTTCTCTCAAATTTGGAAAAATAACTACGAATAAGGCAGCTCATTGGTTAGCCAGAGAGGCTCGTTCTATGTCAGTCCTTCAGTGGTCAAGAAATCTTCCTGATGCACTAACTTGTATTCTCACCAGTGATATTTAATAAAATATAGCACCTTTATCACAAAAGAACTCTCAACATAGTAAACAAGGATAAGCCTCGCTCTGACTCTGTTGTATCCTTCTACGGCGATCATCGTTTTTTTCTCGGGATCTTTGTCTCCGAAATTCTCACCGACCTCGTGCTTCGCTCCATGGCATTTTTCAAGGCCAATCTCTCAACCACCACTACGATTGAAGCCTCTAAAGCATTATCCTCCATTCCCGTGGCGAACTCCATCATTCGAACTATTACAGAGAAGGCCATCAGCCCACGCCCCTGCCATCTTCTCTAACGCCCACGAAGAAGGCTGTCCATTCCTCTCCTTTCCCCTTTCGTCCCCTTACGGTGATGACGTCGGTCGTCCTCTCTAAGCGTCGTCCGGGAGAACCTGTTGAGGAAACTTCTTGGCCCGTGCAGGTACCAGCAGGAACACCTACATCTGTCACCCCCGCGCCAGATCCCCACGACCCTCATCCAGGGTTTCCATCGTCCGAAGTATTGTCGCCGTCAACCACAACTCTACCTCCTCCACTAGCGATGCAGGTAGAGGAAACCTCCGTCGAGGAAGGTGTGCCCACCGTGGCCTCGGAGGCTCACGATCTGATGGTAGAGGCCCTACTACCACCACTCCCTGGTTGGCCGACTAATTCCAGGGATTTTTACCCCGCTTGGGCGGATGCGAGATCTGTCCAGCAGCCTCGCGAGTCGTCATGAGTCACCTAGGACACCTCTAGGTGTCAATGAGGACACACACCCCGACTTCTGTGAATTTGACACCTCTAATTCTCAACCTCCTTCTTTCCTTGGCATACTCCTTGGACGGATGCTACGACATAACGGAACCACTCAAGTCGAAACGGGGAAAGCCTCATGGATTCACAATGGCAAGCACAATTGAAATAGGAAACCACCCCTAGCATCTTCATGCTTTCTACCGGTTATTTAATCATATGATCAGTATTTCGATTGTCGTCGAAGCTGTATCTCATCCTATTAATTGATTTTCATTTTTGTACAATTATGATGACCCTTTTATCTTCGTATCAATAAAATTTCATTCGAAATCTAAAGAAAATGTAAATTGGGAAGAAAAGCTATAATAAACTATTGGAAAAGAGAATAGGGGTGCTCTCTGCTAATCTTGTCTGATATCTACATCTATATTAAACTCTAGAAAATTCAAAGCCACATTTAACTCTATCATTTTTTTTTCTTCAAAGTACATGGTTAAAAATTAAAACACTGGATATCTAAAAAATTGTTTAACCTTTTACGAATATATAATAAAACGGGAGTTTGTGGGTAAATGTAACATACTTTTGTTACAGACGCATTTAAGGTCAGTCGGCAGCTAACTCATTGATCATGGACGCTTGATACTTGTCCAATAATAGATGAGAAAGATCAATGATCACTACTTAAAGTAGAATTTAGATGATGCTTGCTTGATTCTTATGAAAAAAGGCATACATATGCATCTGTTGCATACTCCATCCAAATACTTATTCACTCAAGCTAAGAACTAAAGCATGTTCAAGAAAACAAAGGATCACAATCTGCAAAAATGTGTTTCTAAATTCATCCTCTAAAAAGGAAGAAATTGCCCCTAATTTACTTCCCCTCCATCCTCCTCTGCCTACAAAAGCAGCACGACATTGCATATCTCAGTCTGATATTTTGATCTCAACCCCTAAAATGTCCTTCACTACCTCATACGATACAAACGCAAGCGCTATGGATGGGACTACCTGCATAAGATAGCAGTAGCAAGGTTAATATGCAGTCGTGGTAATGCATGTCTAGGATCCTCTTCAGGTACCGTATTAGTATTTGTAAGAGCTTATCAGCAAATACACTAGGCTCACCTGACATTTACAGTTTCTGAGCGACTCTTTTCTCTATAAGTAGTATTTAATGTTAATCCAACAATTACACGGTAGGAATTGGAAGGACTTACCTTCACAGAATTGGGGACTAGTCCCTTGTAGAGTGCCCCAACACCCTCATATCGGACAGTTTTCCTGAAGGCATCAATCATGCCATTATATTCCAATGAGGCTTTGCTCCTCCCGTCACCCCTTACAAAAGAATCAGCATCCTTCCACCCCACCATCTGCATTCTTCGGCGAATGACATCAAGAGGATAAGCAACAGTTTGGCCAACAGTTCCTGCTGCAGCACCACATGCAAGCCTTGTTGTCACACTCAACTCAGAATCTTCAACCATTCCCAAGGGGTTACTTTTTATCAACCAATCCTTAAGTGATTCATACACAGCAAAGTTGAGACCAACATATGGAATCTGCCAAAGAGACTTGTAAATGTTAATGGTAAGTTCAGACAAGTGAGGCCCAGGCTTGACCCTAATAAAAATTGTTTATTAGAAACTTGTTTCATCATAAAGTTCAGGTTTTGATGCTTAATAATGGTTTGACGTATAATAATGATATCAGCCAGAAAAATATAAATGATATTTGGACTTGAAAATCAATTGCTATCTAAATGATGGATAATGCTTTAGACAGGGGTGCATGACATTATGATCGATTGGTTCTCTACCTTCTATCTTTAGCCCTAGACTCTTAGGTGATGAATAATGAATTAAGAAAATGATTACAGCAGTTTGAGTGAATTGCAAATCAACAAGTAACAGAGAAACATGACTTACAACTCCAATTACTGAAGGAAGCCAACCCTTGTACAAAGCTCGTGCACCTTCTTCACGCAGCACAGTTGACAGTGCATGAAACATTCCTCTATACTGGTAAGGAGACTTCTCAGTCTACAAATAAAACAAATCAAAAATTGAATCCTTATGATAGAAGGATGCACACAAAGAGAAATATATATGATGAGTTCATTGAAATGATATGTTTAGTATTAGATATTTCTAATACAAAAATATCACTAGAAATAAAATGGGGAATTACCTAAATCTGTCCTTTTGAATTAATTACGTGCGGGAAACTAACATTTAAAAAAACGTGTGATAAGTTGCCTTAATTGATGGTATAGAGTCGAAACCGTAAACATTCTGCACGTTTTTTTAACAGAATTTCAGTTTTCGACTGTGTCTTTTCAAAGATTTTTTTTCCGACTGTGCACCATCCAATAAGGCAGCTTATTGCACGTTGTATTATATAAATGGCAATTTTCAGCACGTGGCCAATTCAAAAGGGCACGTTTAGGTAATTCCCCCCCAGGTAACAGACAATTCATCATATTGTAAAATATTAATAAGAGTCAAGACAGGCAGTAAGTTACCTGTACGGTTATCCTGCCTCGTACCATGTCCATGGGGTAAGTTGCAGACATGGCAATTATTCCGGCACAAGCTCCAGCTCCAAGACGTAAAATAGGAGTGAGCTGAGCATCCTCTGCAGAAAGTAAGAAGCAAAAGGGTTGGGTTCAATATGTTGTCTGAAACATACCATCAATCTAGATTTTATGATCATACAAAAACATAAGTATATCAAATCAACAAAATGCAGACTGTTTTATATGAGTAAAGCCGAACTGTGGTTAGTATTGAAAAAGCAGTAGAAACCATTACTTTCAAGTGGTTACTCTCTTTTTCCTAGGAGGTAGGGATATGATAACCAAATTGATTCTCTAAAATCTTAACTTTTACTCTTACCCAGTATTCCATTACTTAGTCCTAAAGTTCTATTGTATGACTATTAAGTTTAACACCTTTTTTGTATATACTGGTATGGTAGTAACTTTTCTTCCATTCTCAGGCATCTTGTTACTTCCTAAGATTGGGTAAAGAGGCCTGTCAACCACTAAACTCCCATCTCCCCAAGGTACATACAAACTTCTACGGATATGTTGCTTGGCCCAACTGGTTTTCCTACTTTCATTTTCTTTAGCTTTTCTTAATCTCACTTATCCTAATAAATCTTACAAAACTATGGTTCATATCTTCGTGATTCTATGCCCATTTAAGTTACCTCCATGGCTGTCATTCAGCAAGTTTTTAATATGCTATATACATCTACTTTCAATCTCTCCATCCTTCGCAATTCTATAAATGTCAGATTGTTCCTTTACCAGGTATACAATTCTGAATAAACACCAGCATTCAAGATAACTTTATTACCGCCCAAAGAAATGAAGTTTAAATCACATGTCACTCAAAAAAAAAGTAAGTAACCCATTGATGTGACAAATTAATACAAACAGTAATAAAAAAAACGGGCATACCATTGCCTGGCTGCTGTCGGTACAGATGCAAAATCCCCCTGTCAGAAAGTGAAAAACAATTATAATTTTTTGAAGATAATTATAAATTAATTAATATAATACTTAGGAAGTATAAAACTATCTAATATTAAAATTTTAATTTAAGTACTCTAAACATAAAAATATTTATTCTCTCTATCTTAAAGTTAAAGTACAAGAATTTTCTCTGAGTGATTTTTAATCATGAATATGGTCAGTGGAGACCAGACAGTTTTATATAACTAATTAATGTAAAGATGCATATACCCGTGCTTTCAATGAATATAAATAGTTTAATGTATTTTCAGATGTTTCAGTGTTGAATTTTGATTATATTTTTCAGAAGAAAAACAATAAGAACAGGTTTTCTTATTATCTTTGCTCTTTGGCTGTCAATCACTTCAGAGCTGCGTCACATTTTCATAACCAAACAACCCACCAAATTATGTCCAAAAATTTGGCCCGTCCTACCACCAACATCTCAGTATTTAATTTTCATTGACTGGACAACAAAACAAAATCCAAAACATGTTTCAAAGTAAGAGAATCATAAGACAGCATTAAAAAAATTTAATCTCAAACATAATAACGTGACATTAAATTTGTGCACAAGAAACATACTTAGAGGCTTGTTCATAGCTAAAGAACTTCACTGCTGAGTTTGGCACAATGCGAGCACAATTAGTACCATTGCCTTTGAACAGTCCGCGGAAGCCCTCAGTTCTCCATATATATTTTAAACCTTGAATTGTCCCGTTGTACTTAATGTTATGGGGATTCTGAACCTGCATATTGCAAAAGATGCATGATAACAATAGAAGTTAAAATTCTTTATATTCCCACTTTTTTGAGTAAACAAATGTGAAAAAATAATGGAAAGAACAAAATATAACCGAAAATTTGAAAAAGAAACCTGTAACAATATTTTCAACCGCTCCAATGGTGCAACAGCAGAGCGTGACCTGCATTAACATTCAATAGGTTGTGGGTATGTTAATTATACAGAAATGGTAGTATCAAACATCAATAATAAAGGAAGTAAATGGAAAGGTTAACCCCTCCTGCAGGCACAACAAGCTCAAGCCTGTAATTCACTTTCTTAGGGAAAAATATACTGTTAAGAGTTCAAAGATCAACATTCGGTTTTACAGTTAATCACGCAGCGAGCGAATCAAATACTACTATTATATCTAACCTTGCTAAGGAGGACTACCTTGTTTGAAGATTTTCAGATTCTAAATGCAATAAGCCAAGATAACTTTGTTCCAAATTAGAAGTCATGCACAAAGTCAACAATCCGTCTTCTTTTACAATTTAGTCTTTACCTTGCCAGGCATAAATGTTCGCCCGGTAAAAAAGCTTCATATCTCATGAAAATTACAGAACAATCCGAGACACTAAAACAGCCTCAACTATCCCCAACAACCAAATCAGGCTCAAATTTCTCCACACAAAAAAATGAATCAGAGCTCAATTTTGCAAAAAAGATCAATCTGCCAATACCATTTCCCCACAATTGCTCAGCTAATTTAGAAGAAACCACACTCAAAATGAGAAAGAAATCAACTTAATGCAACAACTCTGTTCCTTAAACAAGTACAACAGCACTGGATAGTGTCAGCAGAAAGGAAACAAAATCACGTATAGATTAAAAACATAAAGAGAATATTAGGAAAGAAGACAAAACTCACACTCCTCCGGCAACGCCTCCGGCGACGAGGGACTTGCAAATACCGAGAAGCGCGTAGCTGGGGGCCCTAACGCCTTCTCTGGCCAGCTTGGCCTCCTCGGCGAGGTTAACTATCGTGGCCACCGCCTTCACGTCCTCCGATGCCATGATTGGATCGATAAAAACGAAGCGACCAAGGTCGTCGACGGCGGGGATCGGATCAGGTGTGGATCAAAGTACGAGCATTCATGTTTCTCGGTATGCGTGAAAATGGAGTGTGGTGGCGGCGACGGACCGGAGAGTAGTGAAATGAAAGGGAGGTCTGGAGAGTCGAGTGTTGGGGACGGCGTCTGATAGGGTCCGTTTGTTTTGGTAGTGGGGACACATGGAACCAACCAGAGCGGTAGCATTTTTTATTGTGTATATTTTATTTGACTAGTTAGATTAAGTGTTTGAGTTTAGTTAGATTAAGTTAGTGTATATGAAATGATAGTTATGTCATTTAATAAAAATAAAACATCATGTGCTTTGCACATGGTTGTTTCCATCCAAAATTTAACACCGTTAGACTAAAGTGAAATAAAAATAGAAGTTAAAGGAGTTAAATGTCACAAAAAAATAGTTAGGGGGTGATGTGAAAAACGGTGATAGTTAGCCAGGGTTATGTATCATTTTCCCTAAAAAGAATATTGATTTACACTTCAAATCAAAAAAACTAAAAAAAAACATCCAATCAGAACTGTGAAAAACAAATTCTACTCTTCCCTGACCATTTCCTTGAGATGATACACTGCTCATTCTCGCTAATTTAACCTCTTAGAGCACCTGTAACGGTCGTAGCAGGCATGTCGTTACAGGGCCTGCAACGGCTCTGTCACGACTCGTTTCCACGGCTCGGCGTTGGTATGAACTTTAGGTGCAGAAATCGAGGATATCGATTTACAGGACGCCTGACCGTTCCAATATGTTGCATATGTTCTGGTCTAACGGTCCTTCTGGAACTCCAGGATAGAGGAGTCGAACTGTGGAGTACCCACCACCTCCTGGTCGCATTCGGACACCATGTGATGCATCATACCACAATTAAAACAAAACTAAAATTTTTGTATAAGTAAGTGTGACACAAACCGGGTCGGGAAGTTCTCGAAAATGAAACATAATTTGTCGGCGAGGAGGGCGCTCCACAAGGTGCCAAAATCTGACCTTCAATGTTCCTCCCCAGCAGGTGCCCAATTGGTCACATGGGACATTAACACACAGTCCCAGAGTCGTCGATCGTCTCTCATATGGTCTTGGTCCGTACCAACGGGGGAAGTCCATGGGTATGTACTCATAGTTAAACCTGATCCGGAGTGGGAGGCTCCTTAGCCATCGGGTCCAGATCACCCAATAGAAGTGGCCGTCCATCGAAGCACCACGGTCGTTCCTTGAACCCATGCACGAGTTGTCTCTATTTCAAAGTGAAACCCGAAGATCCATGGGCCGATGTCCTTGATTACCATACATTCGGCCGACTTGCCTCACGCCTTAGTGATGATCTTGAGAGAACCTCCTTATGGGGTGGCTTGGTGGTCCACAGTTTTCCCATTATGGAAAATTATTGTCGATCCATGATCGATGAACTCACCGGCGTATACGGTACCTTCACCTCTACTTCTTCTTTCTCCTCTAAGGAGCAGGCCGAGAGACCATCTTGGCGGCTGATAAGATGGAAGTCCAGAGACACCGGCAAAACTAGAGCCTTCGAGATGGATCTGGCTTCTTTTTATTTTAAGGTCCCACAAAGGAGGATCATACCCGGCGGCTATGATAGCAGCGCCGGAATCACATGATCAAGGTCAACATTGGGAACATAGACCCCGTTGCAAAGGGCCTCTAGTTCCTTCTACCTGGTTACTCCCTTTCGAGTTTAGACATGAGAGCCTTTACTCGAAGAGGATCCCGGACCAATGGAGGCGAGAGAGTGGTGATAGGGGCCACCTTTGGCTGCGGAGTGTTGGGTAGAGCAGAGTCCGATGGCGGATAAGGAGCACAACCAGCACCCGGGGGTGGTGGAGTAGGCGAGCCTTCGACGTTGGATAGAGGCAGCGGAGGCGCCAAAAATAGTGTATCTTGCAGTGGAAGCTAGGGTTTGAGCCTTCAATGGGTGGCCCTGTCACGCCCCATATCCGGTTTTGACCGGACTCGAGACGTGAACTAAAATGGATAATAAATAAAGTAAAATTTAACGAAATAAACCTTCAACAAATAATCCAAAACCAGTTATTCTGGTACCAAGAGTCAAATGCTCAAATCCAAATATAAAAGTTTGGTACGAAAAAGTAAATACATCTCTAGACAACCCACAAGCTAGGACTCTCGCTAAGCTCTCAGGCTCCGAGACATCCTCTAACCCAACTGACGATCGAAACCTGTAAAACAGTAATAAAGGGAGTGAGCTTTCGCTCGGTAGGAAAAAGTAGTAAATGGGATGGGTTATCCGCTCACCACCACGGGTAAGCGGATCAGGTTAGAGCTTTTTCTACTGTGTGTCCCGACCAGGTTAGAGGAGTGCCAGCGCCGCGACATCAGCAAGCGCAGCCCAGACAATCACCTTCGTTCCGCCCGCGTCAGGCTCAGACGCCGAGGATCCCACGACAGACAGCGAGCGCGCCAGCACCGAGACATCAGCGGAGAGCTCCACCGCAGATGACCCTTCCACCACCCCCAAGAGGAGGACCTCTGGCACCGCGGGCCCGAGTGTACGCGGTTGACGGTTCCCGAGCTGAGGGACATGATCCCGATCATGAGATCGCTCAGGGTACGTGCTTACCATTTAAATTTGGGTATCGTTTTATTTTTTACTTGAGTACCCCGCTTGTTTATTTTCTCGTGGTTGCTTTATGTTGGGACGGAAATTAGAGCCGTTAAACCCACCCCGTGCCTTAGCACGCCGGCTGGGGGTGTTGTAGTGCCGATTAGTGTCAGTCGTGAGTATGAAAGTAGAGTAGCAGACCGTCATTTTCCTAATGACCTTTCCGTACTGGATTTTCTTTCTTCAAACGTGACGGGAGAGTTATGAGGACCGAATTGTGAGGTATCCAGCGTTCTTCGATTGTTATCAGCGACGAGTGCCCGTGCGGCGGAGGGCCGCAACAATACCAGTACGTAGTCAGACCGGTCAAAGGAGGGGCGACCGTGCCGAGCAGACAGTTACCTCGAGTAGTGTGCGTTTCCCTAAGGGTCATTCCGGAGGAGTTGATCGGATTGCCGCCAGTTCGCGAGTTCGAGTTCGGGACTAACCTGAGACCAGAGACGACGCCGACATCCGTGGCCGTAGAGATTCGCGCCAGTAGAGTTGACCAAACCGGAGCGTCAATTCGAAGAGCCCGAGAGAAGGAGTTATCTATCCAAGCACATCGCCGGGGAGAACGTAGCGCTCTTTGTGAAGAAGAAAAGTGGAACGCTGAAGAGGTGTATAGACCACCGGAAGCTGGACCGGGTCAAGATGAAGAACCGATACTCAATGCCGATACAATAGAGTTTTAGAAGAAAATGGTCAGCAGCGGCGACGCCGAAGATCGTGAGCATGTAGCGGATCGAGGAGAGTGTTCGTGCCGCGTAGCAGTAGAGACGACGAATTACGAGAGCCACATCATTCGTGTCTTACGGTGCAGACGGGTAGCACTGAGAGGTATAGCGACATCAGGCGACATTCCCGACGGAGCAGGATGCGGAGAGCGAGAGCAGAGTTCGTATCAAGGCGTATCATTTGTCAAAAAGTGAAGGACGAATGCCAGCGTCCCGCGAGGACTAGTACAACCACTACGATTACACCATAGAAGTGAGAACACCTCACGATGGAGTCCGGAAACAGTTAGCCGAGTACGACTACCACAAGACTTCCAGGCCAGTAACAAGATGGCACCGAACGAAGCATTGTATGGTAGGTCAGGTCAATCGCCCATGCGGAGCACATGTGAGAGTTAAGAGTTGACCCTTGTTGGTCCTAAGTTGTTCGAGAGACGATTGAAGGAACCGCGCAAAGTCGACGTGGAAGCACGAGAATGAGGTGCGCATAAAGTACCCTAAACCGTTCAATCCTTGAGAATACAGTAAATGTAGTGTCTTCATTAAAGTGGGATATGGATGAAAGGACTTACGAATGGATTCGATTGATGGTATGCGAGTAAGTGTTGTCAGTATGTACGATATCACTGGTTGAGTAACCTTTTGATGATCGATCGTGATTGTGTGTTACCTCTTGTTGAGTGTTGTCATGGTAACGTCTGACTTGTGTGTGTTTCGAGGTGCGCCTATCTTCCGGCTATGTGCCGGTAAGAAGTACTATTGTCCCTTATTGAGGTGCATCTATTTCCCGACCAGGTGTCGGTAAATTGTGTTGTTGTTTCAGACCGTGCAGTAAGTACGAGATCCACTATCATGATGGATGCATTGTGTGTTACTTCCTTGTGTTATTGTGTCTGGTCGGTCGTGACGTAACCGTGTTTAATTTCCAGTTGAATTGTTCGAGTCACAGTTACTAAGTGTATAGTTTAGGAGAAGTGTTTGTATGATGTTTTCGGATTGTGTTCGACTTGAGAAATGTTCCGGTATGATACCTATACCGACGGAGGATTCCGGTATAGGATATCTATACCGATGTCGTGTGTTCCAGTATGATACCTCTACCGACAGAGGATTCCGGTACAGGATATCTAGACCGATGTTGTGTGTGGCGGTACGATATCTATACCGATGGAGGATTCCGGTATATGATGTCTGGACCGATACTATGTGTTCCATGTGTATTGGTAATGATGTACTGTATGTCTTTATTCGATAAATTGTTAAGTATTGAGCACGGCCGTTTTCACACGCTAAGTGTGGGGTTTGAGTAAGTTGTGTGATCAAATGAGGTTTGGCGATGCAAGGTGCGATCGTTTTAAATTTCGAGGACGAAATTCTTTTAAGTGGGTAGATTGTAAGAACCGCCTCCGGTCGATCCCGGTCCAACCGGTAAAATCTAACGAGAATTGACTTTCGGCAGGAGAAGTCAACTGATGACTCCGGGAGTCATTCGGGACCTTTCTGAGGCCCAAAAAGTTTAGCCGTCGTTACGGTTAGCTTTGTTGGGTCATTTCCTTTCAAATGACTGTCTTTGCGAAAAAGTCAAACTCGGGTCGAATTAAGGCTAATTAGCGAATAAACCTAATTAAACTAAAGGTACTGGAAATTATTAAGGGCAAGGTGGCCCCCACTAGGACACATGTCCATAGTGACTTGGAGGAGAAGAAATGGGTCTCTAATGACCCATTTACCCTTATAAGTGCCAAAATAGAATAAAGAAGCAAGGAGGGGCCTTTTGGTGAATTCAACTATAGGTTAAAGGCAACTTTTTGGTTACAATTCAGCCCATTCTACACCATTGCAGCTGAAATTCACAAAGGGAGAGAGAGAGGAGGAGATTCTTGACTTGAGGAAGAAGAAAGGGAGAAAATGAGGAAGCTTGAAGCCATTTCTTCATCAAAACTTCTCAAAAGTCTCAGAATCTTCATCATTTATTCATCCCCAAGGTAAGTGAACTCTCACAATCTTGTTTCAATCAATTTGAGGTTATGGGTTTACATAGAAATTGCATGAACTTGTTGGGTTTTGGTTTAATTGTGGTTAGATGATTGTTTAGTGAAGAAGTAGTGGAGGTTTTGGTTAGAAATCAATTGTTTGTTGATGTTTGGAGGAAACCCGTTATGGGTATTGAAGTTTGAGGGTTTTGGTGATTGATTTTGGTGTCACGCCCCAAATCCGGTATTGACCGGACTCGAGACGTGACTTGAAAATAATACAAAATGTAACCACAAAAGTGTCTCAAATCCACTATAACTCTCCAAGTTTAGTTTCCATCAAAAAATCTCAAGTAAAAGTTACATAATAAATTCTTTAAACGTAAGGTTCGTGACCAACAATATGACCATAATCGTCTCTAAAGACAAAAGCACCCGGACCCATAGAAGCTCCCGAGCCTCGAGTCCACTACTCGACAAGCATGCCTGTAAAAACAATCAATAAAACAATAGGGGTGAGCTTGCGCTCAGTAGGGAAAATAGATAAACAGTTTAACCTCCAATTTAGTAATAAAATAGCTTTAGCATGACAATACATATCACAATTAATACTTTTAATAAAAATGATGTTATAATATAGGCAAGATAAGAACAATATCACATTCTTAAGGAATACGGTCGTTAAGTTTAACAAATATAAATTCACAATTTCGTTCGGGCCTCAATGACACAGAGAACTAAGAAGATGTTGAAATACGGGAATGAAACGGGTATTTAACGCTTTCAAAGAGCCAGTAACAATCATAGAAAATAAAGTAAACAATGCATTTATTAATAATCAATAGAAGATAGGGCATTTAAGTAATGTCGTGGGACATGAAGTCACCACCCTCCGATCCACATTACTCTTTGTGTCATGTCGGATCCCATACTCCGATCCACAAGAGTATTCGTGTCATATCAGATTTTCCCTCGGTCCAGAGGAGGCACATACATCGGGCTACCGGTAACAATCCCTGAGGGACGCTTATCGTCGGGATTCTCGGAAATGCCCCCAAAGGACCATATGTCATAGGAAACCAAGGTAATGCTCCCACAGGACGCATACACTCGGGTGAATCTCAAGTAACCATTCCCCGCAGGGTAAACCATCCAACTGCCCCGCAGGGTCCAATAACCAATGCCCCGCAGGTCCAATAACCAATGCCCCGCAGGGTCCAATAGTCGATGCCCCGCAGGGTCCAATAGTCGCTGCCCCGCAGGGTCCAATAGTCGATGCCTCGTAGGGTCCAATAATACCCCACACCGGAATCCTCCACGGTGTAGGTCCAATAACCATTATCTCACCCTACACCGGAATCCTCAACGGTGTAGGTACCATCCATCGGCTATGATATTACCCCACACCAGAATCCTCTACAGTGTGGGTACCATATCGGATCACCAATAATCAATATCCCGCAGGATCAACCAAACGATGCAAAACGCACCCAAGAGAATAACATGCCAACACATCATACAACCAAGCGTAGCAAAAACACAATTTCATCACAACACACCAAGGATATCCATATACCCTTACAGTTACCGTTATACTTACCAATCACGATCCATCGGTCCATCGATCACTTGATCGTACCGTTTGGCACAATCAGTCATACTCGATCATCCATTCAATCATTCAAGCATTCATTCAATCATACAATTATTCAAGCATTCAAACATACGATTTAGCTAGTTTCATTAGACTCTTAATTTATCTTAAAACTAAGCAAGCAAGCATGTGAGGCAAGCACAACCAATCTTATGGCTCATCACGACCTTTCTACCAGTAAAGCAATTTCCCAAGTATTGAAAGCGAGTTAACTAGTTATTCACATCCTACGCATGCATACTAGACACGTCCGGTTATTAGTAATTGAAAGACGATTATTCTAGTTATTCGCATCCTACATGCAATCTAGGACCTTTCCGATTTTATTAACCTAATAGGCATACTAGATATTAAATTGCACGAGGAGTTTAGTACTTTCCCTACCTCAAGGTCTTCCTTTAATAATACTCCTAGCTGCTGACGACCGGGCCAACTCCGTCTTCTCGGGCGAAGTCTAAGTTCTCGGGCGGAGTCCAGTCTGGATTTTTAACAGTTCAAACTTACAATCAGATCAGGTTCAGTCCAAAGTAAATTCAATACGTTGCCTTTTAAACTCGAACGGTTAAAAGCGGGATTATACGACAAATCGGGTTCAAGTCCCCGACCCCGACCCCAGAACCTGGTGCACGTTTCCCGAGGCACGGATCCCGAGGTACGAATCTCGAGGCACGAGTTCTAGGCACGATTCTCGAGGTATGAGTTCTAGGCACTGTTCTCGAGGTGCCCAGTTCAACATCCCGCTTTTAATCCCGTTCTAAGTCCATTTTAAGTCGATTCTGATTTTAATTTTTTTTTATTTTAAATCCCTTTTCTTTTCCATTTAAAACTCTTTTCTTTTCTTTTTCTTAAAACTGATTTTTCATTTCAAAACTCTTTTTTTTTCCTTTCATTTCCATAGTTTCGACTCCACACAACCAGATCCAGAACAGAAATTGTTTCCATATTGACCAGATCCAAAATAATTGCTCGGGAACCAACAAAATAAAGAAAAAAGGAGGGAGAGAATCGGTTTTTGCATTCCAGCCGGCCACCGACAAGTACAATGTCGGTCGAGCCTCACCGTAGGGAGAGAAAGGGACGACGGAGGCGGAAGGCTGAGCACGGCGAAGTAATCGCCTCAGATCTGGCCCGCACGGTGAGGATCTCGCCAGAAACATGACGCCCTGGTTCTGAAGAACTCTCCGGCGACGAGGCGTCGTCGGCGCGCTTGCTTCCGGAGCAACGCAAGGACGGCGAGGGTTTCGCCAGAATCGAACACGCGAGGAGACGGGACGAGGGAGGTCGGAGGCGATGAAATATCGGGAGAGAGCTTCGAATCGAGAGAAGGGAGAGAGAAACGGTCGGCGGTGGTCTGGTTTCAGCGAGGGGAAGAGGGTGTCGGAGCGTTGGGCGGAGATGACGGGAGAAAAGGGGCTCGGCGAGGGAGAGAAGCGAGGGGGGTGTGGAGAGATAGGAGGGAGTTCGATCGAGTGAAGGAGAGAGAGAGGGGAGGAAGCGATAGAGAGAGAAAGAGGGGTTTCTGAGTGAAACCCTAAAATTTGGGTTTAAAAAGCCTGGCTTTGGGCCGGGTCAGCTTCTTGGGCCGGAGCTGTAACTTGGGCCGGGTCTGCCCGGTCCAGCCCAAAAAATTTTCCTTTTTTTTTAAACGAATTAAAATTTAAATCGAATTTCAATCTCAACGTTACCAAAAAAACCGACCCAAACTAAACCTCGACGTTCCGATCGAATAAAATTAAATAAGTTAAACCTTTTTACCGAGACGGTCTTCACATTTGGGGTTTGATGGTGTTAGAAATAGAGTTTTTGAAGTAGATTTTCGTGGAATCGAAGTGGGGAAGAAGGACCTTGAGTCTGCCCAGAATCGGCACGAAAAGGGCTTGGTACCGGCCCTCTGAGCGGCACGGTCCGTGCTTGGTACCGACCCTCTAAGCGGCACGGTCCGGGCTCGGTATCGGCCCTTTGAGCGACATGGTCCGGGTCCTAGACCAGCCCTCTGAGGAGTACGGATGGAGTTTTTGAAGTAGATTTTCGTGGAATCGAAGTTGGGGAAGAAGGACCTTGAGTCGGCCCAGAATCGGCACGAAAAGGGCTTGGTACCGGCCCTCTGAGCGGCACGGTCCATGCTTGGTACCGGCCCTCTAAGCGACACGGTCCAGGCTCGGTATCGGCCCTCTGAGCGACATGGTCCGGGACCTAGACCGGCCCTCTGAGGAGTACGGTCCGGGCCTCTAAGGGGCACGGTCCGGGCCTGGTTCCGGGCCTCTGAGGGGCGTGGTCCAGGCCGGGTCTTGGGCTTGTGGGCTGTCCAAAGTGGGCCTTGTCCGGGCCCAATTTACCTTTTTGGCCCAAGTTGTATCGTTAGGGGCAATTTAGGTTTTTCTTTTTAAAACCGACCTTGTATGTTTATTAATTCTAGCATTAATTTATGATCTTATACTTTATTCTTGAGCTCGGAGGAGGAGACTTCTAGGCGTTCACGTTGACTAAGCTTTTGGAGAGCACTTGAGGTAGGGAATAATAGTAATTTCCGCTTTTAAATTAAAGAATGTTAATAGTATGCATATAAGACGTTAATAACCGGAAGAGTCTTAGCTCGCATATAGGATGTGATTCACTAGAATAACCGCATTCAATTATGGGAATTGTCATGCTGTAGAATCACATGTGGCCATGTCGGGCCTTAGGATTGTGTGTTGGTTGTGTTTGATCGTGGTTAATAGTCCTTAACGTCGATAAAGAGTATAGTCGTTGGTTAATTTAAGAATCATAGTATGATATATGAATTATGATGAATGTGATATGAATGGTTGTCTTGTGATATGGTTGAATGAATTGATGTGATGAATGTGATATAAATGGTTGTTTGTGATATGATCGGGTGAATGATAGACCGATGTGGTGTGATTGGTAAGTTATGGTGGTAAGTTTTAACGGTATGATAAGTTCGGTGTGACATGTTTGGCATGGTATGGTGTGGTGTGACTTGTACCCCATGCTATGGGAAGATACCCGACCGAGGTGTGTGCCGGTCTGGTATGTTGTTTATGTGATTTACCCCGATATGCGTTTCCGGGAAGACCGAGGTGCGTTTCCGGTATTGTGTTTACCCCGATGTGTGTTCCGGGAAGACCGATGTGCGTTTCCGGTATATTGTATTGTTTGTTTACCCCGATGTGCGTTTTCGGGAAGACCGAGGTGCGTTTCCGGTATTGTTTTTACACCGATGTGTGTTCCGGGAAGACCGATGTGCGTTTCCGATATATTGTATTGCTTGTTTACCCCGATGTGTGTTCCGGGAAGACCGACGGTGCATTCCAGTATATTGTATTGTTTGTTTGCCCCGATGTGTGTTTCCGGGAAGACATCAAGACCGATGTGTATTTCGGTACGATGTGGTTGAGCCGTGCCGCGTGATCTGGCGTATTATTGAACACTTGTTGTGTGTATGGTCATTAGTGATTGACTGTGTGTGTTTACTAGTTGGTACGTTGTAGTTGCTTATGCCTGTTAAGTGATTCATGTGTGACTCGAGTGTAACGTTATGGGTGTTTGACAACGAACCGTACGATGTAAATGTTGAGTTGTGCGTGGTGATCGGATTGTCATGGATACTTGTTTTATGTTGTGATATATCGGATCTGAGTAATGTTCTTAATGATCTTAGCAGTATAGTGTCCCAGGGTTGGGTGTTGAGAACTGTCCGGTGTCCTTTCTTATATCCGTATGATGTCGGTTTTAGGTGACGTTTGTAGTCGAGGTCGTAAAAGATTGTCCTACTGTTTATAGGGTTCTATATCTCGGATCTATTATCGATATTGTTGTGCTCCTGTTGGTTTCTGTTGTTGTTGTCGTTTATTAATAAGTGTTAGGAATCGAGTAATTATGGCGACGAAATGGAAGACCTTTCCCGTTACTACTTTTTCCTACTGAGCGTAAGCTCACCCCCTCTGTTTTTACTGTTTTACAGGTTTCGATGGGGAGTCAGTTTAGAGGACGTCTCAGAGCTCGGTAGCTCGTCGAGGGTCCATGGGTTAACATTTGGTAGAGACGTACTCTCTGTTTTTGTACTAAACACTGTTTTCTTATTTGAATTCGAGCGTTTGACTCGCGGGATTTTATTGAGATTTGGAACTAAAATGCGAAGTCATATTTCTTTAATTTCATTTTATTATTATTATACTGGAACACACGGTATCGGTCTGGATATACGTATATCAAAACACACAGTATTGGTCGGGATATCATACCGGAGCACCTAGCCTCAGAACATATCTACCCGGTACACAACATCGGCCTAGATATTGTCCCGTCACACCATCCTCGGTCTAGATATTCTATACCGAAGGAGGATTCCGGTATAGGATATCTAGACCGAGGCTAGGTGCTCTGGTATGATATCTATACCGAAGGAGGATTCCGGTATATGATATCTAGACCGAGGGTGGTGTGGCGGGATGATATCTTGGTTGATGCTGTGTGCCGGGTAGCCGCCGCGGTTTACTCAACGACTCGGAGGAACCTTGAGAGAAAGCCAGGATCGTCGCTGTCGAGACATAAGGAAATATCATCGTAGAAGAAAGGGAGAGAGGGACCAGAGTAGTGGTTTTTTTCCCTCATTCTTCTCGGTTTAATGAGAGACACAACCTCCAAAGAAGGGCGTAGTGAAGACACATATGTCGCGTACTGCACAAGGGTTGACTACGATGGGACAAGACCAGCGAAGGGGCACGGTCATCTCGACGATAGGGGTAGGGAGCTCCATAAGTAGGATTAAGGTTACCTCGGAAATGAGGATCTCGACAGATACGAGAGAGAATTTCATCTTTGAGTAACGATTTGTTTTATTACATATTTCTTAATTATTTTATATTTCTATTTCCATAATTTAATATATAGTTTAGTTTAGGGTCGTAGATTACAACAATTTCTTAATGCTTTTTTTATATTACAATTTCCTATTTTTAATTAGTTTAGAAAAGTCTACTCCTATTTAATATATTGTTTAGAATTGAATACTATGTTAATTTAAGTTTTGAATTTAATTATATACAAAATTATTTTAATCATAGAGAGATATTTTCAATTATGTTCTTTAACTTTTTAATATTTTATTTGTTATAATTTTTTTCTATTTTATTTTTATTTTTCAATTTTAGCTAATCTACGAGATTTACATTTTTTATATCATAGATTTATTCTTATTCAAGTATTATTTAGACTTTAAGATTCTCATATAAATTTGAGTTTTGAAGTAGCTCTTTACAAAAAAAAAATACTATAATCATTTAGTGATATTTCAAAAGATAGTATGATCGAATATCATCGTAATTGAAGAAAAAGTATTTTCTGTAATGAATATTATCAATACTCGGTTGAAAAAATAGAATCGGAGACTAATGAACGAATGCTAGCATGATTGTATACAACAACAAAATTATTTTTGATTGTTTTAATAATGACATTGTTTAAAATATTTTCAAAATATGCAAAAATAAGTAGTCATTTATTAATTTTATGCAATAATAATTTTAATATTAATTATATTATTTTGACGTTATTTGTTTTTTATCAACGAAAATAGATTGAATTAAACCTCTTCTAAGATAGAAAAGATACAACCTATAATCTACAACCTAGCTACAGTTTGTGAATTACCAGAATGAAATAAGAAGCCTAAGTGTAATACCAAGGGAAGATAATCCCAATGAACATGAAACTTGAGGTCTAAGTAAGCAAACTACCCAACTAAAACAAAAAACAATAAAAATAAACTATGAGCAAAGTCCTTGAGAGGACTTAGAGGTTTTGCATCCTTTAATTGTGAGCAAATATTCTTATGGATTCTTGTGACTTGTGGAGTTGTGTTCAATAACAAATCTTCTTATGCACCCTTGTGAATGTAAAGATGGGATCAACGATCAGAGGTGTCTTATCATGATCCAGAAGCAAGTGTTGAAGACTACAATGAAAGGTGTTTCAGAACCCAAGCAAGTGAGCTTGAATGTGATGATAGCCTTCCCCAAAAATGATGGTGACTTGTTTTGTTTCTTGTAGTATGACGTTATTTGTGATTATAAAAAAAATTTGGTACCCCCCTCAGTACAAAAGCTGGATCCACCACTGACCGACAGATGGTGTCGTCGGTAACGTTTCCGAAGCACCCATCCGTCAGGGCCACTCCGCCACCGATCTGCCAACAATCTGTTAGTTATCCACGGCCGCTTCATCTCCGCCAGTATCGATCCTCCTGCAAAATACCTATCACTGAAAATGCTCTTAGATATATCAAATGTAAGGGAAATTATTGAGTGTAGGGTCATTTTTCTAAAAAATTGTGGAAAGGAGTATTGCTGGATTTTATATATCACTTGGTGAAGACATACAAACGATCCTTCACAACTTATAACCGTTGATCGTACAAGCACAAACGACAAATATTATAGACTCCAGACAAGCTAGACCATAATAATACCGACCCCTAATCAAAACCTGTAACGCAACAAAATGCGTCAGAACGTGCAACTATACTGTGCACGCCAAAAGTGCAACAAAGTGCACACCATAAGTGCCACATAACGGGCACACCAAAGTACAATCGGTCCACACAAACGTGCAACTAATGCACACCAATCTGCAACAAAGTGCAGCTATTTGGCCCGAAAAAGCCACAACCAACCTAAACCTAACAAAAAAGAACATACAAAAAATTAGAAATGTGACCATGTCTCTTGCGATCCAACCACGTCGACCATCTCGATATTTCTCTTGATAACCGGTATCCGAAGATACAACCCCGGAGAATCTAAGACACATATAAAACACTTCGACTCTCCTTCCATAACGCCCCTTCCACAATTAGAGTATAAGTCTGAGGCTGTATCAACGGACTCTCTGGCCTAAACCGAGAAATACAGATGCAACGAAGAGGCTGAAGGAGGAGAAAAAAGGCATGTGACGAACGGACGAAAAACCGAGTAACCATGATCAACGAAATAAAACTCCCGAAAAATGAAGAAAACGTAAAGATTGACCTCCACCGATAATAACCAAAGCAAAACCTTGCTCGTCACCAAGAAAACCAAGAGATCAAAGAAAAGATAGAGGGACTGTTAGGTATTTTTTTCCTGAACAGGGGAGAGAGGCAGTCGTTGTTGCTGTATTATCTCCGAACATAATTAGAAACATCTCAAATTCAGATATTTAATTAAAGATGGCTTCTTCTTTCTTTATTTTTAATCTGTTAACTATATTTGGGCGGCAAAACTAATAATTGGTAATTTGGCTCCAACCAAATATATAAATCACGAACAGTTCCACATACTTGGATTAGAAATATGCAAAAAATAAAGATCGAGGACCACACAGAGTAGCAAAATGATAGTATGCTTTATTTATTTTTCAACTTCTGGCTATATTCTTAAGTCAATATTTCAGAGATGTGTCACGAGTTGTTCAATTTTCGACAAAGTTTTTAATACATTTTACCATCTTTATATTTCGTTCACGTGATAGGCATACAAAACACTTATATTTTGAATATAAAATAATAACAGAGCAAAAGACAGAAAAGCAACTTATAAATTTTGGCCCACACTCGCTTGCATTGTCAAAAAAACGATTAATGCGGTACCTACATTTTTTACCTAGACTTTTTTCTGTGCGAAAAGTGTAGTATTATAACTTTTAGGATCAATTATATTGATGTGTATCAAAGAATATGTTCCTCGACTACGAAAGGTCAGTATGAATTAACAATGATTCATTGAGCCTTTTAATATCAGAACTGTCACAGACGGTATTTTGATGTCCAACAGACAAAGACAGAAGACGAGAGGGGCGGTACCGGAACTCAGAGAGCTCAACAGTGGTGATGGTAGGAGGCAAAGCACCGTCTAGGGACCCCTCCCAGGGCCAGTATCTAGAGCACTGGATTCTTGTCGTCATTGACCCTGCAAAGACGAAGTCAGAAAAAATAACAAAGACCCACTTGATTAGCCATATCCATAATCGAGAGAGGGGTCGAGGAAGAAGTGGTGGTGGAGGACAGGGAGGAGGCGGTTTCAGAGACGACGGTGACGCCTTCAGAGGCGGCGGCGACGACGGAGGCTAGGGAAAAGGACGTGTCGGTGGCTTCAGTGGCGACGGGGGCTGATCGGGAGAGATATCCTGATACCTAGGAGGCCCTGGTGAAGACGGAATCCTAAGAAACGCGCCACCCGAAACAGGAACTAGAGCAAGGTCGTGGTAAGTCCGGGGACTCATCGATCTAGGGTTCGGAGGGAAAGGGACATGGTCGTTGCTTGGGGTGGAAGTAACCCAGTACCGCCACAAAGATCCTCCTCGCCGCGGTTCCCCCAACATCAACGGCGGAGAAAGAGAAGGAAGTGTAGTGTCGGAGGAGAAGGAGGCGCTGAAGGAATCCCATGTAGAGGTTGTTTCGACGTCCTCCCGCACCGGGCCTTTCAGAGGAGACGACGGAAGCTTCGAGGGAAAAGTGTGCACCGAAGACGCCATGACAGAGCCGGTAGGGAGAGCACCAGCAGCGTCAACGAGATCGTCGGTATCAAGGATAGGACTAGAAAGTATCATAGCCACAGAAATACAACGGCTAGGACTAAGGCTTGCTCTAAAGTTGTGAGAGAGAAAAAAAGGTTTAGGGACTAATAATTTGTTAATTAATAACTTAGTTCTGGTTACCCTAGACTTTTATAAGTAAAATATAACAACAAGACAGGAAATAAAAACTTATCTATTTAAGTTGAAATAATTTTTTACCCTCTTTTTATATTAATTCTTATTTTTTTGATTACTTTTAATTATTATAAAAAATAAAATTTATCATTTTTCTATAAAATAATAATTTTAATATCTTTTATAATTTTAATATTTATTTTCTATAAAAAGTAGTCTTTTTACAATTTTGTGTAAAATAATTATTTTTATTTATTCGTTTTTATTAAAATAGTTTCAATAGTTCTTTTCTTTTAGTTATTTTTCTGATCTTCTAATTATTTTTCCGATCTTTTATTTATTTTCTAAAAAAAATTACAGCTTTTTCTACAATTTTTTATAATATTTTTTGTTACTTTTTTTATATATATAATTCTACTTTTATTATTTCTTCTCTAAAAATAATTAATTTTTTAATATAGTATTTTTAAATAAATGGTAAATTTTTACTCATCAAGATGTGGAAGCGTAAATAATTAAAGATAAAGTGGAATGGAAAAGAGCGAGATTAAGTCTTAATCCGTAGATATCGAACGATATCTTTATAATGAGATACCCAGATATACTAGGGAGAATGGTTGGGAGGCATGTGCCTCGATTGTATTGATGAACGAGAAGACGTCGGTGGTGATCACTTCTTGACTCGACCTGAAGATGCATGTTGAACGTAATCGGGGGCACTTGAGGGGATATCGGGCATGTAGGGAGAACATCAGGAAGTGGGAGAACCATTGGGTCGGACTTGCACCGCCCTTGGCAGAGCGAGGTGTGTGTCCCCACACACACCTTATTGCTGATAGAGTCACTCATGGATCTTGGTAAGGCTGTTGGGCAAGCCTCGCCTTGATAATAGTCGGAGCACTTGCATCCTTTCCCAATAGCAGGGATTCCAAATTACCTGAGAATTTCAAGGGCCTTGCGCCAACTCGAGGTGGTCCCGAGTCAGGCAGGAATTTCTGTATCGCTCCTGCCTCGCTTGGTCCTATGATCCGAGCTCCATCGGATGACAGATTGGGAAGAATTGACACAAAAAACCTCTTTCCTACTGGTGGCGGTGCACTACGTAGGAAGTCTTGGACCAAGTTCGGGGATGAGAGGGTCCCTAGAGCAGGGCCGGACAAGTAAGAGATGCTAGGACATGAAGGTGCGGGAATGCCAACCTTCCATCTAGTGATGGTCGTTGGTAGTGCCTGCACATGGTTCTCTCCAAGGCCTCGTGGGAGATATCATAGTGGGGGGGGGGGGGGGGGGGGGGGGGGGGGGGGGGGTAGGGGCATGACAAAAGCTCTTCGACGACATTCAAACCCCTCTAGAGAATCCCGATGAATCTATATCGATAGTGATTGTGTGGTGTTGTTATCCTCCACTTCCCTTCGGATCCCCCGTCTAGGGTTTTCTGTAACCCGGAGACCAACCTTAGAGCGGGTACGGTCCTTGGGTGGACGCCAAGACACGTTAGCCATGTAGGGTGTGGTAGCATGAGATAACCACCCCATCTAGGGTACGTGGTGGCTAGAGGATAGTCTAGCTTCAACAGTAAGTCACTTGGGGATGGGCAGGAGTGGAGCCAACGGTTCAGCTCCCAGGCGGATGACGGGCAGAGATAGGGATGATGCCCTCGTATTGGAGGACATCTGTAGTACCGGTTATGGAGGATCGTTGTCTCGACCGTCAATCGTGGGAGGTGTAAGCCAACATGGGAGAGAGTAGACGACCGTTCATTTAGTATTGCACCCGTTTCAAGGCCGATTGGCTCGATGGCGGGGGCAATACACGAGGTAACAGAGCCACGTGGGGGAAAACATCAACACTCGTGACGGACTCCACGTGGGAGAGTGACGGCTAGTTATCTTTCTCGGGAGTGGTAGGATTGTCGGTCGCCACATAGAGCACATAGATGGGAGAGGCCAATGATAAGGGCGAGGTTTCAATCAAGACAGTATATATATGAGAAAGGACGAGCTTCATCGAAAAAGATGAGGTCAATGCACTTATCTTCAAGGGGAGAGTTTAAGAAAACTCTACCATTTCTATAATTTTTATCAATATTCATTTTTCGTAATTCTTTTTATTTACTTGCCAAAATTGACTGACTTTTGTATCATAATTCATCCATATTCGTCTAGAACTCGACTGGTACAATAGAACATGAATTAAAATAATTTCGTAATCAAAACACAGACCTGCAACGCAACATCTACAAGTAAATATCTAGGTTCAAATTTTCATAGATGATGACGAATAATAACTACAATTCGACGAGTGTAAATTTCTCTACTAGATAAATCAACTTTCCTCCTCCTCCTCCTCCTCCTCCTCCTCCTCCTCCTCCTCCTCCTCCTCCTCCTCCTCCTCCTCCTTCTTCTTCTTCTTCTTCTTCTTCTTCTTCTTCTTCTTCTTCTTCTTCTTCTTCTTCTTCTTCTTCTTCTTCTTCTTCTTCTTTCCCACTCAAGCCGCCAAGGATAATGTGTTGGCAGTGGATTCGTGACCTTCTGACGGGATCTATTTGTACTTATGCACTTGCCGTTGTGAAATCCGTCTATCGTCCCTCCGGGTTCAATACATACGAATCAGGGTCCAAGCGTCGAATTTTCCTATCAACATCATGACGACCACAACTGGATCCATCATCGACTTGATGCAAATGGGATGTGTCGTTGTCTAGTGCAACGATCAAGGATATGTTTTAGGATCGTCCCTACGAGTTCGAGTTTGGCTGGATCTGTCTCGGCCTTTGCGTCGAAACCTCTACCTTTGGTTTGTCGAGTAGCCCTAGCCAATTTGGGTGACCCTCAGGTATGAGCGTCCTGCACTCTTCTATTTCTTCAGCGACCAAATTGGGTACACAGACCAAGAATGCCCGAACTAGATCTCATACCGAGAATCGTCCCACCAATAATGTGTTTTGATCTCTCCCTACTCACAGAAAAACGTAGCTAGTAGGGACAATCTTTGGATAGATTGGGAGGATGAGCATGTCCTAAGGTTTCTTGCTCTATCATCCATGTTGCCACCCCCCCCCCACACAACCGGGACAACATCTCATGCACTATATTACCACATGCAGACTAAGTCCTCAACATTAAATCAGGGCACAAAAATTGCCCCAAGCCATCCCCCGATAATCGGGACGAGCGAAGGTTTTGCCTAAGCTATCGCATCAAACATAAACATCACATCTTGACTAACCCAGGTCAGGCACGAGTGGTGTCCAATCAGCGGGCTGGATGGGATTTGAACAAGGAGTTATCTAAGCATGTTTTTCTACATGTTGGGTCAACCAAGTGGGTGGCCCAAGGTTTTCAATGGGGACTCCCTTTCCAAACAAAGGGGGAAAGGAAGGGAGGCATATGTTCTCATCATAGAGACTTAACCCAAGTTCCTGGGCGATCTCAACTAAGAAATAGGCTTTTGAGTCCAGAATTCAGACCACTCCCATCCTTAAAATGCCAAAGAAGGAATTAGAAATAGGCAAGGCGGCGAGGTTTACTAATAATTCTCTCTTGGCCGAATGAGGAATTTTTCGGGTAGGGGCAGTTAGTGGAAGCCATGTGCTATACTGACCCATTCCATTTTGGCCTGCCCGATTTGCCTTGCCACCACACAATCTTATTCTCAGTCAGTTAGGATCAGGCCTAGCCCTACTCCTTGGCCATTTAGGCTGTGGCCCAAGGCGACTCTCAAGGAGTAGGCTACAATTGAAAAAAATATATATACTACAAGTCCAATTAATCCAGAAGCAAAACCAGGATGAAGAGTAGAACAACTCTCTCTCAAGTATTGAAATTCTCCCTCTAGACCTAGCCTACGTCACTATGGTGCTCCCTTCTACAACCACCGCAACGTCGACTCCCGTGTCGCCCCATGGTTCTACTAGTTCTGTCGGTCGCACCGCTCTCGTGATCTTACGTCCCATCTGGCCGTCTCCCTCACAGACCGTGCCTGGTGTGGGGGATAAGACTCAACGATGGGGACGAATGGTGCCACAACCGCCTTCTTCTTATGTCTCTCTTGTCCCGGCCCAGCTTGCTCCCCACGACGTCTCGTCGGAGTTGATTCTGATCTCCATGGAAACCCGGTATCCCTTGCGGGTCTAGACGCCACGACGGGGATGGTCGCGTCGCCATGCGTTTCCTTTTTCAGCCATGTGACTTAGATCATAGGTCGCTGGTCTCCCGCCCTTACCACGACCTTGCTCTGGCCCCGGGCGGTGTGCAATCTAGGGTTGCACCTGTTCGGCTGCCTCGGCCTCCCGTAATTGCACCTCAGCCTCCCTTGGTCACGACCCCACACTTGGGGGTGGTTCTAGAGGCGTTCTCCGCTGTCTCCACGGTCACTAGGGTGTCGAGTTGCACTCAACACTTTTTCCATGCCACCGCCAGTTTGGTGAGAAGGACGGTGGTGATCTCCGCCACATAGTCTCTCCGCCATAGCTATGTTCGGGTGCAGGGTAAGGCGTTGGTGTTCTCAGGTACCATGGCCTGCCGACCCATGCCTGGTCACGACTACTCCGACCATCCTCCATTTATTGCGGGGAAGGCTCCATCGGGCTCCGATAGGCCGGTTCCCTCTCTTGGCAGGCAGCAACTGCCTATACAGGGGGGGGGGGAGCCACGAAGCTGCCATATAGCAGGTATTAGAGGCACCTTTCGGCGTAGTAGAGAGTTTTGTTGCGACGTACTCCGACGATTGGTCCTTGTCCCCGGGTCGGACGGAAGGGGATCACTCAATCTCGCTGGCTCGATCGTCTTCTGGGGCATGTGGGGTTGATGACCTAGCACATGAGACGGAAACGGAGGAAGGAGCTTTATTCTCGATGACCATGGACCCGATACCTAAGGCCGGATCGTCTCGCGATGTGGATTTCAGCGTAACCGTGGACCCGATACCTAATCCGGGTGTACACGGTTCCAATTGGGACATCGGCCATTCGAATCCGATAGGCCACCCTGGATTGTCGGTCGCGAGCCCTCCGGGTTTTGTGCACACGACGATTCAACTCTTTGCTGATTCGATTGTTGCGATCACGACATTCAGTCTTAGTGGGTTTGGAGGTGGAGGACGTGCACACTCGGATCGCGTACTGTTGAAGTTCCAGCGCCCGCAGCTCGCAGGGCTGGATATGGAGTGCTTGTGGCATCTGAAGCGCTGAAGAGGGCTGCGACGAAGATCCTCGGGCGGGGAAGCATCCCCGCCGGGAGGAATGATGTACCGGTTGGGCATCAGAGACTGGCCTGGGAGGGGTCGCTCGATGATGTTGTGCCTCTCACTACTGGAGAACTCCTTGGCCATTACTGCTGCGATAGTTTTTCGAAGCAGAACCTCCAATATCATCTTCACACTTGTTTTTCTTGTTGGCCCTTATGACATCCAAACACCGTCAGTGGCGGTTCTAGTAGTAAAAGGATTGGTGAACCTCAGTTCCGTACTGTCGTTCTTTAGTGGTCAGGAAGTTCGTTCCCTGATGCACAACGTTGTTTTAATTTTCGAAGTTTAATGAAATTTGCACTTTTCTTTCAAAAAAAGAAGAGACAAAACCAGAATTTTAATTTTAGGCATAAATGATACACACGCAACATGTTTTAGTTCAGCCAAATTATTTTCTTTTTTTAATAAAAACATGAAGCTTGAATTCTATATTTTTCATAACAAACTTTTTCTTATTCCAAATCTTAAACCTAATTGAATCTTGTTTCTAAAACATAGTTGAGTTTTATTTCTAGAATCCAATTTTCTTTCTTCTTAATTGTTTTGCATTTTTTCTGTCTTCCAAATCATGTATAAATATGAGAGTTGCTTTAAGATTAGCTTTATTCTTAAGTACTTTCAATCTTTCTTCTTCAAATTATCTATTATTTTATTGTGATTTCCATCTCAAATTTTACTTCAATCTAATTTTTTCTCTCTTTTATCACTATCCATTTTGTTATCTTGGTTGTGGAGAACAAAGACATACACGAATAACAATATGCAATACAAGGTTAATAACTTAATAATGTTGATAAGTTGATTAATGTTCAATTTTTTACTAATTAGTATTTAGTTTATAACAATCTACGATAAAATTTCTATAATTAGCTTGAAAATCAATTGCATGATTCATGTTTAACTAAAATAAAAACGCATTGCTTATAAAAAAAAACTAGAAAAAATAAGAACTCTTGTGAAATCAATTTTTTTAGAAAGAAAAAAATGACGGGTTCATGTTTAAAGAGTATTATACGTTTAGTTATCGAGATGACAAATCTAATATAAATTCATCTTATCCTAAAAGTTGTGAGAACACATCTTACCCACACACTCCCGAGATACAACATTCACCATGATGTCACATCATCACTCCAATCCCACCCAAAATACACGACAATTTCATACTTTTTCACATAAGCAAGGGCATAATTGTAATAACATGGTGCCATGTGAACAAGTGTCTATTTGTATTCTTTACATATTCACTAATTTAATCATTCATGATTCGTCTGAACTCCGATTAGCTTTAAACTTGCGCCAATATTTTACTTTTCCAAGGGCTATGTCACGCCCCAAATCCGGTTTTGACCGGACTCGAGACGTGAGCTAGGAATAGTGATAAAATAATAATAAAGTTAAAGTAATTGGGAAACAACTCCAAACCTTTAAAATTCCAAATAACGATTATAATGAAAATAAATCAAATTCTCAGTCCAAACATGTAAGAAAAGTAGTTCGATACAAGGTGGAAAGTACATCCAACTACGATAAGCCACCCGGATCCTCCAGGAACTCCTGAGTCCCGAAGCAATCTCTAAGTCTACTCACCAAGGAAACCAGTACAAATAGTAAACATGAAGGGGGTGAGCTTACGCTCAGTAGGAAAAAGTGGTAAAGTAAAAGAAACCCCCGCTTGACAAGAAAACACAGTTTGTACAATTATCCAAAGGTTCCAATTAGTACGATTAACCAAAAGATACCATAGTTAGAGATCAACAAGAATTGCAATGCTTAATAAAACGGTAACTCAAGGAGATCAAAGGAGAGGCAGTTTATTCTTTATTAAAAACAACTAAAGAAAGCACGTATAACATCACATAAATAACTTAAACCACAATACTCCGATCCACAATTGGTTAATGTATCATATCGGATTGCCCCTCGGTCCAGAGGAGACACATATCATCGAGACTACCGGAAACATGCCTAGGGGGACACATATCAGCGGAGCTCTCGGAAATGTCCCCAAAGGACCATAGATCATCGGGGGTGAAGTAAGAGGTCCTCCCGGAAACGCTCCCGCGGGAGCGCATACCCTCGGGGTGAAGCAACAAGTAAACAATCCCCTCAGGGTAAACAACCTCACGTCATACCGGAATTCCCTTCGGCCTGGACGTCTTCCCAGGATTCACATCGGGGTAACACAATACCGGAATTCGCATCGGGGTTACCACAATCAAGGAAACAACACGCAACATAAAGTCATAGTACAACCACAGCTTAGCAACCCAACAATCTTATCACAACACGCCACAAAGAACTCACATTAACAATCACGCTTACCGACATAACTTACCAACCATATTCCATCGGTCTATCACTCACCCGATCATACCATTAGGCACAATCAATTTATAATCAACAATCACTCGATCAATCATAACACGAATCAACCATTCACGTACAATCATCATAGTTCATCTAGTTCAGTATGACTCTTCTATTAACCTAAATACGGAGCATGCATCAATACCAAGGACGAACAATCATCAATAAGTACATTCAACAAGCAATCCTAAGTCTCGACATGGCCATTCTACCAGCACGACAATTTCCCAAAGTATTGAAAGCGATTAAACTAGTGAATCACATCCTACATGCATACTAGACTCTTCCGGTTATTAATATAATTGAAAAGCGGTTAATCTAGTTAATCACATCCTATATGCAAACTAGGACATTTCCGGTTATTATTATCCTAAAGGCATAATATTAACAATATTTAAAAGTGGAGTTATTACTCTTCCCTATCGTGAAATCTCCAAAGCTAGCTGCTGACGTCCTGGCTAGCTTCCTCTCCGTCTTCTCACGAGGTCCAAGGGCCTCCTCCTCCGTCAAGTCCGGGTCCAAGGTCTTGGATCACAAACAGGCTATAATTAAAGACTAACCACGAGACACACATCTAAGTTAAAAAAAAACCCAACCGTTTGGTTCAAAAATCACATTTCGAATTTGACGAAAAACACCCAAAAAGGAATTCAAAAGGACCAAAACTGGTCTGCCACGGATCGGGTCACGGAGCCGTGAGACTCCCCGTCACGGATGACGTCACGGACGACGTCACGGACCCGTGACGAGTGCCGTCACGGTCTCCCTCACGGAGCCGTGACGTCTCCCGTCACGGTGCCCGTCACGGATCCGTGCGGCCCAGACCAGTTCTGTCCTTCTTCTTCCTCCAGCCTCCTTTTCACGAAAAACAGTCCAAAAACTCCATTTTCAGTCATCCAAAACCTCCAAAACAGTCAAATAACTTCAATCTATCACTACCCAAGGTAGGATTCATCAAAACTCCAAATACCCAAGAGATTCCCAAATCAAAAACACCAAAAACTCATAGATTTCAACACAAATCAATCATCTATTGCTCTAGAACATCAACTAACAACATATAACTCAAAAACCTAGCTAGTTCATGCATTTCTAAGAAAACCCAAAGCTTGAAATGACTTGAAATGAGATTGTGTTAGTGCACATACCTTTAGGATGATGAGGTGATGAAGAAAACAAGGTTTTGGCGAAGAGAAGATGAAGAACCAAGATCAAAATTGCTCATTTCTCCCTTTCTTCTTTTTCAAGTCTCCTTTGTTCTTCCTCTTCTTCTTTTCTCTCTCTAAAAATCGGCTAGCATTTGATATGTGCTGAAACTGTTGCTCCAATTGCTTTAAATGACCTAAGTTGATGGAAGACCAAAAACCCTTTAGCTTTTATCCACTTAAGGGCACTTGTGAGGGGTAAAAGGATACTAGTAGCCTCTTTTCTTCCCCTCCAAGCTAGCATGGACAAGTGTCCATGTAGGGACCACTTGTCCTTAGCTAAAAACTCCAGCACCTTAATTTAATTAGGATTGGTCGATATAAAGTCCCGGTTTAACCAAAAATTGACTTTTCCAATATTACAGTCAAACGAAAGGAAATGGACCAACTAAGCTAACCGTGATGACGGCTAAGATTTTTGGGGCCCGGAAAGGTCCTGAACGACTCCCAAAGTCGTCAGTTGACTTTTCCGGCCGAAAGTCAAACTTTGCCAAACAGCTACCGGTTCGACCAGGATCGACCGGGGGCAGTTCTTACATGCTATCTATCAGGTAGCATATTGAATATATTTTGAAGCACAAAAAATAAAAATTATATTGGAATGATAAAAATAATATTGAATGTTGATAAATCTTCACTAATAAATATTTTATATCTTGTTGATCAAATTAGTGCTAAATATTGTTAAAAAACATGTATTGGAGTGATAAAAAAACAAGTGATGAGGTGATAAAAATAATTTCAATTTTGATAATAAGGGTCATAAACTAGAGTTTAAGTGTTGATAAATCTAGTGTTTAGTGTTAATAAAAAATATGTGATGGGATGATAAAACACATGTGTTTAGTGTTGATAAAACTAGTGTTCAGTGTTCATAAAAAACATGTGATAAAGTGATAAAAATCATGTTCAGTTTTGAAAAATGAGGTGATAAAACTAGTATTCAATGTTGATAAAACCAGTGTAAAGTGTTGATAAAAATTGTCCAGATATAATTTTTTTAAATCAACCCTAAAACAATTTATTTTTTCGTGCTTCAAAATATATTCTCCACTGATCTTGATAGAAAGCCCTTGGAAAAAAAATATTGGCACAAGTTTGAAGCCAATCGGAGTTCAAACGAAGCGAAAATGATTAAGTTAGTGAATTGGTAAAAAAAGAAGATAATATGATAGTTTTACTAAACAGCTCCTACCACATATCAAAAAGTGTTGTGTTTTTGCCGTCAACAACTAAATTGCATCTCATCCATCCAAATATGAAATGGATGACTTGTATGAGTTCACATAGTTTTTTGGTTAAGGGTGAGTCTATTTGATTTCTTCTCTAGTTATCAATATATATTTTATTTTTGATACTAATAAAATACCGGAATATTGTCACCATTTTAGTTATTAAAAGGCCAATTTTTAAATATTTGCCTAAGGTCACCAAATGTGTAGAGAAGACCATGATTAAGACGCTCATCCTCGTCTGTTATATGCTGTCCCTGAGGAATCAATATGCGCTTTATACAAAGTAGTTCGTGTCTAATTGGCTTATTATATTTTTGATAAACAAACTATGATATGATCAACTTTCTTTTGTTATTATATTTTCTATTATATTGCTCTTTATGTAATAGGTTCTTCAATCGATAAAATCATACTGCTTGGTAAAAATATGTATCTGAATACAAATTTACCTTCGCACTTTTTTTTGAAAGTAGATAGAACATTAAATTTTTTAACCCTTTAAGACAAAATCATATCCATTTTAGTAGCTAGGTATACATAAATAGAAGTCTAGTTGACTATAGATCTTATTAAAAGGTTATTCGATATTTCCGGAAAAAGCATAGTAATGTTGACATATCATTTCACACACAGTAATGCACTGTAGACAAAAGGAATATCTTAAGTCACACAACTACAGTTCATCTGATGCTCCCAAGTCCGATTTGATGCAAAAAAGATTATTTATTCGTGTAATTAGTAGCCGCAAAGGCTAAGGGAGACCAACATATCTGATTTGTCCATTCATTGATAAGCATAAGAATTAAGATTAGATTCTAAGCACCAAAAAGCGGCATGCGTCGTCATCCGGCGGACGAGGTATGGAGTATTAACCGTGGAGTTTAATCGATGTCGAATTGGAAGATACGAAAATGAGCGTTAAGAGATCCGTCTATCCTAGCCGTTATTGTTGTATACCCGATTATGTAGAGAAGATCTTGACCAGCTTATGAGAATATGTCAGCTATCCTCTAATCTACTTTGATATTTTAAAATAATACTAATTAAATTTAATTGCTTGTCTTTGCTGCACTATAAAAAATACCCATTGAAACTATTTGTTTTTGACTAAAAAATACAATGTTATTAATTTAAGATTCAACTGCATAAATACACGTCAGGGAACAAACTTATTGACCATGAGAAAAGAATAGACACATAACACAATGTTTTTTTTTGAGATATTAGAACCGTCACAGACAGTGACGGATCTAGCTTTTTTAATGAGGGGGGGGGCACCAAATATTTTCAAGGGTAGTTCGTAATGTCAAAAATATTTTAGGGGGCACAACTAGAAAATTAAGGGGTATTTTTAGAATTTTTTGAAAATTAAGTAACAAAATTTCAAAAAAAACTTAAATTAGTAGAGAATGGAACTCAAAACTTGAATTGATGTAGTCTCCAACTTTAAATAATATTTTAAATAAGAATATATTTTTCTAAACTAATTAGAATTAAAAAAAATTAAAAAATAGAAATACAAAACAGTTTAAAAATATAATAAAAAATACAAAACAATTATACACCTAATAGGCTAATACACAGTAATAATACTTCTAATTAGTAAAAAAAATAAAGATAAAGATGGTAAATAACTAGATAAAATATTAATACAAGTTAAATCTTATTTTTTAGAAGGCACAAGTTAAATCTTATCTAACAGTTATGTATTAATTATATTTCTAACTAAAAAAGTGGAAAAGTAAGAATGATAAATAAAATTATTAAATATTAATATACTGTTAGATTCTACTGAATATTTACTTATTTGTTTACTTCTAATTAGAAGAAAAAAAAGGTAAGGATGTTAAATATAGATAATAAGTCCAGGTGGGGCACAAATAAGTAAATAATTAAAAAAATCACTAAGCATTAACCGTATGGTGTATTTTTAGAGAATTGAGGGGGGACACGTGTCCCCCTGGGTCCCACCTAAGTCCGCCTCTGGTCACAGAAGGTATTAAAGCGCCATATAAACAGGAAGGAAGGGTGAGGGGGGAGGGGGTGAGAAGATGGTACTGGAAGTTCTGCTCCAAATCTCGGGCAAAGACTGCATTAATAGTAGGAGACAAGGCTTTCACCAGGGACCCCTCCCAAAGCCAGTCTCAGAAGCTTGGGTTACCTATCATTCCTCCTGCAGAGACTGTTTGTCAGCCCTCGCCTGATCATCCCGGGGAGCACCGGTCCTCTTCACTCCCCCGATAGCAGTTCCTCCACTATCTTTGTGCCCAGGCAAAATGGGTGCTGAAACTTCAATGACCCGACCACTAGAGAGCTGGTCGATCATCAAATTTTTTTCAACCTGTGTCCACCTTCTGAGACTGGGTGTTAACACGAGGCTCTGTATGGTTAGATACAGTGCTTGGGGAAACACACGGGCTCTTGCCTCGAGACGAGGAGCACTTAGATATAGTGCTCAGAGAAATCCTCCCAAAGCCTGGTGGTACACTCGGCTGCGGCTCAATCGAGTCTGTCGCATACGACTTCACCTACTTATCCCTCTGAAACTCCAAAATAGAGGTATCATATCTCAGGGTACCCCGTAGCTCCCACTTGCAATCTCGCACGACGTGCCCTATTCTCCCTCAATTAAAGCAAAAGTTCGGGAGCTTTGTATGGGTGAGGTCAACCTTCACGAGATCCAGGAAATCCTTAAATATTAACACCAGCCCCCGCCTGAGAGGACGCTCCATCAGGTGCATATATCGCACCCTCACGGTACCTCCCCAACACATACCCCACTGGTCGTAGGGCACCTCCACAAAATCCCCCAATGCGTCCATGATCGTCTTTCTCGTTATCTTCATTCGAACTAAAGGCGGTAGACCCCGAGCGTGGACCCATAGTTGTAGGAAATCTGATGCGAGCAGGTCCCGGGCACAGAGGTTCAAATCACCGAGCAAGAGAGGGCGTCCGTCGAAGCACCAAGGCTCATTGCCCCGGACCCATGATCTCGCCTCTGCCGTCCGGAAGTAGAAGCCGAAGATAACCAACCTGAAGTCCTTAACGACGAGCCCCTCAACAGCTCGCCCCCACACGGTGGTGATAATTGGGAGGAGAATATCCTTCTGAGGGGTTTCGACGTCCACAGCTTGCCCATCAGTCCCCGCTACTATCGGGCGATGATCGTGTAGTTGGTCGGGGAGTACGGGACCACGACCTCCACCTATTCTTCATCCTCTAGGGAGCAGAATGAGAGCCCATCCTAGAGAGCCGTCATGGAATCTTGCAGCTATGCTAGGACCACGACCGTAGGCGGGGAAGGCTTCTCTAAAGAGAGACCCACCTTCCGACCACGCCAGCCGGAACAGTAAGGAGTGGGGGGATGAGCGGGATCCTATCCCGATTGGAGAGACAATGACCCAAGCCCAACGCCTCTACCGTCGTCCGTGGCAGATCCTACATTGGCGCCTTCCCACGTGCAGGATCAAGTTGTAGAGGAGGGAGAGGGTCGACCCGAGGAACAGGAATGCACGGAGGGGATGGAGCATAGATGATGGTTTGTGACAGCGGAGGGAGAGCAAACGATGGATTGCTTGCGGGCGAAGCAACGCCCTTCAGCCTCACCGAATGTCCTCGACGTGGTTTGTCGGTGGTTAGTGGATCGGAGGCACCCATGGAGAATGGTACCAATGTCGCATATGGAGAGAGGAGTGGTAGATTCGTCGGAGTTGAAGGAGGCACCGAAGGAGACCCGGCTAGGGTTGGCTTTGCCTTTTTCCTACGTTGGGGTTTTAAGGCCAAAGGATTCTCAGTGGAGGGTGTGGTCTTCGATAGAGAGGACATGATGGGGCCGACAGATGATGCAACAACGACATCTTCAGGTGTATCGGTGGCGAGAGAAGAGGCAGAAAGCACCATGGCGCATAAGGCGTCTAATGTTAGGTTTGCTCTCAAATTTGGAGGATCTCTTACTGGGCAGCAACCCAACCATTTTACCGTTCTCCAAATCTTGATGTGGGATATTGTCTCGGACCTTCCACGGGATGGTCTTACAATTGAGACAAGTCTCCAGATAGGGGAGGCCTTGGGTGTATTTGTGGACATCCGCACGGATCAGTCAGACCTTGCCTGGATGGGGCACCCTGAGCGTCTGGTTCTGGAAGAACCTTTAATCCCGCTTCGACGAACGATGCTACACATCTCCGGTCACCAGAATCCAACATGAGTCCGACTCTAGTGTATGCGACTATCGGACTTCTGCTTCCATTGTGGATGCATAGGCCACGTGGGAATAGAATGCCCCCAAAAGAACCCTGGTACTCCCTAGGTGGTTCAACGATTTGTTTCATCGCTAATGGCCCCACACCATCCAACCCGCATACATGGATTCATAGGGATTGGTCGGAATCCATCCTCTCTAGGATCTCCATTCGCCGATGACTACTACCAGAAAGAGAACCTCGTGCTCTGACCCTCTTGACACATGTTCCCACGGTCCCATCAGAATTCAGCCCACTGGAACCATCGACTCGAGCCCTGACAAAGGATTTCCAGACTAAAGAACCGACTCACAACTAGAGCCGGAAGCTCGTGCCCGATCGCATCAAATCGCTACGATCTACAACCCCTAGAGCAAAACCAAGAAATGCGACTACGAGAAAGAATCTTCTATCCAATCAGGAACTATTCATGTTTGGTGCAAGAGGATTATAGGCTTCGGTGCCCCCAACCCTCGGGAACCTGCAGAGGGGTAACATCAGGTTCTGCCTCCCTAATGTCAGGGTGACCACCCCCTCCCTTCCCACAAGAAGAGGAGTCTGGATGCCCCGACCAAGCACATGAACAAGTTGCTCTTGAGAATGCAGATGCGAGGTATGCGAAGCAACCTCGCTAGGACCAATAAGTGTGTCATCGGTCAACGGGGTATGCCTCGCTAGGACCAATGAGTACGTCATCGGGACACGGGGTATGTGTGGGGACGCATACCTCGTCCTGCCAAGTTCGGCATCAACAAGACCACCTTCTTCCCCCATTTATTGTTCTTCCTGAATGTCTGTTATTCCCTCAAGTGTCCCTTATCTCATATCACATGCATTTTCAGGTCGAGTCAAGAAATGACCACAACCATTTGTGTCTGATCAACCGTCGTCATGAGGAGTCCATCGAAATGTTCCCCTGGATTAGCCAGATATCGTAGTTATAAAGTTAACTTCATAAACCCCAATTTCTTGACCGAGTCTCGCCTTCTTATCTAAATTTGTAGCTATATTTTCATTTGATCTCTCGTTATCAATAAAATTCCACGTCATATGTTAAAAAAATCAAAACAAATTAAAACTTCAGAAAACAAGTTTCATTTAAAAAGCCTAAAAATACTGAAATTGAAGCCTAATTTAAAGGATAATTGATTTCCGATTCTTCCTGACTCCAAAACCGACCGTTTTTTAATTATTGATTTTATTTTGACATTGAATTTTATAGATTTGTGATTCTTTTACCCATCCCAAGCCGTTACTTCTCTCAGTGAAACAGTGAGCACCGTCTCTCTTCGGAACTCCACGCTAATTATATGGGCGCCGCTTTTCCCGCAAATCGATGCAGAAAACCTGTCCGAAACGGGTAAGTTATCTTCACTTATTACACCACTAAAATAGAATGGGCACCAAAGTCATTTCGCATCACCCTCCGTAAATGGAGGACTTATCCGAGGGCAAGACGGTCAGAAGGAAAAAGACAATTAAATGCAGCGATTTCGATAGTGGTCGGGTTTATATATAATGGTTCCAGCGGAATCTTCGTCACAGCCAAACACACTCCGATATTTCATTTTCAGTCTCCATTTGCAAATTGAAAAATCCTGGAAAAAGTCTCCTCTCTCTTCAAGGATCAATCGCCACTGCTCAATTCTCGTGGAAAGAGACATAGACGCATAGTAATCGGCGAATGAGTCAGTAACGCGTGTCACCTTTCTCTTCCTCGTCGAGATCGAGAGCCAACGATCTTCTCTCTCTTCTCCATTAAAGCCCCTGTCCCTCACTCCTCATTCGCAACTCTCTCGCCACTTGCAGGTAACTTCTCGAACTCCGCGAGATCGGAACCCCTACAAATTTCATCTCTGGCTCAGATTTTATTTATTTATGACCAAAAGGCCTTTCACTTTCTGTGATTCCATATTGTAGCTTCCGAATTCGGTATCGTATCCGATCTCTCTGACTCTCGATTCCTTTTCCATTTTCAATTGGTTTCTTTTCGGATTGAGCTTATCCGGGATCGTTGACCCAGTAAGCCGATTGACTAGCTATGTAGTTGTTGTGACCATTTGGGTTTGTAGTAGAACATGGGATTATTGGGTGTCTCGTGCTCAACCGTAGACTCCCTTTTCGTGAATCGCTCAAAGGAGCAAGTCCTGGTGATGATGGGTTTTGTGTTTGAGGGAAAGATTTTGCACTAGTTCATTGAATGCAGCCTAGGTGTTCGCTTATTTGTCCGTGTGCATGAACCAGCAATCAGCATATTATTTATGAGGCTATGTGTATAGTTTCATTTTGTCCTATTTTCCCTAGGGTCAACTATTAGTCCTGTTTGGATTTTTCTCTGATTGTTTGATGCAAAGCAGCTTATTGTGAGGATGCTCCAGAAGATGGATGGACTCAACCCGGAGACTGTGGTGGAGGAATTTGAGGCCAAGACTAAGGATGCTGGGAGGGTTCAGGAAGAGACCCTCAAGAAGATCCTTGAAGAAAATGCTTCTGCTGAGTACTTACAGAACCTTGGCCTTAATGGAAGGACTGACCCTCTAAGTTTCAAGGCTTGTGTTCCTCTTGTCTCCCACCAGGATTTGGAGCCTTATATTCAGAGAATCGTCGACGGCGACAGCTCCCCAGTTCTTACTGGGAAGCCTATAACCACAATCTCTTTAAGGTGGTCTATGGTTTCCGAGCTTAGGATCTCTTATGGTTTGTTGCTTTTGAGGCTTACTGTTTGCATTTTTGCAGCTCTGGGACTACTCAAGGGAAGCCCAAGTTTGTGCCTTTCAATGAAGAGTTGATGGAAACCACTGTGCAGATATATCTAACTTCTTTTGCTTTTAGGAATAGGTGTGAACTCCATCTTGGTTGGTTATGATATAACTCAAAGGTGTTTCTGCATTGATCTATGAGACCATGTTGGTTGCAGGGAATTTAAGACTGACAAGGGGAAAGCTTTAGTCTTTATCTACAGCAGCAAGCAATTCAAAACAAAAGGAGGCCTGGTAGCAGGAACCGCTACTACAAATGTGTTCACCAGTTCAAGATTCAAGAACACCATGAAAGCAATCCAGTCTGAACTTTGCAGTCCCGATGAAGTTATATTTGCTCCTGACTTCCACCAGTCATTGTATTGCCATCTCTTATGCGGCCTCATATTCTGCAATGACGTTCAACTCGTATCCTCCACCTTTGCCCACAGCATCATCCATGCCTTCCAAACCTTCACACAAGTCTGGGAAGAACTCTGCATTGACATACGCGACGGTGTCCTCTCCAGCAGGATCACTCATCCCTCGATCAGAATGGCAATGTCAAGACTTCTGAAGCCAAATCCTGAATTGGCAGATTTGGTACATGAAAAGTGCTCGGGACTTAGTAATTGGTATGGGTTGATACCGGTGTTGTTCCCCAACTGTAAGTACATATACGGGATAATGACTGGGTCTATGGAGCCTTATTGTAAGAAGTTGAGGCATTATGCAGGGGATGTTCCTCTGGTTACCGCTGATTATGGTGCTTCTGAGGGCTGGATTGCTGCAAATGTCAATCCAAAATTACCTCCAGAGCTCGCCACTTATGCCGTGCTACCCCACATTGGTTACTTTGAATTTCTTCCTATCAGAAATATGGACTCTCAACCAGTGAGTCTTGTGGAAGTTAAGCTTGGTGAAGAGTATGAGGTCATTATCACCAATTTTGCAGGTACTAAATCTTTCACCAAAGATGATATATCTATATATATATGTATATTGCAAATCAATCCTCATCACAGTAGCATATTGAATTCATCTCAGTAACTTTTCCTCGTCACATTGTCTTGTTCCTTGTAATTATTGTTCTGGCTACTCTGCGGTTGTTGAAGGATCCAGCTGTCTCGGATACTTGAATGTTTGATTGCTTGTAGACTTGGATAGTGATTCTTAATTTATTTGAACTGTTGACATAGATTAAGATTCATAACCATAGCCTTTTGTAGGTCTAGTTGGCATTTTGTTGTCTCCTCTGTATGAATATGACACACTGAAAGAAAACTGGGTTTGATTTTCAAAGAAACCCATGTGTGGAGGACCACATACTACACTATATTCAAACTTGGAGCATTATATATTTGCAACTTGAGAGGAGGATTTCTCTTTTGTTTATTTTTTATTCAACATGTGTGCCACTATGTTCAGAACTATGGAGTATAGTTACAGCGCTCTAAGCTTTCTGGTTGTGTCCATTGTTTAATCTACTAAAACCACGTTCTTGGCCTTCCCTAAGGTCGCTATTCTGGCCGCCTTTGTCTTTACGCGATTGGGTTATAAACTGTTACATGTGGTGGATTCATCATTAGGATTATTGACCTTGCTCAATGTGATAGCCTGATAGGATATGCTTTGTCCTTCGGTAACATGGATATTCTCCATATTCTTTCTTGTTTGTCGAGTTTTTGGTGCAAGAAATTGTCGGCCAATGAATCTTGGCAAGGCATATCATTGCTTAGAACTGTTCATGCCACTTGCTCTGAATGTTAACGTTGGATTAAAATTGCAGGTCTGTACCGGTATAGACTAGGGGATGTTGTGAAGATAATGGGTTTCCATAACTCGACCCCAGAGCTGAAATTTGTGTGCAGGAGCAATCTGGTACTGAGCATAAACATCGACAAGAACACGGAGAAGGACCTGCAGCTAAGTGTGGAAGAAGCAGCCCAAGTGTTGGGGGAAGAGAAGCTGGAGGTTGTTGATTTTTCGAGCCATGTGGACCTATCCACGGAGCCAGGACATTATGTGATCTTCTGGGAGATCAGCGGGGACGCAAGCGAAGATGTCCTGCAAGAATGTTGCAACTGCTTGGACAGATCGTTCCTGGACGCGGGCTATCTGGGGTCGCGCAAGGCGAAAACCATAGGTCCACTGGAGCTTCGGGTGGTGCAGAGGGGAACGTTCCAGAAGATTCTGGAACATTACTTGGCGCAGGGGTCTGCTATCAACCAGTTCAAGACACCGAGATGCGTGGGACCGTCCAACCGGGTGGTGCTGCACATTCTGGGCGATAATGTTGTACAGAGCTACTTCAGTAGTGCGTATGGGTAAATATGTATGATAACACAGATTGTGATGCCTTTGGTCTTCTGATACTAGTGCGATGCAATAACGTTTTACCACTTTCTTTTCTGTGGCCAATCCAAAACGTGCGATTGTTTCCTACTTTACCTCATCTTTTCTTTACTACACTAAACATGTCTTCAAAACCTAAGTTTTTTTCTTTCTTTTTTTGTTGACGATGAGAAGTGACTAGTTTCAACAGAATATGAATATCAATGTTTGACATGACAATGTATATGTTGAGTCATTTATCACGTGGTTGAAGGTTTTTTTTTAATGCGAAAGGCAAAACTTTATTAATCAGAACATACAATACAAGAAAGTGGTTTAAATTAAGAAACCCAACTGAAGAGGGAGATACTTAAGTTTTCTAGAGGTCGGATCGAGGATGGATACAGATAAGCTGATTGCTAATCAAAATGATCTAAGGTTCGGAAATCACCTAATCGGAAGATGGTGTGGCAACTTAAATCCAATATCCGTCTCCAAATGTTATCGTGGAAGAGGTGAGTTAAATTGGTCATATATCATTTAATACCTCTTTTGTATTGATAACATAATATCTAATACCCTTTATGAATTGGTCACAAATTATCAAAATGGCGTAAACTTGACCAAAATTTTGTCCAGAGCGTTACCAATACATCAAGATACTAAAAGAGTGTTACCAATAGAAAAAGGGTACTAGAGGCAATAAATCGTATTTTTATCTGACGAATTAATGAAATGGTTATTATAACACCGATTAAAAACACCATCTAAAATAACTCTTACAACCTTTCTGGTTAACCACTCTCTCGAATTGAGAGCCTACCCTATCCCTAGCCTACTTTACCATTATGGAGCTCCCGTCTACTGCTGCTACTGTTGCGCCGCCTGGGCCTGTTGCATTCGCCTATCCCATCAAGTTGACCTCGCAGACCACGCTTGGTGCGAGGTTTAACTACGAGTGGGAGTGACTGGCTTTTCCACAGCCCTCGACGCCTCTTCCCTTCACCGCCCCTCTTGTGGTACCGGTGACTCCTAATCAGAGCGTCATGCCTCCTCGTCCTTTCCTGCCAGACTCGTCTGGAATCTCCCCTCCGTCTGGTCTGCAATTCCTACCACCACCACCCTCTTCCTCTCTCGCACATGTTTCGCCCTGGCCTCCTCTGCCGATGGACTCCGTGACCCGGGTTTCGGATCCGCTGGGATCGTTGGGGTTCTCTATTTCGCGAGGATCGTCTCCCAAACCCCCTGGTGCTACTCTTTGTCGGCTGCACTGGGAGCGTCGGAGTTGGGTGCGAATCTCGGTGACTTCGGCTCCAAGCTACAGGTCCTCTCCTCGGGGGCCGAACCCTAGCCCACCTCTCAGGGCCCACCACCACCAAGACCTCGCTCTGGTGTATAGGGTGCCTGCCGCCCGATCTAGGGTTCTGCCTCAGCCAGTGCCGCTGCGACATCAGTCTCCTCGCCTTCTGCATGGGATGGGTGCCGCAAGTGCAAGGGCTCGGCCCTCGCCAGAAACCATGGGGGTGGGTAGAACTATGGAGGTGACGGTGTGCGCGGCATACACCACGACCATGGGGGTCAGAACTCACCGTCAATATCTGATTCGCGACCAATATGGGGAGCGGAGGACCATGGTGGAGACCTCTTCCATGTTTGTTCGTCGAGGTTGGACTTGGAAGCAGACGAGGGTGTGGGTTCCCCCTGATGGGGTTGCTCCCGACCCTATCCTTAGGGGAGGTGGCTCTCTGGTCTCAGTGGTGCGGCCGCAATCCCAGGGGGCATATGGTGGAGAAGAAGCTGCCCTAGACGGGGAACTAGAGGATGCTGCCCCGGTCCCGCTGACAATGGACCTGATACCTATTGCTCGATCGCCTCGGGGGAGGGGACCTGGCGTAACAATGGACCCGGTACCTAACCAGGGTCCCCGTGATGCCTACTGGGCCACAAACCAGTCGGCAAAGCCATGCCTCCCTGGGTGGTCTAGCCCCCACACCCCGTCTTTTGTACACACGAAGATCCGACAGAGGGATTGTGGGAACTAGCTCTATGTTGAGTCCACTACTGACCCCCCACCACTGGAGAGTGGTGGGATGGGCGGCGGAGGAGCTGTTGAAGTTCAAGCGACCCGGGCTGGAGGAAGAGCAGATGTTGGAGGACGGAAGAAGGAGACGTCTACATCTGGTTGGGGCGACAAGTCACAGGCGGGGAAGAAGCCCCGTCGGAGGGGGGGGGGGCTGCCTAAGCATCGGTGACTGACCCTTGGAGGGATCCCTAAACGATGCTTTGCCTCCCACCATCAACATTACCGTCGAGGTCTCTGATCTCCGGTAGCCCGTTCCCCTCACCCATATTCTGCCCTTGCCCATAGGGCGCTAATTCAAAACCGTCGAGGACGATTCTACAGTGAAAAGAATAGCGAACATTCTTAAATGTTCTTGCCCTGTTCTTCGTGGTCAGAGAGTCTCTGATGCACTTTATTGTCATTATACAATTTGATTAATGTAATTTTACACCTTCCGCTAAAAAAACACTGATTCAAAAAGAAATGAATGATATAAATATTAAAGCACCAATGTACTTACCGAATGGTGTGCATGTACTCCAGAACCATGTCACTTGCCAAGTTGAGTGAAGCTCATGTTCAACCAGAGCAGTTGAGCACATAATGGATTTGCAGATTGTAGAGTTGTATGTTTCTTAGTTATAAATATTTTGAGCAAATGAGGGAGATTCTTATTGTCTAACCCCAACCAATTTTAAATCAACGGTTTTGTCCCTTCCTAATGCAATAAGCACGTCTTTACACGTAGAAAGACACCACTACCCCTATTAGTCACTTGATTAGTCCCCACAACACCAGGGGTAACCCTGGAACCAACCACGTTTCGAATTTCAAATAATTTTCGTAGCTACAAAACACATTGAAAAGTCTCGAGTATCTGTGTAGTTGGGGAGCACAAAGACAGTCCATGTTGCTTCTGTTTAAAAATATCCTCATAAAAAACCAATCTTGATCCACACCATCACTATCAGCAACATCATCCTCAACAAGCACCAAGATCAAGGATGAAAGAAACAGAAGAAAACGAACAAGGCTCAATGGCGATATGGGACTGCGGGAGCCCATTGTATGATTCCTATGAATTGGTGTCGCTCGGACATCTCCTCGACAGGCATGCCATGATCTTGCCATCTCTATTCACGGTAATTTCATGATAAATAAGTCTTATAAAATGTCGATTTCTAGCCCACTCGAAAATGTCATTTTCACTTTTGTGTTAGGATCTGTCACGAAAGATGGAACATGGTTAAGATGTACGAATGACCTTCTAATTGGATTAGAAAATGACGTTTCCCTATATTTATGAGGATCCTAACACCAATCTTGATCCACACGGTTCATATTACTTCAACAATTTGTACAGGATGTTGGATCCAGATCCTCTGGCGCGTCGCGATCCAGGAATCAAGATGGCATGACTAGAAATTCTTCGGTGGTGGGCAGCTTCAGCCAATTTGTGGGGTGGAAGAGGAGGATCGTGCATGGAGAAAGGAAGGACAAGGCCAAGAAATTCAAGGCCGGACTTTATGGGTTTTATAATAAGGTTGGTTTTTGGAGGAAATTGAAGTAGAAATGGAGGAATTACGGTAGGTAATCCTGTAAAATTGATTATAGTTCCATGCGCCATCTTTTACCATTATTCTTCACTGATTGATGTGTAAAATTGTATGATCGAACAAATATTATTACATATGATTCTCAAGTCACTCCATATTCCTGTTGTCAAATTGTACATGTTATGTTATGACAAAGTATTCTAGAAAACTTCAAACCTAGTACTATGGTACTTTTGCATACATAGGCCAAAGTTTTAACAGAAAAAATATTGAACTTGAATTGAACAAAAACTTCTGTTAGTTCACCTTATGAATGAGCTCGGACTAATCGAGGTCTTCCGTTAAGAAAAAAAGGAGAGAGGATATTTTCATGTAAGTTACATTATACAATTATGTCATGTCATCTTAATGTACTTAAGTTCAAGATTCAATTTTAAATAAACTCATGAACAAGTCAAAGTATTTTTTTTATGATTATCATTTAAAATATATTGGCTCACTAATATGAACTACTGTTTAATTCCACCGTCTATTGTGGCAAGAAACTGTCTCTAAAATGAGATAATAAACCCGCCTACTTGAATGTTTAGTGAAGGTGAATACATTAGCTTAAAGAATATATTGTTGTGCTAGAACAGTGATGATAATAGACAGCAAATATATAGCCCAAGCTAACTAATTTTGGAGACTTGTCAAAACTTGTTCAAATATTTCGAGGGCAAAACCTCAACTGCTTTCTTGAAGTTTAGACGCACTCAAAGTAATATGAAATTAGTTGAGTAAAATTCAATTGCCCCTTTCCATGATAAGCATGTCCGTTAACAGTAAAAACGGGATGCTAAAAATTGTTCAGTTCATTAAAAAAAAATGTTCGAAGAGGAAAAATGAAAACAAAATAAAGCGTGTAATTTTCACTAAATAAGGGTAAAATCATATGAAAATGTGGAAATGAGACCTCTAAGGCAACGATCCGATTGTATCCCCGACTACTGCACCTAACAGTACGAGAAGAATACACAATGCCTTCTTATCCTTCTCAACTTTTGGTTCTGTTTTGATTTCCCTGTACGCTGATTACTGCGCAGTTCGCACGCTCAGTCAAGGAAATCAACGAGAAAAAGGTTGTTTCTAAGGCCAAACGCAGGGGAAAAGTTGCTTCCTCATTGGCCAAGGAGGGGTCTGCTGGTTGTGCTCGATCAGATCCGGTGAAGCCTGTTGCAGGTCAAGAGGGAGGAGTGCGTCCCAACCATGATGGAGGAGCAGGTCGTGAACCCTCTACGAAGGTTACCGATCCTGGTCGTGCTGTGTCGGTGTCAGCTTCCAAAGTGGTTGGCGAGGTCCCGGCCGTTCCCGGTAAGAAGCTCTCAATCCGGAAGAGCTCAAGGAAGAGGGACGTGATCGAGGACAAAATTTTCGTGTGTAACCTGCCGTACGACTCATCGGAGGAGTGGGTTAAACATGTATTCGGTACTTTTGGCGATATATCGTCAATGTCAGTTCTCCGCCGTCCAAATCTCAAAGGAAAACGTTTCGCGTTTGTTCGTTTTGAATCGAAGGAGGCTGCAGCTATGGCTGTTTCTAGCCTCAATCGATTCAAGGTGAACGGTTTTATCTTGTTCGTAGCTCTTGCCTGGCGACGGAGAGCCAATACGACGAATTGCGTGAAACAGAGCATAGGGTTTCAGGAGACACAGAAGCTAATCGATGGGAAATAGGAACTTGTGGTTTATGATCCTCGTGTGAAGTTCGGAGAAGATGGTGATTCCGGTGCGACGGAAGCTTTTCCGAGCGTGAAGTCAGATCTAGCTACCTTTGTTTTACACACTGTAAAACAGAGCTCTGTAAATCGTCCTCGTGTGGCGAGCGAAGCCGTGGTATCGAGTGATACTACAGAATCTCCGGTGATTTGCGGTTCGACCGGAGCTGGAATCGGAACAGGCTCACCGGAGTTGGTTGGAAATACAGTCGAATTGGCTCAGATCGTGGGGGAGAGAATCACGGATTCAAATCTAAACTCTGATGTTACGGAGAAGATAGGATTGTGTGGCGACGTTCGTGATTTGCTCGAACCCGTTTCGATTGATGGCAGCATCATCGCCCATGATTCCCGCGATATGCTAGAGGTTGAAGACGCACACTTGCGCGTCGAACTGTACGTTGAACAAGACCATACGATACATGCGGATGGGTTTGCTGATCAGGACCCAAATTCGCGGGGCAGTTCTAGTAGGCCCAGACCCAGTACCTTATGCCCAACCAGCAGCAGTATTTGTTGTTGGGCCAGAGCCGATAAGCCCAGAACGCGGTTCAGGTAGTATGGATATAGAGAAGGGTGTTTCGTCCGGGGATCAGTCCGGTCCATGGAAGGAGGCCCTGCTTAAGCCCCCGAAACGTATGAGCCGGGCCCCCACTTATCTTTCGGATTATAAAGTGTTTGGGATGAAGCTTCCACCCATTGAGAACGTGTCCCAAAAAGCTTTGCAATCAATCGAAGGGTGGGTGGACGAAGCTCTTGCGGCTAAGGCCCGTAAGGGGCGTCCTAAGTCTAATTTGGTACCTCGTACTCAAACTACCAGGTCCAAGATCCGAGCTTTAAATCATAAGCCTTCCAGTGTACCAACCTCAGATAGCGAGTGGTATGAAGAAGACTAGAAAAAGTTGTTTTGACTGGATTTTTCCGGTCGTTTTTTGTTAAGGGTTTGTTCCTTGTATTCTCTTATGGAGACTTTTGTAATCGTGGTTGCTTGTTTTTGGCTTCTCCTTCTTGGAGAATGACCATCGAATAAAATTTTTAGCGCTTATCCAAAAAAAAACAGTGCGAGTCCTCGGGGCGCTATTCAGACCGCTCGGTGGATCCAGGCTGGAAAAATATGATAGTCGGTCGGATCTCTGGTGGCCGGAAGATTGACAACCCGACCCTGCCTGTGCACAGATATAGAAGTGGGGGATGAAATGTACAATTTTATCAACCTAAGTTTCAACTACAAATGAGTGTATCAGGAGGAAGTCCTTGACCACAAAATAGATTAAAGTCATTATACTATATAGAGCCTTAGTAGGTCTCTTTACAAAAAAACTCTGAGATAAGTGAACCGACACATGCGGTGTTTGAAGAGTCATAAAGACTAACTGAAATAAAAACTAAATGATGATAAAACCAATGATTGTTTCTCAAGGTGTAGCCTTCATGCTCCATTCGTTGTATTAAACCGAACTTGAGATCATTGATTTCAAGAGGAGACAGAGCTCTTTTCACTACAAAGATAAAATCAGGTAAAATAAAAAAGACCCATTCGATTAACCAGATCCAGAATCGAGAGAGGGGTCAAGGAGGGTGCAATGGTAGAGGCTAGGAAGAAGGACGTGCCAGCGGCGGCTTCAGAGACGACAACGACGACTTCAGAGGCGGTGGCGGATGCGGTTTTAGAGACGGCGGCAGAGACTTCATGGAATTGCCGTCGAGATCAATCGTGGAAGAGTCTGTAGCAGGCGAGGACCCCTAAAAACAATTGGAAAAGGAACAAGCGATGTCGGCGACGGCGTGATCGTGATGATGGGAATTGGGGGTGAGATTGTGGAAATCGAGGAAGATAGGGAGGATGGAGATTGGGTAGTAATGACTCTCGTGGGCAGTGGACGAGCAAGAGAGGATGAAGAGAATAGGTGCTATATCGACGGGGAAGCAATACCGAAAAAAACGACATCGTCCCCAAAAAGAATCCAGTCGTCTGGACTAGAGGTTCTAAAACCCTAGCAGAACATATTAGGACACTCTTTCACACAAAGGATTATTGGCCAATCATGGTTTGATCATCTAGATAGCTTTACTTTGGTATTTAAATTAAATGTAACAGAAATATTTTTGTTCTCAGACGTTATTTTAAAAACAAAGATTTTAAAATTTAAATATTATTAGCATATGAACCAAATTTCCCTTAAACAAACTAGTTTGAGCAAATGTTGTGTATTAAATTAAATTCAAAAGTTAAAAATGTAAAAACCCACTCTTATGTGTTGGCCAAAAACATCAAACTACCCAAAGTTCAAAAATGTTTAATGAATGACCTAATGTTTTGATTACAAGTCATTTATATGCTTTTATAAAATTGTTACATGTCTTATGAATTTGTCACATATCATTTACACAGCTTCGTAAACTCACATATCTTTTACTTGTCTCATAAATTGGCCATAGATTATTTACATACTTTTACAAATTGATTACATATCTTCTATTTATCTTATGAATTAGTCAGAGATCATTTACATGCTTCTAATACTAACCAATAACATATAATAACTTACTGTTTTGACACAATACATAAGGGTAAGTTTTTACATTAAACCCTAAATTCAATACAAACTACTTGTGCTAAATCTGAAAATTTATTGATACTTTATATTCACCTAATTTTTATTTTTTTTGAAACGGGAAAGAGGTAGTTGTGTTACGATTTCATATCATGGTTACAAGGAGGGACATAACAGTCCCGGATACCAGCTTTTTGTCCCAACCGGCCGTAGCCCGTCGAGCGCACATAGTTCCATACACATAGTCTGCTTTGATTCGCAGATCTGAACTCAAGAGTTCCTCTATCCAACGTTACAATGAAATAACAAACCAAACTCCTAAACTTATTGAGCCAAAAAGTTATTTGACCTAGCACAGTGAATAACCAATAATTTATTCGACCTAAAATAGGATAAAAAATTAGCACACGAGCGAAAGAGCAAACTACCAAATCTGCGATGCCAGTTCTTCTAGGCCCCGTGCCATTGGAGCGATCTGGTATCGTCAATTCTTCGTCTTGATTCGCCCGGATCTTTCGAAGTAGTGCGGAAGACGAGAGCAACGATTCGACCCGCAACGGTTTGTTCGAGATCGATAGTCCTGACGTCGGGTGCCGTGGAGACAGACCCCGACTTACCGTCCTTCCTCCCGGATCCCAGATCCATCGAGGGAACGGACCCATGCCGGCGCATGGAGCCCGTAACCCGGAGAATGGCAGGAGGGCCACGGTGGCTGAAAGACGCCCGGGAAGAACGCGGACTGAGAGAGTGGCTGGTGGGCGGCAATGGACGGCGATGACGGCGACGACGAACCCTAAGTAGGGTAGAGGGAACCTTACCTGAAGGTAGTGGAGAGCTTTGAAGCCGGGACTTCGATGGTGGAGGCAGGGATCTGCCATGAAGGAGGGTGGGGAGGGGCTGTGCGCCGCCGCCCGCTCACCGATCCTTTTTTCACCTAATTTTTATTTAAGGTTTAAACCATATTAATAATTATTACAATTTAGAGAAAGAATCTTATTTTCATTTTGCTCTATAAAAATGAAATTCTAAATTGAAATTTTAACATCCTATGTATTGCGCGAATTGTGATAGAGTTGTGACGCTTCACTCTCTCACATAATAAAGACGACAATAAAGTAATATTGGTGAATTAATTTTGATGTATGTAATGTGTTTATAGACGATGAGATGAAATGTTAGTTGTTTGTTTCATTGTGAACATGGCCAGCTAAAAGAGGTTCCATAGTGTAGTGGGATTGGTTGGGAGATCAGATCATATATTTTTTTTCTTAATGTTTTAATATAAAAAATAAAGCACAAATGTTCCACTGGTTTTTGGTTGGAACAAGAAGAAGCTTGGTGGGATTCAGTCCGTCTCCTTCTCTCCGACCCACTGATTGTTGCTGTCTCTTATGAAATGAGGCTCAAATCGAACCCTTTCAAATCCCAAAGCTTCAATCACCACCATGTCTTCCTCAAGCTTGCTGTCTCATTCCTCTTAATTGCTTTTGCTTTCCTCCTCTTCTTCTCCGATTCTACACTCTATCCATCTCCACTTCTTGAGAAACTCACAGAGGCCGAGACACCCATCACTCTTCTAGAGATCAGTACAGAGTCTCTGGACGATTCTTCCCCGTCTCAGTATCTATCACCTCAAACTCAAACTCAAGCTCAACCTCTAGCTTTTGGTTCTCTTCCTGATTCTGATTCTGATTCTCTCAGTGCTGCTCCTGCCAATGACACCCAAACCTCTGAAAATGGTAATGGTAATTTTCTCTCATTTTTATGATGTTCCTGTAATGACATGCAAATGGGTGTTCGAGAAGTTAATGGGTTTTTGTTGTCTGAGAAAACCCAGATGTATGATCCCAAAATGGTTGATGGGTATTGATAATTTTCCCATTTTTGGATCTTTTTTTGGTCTGAATATGGCTCTATATTGTGCAAGTCCTTTGTTTGTTGTTTTGTATTTTGTAGTGATATTGTTTATATGCAGGAAAATGTGATATTTTTGATGGAGAATGGATCCAGGACCCATCTGGTCCATCTTACAGTAATGAGAGCTGCCATGTGATTGAAGATCATCAGAACTGTATGAGGAATGGGAGGCCTGATTCTGGGTACCAATACTGGAGGTGGCGCCCACGGGACTGTGAAATACCCAAGTTTGATCCTCTCAGGTTTCTTCGTCTCATGAGGAATAAGACATGGGCCTTCATTGGTGATTCCATTTCACGCAACCATGTTCAGTCATTGCTCTGCATTCTCTCCCAGGTATGCATCCAAGAAACACGAGTTCATCCTTTAACTATTCTTATTTGTTGCAATTATGTATGGAGGTTAGTAATCTAATCAACTTTTGTTGGTTGAGGACAGCTACTATAGTTAGACTAGAGCTCTAAAGAGGTTATGGGGTCTTTTTCTGGGCAGGTTTACCTACCTTATTAAATGAATTAAAGGTGACATAACTTGACTAATCTTATGTTTATCAACTAATGTTTCATCCTCTTTGGGAATGCATTGTTCATTGTAGAAATTCAGAATTATTGCTTTAACAAATTTGGACACTTTCACAAATGTACTATGCAGAGTTACATAGCTTGAAGTGGAATGTTCAAAAATAATTAGCTAGTGACCATTTAAGGCTGTCCTTAACATGGGGTCTTGAATATTCTAAAGTTGTCTGGTTTGCAATAATGCATAGGGTAGGTCCTATTGCAACTTGCAATTGCTTCTGTTGTGGTTCTGGGGTCCCCTATACTTTAGTGTAATTGGTCTCAATTCTGGTGTGTAATTTTGTTCCGCAGGTGGAACCAGGTATCGAGGTCTACCATGACAAGGAATACAAATCTAAACGATGGCATTTCCCTGCTCACAACTTCAACCTCTCTGTGATCTGGGCCCCTTACCTCGTTAAAGCAGCCATTTTCGAAGATATAAATGGAGTTTCTGCCTCGGAGACTCGACTCCATCTTGACCAACTCGACACCAAATGGACCGACCTATACAAGGACATCGACTACACAGTTATTGCCGGAGGGAAATGGTTTCTGAAAACCGCAGTTTACCACGAGAACAACACCGTGATTGGGTGCCACTACTGTCCCGGAATGAACCTCACAGAGCTGGGATTTGACTACGCTTATCGCAAGACTCTCCAGCTGGTCTTCAATTTCTTCTTGAGCTCTGACCACAGAGCAGTCGTGTTCCTCAGAACCACAACACCAGATCACTTCGAGAATGGAGAATGGTTCAGTGGAGGGACTTGCAATAGGACAGAACCGTTCAGAGAGGGTGAGATTGATATGAGAGATATCGATGTTATAATGCGTGATATTGAGCTGGAAGAATATGGCAAGGCTGCAGCTTTGGGCCATGGAATTGGGGTGGACTTGAAACTACTGGACACAACCAGGCTTTCCATGTTGAGGCCGGACGGGCACCCCGGTCCCTACAGGCAGTTCCAACCATTTGCAGAGAGCAAAGACGCTCAAGTTCAGAATGATTGCCTACATTGGTGTTTGCCCGGGCCAATAGACTCATGGAGTGATCTGCTAATGGAAATGATACTAGATGGGGATTCATAAAACATGTGAAAAACAAGAAATATATGTCAACATTGAAAAGCTAGTTCAACTTGTTTTTTGAAATTACAATTTTCACACCCTTGCCACTAGGGATTTTATTGACTCTTGATGCACAGTCTCAACATTATTAACTACAATTCAAAGAGGACACGTTTCAAACTGCATCTAGAAACTCAAGTTTCAAGTCACAACATACTCCAGAATAAGAAACTCAAACTTGTTAAAATCAAGTACCAGCAAACTGCGAGACCACTCCTCTCTTCATTCTACTTGGTTTGTGATTGAGCATTAGCGCTGTTCTTTTCAGGCTTGAGGAATTCATCCTGAAATTCAAAAAAAATGATAAAATGAGATGCTAGAGGAATATGTTATAAATCACAAGCACCAATAGACATATAACTTAACAATTGACAAGAAATAAAGGTATATGCATCTTCCATACATGAGAACCTACAGCTGAGTGATTATGGCATTATACTGTCAATCTAACTAATATCGTCAGCTGAGTACCAAAGCTCAATGGAAATATTGAAATAAGCAAAGCCAGGGAAATCCATAAAGAAGAAAGAAAATGTCAAACAGTCATTTGAATAACACAAGATAACTTTTCTCAAGTCATATTTATAAAATTTTGACAAACATGAGTAGTGAAACCAAACCTTCTCAATAATTGCAGACAATACCATTTAGAATTTTCAAATATGGGGTTGAATTTACATGATAACAATAGCAAGAGGATAATTTAAGAACATATGTTATTTTTATATAAGGCTGTTATGACCCTGCGTGATCGATCGCGTTATGGGATAGGATACGAGCTCGTTAGAAGGGAACCCGAAGACCTTTTGATACAAGCTCATGATTATCGAGGGAACTCGAGGACCTCGTAGGAGAGACCAAAGTATTTTATTAATTCTCAAGTCTGCTTTATTCATTAATCTCTCTTGGTATATATAGCCAAGAGATTACTTGGAGTCCAAGTTCTAATACACTTAAAGGAATACTACTAACTTACCAAATCCTAACACATAATTAAAAGGAAATACATTAAAAGGAAATACTCTCAAACTAGGACATTAATTTAAAAGGAAATATAATTAACCCCCAAACCCTAGCCGGCCACACCCTTGTGGGGTGCTTATCCCACTCCGTTACGGTCCGTAAGGCCCATAACAAAGGCCAAACAAAAAATGAATAAAGCCTTAGAAATACGAAATAAGCAATCACTGAGGTTCGTTTAACCTAGATTATCATGCAGCAAGCAGCACAATATGTTCTTCCTTCCATATAATAAACATAACAAAAAAATGATGTTTTTCAAGAGCAATAAACAGTAAAAATAGAATAACATTTTCATTAAGTCAGATCGTCCTAACAACAAAGTTAGGGATTGTACAGACATTACCATCCCCGAAATAGTAATGTAGGCAACAATCTAAATTTGGGTGGAAGAGAGAGTGAAAAGGAGGTTTAAAATTATGGTTGTTTCTGCTGTAAGCATAATAATAAATGGGAATTTAAAACCTCATTGGAGCCAACTTAACCCAATAAGGATAAAAACACCAAACCAAACTGCGTAATGTTTTGAAGTTTTTAAAACATGTTCTCTTATTATCATAAACCCAAATCCATTGCAGCAAAAAATAAAACGAGTAGAATAGTGTTAAAATTTTATACCCACAAAATAATAGAAATCGAATTAAAAAGGGTAGTATGCTTAAGCAGCCATTAGACGATATATGCAAAAGCCCATTCAAGTGAGAACAAGTAGCTGGTAATGAAAGCTATATGAATCATCTGATGCATTAATAGTTAAATAAAGGGATAACTCCATAAGACAACTATCGTCCGACTTTCGTTTTCACGTTATAACTACAAATTTTGTAGTCGACCATATCACATCGTTGGGTAAAATAATTTTCAAAAAACATAATCTTCTGTGAAATATCACACAAATCGTTGGTTTTTTTTTGGGATAACTCCATAAAACAACTATCGTCCGACTTTGGTTTTCAAATTATAACTACAAACTTTGTAAAGTTAACCAAAATTTGAGGGTATTATCGTCTTTACATGCAACTCGTTAATGGGCCGTCACAGAAGATTATGTTTTTTGAAAATTATTTTACCCAACGATGAAATATGGTCGACTACAAAGTTTGTAGTTATAACGTGAAAACGAAAGTCAGACGATAGTTGTTTTATGGAGTTATCCCTTAAATAAATACTAGACAGAATCAACAGCCATTTTCAATGGTAAAATCATAGGGAGGATAGATGGGTTTCACTGGACCGAAGGAATCACAGCCATCTTTATGTAGAAGTATGAAATGAAGTGGCGAATAAAAACATCCCTTCATCTATTCTTATTTCTTCTAACTTGCAAGAACTGCATCCTTTCAAATTCCATTATCATTTCATAAAATCTATATATTCAGTATAATTGGTTGTGGTTTGAAGTAAAAGAGACTATATAAAAACAGGACAAATTTGAGATGGTTCAGAGTACAATAAAAAGCATAAGGATTTGCCAATCGACCAATTCATCCATGATTCTCTCTACATGGTTCCCAGAAACATATGCAACTTTGAGATTAAAAAAACAAATAAAATGGATCTCTAATCTTATCAGTTCCTTGGGTCTATAGTAAAAGCAGATGAATCAGCTAGGTTCAGTTCAAAACAACAATTTTTAAGAATAAGATTAGAGACCATCATAACATAATCGGATCTACACTAAAATCGTACATAAATAGACTGATATATAGAATCGGGTAACCATGTGAAAAATTAGGAAGAAAAAGGAAAAGTAGGGTTTCGAAGACGAGAGAGGTCTTACGTTTTGAAGAAAGAGGAAATGGGCAGCGACCACAGAGCCAACGACGGAGCCCAAAATGGTGACCGGTCCGGTCAGCAGACTCCATTTTCTGTATATCATCGTTTCTCTTCGCTTCTCCGACTCTACCGAATCTGCCTCAGGTTGCTTCAACTCTCCAGAGGACAACGAAATTGCTCAAGTATGAGGAGAAACTTATATGGGTTTCATGGGCCGGGCTGGGCCCATATTGCTCTCCCGTTCCACGGGCCCATTTTGAACAGAGCTGGGCGTTATGGTTTCGGATAGTGATGACAGAATTTTGGGTGTGCTTTGTGGGAATATGGTATCGGCTTTAAAAGCACGCAAGTTTGGATCTTAGACTGGGTTTGGCCCATATTGCTCTCCCATCACACGATCGTTGAATTTGTTTTGTTTTCTTAACACTATTTTTGTTTCAAAAATAAATAAATAGAATAGGTGCACGTAAAGTTAACATAAATTTAGTCACCATTATCACAAAATTTTATATTTACAAATAAAAATATTTATTTTATTGTACACCCCAGTTAATACGTGGTTACTTGACTTCATTATCATCAGGTCGTTTACTAATTAGTAATTACATACCATCAATGTGTCATATTTTTAATATATTCAAGTTTTCTAGAGAACGTCGAATTTGAAATTTATTGTGTAGACAATACGGAGTTAATAATCTTAGAACCCACACGATATCTTCAACTACCAATAATTACAAAAGAGTTCCGAAAAGGACGACAGTAATAAATGAAATGATATGAGGATAAATCTAGATTGGGATAAGATTCATGAAAGGAGAAGGACAAACACTAAAAAAAACTCATAATTACAGGTTAGTTAGGGGTGTCCAAAATTGACCCATAATCCAGTCCACCCGGTCAACCCGTCCAATCCGGCTCCAGTGGGTTTGCCCCCATGGGTTACGGGGACGGGCCCGGGTTCAAAAATACCAAACCCGGAGTGAGCGGTCCGGGTAGTGGATCCGTGACATGTTTCCTACATAACACAGACCACACGGATATGGTACAAGTCCAAGGTCTAAGGCCACACTCTTACAATTTTAGTTACTTTCACATATAAAGATGAAGATTAATGGGTTGCTATTTTGAAGATGATTACCAATTTTGTAATAGAACATGTCGTAGTTTTGTGTTGAACTAATCTTTTGTAATCGTAATCTATTTTGGATCAACTTGAACTCTCAATTCAACGTTTGTAATCCTTGAACCTTTGATAAAGTTTAAATAGCGTATGAAGTTTTTCCATCATTAAGAAGTGACCAAATTGAGAGCTTCTAAGCACTATTTAATAACTTTTTAATGCTTTTTTTGGATAATGAAAAAATATTTGAAAGTATATGTACTACTACTTACGGTTAATGTTATCAATTGTTATTAAATTCGGATGGGTTGGTCCAACCCGGTGAACCGGCCCATAATCCGGACGGGCGGGTTAAAAGGTCTTTTTTGGGCCAGGGACCGGGAGTGGGTTAAATTTTTCGAACCCGATCACTCCGGGTCGGTTCTAAAATTTGGCCACGGGGTCGGGGCCCGGCCCATGGACACCCCTAAGGTTAGTTAACAAAAATATAATTTCAAAGAATATTAAGTAGATTACCCCATAGGGATAATCTCGTTAAATAAAATAAATATGTCACATTACTTATTTTTATTATATTGATTGATTTTTAAAATTGTTCACCTAACCATACACAAGTTATTTGTTTTTCTTTCTCATTTTATTCTATTTTAATTATAAAGGGTAAAAATACCCAATAACAATTCAGAGAACTTGAGCAAGAGTATTTGTATATCGTTAACTTTTCATATTTTTTTTGATGATAAGCGATTTGAAATTTTCATTATACATGAGAGTACTACAATGAAAGGTAGAATACTAGGCCAGAGTGAACGATTCTAAGAAAACCAAAACAAGAAAATACAAACTGAACTAGCAAAAAGTCTGAAAGAACTAGTAAATAACAACAGACTGATAAACTATTAAAACAGAGGCCGGACCAATGCGACAAATGGTAGTTAAAAAACAAGCTTAGGTTTCTTTGCCAATCCACAAAAGTTGCCTCCAAATGTAACAAAACTGCTGACCGAAGAAGATTGAAAGATAGATGTTGCAGCTTCAAGAAGGATGCTTCAACAGGTTCGGAAACATTAGAATAAACCATTGCATTCCTCCTCAGCCATAACACCCACAAGGCAGTATATGCTACATGAAGCCATTTAAGCCAAAATATCCTAGGCCAAAGCCCTCCCAACTATATAAGACCAAGTTAGTAGCCGCAAGATGGACATAAACAACTCCCCACCACCTGTAAACTCTTGTCTAGAAAGCCCATGCAAAACTACAATGAAGAAAAATGTGATCTGAATCTTCAAAAACAGTATATAAAGCTACTGCAAATTAAAAGTCTCTAATTCCGAAAACATTCTCTCTCTGTCGAGAGAAAACATTAAGAGACATGTGCTCCCCTATCATTATCGTACGCCAGTCGCGCCCCTACCCTGAGGAAGACGTCACCGCTGCTCCTCCAATGCAGTCGTTGCCGTCTGACCACGCCGCAACCCTACCTATTGCACCCCTACCATCACCGCCTGTCCTTGTCCCCTGACCACTTGGAAAACCATCCATGGTGATGACAAGCGTCTTCTGGTCAGTCCTTTGAAGGGACGCCAGAAAAAGAAAGGAAAAAACCCTCCCCCGACCTCTTCAATGTTGCTCCCTCTTATGCCGCAAGCACTACCACTTCCTCCGCCGGTTTTGTCGATGGTGCCTTTTGACCCAAGCATGACGTCCCCTGAACAGTCACGAACGAAAGCACGGCGAGGCCGCCCGCCTAAATCCTTGGGAGTACCTTTGGTACCGGAGGGATTAGGTCAGGTATTCCCTTCGTCGATCGCTTTTGAGAATCTGGAAACCATTGTCGTTGACCCTAAGTCACCAGTTGTTGGGGACAACCACTCGGGTTTACTACCGTCCTGCCTTGACCGGGCGACGTTCAAGGTGCCAGAATTCCTGCATCCTCTATTGCCGAGCACGGACCGGATCCCTTTCAAGGCTCGAGTCCCCGCCTCTCACAGTACCTACGCTGGCTCTAGGGCCAGTGCATCCCGATTCTCCTATTCAAGCTCTTCAGGAGAGTCTATCGAGTTTCTCTTTAGGTTATGAGAAACCTCTGTATTTCCTCATCATCGAAGCGGCTGTCGACCCGAGAGCTTTGGCTCGACAACAATTCGGTATGCTCGCACGGCTTCTGACGGACCGCCATCCCCGTAAGGAAAACCTATTGCGAATAATTACCAATGCATGGGGTACCTCGGTGGTGGGGTTGGTGATTAAAGACGTCAAGCCCGGTGTTTTTGGTTTCTACTTTGCCAGTACGGGCAGCCGGGTGTGGGTTCGGGGGCACGAACCTTGGTGCTTTGACGGGCACCCTTTGCTTCTTGGAGAGATTGATCCAGCGGCTCGAGCTCTCCCATCCTTAGACCGGATCCAATTACGGGTTCATGCACCTGGCCTCCCATCATGCGTTCGAATCAGGACAACGGGGGAGAAAATTGAAGCAGCTTTGGGGACCACAGTGGGGGTCATGTGCGATGACTATGGACAATGTTGGGTGGGGCAGTCCGAGTGCATTTTTGGCACTCCTTGGACCGCCCTCTCTGGCGGAATCTGTTGCTTCGGATTACGGAGTTTCGGGATCCGATCACATGCACCCTCACCTACACGAAGTTACCTACTTTTGTGGGAATTGTGGGTGGATTGGTCACACGCCACCAGCATGTGACAAAGAGATGTTGGGGATCCACAGCTTCGACAAGTCCCTCCTAGAGTATCCGAAGGACAAGTAGAACAGGGTCTATGCAATCGACTAGAAGAAGTCGGTCAGTGTACAACCGGGTTTTGACCGTCTGACTCAGATTACCGCACCTAATCTTGCTTCACATCGGGGAAGGGGACCAATCGTAACCCACAACACTACACCCAACGAGCGTGTATGTGGGGATGGTCTTCTAGGTTGGAAAAACATGGTAGAAGTCCAGTCCTCGATCAGTGGAGTGGAGGCGCCTTTAAGGATGACACCTGGAACAAAGAGGGATTCCATTGGAGAACCCCGAGAAAATCAAACGAGGGCTGGAAAGAAGCCTCGCCAAGGAAATTGAGTACCACCTATGGCTTCAGGGATGATTGCTGGAAGGGATCCTTGAGACGAGCCAGTCCTTCCTCCACCACTGCAAAACATAGGTGCGGTTTTCAAGTAGATTATATGGGTCCTTTTCAGGGGAATGAGCGGCGATTCGACCACACTGTTGGAGAAGGATTTTTGTCTTTCTCATTAACTCAATTAGGTAGGGGTGTGCAAAATATCTGCGACCCGCAACCCACCCGATAACCCACCTGACCCGCAACCCGAAAAATAATCATCCGTCGGTTTATCGGTCGGATTTGGGACCTAAAATATCCGATCCGCAATGTAATGGGCGGATTACGGGTTGAGTACCATTAACCCGTGGATGACCTGATCCGCCCAAGCTCAGTCTAAAACATCATCGTGACCGTCCATCCACTGACATATCTTACAGCTGTAATATACCCACCGATTCCTCTACCATTAACCTAAATCTCAGAAAATCTTTCTCTCTCCTGTCATTTTTCATTTCATCTCTTTCCTCTTGCCGCTGTTTTTTCACTCCTTCCCTCTCTCACTATTTTATCCCTAGATCTAAGAAGCTTCAGCACCCTTGTCTAATCTCGAAGCCTCCACGCCAAAACTCGAGTTCACCGAGTTGGTTCAACATCATCTTCTTTGCTTCAGGTTTTACCAAAAGTGAAGCCTCGATCTATCCAAACAAACCCATAAAATACTGATGGAGTCTTAAGGAAGACTAAGGTATGAGATTGGGGTTATGGTTTTGGGTGTTTTCAATTGAAGAACATGTATGAGAGTTACTAATTCAAGGTTGGGTTTTGGGTGTTTCTAATCAAATACCATGTATGAGATTCACTAATTTAAGGTTGGGGTTTTGAGAACACTGGTTCGAGGTATATTTAAGAGAAAATTTGTTGATATTTCTGGATGAGTGTGTTGATATTCAAAGTATTGTATGAGCATGAGTTTTTGATTTTGTTTGGTTTCGATTTACATCATAATCTTCTGGATCCATCTGATACATGAATCTCTATAATTTCAATCCAAACATTCTTTTTATTTTTATTTTTTATTATTCGGATCATGCGGGTTCCGCCCGATCCGCCCGAGATCCGATCAAACGGATCGGTATTCAACATAGGTCATCCGTGGGCGGATTTTGGAACGAAGTAACCCGATCCACAAATATGCGGGCGGGTCTATTTAGGGTGCGGGTTGGGCGGTTAACCGCCCATGCACACCCCTACAATTAGGTATATATACAAGTATTGATCCTGATTCAAAATACAAGATAACCTAATCTATAATACAAAATACAAATGGTATATTGAGTATCGTTATCTAACACGCCCCCTCAGTCTGAACGGGAGGAGGCAAGACGTTCAGATTGTCCCTGAAATCGGAGAAGAGAACCTACGGGAGTCCCTTCGTAAAGATGTCGGCAATCTGGGATCTGGAGGGAACGTGGAGAACCCAAACATGGCCTTTAGCAACCTTTTTCCCGGACAAAATGGATATAGAGCTCAATATGCTTCGTGCGCTGATGTTGAACATGATTACCAGAGAGATAAATGGCACTCACATTGTCACAATAAATCAAGGTAACTCGAGACAAAGGACAATGGAGTTCCAAGAGCAAGTTCCGAAGCCAGCAGGATTCAGAGACGACATTGGAAACGCCTCGATATTCAGCCTCCGTGCTAGATCGAGAGATAGTGGGTTGCCGCTTGCAGGACCAGGAAATGAGATTGTCACCTAGGAAAACGCAATAGCCAGACGTGGACCGCCGAGTGTCAGGACAACAATCTCAATCAACATCAGTGTAAGCAACTAACTCCGAAGTATTGGAAGTGTAAAGATGAAGGCCTAAGTGGAGCGTCCCTGAAGATATCGGATAATGCGCTTGAGAGCTGGCATATGAGAATCACGCGGATCGTGCATGTGTAGGCAAATCTGCTGAACCGCATAGGAGATGTCCGGCCGGGTGGACGTGAGGTACTGCAATGCGCCTGTAAGATTGCGATATAGAGTCGGGTTGGCATAAGGAGCACCAGACATGTAAGAACCGCCCCCGGTCGACCCCGGTCGAACCGGAGGTTTTCGGCGAGAGTTGACTTTTTGCCGGAAAAGTCAACCGATGACTTGGCGAGTCATTCGGGACCCATTCGGGGCCCAGAAAGCTTAGCCGTCGTTACGATTAGCTTAGTTGGGCCGTTCCCTTTCAAATGACTGTAAATTTGGAATAGTCAACTTTTGGTCTTTTCGGTCAAACCTCGTTCCTAAACAAATTAATTAAACTTGTGCTGGATTTTCCTAAGAGGAGGGGTGGTCCCCACATGGACAAGTTTCTAATGTGTCTTGGATGAGAAGTAACAAGGTGGGAAGGACCATTATGCCCCCAAACTTAAACTTAAGGAGGCTTAGACTAAGGAGGGCAAATGGGTAACTTCAACTTGGTCTTTTAAGGGTTTGGAAGCAACAAATTCAACATATTTGCTATAGTTGGCCGAAAATAGGGAGAGAAAAGGAGAGAAGAGAGGCTTAGAAGCTTGAGGAGGAAGAAAGAGAGAAAAGGTTTGATTTTTGGGTTTGATTCTACTCAAAATTCATCAACAACACTTGATTCTTCATCTCCTCTCTATTTCCAAGGTGAGCATCCCATCCTTTTTCGTTTTTGATGTTTTGGGCTCATGGGTTTTGAGGAGAAATGATGAACTTGGTTTGGGTATTCGAAGTTTGATGTTGATTTTGGGGAGAAAAGGAGTGGTAGATGATGTTTTTAATTTGATTTGTGGAAGTTTTGATGAAAACCCATGATGGGTGTTGGATTATTGACGAATTTGGAGCTGTTTTGGAGGTTTGGGAATGTCAAAAATGGAGTTTTGGAGTTGTTTTCGTGAAAACCCGAAGCTGGAGGAAGAAGAAGGTGAACCGTGTCAGGCCCGTCACGGATCCGTAACGGTCACGTGACGGGAGACGTCACGGATTCGTGAGGGAGACCGTGACGGCGTCAGTCACGGCTCCGTGAGGAGAACCGTGACGGCCTGGACCACGGATCCGTGACCAGATCCGTGGCGGAGCCCATCAAGGATCCGTGACTCGAACCGTGACAGACCTGTTTTTGGGCCTTTGGGCCCAATTTGTTGGACTTTCGACTTTAGGACGGTTATCTATAACCAAGTCCTTTTAGGGTAGTTCGGGAACGTTTTCTTTTTAAAACCTTTATGAATTACTCATAATTTGCAAATTGTTTTTTAATCAAGACCTTGGACCCGAGCGTGACGGAGGAGTAGGCACTTGGACATCGAGAAGTGGAGGAGGAAGCTAGACAGGTCGTCAGCAGCTAGGAGTTTTGAGTTGTTTTCTGTTGAGGTAGGGAACGTAGCGGATACCAATTTAATTACGGAAAGTTACTAGTTTGTATGTAAGATGATAATAATAAAACCGGAAAGGTCCTAGTTTGTATATAGGATGTGATTAACTAGAATAACCGCTTTCGATTACATTGATAACCGGACGAGTCATAGTTGGCATATAGGATGTGATTCACTAGAATAATCGCTTTCAATTCTTGGGAAATTGATGTGCTGGTAGAATGGCCATGTCGGGCCTTAGGGCTGCGTGTTGATTGTGATGCCATAATCTATGTTTGAGATGCATGATGCGTGGTAGTCGTTGATTAGATTGAGAATCGTAATAAGATTTACTTGGTGTAGCATGTTGTTGCTATGTTTGGGCAAGTGTGCCATGCGTGATGTGACGTGAATTATTGATTGTGACATGATCGGGTGAGTGATAGACCGATATGTGTGTTATGGTGAGTTGGCTCGGTTGGAATACCGTGGTCGAACTATGTAGTATGATGCGTGTTATGCTCTTGATGTGTGTTCCAAGAGGAGGTGTAACCGGTGTGATACCTACACCGAGGGATGGTTCCGGTGTAGGGTATCGAGGCCAAGGATGGCGTGATCAGTACCCCGATGACCTGTGGTCCGGGAAGATGTCCGACCGAGGAATGTGCCGGTTCGGTACGTATGGTGAGTAATGCCCCGAGTCTGTGTGACGGGAAGACATCTGACTAAATGTATTTCCGGTCAAGGATGTTACCCTGAGTCTTACTGACGGGAAGATATTGGGACCGATGTTGTGTGTTCCGGTACGATATAAGTGGGACGGGCTGTGATAGTCGTTGATATTGAGAATTGTTGTGTGGATTATGTGTCTGTCCTGCTGTGTGTTGCTTGCTTGATAATTGGCTGTGTGCATTTGGTTAAGTGTGGCTATGGTCTCATGAGACTCTGTGGTGATTGGTAATTCCCAGGTACGTTGTTAGTAGTTATGCCCTGCTAGTATGCCCTAACTAGACGGTTACTCGTGGTATTGAACTGATGTTCATAACCCTGACTACTTTTCCTACTGAGCGAAAGCTCACCCCTTACCTTGTTGTCTTTCAGGTGTTGAGCGGGTTCTAGACTAGCGGGATTCTCGGCGCTTGGGAGCCAGCGAGGGTCTGGTCTAGGGTCTAGTGACGTACCATTTACTTTTACTGAACTATTTTACTATGTGTTTTACCGAGCTATTGACTCGTGTTATTTATTGGAACTTTAAAATGTTATTCGAGACCCGTTTTGGTTTTAAACTGCTTTATTGTCTTTTATTATGTATTACTTTAATTCACGTCTCGAGTCCGGTCAAAAATGGATTTGGGGCGTGACAAGACACCCCACTCACTTTCGCCTTCGTATCAACTGGAGTAGCGGACGGAGAACAGGAGCTCATGCCAGCACGGTGAACGACCTCCTCAGTATATTTCTGTTGGGAAAGGAACATACCCGCTGAATGTCTAGCCACAGCAACACCTAGAAAAACTAACAAGGGCCCAAGATCCTTCATGGCAAACTCAGAATCAAGTTGAGACATGATTGAAAGACGCAGAGTATGACTCGAAGCTGTCAGAATAATATCATCCACATATAATAACAGAAATGCAGTATCAGAGCCTTGCCGATATATAAATAAGGAGTGGTCAGACTAACTGTGAGAAAACCCGATGGTGGAGACAAAATCTGTAAAACGCTGATACCAGGCCCTCAGTGCTTGCTTCAAACCATAAAGCGAACGGTTCATCAAACATACATGATCGGGATGAGAGGTGTTACGAAAGCCAACAGGTTGATACATATAAACGGTCTCACTGAGATTGCCATGTAAAAAGGCATTCTTGACATTCAGCTGATGAATAGGCCATGACTGCGAAACTGCTAGACCGAGGACTGTCCGAATAGTAGTCGGCTTGACCACTGGGCTGAATGTCTCATCACAATCGACCCCAACATGCTGCGAACGGCCATCACCTACAAGACGAGCTTTATAACGCTCATACGAACCATCAGACCGTCTTTTATGACGAAAAACCCACATAGACTGAATCACATTGGTGTTAGCAGGACGAGGAACTAAATCTCATGTCTTATTTTTAATTAAATCATTAAAATCGTCAAGCATTGCTAATTTCCAATTTGAATCGGATAGGGCGAGGGTGGGAGATTTGGGTATAGGGGATGGATCCATGGATGAATGGAGGTTAAATAAAACTTTGGGTTTAGAGATACATGATCGGGCCCGAGTAACCATGTGATGAGAGGGAGTCGGATGAGGAGCAGGGTGATGATCATGGGCCGAGAGGTGTTGGCCAGACTCAGGAGTGGGTGCGGGCTGATCTGGAGAGAGCATTCTAGGAACCGGGGAGGGAAGTGTAGGTGAATGGGGATCAGATGGGACGGGTAAAGCTTGTGGGCTGGGAGGTGCTAGAGCAGGTGGACTTTGTGTGGCGGTTGGGCGAGGTGGGCTCGGCACAGTGGAGGGAGCGGGACTGGGCCGAGGAGGGACAGCTGGCGCAGAGTATGGACGGTGAAGCCAAAGTAGTCGGAGCAGCGGAAGTGGTTCATCATCCAAAAATGAATAAGCTGCAGGTGAAACAAGAGAGGAAGAATATGGAAATATCGTTTAATCAAAAATAACATGTCTACAGAGAATGACATTTTGTTGCTGAATGTCGAAGCATTTGTATCCTCGATGCTGCGAAGGAAATCCAAGAAAAACACATGCCGATGATCGATATTGCAATTTATTCCGAGAAGTAGACGGGTTAAGAGGGTAGCAAAGAAAACCAAATGGACGAAGATGAGAATAAGTAGGAGTACGAAGAAAAAGAAATTGCGTGGGAGAAGAAAAATTGAGAATTTTGTAAGGAAGGATATTATGCAGATAAGTTGTCATATGAAGCGCATGATTACAAAATGTAAGAGGAAGATGAGCATGTATAAGTAAAGTACGAACTATATTATTGAAAGTACTGATTTTACGCTCAGCATGCCCATTCTGAGATGATGTATGGGGACAAGAAAAACGAAAAATAATTCTTGTAGATATACATAACTGACGAAAAGAAGAGTTGTCAAATTCTCTACCATTATCACATTGAAAACTTTTGATAGGACGACCAAGATGAGTACGAACGTAGTTAGCAAACATCGTAAATATCGAAAATACTTGAGATTTAGAACCTAAATGAAATGTCCATAAAAAATTCGTGTAATCATCAAGCAATAATAAATAATAATGATGCCCAACAGAACTTAAGATAGGAGTAGTCCATAAATCAGCATGAATAATGTTAAAAGCAGAAGAAGTATTGTTCAACGAAGTAGCAAAAGGAAACTTAACATGTTTTCCAAACACACAAGACTGACAAATATGAGGTTTAATGTTTGAGGATCAAGAAATTAAATGTTGATGTCTAAGAGAATAAAGAATAGGATCATCGGGATGACCCAGCCGAGAATACCAAAGTTGTGGAGACAATGCAGCTAGAGCCAAAGGAGAATTTGTAGACACAAATGGTGTAACTAGATAGAGGTCACTGGAACTGTTGCATCTCAACACCGGTGTGCCCGTCCGAAAATCCTTCACAGAAAAACCAAACGGGTCAAACTCAACTGTAACATTATTATCAGTGACAAAACGATGTACCGACACTGGATTTTTGACAATTTTTGGGGTATGAAAGACATTATTCAAACGTAAAGTAGGGTGAGATGGGGTTAAGGAAGCATGACCAGAACCGGTAACATGAATAATAGTACCATCACCAACAATAACTCGACGAGCAATGCTAGAATTAAAATAAGGTGTTAGACTACCTGAGGTAGAAGTCATATGAGAAGAAGCACCTGAGTCCATATACCAGTTGGGATCCGGCTGTTGTAGGTACATCGTGTGCGTAGCTCGGTCTATATCTGTAGGGACGGTGGAGACAGAATGTGCCTGATAATGAGCCTGAGGATGCTGGCCCAATACCCCCGACTGATGTGCATTGCCCGAATTGGGCATGGACTGTGGACGGGGAGCGGCCCACTCCATGACATGGACGGGTATGGGCAAGGCGGCCTAGCCCAGGAGTGGACATTCCAATATGGTGGTGGCTGCCAAGGGGAACCGGAGGAGTTGGAAGGAGGACCGTGGTGATGTTCGCTGGTGCGAGACTGAGAAGAAGACCGACCACCTCGGAAATTCGTCCGACCACGTCCGTGGCGATTACTGGAGCCACGATGAGCAGTATCAACAACTGCTTTAGACCCAGAGCTCGAGTCATCCGAACCAGAGGAGGCAACAAGGGCCGAGGAAGAGGATAAGGAAGCTTGCTTCTGTTTTCTCGTCTCCTCCGTAATTAACCTCGACCTAGCATCATAAAAGGAAGGCAAGAGATTGCATTTTTGAAGCAATATGGAAATTCTATCATAAGCATCAGATAAGCCAGTGACCAGTTGCAATACCAGTCGATTATTAGAAACCGGTGCACCCACATTCGAAAGCTGATCAGACGGAGTTTTAAGTTGTTGACAATATGCAGATACATTCGGAAAATCATCTAACTTTGTGGTAGAAAATTGATGTTCAAGATATACCGCACGAGAGTGCTTATTGTCTTGAAAAATATTACGCAGTGACACCCAAGCATATGCAGCAGTAGAATCAGGTGCAATTATAGTTTGAAGCAAGTCAGATGATATAGTATCATAAATCCACTGTAGAACTGCAGCGTCAAGACGTTGCCAAAGAGCAGCACTTACAGGTGGAGGGGTCTGAAGTTGATCCGAGCGTGCTGAAACAGCAGTGGCGCCGCCGGGACCAATCTGGACAGAGTCGTCCTTGCTGGATTGAGCAGAAATAGCGGCCTAATTATAGTTATATTTTGATGAGTTGCAGAAAATAGTAGCAGAGGAGGAATAGAAACGTATTCTGATGAGTTACAGAAAAAAGGAAACAGAGAAAATAGGGTTGCGGAGAGAAAAAGAAATAGAGTTTGGATCAAACTAGGAAACTGATACCATGTTGGAGAAGGATTGTTGTCTTTCTCATTAACTCAATTAGGTATATATACAAGTATTGATCCTGATTCAAAATACAAGATAACCTAATCTGTAATACAAAATACAAATGGTATATTGAGTATAGTTATCTAACACACACCTTGAGCAGTGTTTTGCAGTACTTTTTCATTTCAGTCATTTACTTTCATCAAGACCGTCTTCGACGTTCTACTGTTGATGAGTTATTGTTAGACCTAGGGCAAGATCAAACATGTAATAGCTCTTTTTCGTGGTAATAAAAGTGCTTCTTTGTTCTATAAAAAGGCTACTAAAAATTAATTTCTCCACGAGAACTTGGTAGCAGAGTTGAAAACCAATTAAAAATTCATTATTGTGGAGTATTGTTTCATTTACTCTCTAAATAGAGTAAAGGGAGAAAAATTGAAAGTTAATTGTCTGGGTGTATCATTGGGCGCTTCCATAATAATTGTTTTACTAATTTTTTTTCTCAGTTCATGTGTGAAATTCGAAGGAATTGATATGGGGTCCCAACCGTATATGTTATTTAATGATATTTTTTTTTTCTTCATGTTTTTAGCTGTTTTCGTCCTCATTTAGTCTAAACTAAACGACTTTATTTTTCTCTTTTTGATTTTCGTCTTTCTACTTCGTGCATTTCTCCTATACATGTACCTCAAAGAATTCGAAAAGAGACGTTGATGCACCGCGATGCATCTTAACAACATCAATTACTCCTCTTTTTATAAAAAAATATGAACAATAATAATTTTTTTTTATCAGCAAATTATTTTATAGATAGAAAAGCACATGATCATGGCCAAACCATCAATAGTTAAGAAACACTAAATTTAATAAAGTAGCAACTCTTAAGATGTAATATAAAGTAGTACAATTAAATGATCTTAATTATATGAGTGAAGTAAGATATTGTAATGGGTTAAATAATCTAACTATCTTGCAATGATAGTGCCGAACTGCTCTCCAAAAAACATCTCTGAGGTTCCCTTCAAACCTATTTGGGTTTTCGTCGCCGCCGCCCTCATCCATCCTCTCCGACCACCTGCCTCCAGTCACTCCACCGCCCCTCACTCATCATACTCCTCTCTCCAGCCAATGTCACCCAGCCGAGCTCGCTCGCTGTCGTCGTGGTCCGCCTCCGACCGCCTGCGCCTGGGCTTCCACCGCCGCCACAAACTCCCCCTCGACACCAACCGTGTCCATTTTCGATCATTCGATGTCGGATCTCCCTACTCCCCATCTCTATGAGTCGGAAATGGTCAACTCCGACCAGATCCACTCACATGCAGAGGTCCATCGCGACCTCGGGGCCTCCGCCCAGCATCATGCTCGCCGCGCCGCCAATCTCCCGCCGCTGCTCGGCCCGGCTTTTGCCTCCCCTCGGCAGCCGCCGCACACGACGGATCTGAAGGACAAGCCGGGCTTGCCCTCGATAGATCTGAAGGACAAGCCGGGTCTGACCTCTTCCATCACGACGCCTCTGGTCGTCGGCGATGCCATTGCTCCACCGGAGTTTTGTCCGTCTTACACCGGACTGTCATCAACGCCGAGGGAGGTCTACCGGGATTTGATCACCCTTCCCCGGCCAATCCAGTCTCCGGTGAGTACCCACCGTCCTCCTTCGACCGAGCGGGGACAGACTGCTAGCCCTATCTGCCTGAGGGCTGGCCGGCCATCGGGGACGCCTTCGGAGGTTCAGGTAAGCCGCATCTCCCCAATCCCGGATTGGGAGGATGAGGATGAGGAATTGGTGGTCTCGGACGAGGGGATTCCGCTGTTTACGTCGGGATCGTACGAGTTCTCTCTGGAAGTGAGGGTTGCAGGGGACGGATCGCACAATCAACACATCGTTTGCGGGATGATGTTGCGGAAATGGAAGGTTACGTGGATTCGGGTGGAGTTTCTGGCCCCCGACGTCACGGGCTATCACTTCCCGTCTGCTAAGTCCATAGAAGATATCCGCCATAGGGGTCCCTGGAGCTTTAAGGGCTTTCCCCTCCTCCTTGAACCGCTCCGGCGTTTCGATCAAGCGGAAGACATCAGCTTCAACCATGTGGAACTCGGGGTCAGGGCACTGAACATCCCGGGAGGAGTGAGGAACTCGTACATCCGAGGTCTCCTAGCGGGCAGTATAGGCACACAAATCCTGTCGGCCCCAATTCCAACGGTCCGACGGGAGGACAGGCATCTTTGGTTGCGGGTCCGTATGGAGCTGTCTCGGCCACTGCGGCGTAGAACCAGACTTCGTTTCCCAGGTACTGATTCCTCTATTGTGATAGACCTGCAATACGAGAGAGTGGTGGACTTTTGTCGCAGGTGCGACATGTTGACACACAGGTTACCGAACTCCCAGCCTCTGCTGCAGGGTATTGGTCGGGAGGAAGTCCGGTATGATAGGTCTATTCTGGTTCCCCGGGACTTGGACGTGGATCAACTGCTCCAAAGGGTCTGGGAGACACCTCCTCCAGTATCACATCCGGCGATCACGTACCTCCTGGGCGATCTAACCCTGAACTCTATGGTCCGTTCTAGGGAGATTACCATGGGTGCTGAGTCGTCCAATGCTGGCAATCCGAAGCCTGACTTTCTGGCTAAGGTTAATCACGAAGGGTTGACCACTATCTTGCAGGGGGTGGCCATGGAGCACCCAACCCGCCACCAAGGCCCACAAAGCCTGACTTCCTGGCTAACATCCACCCTGCTGTTGGCCTTGTGATCCGATCTCCCCCCGGATTCAATGCGATGATGAGGAAGGAAGAAGAGACAAATCCACGGGGCTACCCGGCGGACCCTCAAGGGAGCCTAGGCAAAGGTGGACCCAGCAGGGGCAAAGGCAAGATGACCACCCTGAAGACCAGAAGTGGCTCGATGTATTCTCACCCACCGGAGACGAAGAAGCAGAGGGGTGACCCGACAGTCCAGCAGTAGCCATGGTACCCGCCCTTTCAGGAGGAGGAGCAAGCAGACGGAGCGGAGGTCCAGAGGCCTCCGATAGAGGAATGATCTGCCCCAGCAGGGGTGGGTGGAGTCGACCCCAGATTATACCTACAGACCCGGGACAGCCACTGCTAGGAGGTCTCGGGCAGCCTGCATCATCAGCACCAGTTACTCTCGTTCATTGCTACTATTTTTATTCTTGTTGGGACTGTTTATTTTCTGTTGGTTTTGGACATTGCTTTATTTTCCCCCGTTATGTTGAAACGACGGTAGGGAGTTGTCTTGAGTTGTTGCCCACGAGTTCATGTGGGCTAAAATTATGGGTCCATGAGCGCCGGACTTACTACGGTCGGCCCGGACAAACATCTGGAACCCGAGGCGGTCACACCTCGTCCTGTTTGATTGCCTGTTGGCATTAATGAAATCTCCGGTTACCCGTTTTTAAAAAAATATATTGTAATGGCCAAACATTGTTATTTTCATGGTTTGTTGTTGTTAAGATTGTAATCTTAAGTCGAGTAAAAAAAAAAGAAAAAAATGATTATTTATGAAAGTTAAAATATTCCACTGATGACTTTGATTTCTTAGTTGTGAAAATCAAACAAAATAACTAGTGATTTGTTTTTTCAAAAAATGACATAGTATTTGAGCACGATTAATTTGAGTATTTGTTCGTTGGCTTTCATATACGGTTAATTCCGACTTGTATACAAAAAAGGTCAATTACGTAAGATTTATACGTAAACATAATGGTGAACGAAATCAAATTCAAAATAGATGACGTATTTGAAACAAAACTTACCCTGAAAAGTTACTGATAAATAGTGTAGGGTAGTGGAAGCACATGATGATTTGACATTGCCTCTGGTTGCCGACAATTTTGTGTTCACGCTATTTCAACATGTCATTAAGGGGAGGAGAGGAACCCGACGTCGCATCTTATGGCACCATTCATTATTGTTGTAACCTCTGCTGTTTTAGATGTGTTACAAATTTTATAGGACGGTTTTGTTGGGTACCATGTGTGTGTGGAGGAGACGCATTCGCATATATCAGTAAATGAGTAAAGTGGGCATGAATTATATGGTGGAGGATGGGATCGTATGTATTCATAAATGAGTGAAGTGGGCATTAATTATATATGGAGGATGAGATGTACAACTGACCTTGAGTCTTGACAGTGAGTGGCAATTCACTTTGACACGAGCGAACACATTATAATTTATTTTGTCAAAGAGAATAGATAATTATCTAAACTTTTGATTTGATGATCATAATTTCAGATATAATAAAATTTTAGTCTTAAGTAACTAACTATTCATGTGCTCGCTCCTCTAGGATTTGTAGCGAACAAAAGATAAATAGTTTCTTTCTTAGTAGTCGCGGTTGACTTGACCTGTTGCTTCTCAATAACGACGACGGTGGCTCAAGATCTCACGTCTCCTTTTGATGAGACGACGATGGTCTTCACACGGAGGACAACCTCCCCTCTCGATTCGTCTCTGACACGCAGGGTGGTCAGCATGAATGTCTCGCAGGGAAGCGGCGTGGGCCAGTCCTACGCTGGAATATGGTGGACGGCCCCGGGCGGTATTGGCGGAGTAGTTCCACCGATACTCGGTGGTGTGGGCGAGGAAATCGGGATCCAAGGCGTTATCTGGTCTGGGCTTGGCTACATGCAATTACACTATCTTTCTTGCGAGGGGGGACAGCGACTGGAGTGTTGGCGCATGCGGGAGGAGACGGAGGAGATTCGGGGTTTACCGACAGATGACGATGGGGATGATGCAGAATTAGAGGCGGAGTTATTCTGGTTTTATGCGTTGAGATGTGTTGTCCCCTACTAGGCCGTCTAGCAATCGCGACAACTCTCTTTGTCCCTGGTTTCGTTGAAGTAAGGGGTTCGTATGGGAGATCTCTGCGTCATGTTAGGGGGTTTCTCCCTAGTAACGACGACAACAATAAGGGCGAAAAGAAACTTTTCCTCGATTAATGAGAAGATTGTGACTCAATATAGGGTCTCCAGATACTACCGCCTCATTGGATGTATGGTGGCCGTGGTTCCAACAAGTATCGGTACAATATTCTTTTTCTATCTTGGGAGCCAGCATTCTCACGTCCTTGGAGCCCTACGTTGTAAATCAAGGGAGGACGACGCACGCTGGTTCTTCGAAGGAGTACTTAATCCGCCTCGGCACCAATTTTTTAGAAATGAGTCGGCTTTGTCCCAACTCACCGTTTAGAGTAGTTGTACCGGTGTCTTCCACCGATATCGCACCATTCCTCTCTCGACTCCCACAAGAAGCATTTTAGTAAATGAGCATTTTTAATCCTTTTTTCTAGTTCGGACTTTTCAATTTATTTTGTTGTTGTTTTATCCGGTTTATTACTCTATAATTATCCCACTTTAGGCCGAGTTTTTATTTTTCTTAATTTAATGGTTTTTTTTAGAATAAAAATTGTATATTATAAATAAATAAACAGTGTTTACAACGAAGATAAGAAATAAACAATGGAATTGAAATGACATAATTGAAAACAGATAGAGGATACTCAAACATGAAAGTAAAGAGCTCAAGGCACCGACCGCCTCCCTGAAATGTCTAGAAAAGGATACTACGGTATCCTCTTACGGCACTGATACAACAAATCCAGACTGGACGCTAGGATAGAGCAAACCCATTGCCGAAGAAAGACTATGGTGGACTAAGTACTCCCCCTGATTGTCAGCGTGCGTCGTCCTCCCTAGACTGATAATGGTAGGTCTCTAAAACATAAGATTGTTGACCTCCAAGTAGGTAAGGGAATACCTTTTCAGTTCTTGGTGGAACCTCTGCCACACTACATCCAAAGGGCGGTAAAATCGGCCAACCCTCCTCTGGACCACCTCAGCTTCATTCGGTGAGGCAAGAGTGCTTAGAGCCCCCGCCGTTGTATGTGATGCTCCCACCGGGTGAGCAGATTCCTCTGATTCCTCCAAACACGACCCGACCCGAGTGGCTGGGCTAGACCGGTAGAAGCAAGAAATCCTGGAGGCCCACCCACCTGGCCTAGACTGGCCCTGGTCCATGTCGGCTCCCTAGCAAGCAGGCCATAACCTCCTCGGCCCCTTAGGCCCACCAAAGAAGACCTCGACCCAAAGACAAAGCCTAGAGGCCCCAACACCTACAGCCCATCCCACGAAGCCCTAGTCGGTTCCTTCCCCTCGCGCCGCTTCCATTGTGCTCGTTCCCGCTGGTCGTATAGCACCGGTGCAATAGGGCCCACTGACGGTCGTCCACCACAGATACCCATGACTTGAACGTCATGTTCCTCCGATCCTAACTCCTTGGTCATAACCCGACCCCACCAGAAGTTTCCTGGATCACCACTTTCACGAGCCATCATCGGAGACAACGACTTCGTCAGTTCTGGACGTCGTTGGCGTGGTCTCGGACCCCCACTGGAGTGCGCCACACCAATCCCCTCGGTTGCTCAACGAGACGACCCTGTGACCTCCGTCCTCCCTTGCCTCTGCAGATCACCGGAGGCTCTTCTACCGTCCTGCTGATGGAGAAAATATGGTGACGATCACCCGTTGCCGCCCCACTCAAAACCGGAAAAGACGCCGTCGAAGATCATGCTTCACGGGACTACAAGAAAGGGGAAGCCGACCATGAGAGTCCCACCGAGCGTGTGCCCGTCTTCTCCCCGCTCGACGTGTAATGGTTGTCGGAACCCATAGAATTCTCCATCGGCGCCATATCGCTTAAGCTTCAATGATTTCAGGGAGAAAGCTAGAGAGCCGTGTACTTAGAGATTTCAATCGTTCATCATCTTAATTTAATGATTATGATTACAATTAAAATAAAATATATAATAAATTTAGTTTAAAAATACTAGTAGAGGAATCGAGTATGAATTAAATATATGTCGGGCAACAATAATTGCTTGATTAGTGTACAAATGTCGTTAAAACAATAGCTCAAGGTTCTGAACTTAATAGAAGTTTAGAGTTGCTCTGCTAGGGTTGTTCTTTGATACAAAGTCGTCGTACGAAGACAAGGTCATGGTTATTACCATGGCCTATGCTGTAAGAACCACCCCCGGTCGAACCGGAGGTTTTCGGCGAAGGTTGACTTTTTGCCGGAAAAGTCAAACGATGACCCCGGGAGTCATTCGGGACCTTTTCGGGGCACAAAAAGCTTAGTCGTCGTTACAGTTAGCTTAGTTGGGCCGTTTCCTTTCAATTGATTGTAATGTTGGGAAAAGTCAACCTGGGGCTATTTTCGGTCAACTGCGGTCCAATTAAAGACTAAACGTAATTAATTTAGTGAGCTGGATTTAATTGAGCTAGGAGTGGTCCCCACATGGACATGTGTCCATATTTTCTTGGAGGGGAAGAAAAAAGGGGTTAAAAGGACCCATATGCCCCTAAATTGTTGGTCTTGAGAAGTGGGAAGCAAAGGGGTAGTTTGGAGATTTCCCCTTTAGGGTATATGACTCATTGTGAGTGCATTTCAGCCATTATTATATTGGTGGCCGAAATTGAGAGAGAGAGGAAGAAGAAAAAGAGAGGTTTTGGAAACTTGAAGAAGAAGAAAGGGGAAAAAATGGTGGCTTGAACCCATTCTCTACCCAAAATCTTCCTTTTTCACTTGATTCTTCATCTATTCTCCATACTCAAGGTAAATCCCTCTTCCTTTTTCGTTTTGGGTGATTTTGGTTCATGGGTTTTGAAGAAAATGATGAACAAGGGTTGGGTTTTTGAGTTTTGAGTCTTGGACGATGATTTGTGGAGTGAAAAAAGGATTGGATGATGAAATTAATTTGGTTTGGTGGAGTTTTGTTGAAGACCCATGTTGGGTTTTGAAGTAGAGACGTTTAGGGACTGTTTTGGACCTTTTGGGAGGTCATCAATGGAGGTTTTGGGGGTTACATTCGTGAAAACCCAAAGCTGGAGGAAGAAGACGATGAACAGTACCAGACCGTCACAGATCCGTGATGGGAACCGTGAAGGAACGCGTCACGGCTCCGTGAGGAGACCCATGACAGTGCCAGTCACGGCTCCGTGAGGAGCACCGTGACGGTTCAGCCCACGGATCCGTGACCTAAACCGTGACAGACCTGGTTTTTGGGCCTTTGGGCCCACTTTGTTGGATTTCGACGTTTAGGACGGTTATCTATAACCAAGTCCTTTTATGGTAATTCGGGAACGTTTTCCTCTTTAAACTTTGTGGATTAATCCTAATTCGCGAATTATTTTGTGATCCAAGACCTTGGACCCGAGCGTGACGGAGGAGGAGGCACTTGGACATCGTGAAGTGGAGGAGGAAGCTAGCTAGGTCGTCAACAGTTAGGAGTTGAAAGTTTATTACTTTTGAGGTACAGAACGTAGCGAATACCGGTTTAATTACGGAAAGTTACTAGTAAGCCTTTAAGATAATAATAATAAACGGGAGAGTCCTAGTTTGCATATAGGATATGATTCACTAGAATAACCGCTTTCAATTATGGGAAATTGTCGTGCTGATAGAATGGCCATGTCGAGCCTTATGATTGCGTGTTGATTGTGATAACATGATCTTAATTGAGATGCATGATGTGTGACTTAGCAGTTTATTAGATTGTGAGTCATAATAAGATATACTCGGTGTAGCATGTTGTTGCTATGTTTGGGCAAGTGTGCCATGTGTGATGTGATGCGAACCATCGATTGTGATATGATCGGGTGAGTGATAGACTGATATGTATGTTATGGTGAGTGGGCCCGGTTCGTATACCATGATCGAACTATGCAGTATGATGCGTGTTATGCTCTTGATGTGTGTTCCAAGAGGAGGTGTAACCGGTGTGATACCTACACCGAGGGATAGTTCCGGTGTAGGGTATCGAGGTCAAGGATGGCGTGATCAATACCCCGATGACCTGGGATCCGGGAAGACGTCCAACCGAGGTATGTGCCGGTCCGGTACGTATGGTGAGTAATGCCCCGAGTCTGTGTGACGGGAAGACACCTGACTTAATGTATTGCCGGTCGAGGATGTTACCCCGAGTCTCAGTGACGGGAAGATATCGGGATTGATGTTGTGTGTTCCGGTACGATATCGTTATTTGAATTAAACACTTTATTTCTGTTTGCGTTATGAGCTGTAGACTCACTTTTATCGGATTATTACTATTGTTGGAACTCTTTTCTTTAAAAATTGTCTTTTATTAATTGTTACTTAAGTTCGAGTATCGAGTCTGGTCAAAAACTGGATTTGGAGCGTGACATATGACATGGTTATCCTTCTAATTTTTATACATTCTCTCCCTTGCACCTCTCGTATGGGTTTTGCGAGGGCTTTTCTTGCTGGGGTTCCTTTCGAACCGCCTCTAGCCACCGCGACTTTGACTCCCTCCCGCCACCAGCGAAACGTCTCCCAATCTTGTTCGCCATCCCCCCTCTGCAATTCTGATTGTAAAGCCCGCCTTATTTTAAAAGAGTACTTTTCACAATTTGAAACATCGGGGTGGGAAATTGCAACGAGTGAAAATTTAAAAAAAAATCAAAAAAAAGAAGAGGAGAGAATTTGAACTGAGCTGGAAATTGGGCCAGACTTGGGCCCAATCAGAGACGAGCCCAAGCCCGCACGCGAAGCCGAGCCCAAGACGCGCGCGGACCAACCCTAATCCGTCCCCTCGTCTTCTTCCTCGCGCCGCACGTAAACCGAGGAAATTCTGCAGCGCTTCTCTCGATCCTTCTCTCTCACTTCTCGCTCTCTCCCTCTCGATCTTCTCCTTCTCCTTCTCTCTCGCACGACCGAGCCACCATCGCCTCACCTCGCCTTCACCTTCACCTCCATCCCCGTTCACAAACCGAGCCCCACGCACGCAACGAGACGACGCCGGAGATTCTCCCTAGGGTTTGTCCTCTCCGAGCTGGAATCGAACGCGTCAGCAACGAGAACGCACGGTTCGTGGTCTCTCGCACCTCTGCCTTTCTTCCCCGAATTCACTGTGCCCTTAAAACCCTCGAGATGAACTCGTTTGGGTCAGTTTTGGTCGGAACCATCGCCGACGAGCTCGTGAGCTCCAGATCTGATACGGGAGCGAGCTTGGGTCACGCTCGACCCCCCGCCGTCACAGCCACGGCTTCGCCGAGCCCTGACGCCGCTTATCCGCCCTCCCCCCCCCCCCTTGCGAGCTCGCCTGACGCCGTTGACGGTGGTCAGAGCACCCAAGCATCGCCGGAGCCCTCTACAGCTAAGACCGAGCCAACCTGGGCCTTAGGCCAAGGCGAACGTTGGGTCGGACGGTCCTGGGCCAAGACTCGAGCTCGGGCCAGATCCAGGCTGGGCTTGGGCCAGGCCCAAGTCTTTGACTCGGGTTTCTGGACTCGGGTTTGGACCGAGTCTGGGTCGGGTCTGGAGCCGGGTTCGGGTCGGGTCTGGGTCCGGTCGGGTTTTGCTTCTGGACCGGGTCGGATTCGAGTCTGGTTCTCGGATCCGGGTCGGACAGAATTAATTAAATAAATATTTAATGTAATTGGTTTAAATTTGGTTAATTAAAGGACAAATTGGACAAATCCGAGGACTTTGGACATATCGGGACTGATTGGACTTTTTATCTGTTAAACCCAGACTTGGACTCCGCCCGAGAAGACCGGAGTTAGGCCGGGACGTCAGCAACTAGGAGACGCAGCTGTTGTGATCGTCTTGAGGTAGGGAATGTAGCGGATACCGCTTTAATTACGGAAAGTTACTAGCATGCATGTTTAGGAAATAATAATAAACCGGAAAGGTCCTAGTTAACATATAGGATGTGATTCACTAGAATAGCCGCTTTCGTTTACTAAATAACCGGACGAGTCTTAGTAACATGTAGGATGTGATTCACTAGCTATACTCGCTTTCTTCTCTTGGAAAATTGTCGTGCTGGTAGATGGGACATGTTGAGCCTTAGGATTGCGTGTTGTGTGCTATAACCACTGTGTGAGAGTCTAAATAAGATTATACTCGGTGTTGTATGATGTGACTATGTGTGGGAAATTATGCCATGTTTGATAACGTGAACCCTTGGTTGTGATATGACCGGGTGAGTGATAGACCGGTTGTGTGCTATGTTGAGATGGTCCGGTTGATATACCGAGACCAGTTTTGGCTTTGTGCTGTATGTTATATCCTTGTTGTGTGTTCCAAGGGAAGGCGTAACCGGAGCGATACTTACACCGAGGGATAGTTCCGGTGTAGTGTATCGAGGCCAAGGATGGCGTGATCAGTATCCCGATGACTCGTAGTCCGGGACGGTGTACGACTGAAGTATGTGCCGGTCAAGTACATATGGTAATTATTGCCCCGAGTCTGTGTGACGGGAAGACATCAGACTGAGGGATTTCCGGTCGAGGATGTTACCCTCAGTCTCAGTGAGAGGAAGATATCGGGACTGATGATGTGTGGTTCGGTACGATATAAGTGGCTGAGTGCATGTGGCTTGTGCTTTCAATACTGTTGGAAACCGTTGTACGATATATGTGTGTGTCTCGTTGTGTGTTTTATACTTGTTGGTTGGCTTTGCGCGTTTTCTTAAGTGGTTTACTTCTTTGTGAAAGTGATCGGTAATTGGGAAATGCTTGTAGGCTTGGGTCATAGTTGTGCCTTACTAGTATGTCCTAATTGGACGGTTACCCGTGGTGATGAACTGTGGTTCAAAATCTTAACTACTTTTCCTACTGAGCGTAAGCTCACCCCCTTACTTTGTGGTGTTCAGGTTTTGAGCGGGACCAGTACTAGCAGGATTCTCGGAGCTAGGGAGCTGACGGGGGTTCGGACTAGTGTCTAGAGACGTAACTTTCTATTTTACTATTGACTATTTATTTACTTACTCTTATCGAGCTGTTGATTCACTTGAACTTTTGAAACGTTGAATCGCATTTGAGACTATTTTATTTAATATTTTTTTTATATTATTATTACTTGTTTAAGTTCACGTCTCGAATTCGGTCAAAACCGGATTTTGGGCGTGACACTGATGGTTGTCGTCTGGCTCACCTCGACGTCAATGGACCTCACCGCCTCAGAGCCCCGCAATCTCGCCACCGTCTCTAAAGTCGCAGCCGCCGTCTCTGATACCGTTGACGTCACCGGCGCGTCCTCCTCCCTGCCCTCCACCACCGCGTCCTCCTCGGCCTCTCTCTCGATTATGGATCTGGCTAATCGAGTGAGTCTCTTTTATTTATTTTTTTCTAATTTCGTTTTTGTAGGGTCAATGAATCCTTTTGAAACTGATGACAGCAGGTTCGATCGCACTCTATAGAGTATGCAACAACTAGACAATACCTTAAACATCAGTCATCGATTTCGTCGTAGTTTAGTTTTTATTTCAGTTCGTTTTTTATGACATCTCAAACACCGCATGTAGCGGTTTACTTGTCTTAGAGTTATGTATAAAAAGACTTCCGAAGCTCGATATCATGTACCGACTATTTTAATTTTTATTTAATAACATATAAATATCTTTTAGTCACACAAAAAGGCTTAAGGTTCGATATCAGACGTAGACATAACTTGTCTTCCTACGTCTCCTCGATTGCTATGGAATTTAATTACCGCACGCACGAAGCTCTTTCTTTTAAAACACATGCTCCTAAACATCCCTTATTAGTGAATTATTATGTATCTTTTTTTGTTTTCTCCTTTTGAGGAAAAATCAAATAGAAACCACTCCTTAACGTAAAAACTGTGTGGACCAATCCAAGCCATTCATTTTAAGAATGGATGGATGAGATGCAATTGAGTGGTTGACTTGTTGACTGCAAAAAAACATCACTTTTTAGTAAGGGGTAAGGGCTTTTTAGTAAAACCATCATATTTTTTTTTACCAATTCACTAATTTAATTTTTCCCGCTTCGTTTGAACTCCGATTGGCTTCAAACTTGCGCCATTAGTTTTTTTTTTCAAGGGCTTTCTATCAAGATCAGTCATGAATATATTTTGAAGCACGAAAAAAAAATTATTTTCGGGGTTTATTTTTTTTAAAAAAAGTTAAGTCTGGGTAATTTTTATCAACACTATACACTGGGTTTATCAACACTATACACTGGATTTATCAACACTATACACTGGATTTATCACATCATTTTCCAAAATCGAACATGATTTTTATCACATCATCACATGTTTTTTTATGAACAATAAGCACTAGTTTTATCAACACTAAACAATATGTTTATCATTATATTACATGTGTTTTTATCATCTCATCACATGTTTTTTATCAACACTAAACTCTAGGTTATCACTCTTATTTCGGGGCTGATTTAAAAAAAAGTTAAGTTTGTGTAATTTTTATCAACACAATACATTGGGTTTATCAACACTATACACTGGGTTTATCAATACTGAACACCAGTTTTATCACCTCATTTTCCAAAATCAAACATGAGTTTTATCACATCATCACATGTTTTTTTTATGAACACTAAGCACTAGTTTTATCACCACTAAACACTATGTTTATCATTATATTACATGTGTGTTTATCATCTCATCACATGTTTTTTTTATCAACACTAAACTCTAGGTTATCACCCTTATTTCGGGGCTGATTTTAAAAAAAAGTTAAGTCTGTGTAATTTTTATCAACACTATACACTGGGTTTATCAACACTGAACATCAGTTTTATCACCCCATTTTCCAAAATCGAACATGATTTTTATCACATTATCACATGTTTTTTTATGAGCACTAAGCACTAGTTTTATCAACACTAAACATTATGTTTATCATTAAATTACATGTGTTTTTATCATCTCATCACATGTTTTTTTATCAACACTAAACTTTAGGTTATCACCCTTATTTTGGGGCTGATTTTAAAAAAAAGTTAAGTCTGTGTAATTTTTATCAACATTATACACTGGGTTTATCAACACTATATACTGGGTTTATTAACACTATACACTGGGTTTATCAACACTATACACTGGGTTTATCAACACTGAACACTAGTTTTATCACCTCATTTTCCAAAATCGAACATGATTTTTATTACATCATCACATGTTTTTTTATGAACACTAAGCACTAGTTTTATCAACACTAAACACTGTTCAGCACTAGTTTGATACCCCGATATGAAAAATTTATTAGTGAAGATTTATCAACACTTAACATTGTTTTTATCACCCCAATATAACTTTTTATTTTTGTGTTTCAAAATATATTCATGACTGATCTTGATTTAAAGCCCTTGAAAAAAGAAAAATATTGGCGCAAGTTTGAAGCTAATCGGAGTTCAAACGAAGCGGGAAATATTAAATTAGTGAATTGGTTAAGAAAAAAATGGACATTTGTCCACATGGCACCATGCTTTTACAATTATGCCCTTGCTTGTGTGAGAAAGGAAGAAATTGGCGTGGCTTTTGGTGGATTTGGGATGATGATATGACATTATGGTGAATGTTGGATCTAAATTGTGTATGGGTAGGATTGGTTCACACAGTTTTTAGGATAAGGAGGGTTTCTATTAGATTTCTCCTCTTCTCCTTTTATCTTATAATAAGGTTGGTTGGTTCCACCTTCAAAATAGGTTTGTTAATTACAACGTTTTAGAAACTTCGGTTTTAGTAATAAAATCTCAGTGTTTGGTAAGTTTTCGCATTCTTAATCATATTTTAGTCTTTTTTAACGAAAGATAAAATATTATAACTTTTAAAATCGATTATATTGTGCATTGAGAAACATGTTCCTCGACCACGGAATGTCAGTATAAATGAACAATGGTTCACTAAGCCTTTTTATATCAAAATCATCACAGACGTTATTTTGATGTCCCACAGGCAAAGACAAAAGACGAGGGGGGAACGAGGTACCGGAACTCAGAGAGCTAAACAATGGTGATGGTGGGAGGCCAAGCATCTTCTAGGGACTCCTCCCAAGGCCAGTCCTTGATGCTCCCCTCGCTAGAAAAATCCTCGATTCTCTGTTCGACAGACATTGATTTTGCATAGACAAACTCAAAAAAAAAAACCTCTTTCGATTAACTAGATCCATAATCTTGAAAGGGGTCGAGACGGTTGCGGCGGTGGAGGCCAGGGAGAAGGACGCGCAGGCTGCGGCTGCAGATCCGGCAGCGGCGACTCAAGAGATGGCGGCGACATCCGAGACGACGACGACATCATAAGTGACAACGACAACATTAGGGGAAGCAGCTCTAGAGACGGAAACCCCTAGGGCGGTAGATTCAAGGGTGCTTCAGGGGCGGCAACAACTATAGAGGCGTCGGCAACTTCAGGCGGCTTGAAGGTTGATTGACGCCGAGGTGAGCCAGACGACAACCATCGGGATTGTAGAGGGGGAACCGAACAGGATCGGTAGACGCGTCGTTGGTGGTGGAGAAGAGTACGCGACGCGGTGGCTAGCGACGGACTGAGTGGAACCCTAGTAGAGAAAACTCGCGCATGACCCGTGCCGTGAAGAGGGTGGACAGAGAGGAGAAGAAGAATCATGGCATAGGCTATGACAATTGTCATAGCCAATGACAATTTCCATAGCCACAACCATAGTGGTGCGTACGACGACAGAGACTCAAAATCCTAGTAAAGAGAGTTTCATCTTTTAGTCTTAAATTTGAAATATGCACGAACATGAGTTTTTTTTCAGAAATTAAACTTTAATAATAAAATTAGGTAATATTTAATAAAAATTCGGTTTCTTTATCATATTTGTGTCTTGAATATGAAATATTAATGAATTCAAGAGTTATAAAAACTTAGATTTTAGTAATAAAATCAAACAGTATTTGGTAATCTTTTGATTCTTGGTCATTTTTGTGTCTTAAGTTTGAATATTCATGAATTCTAGATTCTTCATTATAATTTACCAAAAACATTTTTCTATGTATATTTACTCTTAAAAGATTTTTTATTCTGAAAGTTCCAAAAGAAGTTGATAATCAGTACCGGCATTCATTTCCAATTATTGATAATTCATTGTTGAATATTCCCATAAAAAAGAGTCAAAAGTGAAGATGAAAAAGCAAACAAGAGAACTACTAGAAGAAGTCTAGAATCCCCAACAAAAAATGCTAACGTGAGCCTTACGTTGATTTTGCATCACACCCCTCCTCAATCAAACAATTAAAAATAGTAAAAAGGAATCAAAACTTATTTCTTGCCCCACTCCCCTCAAAATCCATTTGATAGTGAATTTTGTTTTGGAGCAACTGTTGACTTCAAATTTGGAACAAAATAAAATATAAGGTTGTAAGAGCATCCATATCAGTGGGGTCACGAACTTTGAGGCTGAACCATCTACTGATTCGGCAGGGATCAATCCCCTGTCCCTTTAAATTTTGTGTGCTGCACATTAGAGGGGTAAGTATGGGGGACATGATTTTTAGAAATGCTGACTGTGTAATTAATTAACATTTTAACTGAACCTGTTAACGTTACTTTTAAATCAACAACTACTAAATAAAATAGTAATAAAATATGTAAATTCGCAATTAAACGAACAAAGAACTCACAGAAACAAGCAGGGGCGGCGGCTAGGGCTTGGGTTCAGCCGCCACCATCACCGTTTGGAGATCAATCATCATTCGGAGATCAATCACCATTAGGTGATCATTCCCTATGACTTCTCGATGAGATGCTTTAACAAGGGCAGAGATGAGGTGCTTATGCATATTGGAATATGGACGCATTCTAGGGCTCCAATCAATACAAAGAAGGTATGTGATTGGTTGTGTGTCTCGTATGGGTGGAGTATTTGTTTGTAGGAACCACAATTTAAGGCTTCGATCAATATGGAGGAGATGTTGATCGACGACTTTTTTTGTCGGGAACAAGGGTCCCTGAGGTCACGGGGGTGGAAAGTCTGTCATCTCCGGTGTATGTCCGACACAGTTTTTCTCGCAGTCCGACGATCGAGGGGATTGCTGGTGATCGGTACTCGAACCGAAGGAAGCGTCGGGGGTTCGTCGTCCGATGAGCTTTTGAAGTTCGGGAATAGTGGTGTCGCTTATGGTGGCCACGAGGGTTTGAGGCTCACGGGGCCCCTGGCACTAGAGATTGTGGTTGTGGTTGATAGCCTTGCACAAGGCACACGACGGATTGATGTCCAGGACAGGGAGGGTGAAGGAGTACGTGTGGCTGAGGGAAGCAAGGTAGGAGTGCGGTCGACCGTGGCTCAGGCAGTGGTGGCCGAAGGTTGGTGTGGTGACGGCCCACCCACAGATGAAGAGAGTAATACAAAGTCTGAGGAGGCATCGGACTTACCGGCGAGGGACGACAAGCACCCTCACCTCGATCAATGAGGACCTCGTGGTCCAGTGGGGGGTCGGCCGACAACACCGCCTCACTGGACGTAGGGTGGCATCGATTCCACCAAGTATCGGCACAACATTCTTCAATCAGATCGGGAACCATCAATTTTGCGTTTTTAAGGGCCCTCATTATCATCAGAGGGGGACGACGTCTGCTGGTTCCTCGGGAGGATGTAAAGTCCAACTGAGCCATTTCAGTTCCTGGTTGCCCGGGACGTCGCTCCAGGGCTTCAGTATTACACTGAAGCATACCTTAGAGTCGATTTATGTCCAATCGGAAACTCCAACACTAGGCATGCTCGGTCCGTGCCAATCAGTCTGAAGCCGCTGTATCGGTGATCGGAAGACATTTTCGCAGTATTCTCCTCCAGACTACCCTTGATCTCTATAGAGCAACTTTACTTTCAGTTCTATTGTTATTTCAGTTTTTAGCATTTCAGTACTTCATTTTTGTAAGTAAATTTCAATTATAATATAATGATCGTATTTCCTCAAAAAAAAAAGAAATAAAATTCATAAATAAAAATAAAAGTTCATTAATAAAATGAAATTTTAAAAAATACATAACTTAAAAAATACATAATTCAAATTGACAATTCATTTGGTCGATATAAGCTTCTGGAGTGATGAATTGTTTGATAACCGTTACTAATGCCATATATATTTTTATCGCATCGTCGTCGGACATTTTTTATCGCAACAAAAAATTGATTTTTAAATTTTAAAACTGATTATTAAATTTAAAAATTGAGTTTTTATATTAAAACTGATTTTTAAAATTTAAAACTAATTCAAAATTATTACCTAATACTACAACCCTAAATAATTACCTAATTAATACATATATAAACTGATTGCTAATTATCTAATTAATAAAAAAATTTAATTATTACCTAATAAATGACCTAATGCCATTTATAAAATTATAAACTGATTGCTAAAATCTTTTTATTACCTTATTAATTATTATATAATTAATACAAAACTGATTACTAATTAATACCCATTACTATTTATTCTATTCTAATTAATACTACTAATTCTATTCTAATTAATACTAACAAAAAAAAGAGTCGGCGTCTTCAACCATCTCTGCGTTTTTTTTCCAGGCCAGGTGCCGCGCACCCATTTGATCGCGGAGAAGCACCGGGGCTCGGGGCTGCGAGGCATAAATCAACCCCTCCCCTCGCCCCTGCACCCGATCCGACGTGGACCTGCCCCCGCCCCTCCAGCCCCTCTCTCCGCACCGTGCGCACCCCCGAGGCCAAACCCTTCTACTGCTGCTCCGCCCCCTGCCTCGCCAACAAGCCCTAGGTTGATGTGGATGCTCTAAGAGAAATAAAATTAGATTTCAATATTATATCAAACTCTGAACCCGCTAATAATAATCAAATAAACTTAATATGTAAAGGACATATTATGATGCATAGCTGGCAGTCTCGCATCCACATCCACCATAGATTTTTCGTCAGACAAAAAAGAAAAAAGAAAAATAAAAATAAACGATAGAACATGGACAAAGATAGTCCACGAAGTCATCATCTATATAAACCAAACCATCCTCCCTTGTTTACTAACCAAAAAGAGAGAAGCTAATATTATAATATGGACAAAGATAGTGAAACACCTCATGTGGCTATCTTTCCGGCGCCAGGGATGGGTCACCTGATCCCGTTGGTGGAGCTGGCGAAGCGGCTGGTCCGCCACCACGGCCTCGCCGTCACCTTCATTGTCCCCACCAGCGGCCCGCCCCCTCCAGCCATGGAGGCCGTCCTCTCCGCCCTCCCCCCCGCCATCCGCCACCTCTTTCTTCCGCCCGTCAGCGTGGCCGATCTTCCGGAAAACGCCATGATCGAGACCGTCATCTCCCTCACCCTCACTCGATCGCTTCCTTCCCTCCGCGGCGCCCTCTCGGATCTCTCTTCCTCCACCAGGCTCGTGTCTATGGTCGTGGACTTGTTCGGCACCGTCGCATTCGACGTGGCCAGAGAATTCTCCGCCGCCCCCTACGTTTTCTTCCCCTCCACCGCCATGGCTCTCTCCTTGTTCTTCTACCTCCCGGAGCTCCACCGCCAGGTTTCTTGCGAGTTCCGGGACCTCCCCGACCCGGTCCAGATACCGGGTTGCATGGGGATCCACGGAAAGGACCTGCTCGATCCGGTCCAGGATCGAGCGAACGAAGTCTACGAGTGGGTCCTCCGCCACGCACAAGGGCACCGTTCGGCCGAAGGCGTGATGGTGAACAGCTTCATGGAATTGGAGGGTGGCGCTCTGAAGTGGCTCCAAGAGCCCGGACCGGGGAAGCCGCCCGTGTACCCGGTCGGGCCGCTGGTTAACGTTGATCCGGATAGCAAGGGTGATGAGTCGGAGTGTGTCAAGTGGCTGGACGCACAGCCACATGGCTCGGTCCTATTCGTGTCGTTCGGGAGCGGTGGGACCCTGTCGTCGCAGCAAGTGGATGAGCTGGCCAAGGGGCTGGAGCTGAGCGAGCAGAGGTTCCTGTGGGTGGTGAGGCCCCCCAACGACAAAGTTGCCAATGCCTCTTTCTTCGGTGTTAATGGCAGCGATAGCGACCGTTTTGATTTCTTGCCACAAGGCTTCCTGGAGAGGACAAAGGGCCAAGGTCTGGTGGTTCCCTCGTGGGCTCCACAAGCTCAAGTCCTCGCACACAAATCTACCGGCGGATTCTTAACGCACTGTGGATGGAACTCCACCCTCGAGAGTGTCGTCAATGGCGTGCCTTTAATCGTCTGGCCGCTATACGCCGAGCAGAAAATGAACGCGGCCATGTTGACGGAGGACATTAAAGTTGCGTTGCGGCCTAAGGCGGGCGAGGATGGGGTGGTGGGGCGAGAAGAGGTAGCCAAAGTAGTCAAGGGACTGATGGAAGGCGAACAAGGGAAGAGTCTCCGCAACCGGATGAAGGAATTAAAAGACGCGGCCGTACAAGTTCTTAGTAAGGATGGATCCTCCACAAAGGCCCTCTCCCAAGTGGTTCTTAAGTGGAAGAGCCATTAATTAGTTAGGTTTTTTTACTTCTTTTCGTAAAGTACCTTTGTATTCTCATGTTATCATCTTTTAGCTAAAATGTTTGTGTATCATATTTCATTTACTTTTAATAGTCATCATACTTCTTTTTTCTTTATTTTTAAAAATATTCAAGTATAATATTATAAATAAAAAGTGTTCATAAACAGATAAATTATCAAACATCAAACTAAAAAAGTTGAAAGCATGGTCCTACTGAAAGGAGACCTCAATACAACGTAAAGGAGCTCAAAACACCGAACAATTTCATTGAGATGTTCGGAAGAGAATACTACGACAACGTGTGACGATACCGATACAACGAATCCAAACTGAAAGTTAGGGTAGAGCCGATCCATTGCCCGAAAAGTATTATGGCGAACTGAATACTCACCCTCCCTAGAATGATAAAGGTAAAGCCCCAGCACGCAGGATTGCTGACCTCCGAGATAGTAGGAGAATACCGTACTAAGACTTGGTGGGACCAGTGCCATCTTACGTCAAGTGGGGCGGTGTCGCTGGCTGACCCCCCACTTGACCACGAACTCCTCATTGACCGAGGTAAGGGTACTTGACCCCCAATCTGCCGCTATGCGGTTTGCTCAAACAAAACGTGTAGTAGCTGATGGCTTTCATGACTGCCTGACCCACAAATGGGTTGTCCCAAACCCGGCCCACAACCCGGTGGATCTCCCGCTTTAAATCTGCGTCCGACCCGAGGCCCCAACAAGGCAGTGGGGGCACCATCACATGCATACCAAAACCCCCAAGTTGAAGGTGAGGCACAACTCTAATCGCAAGTAGTAAAAATTCTGGCACAACCCCCTCCCTCTCTCCTTCCCAGCAAAATTGCCCCCTCGAGGCCACCCCAACACCGTCGCAACCCTACATACCAATATGGTTTGCAACGCCTGTAAACAATAGTGACCGGCCACCCAAGCCCCGCAACCAACCACCCGACGCGAACATACTTCCCCTCACTAGAGTCGATGACGATATCCCACCCTGCACCCACAACGCCGACTAATTACACGGGACCGAACAATCACATATCACGATCTCCGCCTCCCTCTTGCCTCCAGGTCCCATCCAATGATCATGGGTTACTCCGAGCAGTCTTCCCCATCGCCTAGAACCAACCAGTCACATCGTAGGAAGTCGGAGGAAGAGACGCCATCAGAGTCATTTTACATCGTCTTGTTGAGATCTCTCGCAATGAGCGATTGTCATGGAGCCTTCCCCTCCGTGAGTCCATCCTCATTTCGTCGATACATACCAGCAAAATCACCTTGAATAAACACCAAAGCAACCAGCGACGAAGACAAAAAAATGAAACCCTAACTGTTGCTGTTTTTCATTCTCGTGAGAGCTAATCAATCCCTGATTTCTCTCCGTAGACCACCCACATTGGAGGTCGAAAGAATCGTCGAAAGTGACAAAAAAAAAGTTTTGCTGACGTTTCGGCTCCCCTTTTCCTCTCCTTGCGATTCGACGTCCTCCGAGCCTACAGAATCATCGGCGTCAATTATGCAACCATTCTCCCTCTTATTCTCTCTATCTCTGTCCTCCCTTCAATTCTCTCTCCTCCCTTCGATTCTCTCTCCTCCCTCAGTTACTTTTGAAATTGGTCGTAATCAACTTAAAGAATCCAACCTTTATTGTAAAAACTATCGATTTCGACTCTGATTTAATCTACCAATTCGACGAACTGCACCAACTCTATTATAGATGGTTTTAGTGATTATGTTTCTAGAATGCATACAACCACTGTCCTTTCCTTTTGTAAACGAGTGGACCCCACTATTAGAATTTTAATTAATTTATATTAATATTTTTGATAAATTGAGTGATGGAGTAGGTGGATGGCATTGACATATGGATAAGCCCACTATAAGAGCTTCCCACAAACAAAACCAATAAGAAAAAGTTGAAGAAAGTTATTGGGGACCTCAATGATTTCATGGATTTTTTGTTGAAAGATTGCACAACTTCTATGATTCATCCGAGCTAATCAACAATCCATCATTGCAAGAAAAGCAAGTCTGTGTTTGATGAATCATTCTAATTTAATATTGCATTATTTGATTTACTGTGTCCACTAGTTACCAACTCCTATTATTTAATTGTACAATGGATAGTAGGTACTGATGACACGATTATCATGGTAAATATTTCGCCAGGGGGTAGACAGAGTTTTACGAGAGATATTAAATAAGTGGTCTTCAATTTTTCTTTAGATAATTTTTTTTTCGTACTTTGCTTTGAGTTTTTCGAAACTAAAGTTCAAGGTTTTGTTTCAGAAAGTACGAAGGCAATGCCGGTGGATTGTTTCTGATCTTTCTTTCCGGCTAGGGTAAGGATATAGCAGAAGTGGTGATCACGGAGCTGGTTGTGGTGAATTAGAGAAGTTGTTAACATATGCTGATCCAGAAATTTATTTTAAGGTATATTATTAAATATAAAAAAAATTGACGATATCAAAATATATAATTATTACTTAATTAAATACTATAACTTTACCCCAAATAAAAAATCTCAATTCTCTCAAAACTTTGAGAGTTTTCTCCTAACCTTAGCCGCGTAACGCCATGTTGCTCTTCTCTCCTTTTCCTGCCATCGTGTCTTCTGCTACAGTTGTGCCTTTGGTGATCGTTGCTGCTCCCACCGATGCGGCTCCTCTTCCTCTGTCTTGCACTCCGCAACCCGCTGCCGGTGTTGAGGACAAGAGCCGTCGTCGGCGAAAACAAAAGCCTACTCCCATGGCTCCGTCGTCGACATCGTTTGTCCCGCCGCCGCCATGCCCTCTTCCTCGGGGTGGGAACCTGGACGGGATCTCATTCTCAGTGGGATCAATCTCTCCAGTTTCGATCACAAAACACAAACGGGGGAGGCCTCTACGTCGACCAACGGTGCCTTCTTTCCCAAGTAAGGGCCTTCTCGCCCTACCCCCTAAACCCTAGCGGACCGGCTTGCGCGGCAAGCCGTGACCCCGCTCTGGTTCCATTGAGCCCTAGAGGGACGTCGTGCCCTACAAGCCATGTTACCGCTCTGGCTCTCCTGAACCCTAACAAGTCGGCTCACGATCCCACTCTGGTTCCCCTGAACCCTAAAATTATGGCGCCCGCGAGTACCATCCCTGCGTGCCATGACCTTGCTCTGGCACCGCTACCTGGCGGCGGGGTTCCTGGGGTTTCGGCGCCGCCGGATGTTACCTCCGCACTACATAGGTTTGAGGGTCCCCTAGGTCCTGTTCTTGGGCGGGCACCTGTTCCTAAGATTACTTGGGACCAGCTATGCATTCCCACAGTTAAGGCTTTGGGTGCCAACCCTAGTGCGTTTCCCCCGTTGCGGAGGGACCCGACGAAAGGGAAGGCCCCCATGGAGGAACTGCCAAGAACGACAGTGATGGCCTTGGGACTAGGGCGCTGTCTCCCTAACCAGGTCAAGGTACCAACCATTCCTGCGGCCCTCATTACCCCGCCGGGTATAACGCGGGATAGGCCACGACACCTGGCTACGACTGAACTTCCTTCATCCTCGAATGATAGGTTGACGGACCTTCAATCATTCTTGGAAGGCATACAAGATGAACTATCATCTTGTTCCCTGGAGGAGGAGGAAGAAGTCGAGGTCATGGTCCCGACGTCTCGAGTGACAGCCTCGACGGCCCTCGCTCGCCAACAATGGGGTTTGCTGGGATGTCTCTTGGCCCCTAAGCCTCCACGGAAGGACATGCTCCTGCGTATCATCACAAATGCAGAAGGCCTGGTGATTAAAGACTTAGGACCAAACTTGTTCGGCTTCTACTTTCGGTCATCTGAGTCTCGATCATGGTTTCGAAGCAATATACCTGGTGCTTTGATGGCAAGGTCTTGCTGCTGGGAGATTTAGACCCGTGTGCTCGGGAACTGCTTCCTCTGAACCGGGTGCAACTGTGGGTACATACTAATGGGCTGCCACCTTTGGTTTGGAAAAGGGAGACATGTATCTCCATTGGCAACACATTGAGAATGTGCGTGAATGTCCCATGTTACCAATGGGGATGTGCTGGGGAGGAACTGTCAAAATTCACTTCTGGCACCTCCTTGAAACGCCACTACGGAAAGGGTTGGTGTTCAGGTTCCCGAACTCAATCCATATTGACCTCACGTATACTAAACTTCCAAACTTTTGTTATAACTGTGGTCGTCTCTGTCATATTTTGAAGGACTGTACGTGTGCGGTTAGAGGCCCCCGCGGTTCGGGGAATGCCTGCTTGAATACCACCGAGAGAAGAAGGTCAAGGCGTACGCTACAGACTGGGGAGAACCGGTCCACCTGCCTGGCCCACCAGGTCTTGGCTCTCAGGGTCATTTGAACCTGGATAAGGGCCCTCAGCCTCTTATGTCCTGAGAATTAACTTGACGCCCTGAGAATTAACCCACAAAAGGGGCGCGGTAAGCGCACCGGTCGTCAAGTAGTAAATCGGTTTTAAGTCCGGACCGATGCATTTTATGCCTACATCAGACTGTACGTGGGCGGTTAGAGGCCCCCGCGGTTCGGAGAATGCCTGTTTGAATACACCGAGAGAAAAAGGTCAAGCCGTACGCTACAGACTAGGGAGGACCGGTCCACCTGTCTGGCCCACCAGGTCTTGGCCCTCAGGGTCATTTGAACCTGGATAAGGGCCCTCAGCCTCTTATGTCCCCGTGGCCAAGACATCAGGGCTCGGCTAGTGAGCCTCCATTTAGACCATCTGCCCATCCGGTGTTGGAGGATCCATTACCGCGCCAGGACAATCTGGTTGGAAGGGCTCAGATGGGTTTGGAAGTTCAGGAGTATGGTGTCCCTAGAGGAGGTGGAGCTGATGACAACCAGAACACACTGAAACGATCAACAGTTGGGATCCCTCGGGAGGAATAGTTCAGGGCGGGGAAACAACCCTGTCAGGAGGAGTGAGTGGTACGTCGTGCATTAGGGACTGGACTTGGGAGGGGTCTCTGTACGATGCGCTACCTCCCCCATTCACTCTTACCGTTGAGGTCCCTCAGGATATCCGGTCTCCTATTCCTCCTCTCCGTCTTCTCGACCGTTGGAAGTGAGCTGCAGCAACGACCCTTTGTTAGACTTTTCTCCAGGTGAGCAGATCGGAAATCAATTTTTTTTGAATTATGATCCTGCAAAACGTGAAGATCGGTCTCGGCAAGAGGATCCCGGTGAGCATCTTGGAAATCAAACGGTTCTGAATTCTGATTCAACAAAACGCGAAGATCGGCCAGTTGTTTCCGTGATTGGTGGTGATTGAGATTCAGTTGATCGAATTGCATTGGTTGACTGCATTTCAGCTGAAGAAACGACTGTTTTGCGTGAGGGAGACGAAGAATTAGTTGGGCTAGACGCGACTGGGCCTGGGGTTGGGGCAGATTCTGCGGCTAGGCCTGAGTGTGGGCATGGATTGGTTTCATTTTCCAGCCCAATGGTTAATTCTCTAATTTCAGCGTCAGGGTCGGTTGATCCGTTACAAGCTATTCCTTTACAGGCTTTTAGTGATCCGAGTCTTGTTCTGGGTAGCCCGACGACTATTTTGGGAGAGAGTGATGTTCCTCCGGAAGGTAGTCCCTTGAAGGAAGCTTTACTTAAATCGTCGAAACGAGTGAGTCGACCTCCCAAGCACTTGTCAAATTTTTATATCATGCGGTGCAAATCAAGGACTCGCTCTTTGGAGCGGGAAAGAGTTGCTCGCCCCGTTGTCATTGGGAAACAAATTGAGCATGACAGAACTGAGAACTCTTCAGGTGCAGCTTCGTCTCAGGGTGCCGATGCTTGGATTACAATTCGTAATTTGGCTTCTAAACAGAAAGAAGCAAGTGTTCTCTGATGTCGGGAGGCGAGGTTTTGTGGGGTTATCTATTTTTTTTTATGTTTCCTTTGTTTCGTTTTCGTTTTTCGGAAAAGGTTAGGCCTTTTGACTCCACGTTATGGAGTCCCTGTGTAATCATTGTCTTTTACTTTGATTATTTTACATCAGGGCATTCTGGTTCCGTTCAGGAATCAGTTGTCACGCCCCAAATCCGATTTCGGCCGGACTCGAGACGTGAACTAAAGTAACAATAAAATAAATATAATAAAAGGAATTTAGATAATTAAAATCTTCTAACTTAGTTCCAAAATAACAACTCCGATAAATATGAGTCAAATGCTCAATTCCAACCAAGTAAAGAAACACATAGTTTGATACGAAAATGGAAAGTACGTCTCAGCTACAAATAACCAGCCGGACCCTCAATGAGCTCCCGAGCCCTGAGACCACCTCTAAGCCTACTCATCAACGAAACCTGTAAAACATTAAAACAGAGGGCGTGAGCTTACGCTTAGTAGGAAACAGTAGTAAAGGGAAAAGGGATTTCCGTTATGTTACCAAGAATACCCGATCGATAAATCTTACTCATAACTGACCGCCAATTAGAGAACAACGAAAACATAACAACATCGATAAAAGCACTAAACTGAAGAGACATACGGACAACGGAACATGATGCTACTAAGACCGCTACAAACGTTAATCGGATCCAAACACACAAGCATAAAACAAGTATTGAAGACAATTCAATCATCACGCACAACTAAATAAATATATCATACCAGAATACCCTCTTGGTTTGGATATCTTCCCAGAAACGAACATCGGGGTAAAGCAAATAATATATCATACCGAAAACGCACATTGGCCTAGACGTCTTTCCGGAAACGCACATCGGGGTAACAACATACATCATACCGGAAACGCACATCGGCCTAGATGTCTTCCCAGAAACACACCTCGGGGTACACAACCATATACCATACCGGAAACGCACATCGGCCTAGGTATCTTCCCGGAAACACACCTCGGGGTAAACAACCAAAACCACACAATAGTATAACAAACACAATCCAACGAATTCACACACCAACAAACTTAACGGCACAACTTACCGCACATGGCACATCGGTCTATCATTCACCTGATCATATCACAAGACAACAATTCAATTCATATTCATCACATTCATTCGATCAATCATATCAAGAGCAAACATTCGTATCACATTCATATAGCATGTTATGACTCTTAAAGTAATCAAGAAGATAATATGCATCAATGCTTAAGGACTAATGATCACAATCAAGCACAATCAACAATCAATCCTAAGGCTCGACATGGCCTCTCTACAACACGACAATTCCCATAATTGAAAGCGGTTATTCTAGTGAATCTCATCCTATATGAAAACTAAGATTCTTCCGGTTATTAATTATCCTATAGGCATACTATTAACATTCTTTAAATAAAGTTGTAATTACTACTCTTCCCTACTTCAAAAGCAATCCAACCCAACAGCGGACGACCTGGCTAGCTTCCTCCTCGTCACTTCACGAAGTCCCAAAGTCTCATCCTCCATCAAACTCGGGTCCAAAGTCTTGGATTACAAATAAATACTAGAATCAAGAGTAATTCACAATTGGTTTAAAGAGGAAGACATTCCCGATTTACCCCAAAAGAGCCCGGTTATAGATAACCGTCCCGATTACTCGAAATCCAACAAAATTGGCCTAAAAGGTCCAACTCAGGTCTGTCACGGTTCGGGTCACGGACCCGTGGTCTGCACCGTCACGGTTCTCCTCACGGAGCCGTGACTGGTGCCGTCACGGTTCTCCTCATGGAGCCGTGACTGGTGCCGTCACGGTCTCCCTCACGGAGCCGTGACATCTCCCGTCACGGTGACTGTCACGGATCCGTGACGGTCTGGCACTGTTCCATCTTCTTCTTCCTCCAACTTCGATTTCCCGAAGATTAACCCTCAAAACCTCCATTTTTGACCTTCCCAACCTCCAAATCAGTCCCTTAAACGTCTCTACTTCAATATCTATGATGGCGCCGTGATAATTAACTCACAAAAAGGGCGCGACAAGCGCATCGGTCGTCAAGTAGCATTTCGGTTTTAAGTCCGGTTATCGTACCCAAGGGAGCAGTAACATAGTCACTCGATTTATAATCTGTTATTAATCTGTTCCTGAGAATAGTTGGTTTTTGTTTTGAAAAATTCTAAATAACAAGTTGTAAGCAAATTGAGATAAACTAAGAGCAAATTCAAGTGTTTGTGAAATTCAGGAAAGAAAGGCGATCTAGGGGTTTAACGGGGTCACAATATGACTATTGACTCGCAGGGGTTTGTGTTTACATGTGCAAATAAGGTAAGTCTAAAGGTAACGGAAGTTCTCTCAGCTGGTCCTAAACATCTTTCGATCGAATTAGGTCCCTAATATAATCTGACCACCTAGTTATTTCTAATCTGGGTGTAGTGAGACATACAGCATTACGATTCATGAACTCCTCTAACTTTCAGTTTATACGCCTATAGCTGTTACACTCGTGTTAACCTAGCTTTATTAGAGACTAAATTTAAACCCGAGTTACATAATCCTTAGTCCTTTTATCACTCTCAGCTTTCGATTATTGAGTGCTAAAACCTAATCAACTATCAAGTGGCCAGTTTGATGAAGCATTAAATCCAAATTATGTAAGCATTATCCTAAACACAAATTGCACAATGTAACTACAAACCCATTGAATCAATTACTCATATTGCTTCCCCTAGCCATAGATCAATGGAAGCTTAGCTCATGATGGAGAAGAAGAACAAGCAAAGTAAAGAAGAAGGCATATAGATAAACATATCATAATTGAGTTTGATACACAATACCCAAGTATGAAATGTAAAATCACAATAGTCTTCAATCCTAGCTCTAAGATGCACTCTTCTTCCTTCAAGCTCCAAGCCCTAGCTCCAAAGTCATCCTTTTTTCTCCCAAAATTCGTAACCCCTCAAATTATCTCTTCAAATTGCTTAAATAGGGTTTCAGAAAACGCAGGTCAGATCACGCGCGGCCCGGAGCGTGATACGGAACAAGTCCCATTCCGGCCCTCTAAGAGGCACAGAACGGGTCATGTACCGGCCCTTTATGTGGCACGGAACATATCGCGTACCGGCCCTCCAAGTAATACGGTCCGGGTCGTGTGCCGGATCAAAACAGAGAGCGCCGGTCTTTTTTCCTTCAGACGCACGGTAACCCGCACGGTACCTACGGCCTTCCGGCCCGGTAGGTAGCACGGTATGGGCAGTGTTCCGGCCCGGATTCCCATACGGTAGGGGCGTTGTTCCGGCCCGGATTCCCACGCGGTCCGTGTGGCTCTAAGGATCAGAAGGAAGCTTCAGTTTTTTACTCCGTCTTCTGTCCTGCAGTTGGTCGGCTCATTTGTCCCCACAAATCCCCTTGTTTTGCTCCAAATACTTTGAAACTTTAGAATCAGGGCTTACTGCACGAAAGTAAGAAGAAATGCATTAAACACCATACTCCCGGGACCGGAAAGCTTAAGATGTGGGCTTAAAAACATCGAAAACGATGCCTTTTTGCGTCCACATCAATGGGTCTTCATCAAATCCACAACAAACCAATTAAAATCCATCATCTAACACCCTTTTCTCTCCATAAATCATCATCCAACATCAAAACCTCAAACACCCAACCAAGTTCATCATTTTTCCTTTAAACCCATGAACCAAAATCAACAAAAACGAAAAAGGATTAGATATTTACCTTGGTAATGGAAAGGAGATGAAGAAAATGAGATTTGGGAGGTGATTTGAGGTAGAAATGGGCAAAAAGTCTTGTCTTTTCCTTTGATTCTTCTTCAAGCTTCTATGGGAGCTCCTTCTCTCTCTCTCCCTTGTAGATTTCGGCTAAGGCACAAATGTGCTGAAATTTTTGTCAAACTTAGCCTTTAACCTAGACTTGTAAGGACCAAAATGCCCATTTCTTCAATTTCCCCTTAAGCCCATTCTTTAAGGGTAAAAAGGTCATTCCTACCCTCTTTCTTCTCCCCCAAGCCAACATGGACAAATGTCCATGTGGGGACCACTCATACCCAAATTAAAACTCAGCACAATTAATTAATTCCTTAAGTCTTAGGTTTGACCGAAATTGACCGATAGTTGACCTTTTCACAATTACAGGCGTTTGAAAGGAAACGACCTAATTAAGCTAACCGTTAAGACGACTAAGCTTTTTGGGCCCCGGAAAGGTCCCGAATGACTCCCGGAGTCATTGGTTGACTTTTCCGACAAAAAGTCAACTTTCGCCGAAAATCGCCGGTTCAACAGGGATCGACCGGAGGCGGTTCTTACATCAGTCTTATTAATAAATTTTCGAGCTTATAAAAAAAACCAACATATTCAAGTGTATTCATTACATGAAATAAGGTATAAAAACAAATGTAGGGTATGTCATTGCATACTCTATATCTCTTTGGATCCGCCTTTGGTTGTTAAGGGACATTTATATTGCAGAAGAGGAAGAAGAGGTTCACATATTCAAGGTTGTAAAAGGCGTTAAGCGTTAGTTAGACGATGAGGGGTCTTAGGCGTTAGGCGGGAACTAATCGAGGCCTAGGCAAGACCTGGGCAGAAGTTATTATTTAATTATATTTAATTATTAATTAATACATATTACATAGTATTATAGAGAAGAAATTGGCTAGAAACCACTATTAACATATGAACCTTGCGAACCCATCACCACCGTGCAACCGCTCCAACCAATAGCTCAGATCAGTCATTCGGTTCCTTCATATTTTGCAAGCTTCTTCTTCCTGCCGAGGGAAAGATAGTCAATTCCTTCTCCACAACCTGAAAACTGTGCTCTATTTTTGCTTCTTCACAATTCATCGTAGAGTTCAACTATTTTATCACCGGATCAAGCTCAAATATAGGTGAGAAATTCCTTTTACTTGATTTGATCTTCATGTAATCAATTGGAGGATCAAATATCAAAATATGTTTAGAATTCAAAAATATGAAATCATACTCTGTTTTAGGGTTTATATACAAAGAATAAGAATTTTCGATAAGGTAATTAGTAGTGTTTTCTCTCTACAACGCTAAAGGTTCCCTCGTGTTCTTCAAGCCACAGCTGCCACCACTGGTGGCCGATCGGGCTCCGGCCTAGGGTGCTGTTGGTGGGGGCTGACCCTTATCGTCCTCCATCGATCATCTCTCCCCTCCTCTGTTCCTCTTCACCCATGAGCCACCTCGTGCTCAGCTTCGATCCCCGACACCCTTCTTCCATCCCCTCGCCATCTCGAAGTTCACCCTCTTTTCATGGAGGACTGTGAGTCATCATGACTGGAATCCTCTCTCCCGGCTAGGTACGCCTCCTCCTAGGGATTCCAGATCTGATCCGGTGTGATTTGAGGAAGCTTCATCAAAGCTCTCCTTTCCTGTAGAGGTTGAACAGGGTTGAGGTTTGTTGGGGAGAACCGTGCCATAGCTTCATCGGAGCTTACCACGTCGGTTGTTCAGGATGGGCTTGTCGGAGCTGTTATGGGCCGAGCCTTGTTGCCTTGTGATGTCCCACGGCCGGCAAAGGGCTCACCGAAGTTGTCTCGTGGCTCTTCCCCTCCCTTATCTCGTCATGGTCATCTTGTGTGACGTGTCTTTCTACCGAACCTCGAGAATCTCCCTCTTCCGTCGTCTGTGGTCGCCTCCATGTGGAATTGTATCGTGGATACCTATTAATGGGCCGGGGATGTAGTCGCTCCCACGAGGACCGAGATATCTTATTTTCTGCTTTCAGTATCTCATGAAAATGTTCGTCGTTGCAAGTCTCTCTCTGGATCCCATCCCTTACAGTCAGACCTTCCAATATCAGACGTTCTAGTACCCCCTACTTGTCACGCCCCAAATCCGGTTCTTGCCCGGAGTCGAGGCATGACTAGCAATAGCTGATTTTAAAGGCAATAACTCAACAATAAGTTCCTGAAAAACTCCAATATGAAACTCAAATCCACAAAATTCGGTTTAAAACATAAATAACCCTCCAGGGGTGTAATAATAATCCTCCACGAGGTTTGTTCCAAACAGAAATAAAATAAAAGCGAAGTCTCTACAGACACCCACACCAAGAAGCTCCCGAGCCTCTACTCCTCAATCAAGCCTGTAAACACAACAATAAAATCAAAAGGGTGAGCTTGCGCTCAGTAGGGAAAATCCATAACAAGGTGGACTTTAAACGCACTAAAATCAACATCAAGGTCAACAAGATAATACTTAACAAACACGGGTAATAGGTAATCTAGCCAATGCCGTGGCACATGAAGTCACCACCCTCCGATCCACATATGATGTGTCCTCTCAGGTTTTCCCTCAAATCCAGAGGAGACGCATATCATTGAGGCGACCGGAAACAACCCTTCGGGGCGCTTATCATCAGGATTCTCAGAAACGTCTCCAAAGGATTTTATGTCCTCGGGAACCAATGTATTACTCCCATAGGGAGCATACACTTGGGAAATTTAATAATAAACAGATAATAATTGAGTAACACACTCAAACCGAAACACGAAGCAATTCAATACCAACGAACACCAATCCACTATCACACATAGCTCGCGCATCACCGCTTCACCACAATATACCGCACACGAATCACATAATCAAACACACGGATCACACAATCACAACTTACCGTTCACTTACCAGTCACGACCCATCGGAACATCGATCACATGATTGCACCGCTCCGTACAACCAGTCATACTCGATGCTCCAAGCAACCATTTAAGTAATTCAAGAAATCATTCAAATACATTCAACAGTCAAGCGGGAGTTTAATAAACCAATCATAAAAACCTTTAAACGAGCATTCAAATATGCAATTCAACTAGTTCCATTAGACTCTTTAGCCTATCCACTAAGCAACCAAACAACCAAACATGTGATCCTAACACGCAACTAATCTGAGGGCTTTGCCAAGGCCGCTCTACCAGTAAAACAATTCCCAACTATTGAAAGCGAGTTACACTACTGATTGGCATCCTATTCATTCACCACTAGACACTTCCGGTTATTAGTAATTGAAAGACAATTATTCTAGTTATTCGCATCCTATAGGCATTTCTAGGACCTTTCCGATTTTATTAACCTAACATGCATACTAAGCATTTAAACGAGAGGTTAAGACTTTCCCTACCTCGAGGTCTTCCTCTCAACACTCTGATGATAAGCCCGGTGGTCACCACTCCGTTCTTCACTCGGGTCCCGGCGTGATCCTTGCTCCTCTAGCTCGATCCTCAAAGTCTTGTACACAAAGAAACAATAATTAGACTCCTCTTAACAGGAAGTAAGACCCCCAAAGCCCTTCCAAAGTTCAGCTCAAAGCCAAGATCAACCAAGGTGAAAAACCCTCAAAGAAACCCCCACCCTGCTCGGCCACGGACCTGGTCACGGAGTCGTGACGCCAACCGTCACGGAGCCGTGACGAGTGCCATCACGGAATCCCTCACGGAGCCGTGACGTCGCCCGTCACGGGATCCGTCACGGATCCGTGGCGCACCATGGCAGTTTCGCCCTTCTTCAACCTCCAGCTCCTTTTCTCCGAAAAACCACCTTCAAACCCCAAATTTTACCCCTTCCAACTACCAAAATAGTCCAAACCCTTCAATACTCCTCTACCCATGGTACGAATCAACAAATAAGCAAGTTTCTAATGATTCATCAAATCAAAACCAACTTAAAAGCTCCAACAAACTAAGGATTTCTCACAAAAACACAACAAAGCTTCTTATCAACAACATTTCCCACCATTTCTACTCAAACCCAACAACATCTAGCAATTTCACCCAAAACCCATGAAAAGAGATGAAGGGAAATGAGGATTAGAGAGTTCCATGACCTCTAGAAGAGTGAGATGAAGAGAATGGTAAGGATTTTGAGAAGGGATGGCTAGAGGAAGACTTCAAGTGACCTCCTTTTCCTTGTTTCTCCTTCAAAGCTCCATGGGAGCTCTTCTCCCTTGCTCCTCCTTCAAATTTCGGCTACACCACAAGAAATGAGTTGGTTTTGCTCTTCCAAACTCAAATAATACCTAGATGTAACAAATGACTAAAAGCCCTTGAGCTAGAATCCCTTGTAGAAGCTTTTGGGAGGGTAAAATGGTCCAAGACCACTCCCCTCTCTCCTTTCCAACCAAAAAGGGACAAGTGTCCAAATAGGTTATTTAATTTTCCAAAATAAATTCCAGCACAATAAAACAATGCTTTTAGTCGATAAAAAGTCTCGTTTTGACCAGAATTGACTTTCTCCAACATTATACTCAAACGAAAGGAATTTCTCCCCTTAAGCCAACCGTGATGATGGCTAAGTCGTTTGGGTTTCGGAAAAGTCCCGAGTGACTTCTTGAGTCATCGGTTGACTTTCCGGTAGCAAGTCAAACTTGTTCGAAAAGCCGCCGGTACGACCGGGAGCGGGTCTTACACTACTGTTTTGGAATTGCTCTCGGAATGCCAGTTTTCTTCCACCACGGTGTTGCCTCATATCTGTCTGTACAATTAGGCCTAGAAGACCACTACTCGTCGTTGTCTGCTCTACAGTATTGACGAAGACCCTGACCAGGACCTTTTGGCCCTAAGCCCCAATGCGGGATGAAAACCCGTTGGGCCCAGAAATGAACGAATCTTGAAATCGAATCTTTTACTAAAAAAGAATAAGACTTTTGAAATGAATGCACAATAGTTAACATGAATGTATGATGTGTTCGTCAAAAGTTTAAAGTCAACTCTCTACATGGAAGTTCTTAAGAAAATTTAATGTCTTCTTAAAGTTGATGACTTAATTTCAAGTAAAAGCTTTTACATCAATAAAAGGATAAGATGGTGCTTGGATTGGAAGAAAAAGAAAAATTTAGACATATTACATTAATAGAGCATATAATATTAGTAGAGCGTATCATATATCAATATCTGGACATATCATACGAAAAATAGGTACATGTTTAGGTAAGTATGAAGAGTTTCAAGACACAATTCTCTCCTTAAAACCACTTTCAAAACTCTACAAACTCTATCCGTGCCTTCATGCCGACGACGACATTTATGGGCAGAAGTCGCCGGTGCTTATCCCTCCCCCTTTCCCTTTCCTTCTCTGATCGTGTCCTTCTTCTTGTTTTGGTCGAGTTGTCTTCGTCCTTCCTCACCTGCACTTTCTGATCTACCAGTAGATCTTCCAAGGTGAACTGGACAACAACCACGACAGAGTGATGCCTCCTTACTCGGGTTTGCATGCTTCCCTTAGATCTGCTCTGGGCGTCCCTCTTCAGGAGTTGTACTCCCGTAGATCTACTCTTGGTGGCCGTGCCTGAATTTTCCTATTGCTCCTTTGGTGAGGACCTCTCCGACAACGGTTCTCCCGTCCTCGTTCCACCTGTGCCCCAACACGCTCCATCGGACCTATACTACTCTGGCTAAGCCTCTCCGCCACGTTTCTCCTCAGGCCAGATGATCAAATCTGCTTCCACTTACCGTTGGAGCTTCTCAGTCCGAGTCGATTTGCTCCTGCTTTACTACACTCACCTGGCCAACCCCGTGCCCTTGCCCCAAGTAGAGCAGATCTATATCGTCGACGCCGTCCACCTCCCCCCAACCTCGACCATCGGTGGCCGACCACGATTTTTTTTCAGTTTCTCAATTGTTTTGTTTTGTTTTTCTTGTCTTGTGTTTATGTGAACCCCCTTACCCCGTTAAAGACCTGTGTTTGATCGGAAAATCTCTAGTAGGTGTGGGTTTAATCTTTGGTATAGTGTCATCAGTTGACTTTCTCTATCGGTGAATTTGTGTCAAATCATCGATAATAAAGAACGACATGCTACTTGATTGTCTAGGCGTTGTGTCGTCCTATTCGAAAGCCATTCTCTCGCTGATCGTTCATCAAGTTTTCAAAAACGACTAACAAATACAACATCTGTATTATTTAATTCGAAAAGTATTAACGAATCTCTCTTTCAAAAAAAAATAAAATAGGAAGGGTTACCTTAAAAGAAAAAAAGTAAAGAAAGCTAAGTCTTGATTTTAGTTTCGATGATAACGTAGTCGCTCTACCATGTGATGTAACCACCCATAGCGCAAAGCATTTGGATACGTGTGGCAACCAAAAATGAGGTTGGTATCACGTCAGAACATCGTGTCAAAACCATAGGCAAGAGATGCCACATTCACTTTATGTTCGGCCAGTAATATATATTAGTGGTGAGATTAAATAACAAGTCATTGGTAAATATAATCTGTTATATATATTGAGACCCGCTCTAGTGTAAATCGAAGCCAATGGAGAAGGTAAGTGAGTGCAAGGTATGTGTAACAGGAGGAGCTGGTTATATTGGTTCTTGGCTCATCAGGAAGCTCTTGCATAGAGGCTATATCGTCCACGCAACCCTCAGGAACCTCAGTCAGTATAGCAGTAGCAGTAGCACACCTTAATTAATCAAGTTTGTTTATTACAAATTTCCTTGTTTAATCGTACGTAAATGTAGGCGATGAGTCCAAGGTAGGGCTTCTGAAGAGGTTCCCAGGAGCGGAGAGTCGACTTGTGCTGTTCGAAGCAGATATTTACAATCCGAGTGAGTTTGAGCGAGCCATCTATGGCTGTCAATTTGTTTTCCATCTCGCTACGCCCAAGCAACACACCCACGGCTCTCAGGTCAGTACTAAATATATATACAAAATATTGTTCATATTTTTGAAGTTGGGATAGTAATTGAGTGGATTAAGAAACAGTACAAAAGCACGAGCGAAGCTGGTGTTGGTGGTGCAAGGATGATAAAGACATGTTGTGCTCGATCAACCACCGTGAAGAAGCTGGTTTACACGGCGTCTGTGATGGCAGCTTCTCCGATGAAGGAGGATGGGAGTGGCTACAAAGACTCCTTGGACGAGTCTTGTTGGACCCCTCTTCATCTTTCCTTCCAATACGCTGACCACTTCTCTTTGGTAACATTATATTATACTCTCAATTACATCATGTATAGCATATTACTAAACATGAATGGCATATATATATAGGAGTACACAAGATCAAAAACATTAGCAGAGAAAGAAATCCTAAGCGAAAGCGATGCTGGTGATTTGGAGGTTGTGAGCTTGGCATGTGGACTAGTGGGAGGAGACACTCTGCTACCTTACATACCTGCTAGTCTTGCGTGTTTAACTTCACAGGTAAGTCTCAACCAAGACATGAACATGGTGATGTACAAGGCACTCAAGTTTGTGGAGGAACTGGACGGCAGAGTACCAATTGTGCACATAGATGATGTTTGTGAAGCCCATATCTTTTGCATTCACAACCCTTTTATCCCAAGTGGTCGATTCTTGTGCGCCAGCTCTTTTGTTTCCTCTGCAGACATGGCTCACTATTACCACCATAATTACCCGGATTTGCATATCAACTCGGATCTGTAAGTAGCCCAAACTTAAAAAGATGAGATTCCTTGCGCCAAATTGAATAACAAATTTGAACTTTTCATTGTGTTAGATTTTAATATTTCTACTGAAAATGAGTTTCAGGTGTTTGGAGGAGGCGAAGAAACAAGTTGGGTGGGGGTCCAGAAAACTTGTGGACAAGGGCTTCCAGTACAAGTACGAATGGAAAACGATATTGGATGAGTCCCTTAAGATTGTCAAGAAGCTTGGTGATTGCAACAATTAAAGCGACCGCCTAACAACCCAATAGCATTATTGTCCAAAAATTAATGTAAATTTGATACCCAGGGAATTGTGTGTTTTTTTTCTTCTTCCTGACTAGACGCATATATTTTATTCACATAATAAAAAGAGCTATTATATTGTATAGAGTTCCAAAAAATCTTTTTATAAACAACTCTATAACAAAAAAACTGTTATAAATGTTGTTGGAAAAATTATATAGGCAAGATAAAACTAAACTATGACGAAACTGACTATTACTACTTAAAGTATAGAGTTCCAAAAAATCTTTTTATAAACAACTCTATAACAAAAAAACTGTTATAAATGTTGTTGGAAAAATTATATAGGCAAGATAAAACTAAACTATGACGAAACTGACTATTACTACTTAAAGTGTTGTCTAAATGCTGCATATTCTGCAGAGTGCGACTGAACCTGCTTTCAAAAGTTTTATAGAGAGGTAGAGCTCTTATCAAGGAAGAACCCCTCCTAGGACCAGCCCTTAGAGCACTAAATTCCTTTCGTTCCTCCCTACGGTACTGCTTCCCCGCCCTCTCCTGATCATCTCGGGGCTCCCCAACAGACCCCCTCTTCACTCCTCCCATACTAGCTGCAGCTCCAGTTCCAACTCCAGCCTTATCTCTATGCCCAAGCAAGCCTGAAGCTCCGGTTTCCTGGCTACCAGAGAGTTGGCCGACCACCAAAATTTTCCAACCGGGATACACCTTCCCGGTCTGGACGATGCACCGAATTCCTGTACCCTTAGGTATAGTGTCTAGGGATACAATTGGGCCCATTCCCCGAGGTGCCCTCAGGTACAATGCCCGAGGACAAAGGTCCGGTCCTCAGTGGTTGACTCCGAGACCCTTGTTGACCCCAATCGCTCGCATATGGTTTGGCGACCTTATGGAGGAGTCGAACCGCGGACCGCCAACCATCTCCTGGTTGCACTTATGGACGACATGTCCGACCAGCCCACAATTATAGCAGAAGGAGGCCAACTTCGTGCATGTGAGAGAGACCCGAATTGGGTCCTGGAAGTCCTTGTTGTCACGCCCCAAATCTGGTTTTGATCGGACTCGAGACGTGAGCTAGGAACCGTAATAAAATGATAACAAAGTTAAAGTAAATGGGAAACAACTCCAAATCGTTAAAATTCCAAATAACGATTATCATAAAAAGATGTCAAATACTCAGTTCAAATACGTAAGAAAAGCAGTTCGATGCAAGATGGAAAGTACGTCCAACTACCAAAAGACACCCGAATCCTCCAGGAACTCCCAAGTCCCGAAGCAATCTCTAAGTCTACTTACCAAGGAAACATGTACAAACAGTAAACATGAAGGGGGGTGAGCTTACGCTCAATAGGAAAAAGTAGTAAAGGACAAGAATCCCCGTTTTAACACTAAAACCGATTAGTACAATCATTCAAGTTTATAATTAGTACGATTAACCAAAAGATACCAGGAATATAGATCAATAAGAATTGTAATACTTTAAAGAAGGTAACACCCAAGGAGATCAACGGAAAGATAACGAATGTAACAAGGAATCGATTAAAGTAACACGCAAATACCGAAATACTGAATATCAAATCCCAAAACTCTGATCCGTACACTGACTTGTACATCACATCAGATTGCCCCTCGGTCCAGAGGAGGCACTAACATCGGGACTCCCGGAAACGTTCCTAAGGAACACATATCGTCGAAAGTCTCGAAAATGTCTCCAAAGGACCACATATCATCGGGGTGCAATAAGTAACATATCATACCGGAAACGCACATCGGCCTAGATATCTTCCCGAAACTACTCCATCGGGGTAAACAACCACTCGCCATACCGGAAACGCACATCGGCCGAGACGTCTTCCCGGAAACGCACATCGAGGTATAAAATCATATACCATACCAGGACCGCACATCGGACTAGGTATCTTCCCGGTATGTCCACCTCGGGGTTCACACTCACATCATACCGGAACCGCACATCGGTCTAGATGTCTTCCCGGCATGTCCACCTCGGGGTACACACTCGAAACACACAATAGCATAATGAACACAATACAGTCACACACAATGTCAAACCAAGCTTACCATTATGACGTACCAACCACGTATCATCGGTCTATCACTCACCCGATCATATCCATAGACACAACCAACTCACACTCAAACATTTACTCAATCAATCAATCAACATTACAGATCAACCAATTACGTTACGATCATCATAGTTTAATTAATTTAGTATGACTCTTATCTAATCCTAAGGACGGAACATGCATCGACCTTAAGGCGAACGAACATCAATCAATAAAATCAACAAGCAATCCTAAGGCTCGACATGACCATTCTACCAGCACGACAATTTCCCAATATATTGAAAGCGATTAATCTAGTGAATCACATCCTATATGCATACTAAGACTCGCCCGGTTATTAATGTAATTGAAAAGCGGCTATTCTAGTGAATCACATCCTATATGCAAACTAGGACCTTTCCGGTTATTATTATCCTATATGCATACTATTAACGTTTTTAAATTGGACGAGGGGTTAGTACTTTTCCCTACCTCAAGAAGAATAAACAGCTACGTCTCCTAACTGCTGACGTCCGGGCCTACCTCCGGTCTTCTCGGGTGAAGTCAAAGTCTGATTTTAGCAGTGAAAGTGATAATCAGTCTCAGTACAGTCCGAATTAGTCCTCTAATTTATCAATTTAGTCCTTTAAATTCTCCATTTTAAATTATTTATATTAATTAAATAATTAATTAAACTACCCGACACGAATCCGATCCGAATCCGAAAACCTGACCCGGATCCGACCTGGATCCAACCCGGTCCAGAACCCAGACCCGGACCTGACCCATGACCGACCCGAACCTAGTCCCAGACCCGACCCAAGTCTGGAAGCGACCAGTCAGGCCTCGACCTGGCCTGAGGCCTTGACTTGGCCCAAGGCCCAACTGGGATCCGGTCTGGCCCAAGGCCCGGTCTGGATCTGGCCTGGCCCAAGGCAGCCTGGTTCGAGGCCTGTATCCTGGCTCGAGTCCAGCACGTCTCGAGGGTTACTTCGGCGAGGGTTCCGGCTTCGAAAAGGTGGCGGACGGCGGAAGAAGAGATCGGAGGACGCATGGCAAGGCTCGGGAGCTGCGGCAGAGCTCCGACTGACCTGGACAAGGACGGCGGTCGTCGGCGCGCCGCCAGAGACCTCCTCAGTCTCAGATCTGGCGAGAGCGCTCTCGCCGACGTCGTTCCGGCTGAACTTGCCCAAATCAAGCTCGAGAAGAAAGGTTTTCAGGTGGGGCGTCGTCGGGGAAGGCGAACGGAACGAGGGGAGGCACGAACCCGTGTCGTTTCCTCCGTCGCCAGTGCGATTCGAGCTTGGGGAAGAAGACTCAGGGCGAGGAGCTTCCAGCGGTGGCGTCTCGGTCTCGTGGTTGGCGTGGTCTGATTCGCAGGGCTCGAGCTCGGGACGGAGCGAGGGCGGCGTCGAGCGAGAGAGAAGGAGAGAGAGAGAGAGAGGAGAGGAAGAACGAGAGCGAGATGACGAGTGAATAGGGTTTGAGGAAGAAGACGAGTGAATAGGGTTTGAGGGCGGGCTTGGGCCTGGTCTGTTGACCGGGCCTGGCTCGCCTGGTCCAGCCCGTTTCCTTTCCAGCCCGATTCCCTTTTTTTTTTCTTTCTTTTGTCAGGTCCAAAATTCAACCTTTTTCCAACTAACGACGTTCCAAGTTATAAATTTAAACATTCATAAATTTAACCGGAGAGGTCTTTACACTTGTATCTCAGCAGTAGATGACGGCGCAGGGGATGCTCCACGAGATACCAAAATCACACCCTCACGTACCTCCCTAGTAGAGGCCCCATTGACCACATAATACCTCGACACACAACCCAAGCACTGACCCAATTGCCTCCTCGATCGCTCGGGTCCGCACTAACGGGGGAAGACTATGGGTGTGAACCCATAGCTGGAGTCAATCAAGAATAGGAGGGTCCCTAGCCATCGGGTCCAAGTCGTCGAGGAGGAGTGGACGACCATCAAAGCACTAAGGCTCGTTGCTTCAGACCCATGCACGAGCCTCCTCCAAATCAAAGTAGACGCCAAAAACCTTGGGGCCGATGTCTTTGATCATCAACCCCTCCGCGGATTAGCCCCACGCCTTCGTGATGATCTAGACTAGAACATCCTTCCGGGACGGTTTGGAGGGCTAGCGGTTACCCATCATGGCGAATTACTGGTGGGCAAGGACCGATGGATTCACAGGGCATACGGGACAAGGATCTCCAATTCCTTCTCCTCCTCCATCGAGCATGACGAGAGGTCATCCTAAAGATTGGAAAGACTAACCTCTAGGGGTTCTGGTGGTGCGGATGTCCCCAGAACAGAGCTGGCCTCACACGGCTTAGGCACCCATCGGCGACGAACCATGCCCGGAGGCGTGGTAAGTAGCGACCCGGTTATAAGAACCCTTGACGTATTAGGGATCGAGGCTCCATCAACCAACACTTCCAAGGCCTTCCTCCTTTTGTCCTCTATTGGAGTTTTCTCACATAGAGGATCTCGACACAGTAGAGGCAACGAGACTTCACAAAGAGTAGGAACAACCATCCTTGGAGGAGATGAGGGTACGTTGGGCCTAGGGACCACAACCAGAGGAAGCGGCGTGGCTTCGCTAAGGTCAAGAGAAAACGGTGGGTTATTTGCCGAGGAAGAAACCGAAGGAAACTTCATCGAACGACCTCTCCTTCGTTTTTTTAGCGACGTAGAAGACCCCAGGGAGAACGAGATGATCGTTGCTGATTGAAGCGGCAATTGAATCGCCGAGGATGGTGGCGGAAGAAGCGAAGAAGATGTCTCGACTAAGATTAGCTTGGACTATATGTGAGTCCCTTGATGTACATGCTCTAAAGGTTATGGAATATTGAACATAATAGGGAAATTTTGGTCAGCCTTGAAGGCATTTTTTCCATTTCCTCACTCATTTTAACATCGCTGTTAGTTTGAACAGATTTTGATAGTTTTTGGAAAATATATAGAAAATCGTAAGTGAGAATTGAAACTAAAAGTTAGTGACAATTAAGATTTGATTTTGACGTATAGTAGGAGACTAGGAACGAAATTTATCTTTTTCCTTAAAAGGTTTTTGGGTTTAAAAATGATGGGTTGTAATTAGTGTGTTTATTGTTGGTCCTTTGAGCTCGTTTTGGCCCACCAACAAGGCCCATTTTAGATACCTGTTTAATTGTCTCAGTCTGGTTCATTTTGAACCGTTGATTGGCCTGTGAAAACACCGATTACATACAGGGAATTATCTCAGTGTTAGTGGCTAAAATTTGACAATTGAATGTTGTCATTTGGACATGAATGATAGTCACCCCCAGTCTAATTAACTGATTAATGATCACCCCGTATTTGGTACAAAGAATTGGAGATGATCTAAACTTATCAGTTGGGTAATTATTTGTTTCATGTGCATATAATCAAGTTTTGGAAACTCATATAAATACCATGTAATGAGTTCTAGTTTGTTTTTTCTTTTAATTTTGAACAAGAAAATTGATCTTAGAATTTAAATTGTGTGACTATGTGATGCAGAGTGCGGAGCGGAACGAATTAGATATCTATCATTCTCGGTATTCTTCGTGAATCAACGAGTTCGATAAAGAATTCGTCCTTTCCGCTCCGCACTCTGCATCAGTTGGTATCAGATCCTCACCATTCCAGGAAGATGCCGCCTTGCAGACAGAATTGCCAGGCTGCCACCTACGATGATGTTGCTGATTTTGCTGAGGAGATTGCAACAGTTCGTCGTGAAAACGATGATCTGAGGCGTCAGGTCGAGTTATTATCCCATCGAATGGATGATATGCTTCGTCGCGATGACGTGACTGTCACGGACGTTGACTATCCCTTCGCCCCGGATACCAACCTGTTCATCGAGGTTAGTAATCCTGAGTCTTTTTTTTCAAATTGACTCAGCTCCGGTTTATGATGACTATGGTGATGATTACGTGCTTTGCATCAAGAGAAAAGTCTGCAATCAATTCATCACTAGTGGCAAATGTGTGAACATGGTTGTAGAGATCGTAGTGTCAAATCTTGGTCTTCCTACTGAACCACACCCTAAGCCCTATCACCTCTTCTGTCTCAACAAAGTTGTTGGTTACCTCATACTTGGTCCTCATGTTATTAATGTTGGTTGTGCTAACACATATTCCTTCTCATTCCGGGGTACAAACATTGTATTTCTACCATCCAAGCCCAAGACTTGCGCAGGTCCGGATTCGAGGACGAATCCTCTCTTCACCGGAGAGAATGATGCAGTTTGAGAACAGAAAAAGTATCGGTGTCCGAATTCGACAAAGTCTTAGCCTATTTTGGGTCGAAACGGGCTTCCAAGAAAAACTCATGGCCAAGCCATGAGCCCTGGTGATTTTTGGCTTTTGGAGGTTATCTGAAGGGTTAAATTCGTATTTTTTAGAAGTCCAGATATTATTTCCAGTTTTTGTTCCCTGTTATTGATTTCGTTTATTTGAATTAGGGTTTTGTGGTTTAGTTTCCTTATTGTATTAGGACTTTTGGGTAGTAGTTTTCTATTTAAGCACTTGTGATCTTTCATTGTAAGAGAAGACTTTTATGAAATAAACACAAAAAAACGACTGATGCAGAGTGCGGAGCGGAAATGACGAATTCTTTATCGAACTCGTTGATTCACGAAGAATACCGAGAAGGATAGATATCTAATTCGTTGATTCAACAGAATACTGAAAGAGATAGGTTGAGTAGAAACTCGTTTTTTTGTGTTTATTTCATAAAAGTCTTCCCTTACAATGAAAGATCACAAGTGATTAAATAGAAAACTACTACCCAAAAGTCCTAATACAGTAAGGAAACTAAACCCCAAAACCCTAATTCAAATAAAGGAAATCAATAACAGGAAACAAAAACTGGAAATAATATCTAGACTCCTAAAAATACGAATTTAACACTCCAGATAACCTCGAAAAGCCAAAAACCATTGGGACTCATGGCATAGCCATGAGTTTTGCTTGGAAGCCCGTTTCAACCCAAAATAGGCTAAGACTTTGTCGAATTCGGACACCGATACCTTTTTTAGTTCTCAATTAGGACGGCATCACAATGTAAGGGTAATCTTGTTTAGAGGCCAAATACATGTTTGATCATTTGGTCGTACAATTATAATTCTTCTAAACACACATAGTAACTATCACTGGCTCTACAGGAGAAGAATAAAAAATCCTCCCAAGCTTCCAAAATAAAAGGCCAAAACCGTATCAAAACGGCAGAACAACAAATTAATAATGCAACAATCAACTAAATATATTAGAATATGAAGGTTTCAATGTGATATATATACATATGGCCATAGCGATGATTGCGAGTCACAATACTGAAAAGATTTGAATCAGCAACTAATTCGTAAATTTACAGGATGGAAAAGACGAGCAGTAAGAAGGTTTGTGTGACCGGAGGAACAGGCTATCTTGGATCTCTGCTCATCAAGAAGCTCCTCCAGAAAGGATATTTTGTTCATGCAACTGTTAGAAATCTCGGTAATCAATTATTTCTATAGGTTATCAGTCATTCATACTAATCTTATGTGGTCGAGAAGTATGTTCCTCGGTACACAGCACTATAATCGATACTAAGAGCTCTAACGTTGCACATTTCGTTCAAAAAGAAATTAGATTTGTTATAAGATATGGATTTTCCTTGCAGGCGATCCTGCTAAAGTCGGAATCATCAAGAGTCTTCCTCATGCGGATACGAGAGTGGAGTTTTTTCAAGCTAATATCTACAATCCCGATGAATTTGAGCTCGCAATCCAAGGTTGTGAGTTTGTGGTCCACATGGCCAATCCCATGGTGCACGATCCTCTTGAGACGTCTCAGGTTCGAGTAACGAAACAGTTAATTAACTATTGATTATACACTCAAAAAATGTGGTGTTGACTTTGATGATCGGCGCAGTATAAAGACACCTCGGAGGCTGCGGTGGCCGGAGTGAAGAGCATAGTCCGGTCATGTCTCAAATCCGGGACGGTGAAGCGACTCGTGTACACGGCTTCTGTGGTTGCAGCGTCGCCGATTACAGAGGACGGGACAGGCTTTAAGGACTCCATGGACGAGTCTTGCTGGACTCCTCTCACCTACTCGTTTCCTTCTGGCTTTGACATTGCAACGGTAATTGTATCTCTTTTTTGGGTATTACAGCCTTTGAAATTATTCGAGAACCAACCCAACTAAAAGCTCAAGCTGATAATTGAAGGTCTAGCTATAGTTACATTCTAACAGAAACCATGACAAGGTTCTTGTAAAAAAAAACCTGTAAAATATTATTTTAAAGTTGTTACCTCCGTTTTGACAGGAATACACTCAATCGAAGATATTAGCCGAGAAGGAAGTGTTGGGGTACAAGTACGGAGAGTTGGAGGTGGTGAGTTTGGCGTGTGGGCTTGTGGGTGGAGGAACTCTACTGAGTCACTTGACAGACAGTGTTGGAGTGCTCATATCACAGCTCACAAACAACAAAATGAGGTACCAATTCCTGGTGTTCCTTGAGGAGCTAATGGGCAAAGTTCCAATTGTGCACATAGGAGATGTTTGTGAAGCCCACATACACTGCTTGGAGCAGCCCCGCCTCTCCGGCAGATTTTTATGTGCTAGTGCTTACTTATCCACTGTCCAGCTTGCTCATCTTAGCAAACAATACTATCCACACGCCACCATTGCTCAAGAGTAAGCACCAAAATTCTTATAACTAATTATATATGTTAATGATGAGTATTAATGAAAATTGGTTTCAGGCTGATGGGAGATTCAGACAGAAAGATAGCCTGGGGTTCAACGAAGCTCAAGGAAATCGGGTTTGAATATAAATACGATGTGAAAACAATAATTGAGGATAGTCTCGAGAATGCTGCTTCCATGGGCGAACATGTTCCTCCTCCACCATCCTCTTAATTATCGATTTATATGTAACTGTTCGTTTAATTTGATCAGAGGAACAGAGCAAAATTTCATATAATTAATTAGTTGAGGAACATTAATGAATAAACACAGCTTGTTTTGTTGGTAATAAGTCATTGAGCTGGATTGACATGATTCTTGGTTAGTTTTGTGATCTCTTTCAAATAGAGACTCTGTTTTGTTTGAGTATTTTTTGAATCAAGCTAAAACGAGCGTAGTGGCGAGGGGATGAGGGATGTATACGTGTGGATGTCGGTGAAGATGACGACAGCGCTTGTCGGCGACGAACCAGATTGGCAACCTCGTTTGACGACGACGAAAGGAACATAGAAGGATTAGCTCACATGAGCGGAAACGGTAAAGAGACGGTGCGAGTTATGGCTCACACAAACCATAATCATCTCTTGCCCTACTTGGTAGCCGCAGAGGTGTGGCGCCTTTCAGGCCTAGAATATGTGCTCCTAACAGCCACGTAGACATCAGAGCCTGACCATCTGGTCTTTAAGGCCACCCGAGTTTCCACCGATTGTTTGATCCTTTGTTGACACACATTTTTGTGGAGACTCTCAACTTGGCGGAGAATAATAGGGGAGTAGTTGAGACCCGGAGAGGGGCAACAACGATTGGGGTTCAACCTTAAGGATTTTGTGAGTATAAGATGCGGCCCCCATATTAGTGCGTTGGTGGACCCTCATGACTCTGTTCCCCATTGGAAATAAAGCTATGGAAGGTCTGTTGGCTGTTAGTATTTTGATTTTCAGTTTCAAATTTGGTTCTAGAGTATTCATATCATATCAGATTTTCCCTCGGTTCGGAGGATACACATACGTCGGAGTACCGGAAACCATCCCATGGGGAGGCTCATCTTCGGTATTCTCGAAAATGTCTCCAAAGGTCCATAGTCATAAGGAACCAAGATAGTGTTCCCGTAGGACACACACACTCTTGGGTGAAACCTCAGAAACCATCTCTCATGAAGTAATCTCACTCGATATCCCGTAGGATCTACCGAGCCCTTAGGCCCCTCACATCACTCGATATCCCGTAGGACCTGCCGATCCCTTAGGCCCCTCACATCACTCGATATCCGGTAGGATCTGCCGAGCCATAGGCTCCTCACATCACTCAATATATCTATCCAACTCCAACCACCACAACGACACCGGATTACCCCCCCCCCCCCCCCCGGTGTAGTACCGAACCAAACAAACATTCAAACATACAAGCAAACATACATTTTAAGAATAAGAATAAAGGGAACAAGCATAAACAACACTCATCGAAACACACTTTCACCACAACACACAAAGACGTTCACTTAATCCTCAAACTTAGAAGTACACACGTTCATCAATACATACCACACGAGATTCATACCCACAATTACCCTTACCGTCATACTTACCTGTCACGAACCAGCGGTACATCGATCACCTGATTGTACCCCTTTGGCACAACCAGTCATACTCGATCATCCGTTCAACCAACACTTATATCAACACAATCATTCAACCAATCAAGTAAACACTCAACAAATCAACAGTAAAGTAAACTAGTTCCATCAGACTCTTGGTTACCCTAATATCTATCAACCAAGCATGTGAACCTAGCACACAACTAATCCGAGAGCTCTTCACAGCCTCTCTACCAGTAAATCAATTCCCAAGTATTGAAAGCAAGCTTCACTAGTCACCATCATCCTAAGCATGCATACCAGACTCATCCATTTAGTAGTAATTGAAGTACGATTATTCTAGTTATTCGCATCCTATAGGCAATTCTAGGACCTTTCCGATTTTATCATCCTAGTCATGTATACTAAGCGTTAAGTAAGACATTAAGACTTTCCCTACATTGGGGTCTTCCTCTAAATACTCTGCTGAAAGTCGATTAGCCCCTCCTCCGTTCTTCACACGAGTTCCGGAGTGGTCTTCGTCTTCTCGGGCGAAGTCCCAATTCTCGAGCGAAGTCCAGTATGGATTTGACAAATAAAATGTCCAATCAATACCAGTATTTGTCCAAAGGTCCTTTGATGTCTAATTAAACCTTTAATTGTCCAACTTACATTAAATAAATCATTTAGTTAATCTGATTTTAAAACAGATTTTCTTTGAAACTGGGTTGACCCGGATCCGGCCCGAATCCAGGCCCAACCCGGTCCGGACCCGAACCCGACTTGACCCGGACCCAGCCCTGTCCTAGAGTCCGGCTCGAGCTCCAGCCGAACCAGACCTGACCCCAAGGCCCAAAACCACAGGCCCGGAACTCTGGTCCAAAGGCCCAACCCAGCTGGCCTGCTCGAGCCCGAGATGAAGAACGCCGGCAATGGGGGTTTTGGTCAGATCGCCGGTGACGGCGGCGGAGGAAAGTCGGAGAAAGAGCGGCGACGCTCGGGAGTGACGGAGCACGACTCAGAGGCCTTTCCGAAGTCCGGTGAGGCCGTGAATGGTGGCGAGGGCTCACCAGCTCCGACAAAACTAGCGTCAGATCGCTCGGGTTCGTTCTCTGATGACGGGGCGATGCCGGTAAGGTGGATCTGGAGCTGCACGCGAAACCACAACGACCGGAGAAGAGCGGCGGCCGGAGATTTGCTCGGGAGGTGGCGTGGTGGCGCGGTTCAGCTCGAAGCTCCCTCCTTCTTCGCCGGCGAGCTCACTCGAACTCGGATACGGACAGGGGTGAAGAACTGAGGGAGAAACAGATCGGAAATGGGGAAAAAAGACGATGGCTTCAGGGTTTCTGGTGAACAAGGCGAGGAGAGGGGCTTTTGGACATCTTGGGATTAATCTTAGAGTTATGTTGGTCTTGTGCTTTAAACATTATTTAATTGACTCTTTATGTTTAGCTGTGACTCATTGGAAGTTTTGGAACTATTTTACATTTTTGATCTCAGAGAGTTTATCTTGATATTACAAAGGTTTTGATAATTAATTATCGCTTTTCTACTTTTACTTCCGGTCACGTCTCGAGTCCGGTCAATACCGGATTTGGGGCGTGACAGTTTGCATTATCAAGCTTCGAAGCGACGACTGGAACTATAAGAAAGATTTTTATATTGGACTTACCTTCAGGGTCCGCTAAGAGACTACTATTGATGCACCAAGTTTTTTCAGGGTATTGATGCATTGGGCGAGAGGCGTGAAGCTCCTTTATCTATCCGAATGATAACCTTAGGGTTGAGCGAGAGAATTGATACTTCTTAGTCATCATGCCCATGGTGGAGCCAACTCTTGAGTATCATTCTACCTCTCGTCAAGCCAGAAGGTCTTCAGCATACCCTGTATTCATGGGGCCTTCAAATCTGTCTGAGAGAAGACATCAGAGATTGTCAATCAAGTGGGAGAATAGTACAATTGTGCCTAACTAGATCTTTAAGCACAAGCAAGCCAAACCTTTTATCCGATCATCTACAGAATACTGCTAGAATAGTCGTCACTTATGTAAAGACCGGGGATTTTAGTATTTAAATTATTAAATATTAACGTTGAGGTTGGGAATGAGTTTACTTGTTGAATCGAAATAAAAAAGGGGAGAAAAAGAAGAAAAAAAGAGCTTGGGCTGGACCGGGCGAACCAAGCCCAATCCGCAGACCCGGCCCAAGTCCTCGACCCGGCCCAAAAGCCGACTATATAAACCCATTTTTTTTAGGGTTTCAGTCGTGCTCTCCCAAAACTCGCACAGCCCCTCTCCCCGACCTCTCGCCTTCCTCTCCCAATCCCGCCACCTCTCTCTACTCGCCTTCTTATTCTTTGTTCAGCCTCACACCACCACCACTGCCCCGCTCACCCTCTTACTCAGACGAAATCGCCGGTGTCGTCCTTCGTCCCCAAGCTCTCCCTTCCCTCTCCCGATCCTCTCCGCCCCAGACGTCGTCCCTTTCTCACCCTTCTTCCCTTCTCCTTTGTCGTCCGAGCTCCGACATCACCACCGTCTCCGTTGGGGAGCCTCGCCGTGCTTGCCCAGAGCTGGGACGAGTTCGCCGGCGCGCTCTCCAGATCCGGGACGGGAACCGCCGCGCCGGTCTGGATCTGAAGCGAGAGAGGGCTCACGCTACTCCGGCCACCGTTGGTCGCCGAGTCCTCGCTGGTCTCGCCAGAGCTAACGCGAGACAAGCTTGCCGTGCCCCTCCACCGTTTCTTTTCCCTACGGCGAGACCTCGGCCGGCGACGCCTTCGACGTTGGTAGGTCGGAGTCTGAAACCGAGCCCCTCTCCCTTCTTCTGGTCTTTTTTTTTGTTTTTGTTTTTTTGTTCCCGAGCGTGTTCGATTCTGGACAAATCTGAACAATTCAAGACTTGAATCTAAGAGGACTTACAAGAACAGAAATGAAATTGAAAATAAAATAAAAGGGTTTTAAATACAAAAAGGGTTTAAATTTAAAAGAGGTTTAAAATTTGAACAATTTCTAATTTAAATCGATTTCTGGACCGTGGGTCAAATCCGAGTACTTGTGGCACTGTTGAACGGTTTTGGAAACCCGAGCGATTAGATCGGACTTAGAATGGGACTAAAAGCGGAACGCTGAATCGGATGCCTCAGGAATTGTGCCTCGAAACCCATGCCTCGGGGTCCGTACATTGGGAACCATACCTCGGGAAACGTGCACCGGGTTTTGTGCTCAAGGCTCAAGTGCTCGAACCCGATTCGTCGTTTAATCCCGCTTTTGACCCGTTCGTATTTGAAAGACGAACCGTTAATTTAAAGGACTGATCTTTTGGACTTGAGAACTGATTGGGCCTTTTGTCTGTAAACCCAGACACCGACCTGGACTTCGTCCGAGAGCTTGGATTTCGCCCGAGATGACGGAGTTGGCCCGGTCGTCAGCAGCTAGGAGTATTGTTAGAGGAAGACGTTGAGGTAGGGAAAGTACTAAACTCCTCGTGTAATTTAATACTTAGTATGCCTATTAGGTTAATAAAATCGGAAAGGTCCTAGATTGAATATAAGATGCGAATAACTAGAATAATCGTCTTTCAATTACTAATAACCGGACGTGTCTAGTATGCATGCATAAGATGTGAATAACTAGTTTTACTCGCTTTCAATACTTGAGAAATTGCTTTACCGGTAGAAAGGCCGAGATGAGCCATAGGATTGGTTGTGGTTGCCTCACATGCATTGCTTGCTTAGTCTTCAGGATAAATTAAGAGTCTAATGAACTAGATAAATCTTATGCTTGAATGATTGAATGAATGCTTGAATGATTGAATGAATGCTTGAATGATTGAATGAGTGATTGAATGATTGAATGGATGCTTGGTTGATTGGATGATTGAATGGATGATTGAGTGTAATTGAGTGTGCTAAATGGTACGATCGGGTGAGTGGTAGACCGATGGATAACGATTGGTAAGTATAATGGTAAGTGTAAAGGTATATGGATTTCGTTGATGTGTTGTGATGGAATTGTGATTTGCTGAGCTTCGGTTGTTCCATGATTGTGTAGTATGTTATTCTCTTGTGAGTCTTTAAATTGATTGGTTATGGACACTGCGGGGCATTGATTGGTTGATCCTGCGGGATATTGGTTATGGTACCCACACCGTTGAGGATTCCGGTGTGGGGATGGTTTATGGGAATGATTATTGATGGTCCAGTATGGTACCCACACCGTTGAGGATTCCGGTGTGGGGATGGTTTACCCTGCGGGGCATTGGTTGTTGGACCTACACCGTGGAGGATTCCGGTGTGGAGTATTGTTGGACCCTGCGGGGCATTGGTTGTTGGACCTACACCATGGAGAATTCCGGTGTGGGGTATTGTTGGTCCCTGCGGGGCATTGGACGATTGACCCTGCGGGGCATTTGGATGGTTTACCCTGCGGGGAATGGTTACTTGTTGATTCACCCAAGTGTATGCGTCCTGCGGGAGCATTACCTTGGTTCCCGATGACACATGGTCCTTTGGGGGCATTTCCGAGAATCCCTACGATAGGTGTCCCTCAGGGATATTACCGGTAGCCCGATGTTTGGCCGGACTCGAGATGTGACTTGAATTGAACGAGAGAAAAAAAATAGTAAAACAATAATGAAATCCTTTAAAGCTCAAATGAGTTCCAATCGATTTCTCAAATAATATGATCCAAAATCTCAAATAAGGAGTCAAAGCTCAACATGAAGTATAAGATAAATAAAGTTCAACAACATAGACCACCATGTCTCTAAAACAACCCTCAAAACATCCAGAAGCTCCCGAGCCTCGAATCCACTAGACATCAAGTACGCCTGTACAAACAATAAAGAAACAAGTAGGGGTGAGCTTTACACACACTAGGGAAAATAAATAACAAGGCATGCTTTTGAGTCTAATAAAATAGAGCTTCACAAATTTATTCAAGTAATGTTAAAACGAAGGATTGAGGAGATAATGAAATACGGGAATAAGACGAGTATTTAACGTTTTCAAGAGTCCGTAATAATCATAGAAAATAGGGGAAACAATGCATTTTTTAACAATCAATAGAAGATAGAGCGTTTAAATAATACCGTGGGACATGAAGTCACCACCCTCCGATCCACAATACTTCTTGTGTCATATCGGATTTTCCCTCGGCCCAGAGGAGACGCATGACATCACAAAGACGTATAACGTCGAGAATACCAGAAACATCCATATGAGGACGCATTCATCGGGACCCCCGGAAACGTCTCCAAAGGACCATGAGTCATCGGGAACCGAGGTAATGCTCCCGCATGACGCATACACTCGGGTGAATCAACAAGTAACCAATCCCCGTAGGGTAAACCATCCAATTGCCCCATAGGGTCCAGTAACCAATGCCCCGCATGGTCCAATAATCAATGCCCCGCAGGGTCCAATCCACCGGCTATGATACTACCCCACACCAGTATTCCCTTTGGTGTGGGTACCATACCGGATCGCAAGCCATCGGCTTAGGTACTACCCCACACCAATATTCCCTTTGGTGTAGGTACCTTACAGGCACTACCCCACACCGCAGTGTGGGTGCCATACCGATATATAACCCAACTCAAAGATCCAAAAGAGAGTAACATACTAAACAACCATAGAACAACCAACGCTTAGCACATCACAATTCTATCACAACACACCACATGAATCACTGTAACTCTACACTTACAAATATACTTACCGATCGCACTCCATCGGTCGATCAATCACCCGATCATATACCATTTAGCACTATTAATTACACTCAACATTCATACAATCATTCATCCAAGCATTCGATCAAGTAACCATTCAAGCATTCAAGGTTCAGTCATTTAAGTTATCTAGTTGTATTAGACTCTTATCTTATCCACACTAGGAAACCAAGCATGTGAGGCAAACACAAACAATCCTATGGCTCATCTTGGCCTTTCTACTAGTAAAACAATTCCCAAGTATTGAAAGCGAGTTACACTAGTTATTCACATCCTACGCATGCATACTAGACACATCCGGTTATTAGTAATTGAAAGACGATTATTCTAGTTATTCGAATCCTATATGCAATTCTAGGACCTTTCCGATTTTATTAACCTAATAGGCATACTAGTATCGAAATGCACGAGGAGTTAGTACTTTCCCTACCTTGTGGTCTTCCTACGAACAAATACTCCTATCAACAGCAGTCCGGCTAGCCCCCTCTCCATCTTCTTGTGGGTCCAAGTCTCCTTCTCTACTCGAGCTCGGGTACCCGGTCTTGGACCACAACAATACCAAAAATTAGTAACCCAACGGAGTGCTCCTCAACTTAAAATACAGAACAGTCCTCATACAATAGAAACAAGGCCAAAGGAATGATCTAGCAACCGAAATGGACTCAAAAGGAAGGGTTTTGGGTCTGGAAATCAGATCCGGAATACGGTCCGGAACGCATCACAGGCCGTGCCGGAACCTGGCACGGACCATATCACAGACCGGCCCGGTATCCAGCACGGACCGCGCGACGCACCGGCCCGGAGTCTAACACGGACCGTGTGAGGTACCGTGCCAAACTCAAGCCGTTCCGTGCCGCGTACCGTGTCGGTACCTGGCCCGTTCCGTACGGCCTGCCGTGCCCGCACATGGCCCGGTCCGGGTCTCGTTCCGTGCCGAACCTGACCAGAGTCTTCCCCTTTCTTCCCCAACTCGGATTCCACGAAAATCACTCCAAAGACTCCATTTCCAGCTCTAAACAACTCCAAAAAAACCATCAAAAGCCTCCAATCATCAACATTCTCAATGGGTTTCATCAAAACTTCAATAAACACAACAAACCCAACCTAAACTTCATCAATCCTTCTCCAACAACAACCAAAAGAGCTAGTTCTTCAACTTCAAGCCAACTTCTCACAAAACCCAAATTGGAAAGTGGATGAAATGGAAAGTTAAAAGCATCCATACCTTGAAGATGAGAAGATGATGAAGATGGGAGGAAAATAGAGAAGAAATGGTAGAGAACAAGGTCAAAGTTGCTTGCTTTTCCGGCCGAAAGTCAAACTTGGTAAAAAAATCTCCGGTTCAACCGGGATCGACCGGGGGCGGTTCTTACAATATTGTTCTTATCTTTACCCGTTTACAGCATCTTATTGATTAAATGTTTAATTGCAAAACGCGTCGTCATGTTAAGCCAGTTTTATTATTAAATTGGAGGTTAAACTGTTTATGATTTTCCCTACTGAGCGTAAGCTCATCCCTATTTGTTGTTTATTGTTTTGAACAGGCTTGCTTGATGAGTAGTGGACTCGAGGCTCGAGAACTTTTGTTGGTCCGGGTGCTTTGTCATTAGAGACGTTTATGGTCATTGTTTTGTCATGAATCTTACGTTTAAAGGATTTCATGTGGAACGTATTTACTGAGATATTCGTGTTTGAAGCTAAACTTAGAGGTTTATAATTGATCTGAGACACCCTCGTGGTTTTATTTATTATTGTCTTTAAGTCACGTCTCGAGTCCGATCAATGCCGGATTTGGGGCGTGACAACTTACCCGACACTATTCGACACGTGGATGATCTCTTAGATTCCCATTGGCCAACGACATTTCAAGAGTGGTAATTACTCAATCATCAACGACCACGACCTGGATATTCTATGGAGTTTCATTGGTCAACCTCATCAATCAAAATAATATCTTCTTCCAGATGAGAATATTAGTTTAAGATTGTATAAGACCTCATAAATAGAATCGAAAATGTGTATCTTAAGATTGTCAAACGCACAACGAATCACACTGCATACTAGCTTGTCAAGATAGCTCGTTGAGGTTCCGTTAGGAAGTGGTATTCCAACATGTTTTGATTGCCTATATTTATTTTACTGGCTATGTTTCTTAATACTAAGTTTAGTTAAAAAATATGTAAATAGATTTTGAAATCATTGTACTTAATCAATAAAGCAAATTTATTTTTCACAACAGATTAAAAAAATAAGAATACAACACGTTTCCCTACATATGGATTTTGTAAGCAACCCTCGAAATCATTATCATCCAAATTGGACCAACAGTACAAGGAACTTACACGAAGCCTCAAAAACCATGTACCCAAGAAAAACTCACTCCATCAGCACGAGAGGATAGTTTTCTCTCCCATAGTGCTGACTAGGATCAATAAGTGCAGTGGTCGCTTCGATAAATTAATATCAATTTCATTCGCCTTATAGTTGAGGGTTTTCAAAACTAAAAGAAAACGATTCGATGTTGTCGAACGAGAAATTGAAATCCCCAACCGGAGAATTGGCGGCCGATGTCCCGGCCGACACAGTGAGGTCCGAAAAGTAGTTAGAGCCGCCGGACGAATAGGCAAAAATCTCATCCAAACCGACCGGGTCACAGGGGAACGAGAAGGACGACAAAATGTCGTCTTCCAAGGACTCGTCTAAGTGGTGCGTTTCAACCCCAAAATTCACCATCATCTGATCGTGCGGCTCCTGCTTCACCTTCTCCTCGTGGACGCAGGTGTGGCGTCCGCGGTAGGAGACGTCGAAAACGGTCGGGTCCTGGTCGGATTTCTGGACTTGCTTGGTGGCCAAGCAGCCTTGTGAGTTCCGGTGAGTGCATCTGTAGTAGCCTCTGCGTTTTCAAACAAAGCTAACGTCAATAATTGAAGACTAGATATTTTTGAATTCCTAAAGTGGTGTGCTCTCTATCTGTCAACATTAATTGTCTTTCTATCTACTTTTCCCTTATGTCCTAAAGCAGATTCCGGATCGTTAACTGTTTGGACATACGTTGTAACTTTCTATATATATCTGCTGCGTGGAGTGGACAATCTTATCTTACTATCTATATTTTATATAATAGATTAAAAATAATTCCAATTTTGAACCACAGCGACATGTATATTTTTGTAGATTAGTCAGACCTGGGAAAAGCAGCACCGTAGATGTCTTTCTGGCCGTATTTTCTCCAGGAATAGCCGTCGTCGAGCAGCCCTGTCCCGGCGGCCGGCGCCTGGACTTGCTGGGTCCACCTGGGCACTGTTTTCCTGCTAATCGTGAATTTTGAATATCAGATCTAGCTATATATGTGTATGAAAACAAAGGTGAATGATAAAGAAATTATACGGACCTCTTCTTGTGGGTATGTCCGGAGTTGTTAGTGACGACGCTATTGGGGCTGGCGCACCCAGCTGCGGCTGTAACGGCGCCGGAGCTGAGGGCGGAAATGACTTTGTTGTAGCAAGAAAGTATTTCTGCGAGCAGGAAATCAGATGATGATGATGATGAAGAAGAAGGGTTGATCAAGTGGTTGCTGAGTTGCTCTGCAAGTTCCTTCCCGTGCGTGAGTTCATTGATGAGACCCCAATCTATGCTCCTCTTCTTCTCCATTTTTATTCTAACAACTTAATCTCAGTATCTATGTTCTTTAGTTGATTGTGGAAAGGACAGAAAGAAAGAGAGGAGGAGTTTTTTTGTTTTGTTTTGTGTGACGAAAACTAAAAGCATTGGGTAGGATTGGTGAGAGATGGAGTGCGTGGAGATGATGGTATATAAAGGGAGAGAATGGTGGTGATGGAGATTGTCAAATTGACTGGTTCAAAAGGGTATAGTCTTGAGGGAGAGAGAAGCAACGCGGAACAAGGTTTGAAGATTCTTGGTGGGAGCTCTTGACTTTCTGCTCTCATGCCTCTTTTAGTTCCTTCCACACCCAAACAACAAACCTACACCTCGTGCTCTTTTCCTCTTTCTCACTTTCACTCCTTATTAATTACTCATATCAAACATAACTTCTTATCATTCACCCCCCCCCCCCCCCCCCCCCCCCCCCAAAAGGCCTTTTATGACTTCTCTGAACCCCCTACCTCAGGCACAATTGACAACCCTCTCAACCTCCCCCTCCTCAAAATACGAACTCTTCACTGAACCACCGCTCCTTCCGAAGCCTAACCTCAACCGCCTAAAGCAACATGCATGGGATTCTCTCTTGGGAGAATACCCAACACCCTACCCCGATCCCCCATCTCAACCGAACACGAGCTCATGCTCAACAAGTCTCGGCGCGGTTCAGGCCAAGCGCACAGAGGCCTCCATCGGGTCCTCCTTGAAGTACGACTTCTACGAGGACGACGATGAGGTGATCAAAGTCTCAGTCAATACGGTCTCATCGCTTGATGACTCCCAATATCGCTTCGAACTCGTCGGCCGACTTCTTGTAGAAAAACAAGTAAAACCATGTTCTTTATATACTGTTAATGTGAATGCCTGGAATGTGGACGATATGATGCTCCAACCACTAATAGAAAAAATTGTAGCCTTTTATTTCCCCTCTAAAGAGGCAATGGAAAACAATTGTGCTAGGGACTCATGGTCTTTCTATGACACAATGCTACTCCTCATACCCTTTCCGCCACGAACCCAGTCGAAAATCCATTGCTTCCGATCCGTTCAGATATCAGTGAGAGCTTATAATATCCCAGTCGAAGCTAGAACCTCCCAAATGAGATCTTTCATAGTCTCAAATCTTGAAAAGGTAGTAGAGATCCGAAAGGCAAACGTCTCGAAAGTCCCAAGAAAGCCTCGGGGTTGGGACACTTTTCTTTGACTCCGGGTGGAACTAGATTCTATACGAACGATTCGTTGTCACCTGATGTTCCAGATCGATGCAAATGCTAAGTCGCTCAAAGTATGGCTTGGATATGAAAAGTTACTGGATTTCTTCTACCAGTGTGGCCGACTCAGCTACTTAAACAGAGATTGTGTGGTCGTCCTCCCAAGTGTGGACCATCTTGCAAGGCGGTATGGGGAGTCTTTACGAGCTCCACTATCAGTCCAAGCGGAAGGGATAAATCGTACGGACTAGAATGCCATGCCTCCACCGGCCCCGCTGTTGTAAACATAACTCATGTTAACCCAATCTTATCTGACTTTGTGATAGTGTCTCAGGATAAATGCAAGAACCACCTCCGTTCGATCCCGGTCGAATCGGTAAAGTCTAGCGAGGTTTGACTTTCGGCCGGAAAAGTCAACCGATGACTCTGGAAGTCATTCGGGACCTTTCCTGGGCCCAAAAGGCTTAGCCACTACCACGGTTAGCTTAGTTGGGCCATTACCTTTCGTTTGACTGTAATATTGAATAGGTCAACTTTCGGTCAAACTCGAACTTTTTATCGACTAAATCCGATATAAATTTGGACTGCTGGAATTTTATCTTAATGAGAGTGATTCCATGATGACAAATGTCATTAGTGGCTTGAAGGATGAGAATGAGGCTTTATTTACCTTTATACCCTCCCAAATGACTTCAAATGAATAGAACTTTAGAGGGCCTTTTGGTAAATTGGATTCCTAGGTCATTTAAAGCAAGGGGTAACCCTGTTTCCTAACCCCATTTGAGTTTTGTTTTTCAATTCCTAACTTAGGTTTACTTTTGGTGACATTTCCCAACTGTCACATTTCAATTTTTTGCAGAAAGTATCAAAAATCGTCAAAACTGACGATTCTGTTAGTTATTTGCCTACGTGTTGGCCACGTGTCGGCACGGTGAAGCGACACGTGGAAAAAACTAACAGAATCATCAAAATAAACGGTAAACGATGCTTTCTGCAAAAAAATGAAAGGTGACAGTTGAGAAATGACATCAAAAGTAAACCTAGGTTAGGAATTGAAAAACAAAGCTCAAATGGGGTTAGGAAACATGGTTTCCCCTTAAAGCAATTGTTGGAGATAATTCAGCTCCTACACTATTGTTGCAGCCGAAATTGGCTAGAGGGAGAGAAAGGAGAGAGCTCCATAACTTGATCAAGAAGAAAGAGAGGAAAAGTAGGAACTTTGTGTTCAATCGTCATATTTTCTTCACCAAAAGCTTACTAGCTTCATCATCTCATCATTCTCAAGGTTTGTACACTCTTATCTTCTCATTTCATCTACTTTCTATTTTGGGTTTTGTGGGTTTTGGTTGGAACTTGAAGAACTAGCTTCATGTGCTTTTGGAGAAGAAATAGTGAAATTAGGTTGGTTTTGTTGTGATTATTGAAGTATTGATGGAACCCATTGAGGGTGTTGAAGTTTAGAGGGTTTAGATGATTGTTTTGAAGCTTGTTGGAGCTGGAAATGCAGGTTTTGTTGGGGTTTTTGCAGAATTCGTTTTGGGGAAGAAAGGGAGAAGACAGGTCTGGTTCGGCACGGAATGGGACCCGGAGAGGGCCACGTACCGGCACAGCACGCAGCACGGAACGAGCTGGCTGCCAGCACGGTACGTGGCGCGGAACGGGTTGGCTACCGGCACGGTACGCGGCGCGGAACGGGCCGGACTCCGGCACGACACCTCGCACGGTCCGTGTCTGACTCCGGGCCGGTGCGTCGCGCGGTCCGTGTCTGGTACTGGGCCGGACTATTGTCACGCCCCAAATCCGGTTTTGACCGGACTCGAGACGTGAACTAAAATATTAAATAAATAAAGCGGAAATAATAAAACAAAATTTCATAAATTCGAATAAAAAGAGTCAACAGCTCTTAAATAAACCGTAAAAACAGTTCTTAGTTAAAAACACGGTACGCCACTAGACAACTAGCCTAGGACCCTCGTTAGCTCCCAAGCATCGAGCATCCAGCTAGTACACCTCCCGCTCAAACCTGAAATACAACAAGGTAAGGGGTGAGCTTTCGCTCAGTAGGAAAAGTAGTTAAAGTATTGAACATCGGCTCGCCACCACGAGTAACCGTCTAATTAGGGCATACTAGTACAACATATCTAACTGTCGACACGGGGTTCATAGCAAAACTTACAACACGCCTAACGACCACTTTCACAAGTAAGACCTTGACTGAGCACCAAACGTACCACACCCAAAAACAACCAATACACGTCCCGTACTACAGTCCCCGAATTACCATCAGAACATCCCATAAAGTCATCGTATCATCTCGGATAGCCCCTCGGTCCAGAGGAGACACATGCATCGGGGCGACCAGAAACGTTCCCTAAGAACGCATCTCATCAGAGGGCCCGGAAATGTTCCCAAAGGATCATAGCTCATTGGGGTGGAACACAACCCGTAGACTCAATCACGACCCGTAAGTCCCATACTACCCGTTGTCCCAACATGACTCTCAGGCCCAAACAAATTCTAGTACAACCATTTCCAACGGAACTCGTAACCACAGTCCTCCACTCAGGACCCAACCACACTTAAAACAACGCACACAGCCAATCAGCAAGCATAGAACACACATAAGAACAAACACATATCCCGTACAGTAGTTTCCAACATCACTGAATGCACACAGCCATTTATGTCGTACCGGATCACGAAGCCTCGGTCCCGACACCTTCCCGTCACGTAGACTCGGGGTAACATCCCAGATCGGAAATCCCTCAGTCAGATGTCATCCTATCACGTAGACTCAGGGTCATACTCTTCCCGTCACACAGACTCGGGCATCAAGCACGCCATCCTTGGCCTCGATACACTACACCAGAACTATCCCACGGTGCAAGTATCACTCTGGTTACGTCTTTTCTTGGAACCCACAACAAGGTTAAACACGGAGCACAAAGCCCAAGCTAGTCTCGGTATACCGACCGGACCATCACAACATAGCACACAGCCGGTCTATCACTCACCCGGTCATAACACAAACAAGGGTTCACATTACAACAAATACGGCACACTTTCCCACACACAGTCACAATATGCAACAACGAATCGATCTTAATAGACTCTTAACCACACTCAAAACCGTCACGTACTTACCATCACTTACCGTCTCCACACTCCACGTGGTAACCCCACCAGCTTAACCAGTATCAAATCCCCAACCATCCCACAGTTCAACATATCAAATAAACATGAAATAACCACACAGGTCATCAACATGCATCGCTAGTTCAGTTCTACTCGTTTTCATGCTCATTAATTATTAACCGATCACACAACACAAAGCACACCAGCAGATACACTCAGCAAACAATCCTACGGGCACGACATGGCCCGAATCTACGCTAGTTGTTCGCATCCTACATGCCAAACTATGATCTTTCCGGTTTTTATTATTTCCTAGCATGCATACTAGTAACTTTCCGTAATTAAACCGGTATTCGCTACTTTCCCTACCTCAACTGAAGAACAACCGCTACGTCTCCTAGATCCTGACGTCCTGGCTTGCTACCTCCGGTCTTCTCTTCGATCGGAGTCGGACTCTAAAACAATACGAAGGCCAAACTCAAAAACGGTTCGAAAGTCGAAGTAAACGTTACGACGGTTTCGAATTAAAATCAACAGTCGTCTTTTAAACTCGAGCGGGCTAAAAGCGGGATTAAACGACGAATCGAGTTCGAGCACCCGAACCCCGACCACAGAACCCGGTGCACGGTTCCCAATGCACGGTTCTTGATGCACGTGTTTCGAGGCACGGTTCCCGTGGCACGAGTTTCGAGACACGATCCCCGATGCGCGAATTCGTTGCACAAACCCCGAGGTGAGCGATTCACCGTTCCACTTTTATCCCGTTCTAGTTCCATTAGTAGTCCGGTTATTCGTTCGAGGTTCCAAATTCGTTCAACCGTTCACATTTCGAACGTTCCACTGTTCCATAATCTGATTTTAATTAAAACCATTTTGAATCAATATGGATTTAAGTCTTTAACTGGATTCAATTCCTTTTCTTTCAAAAATGAAAAATTTCCGTTTCAACTCGTCCAGGTTTCAAATTGATAACTGATTCACACTGCCCAGATCTTGAATCGTTCGGGAAAAAGGAAACAAAGGGAAAAAAGAGATGTACGGATTTGAATCCGGCCGACCAAGGCCTCACGGTGGTAGGGACTCACCGTAGTGGGAAAAGGGGCGATGGAGGCGGCTGTGGTCGTGAGAGCGATGGAGGGAGACGGTGGAACACGGTGGAGCACATGGGTCTCTCGCCCGTCTCGGCTCTGGCCGTGCACCGAGACGGCGATGCTCGAACATGGAGGGAAGGGTGTGACGGAGCTCGGTGTGTAGAAGGGAGAAGTGACGAGCTTGGGTGGCTGGTGGTGGCGTGGTCGGGATCGAGGAACTGAGAGGGAGAAGGGGTCGGAAAAGGGAGAGGAGGGACGGTGGCGTCCGGTGGCGTGAGGAAAGGAGGGAGAAGGAGACGGCGAGGATCTGGGGGAAGGAGGAGCGGTCGTGAGGGGTTCGAAGCATAAGCGGGAGAGAGGGAGGGAGGTAGGGGTCGGCAGAGAGAGAAGCAGAAGTGGAAATTAGGTTTCAACCCTAATTTTCTGACTTTATAAACGGGCCAGGTTAAACGGGCCACTGACACCGATTGGGCCGCACGACCCAAGCGAGAAGGCTCAGGTCTGCTTGGGCCGGGTCCGGCCGGGTCAGACCTGCCCGGTTCAACTTTCCCTTTTTCGTTTTTAAGAATTTCTGTTCTTTTTCGATTGCGTTTGCACTAAAGTTTTAAACCGCTTTCCGATCACGACGATCCAAACGAATAAAATTAATATTTTAACTAATTTAACCGAGGTGGTCATCACAGTGACGCGGTCCGTGTCTGGTACCAGGCCGGCCTGTGATGCGTTCCGGTTGGGATTCCGGGCCGGTCTGTGTTACTGCAAGGGTCAGGTTCCGGACCAGATTTCCAGAAGCTAGTGTTTGACCTGATTGGGCCTAGTATGGCCCCAAATTCGTTCCCTTGACCCGATATTTTCAATTAGAATGTTCTGAAGTAGATTAGAGTGAAAACCATCTTTTGCTAGTTGTTAATTTTAGTATTGTTTGTGATCCAAGACCGTGTACCCGAGCTTGAAAGGAGAGGAAGGCTTGGACCCGAGTGAAGACGGAGACGAAGCTAACTCGGACTTCGACAACTAAGAGTATTATTAGAGGAAGACCACAAGGTAGGGAAAGTACTAACTCCTCGTGCATTTCAATACTTAGTATGCCTATTACGTTAATAAAATCGGAAAGGTCCTGGAATTTCATATAGGATGCGAATAACTAGAATAATCGTCTTTCAATTACTAATAACCGAACGTGTCTAGTATGCATGCATAGGATGTGAATAACTAGTTTAACTCGCTTTCAATACTTGGGAAATTGCTTTACTGGTAGAAAGGCCGAGATGAGCCATAGGCTTGATTGAGGTTGCCTCACATGCATTGTTTGCTTAGTTTTAAGATGAATTAAGGGTCTAATGAAACTAGATAAAATGTATGCTCGAATGGTCACATGAATGCTTGGATGATTGTATGATTGAATGATTGAATGAATGAATGAATGAATGAATGAATGAATGAATGAATGAATGAATGAATGAATGAATGTAATTGTTTGTGCTTAATGGTATGATCGGGTGAGTGATAGACCGATGGAACGTGGTTGGTAAGTATGACGGTAAGTGTAATTGTGGGTATGAATCCCTTGTGTTGTGTATTGATTGTGGACCTTACGGGGCATTGATTGGTTGATCCTGTGGGATATTGATTGGAGGACCATGCGGGGCATTGATTGGTTGATCCTGCGGGATATTGATTGGAAGACCCTGCGGGGCATTGATTGGTTGATCCTGCGGGATATTGATTTGAGGACATTGCGGGGCATTGATTGGTTGATCCCGCGGGATATTGATTGGAGGACCCTATGGGGCATTGATTGGTTGATCCCGCGGGATATTGATTGGAGGACCCTGCGGGGCATTGGTTGGTTGATCCTGCGGGATATTGGATGGTTTACCCTGCGGGGAATGGTTACTTGAGATTCACCCGAGTGTATGCGTCCTGTGGGAGCACTACTTCGGTTCCCGATGATCTATGGTCCTTTGGGGGCATTTCCGAGAATCCCGACGATAGGTGTCCCTTAGGGATATTTCCGGTAACCCGATGTATGTGCCTCCTCTGGACCGAGGGAAAATCTGACATGACACGAATACTCTTGTGGATCGGAGTATGGGATCCGATAGGACACAAGAACCTATTCGTGGATCGGAGTATTGAGGATTTGAGCTGTTGGTGTGACATTCACATGATCCCATTCTCCTGAAAGTTACTGTTATCTTTAAGAGCGTGATAATTGTTCTTATCCTGTCCATTTTTTACAGGATCATATTGATTAAAAGTATTAATTGTAATATGTGTCATTGTGTTAAATCACTTTTATTACTAATTGGAGTTTAATCTGTTTATAATTTTCCCTACTGAGCGTAAGCTCACCCCTATTGCCTTATTTACTGTTTGTACAGGCTCGGTTGGTGAGTAGTGGACTTGAGGCTCGGGAGCTTTTGGAGAGTCTGGGTTTTATTAGAGACGTCTTGGTCATTGTTTTGAACCACTTACTTTTGTACTCTATTTAGAGCTTTGTCTCCTAGCCATGTTTTGGAACATATTATCTTACTCTATTTATGTCCTAGATTTTGAACCGTATTTTATGTAGTTTTCTTATTGGAATTTAACTTAGATATTTATTATCGTTGAAAGTACTGTTTACAGTGTTATTTCTTTGTCAACTCAAGTCACGTCTCGAGTCCGGCCAAAACCGGATTTGGGGCGTGACAATAAAACATGATACCCCTTGGTCAAGTATCCCCGAAAAGGGTGGGATGATGCATAGGAGCCTAATGTGTTCAAGTCCACACTATTTCCTACCGATAGAAGAATCAGAACCCCCTACTGGTAGTAATGTTGAAGGATGTAGTGTGCAGGAAGGGATCAGTGGTACCTCCCCTATCCCTGCGGACCATCAAATCCCCAATCTTGCATAACTTGAAGGCACCCTTGTTCAGCACTGATTGGGAGGACATGTGCTCGAAGCAGGGTGAGGGACCATAGTCTCTAGGAATGTTGGCTCAGGTCCAAGTAGAGTCGCCCCAAGTGTAACCTGTTCAACATATACTCCAACACGAGATCTTTCCTGCGTTTGATCAGAGGAAGAAAATGCCCCCCCCCCCCCCCCATAAATATGTTGAAGAATGAACCGCCAAAGAAGAAGGAAGCCCAAAAAGTCACAAGGAAAGAAAAGACCCTCAAGGTCCTTGTTAGAGAGAAAGGATAAGGCCAATTGAAGTTGCAGTCAGCTCACAGAAGCGAGCTTTGTGCTAATGGGCATCGATCAGCATGGGATGGATGCCCAACATGCCCCTACCCGAGTATGTCGATGACGGCTAGTAAACAGGCTCGTCGTGAATTATGATAGGCCTTTGGGTGTTTGGGAGACTGAAGCTTTTCATTTCCCAACTTTCCCATGACCCTATTTGACGGGGTTATGTTCCTTGGGGTGATATCCAGTATGCCCCCGCGACCCAAGAAAACCTCCTCTTGGGGAATTTAGCCTCTTGGTCTCGTGTTACTAAGCGTATCTCCTACCGTCAGCTCTCTTCTACCTTCTTGTGTAGAAATTTTTATATTCTCAACCATGTACATCAGATCACCAATTTGTTCATAAATATGGGACTCCGGCTATCCCCTTGACTTGTACTGTGTTTATCCCTTTACTTTGGTGTTGTATCATTTTACTTGCTGGAATGAATACATAACTCTTTACTAAAAAAAAATGAAAGTAACGACACTTAATTGTAAACTAATAAAAAAAATTATCCTCGCGGTTTTGTGTGCCCTACTCTACTAATGTTGTCGCCACCCTCTTCTGTCATCTCACTACCGCTAGCCTCTCTAATGGACTATAAAGACCTCTTCTTCTCCCACTGATAGTCGATTATGTTTGATTACAATACAACTATTTATTCGTCTTTAGAAAATTGGTCACCCGATAATAACAATTCTTATTCATCTAACGAAATGTCGTCGTTGAACTCTTCTTCATCATCAGACTACTCAATATCTTCATGTTGCTCTTCACCATCATCATCCTTGATGTCAAACAACGTTGTTACGCCATCACTGACATATGTATTGATATCACCCAATTCAGTCACTGTTAATAGTGGAATAAATGATAGCCGAGGATCTTGGTTTGTGTCCTTAACCCTATCTCTATGACTAGACGACCACCGACTCAGGGGGTTGCATGTGAGGCTGAAGATCGGATAAAATGATGAGAACAAAATGGAAGGTCCACGACTACATCCTATGGTGACAATTACCTTCTTCCACCAACGCGAAGAAGAAACCAGTGACCCCGTCACCGAGTTGCTTGACCATGAGCCCTTGTCTCTTCTATGCACCGACAATGCCCATGGTAGCGACCACATGGCCACGCCATTAGCAACCTCATCCAGTTCAAGTCCAAACGTGCTCAACTCCCCCACCATATCCCAATCTCGGACCAATATATCAGCAAGGAAATGGATCGACTTCCTACTTAGGGCATCGACAACTAGGGTTGTGCAAAATAACCGTGACCCGCAACCCACCCACAAAACCGTCCGACCCGCGGCCCAAAGATGACTGATCCGTCGGATGCGGATCAACCATCGGATCAACTTTCCTCACACCCGCTCATCACCGGGCGGATATCGGATTCAAAAAGGTTGATCCGCGGATCAACCGATCCGCCCGAAGCCCAATCTATCATGTGCAACCCATTTATGTTTTCATTAATTGAGCCCATCATTTCAAACCAGCCCAATTACTAAACAGCCCACCATCTCAATCTAACATATATATAAAATCAATTTACTAACTAAAACCCTACTTTAACAACTTACGCCTCCATTCTGTCCTCACCTCGTCATTGTCTACTGAAACCTTCACTGCCATGACCTTCTATTCTTCATTTTCTATCTAACCACGGGCTTTCCATTTCCGATTACCTCAATATCCTTCCATCTCTGACTGATTTACGACCCCTCCAACACACCCATCTCATATGTCGATAACTTGTCGACGCATCCGAATTTTCCCACTTCCACCATGTCCCTCTTAATCGTTGTGTGCCCCTTCACCGCCAGATCTACTCGTTACTGTCGCCTGAGCACCGTTAAACCATGTTGCTTTCATTTTCTCTCATCTATCTATCTCTAGGGTTTTTGGACTTTCAGCCTCTTAAGCTTTCAAATCTGTCTTTTTCGTATTTTTTGGATCAACCCGATCCGACCGCAAATGCGTTCGGGTGGATCCGTGTCTAAAATCGGATATGTTGGGCGATTTTGTAGCTCAACATATTTGATCCGCAAACGAGCGGGCGCATCAAATATAGTGCAGGTCGGGCCGGATACCCGCCCATGCACACCCCTATCGGCAACAACGTTCGCCTTACCCGGATGGTAGAGTAACTCGAAGTCGTACTCCTCAAGTAACTCCATCCAACACTTCTGGCGCATGTTCAGGTCTCGCTGCGAGAAGATGTACTTGAGACTCTTGTGATCCGAGAACACCTGAAATCTCTCGCCATACAAGTAGTGTCGCCAGCTCTTCAGCGCGAGAACGGCCGCTGCCAACTCCAAGTCATGGGTAGGGTAGTTACGCTCATGCATCTTCAACTACCTGGAGCCATAGTCAACTACCTTCCCTAACTGCATCAATACACAACCCAGTCCCTCCCCGGACGCATCACAGTAAACTTCATACCCAATCCCATGCTCCGTCACTATCAACACAGGTGCGGTAGTCAGACGAGCTTTCAGCTTGGTAAGGAGCGCTCACAATCCTTAGTCCACACAAACTCGACTCTCATGCGCGTCAGGGCAGTCATCGGCGCGACCAGGCGTGCGAAATCCTAGATGAACCGCCGGTAGTAACCTGCAAAACTTAGGAGGTTCGGATCTCAAAGACACTAGTGGGCTATGCACACTTCGAAACTGCGTCGATCTTTTCCGGATCGACCAGTATACTCTCCCGGGACACGACATGCCCGAGGAATTTCACCTCGGCGAGCCAAAACTCACACTTCTCCAAGTTTCCGTACAACTGGTGGGTGCGTAACAAGGTCAGAACTGTCCTCAGATGTTCCACGTGTGCCTCCTCACTCGGCGAGTAGATCAAAATGTCATCCACGAACACCACCACGAGCTGATCTAAGTATGGCCGGAAGATACTGTTCATCAGATCCATGAACGCTGCAGGCACGTTCGTCAGTCCAAACGGCATCACCAGAAACTCATAGTGTCCATACCGCGTCCGGAATACGGTCTTCGCCACATCCTACTCCCAAACTCGTAACTGGTAGTATCCAGATCGCAGATCGATCTTTGAGAAACACTTCGCCCCTCTCAACTGGTCGAACAAATCGTCGATCCTCGACATCGGGTAGCGGTTCTTCACCGTGACCCGGTTCAACTTCCCGTAGTCTATACACATCCTCAGTGCTCCACCCTTCTTCTTCACGAAGAGTGTAAGTGCTCCCCACGGAGAAGTGCTCGGACGGATAAACCCCTTCTCCCGGAGTTCCTTGAGTTGGCGTTTCAACTCGACCAACTCGGCTGGTGCAAACCTGTACGGGGCCATCGAAATCGGCGATGTCCCTGGTATCAGGTCAATCCTGAACTCAACCTCGCGCATTGGCGGCAACCCTGACAACTCCTCTGGAAAGACCTCCTGGAACTCACACACTACTCGTGGCAACTCTGTGCTCTGCACGGTCGCCACCTCCTCTCCCACGGTCAATGCTGAAAGGAGCACTCCGCTCTTGCTGCCCAGTACATACGGGACGGTTGTGTCGCCCGATACCACCGTCTCTTACCGCCGCTAGCAGTCGATCGACGGTCGGTACCTCGCAAGACAATCCATCCCCAGGATCACATCAAACTCCGTCATGTCCAACACAAGAAGATCAGCAAGAAAAGGGCAGTCAGCTACTCTAATCTCACAATCACGGCACACACTACTCAAAACCATATCACCCGTAACCGGGGTGTCGAGACACAAAGGTCGACTCAAGGGCTCTACTCTTAACCCCAACATATCAGCTAAGGTAGAAGAAATAAAGGAATGCGATGCTCCAGTATCAAATAGAAAAGACGCCCAAGAATTATATAGCAAGCACGTACCCTGGGTGGTCTCATGACCGGAACGCTTCCCCTCAGCTCGGGAATCGGCAACCGCATACACTTTGCCCTGTGGTGCCTGAGGTCCTCTCCTCGGTGGTGGTGGAAGGGCCACCTGCTGTGGAGCTCTCTGCTGTTGTCTCGGCGCTGGCGCGCTCGCTGCCTGCCGCGGAACTCTTGGCGCCTGAGCCTGACGCGAACGGAACTAAGGCGACTGGACGGTCTACGACTGCTGCGGTCGCGGTGCTGACATCCCTCCAAACTGGTCGGGGCACCCAGCAGAGATGTGCCCTGGTCGTCCGCACCGGCATCATATCGGCTGTCCAGCACTCGGCCTCCCCTCAAGTCTCGTCTAATTGCTCGCTAGCCGAGCTGTGGGCCCACTGCTCCTCGAACAATCTCGGGCCAGATGGCCCGGATGTTAGCACAGGTGGCACGTCTGCTCTAACGAGGCAGGTCCAACGGATGCCACTGACCTGACCTGCCTCACCCCGCCAGACTGCGTCTGTGGTCGGAAAGATCCTGAGGTCCTCTGCCTCCTCGGATCACGGACCTCAAACGGCCTCAAGAAACCACCCGGTCGCTGTCTACTCTCCCGGGTCCTGGCGGTCTCTCGGAAGTGTCGCTCCATCGCCAATGCCTGGTACACCAGCTATGTATACACTTGAGTCCTCAGGGCTGTGACTCGGTCCACAATCGAGGGATTGAGTCCCCCCTCAAACCGCCTACATCGGCGCGCCTCAGTCGGCACCAACTCCGGTGCAAAGCGGGACAGTGAGGTGAACCTCGCCTCATACTCTGACACTGTCATCCCACCTTAACGCAGCTCCAGGAACTGCTGGTGTCTATCCTCTCGGGCTGACCCCGGAAAGTACTGCTCCAGGAACACCTCTCTAAACAACTGGAAGTCATCCCCGACTCTGAGCTGCTCATGCTACCACCAATGGTAAGCATCGTCCCTCAGATGGAGCGTTGCAAAGGATACCCTCGTGTGACCATCCATGATCCCTGAAGTATCCAGGTTTCGGGTAACCTGCTCCAGCCATCTCTCGGCCGCATCGGGGTCGGGCTCCCCGACAAAGGTAGGCGTACCCAGCCTAAGAAAGTCTATCAGTGCCTGGGCTATGTAGCCCTCAGCCTGATTAGGCCTCACTGTAGCAGTTGCAGTGGCAGCAGGCACGGTATCTCGTGCCGCGGCCGCAGCCTCTCTCTGGGCGATGATTGCCGCTAAACCCTGCATCGTGCGAACCAACTCCTCCAGGAGTGTCGCCTAGGTCTGCTCTGCGACCGGCGGAAATCTGGGCGGAAGCCCTGATGGTCCGGCGTCGCCTCCTCCAAACTCCTCAGTGGAGGCACCTTGGGCACTCGCTGCCCCTGTCGGCTCAATGGAAGGCGGCTGTCCTTGGCCCCTAGCTGGCCGACCTCTAGTGCCTCGTGGTACATATGTACGCGTCATGTCGTCTATACCCGCTGCACGGATAAACGCACATGTTCAGTTCTTAAATTCGCATAAAGCGACGCGCTTAAGTCACTAGTGTTCACACACGTTTCACAAAGGTCGCACTCGAACCAAACAACATGTCTAATTTTAGCACAGTCATAACTAGTCTTAACATGACCAAGGAAAAACTCGCACACTTGCGCGCCACACAAGTCAACCACACAGTTCAACAATTTCAAACAAAAGTAACACAGTCCATATTTCACGTCACATAACAATTCTACAAGGTCTCAACATCAACTTAATTTCAAAGGTTCTTAACACTTTTCTCTTTCTAAAATAACATTCCATGTCGATATCATGTCGTTACAACCTGGTTCAGGCGTCCCCGAACTACGTTGTAACCACTTGACATCCCACCGTCACGTTCGACTATAGGGCCCTAGTAGTCGAATCGTGATGGTACAAACACTTCAATTTTGCAAAAATTTGGGCATGACCCGTTTGAAAACATTACAAACCATCCGCTTACGCGGGACATTCAACTTACATCCCGCACAAAGCACTCAACATAATCATAGTACACAACCAACCCTCGCAGCTATACACCTCGTGGCCTCAGTAATTACACGATTACCACCCGGCCAAGTCAACACTCCGATCTTAACCGATCGGTCAATAGTCGACACACAACAATCAACTAACACAATCATTGGCACCAACCACAAGTGGTTCACCCATAGCACACAGCACCAGACAGGGCATTTCACTAAACCGAGACTCTCTTCATCTCGGTTTTACGCGTAGGACATTTCCGATTTGCGTAACCGACACACACATAAGCCTAACAACCCAACTCTACCAACCTAATTGACGTACGGTCCCAAGTTTTGAAAAACCAGGCTCTGATACCAAATTGTCACGCCCTAAATCCGGTTTTGATCGGACTCGAGACGTGAACCGAAAATAATAATAATAATAAATGCAATTTTAGAACAAAATGAACCTCCCAAATAGTTCCAAACCAGTAATTCTGATAACAAGAGTCAAATGCTCGAAATCCAAATAAAAAGAAGTTTAGTATAACGGGAATACGACTCTAGACAACCCAAAACTAGGACTCTCGCTAAGCTCCCAAGCTCTGAGACGTCCTCTAAACCAACTCCTGATCAAAACCTGTAGAAACAGTAACGAAGGGGGGTGAGCGTTCGCTCGGTAGGAAAAAGTAGTAAAGGGGATTAGCATGTCGCTCACCCCACGGATACCCGTCCAAATATGGCATACTAGTAAAGCAACGACAACTAACGAAATCGAACGGGAAAACACATAACCACAATCACAATCATAGCCATAACATAATTTGATCACGCCACTTACCCAATCACCACACTCAACGTGTGGAATCAGCCCTGCTCAACACTTATCGATTGCTCAGTATTCACACCCAATCATATCCCAAAAGAATCACCGAGTAAATACGCATAGTAAAACATCAGTAAATACACACCTAGTAAATATCCACTAACACGCCGGATCACACAACATGGCTCAACCATATCATACCGGAACACACAGCATCGGCCTAGACATCGTCCCAGAACACTCAGCATCGGGGTACACATCATCTCAAACATATCGTACCGGAACACACATCATCGGTATGGATATCTTCCCGTAGCACGGGGTACACCGTATATCGGAACACACAGTAACGGCCTGGATATCATACCGAAACACCTAGCCTCGGAACATATCGTACCAGAACACACATCATCGGTCTAGATATCGTCCCGGAACACCAGCCTCGACCTAGATGTCCTAAAGTGGGACACAGTATCGGTATAGACATCATACCAGAACACCTAGCCTCGGGGTACAACGTACGCCGGAACACCATCCTCGGCCTAGATATCCTATACCGGAACACACAGTGTTGGTATAGATACCATACCGGAACACCTAGCCTCGGAACATATCTAGCCGGAACACACAGCATCGGCCTAGATATCGGACCGGAACACCATCCACGACCTAGATATCCTACCGGGGTACACACATACAAGGTCTCAAACATGTCACAAGGCAATAGTTTACACTAACACTCACCACATTCTCATAGCATATCACGACCATTAGTTTAATAACGGAACATACCATAGACCAAACATTACAAAGCTACTAATCACAAACAGACGCAATCATCACACAATACTACGGGCACGACATGGCCCACATGCAATTCTACATCACGGCAAGTCCCAAACCTACGGGCACGACATGGCCCGCAAGTTATTCCACATTTTAAACGACTACACTAGTTATTCACATCCTACATGTGATTCTACAATTATTCTGGTTCCTTATATCCTATATGCAATTCTAGTAACTTTCAGCATTTTAACCGGTATTCGCTACTTTTCCCTACCTCAACCGCGATCCAATCTCGAACAACCGCGCACCGCCTAATAGACTCCTCCGCCGCGACCGGGAACAACGTCTAAGATCACAAAGTACACGAGATTTAATAATAATTCAAGGGTGGTTTAAAGAGATAACAACCAATCTAATCCTCAATACGTTCAATTATAGATAACCTTCCTAATTACCCGAAAACAACCAAAATGGACTTGGTAAGTCCATTTTCGATCCATCGCGGAGTGGGTCACGGAGCCTTGACGGACTCCGTCACGGTTTGGGTCACGGAACCGTGACATGCACCGTCACGGTTGGCGTCACGGAACCGTGACGTGCGCCGTGACGGGTCTAGGCAGTCCCTTCTTCTTCTTCCCTCAACTTCGTCCTCACGAATCCAAACCCCCAAAATTCCATTGTTAAGCTCCAAAACCTGGAAAATCAGCCTCAATAACCCCAAAACTCCAAGACCCAAGGTTGGGTGTCACGCCCCAAATCCAGTTTTGACCGGACTTGAGACGTGAAAAGAACTTGTAAAAGAAAGCGATAAATAACAAATATAAACCTTTAAATAGACAAGTAAATCTCCTCAAATCATCAGTAAATAGTTTAGAATCCCTAATGAGTCATAGCTCAACAAGTAGAGTAATAAATAAAATGTTTGGTACAACGACCAACATAAGTCTACGCTAAAACCCAAGATAACTGAAGCTCCCAAGCCTCGCCTCTCTAGACATCGGGTACTCCTGTAAAACAGTAAGAAATACAAAGGGGTGAGCTTACTCTCAGTAGGAAAAACCTTAACAATTCAACCCTTGGATCAATACTGTACTGTACAACCAGATGACTCAAATAACACCAAAATACGACCAACAATGAAATAATGTGTCACAAGATAGGATAAGATAAGTACGATGAAATGATATATAAACAAGGTAGAATAAGATAAGCTCGTACTCTTGAAAATAACATTAACTTGAAAGGTTCCATAAAAGAATCAATATAAAATATCATAACGATTAAATGGGAGTAATTGATATCATGCCAACCACTTGCTTTCTCAAGCCTCCGATCCATGAATGGATTCTAGTGTCACCTCGGTTCCCATATTCCGATCCACTAGAGTATTCATAGAACATCTTTCCCTCGGTCCAGAGGAGGCACATACTTCGGGGCACCGGAAACCATCCAAAGAACCATATGTCATAGGGAACCAAGGTAGTGCTCCCGTAGGACGTCCACCCTTGGGTGAAACCTCAGTAGCCATCTCTCATGAAGTAATCCACTCAATAATCACTCAATATCCCGTAGGATCTGCCGAGCTCTCAGGCTCCAATAATCACTCAATATCCCGTAGGATCTGCCGAGCTCTCAGGCTCCAATAATCACTCAATATCCCGTAGGATCTGCCGAGCTCTCAGGCTCCAATAATCACTCAATAATCACTCAATATCTAACTATCTCTGTCAAACTCCAACCACCACAACGGCACTGGATTACCCCCCCCCCCCCCCCCCCCCCGGTGTAGTACTGAACCAAACAAACAAACAACATTTCAAGAATAAGAATAAATACAAAAGAACTAAATTCATACAACAATGGACATTTCTCAAATCACACTTTCATCAAGAAAAGACATCCAATAACACCTCACACTTACCGTATACTTACCTGCCACGAACCAGCGGTACATCGATCACCTGATTGTACCCCGTGGCATAACCAGTCATACTTGATCATCCGTTCACACAATAAGTAATTCAACACGTAACCATTCAACCAATCAAGCAATCATGTGAACAGTAAATTAAACATTCGATCATGCTAGCTAACTAGTTTCATTAGACCCTTAATTTAACCTAGTACTAACAACCAAGCATGTGAACCTAGCACACAACTAATCCGAGAGCTCTTCACAGCCTCTCTACCAGTAAATCACTTCCCAAGTATTGAAAGCAAGCTTCACTAGTCCTCTTCATCCTAAGCATGCATTCTAGACATTCTGGTTATTAATAATTGAAGACATTTATTCTAGTTATTCGCATCCTATAAGAAATTCTAGGACCTTTCCGATTTTATTAACCTAATAGGCATACTAAGCGTTATTTAACGAGGAGTTAGGATTTTCCCTACCTCGTGGTCTTCCTCTGATAACAATCTGCTGTAAAACGATCAGTCGCTCCTCCGTTCTTCACACGGGTACCGGAGTGGTCTTCGTCTGCTCGGGCGAAGTCCAAGCTCCGAATCTGGGTTTACAGATAAAAGTCCAAGATCAGATCGGATCCAGATTGCCCAGTTCTTTAAATTAACGGTTCGTCCTATTCTTTAACTAAGCCAATTAGTCCATTAAAAGTCAGACTCAGTCCAAAGTGTCGTTAATTTAGATTTAATTTAAATAAGTGAGTCTGTCCGACCCGAGTCCGACCTGAAACCCGACCCGAATCCAGGTCCAGACCCGGTCCGACCCGTGCCCGACCCAGGCCCGGATCCAGACCCGAGTCGAACCTGGACTCAGATTCAGTCAGACCTAGGCCCAGACTGGTCCAGGCCCGAGGCCCAAACCCGTCCAGGCCCGAGGCCCAACTGAATCCAGGCTCGAGCCTAACACGAGGTCTCGTCCTGCCTGAGCCGTGAATGGAGGTAGACGAGACTAGGGTTCCGACGGACTCCGGTGACGACGACGGTTTTGACGGCGGCGGGTACGTCAGGAGCTCGAGAACGCGAAAGGAGGGTCGGTTGGGGCGAGGCCCGAGCTCTCCCGGCCAGATCTGACGGCCAAAGAGCTCGCCAGCGTGCAAGTTCCAGATCTGGAACTTGAGCACTCCGGCGACGCTCTCCGGTCCCGTCTGAAGTCAAGACGAACCCGGAACTCGTGATGTCCGACGAAGAAGAGGGTCGGGAAGGTGGAACTGGTGAGAATCGACTCACCGTTGACGAAGATGCATGAATCAGGCACGGACGTCCTCGAATCGACCCCGACGAGGGTTTTGAATGGTCGTGAGGGCGAAGGGGAAAGAGGGTTTCAGATGGCTGGGTTTGTTTGAAGATGGAAGTAGATGAGCTGGAGAAGGAGAAGGTAAGGACGGAGGTGGTGCGACGGCGACACAGGGCGGCGGCGACGATTTCTGGGTTTTGGGTACGCGAAGACGAAGCTGCGTGAGAGTGAGAGAGCCCTCGGTAAGCGTGCGCATAACAGGATTCTGAAGCGGCGCTGCGTTCTTTTAACGCCAGGGTTTGGGCTCGAAATGGATTGGGCTTGGTTCAGCGCGGGTCAGGCCCAGTTCGGGTCTGACAGCCCAGTCCAGCCCAGAATTCCTTCTTTTTTTTTCTTCTCCAACCAAACTTGATGCAAAAACAACTCCCCATGTTGTAGTTTGCACTTATATACCCTTTTAAGCGAAATGGGTTTTACATTGGGTTTCATCAAATTAACCAAACCTAGTCAATCTCCAACACAATCCTCCACTTTCCACCACAATCCATCAATTTAACGATGAGGAACTTCAAACCAATAATACCCAAGCCTAGTTCATGCATTTTCTACCAAACCCAAAACCCAAAGTTCATCAAAAGAGGGTTTAAATGAGTGTTTACCTTAGGATAAGAGTAGATGATGAGAAATATGGAGGAAATGAAGAAGCTTGGTGGTCGAAATCAAAGGGGCAAGCTTTTTCTTCCTCTTCTTCTTCTCTTCTTCAATGGAAGCTCCACTCTTTCTCTCTCTCTAGCAATTTTCGGCCAAGGGGAAAAATATGAGCTGAAATTCCTCACATGTGGCCTTTAACCTAAAATAGAAAGGTCCATTTTGCCCCTTTTTCCCTCTTTCCTCTTATGACCAAAAGTAGGGTCAAATGAGTCTTTTTCTCACCCCTTTCTTCTCCTCCAATACTTATGGACATGTGTTCATGTGGGGTCCACCTCCATTCACAATTTTCCCAGCCTAATTAAATTAATCCGATAAAACCCTAATTCGACCCCGTTTGACCCGAATTTGACTTTTTCGCAAAAATACTTATTTGAAAGTAAATGACCCAACTAAGCTAACCGTAACGACGTCTAAACTTTTTGGGTCCCGGAAAGGTCCTGAATGACTCCCGGAGTCATTGGTTGACTTTTTCGGTGGAAAGTCAACTCTTCCTAAATTTCTCCGGTTCGATCGGTGTTGACCGGGGGCGGTTCTTACATAGCCATCCCTCCCCTACCCTCTGAGACTGCGTATACATCACGCAACCTTGTGGCCAAGTGGATCTTTTCCGCGTCTTCATCCTGTATAAAGAAGCTTTCCGGAAGAGTTGAGATGTCAGTTTTTTTTAGTCACGCTAAGAATGTAGGGATGTGCCAGAGAGAAAATTAGAGTGACCATGGAGACAACCATCATAGAGCTAAAGAATTCATAGGTACATAGGCGGATCCAAAAAGTTAATTTAGGATATGCCACCGATAATGATTAAATGTATAAAAAAATCAAATTCGGTTTATGAAGTAATAGAGTTTTATCGGTTTTCTAAATGACATAACCTTCTCATACGAGCTCCGATTTGGGCTCGTAATATGTCAAATCAAATGAAATTTAGATATCTACAATTTTCACGAAAGAGTTTCAGCTAGAAAATACAATACACGAACTCATACAGGTTGTGCAAGTCAAACAACCAATCATATATTGTTTGGTCCGTCATGGGAGCACTTTGGGAAAAACATATAATCAGTCATGCGACGTATATGAGAACGTAAATGATATAATATGAGACATGATTTCTTTTAAAAATGAGTCAAAACTACTTCATTGTCAATGACTATAAATACTTGTAAATGCATATTACTGAATTGTTATGTGAACCTCTAACTTTTTCAAATACAACGTACACAAAACCGTGAATAAGATTTTTGGAAAGTGGAAAAGACATTTGGCGTGTAAAAAGAGTATTTTCAAGTAAAATGAGGTTATACACGCAACAGATCTTCAAATGACCATAACTTCTTCATACGAACTCCGATTTAGGCTCGTAAAATATCAAATTGAAGATATCTGAAAGCTCTACAATTGTATACAATTTTCTCGGGCATACCCTAAACCCCCTAAATTCACTTCTGCATAGGTAGTGAAATGAGGAGTACATCGTCGCCATGTTTTCAGAAATGGGACTTGTTATGGCTTGGTAGAGAAAAAAAGAAAGCAAAATGTAAACTTTGAGGTGAATACAAATTTGGGACTTGTTATGGCTTGGTAGAGAAAAAAAAGAAGCAAAATGTAGACTTTGAGGTGAATACAAATTTAAGATTGATTACAGATTGATTACATTTAATAATGTGAGTAAAAAGGTTTATGGAACTAGTACGATAAAATTAAGCAATGGAATCAGTACATTAATTACGAAGCACATATGTGTGAAATAGACAGTAAATGTATGGAATTTGTGCAGTCATGCATGTGCGGAAGTAATAAACTAAAAAGACAGGAGAACTTACTAAAAAATAGACGAGAGAACGGAAGTGGTGTGTGAACGCGACTTAGTGGGGTTCCTCTTTCACATGGCTTCGACGTAAGCGAGGGATTTGAAAGTGACAAAAGGCTTACATCACCACCATTCAGCAGTTTAACGTGACACGGATAAGCTCTAAGAGTAACTAACCTTACTGATATAAGGATCGGAATGAACTTTTTTAAGGGATAAAAATTTAAGACGTTAGTATTGAGAGCTCTTAATCATTAATTGTTTCGACCGTCGTTCATAATAACTTTGCCATGCAAAACCCTCATCACCAAGAGGTAGATCACGAGTCTCTTCTTCAAAATCTTGTTGTTTTGTCTACCGCTCTTCCACACCTCTCATTGTTGTATCTGGAGGATGGTATGTACTCGTCGACAATCCGTGACTTTCTTTTGCGGTGGTTCTCCTCTCTCTGTGTTACCTTCCCACGCCAAGAACGAGCTCACGAACGATATTGATATAATACAATAAGTTTCTTTCGCTAAAAAATGAAATAAAATTTCTCATATCTACTTTTAGCTTTGTTACGATACTGATATAATTACTACAAAGTAATTAATTCAATAGATATTCCACTTTATCAAACATAATCTTATTGTTTTATGCTTCATGGATCGCAACATGAAATTATTTATGCGTACACATTAAACAAAACTATGCTGAAGTGTTGGCTTAACAATCAAAGAAACGCTGCTCCCAAGAGACTTTAATTGAAATCAAAAGACTAACAAGTTATCAATAAAACCTAAATATATCGTTGGCAACATTTATGGCACGTGCATGGAACAGATATGTATTGATAACTAAATATAGTTTATTAGCACTAATGGCAGTACATTCAATGTACCTTGACCTTGGACCAACTTATAGACGCGGAGTAAATATAGTTTATTAGCACTAATTGCAATACATAACTAATACATCTGCAGATGTTTAGCCAACTCTTTAATAATGTTGTTTTAACTAATTAACCACTTGGTTTAATTTAGCCCTGAATTCAGCTAAGCTATAAAAACATGAACTTTATGTAACGTTCCTCCCTTAACTAGTCCACTTGCCGTTAGATATCCAATGATTTATTTGTATTTTACTATTATAAATAGAATGTGTTATGATAGATACACTTCAGTTCAATTATAATGTTAGAGTATTTTTTTTAATCGAAATGTTTCGTGAATCTTAAATCTGTTGGCTGTTTCCTCTTGCTTGCACTTACAAATTCGATTGAGATGAAGGGGATGATTGATCCAATTTTAAACTATGTACTTGAAATAATTTATGGAGCAAACCCAACTAAGCTTATGAATTTTGCTGGTTGTTCAAAATTCAAATATGTTAACACAACATGATGATTGGAAAAAGGTATCGAGGAAACAGTGGAAAGTCTAGAAAGAAAGCCTGACCTTTCCCTGCAAACCTCAAACCTTTACAGGCCGTTGCCTGTAACCCATTCTTTTTTTGAGCTTATTTGGTCTTTACCATCAAGGAGGTTGTTGGCAGCGTTTAGCCCTCCCCTATTTTTTCCTCCTTCTCTTCCCACTCTTCACTTTTCCTCGATTCGTCGTTCTCCTCTCTTCCTCTTGTCCCGTAATTTAGATTTCTCCCTAAGCCTTCTTTTGGTGTTGACTCCCGGCATTAGATGGGCTTGGCGTGAATAGGGTTCGTGATGACTGGTTCTTCTCCTCTCTGGGGACTCGAAACCCCCTCACTGCTTGTTGCCTGGGCTCTTTCGAGCTGTGTAAAACCCACATCGTTCTAAAAGGGGGTCAAACTGCAATCTAAAACTTGGAGGGTTATTTTTGCAAAGCAAGTAGTTAAAAAAAAAGGGAAGAGTTCAGTAGTGTTGGGCTGAGTTCGATTTTCGGCCCAGTCGTGGCATGCCTGGCCCAATTGCGCGAGCCCAATCCCCAAGCCCGGCTGGTCTGCCTTTAAATAGGGCGAAACCCTAGCTTCGCAACACTGTTCACCTGCCTCTTCACCTTCCTCCCTCTGCGAATCCGAAGCACCTCCTCGCCGCCCATCCTCTTTCTCCGACCACTAGCTTCCCCTCGCTCCACCTTCCCCGACAAACTCTTCCCCCACCTTCGTCATGCCTTGCTTCATCCTGCTCCGTTTCTGGTCGACGTTGAGCTCAGATCTAAGCCTCCCGTGAGAGGACCAAAGGGACGCCGGAGCTTCCAGCTCTGTTCGTCGCCCTGGAGCTCGAATCGAGCCTCCCTTCACCTCTCCTTCGCCTTCTACTTCTAACCCGAGAACCAGAGAACCCTCCCTTCCCCTCTCCGTCTACGACTTGGTGACCCCGACAACAACCCAGCGCCACCGTGACAAAATCCGTGTAGATCCGACGCCGGTGAGCCCAAACCCTCACATGAATCGCTTGCCCGTCTTCTTCTTCTTCTTCTGTAAACGCGAGTTCCGGTCCGTTTGGGGGTCGGATGACGCCGGGAAGCGTCGCCGGAGCGCTCGAGTTCCAGATCTGGAACTCGCGCGCCGGCGAGCTCCCAGTTGTCAGATCCGGCCACTGAGGGCTCGTGACACGCGCCGCCACCCTTTCCCTCTGGTTTCCCGAACTCCCGTCGCCAAACCCACCGCCTGGTAGTCGTCGTCGCCGCCGCCAGAGTCGCCGGAACCCTAGACCGGCCAACGTCGTTCCCAACTCAGACCGGACAAGGTCAAGAGCTTGGACTCGGGCCTGGAGCCAGTTGGGCCTCGGCTTGAACGGGATTGGGCCTTAGGCTCGAATTTGGTTTGGGCCAAGGCCCGGGCTGGCTCTGGACTTCGGGTTCGGGCTTGACTCCGGGTCTGAGTCGGGCACGGGTCGGACCGGGTCTGGATCTGGATCCGGGTTGGTTTCCGGATTCGGGTCGGGTTTCGGGTCGGACTCGGGTCTGCCGGGTCGGGCAGTTTTGCTTAATTAAATTTAAACTAATTTAATGACTCTTTGGACTAAATTGGACGTCTATTGGACTAATGGTTGTAATTAAAGGAAAGGACGATCAATTGTTTTAAAAGACTGGGTCTGGATCCGATCTGGTTTGGGCTTTTATCTGTAAACCCAGATTCGGAGCTTGGATCTCGCCCGAGCAGACAAAGATCAATCCAGTACCCGTGTGAAGATCGGAGGAGCGATTGAGTGAGTTACAGCAGAGTGTTTTTAGAGGAAGACCTCGAGGAAGGGGAAATCCTAACTACTCGAGTATTTCATTATTAGTATGCATGTTAGGCTAATAAAATCGGAAAGGTCTTAGAAATACATCTAGGATGCGAATAACTAGAATAATTGTCTTTCAATTACTAATAACCGGAAGTGTCTAGTGGTGAATGACTTGGATGCCAACACTAGTGTAACTCGCTTTCAATACTTGGGAATTGCTTTACTGGTAGAGCGGCCTTGGCAAAGCCCTCAGATTAGTTGTGTGTTAGGATCACATGCTTGATTGCTTGGTGGTGTGTTTGCTTAGTGGATAGGCTAAAGAGTCTAATGGAACTAGTTGAATTGCATAATTGAGTACTCGATTGAAGTTGTACTTGTTGATTGTTGAACGTTTTACTCGACTGTGGCTTGTATTCTATTGATGGTGTGCTTCCTTAAATGGTTAATCGGTTGAATTAAGATTGGTTGTGCCGAACGGTACAATTAGGTGATTGATGGACCGATGGGTCATGGCGGGTAAGTGAAATGGTGAGTGGTGGTTATGGGATCCTTGTGGTGTGTTGGGTTAGATTGTGACTGGTTACTATGGGTTATTCGGTTATGGATTCGTGAGTTGGCTATTATATCGCTATGGGGCCTACCCCGAGGGAGCGCCGGTGGGAGGTAGCGTCATAGTCGGTACCCGGTATGGCGCCTACACCGAGGGAGTGCCGGTGCAAGGTGGTAGCATAGCCGGTGGCCCTGGTTATAGGATGGTTAGTGGATGATTAGTAATTGTTTCACCCAAGTGTATGCTCCCTATGGAAGTAATACCTTGGTTCCCGATGACATATAGTCCTTTGGAGACGTTTCTGAGAATCCCGATGATATGTACCCTCAGGGGGTGTTGTCGGTAGCCTCGATGCTATGCGTCTCCTCTGGACTGAGGGAAAATCCGAGAGGACACACTAGGTGTGGATCGGAGGGTGGTGACTTCACGTGCCACGGCATTGATCGGATCGTGTATTTTCTGTTAATTACTAAGATTTATTTTGTGACTGTGATTAAGAATTGGTTAAACTGTGAAGGTCAATTTGTTATGTATTTTCCCTACTGAGCGTAAGCTCATCCCTGTGTGGTTACTGTTGTGTTTACAGGCGTGTTTGAGGAGTAGAGGCTCGGGAGCTTCGTGGTCTGGGCGTGTCTTAGAGGGTCCGGTCCCACTTTATTTTAGTTTTCAAACAAACTTTGTTGGAGATTATTATTACACCCCTGGAGGGTTTTACTTTTGTTCAAACTGAAGTATTTGACTTGAAGTCTATTTGGAGGAGTTTATGATTTATGTTTGAATTATTGTGCTTTAAACCGTTTTCACTAAAGTCGCGTCTCGAGTCCGGTCAAAACCGGATTTGGGGCGTGACAAGCTGGATCTCTCTCCTGGTGGTCGTCGTTTTGGTGTTGATCGGCGACGAAGATCTCGTCCCTCCGAGACCTGTGAGATAGAAGGATTCAACACTTTTTACTCACTGCCCTCTCGATTCCGGACACCCTTCTCTCGTTCTTTCCCATATGAGATTTCCTTTTCCTCGATCTAGGTGGTGAGATTAAGGACTTATGGTTGGGGTTGGCCACCGTAGGGTTTCGCTTAAGGGATTTGTTGAACTTGTTGCGGTGCTATCTGTTAGTGGGTGATTTTCACTGACCTCCTCTTAATAGGGTCGTTGCTGGTGTTGGATGGCGGTGTGTTATCAATTGATAACTGAGGATCGATTGAAGGGGTTTTGGAGCTTTTGGTGTGGCTCCTTGCAACTCATTGGTGCGGTTTTTTTGGGAGTCGTTTTGCACCCATTCGCCACCGATCCGTCATCTATCTACCGCCGCTTCGTCTCTGCTAGAATTTATCCGCCAACGAGCCGCCTGCGACTCGAGATGCTTTAACATCTCAATACTCAAATAGTGACTTATTCTTTACATCATTATAGCATTTATCTTGATCTTCTCATCAATAAGTTTATCCTACGTTTCGACACCCTTATCGTTAATAACTTCAATTATATAGTTTATGTTCTTACAAAGTTGTAGTTGTCGCGCATACTATCGTTGTCATACATCAAGTTTGGCTAGGGTTGGGTCTAGTTGTAGGATTGGGTTGGGCCTCGGGGTCATGCCATGAGACCATGGATTAGGTTCGCGTCTCGTATTTATTTTTAGAAAATTCGAGTTCAACTTTTTTCAAACGAGTTGACCTAGAATTAAATGTGACTTAAAAAGAACTTTATGAGAATATAATTTGATGGGGATTAATTAGATAACATGATTCTTTTTCTTATCAACAAAACAAATTTAAATTAAACCTCTTTTGAGGATAAAGAAGAGTTACTAAAACCAGCCAACCACAACAACTAAGGAAGACCAAAACCAGAAAACACACCGCTTCACGCAGGAAGCTACCAAAAACCAACCGCTTCCGCAGGAAGACACCACAAAGACAAGGTCTAATACCTAGATTTAAAAACATTAAGCGCTAAAAAAAAGGATCTGAAGCATCTAGATTTAACCAACATGAAGCACAAATAGAAAAAACTTCCATTAGACACTAGAGCTCGAACTTAGTCCTCCAAGCTAATTCGGTGAACGCCGAGAAAATTCCCTAAGGGGGAGGACCGGTATTTCTACCGAGAACGAACACAAACCTCCTCGCAGGCAGAAGCAAGTCAAACTATCAGAATTCTACGGTAAGAACACGAGCTGAGCGTTCCGAAACCATGATCGTTTACCCCTCGCCGGCCAACACCTAGCGAGGACCCAAGAGGGAAGGCCTGTAATAATACCGAACACGATCCAACCAGAATCTAGACAGAACTGAAACCAAAGCCAACCGAGAAGCGCAACGCCACACTGAAAACCAAACCAACAACCCTGCAAAAGCTGCTCCCCTAACTGCCAGTCACTGAAACTCGCACTCAAACCAAACCAACAACCCTGCAAAACGAAAGGACCAGTATTTCTACTAAGAGCGAGTCCAAACATCCTAACTAGCTAAGGAAATCATCAGCACTAGGATCCGAGGATGGAACTCGAGCTGAGCGTTCCGATACTGAAAGCGGTAAGCCCTCGCCGGCCAAAACCAAGCGAGGACCCGAAGGGGAAGGCCTATAATTATACCGAGCACGAGCCAACCCTGACCCGGACAGATCTGACACCTAAGCTAGTAAAGGAAAGCAACGCAACACCTAGAGCGGCCCTTCCAGTCACAAGCCAAGCTGATACTACGCGCACCCACGCACCCCCACTTTCGTCGGAGAGTCCCAAACAATAGGACCCGAACACCCAGAAAGGCTCCCCCAAAAAACGAACCACCGATCACCGGTCAACACCGATCAAACCACCAACAACAAACAAGAACAAACAAAATGGGGAAACAAACTGAGTAGAGACACTACCGAGTCTCTCACCAATCTGACATAGTGCAGGTGAAGGGAGACTAAGAACACGCGCAAGCGTCCAACAACGGACATGAAAGAGGTCGAGAGCACCAGCAGCAACACAAAAACCACCAGAATGACCGAACAGGAGACGAAACACAGGCCGAGAACTGCCGGAACAAAACTCTGGAAGGCTGGTTCCGGGCTTCCGCGTCGATGTAACCCGGCCCATTACCGAACCATCTCTAACCCAGATCCAGACCCAAGCCCATGTCCAAACCCGCCCCAGTACCAGACCCAACCCGATCCCATAATCGCTGGCCCAAACCTGAGCCCGGTAACGCCGGCCCATTCCCGACCCGACCTAAAACAAGGAACAGAAGAACCTTAGTTCCGAAAGCCAAGATAACATGATTCAGGACCTCTCTCCCCATAAATTCTCATTTCTCCCCTTACCCGAGAGCCAATAAATAATAACATGTCATTTTTCTCTCATTTCACACATTCTCCGATTCTCCCCTCTATTTGAAAATTCTTTCTCTTTTTTTAAGAGGCAAATCCTTTTTATTAAACTCTTGAGTATCCGAGAAGGATACAAAAGAGAAGTGGAATGAACCTCCCAAAGGAAACCATATTACAAACCCATAAGGGAAACAAAATGACACAAGTTCCCCGACCCTAACCCAATCGCTTGACCCCCAAGCAATATAAACCCATTACAGACACAACATAATAAATCCACCCCTTAACAAGAAATTCCAATACCAACCCACTTGACCACACCAAAGTCCTGTTTTGAAGTTCTGAAACAAATGCAGTAGGTAAAATAGAACCAAAATGAGAAATGAGCCAAGCCGAGCCCTGTTTTGGTTGCTCCAATTTGAAATTGACAATGCCTTGGCTTCCAAGTAAGTTACCACTAACCCAAGAAGACCAAAAAATCAGTTCTACTGAGAAGGTCTGCACCCAAAAAGTCTGGATTGGTGCTGTGAATTGCAGATGAAAAAGTGCATGCCTTGATCTCCTCCCACTTCCAATGAAACAATTATGAAACTTGAAACCTTGAAGACAAAACAACCTGCAGATAACAAGTAACTAAAGTTGTCCAAAACCAGTACAAGTGAACACTGGTATAGCACCAGGAAAAAAAAACACTCAACCTAGCCACCTTGCTACTCCCACACACAAAGAACAACTTAACAAGAGTAAGAAACTTTGTCCTACCCCCTCACCCCACCAGCAAACCTAAAGCACTCCTCCTAAAACCCAAGAGGAACCTCACAGCTTACCCACTCAAACCCATCCTAGGCCCTCCCCTCCCCAAAATGTAATCCAAACCAAAATTAAGAACAACACCAACACTCCAGCAAGGAAATCACACCAGAAGTTTTGACACACTTTTACTTCTCAGACAATGCAGTGGATCCATCAGCCATTGGTTGAAAGAGAAGGAGTAGTATTTATAGAAATGAGCCCATTGAACTGTATATGAGGAATGTTGGATGGCAATGAGGACCTCTGCAGCTGTGAGATAACAAGCTTGGAACACCATTTTGTTTCTAGCCAACCAAGTCTCCCAAAGTGTAATAGAGAAGATGGTCCTCCAAGCCTTATTCCTTCTATGTAAAAAATTCCAGGAGCAAATGTTTTCTGTCACTTTTGCCTGAAAACACCCTTGTACCTTCCACCAAGACATTACAGCCCCCCAAATTCTCCAAGTTCTCATACAATCAGTGAATAGATGATAGCTATCCTCAAAAACATTAGTACAATAACGACAGAAAGAATCAAGTAATGAGATTGGAATACCCCTTGCTTCTAGGAACATTTTTGTTGGAACTGCATCCATACAAGCTAACCAAGAAAAAGTTGAAATCTTAGGAGGGATAGAAGGTTTCCACAATTGTCCAGACCAGACCTGATCTGATCTTAAAGGAGATAATTGTGAATACATTGCTTGTACCGAGAAACCTTTTTGTGTTACCTTCCAAATAAGTCTATCACTGAGCAGTGAGGAAATAATTTGCTTATTCAATAGCTCCCCCAATTCAATAAGTTCATCCCATTCCCAGCCCCTAATCTTTCTTCTAAACTGTAAAACCCAATCTCCTTCCAACCAAAAATGTTTGACCTTTTGTTTGTGATGAGTGTTTAATAAAAACAGTCTTGGAAACTTGAGTTTAAAGGTTGTCTCTACAAGCCACAGATCAGACCAGAAATCAATCCTTCCCCCATCACCCAAAGTCCAAACCAGACCATTGCTACCAAAAGCTTGCCTAAACTTCTCTTCATTTAGTAGACAATTGAATTGTGTGAAGAAGCTTTGTTCATCTGAGAGTGAGATGTTGGAAAGGTCCCAATCAGTAATTTCTCATCCAAGCTTATTACACACCACCTGCTTCCACAGAGAATTCACTTCAAATGCAAATCTCCACCACCACTTAGCCAATAATGCAACATTCATCACACTTAATATTTTAATTCCAAGTCCCCCTTGCTCCTTAGGTCTGCAAATCAAATTTCAATTGATCTTGTGTAATGCTTTCTTAGTAACCTTGCCATTCTAGAGGAATCTCCTCATACACCTTTCCATTTCTATAATGACATCCACTGAAGCTTTGAATAAAGACTGATGATATAGAGGAATGGCACTGAGTGTAGACTTAATGAGTGTTATCCTTCCCCCAAAAGTGAGCATGTTTGATTGCCACAATGTGAGCTTGCTTTTGAACTTGTTGATTATAGGCTTCCAGGTTTTGAGTCTCTTTGGATTTGCTCCTAACTGAAAACCCAAATAATTTATAGGCAGGGATGTCATCTCACATCTCAAGATTCCAGCAATTTGTTCTTCATTCACATTCTTTTCATTTAACAACACTGAAATTGTCTTAGAGAAGTTGATTTTCAAACCAGTGGCACTTTGAAAAGCAGTAGAGAGTGTTTGAGGTTGAGTAGATCAGTGATATCAGCTTTGATACAAAGAAGTGTGTCATCTACAAATTGTAGATGACTGATATAGGGCCCTTTTTTCCAGCAGCAATCCCTTGGAACATTCCTAAAGCTTGACCTTGATTTAGAATTTGATGCAGACCCTCAGCTACCAAAGTGAATAATAAAGGTGAGAGTGAACAACCTTGTCTGAGGCCCCTTGTTATGTTGAAATCTACAGTTGAAGACCCATTTATGAGGATTGAAATCTAGGCTCTGATGCAGCTATTTATCCACATTTTCCATCTCCAACCAAAGCCCAGATGAGCAAGTAATTTCAATAAATACTCCCATTCAACATGATCATAAGCTTTCTCAAAATCTACTTTCACCAGAATTACCTTCTCCTTAGATCTTTTGATAGTGTCCAGCAATTCTGAGGCAATTAAAATACCATCCAATATTTGTCTCCCAGCAACAAAGTCTGATTGAACATCACTGATAAGCCCATCCATTAAAGGTTTCAGTCTAGCAGCAAGAACCTTTGATATGATCTTGTAAGCTTCCCCTACTAAACTGATTGGTCTGAAGTCATTGAATACCAAAGGAGAGGGTTTCTTTGGGATTAATGTTATAAAAGAGGAGTTGATGCCTTTCCCCAAAGAACCAAAGAGATAAAAGTGTCTGCAGAATGCCATAATGCCTGTCTTGAGAAGATGCCAACCCTTTTGGAAAAATGCCATGGAAAACCCATCAGGTCCTAGGGATTTGAAGCCCTCACAGTCCATGATTGTAGCTTTGACTTTTCAGTAAACTCTTTCTCTAAGTCTTCAGCTTGGAGGGGACTGATCTTCTTAAATGGTAATTATGAGAGATCAATTAAAGATTCAGGTCTCTTTTGGAACCTGTCTTTAAAGTGTTTCACAGCACAGTTCTTGATCTCAGTGAGAGTCTCATAAACCACCTCTTCTTCAATTATGCAGGAGATTCTATTTTTTTCTGTCTCAAATTTGCTAATAGATGGAAATACTTAGAGCACTTGTCCCCTTCTAGAGAGACTTTTAACTTAGTCTTTTGCTTCCAAAACTTTGCTTGTGACTTAAGTTTTTGTATGAGTAAGGTTGTGGTAAGAGCTCTGTGATTGGTTTCAAGAGTGGTTAAAGGCCTGGATTCCAACAATTGATCCAAAGATTGTAGTGTATCAGTGAGTTCAGCAACCAACTTCTCCAAGTTTCCAAAGGTGTCCTTCCTCCAACTGATGAGAAAAGTCCTTAAGAACTTAAGTTTGTACCACAGAATGTATTGAGGGTTCCCAATTACTTGAATAGAGTTCCAAAATAGTGATATATCTTTCCAAAAACTCTTGTGATCCATCCAGGCATTGCAGAATTTGAAAGGCTTGGGGCCCCATTTCACTAAAGTAGAGGATAGTAATAGAGGTCTGTGATCTGATATACTTCTGAGTAGACATTTCTGAGAGACATTAGGCATCTTGAGCAAGATTTCAGCACCCATAAGGATCCTATCTATCCTTGAAGCCTTGGTTGAGGAGCCAAACCAAGTAAAGCTACCACCTTCAAGGGGTAAGTCAATGAGCTTCATCAATTAATTTCGTGTACCCCCCGGAGAATACTCTTGCGTACCCATTCGTTCATGTCCTAAGTAATGTTTTTGTTCCTCCGGTTCTATGTTTACATTAACAGTATGCACTTGGTATGAATAAAAAAATATGTTATATTCAAGGAGCAAACAAGACCTATTCACTATCTTTAACTATTCAGAATAATTCTTTAAGTTTGTATGTTACCATTAGAGAATATGGAACAGTGTGTTGCCGATTTACATTCCAGGGAAGTAATTGGCATTTAAATCTCTAAGATATGTTAAATTAGTCCGTTGATATGATAGGGTCGTGTAGTGGTGAATGCTAATCAGCTACCCGTTTAGCTTTCAGATTCTATTATTGGTCTTAATTACGTTTTTTATCTGATTTAATATATGCCCAGCATTTTACCCACTTCTTAAAAAAATCAATACATCAACATAATCAAGAACATAGTATTGATATGAAAACCCAAACCGGGGTATATATGATCAACAATATTGGAAAGTGTAGGCCATATCTACCATTACACCATTGTCGTACAAAAAATAGAAAACAGAAGGAACATATCAACGGAAAGACAAAAAACATACACACATCCGTAAAAACATAACAACAGTAGCTCATTAGTAGTCTAAAGGAAACACCGAGCGAGGAGAGCATCGAGCCGTCGTGATTTTGGTCATATGTCGTTCCAATCAAAGTGGCAACAACGCACTAAGTTCGAATAAGCCCAATGATCTAAGCATCTTTAAAAAAATCATTGTGTCGGGCCTCCATCATATTTGCCTCCAAACTTGTTTGCTCCATCATAATTGGTTCATAGTTTGGAGTTACCATTACGCCATTCCCTTTCCTCTTAGAGGCCTTTTGTCCCATTGGACGTTGTTGGGCGGGTTGAGGTGGAGGTTGTAGATGATGAAGTGATAGTGAATCAAGAGGTTTGGAAAACCAATTACGTACCAAACCCGAACCAAACCCGTTTTGCATTGATGACCTAACATCAGGTGAAAATTGTTTGCCATCGAAGTGCTCGGGTAACCAGTTGTGTTTAGAGATCTAGCCAAGGACTGTAGTGATTAATTATGGAACACAGAAGAGGACCCTCATTGGGGGCTGTATGCTTGGTAAATCATGCCTCTCCCCGAACGCGATCCTCCCCACTTAATGACAATTTCCCAGACGTTGGGTATCCTCTATCTTCATCATTTTGTGTCCTCTTCGGTGCTTGCTCATCATTGTGGTCCTCTTTCCAGTTGGGATGATTGTGAACCCATGCCACTAATGTCGTTCGCTAAAGGTAGCTGGTCTTCTCGTTATGTGATTATAAAATCAATACCTTATTGTATATATAGTTGGTCATCTAACTGCCCACTAGCAAACAATCTACGCACCTGCTTGAAATAATAATTGAACCGCTTCATCCTCGCCTTTTATCTAGACCAACGATCCTTCAACTACTTGTTGTCGTAGAATATCAAACCCGAGTTGTCGTTGTATTCACGTGTTATATGTTTCCAAAAACCATGCCAGGTCTGGTTGTTTCCTCATAATGAGTCGAATGAGTTGGGTGACCAACATGCAACCAGGCATAAATCTTCTTCGTTCGACCAACGCATCCTCCAGTCTCCACCTCCACAGGTGCATCCACCACGACCACCCCCAGCCATGTGTGTTTCCACCACAACTAATTGCATAAGGGATTGGAATAGGCTCTACTGGTTGTGCCTATGAAACGTTGATTGAGAAGGACGACAATCCCAAAAGGCCAGATAAAATACTATATGGTTATGTCTACATTTAAGTCTTTGAAACCTCCGATCATGACATGTCTTAAAACAGTATCTCGATGTCCATGCGAGGCGGAAAGGGATTCCCTTGATATGAGGTACCAACGTCCGGGAATTGGGAGGGCATATGAGCATATGACCCCTAGTTAAAAAAAGTCTGTATCATGTAGTTCATGATATTGTGATTGTTGCGACCATGCATTGTAAACAAACAAGCCATCATCGCGGGATTATGGTGGCGAGTCGTTAGACTCAAACGAAAACCAAAATCACCAAATCTTGGGAATTCGTGTTGAGACATGATCGGAAATGGAATTGAATGTAAGGGAACAAATACGTGAGAGAGTTTTTAAATTGGGAGCAACAGAAGTCGGTGTATTGTCGTGGGAAACAAGATGACCCAATTTATTAAGGGTAAAAAAATATATATATTCTAATTTTGTTTTGTTTTCTATTTTTTGCTGGCGCCTCGTGCATATGTGGTCGTGGAACAGTCAAAAGGCTGCGGCGAATCCTCATAGGGAGCGCAAAATCAAAGCGACATGACTAGCTATTTGTGCTATGTTAGTTTTTCGTAGAGTCGTCTATATTTGCGACTCGGTTCGACGTTCAAACTCTAAACGAAAATCAAAACTAGACGACCGTGCGTGTACCGATAACACTAATTGGCGTTAACGACAAAGTCGTTGAGTTCAACACTAAATGTTGTTCAACGTTATACTGCACATGCTCCCAGTACACCAAAGTTTCGAGTTCAAGTAATTTGGACTATAGTTAGATTGGTCTTTACAGTTTATCTACTTTTGATTATTATTCATCCCTTTTCTAGTGTACTAGTAAGTAGTAAGACCCCCGATAAGACGTGACAAGATTTAACCTACTAAGTATAGATTCCTGAATAGGTTAATTACCTTTTGTCCCCTTTTGAATTGGTAATATACCTTTAGCACACCAATTTTTTAACGTTCAATAACAGTCCTTATGTTTTGGTAACACACATTTAGTACTCTTTATGAATTGGTCACAAATTATTTAATACCCTTTATGTATTAGTAACAGAACATTTAAGACCTCTTATGAATTGGTCATAGATCATCAAAATAGCGTAAACTTGATCAAAATTATTTCGAAACGTTACCAATACATCAGGATATTAAAAGAGTATTACAAATACATAAGAAGTACTAAAGATAATTAACCCTTCCTGAATCATTGCACAAACAATGGCTACATCAGATAATACTTTAAAGAGCGTCTTCCCTCTAAAAAACCCTAGAACATTCCTTTTCACTACCTATTGCGCTTCCTTCCTCCTCCGCCGGTGATTTCCTGGTCCTCTCAACCACGGAGGTCGCCGGCGGGGATACTTTCCTTGGGTTTCCCTAGCCTTGACTTCTCTTTCTCCCCCTCAGAAACCCCTCTCCCTCGCAGACAGCCGAGCCTTCTCAGATCTGGAGTGGGACGTTCTTCTTCGCCGGAAAGTTGTGGATCTTCAGGGGTTTGAGTAAGGCTTCTACATGTTCGCTTGGTGGATCGAGTTTTTGGCTTCCTCTTCTTTCCTCTTCCGATTCGTGTCGTTGTCGAAGCAAGTTAGATTTGGTCGTGGGTCGGTATTCCCCTTCGCCCTCAGAGTGGATAATCGCGGATCTAACCTGCTCTCAAGGCGGCGAAACGGTGGTGGTAGCTCCTCCTTCAGTGTTGTAGTGGCGAAGGCTTCCTCTTCAGATTCAGGAAACTCTCCGTTCTCCGGTCGTGGGAAGCGCTTCCAGGTTTTGGATCGTTGTGGACTTGGTTGATTTCGCTGTTCTAGAGTCCAACATTCATCCCTCGGTGGCACCGCCCTTAACTCTTCCTCCTACGGACAGATCTGGGGCTCCTCTGTTTGGTAAGACTCTTCATCCCTTCTCCTCCCCGGTCCTTTCTATTCCTTTTGGGTCTTCTTCTGTTTCGGTCCACGACTATGGTTCGGACTCATCGGTTATCGGTGTTGGCCGCCGACGAGTTCTTTGGGCTCTTCTGCCTATTGAAGCCCTCTAATAATAGTTAGGTTCTGGGGGTACTAGTTCTTTTGAGATATGAGAAGGTATAGTTCCTAATTTGGTTAAGGGTAGGGGTGACTTTGGTTGTTGGAGGCTACTGGTTATTTGTGTGCTTGAAGGTGGACAAATCTGACATTTTAGGCCTGTTTTCAAAATTGTGTTTAATATTTGATAGATCTGGTTTCAAGACTTTATTTTCTTTGTGGTGTATTGTTTTTTGCTTCTCTTCCTTGGCTTCTGCACCCCTGGATGGGTTGGCTGGTTGTATTGTGGTCTCCTTGTTATTCTACTGGTTGTATTTCGAGTTGTAAGTGGTTAGTCTTTGGTTGATCTGTATCCCTGGTGTAGGGCTCTGTTATCTTAAGGTTCTTTAGAGAAATGCTCTTAAATTGTATCTTTTGTTTCTTCACCGTGCTCTTTATTTCAAAGAACCTATTTTTAATTTTAATTTATACATTGCTGATAAAAGAAAACACTTGCTGCATCTAACCAGAACCAAAGTTTTGAAACTGAAAACCATCCGTGGGATGCATGATTTTTCAATTAGGGTTACCTCAACAGAAGGATCGGTTCATCGTGCGCACCCTGATCACATAAATGGTTGAATTGTACTATCTGCAAAGAAACGAGTAATTTCCAAGAAAATGGAAATAGAATGCACTATCTCTTTCCAAGCACCAAAGCAGGTTGTGTAGAAGTAGATATGAATATGAATGTTAGGTGAGAAACTGACAGGAGTCCGTCCTTATCCCCTCCTTTTCATCTTTATTTAGTTTCTTCACTCTTTTATTTCCTTCTACTCGGTTTTCTTTCAAGTCAATTTTCAAACTCTCTATACCTCCCTATTAATATTTGATTTGACGCCCTTTCAAAATTTGACCGATTCTTATATATGCAAAACACAACTATAACGTAACTCCAATTTTGTACAGGCCTTTCTCAAAAACAAATAAATTAGTATTGGCCCCACTGTAGAGCGGATAAAGAAATATTTGTTTCGGACAATGATATTTTCCTAAAACAATACTGAGATCAAAAATACATATTAATGATGGGTAATTAGGTTGACATACTTCGTACTATATACGTGTTTAACAAATAAATACTTCAAAATTGTTTCATTTTTTTGAGAGGAATGACAATATTATTAAATAAGTAAAGTAAACAGGTGTTCGTCTGACGACAAACCCCTTACAAACCAGTAAACTAAAGATAAATAAACAGAGACATAAATGCTGAGAAGTAAATGATGCTCATATGCATAGAGGCGGTCGGGGGGTTGACTGCGGTAGCATCCATGGATACCGATACAGTATGCTCCAACCATAAGTCGCTGATCGAGCAGACCAGGTGAAAATTGAACAGTGGTGGACCAATAACTCCTCCGGTAAGTCAGCGTGTGTCGTCCTCCCTTAAATGATAGGTGTAGGGCTCCTGAACGCGGGATTGCTGACTCCGAAGTGGTAGGGGAGCATCTTGTCGACTGTTGGTAGAACCATTGCCACCAAACCGGTAGGGAGATGGTACAGTCGGCCAACCCCTCCCTGGGCCCCCAGGCACTCATTCTTGGAGGCGGGGGTGCTTAAAGCCCCCCGCCGCTATATGTGATGCACCGGCAGGTGCCGACGACCCTTCCTCTTCCTTAGGTTCCTCGTCCCTCTCCTGGCAAGTCCGGACCAGCCCGTAACCAGAGCCCAGCTCGGCCCAAGACCACCGAACCCTAGACTCCCTTGCCTACAGCGTCGTCAACCCTTTTCCTGGAACCCTAGCCAACGTCGACGTCTTCACGGCCTCTACTTCCAGCCGCCGCTTCCAGGTCCTCGTATTCCGCTGCTCCGGTCGAACCTTCCCCATCATCGATGAGATGAACTCCCTGAGCTAGGCACGGTCCTGACGCCGACATCTGCCTCCGCCGGCCTTGACATCGAAGGAGTCCGTGCCGCCGGATCCGTCCAGAGTGAACTCGGCAAGCGTGGTCGAAGAGAAGGCGTCATTGTCGTCACCCTCTACCTTCCCAGAGGCGCAGTCGCCGGTGAGGTCGTGATGGTGATGAACAGAAACCACTCCGCCACTCCGCGACGACGCAGTTCGTGGAGTAAACCGATCCGATGGAAGGCTTGGGGACGCGCGGCCGGCCTCCGTCCTCACCCTACCACTCTCTCCATCTCTCTCCCAGACGATGGTGGTGGAACTTCCCCACGCTGCCGTCTGAAATCGCAAAGCCCTATTTTCCGAGAGAAAATAAGACTGCGCTCCCCCATGTATGTTTGTTGCTTCGAAAGTACGTAGCATCACCATGGTTGGGATCATGGCCATGATCAAGGCCATGATCTCCCTTTGCATCTTCGTGCACTGCTGCGGCGCTAGGGCAGAGAGCAAAGTCAAAAATTCTTATTCTGTAAAATATAAATTGAAATGCGTTGGATAATTGTATTGAAGAATCACTACTCCTATTTATAGAAGATTACAAGACTACATAAGGAAACTAATATTATATAATATTGTAATTAAATATCGTAATCAAGTTAGAACAAATCAATTTTATTTATTTGTTTGATTTGATTACCTTCAATACTCCTCCTCAAGTTGAAGCATGGAGATTCGAAATGCTCAATTTCAAAAGAAGATTATATAATGATCATGTCTAGTGCCTTTGATGGATGGTGCAAACGGCTACTCGTCTCGGGATCGACGGTGCAAACGGCGTCTTGTCTCGTGGCCGATGGTGCAAACGGTTACTCGTCTTGTGGCCGACGGTGCAAAAGGCATCTCGTCTCGGGGCCGATGGTGCAAAGGGCGTCTCGTGACCGACGGTGAAATCATCATCTCATCTTGTGGCTGACGGCGGAAATAGCATCTCGTCTCGTGATCGACATTGTACACATCATAGAAGGTGGAAAACTGTTGTGGTTGATTACGAAGATGCAGAAGCAAAATACAACTATGAAATAAAATAAAAGCAGCCTTCAAACGTCCTGTCCACTTGTTAGAACCATAAACTAACAAGTAGGATCATCTTATGCCATTGACAATGAGAATTGAAACAGAATTGTAGGAACATGAGTATTCAGTGTAGTTGAATGAAGAAACAATAGGGCTTCAAGATGAAAGTTCTATCCTTCTCTGGTTTCAGCAAGGAATTGTTGTCACTTTACGGGGAGTATTGTAAGCTAATACTTTCGGTAGCGTCATCTTCAAGGCGTGGTAGGGATGATCCTCCCAAAGTTCAGAAGTCTACAATACCGTCCGACTTTTCTCAAGGTGCTCGATGGACTCGGCATGGACGTTCCAAACAGCAGAAGAGCTCTGGTAAGCGCTCTACTCAGGTTTCGATGACGGATCCCAATGTGGAGATCGTCAAGGAGAATCTGGACCTCATTCCTGCGAAGCAGGCCATTCCAAAAGATCAAAATGGAAAGCCGGACACAGGGATGGTGGATTCGTCGGTTAGACCCAGGACAGGGAGACGTGTAAGGCAGTCTAGCATCGTCAACGAAGAAATCTTCGTGTGTAATTTACCTTATGGTACCACAGACACATGGCTGCGACATACATTCGCCCCGTTTGGTGAAGTTGTGTCTTCAACTGCGTTAAGCCGGCCGAATCGCAATTACCAATTATATGGATTTGTACGCTTTCAATCGAAGGTGGCTGCGGTTCATGCAACTGAGAGCATGAATGGTATGATGGTGAATGGTCATCACATGTTTGTAGCTCTTGCTTGGCGTCAGAAACACAATCTAGTTGTCGGATGTTTAAAACAGAGCAAGGTAGAAATTGCTTTTGGCTCGTTGAAGGTAATGGCGGCTGCAGGCGAACGGGTTCCAAACCCGACCACGACGTCCTCTGGAAAACAGACTGGGATCTTGGCCGGTGATACTTTGCCGGAGCTGACTGGAGATTCTGCAGCTTTGTTGAAGTTGCCTGGAAACAGTTCGCGGATTGCTGGGGAAATTTTCACGGAATCAAATTCGATTTTGAACTCGGATTATTTGAAATTGAGTTTGAATTCTTGTTCCTCAATTCCAGGTCAACAAGATGTCGACCGGTTAGCTGCGAATAAGGTTAGATCCGATATTGTTCTGAATCGCGATGGTGAACGCGATTCGCGTGAGGTTGAGGACACTTTTGTCGTCTCAACGGCTGGGCCTATGGTTGGGCCGGATGTGAGCCCATCAATAGGCATGATCAGGAGTGCTGAAGAGTCTGCGATTGATGGGGTGTCTGTGGGTGATGGACAAGAGGCGCAGAAAAGTGGGTCTTGTGTGGGCCTGTTGTCTGCAAGCCCAAAGGCCGGTTTTGCTGTCATTGGACATGGTTTGGGCCCGACTCAAGCTTCTGCGGCCAAGGATTTGGTGGCACCTGTGTGTGAGGCATCTAGTGTGGTACAAGAGGTTTCGTCCATTGGACCGGCTATGGTCGCAGGACAGTGTGGGTCTTCCGCGGATAATCCTTGGAAGGATGTCCTACTCAAACATCCTAAACGTTTGGGTCGGGCTCCCAAGCATTTGTCGGACATCCTCCCTTATGCTCCTAACTGGAGTTTCTTGTAATCGTTTTGGTTTGGCATTTTCCTTCTTGGAGAATGTTTTTTTAATAAAATTTTAGCGCTTATAAAAAAAACAAGTGGGCAAATCTATGAATTCATAAAAGCTTCCCAAGCATTGAAACTGGGGGCTCTGATACCATGTAAAATATAAATTGAAATGCGTTGGATAATTTTATTGAAGAATCACTACTCCTACTTATAGGGGATTACAAGAATACATAAGGAAACTAATATAACATAATATTTTGATTAGATATCGTAATCAAATTAAATCAAATCAGAATAAATCAATTTTATTTATTTGTTTGATTTGATTACCTTCAATATATTCCGAACTAACACTTATTAACAACACCCCATTCCATCCATTTTCCATCTTTTTTTAGGGTTAGATTTAGGTTTGGAGAGATATTTTGGGTTGGTTTTAGGATTGTATGGTTTTAGGATTGTAACACTACGGATAGTTTCGGAATTTCTAAAAAAATAAACAATAAATGGACGAAGAAATTGATGAAATGGGGATGCTGTTACTAAGTGTTAATTCGGAGTATGTTTTCGTTAAGAAATAACTTTGGGGTATTTATCCGTTGAACGCGTTTAATACGGGTATGCCAACGTAATGATAAAAAAATTCAATCCCAAAGACAATAAAAGACAAGAACACGCCAACTTAGCGCTGAGCTGGTGGGCTACTGTTTCGGGAATAGTGAAATGATGCTCACTCCTTTTGCTGGTTTCTCTCTCTGCCAGGTCAGTAGACACGCTGGCAGATGAAGCTTCTACGCTACGTTTTGGAGTAAGCTACAGCTTAACGTTGTGTGTTCCTTCCTTTTTCTTGCCTTAGCATTCAACCCTTCTTCACCTTCTCCGCTTCTCTACGATACCGTTCCTTCTTCGTCCGTTACTGGCATTCACAGCTTCCTTGATTGCGGAAAATCATTGCGCCCAGCCAGAACGTTGCTGGTTCATCTCTAAATGGCCTCAATCGTTGGATTTTTCCATTTACTCCAGTTACTTCACCTGCGGTTTGTACCATCTGCTACATAGGTTGTAAGAACTGCCCCCGGTCGATCCCGGTCGAACCGATGAATCCTGACGAAAGTTGACTTCTTGCTGGAAAAGTCAACCGATGAATCCGGGAGTCATTCAGGACCTTTCCGGGGCCCAAAAAGCTTAGCCATCGTTACGGTTAGCTTAATTGGGCCGTTTCCTTTCAAATGACTGTAATATTGGAAAAGTCAATTTTCGGCCAAACGGGGACTTTTTATCGACAAATCCTAATTAAATTGAGGTGCTGGATTTTTTTTAACTAAGGACAAGTGGTCCCTACATGGACACTTGTCCATGCTAGCTTGGAGGGGAAGAAAGGAGGCCAAAAGGACCTTTTTACCCCTCACAATTGGCCTTAAGTGGATAAAAGCTAAGGTGCTTTTTGGACTTTACCACTTTGAGGTCTTTTAAGGCAATTGAACAACCAATTTCAGCTCATTTCTTGTGGTAGCCGAACCTAGCTAGAGAGAGGAAGAAGAGAAGCCTCCATTGAAGCTTGAAGAAGAAGCAAAGGAAAAGAAGCAAATTTCAAGCCTTTTCTTCACCAAAATCTTCCCAAAAGTCCATTTTTTTCATCATCTCATCAATCTAAAGGTAAGTACACTATCACAATCTCATTTCAATTCATTTCAAGTTATGGGTTTCCTTGGGTTTTGCTTAAACTAACTAGGCTTTAAGTCCTTTGTGGTTGGTTGTTGTTAGATGATGTTTCTAGAGCATTAGATGATTGATTTGTATTGAAATCAATGGGTTTTGGTTGTTTTTGGTTTTGAAATCCCTTGGGTATTTGTTGGTTTGATGAATCCTACCTTGGGTAGTGAAGGATTGAAGTTTATGACTGTTTTTGAGGTTTTGTGTGACTGAAAATGGAGTTTTTGGACTGTTTGAGTGGAAAGGAGGTTGGAGGAAGAAGAAGGACAAAACTGGTCTGGGCCGTCACGGATTCGTGACGGGCACCGTGACGGGAGACGTCACGGATTCGTGACGGGCACCGTGACGGGAGACGTCACGGCTCCGTGAGGGAGACCGTGATGGCACTCGTCACGGGTCCGTGACGTCATCCGTGACGGGGAGTCTCACGGCTCCGTGACCCGATCCGTGGTAGACCAGTTTTGATCCTTTTGAATCCCTTTTGGGTGTTTTTCGTTTATTTCGAAAGGTTATTTTGAACCAAACGGTTGGGAGTTTTAACTTAGATGTGTGTCTCGTGGTTAGTCTTTAATTACAGATTTAATTGTGATCCAAGACCTTGGACTCGAGCTCGACGGAAAAGGAGGCCGTTGGGACCGCGTGAGAGGACGATGAGGAAGCTAGTCAGGTCGTCAGCTGCTAGGAGTATTTAAGCGTTGGATAATCCAAGGTAGGGAAGAGTAGCAAACTCCACTCTTAATTTAAAGAATTCTAATAGTATGCCTACATGATAATAATAACCGGAAAGGTCCTATTTTACATATAGGATGTGATTCACTAGAATAGCCGCATTCAATTATATTAATGTAAAACCCCACTCAATCAAAAAGGGTAATATTTGAAATATGAAACGTTGGGGTAGATTTTTGCAACGAGTGAATTTTGAGAAGAAAAATAAATAAAAAAAAGAAAAGAAAGGGAAAAGAGCTACTGGACTGAGAGGGAGTTGGGCCGGAACTGGCCCAATTCAAGAGCGCGCCCCAGGCCCGCTCGCGAAGCCGAGCCCAAGACACACAAGACCGGCCCAAAGGACGCGTATAAAAGGGTCAAAACCATAATCGAGGGTCACTGTTCATCGTCCCTTCGCGTGCCTCTCTCCCCCTCTCCGTGATTCTGAAACCTCGCCGCCGTTCACCCCCCTTCTCCGATCCCAACCTCCTTCCCTTTCACCTCCGTCTGCAACCTCACCTTCTCCTTCTCCTCTCAGGTTTCTCTTCCCTCGTCCTCACTTCCTCTCTCTTCTCACTCAACGCCGCGCTCAAAACCAGACGCTGTGCCGGAGATCTCGCTCTGGGTTCACCTTCCCGAGCTCTAGCAACGCTGGCGGCGGTAAATCAACAGGTTCGTGCTGAACCTCGTCGAGTCCCACACCCCCGACCTCGCCTCGTATAGATCTGTGCCCTCCCGAGCTCGATACGAGCGATTCTAGCCAGAACCCTCGACGACGAACTCCGCCTCCGTCAGATCTGAGACGGGAGGCCCTGGGTCACGTTTCCCGGCACCCACGACACAGACACGGTGTCTCCAGAGTCTCAACACCCGTCACCGCCCTCAGTTTCCCCTCTTCCAAGCGTATCTGACGATGTAGTTGGTGGCCGGAGCACCATGGCTCGCCGGAGACATCTGTTAGTCTTAGTGCCCGTAGTTCAATCCTAAATGTCCAAATGTATATATCATCGTTAGCAATAAAATTAAAGCGGCTTTATATTACTTATGTGTTGGAGTAATATATCGATGTGTGCTCTGATCTATGCCCACCATGCGAATAGAACCATAGATCGAGATAGATCACACTCGATGGGTCCCTAGTCAACAAAGCTTCACTAGAAGCGACTAGTATGAAAGATGGCTCTTTATGGCTTACGTTCTGTTAGTCATTGGAATGGGATTCCGGAGTCTGATCATAGATATCATGTGGGACATGATATTGGACGACCCGCCCTGAATATGTGCCATAGATTAAGTCATGAACATATTCAGTGTTGTAGCTTGTCATGTATCCTTAGACCAAGGAGTCTTTGTGATCGCTATGTAGTCAACAACTGAGTTTGACCTGAGCCTAACGTTGTCCGTAACAGGGCTTCCATAACGGCCAGGATTGGCTTGGGGACGGGCTACATGAGTGACACGAAAGACGGCTAAGGGATTTATCCCTCATACTAAGGTATGGGAAAGATATCGGTTCTCGGCCACTTGATCGAGAGTGACTGGAAGAATAGCATGGCCATGCACATGATACTGGGTATCATATCTTCAGTCATCTCACATATCAAGGAACGGTGATTGAGAATAATAAGGATGACGGCTCTATGCCTTATCTCAATCAGGATATCGGAGATAAAAGGATAATGACAGGGACGACGGAAAGGTTAGAATCGACAGGGTCGATTCGCTATGCAGTGTCAGGCAATACTAAAGTCTCGTTAGTTGCCACTTAAATAGGATCAAGTAAAATGGGATTTTATGTTGATCTATTGACATGCATAAACCTAAGGGTCACACCGGAGGATGAAACTCATTGACACATTTATGGAGAATGGCCAAAAGGGAGTTGTCTCGGGATATGACCAAAACTGGGTTTTGGGTCATGTGCCCGTAAGTGAATAGGACTTTACGGATCGAGACAAGGCTTGGAGTCTTGGGATTGATCGCGTCGGATAATGTTGGACATTTCCGGTATGGAAGGCTTGGAGGCGATGAGCGAATCACGGGACCTCGTTGGAAATGGCCATGGGCCATGTTCCAAGAGGCCCATGAAAGGCCCATGCAACCAAGGCCCATGGAACTAATTAATCAAGTCTTGATTAATTAGTACTAAGTAAGCAAGACAAGGATTAAGGTGTTGGTGATTCACCACCTAACCCAATCTTGTCTTGCCATACTTTGTCCTATTTACACCTTACTTGACACCATACTTGTCCCATGCCTTTAGTTGGACAAGTATGGGTTTTGTTATGTTTAAGTCATCTTTTTTCAACATAACAAACACAAGACAAGAATAGGAAACACATTTTCTCTCCCTCTTCCATGGCCATTTCGGGTTTGGCTAGTTTCCTCCTCCATTTTTGTGTTCTTGAGTCCTCAAAGAGAAGAACTACGTGGCTTTGATTCCCATGTGGATACGTAGGCGTCTTGGAGACTCAAGCCAATCATTCGTTACCCGGTGTTCTTGTTTTGGTAAGAACTAGTGCTGAATTTTTCTCTTGTGAATCCATTCTTTGTTAGTTGTTTCATGGTTTTAATCGTCTCTTGGTTTTCCTTGATTTTCCGCTGCGAGTTGGTTCATCTCCAACCCTACCTCGAGACCCAACAGTGGTATCAGAGCCGTGCTACCTTCGGGATTCACAAGACGGTGTTCAAAGTTTCGGTTTTGCTTGAAAGTTTAGTTTTTGGCATGTTGTTTTGCTAAATTGTTTGATAACATGTTTTAAATTATTGTTTATGGATTTAATACATGTAAAATGATTTTTTGAAAATTATTTCAAATCTGGAAATTTTGAAAAAAATTTGATTTTTCGGGTCTCGGGAGCGGGACTCTCGGGGAGCCGAAACCGGGACCGAACGGGGCTCCGTTGGACGGAGCTAGGCCAAGCATGACCATTGGATGGTTGATATGCCAAGGCTAAACCGTTTTGTTAGTTATGACGAGTTTGGAACCGTCATGATGAACTCGAAGATCAAATGTTCAAAAGTTTCATTTTTGAACGGTTTCGATAAACCGAGCATCAAAAAATTTCGAAACTTGGCTATTAATTAAAACCGGAAAATCACATGATGTTTGATAACATGCTTGTTTGATAACACGATGTGTGATGTGATGTTGGCATGGTGTACATAATAGCCCCGAGCTCGATTTAATTATTTATCGCTTTTCACGGCCTGCGAGCCGTTAGTGTTAGCGTGTAATTATTCTTTCAAGGTGTGGTCGTCGAACCACTTATTTGTAATATTTATTTATTCCCGACCTGCGAGTCGTGTATTAAATTGTATTTTTTTACTCAAGATGAAGAAAGGGCGAAAAAGTCATTTGGTGGCTTTTCGGGTGTTGGCATCGGCTTGGAGTCGGTGGAGCTCAAGAAGCTAGTGGGAGTTAGTTTAGGGGGCTATTATGTGCACATTTATCGCTTTATGCTTGGTTTAGTTTATGCATGATTAATTCTATGTGCTTTAGAATTGCATGCTTAACTTTATTTACCGAGCATATCACCTCACATGCAAAGATAAAATTGGAATTTTAATCCTTGTGTGTGAACCCTTAGAACCGTCATTCCATTGGATGTAGTTGACGGGTTCAAAGGAAGAATTACATTGGATGTAATTTGAGGCATCATTGCATTTGGAATGTAGTTGATGTGCTCATCGCATCTAGGATGTGCCAAAGTTTTGAACACAACTGGACAAGTAAAAGCGGGTCATGTCCGATACCTCCCAATAATCAACACCTTACTACCTCCCCGTCCTATGGGTGTCGTGCGCATTAGCGGAGCATCCATGGGGAAGCGGGGTAGTAGGTTTGGACGACATATGTGGGTGTCGTGCGCATTAGCGGAGCACCTACATAGTGACGGGCCATAGTTGAAAATTGGTGGACCCGACTACGATTCTCAGCCTGAGGTTGAGCTAGGGTAAAAGATAGGGTAAGTCGTGTACATAAGTACATACCCTAGCCAAGAGTCACATTGGATGTGATTGGATGGAGTCCTACCTACATAGCTCGATTAAGTGGTGAGCATTAGTTCAGCTTAATCGAGTGAATCAAGGATCTTGGTTTCAGATTCTAAAGGTTTAGAATTGATTGTTGGTGTTTAAGCTTGATCTTCATAAAATTTATTCAGTTTACTGATTGAATTTTATCTGTTGTAGATCAAATGGCAAATTCAGCGAACATTAATAGTTTGTCATTAAAAACCATTCTTGACAGGGTCAAGCTAAATGGGACAAACTATTTGGACTGGTACAGAATTTTGAGGATAGTCCTCAAGTCTGAACGCAAAGAATATGTCCTTGACAAGGCTGTCTCTAAGACCATATCAGAGTTACATGAAGTGTCATCAGCTGCTGAGAAGAATATCTCAGGGATCTGGGATGCAAGGATATTCTGATGGTCAACAAGGGAATTGGAAGTGGCAAGGGCTGGGCCCATGCGCACTTGGCAGGAAAGATGAGACACCTGAGAATGTCTGCTTCTACTGCCAACAGCCTGGTCATTGGAACCGGGATTACAGGAAGTTCACGGCTGATCTGAAGAAGGGCAGTGGGACTGCGCCTTCATCAAATAGCCTGGATGATCTGAAGAAGGGCAGTAGGACTGCGCCTTCATCAGGAAACCTGGATGATCTAAGGAAGGGCGGTGGGATCGTGCCTTCATTCGGTATTAACTCTATAGAGCTACATCTCTCTACTTCCAAAGATTCATGGGTATTAGATACCAGGACTGAATCTCACACATGCACTAATATATGGTGGCTGAAAGTAGGAGAGATTTGGAAAGCACGAAATGGACCTCAGAGTTGTGGCAACTGCTGTAGGATCCATGAGTCTTGCTTTGCCAAGAGGCCTTGTCTTAGTATTGTATAATGTATATTGCATACCTACTTTTAGTAGGAATATTATATCTGTATCCGTGTTTGACAAGGAAGGATATAATGTTAATATTGGAAATGGAGTTTTCAATGTTCTATGCAATGATATGTTTTATACCAGTACTGACATGGTTGGAGGATTGTACATATTAGATATGGGTAACAATGCCTCAAGTTCTATATATTCCGTTAATACCAAGAGGTCTAAATCCAACGATTTAAACCTAACTCTGTTATGGTACTGTCATTTGGGTCGCATAAACAAGAAGCGCCTATCAACACTTCAGAAGTGCGGGCTTTCAGGTTCATTCGAATTCCATTCGATCGATAGGTGCAAGGTTTGTTTGATGGGCAAAATGACTAAAGTGCCATTTATCGATCGCGATGAAAGGGCGGGTGAATTATTGGGGCTGATACACTCGAATGTGTGTAGACCAATAAGTTCACTTGCCAGGAGGGGTTTTAACTACTTTATCACATTTACTGATGATTACAGTAAATATGGTTATGTCTCTTCGGTGAGACATAAGTCTGAAGCTTTTGATAAATTCAAAGAGTTTAAGACTATAGTAGAAAACCAGCTCGACAAAGGTATTAAGGCACTTCGATTGGATCGAGGTGGAAAATACTTGACCACAGAGTTATTAGATCATCTAAAAGAGAATGGGATCCTTTTGGAATGGACTCCTCCTAGGTCACTGTAGTTGAAAGGTGTAGCCAAACGGAGAAATCGGACATTGTTAGACAATGGTCTGTTCCATGATTAGTTGGACTGATCTCCCAATCTCTTTTAGGGGTTTTGCTCTAGAGACGACCGCATTCATAGTGAATCGGGCTTCGACGAATGGTGTGGAAGGGACACCATTTTAAAAATGGTACGGGATGATGCCCGCTTTGTCTTTCCTAAAGATTTGTGGTTGCGAGGCTTATGTGAAACATTTGGTTTCGACTAAGCTCGAACCAAGATCTGAGATATGCACCTTCGTGTGGTATCCCAAAGCAACAAGGGGATACTATTTCTACAATCCCAGTGAGAACATGGTGTTCGTCGCTTGGGGTGGGGTCTTTATGGAAAAAAAGTTTTGTTTCCAAAGACGTCATTGGGAGGACTGTGCATCTCGAAGAAATTCAGGATGGTACAGATCTGTCTAAACCTATTGGCAACCCAGTAGAAAGGAGCCAGAGATTGTCGTAGAGTAAGAACCAATTCCTGTTACAATTCCGGAAGGTCCAAGGCGATTTGAAAGGATCAATCTTCCACCTCCAAGATATGGTATCCGGAGGTGACAATGAAGTCATGGTGGATCACGATGATCCAGCCACCTTTCAGGAAGTCGTGGATGGGCCCAACTCCGAGTTATGGCTGGGAGCCATGAGGGAGGAAATGCAATCCATGTCGGACAACCGAGTCTGGGAACCGGTTGATCCCATCAATGGTGTGAGGACCATAGGATGCAAATGGATCTTCAAGGTGAAGATGGACATGGACGGCAACCCTCTGACCTACAAAGCTCAACTGGTGGCGAAAGGTTATAGGCAGATCCAATGGATTGACTATGAGGAAACCTTCTCCTTAGTGGCTATGGTCAAAATCGATCCAAATTCTTCTTGACATAACTGCGTATCATAATTACGAGATATGGCAAGTGGATGTCAAAACCGCTTTCCTAAATGGAAATTTGACTGAGTACGTTTGTATGTCTCGGCCCAAAGGTTTTGACGATCCGAAGAATAAGGGAAAGATTTATAAGTTGTTGAAATCCATTTATGGATTGAAACGAACTTCTCGGAGTTGGATCCTTCGTTTTGATGAAGCTGTAATTGGATTTGGCTTAATCAAGAACGAGGATGAATCTTGCGTTTATAAGAAGGCTAGTGGGAGCAATATTACCTTTCTGGTTCTCATTGAAAACGACATCCCAACCTTGCACGAGACTAAAGCTTGGTTGAGGAAGTGTTTTTCAATAAAGGACTTAGGCGATGCTTCTCATATCTTAAGGATTAAGATATGTAGAGATCGCACCAAGAGGGTCTTGGATTTAAGTCAGGGAACCTATGTGAACAAGGCATTGAGTAGGTTCTTAATGCTCGATTCAAAGAAAGGACTCTTACCCACTAGTCATGGCATTCATCTCAGCAAGACTTAGTGTCCTAAGACACCTGATGAGCTGAAAAGGATGATGAGAATCCTATGCGCCTGGGGGCAGGATCGATCATATATGCCATGACATGTATGAGACCAGACGTCTCGTAAGCCTTATGTTGTACCAGTAGACATCATTCTAACCTGGGGGAAAGATGATGCTGAACTAGTCGTCGAAGGATGAGTAGACGCTAGTTTTCCAAGACAAATCCAGATGACTTTAGAAGTCAATCAGGATATGTGTTTACGCTGAATGGCAGAGCTTTAGCTGGGAAAGCGTAAAGCAAGATACCATTGCCGAATCTACGATAGAGGCCAAGTACATGGATGCTGCAGAGGCAGCTAAGGAGGCTATGTGGATTTGGAAATTCATGGCAGGGCTGGGTGTAATTAAAAACCCATCCAGTCCGGTGAATCCATTTTGCGACAACACAAGGGCCATTGCGCAAGCTAAAAGCCTAGATCGCATAACAAATCCAAACATGTACTGCGGCGTATCCACCTCATCAGATAAATACTGAACTGAGGTGAAGTGAAGATAACCGATATTGCAATAGATGATAACATAGCCAACCCTTTGACTAAGGCAGTGTCACTGCCTGAACATGTTAGACATGTAAAGTCGATGGGGACATATTGGAGTTTAGATTGGAACTAGGGCAAGTGGGAGATTGTTAGTCTTAGTGCCCGTAGTTCAATCCTAAATGTCCAAATGTATATATCATCGTTAGCAATAAAATTAAAGCGGCTTTATATTACTTATGTGTTGGAGTAATATATCGATGTGTGCTCTGATCTATGCCCACCATGCGAATAGAACCATAGATCGAGATAGATCACACTCGATGGGTCCCTAGTCAACAAAGCTTCACTAGAAGCGACTAGTATGAAAGATGGCTCTTTATGGCTTACGTTCTGTTAGTCATTGGAATGGGATTCCGGAGTCTGATCATAGATATCATGTGGGACATGATATTGGACGACCCGCCCTGAATATGTGCCATAGATTAAGTCATGAACATATTCAGTGTTGTAGCTTGTCATGTATCCTTAGACCAAGGAGTCTTTGTGATCGCTATGTAGTCAACAACTGAGTTTGACCTGAGCCTAACGTTGTCCGTAGCAGGGCTTCCATAACGGCCAGGATTGGCTTGGGGACGGGCTACATGAGTGACACGAAAGACGGCTAAGGGATTTATCCCTCATACTAAGGTATGGGAAAGATATCGGTTCTCGGCCACTTGATCGAGAGTGACTGGAAGAATAGCATGGCCATGCACATGATACTGGGTATCATATCTTCAGTCATCTCACATATCAAGGAACGGTGATTGAGAATAATAAGGATGACGGCTCTATGCCTTATCTCAATCAGGATATCGGAGATAAAAGGATAATGACAGGGACGACGGAAAGGTTAGAATCGACAGGGTCGATTCGCTATGCAGTGTCAGGCAATACTAAAGTCTCGTTAGTTGCCACTTAAATAGGATCAAGTAAAATGGGATTTTATGTTGATCTATTGACATGCATAAACCTAAGGGTCACACCGGAGGATGAAACTCATTGACACATTTATGGAGAATGGCCAAAAGGGAGTTGTCTCGGGATATGACCAAAACTGGGTTTTGGGTCATGTGCCCGTAAGTGAATAGGACTTTACGGATCGAGACAAGGCTTGGAGTCTTGGGATTGATCGCGTCGGATAATGTTGGACATTTCCGGTATGGAAGGCTTGGAGGCGATGAGCGAATCACGGGACCTCGTTGGAAATGGCCATGGGCCATGTTCCAAGAGGCCCATGAAAGGCCCATGCAACCAAGGCCCATGGAACTAATTAATCAAGTCTTGATTAATTAGTACTAAGTAAGCAAGACAAGGATTAAGGTGTTGGTGATTCACCACCTAACCCAATCTTGTCTTGCCATACTTTGTCCTATTTACACCTTACTTGACACCATACTTGTCCCATGCCTTTAGTTGGACAAGTATGGGTTTTGTTATGTTTAAGTCATCTTTTTTCAACATAACAAACACAAGACAAGAATAGGAAACACATTTTCTCTCCCTCTTCCATGGCCATTTCGGGTTTGGCTAGTTTCCTCCTCCATTTTTGTGTTCTTGAGTCCTCAAAGAGAAGAACTACGTGGCTTTGATTCCCATGTGGATACGTAGGCGTCTTGGAGACTCAAGCCAATCATTCGTTACCCGGTGTTCTTGTTTTGGTAAGAACTAGTGCTGAATTTTTCTCTTGTGAATCCATTCTTTGTTAGTTGTTTCATGGTTTTAATCGTCTCTTGGTTTTCCTTGATTTTCCGCTGCGAGTTGGTTCATCTCCAACCCTACCTCGAGACCCAACAGCTATAACCTTATATTAGATGATTGGGTTTAGTTGTGTAGTTTTGTTGTGTTTGGTCCAATTTTGCTTGTATGTGTTTGTGGAATTGAGTGTGTGGGGTCAGAGTGTGTTTATTGCTGATAAGCTGTGTTATTCGGGGAATTCGTTTTCTTGGTAAATGTATTGAGATTGCTGGGGTTTAAACTAACCGGCATGTCATGTTCTCATTTGTTTGATGTGTTATTGATGTGTTATGTGAATGATATTATTATATGTTGGGGTTTTGGTTGTGTCTATTGTTTCCCTAATGGCATTAATATGACAATTCTTATAAATGTGTTTAGAGCAGCAATTTTTTTTACGCAAATCAACTACATGCGTCTCAACACCTATATGGTACTATTTGAGCCTGGAATTAGGTCATCTGCCTCTAATCCGTGATTTGAAGATTAGATTTAAGTTTCACGGAAAATGTGTTTCTTTGATTTTTTATTTCAGTTTTGGTTACCTTTTATAGCGCGTACGATTCGAGATTGGTTCATGGTCTGCATTTTGTACTGAACCATATTGATTTGGTTATTCATGCAAAATATATTAAGACCTCAGGAAGTATAGATAAAAAAACGTCAACATGATGGAATTTGGATTGTACGTATTTTTGGTTTGCAATATAGATTGCGCTTATTTGTATGCAACCTAATGTGAGTGAAAAGGTACGGTGGAACGTGAGCATAACTTGATTTGTGTTTGTATAGTGCTTACGAAGTCAACGTGCCGCTTTTGTGGTTGTTCTGTTTATTCGAGGTCGGTTCATTGTATGCATTTTGTACTGAACCATATTGTTTGGGTTATTCATGCAAAACATATCAAGACCTCATGCAACATTTGTTTGTCCCTTGGAAATAGTTTTGCTCACAAGCCTGTAACTTTTTTTGTGGTGCTTCTTCCCAACCATATGAATGTTCACCATCCCTGACTTTCTAATGTGAGTTTGTGCCATAGGTTTAACCTAAGTAGTGCGGATTTCTAGCGTGGGTTTGTGTCGTATGTTGAATCTAAGTAGTGTGTGTTCTGCCGTGTTCTGAGTAGTGTCTTAGACTTTTTAGGCTTGTGCAGTTGATTGGGCTTATTGTTTGCTAGGTTTGGCCGTGGTATTTGGTAATTTGTAAAGTGTTGGTTCCTTTTATTGATCTTCTTTTGTATTTTCTAATTCTTTTTTTTTCACATAGCCTTCTTTGTTTCTCCAACGCGTTTTATTTGCCATGAATATCATTCCTCTTCGGACTCTCAACGCAACATCGGGTTCGGTCCTTGTTCAGGTTAGGGTCTGTCGTTCCTGGGATGCCCGTAATGCCAAGACCAAAGCTCTTATCAGCCTCGATATGGTTGTTATTAAATCGGAGGTGCTGGTAATTCTCTTTTTTATTGTCTTTTTGTTATAGCCCCTCTCATCGCTACTCGCAGTGTTGACCTGTTTTCTCCTCGCTTTTCCTCAGGGCACCCCTATGTGGGTTCAGATCAAAAGCGGTATGGTTAGGCGCTTCAGGAATCTACTGGCACCCGGGCATATTTACCTGCTCAAAAATTTCAATGTACTGCCTGTCCGCGGGCAGTACTGACTGGTTGGCACTGATTTCAAGATCATGTTTTCATTCATAACCTCTGTCAAGCCGATAATTGTCCCGGTACCCTCAATTGCAATGCATTTTTTACAGTTCTCAACCTATTCCACTGTTGTTGAGCTGTGCGATGACCCGACCTACCTCACAGGTTAGTGTATATTGTAGTCGGCCCATGCGTTTTCTCCCAGAGACTTTCCTAATGCTCTATTTTTGCAGACATAATTGGCCGCCTGGTCACTATTGGCGATGTGGAGGCCGTTTCTGGTAGCTTCGTCAAACGTGACGTTGAAATGATCTGCGATGTGTGAGTTTTATTGCACTCTTTCTCTGTCTTATTGCTACGCATACATTACCTCGAAAAAGATTAATCGTTGTATGCTTTAGGTCTATAACTGTATTGTGTTTGCCAGTGTCGGGAGGGTCAGGGTCACTCTGTGGGATGACCTGGTAGAGTCATTCGTTGTTGATAATGGTTTGGCTGATGTGACTGAACCCGTCATTATTATTGTTTCCTCGCTCAAGGTCAAGCAATACTCAGGTATGGGGGTGCATTGAATTTTGTGCATTTTTTATTTCTTGCCTTTTTCTATTTCTTTGCGGTGTGTACTCTTGGCTCATTGGTTTTTACTTCTTCCCATGCCCAGGTTCGTTTAGTTTCTCTTCTACCGGTAAAACTCAGTGCTTTGTAGAGCTAGATCACCCTGAAGTTCCCCGCCTTCGCGCTAAACTTGCTGATGATCTCACCCCACTGAATTTTCTTGGTCGTTCCCCTCTTGTTGCTGCCACTCCGGCTAAGGCCATGATGGAGAATCGCATGGCCATTTATATTATTATTGGCGCTGGCTGGGCGGGTGAGAAAGAGGTGAGTAGAAATTTTCATAGCTTGTGTTGCCATGTTTATCTGTGACTGGTGTCGCACATGGTGAATAGCTGCTTCTGTCCTAATGCTATGGCTATAAAATGACGTTCTCCAGCCGTATTACTGAAGTATTACCTCAATTCGGATGGTATTAGTTGGGTTGTATTGATTGTAAGAAAAAAGTCATTCCTATGGGTGGCTATTACAAGTGCAGTAAGTGCACATGGAAGTCGGATTCTCCTGCAGTGTTGTACGTCCACCCCCTTAATTTTTCCCACGGACAAGTAGTTTCCTGTTTTTTTGCCTTTGACTTGCTTGCTTACTTTTTTGTAGCTACAAGATCCGGTTTGTTGTTCAGGATGACACCGATGCTATCATATGTACAGCTTTGGACAAGGTTGTCGAGCGTCTGTGGATTCGTCTGCCAAAAAACTTTTTAACAGAATGGACCCCTTGGTCTACTAACATCACTCGACCTGTGTGGCCAGGACTATATCTTCAAGATCTCATTGAACAAACCTAATCTGCAAGATGGGAATCATTCATTCACTATCCTGGATATTTACACACCTGATCATGTATTATGCTTGCACTTATGTGTTTCATGTTCTCTGCTTGCCCACATTTGTTCGAGTACTGAATGTTGTGTCTTTTTTGCATCCCTCTGCAGGTTCTTAAGATTAGCAAACCAACTCCCTCGAGGAGGAGGCTGTACAAGTCACCTACAGATGGTTCAAAGGGCAAAAATGCTTTGGATTTTGACCAGTCTGAGGTCAATTTGACGCATAAGAAAAGACGTGGTAGCGAACTTGAGGATGGCCTATCTGAAGTTGAGGAGTCGAGCAGCGAGGAAGAATAGATGCAGGTTGCTATGGGATTTATTTATTTGTTTATGTTCCTGTTTGCTTTAGGACTGCAATCCCACTTCCGGTGGTTTCCTGAATTATGCTTTCCTTAGATTTCGCTCTCCCTCCAAGACTTTTTTATGCGTTTAATAAATGTGTTTTTTACTTCCTTCTCTGTTCCAACTTCTTATTTGCTTATCATGCTTGTCATCACTAGCCCTGGTTGTATAATATGTTGTTTCTTGGACTTTTGTGTTGTATAGACGTTATTGAGAGAAATAGTTGCTCCAATGTCAGTAGAGCGTGAGTCTTCTTTTTCTTTGATTTCCTCTCCCTCTTCGTATGTTTGCCAATGATCTATGGCTTCATTCAGTGATGATAAATGATCTCTCAAAGGAAAGTAATTTTCTTTTGTTTTGAATCCCATCCTATTGTAGAATTTTAGAGCCCTATCGAAATCTAATGCCTTCAAATCGTAAGTTTGATTTGCTACTATTTCATCAGATGTGATGTGTGATTCCTTCGAGACAATTAATGCTATTGAGGTGTTTAATTTCTTCTTGCCACCTTTTTTTTTCTTTTGAAATCTTATCGGGTTTGAACGGGTTTTCTTTAAATTCTCAATAGGATAGCTCTTTTCCATAGATGGCCCCTCGGTATCTCCCTCCATTACCGCATGTTCATTATTTAATTCGAGGTTCACTTCATTCGAACTTGGAGATTGGGCAACCTTTTCAGATGACTCATCAAATCCCTCATTAATGATTGAAGGAGAATTCGAGAAGGGCGCCTCCTCCCCGTCGTTGTCATCTGAGCTCCGGTAATCTGACTTCCAATCAGCCTGCTTCTTGAGAAGAGCTTGGATTGCTGGCACTAATTGTTGATCTGTTTCTGAAATTGTAACTTTGAAGGTCTCTTCCTTATTTAAAAATGTCACTTCCTCATATATGCCTCTGCTTGATGAGGTGTGAATAAGTACCATACCTTTCTTAAAGGACATTCCAGTTAAGGACTCAAGATGAAAGAAGAGAGGATCTCCAAACTTTCTTGCAATTTCTTCAAAGTTGTTTTTTGTCTAACAATGAACTGGTATTCCTTGTATGATCAGCCACTTGTAATATCCACCCTTCTTCTACCACGAACACCACCTTTGATGGCGTTCAAATGTTCAAATATTGGGGTTGAGGTGAAATATGAACACCCCTACAATATATCCAATGTCAAACAATGTTCCCAACATACAAAGCAATGAGTAAATCATCATCTCATACAACAAAATTGAATGGACATCCCAAAATGGCAAGTACATTACACATCCGAGCTCTATCATGTCTATCTATTTTCAATGGGTCTCTGTTTCTTGATTTTGTAGAGCTGGAAAGATGAGATAGATGAATAAATTCATAAAGCCGGACAGGAGATAGGTACCCAACAAAAAAGCCTGTCACGATACATAGTAAGCCCACAAAAGGATAGAAGAAGAAAAATGTCTAATAACACTATATAGCAATGCTTCATTAGGATTTGTTGTGTCTGTTGAGCTCTTTTCGTCTATTCGCAAACCCTTCCGCGTGTCTCATCAGCCAGAACCTCTCTATTTCTTCCGGTTTCCGGCCAGGAATCCGTCCGGCTATTATGGCCCACCTGATTACCAAATGCAATTAATTGGGGTGTACTATCTTGCATAAAGTATTAGGAGCAAATGATTGTGACGGTTAGAATATTAAATTAATATTTTTAGTCTTACGGTCAGCACGCCTACAATGTTAGTCTGTTTGTGCCATTTTTTCCATAAATTTTTCTCTGTCGGCAGTAAGTGCCGGCTGTAAACTTACCACCTCATCTTACCACCAATATTATTTAAATCATTTCTCTCTCTTATTCTTTGCATTCTTTTTTTTTTGAGTTTCCTGCCAACATAAGAGATTAGGGTTGTAGATGCTCTAAAAGGACCGTAGGATGCAATAAAAACAAAATAACATTTATGAAAAGACAAAACGTGGAGCAGGTCAGTGCCTAACTTATGTGGACCAAATTGCATTAGAATGGCAATCAAAAAAAATTTGAGTGGTTGAGATGATTTGGATGTGCATGCAAAAGAATGAATGTTGATAATCATAATGATAACATGTTTCCAATTGCTAAATCAAAACCCAAAACAGGTAACATGGTAGTGAAGAGTAAATGCAAAACCATTACCTTAAAAGGAGGACAAGAAAAGAGGCATACCTGTCTCCGACGAGACTGTACATTCTATGAATGAGATCCTCCTCTTGCTCCGACATGTTTATGAACTCCCATGCAGTACTGCTCACCTCTGCCAAACGAAACCACACAAACGTTGAAGTGTAGCAAAGACCCAGAAAGAGAAGCAGAGACATAGGTACAAACAAATGACTATACAAAGAAAACAGGGCTAAAACAGACCTTCGGAACAAGAAGTGGCGGTTTTAGGCTGCTTCCGGCGACGCCTATCCATAAGTATCTCTTACCCAGTAATGGAAAGGTTAAGATTGAGATGAAGAAGAAGGAAGGGAAAGGTGGAGAAGAAAAGGGAAGAGAGACAGAAACAGGGGAGATGGAGGAATTGGGAGTGGTGAAGAGACCCAAACACATTTATTAGTTTCCCCAAAGGGAATTGAGGAAATATACATGTAATTACAGTGTATAAATATAAATATATAGAAATGAAAATGAAATAAGATAGGTTCTTGAAGATAGCATCATTGAGAGGAGAGCTTCAACATTTGGGAACCCAGCAAAGCGAACGGCAGGTCCAACCGAACAAACAAAAGTTTACACGTTGACTTCTAGTTGTTCTTCTCACCACTTTTTCCCTTTCAGGTCAAACTGTCAAATATGCCTAATCGTAGGCTTTCCACAAGTACGATATTGCCCCTGTTTTGCTTCCCAGAAAAGTTATGAATCAGTCACCAGGGACTTAGGGGGCATGTACGCATTTGTCTTTTCGTGTGGTCTTGGGTTAAGACAAATACAGCTACAGAACCAACTGAAATATTTGGTCGTCAAGGTCATATGGTCAAAGATTATAGTGAGGCTATTATAGTATATGGTGTTTAGTGTGCATCATAACAGTAGTTCAGGTGTTTATGTAGCGATTATTGAAGTAATCAATATCAAGTGTTGATTTCGATACTTAGGAAGTACTAATGTTCCCCCTACTTGTTGCTTACAAGGCCACTCTTTAACTAATCACATACTAGGTTGGAGATCTTGAAAATATGAATGTGGAAGAGTTCTAACCTCATCCATGTTAAGTTTATTATTTGAAACCGTTAGTTTATTTTGATTATGTTTCTTTTACTATTTCGTTAAATAGTTCGTATATCGTCAATCAATAATACAACGTCAGACTACTTTATTAAATAATTAGCAAATGGTCAGTCAACAATACAACAAAACAAAATAAAAATAGTTGAAATCCTTGAAACATTATCGAAAATGAATACTATTTTTATTAAGACGAACAACTTTGGAATTGCATAAAGTTCCCACAAAAAAAAATGATATTTGATTGTGTGTCGATTTATCTGGTCCTCAGTCATATGAGAATGTTCGTCCCTCCAAATACTGTTATTTTTTTTAATAGGTTGTCTTTTTCTTTTAAGGTCCTGGTAGTCTTTAATTTCATCCTCTCGGTCTCGATCAAAATTTGCAAAACGTGGGAACTATCTTTTTGAGTCGAGTTTTTCCCTTTTCTCTTGGCCGTGTTTTGACATTATGGAAGGCTATTAGAGAGGACAAACTCGTGAAAGGGAATATGATGGACCCATCAAAACTGTAGGGAAGGGATTCCTAATATCGAGGGTACTACTCGAGGGGATGGACAATGAATAAGACTCGGTCTCGTCTAACCACGCTTACTTGTTAAAATCTTACTTGTCTTGAGTGTTTAATTTGTCCAACTACATTACTTTGGTTTTTCTTTTTTGATGATTCACCACAAGTTATTTTATGAAAATGCTTTGGGGTCTTCTTCTTGTACATCTCTTCGACTATTTCCACAACATATTTATTGGATTGACCACAGTGTCACATTCGTTCAGACTTCAAATGATGGTCGTTTGAGTGAATATCTTTTTACTCCATTGTAGGAAGTGATCTTTCAATTGAATCGTGTTGTAGTTTGGAATGAGGCGGGGATTGGGATTGTTAGCTTTGAATTCTCCATGCACGACATTATAATACTTAGACTGTAAAACCCGCTTTGTTTACAATGGGTACTTTTTCGCAATTGGAAACGTTATGGTGGGAAATTGCAACTAGTGAATTTCTAGAAGTAAAATATTAATTTTATCGTCTGGCAACGTCGTGGGTGGAAATCGAGTGGGAAAACTGGATCGACTCAATAAGAAAAAAGAAAAGAAAAAGAATTAAAAAAGAAAAGAAAAGGGGCTGAACCGGGTTGGCCGGACCCGACCAGCAGAACCGGCCAGGCCAGACCCGCCCCAGCCTTCCTCTCACTTGGGCTGTGCGGCCCAACCAGCGTCAGAAGCCCAAATTTCTCGGCCCGACCTTTATAACCCTAGACCTAGGGTTTCAGGCGCATTTTTGATCGCCTGCATCTCACTCGCCTCCATCCTCTCTCACGCCAAATCCCTCTCTCTCCCAATTCTGCTTCTTCTTCATCGACCCTCTCCCTTCTCTCGCCATACCCGACATCCCCCACCTCTTCAAGCTCAAGCACCCTCTTCCTTCACGTTCGATCCCGTCCATCTTCATCGTCTCTCCCGACTCAAGCCCGGCCGACACCTCCTGTTCAGGCGAGAGCCCGTGTCCCTCACGCCGCCACTTTCCCCCACGTCTCTTCCCCGTGGAACCGCCGCCGTTTCTGTCCTCGGCCGAGCTTCTCACCGGTGAGTTCGACGGATCTGGGACGGAAGCCACCTCCGTCCGGATCTAAGACGAGCTTCTAGCCGTGCTCCACCGTGTCCATCGTCTCCCTCCACCGCTCTCACGACCACAGCCGCCTCCGTCACCCTTTTCCCCCTACGGTGAGTCCCTCCCACCGTGAGACCTTGGCCGGCCGGACTCGAATTTGTGCATTTCTTTTCCCTGTTGTTTCCCTTTTCCCGAACGATTCCAGATCTGAGCGAGTTGAAACGAGATTTTTGTTGATTTTTGAAAGAAAAGGGATTAAACGCAGTTAAAGACTTAAACCAATATGGATTCAAAATTGTAAGACCCGCTTCCGGTCGAACCGGTGACTCCGGAAGTCACTCGGGACTTTTCCGGAACTCAAACGGATTAGTCACTATCACGGTTGGCTTCAGGGGAGAAAACCCTTTCGTTTGAGTATAATATCGGATAAAGTCAATTTTGGTCAAAACGAGACTTTATATCGACTAAAGCTTCTTTTTTAAAAGTGCTGGAAAGTAATTTGGAAAATTAAATGAGCTAGAGGGACACTTGTCTTATTTTGGTTGAATGAGAGAAAAAGGGATAGTCATTGTCCCTTTTACCCTCCCAAAAGCCACTACAAAGGAATCTAGCTCAAGGGCCTTTAGGTCTTTCCTTCATCTAGGTTTTATATTGGATTGGAGAAGCAAAATCAAGTCATTTTGCTCTTGTTGTAGCCGAAACTTAGAGGGGAAGCAAGGAAGGAGAGCTCCCATGGAGGTTTGAAGGAAAATCAAAGAAGAAGGAGTCATTTGGGGTCTTCCTCTAACCATCCACCCTCAAAATCACTAGCATCCTCTTCATCTCATCACTCTAGAGGTAATAGAACTCTCTAATCCTCATTTCTCTTCATCTATTTTCTTGGGTTTTGGGTGAAAAGTGCTAGATGATGTTGGGTTTGAGTAGAGATGGTGTTGATGATGAACCTTGTTGGATTTTGGTTGAGAAATCAATAGTTGTTGGAGATTTTGAGGTGGGTTTGATTTGATGAATCCTTGGAAACTTGTTTGTGTGTTGATTCCTACCATGGGTAGAGGAGTATTGAAGGATTTGGACTGTTTTGGGAGTTGTAAGGGGTAAATTTCTGGGTTTAAGAGTGGTTTTTCGGAGTTTTGGAGCTGGAGGTCGAAGAAGGGCGAAACTGCCCTGGTGCGCCACGGATCCGTGACGGATCCCGTGACGGATCCCGTGACGGGCGACGTCACGGCTCCGTGAGGGAGTCCGTGACGGCACTCGTCACAGCTCCGTGACGGTAACCGTGAGGGTTAGCGTCACGGATCCGTGACCAGCTCCGTGACCCACCAGGGTGAGGGTTTCTTGAGGGTTCTTGAGGATTTTGGCATCTTGGTTTTGAGCTGAACTTTGGAAGGGTTTGGGGGTCTTTCTTACTGTCTAAGTGGAGCCTAATTAGCGTTTCTTTGTGTCCAAGACGTTGTGGATCGAGCTAGAGGAGCAAGGATCACGCCGGGAACCGAGGAAGGAGCAAAGTGGTGATCACCGGACGTCATCAAAGCGTTGAAGAGGAGGACCTTGAGGTAGGGAAAGCCTTAACCTCTCGTTTACCATGCTTAGCATGCATGCTAGGTTAATAAAATGGAAAAGGTCCTAGATATGCTTATAGGATGCGAATAACTAGCTTAATCGTCTTTCATTTTCTAATAACCGGAAGTGTCTAGTGGTGACCGATTAGGATGCCAATCACTAGTGTAGCTCGCTTTTAAATACTTGGGATATGATTGCCTGGTAGAGGAGCCTTGGCAAAGCCCTCGGATTAGTTGCTTGTTAGGATCACATGCTTCGTTGTTGATTGCTTAGTGGATAGGCTAAAGAGTCTAACGAGCTAGTAGAATTGCATGTATGCGTGCTCTTTGAAGGCTCTTATATTTGGTTGATTGTATTCGTACTTGCTTGTTGGTTGTATTCGATTGATTACTTGACTTACTTGAATGCTTGTTTGGAGCATCGAGTATGACTGGTTGTACCGTGCGGTGCAATCAGGTGATCGATGCCCCGGTGGTCCGAAACTGGTAAGTGAACGGTAAGTTGGAATTGTGTGATTGGTGTACTATGTTTGCGTGATTCGTGTACTGTTTGTTGCGGTGAATTGGTGATGTGTGAGTCATGCGTGGTATTGAATTGGTGGTTGTTGAGCTTGTATTATGTCGTGTTTTGGATGAGTGCGTTATTCAATTATTAACTGCTTGTTATTAAATTGTCCAAGTGTATACTCTCCATGGGAGTAATGCACTTGGTTCCCGAGGACATAAAATCCCTTGGAGACGTTTCTGAGAAGTCCGATGATAAGCGCCCCGAAGGGTTGTTTCCGGTCGCCTCAATGTTATGCGTCTCCTCTGGATTTGAGGGAAAATCCGAGAGGACACGTTATGTGGATCGGAGGGTGGAGACTTCATGTACCACGGCATTGGTTGACTTCGCTATTACCTGTGTTGTTAACATATTTGTGGTTGACTTTATCCTTGATCTGTTGATTTGAAGATCCACTTGGTTACGTGTTTTCCCTACTGAGCGTAAGCTCACCCCTGCGAGTTCTTTGTTGTGTCTACAGGTTTGATTGAGGAGTAGAGGCTTGGGAGCTTCTCGGTGTGGGTCCTGTAGAGACTTCATGTTTATACCCTTTGGTTTAAGAACAGTTTTTGTAAGACTTATTATTACACCCCCCGAGGGTTATTTCATGTTTTGAACTACGTTTTGATGGACTCGAGCTATAGTATTGAAATTTTATGGTTTGAGGTACTTATTGGAGGTTTCAAGGTTTAAATATTGTTTTATTGTTTATTCGTCTTCTATTACCCGTCATGCCTCGAGTCCGGGCGATAACCGGATTTGGGGCGTGACAAAAATGTTTTTACTTAAAATCAGATTCTGGAACTGTGGAACGTTAGAACCGTGAACGGTTGAAAGAATTTTGAACCTCGAACGAATAACCTGTCTATTAATCGGACTTGGAACGGGACAAAGCGGAACAATGAATCGGACCTCGGGAATCGTGCCCGAAACCAGTGCCTCGGGATCCATTCCTCGGGAAACGTGCACCGGGTTCTGGGGTCGGGGTTCGGGTACTCGAACCCGATTCGTCGTTTAAGCCCGCTCTTATCCCGTTCAAGTTTAAAGGGAAACGTGTTGATTTTACTTTGGACCGTGCTTGACCTGATCGTAAGTTTGAACTGTTGTGAACCCAGACACCGGCTTGGACCTCGCCCGAGAAGACGAAGACCACTCCGAAACCCGTGTGAAGAACGGAGGAGAGACTAATCGACTTTCAACAGAGTATTTAGAGGAAGACCACAAGGTAGGGAAAGTCCTAACGACTCGAGTATTTTAATACTAGTATGCCTATTAGGTTAATAAAATCGGAAAGGTCCTAGAAGTGCATATAGGATGCAAATCACTAGAATAAGTGTCTTTCGATTACTAAGAACCGGGCGAGTCTAGAAATGCATGATTAGGATGCAAATCACTAATTAACTCGCTTTCAATACTTGGGAATTGATTTACTGGCAGAGAGGCCGTGATGAGCCCTCGGATTAGTTGTGTTAGCTTCACATGCTTTGTTTGCTAGTCATTAAGATAAATCAAGAGTCTAATGAAACTAGATGAATCACATGCTTGGACGAATGTTTGAATGCTTGAATGCTTGAATGTTTGAATGCTTGGATGTTTGAATGGTCGAATGGTTGATCGAGTATGACTGATTGTGCCATATGGCACGGTCAGGTGATCGATAGACCGGGGGAGTGCGATTGGTAAGTGTCACGCCCCAAATCCGGTTCTTGCCCGGACTCGAGGCATGACTAGTAATAAATGATTAAAAAGGCAACAATTCAACATTTAGTTCCTGAAAATATCCAGAAAGAAACTCAAATCCACAAAACTCAGTTCAAACACAAATAACCCTCCAGGGGTGTAACAATAATTCTCCACAAGGTTTGTTCAAAACAGAAAAGTGATAAGAACGAAGTCTCTACAAAGCACCCACACCGAGAAGCTCCCGAGCTTCTACTCCTCAATCAAGCCTGTAAACACAACAATAAACTCATAGGGGTGAGCTTGCGCTCAGTAGGGAAAACACATAACAAGGTGGACCTTAAACTCAATAAAGTCAGCAGCAAGTCAACAAGATAGATCTCAACAAACACGGGTAATAGGTAACCAAACCAATGCCGTGGCACATGAAGTCTCCACCCTCTGATCCACACATGATGTGTCCTCTCGGATTTTCCCTCAAATCCAGAGGAGGCGCATAACGTTGAGGCGACCGGAAACAACCCTTCGGGGCGCTTATCATCGGGATTCTCAGAAACGTCTCCAAAGGATTTTATGTCCTCGGGATCCAAGGTATTACTCCCTTAGGAAGCATACACTTGGGCAGTTCAATAATAATCAGTTAATAATTGAATAGCGCACTCAAACCGAAACACGAAACAATCCAATCCCAACAACCGCCAATTCATTATCACACATAACCCACACATCACCAATTCACCACAACACACAGTATACGAATCACATAACCACAGCGCATCAATCACACAATCACAACTTACCGTCCACTTACCAATCTCGAACCACCGGGGCATCGATCACTTGATTGCATCGCTCGGTACAACCAGTCATACTCGATGCTCCAAGTAACCATTTATGGACAACAAGCAATCATTCAAATACAATCAACAATCAAGTACAAGTTCAATCAACCAATCATAAAAACCTTCAATCGAGCATTCACACATGCAATTCAATTAGTTCCGTTAGACTCTTTAGCCTATCCACTAAGCAACTAACATCCAAGCATGTGATCCTAGCACGCAACTAATCCGAGGGCTTTGCCAAGGCTCCTCTACCAGACAAACAATTCCCAAGTATTGAAAGCGAGTTACACTAGTGAATGGCATCCTAATCATTCACCACTAGACACTTCCGGTTATTAGTAATTGAAAGACAATTATGCTAGTTATTCGCATCCTATAGGCATTTCTAGGACCTTATCGATTTTATTAGCCTAACATGCATACTAAGCATCAAAAACGAGGGGTTAAGGCTTTCCCTACCTCGAGGTCTTCCTCTCAACACTCTGATGATAAGCCCGGTGGTCACCACTTCGTTCTTCACTCGGGTCCCGGCGTGATCTTTGCTCCTCTAACTCGTGTCCACGTTCTTCCTTCTTTCCTAGCTTGGTCCCATGGTTTTGAACCACCAAAAGACCACAAATTAGTTTCCTCAACAAAGTGTTCTTCTCCTCAAAACACACAACAATGTTCAGAAATGGATCAAGGTTTGAAGAGGAAGTGTGGGAATCAAATTGAGCTAAAAGGAAGGGTTTTAGGCTCTGGGGGTCTGATCCGGAATGCCATACGGACCGTGTGGCTAGCCGTGATGGGACATGGCACGGACCATGTCACAGGCCGGCCCGGAAGCCAGCGCGGAACGCGTCACAGACCGGCCCGGAGAGCGACACGGACCGTGTCAGGTACCGTGCCGGACTCCCGTCCGTTCCGTGCCGGTACCAAGCCCGTTCCGTGCGGCATACCGTGCCGGCACCTGGCCCGGTCCGGGTCAGCTTCCGTATCAGACCTGACCAGATCCTTCCCCTTTCTTCCCCAACTCGAATTTCACGAAAATCTCAACACAAACTCCATTTCTAAACTCTCTTAGCTCCAAAATAATCAACCAAAGATACCCAGCAGCTACACCCTCAATGGGCTCATCAAACTTCAACCAAAAACACAATCCAACAACCTACTTCACTACTTCTTCTCCAAGCAACAATCAAATAAGCAAGTTCTTCAACTTTTAAGCCAATACCCACAAAACCCAAAGATTGGAAGTGGAAGAAATGGAGAGTTGAGAGTATCTTTACCTCTAGGTAGTTGAGATGGAGAAGATGAAGTGAAAAAGAAGGCAAAAGGACCAAGAACAAGCTCCAAAATCCAAGCTTTCTTCTCTATCTTCTTCCTCAAGAAATGAGCTCCTCCCCTCCTCTCTCCTTGTGATTTTCGGCTGCAACAAGAGGAAATAGGTTGAATTGTTGCTCCCTTTCCTTTAAATGACCTAAAATGTCCATTTACTCAAAAGCCCTTAAGGTATTATCCCTTTAAAGGTAACTTAGGAGGGTATGAGGGTCATTTGAATCCCTCATTCTCATCCTCCAAGCCAAGCATGACAAGTTTCATGTGTGGTCACTCCTACTTAATAAATTTACAACTTTCCAAGATTTATCGAGAAACAACCGATAGTAAGCCCAAGTTTGACCGACGGTTGACTTTAACAATATTATAGTCAAACTGAAGGAAACGACCCAACTAAGCTAACCATGATACTGGCTAAGCTTTTTGGGCCCCGGAAAGGTCCCGAATGACTTTCCGAGTCATCGGTTGACTTTTCCGGCCGAAAGTCAAACTTAGCTAGGATTCACCGGTTCTACCGGGATCGACCGGGGGCGGGTCTTACAGTAAGTAATGGGTAAGTGTAAGGCTATATTGATTCTTGTGGTGTGTTGTGGTAATATTATGATTTATTAAGCTTTGATTGCACCAGGATTGTTGAGTATGTTATTCTCTTGTAACTCTTTGAGTGTGGATCTATATCGGTATGGCACCCACGCTGCGGGTGGGGTAGTGCCCACAAGGTACCCACACCAAAGGGTAATGGTGGTGTGGGGTAGTACCGAAGCTGATAAATTGGTATCCGATATGGTACCTACACCGAAGGAAGTGCCGGTGTGGGGTAGTATCATAATCGGTATCTGGTATGGTACCCACATCGTTGAGGATTCCGATGTGGGGTAGTATCATAGCCGATGAGTATTAGTATCCGGTATGGTACCCACATCGTTGAGGATTTCGATGTGGGGTAGTATCATAGCCGATGAGTATTGGTATCCGGTATGGTACCCACATCGTTGAGGATTTCGATGTGGGGTAGTATCATAGCCGATGAGTATTGGTATCCGGTATGGTACCCACATCGTTGAGGATTCCGATGTGGGGTAGTATCATAGCCGATGAGTATTGGTATCCGGTATGGTACCCACATCGTTGAGGATTCCGATGTGGGGTAGTATCATAGCCGATGAGTATTGGTATCCGGTATGGTACCCACATCGTTGAGGATTCCGATGTGCGGTAGTATCATAGCTGATGAGTATTGGTATCCGGTATGGTACCCACATCGTTGAGGATTCCGATGTGGGGTAGTATCATAGCCGATGAGTATTGGTATCCGGTATGGTACCCACATCGTTAAGGATTCCGATGTGGGGTAGTATCATAGCCGATGAGTATTGGTATCCGGTATGGTACCCACATCGTTGAGGATTCCGATGTGGGGTAGTATCATAGCCGATGAGTATTGGTATCCGGTATGGTACCCACATCGTTGAGGATTCCGATGTGGGGTAGTATCATAGCCGATGAGTATTAGTATCCGGTATGGTACCCACATCGTTGAGGATTCCGATGTGGGGTAGTATCATAGCCGATGAGTAATAGTATCCGGTATGGTACCCACATCGTTGAGGATTCCGATGTGGGGTAGTATCATAGACGATGAGTATTGGTATCTGGTATGGTACCCACATCGTTGAGGATTCCGATGTGGGGTAGTATCATAGCCGATGAGTGTTGGTATCCGTTGTGGGGTAGTATCATAGCCGATGAGTACTGTGGATCGGAGGGTGGCAACTTCATGTTCCACGACATTAATTGAACGCTCTATTCTTTATTGATTATCTAAGAAATGCATTAATTCCTTTATTTTCTTATGATTACTGCTGACTCTTTGTGATTGTTAAACACTCGTTTTACCCCTGCTTTTCAATACATTCGCAGCCCTTTGTATTTCAGATTTGAACTAAAATTTTGGAGTCCTATTAGTATTTGTTAATAAAAAGGGAGACCTGGTTATGCATTTTCCCCACTGAGCGTAAGCTCACCGCTCCTGTCTTTGTGGTGTTTCAGGTGTTGAGCGGGAGCAGTATTAGCCGGACTCTCGGAGCTTGGGAGCTTGAGGGTTTAGCTAGTTTTAGAGACGTGTACCCTTTTAAGTTGGATATTGTGTTTTATCGTCGAGCTGTGACTCTTTACATTTTGAAGGATTTATATCATTTGGAAACTTTATTTTATTTCATCATTTTTGTTTTACTGTAAATCTTTAGTCACGTCTCGAGTCCGGGCAAAACCGGATTTGGGGCGTGACATAGACCCACCTTGAAGCTGTTATGATAGGATCGATCGAATTGGTTATACGTGAAAGAACATGCAAGGGAGAAAAATTGGTGTAACGCGTACGAGGACCCGATCAAGAAAGAGACACGAGAGGTGTATGTTCTTCTTCTTTGTCTTTAACTTCATCTTCGTACGCTCTGTCATTGTCTTTTATCGATTAGTCTATAAGTCCCCAATGAGCATAAGTGATGAACTAATAACGAAATATAAAGTACTAAATTGAGGATAATATGAGACATTGAAAAGTTCAAAGTATGATGTTCGAGAAACGAGGTAATATTTGGGTTGTAGACCTTAGGGCATCATATGTGCAATATAGTCAGCTCTCCCAGCCAGTACCCTACAATGCTAGGTGGTTTATAGTCAGCTTACAGTCCTTTTGTTTACATTTTTGTTCTCAATCGGCGGTAAGGAGAGGCGGTGAGCTACGAGCTAGTATTTCCAGCCAACATTATTTAATTAATTTCTCTCTCTTCGTTTTTGGACTCTTTCTCCTCCTTTTTGCTCCCAGCCTCTCCACTGTGGATGCCCTTATTTTTGTTCTTCATAGTTGTAATATCCGGTAGTTAGGCCTTCATTTTTCGCTCCTTCCTTATCCCGGTTCTCTTAGTTTCTGTGAGGGTTTCTTTATGTGTTCGTGGTTTACTTCTTGGTTGTGGTATCTTTGTAATCCTTTATAAGGAGACTTTGAGCATCTTGGGGTTTCTTTTTTGAAGGTCTGTAGCTGGATCTTGTATTTCTTTTTCACCTCAAAAGAGGATTTATAAAAATTTCAATATGCTTTGTCGATCAAAAAAAAAGGAAAAGAAACGAAAATGTACTCGTATGGTAAAAGTGGAAGCCAATTCCATTTGTTTTGGTAGAAATTGGTTTGAAAGAAGAAGTTGTGTAGGTTTGCATGGGATTCGGAAGAAAAAATTAAGTGCGCTAGTTGATTTATATACAACAATGGGAACAAATATTATCGTTACAAACTAATCATTTCAAGAGCATCAACTATTTCCCCCGAAATTTTCACGTTGCACGCTTAGATTGGTGGAGGAGATAAAATCATTATAACAAAAGGTGCATCTGCGGGCGATTGCATGGTTAATTATCGACGATTTCGGCATGTTGAAATCGTTGAGACTGTGGAACACCCATCACCCACGTGATTAGAACAATCTAAATCGATCGACCATTTAAGTTATTTAGTCGCCCAAACCTTCTATAAACCATTTAAGTAGATGTTCTTAAGTTAACTAATGGGACACACTAAAAATTAAATCTGAACAATTAAAAAGCGTTAGAGATTCAATTTGGATGATGCTAGATATAACAAATAAATGAAAAAAGATTAAACTCTATAAATAAATAGTGATGGGACCACTAAATTTATGAATTAAAAATAAATTAATAATTAATATTTTAGACATTAATTAATATTTTATTAATTTACAAATATCTATCAAAGTTTCACTTAATTATTGCATAATGTATGTACATATATCAAATTAAAGGTTCAATGGAATCTTTAGGGTTTTATTCTCTCCTTTTCTCTCTCTTTCTTTGTTTAATCGCACGACGCGCCCTTATCCATCGCACCCACCACCGTATCCCTCACCAATTTGTACCCCTTATTGCTCTTATGCCCCCACACCTCTTGATCATATTGATGTGTTTGCCACACCTCACCCAACCCACGAGCCCCTCGGCGCAGGTTCTTATGATGTCCTCTTTGTGACCTCGCTCAACTGGGGTGGAGCGGCTGCTGAAAGGGCTATTGTTTTCAGTTTGTTTAACTGATTCTCAGGACAGGTTGATATGGGTTAAAGGCCCTCGTTTTTCGGTAGGATCGGTTTATAAGCTGATTACGCCTTCCTTTGAGACGGTAAATTGGGCTTCGTTCTTGTGGATAAAGGGTCTTCCCCCGAATTTTAGTATGTTTATGTGGTTGGCTTTACACTCTGCTGTCCCTACTATGTCTTTTCTTGAGGCTTGGGGTTGCAGAATCTCGTTGAATGCTATGTTGTGCTATTTCTACGAATCAAGTTTTGAGGATTTGGAACACCTGTTTCTGCATTGTGAGTACTCTTGGAGTTTATGGGGATTGGTATACTCGTGGTGGTCGGTTGTCTGGGTGATGCCGTTTTCTTTTCAGTTAGCTTTTGAGGGCTGGGCGTTGGAGACTAAACTTTCGGGTGGCTCGTTTTGGTTGAAAATCTATTATTTGACGTGCTGGCATTTGTGGTTGCAGCGTAATGATGTGGTTTTCAGAAATCGCTCTTTGTCTGTGATTGAGGTCTTTGAGAGGTTGAAACCGCACGCTTTCAGTCTAACCCGGATGGCAGCAGATCTTTTGCCTGATGTTTGTTTTGAGCAGTGGATCGTGGACCCGCGTTCATGTATTCGGGGCAGGCGCAGGAGGGTGGACGCAGGGGGGTAATCAGTCTCTTGTCGTTTTTTACTGGTTTACGTTGTTTCCTTTATTGGCTGTAGCTTCTTTGAGGTCTTTTTTAGCGGGTTTCCATCTTGGAATTCTGACTTAATAAATTCATCTCCTATCAAAAACAATTATGCCTCCAGTACTAAGTCAGGAGCCTATGAAACTAGAAAGGTATAAAAAGAATTTGAAGCATACGAATCCCACCCCCCTCTCCGGCCGCTGCCCATCATGTCGATGATATCTGCCTCTCACGATCCTTTCCTAGGACGATCGCCTCCTCAGAAACTCGGCTTGGCCACTAATTTTGGGGTGAAAATGGCATCACCTAGCCTTCTCATTCCCACGATGGTGCTTCGCATAGGAGCCACACCAACGACCCTCTTCCCACCACTCTTGATCTCTGAGAAGCTCATGTCCATCATGGAGAACACCATATCACCAATTGTTGGTCGACCAAGACCCACTTTGTTGGACCAAAGCCCTCCCTTTCTAGGATCCACGTCGGCACCAGTGACCTCTCCTAAGGTCAGCATGCTCCCAATTCCGATGGAACTACTATAAGATGGCCTCAATGGCACTAAGAGTGGTGGTCCCCTAGTGATGCCAACCCGAACTTGGCTGGAACGACTGGTGCTCGAGGGAGGCCCCAACCAAACCCAACGATAGATATCACTCGAACCGAACCCTAGCAAGATGAGGGAGACATCGAAATGAAACGGACTCCGATGAGGGCTCTCTAGGATTAAAAAGGGCTTTGACGCCCTGAAGATGGAAGAGGAAGAGGACCAAATTATTTGCGTCCCCGAAAATCTGGTGGTGGAGGACAATTAGGGTCATATGACTTTCGGTCTGACGGGTACACTCTTTACCACCCGTCACTGATTGTGATTCGATGGAGGGGGTCATGAATAAGGTGTGGAATCATGTCAACCTTATTATCAAGGACCTTGGTTGGGGTATCTCAGGATTCTACTTTACATCTAAAGTGGAGAAAGAACGCATCTGACGAGGCGAACCATGGTCCTTCAAGCGTGCATCATTGGTTCTGGAGGACCTCTGACCCGAGATCAATTCGCCCACAATACCATTCTCGAGGATCCATATATGGGTGATGGTATTCGACCTCTCGTGGGATGGGCTCACGACAGAGATTGGCTACAAGATAGGAGAAGCCCTAGGAGGTTTTGTTGACGCCCGCATTGATTAGGATGGAATGGCCTTGGGAGGTACACTCAGAGTCCAGTTCTAGAAGGACCTCACTACACCCCTCCGAAGGACGAACCAGATAATGGTCGTCGACCACGACACGCCAATTCGTGCCCGGTTCTAATATGAGGGCATTTTCATCATTTTAACTTACGACTTGTGCTATTTGTTATATAACTAAACATCTGAGTAGGTATCAGTTAAAAAACATGAGGATAGGTATCATTTAAACGTGACAAATTAGGGGCAGGTATTTGTAATTTACCCGATTTCTATCATGGAGCCCCTTTCGTGCAATGAAGTTATGAAAGTGGCAATCACATTGAATAACTTCTTGCTGAGTTATGAAAAAAAACAACAAAATTACTTACAATGCTAAGGAAAATTAGAGATAAGATCAAGGGTGGAATCAATTTGAAGTAAAAACAAAAGAAAATAAGTCATTTTGCAATCATTCATGTAATATGGAGTATATAGAAATTATTAATTTATATTTTATATGAGACCTATAGAAATTATCAAAAATGTATTATTTTATAATTTTCATAAATAATTAATTTAGCACCCTATCCTCGAGTTGGTACAAGGAAAAAGTATTATCTTAGAGAATTTATTAAATAATTGAGTATTAATTTACCAATTTCTACTATAATTGGAGGTGCACCATGAAAAAAAAATTGTATATGATATTCTTTCGAAATATGAATATCTCATGTATGCTTAGTGTATCTTCTTTTAACCGTATTGTTAACTCGACAAAAAAATGTTCGCTCTCATTATGAGGCTCTAGAGTTTGTAGTAAATGGATTCTTTTTCTTCTCATTTGGCTACGGCAAAACTTGAATCTGGTGGTTCCTCCCCTTCCTCCTCCTCTAATGTGTCGATGAGTTCCTCAGGGGCGGACGGATTAAGGATGGTTTTTACAACACGAATTGGATTTTCGTCGGCTTCTTCTGCGGTTGGTGGTCGGGCAGTCCGTATGTGTCTCTGTTAGGGGCGAGACAGGGACTAATGCGGCGAGGGGGCAGAGGCGGAAGGGACATGAGGTCTTATGAGGGTAACGGGAGGGCATATCTACACTGGTTTGATGGAGTAGCCGTTACACTTGGTGGCTCCTAGGACGATAATAGTTGCGCATGGCGGGGACAAGGGACATGGTTGTCAAACATAGGAACCGAGATGTTTCTAGAAGAGGAGTTCTCGGGTTATAGCACCAAGGGAAGTTTGGTGGTGGGCAGATCGGAGGTTCCACTTGTTGGGGTGGGTGGCTCGTGAAGGCGGGGACACGTTTTAGCCGTAAGAAGGAGAAACTTAATGATAGGAATCAATCAAGACGATACCGGGAGCTTCAGGGTGGGCTTTCAGTGGGTTGGCAGGACTTTGGGTTGACTACATAGGTACTTAGGGTTCCCAGTCGACGGAGGTTAACAAGTTCATTTCTCTCATTTGGGAGGTAGTCGTCCCCTCCATAGAGTTATGTCGCCAGGGTTTTAACTTTTCATATGCAGCGATGACGGGGGTGTTGAGCACCAGAACATTCTATTGACAGTCCCTGGTGGATTGGTTGGTGGAACTCTAGCATATGCTTGATGTGGTGGCAAGTCCGGTTAAGGGTGGTGTCATTGGCTTTTTCTTATGGATGGCGCAGAAGAGAGATCCTGTACTTGCAGGGAGCCGTGGGCTTTTCTCCGTTCCCTGGTGTTGTTTATGGACATGTGTCATTATATGCGCCCTTAGAACATCTAATTCACACACTTCTCTATGTAGGTACGAATTACCAATCTACCGTTGGGGCTTGGAATAACGGAGTCGATTTTTGGCTTAGAAGGCCTTTGGGCACTTTCCTCATAGTGGATGACGATGTAGATGTGATGAGTTGGGTGACTTCATTATGATCTAGGTTAGGCTGGATGTGCAACTTCCTCTCCACAGTTAAATATGGTACTGTCTTTCGGAATAGGAGTTACAAATCCTTTTCCATATATCGTGTGACTACCTTCCAGACCATTTCTCTGGTTGTAGTAATGTTGGGCATATGGTTGCGCTTTGCCCAGTAGTACCAGGTGTAAGGGGTCTCTCCCTTAGGCCCTCGACTGACCCTCGAGCTGCAAGGTCTCTAGCTTATCATGGATTTGAGGTACCAGGGAAGAACATAATCCACTTAGGGAGAGCTTTCCACACCCAAATACAAAGCGTTATATCGGTGGCCACTAGATCGGGAAACTAGAAGAGGAAAGAAAATATGGTGGATGGGATGGCAAGTCCAAGTAAGTTAGGACTTCTCTCGTCAGGAGTGAGTATTCATCTCCGGTGCCCTAGCCACGAGTAAGAAACTTTCCCGTCATGGGCCTCACTTAGGGTAGGTAGGTCGGGGCCCATTATGGGGAAGAAATCCTCAACTTATTTTGATGTCGATTAAGGGCCTATCGCACACTTTCCCGGGGGGGGAGGAGGAGGAGAGGCTAGAGGGTGTTCACGGCCTAGCTACGAGCTCCTTCTCGGGGAAGAAACGCTCGGTGGACGAATTTCTAGATATGGGATACGAGGGATCCACACACTCCGATGGAGGTCACGTGCAACATAGGGGGTAGTAAGCACCCTCGCCTCGACCAATGAGGGGTTTGTGGTCCAGTGAGGGGTTTGTGGGTATTACCGCCTCACTGGACGTACGTGGTAGTGGTTCCACCAAGTACCGACACGATACTCTTTTAATATCTCGGGAGTCAGCACTCTCGCGTTCTTAGAGCCCTATGTTATCAATCAAGTGAGGATGACGCATACTAGATTCTCAAAGGAGCACTTAGTCCTCCTCGGTTCCGTTCTTCTAGAAATGAGCCCGCTCTTTCTTAGCTCATCGTTTGGAGTAGTTGTACTGGCTGCCTCGGCCGTTATGACAATATTTCTCTCCCAACACCCATCTTGGAGCATTTCGGTAACTGAGTATTTTTTTTTACTTTTCTTTTAGTCCCACATTGTTCAAACGTTTCATTTAATTACTTTTTTGTTATTTTTGATTTCGATACTTCCTGATTATGTCGTTTTTGATCAGAATTTTATTTTTCTTAATACATTGGTTAGTTCGTAGTTTAAAAAACCATATTGATATGGTTTAGCCCATCATAAGCTTATGTTAAATTACTAAATCATAAAGAGGACTTGACAGAATTTATTTATGTTTTTAAAGATTTGATACAACGTCAAATCTTTTTAATGTATTTGATTTTTTTAGCGAAAGGTGCAGATTTCATTAATTAAGTTATGGAATGACAATCAAGTGCATCAGAGACTCTCTGACCACGAAGAACAGGGCAAGAACCGCCCCCGGTCGATTCCGACCGAGCCGGAGGTTTTTGGCGAAAGTTGACTTTTTACCAGAAAAGTCAACCGATGACTCCGGGAGTCATTCGGGACCTTTCCGGGGCCCAAAAAGCTTAGCCGTCTTTACGGTTAGCTTAATTGGGCTGTTTCCTTTCAAATGACTGTAATTGTGAAAAAGTCAACTCGGGAGCATTTTCGGTCAAACCAAAGGTCTTAAGGATTTAATTAATTGTGCTGAGTTTTAATTTGGATATAAGTGGTCCCCACATGGACACTTGTCCATGTTGTCTTGGGGGTGAAGAAAGGAGGGGAATTTGACCATTTTGCCCCCACTTGAACCATGAAGAGGGAAGAAGCTTAAAGGGGCATTATGGACCTTTCCCAACAAGGTTTTAAGCACCAAGTGAAGGCATTTTAGCCATTATTTTATTGGTGGACGAAATTGAGAGAGAGAGGAAGAAGAAAAGGAGTTTTGGAAGCTTAAAGAAGAAGAAATGAGGAAAAAGGGTGTCTTGAACCCATTTTCTACCCAAATCCTCCCATTTTCACTTGTTCACCTATTCTCTATTCTCAAGGTAAATCCCCAACCTTTTTTCGTTTTGTTGATTTTGGTTCATGGGGTTTGAGGAGAAATGATGAACTTGGTTGGGTTTTGAGATTGTGGGTGTTGGATGATGATTTATGGATAGAAAAGGGTGTTAGATGATGGATTTAAATTGGATTGTTGTGTTTTTGATGAAGACCCACCATGGGTGTTGAAGGGGAGACGATTTTGGGTCTGTTTTGGAGCTTTGGAAAGTCATCAATGGAGGTTTTTAGGGTTATTTTCGTGAAAATCGAAGCTGGAGGAAGAAGAAGACGGAGCAGTGTCAGACCCGTCACGGATTCGTGATGGGAGACGTCACGGCTCCGTGAGGGAGACTGTGATGGCGTCAGTCACGGTTCTATGAGGAGAACCGTGACGGCGCAGACCACGGATCCGTGACCAGATCCGTTACGGAGCCCGTCAAGGCTCCGTGACCCGAACCGTGAAAGACCTCATTTGGGCCTTTTGGGCCCATTTTGTTGGATTTCAGTAATTGGAGCGGTTATCTATAACCGAGTCCTTTGGGGTTAATTGGGAATGTTTTCCTCTTTAAACCTTTTGTGAGTTACACTTGATTCAGGTATTTATTTGTGATCCAAGACTTTGGACCCGAGCTCGACGGAGGATGAGACCCTTGGACTTCGTGAAATGACGAGAAGGAAGCTAGCCAGGTCGTCCACAGCTAGGATTGGATTGCTTTTGAGGTAGGGAAAGTAGCGAATACCGGTTTAATTGCGGAAAGTTACTAGTATGCATATAGGTTGCAATTACTTGATTTAACTGTTAGAATGGCATGATTAGGATGTGAGGAACGAGTGCGTGCCATGTCGAGCCATAAGTTTGGGATTGTCGTGTTGTAGAAATGCATGCGGGCCATGTCGAGCCCTTAGGTTGCGTGTTGATTGAAATGCCATGATCTTTGATTGAGATGCATGATGTGTGACTTAGCCGTTGTTTAATTGAGAATCATGTTATGTTATGCTCGGTGTAGTGTGTTGATATGCTTTGGGCATGTGTGCCATGTTTGTTGTGACGTGAACCGTTGGTTGTGATATGATCGGGTGAGTGATAGACCGATGTGATGTGTTCGGTAAATTGTGTGGTTGGTATACAGTGGTTAAACTATGGCATTGTGATGCGTGAGACCTTCTTGATGAGTGTTCCAAGATTAAGTGATCCGGTATGATACCTACACCGAAGGAGGATTCCGGTGTGTGGTATCTAAACCGGGGATGGTGTGATCATTACCCCGATGTTGTGTGGTCCGGGAAGACGTACGACCGAGGTATGTGCCGGTTCGGTACGTGTTGTGAGTCATGCCCTTAGGCTGTGTGCAGGGAAGACATCTGACCGATGTATGTGCCGGTCAAGGATGTGCCCAGAGTCTAAGTGAAGGGAAGATGTCGGGACCGATGATGTGTGGTCCGGTACGATATAAGTGGAACGGGCTGTAATAGCCGGTGATGTTGGGGACTGTTGTCCGGGATATGTGTTGTTCTGCTGTGTGTTGTATGCTTGATTATTGGCTGTGTGCGATGACTAAGTGTGGTTACGTGATAAGGTGCGCCTGCCTTTTGATCGGGTGTCGGTAAAATGAGTTATGGTTAAGGTGCGCCTGCCTTCCGACTAGTTGTCGGTAAAATGTGTTGTGATTTCGTGATCAGGTGCGCCTGCCTTCGGACTAGTTGTCGGTAAAATGAGCTACGGTGTCGTGATCAGGTGCGCCTGACTTCCGACTGGTTGTCGGTAAAACGTGCTATGATTATGTGATAAGGTGTGCCCGCCTTCCGACTGGTTTTCGGTAAAACGTGCTATGATTCTGTGATAAGGTGTGCCTGCCTTCCGACTTGGTATCGATAAAATGAGTTATAAGGGTGTGATCCGGCGTATTATGGGAGACCCAATGTGTGTGTATTGCTAATGATTTGTTGTGTGATTGCTATTGCTTTACCGTTGTGTGTGTATTGGCTGGAAGTTGTGAGTTGTACCCCGTGTTGCGGGAAGATACCCGACCGTAGGAGAATCCGGTCCAGTATGTTATGAGTTGTACCCTAATGGGAAGAGGTTTTGCCCGATGTCAATATCGGTGCGACTTGTTGAGCCGGGCTATGTGAAGTCGGCACATTGTTCTGGGATACCATAGGAGGTAGTGAGTGTTGATCTTACTCGGTGTGTTGATCTGTGTTGACTGTTGTGACTGTTTATGCATGCTGAGTGATCTTCTTTGAATTGAAATGCAGTTTTACCTGAGTTTAGTGTATGGTCGTGCAAGTTCGCACGTGCGGACGGTTGTGGGATAACCGTGGTCGTTGTCCATTGAGACTTGTTTGGGTGATAGTGGTTAAGGGCATAGCTAAGAAAAGGTGGTATTAGGTTCGGTTCAGGTGTTGAGGCTGATTTACGGGTTGCAGCGGGTGGGGACTAAGTGTTGTCTTAAAATTTCTGTTAACTGCTTCATAGTTACTGTGCTTACTAGTATTCCCTAATTGGATGGTTACTCGTGGGGGTGAGCGGATACTCATCGCCTTAACTACTTTTCCTAGTGAGCGAAAGCTAACCCCTTTATTTTGTTGTTCCACAGGTTTTTAGCGGGAGTTGGTCTAGCGGGATTCTCGGAGCGTGGCAGCTAGCGAGGGTCTTAGGCTAGTAAGGTCTAGAGACGTACTATTTCACTGATACTGAACTCTTTTACTATTTGGTTTTGCCGAGCTGTTGACTTGTGAGGTTACTTCGAACTTTTAAACTGTTATTGGAAAATCGTTTTGGTATTAAAATAATTTTTATTTATTATTGTTTTAGTTCACGTCTCGAGTCCGGTCAAAACCGGATTTGGGGCGTGACAAGAACATTTAGGGTGTTCGTTATTCTTTTCACTGTAAAACTGTCCTCGACAATGTTTAGGTGGCGCCTCATGGGCAAAGACAGAAGGTGGTTGGGGGAAACGGGGTACCGTAGATCCGAAGGGACCTCGACGATAATGGTGCTGGTGGGAGGCAAAACATCGTCTAGGGACCCCTCCTAGGGCCAGACCCCGATTCTATGACGATGCCTCATCACTCCCGGCATGGCCACCTCCCCGCTTGTGTGGATTGATCCCATGCCACGCCAAGTGTGGCCTCTCCCATAACTTCAACAACCTCCCTTGGTTGGTTCCCGAGCACTGGAACCCCAACATGACATGCTCTAGTCTGGGCGCATCCTCTACCTCCGAACCGTCTAGTCCAGGATAGCCGAGCGGTAGCAATCGAATCAGTAGAGAGCTGAGCCAGTCGCGACCCCCGCGACCATCCTTTGGGGAGGTAGGTTTGGAGAGAGGTGTAGACCACCCAGAGCGACCTGGCTCGGTCAACAGGCCAGTATCCCGGTTGGGGAACCGGGGACCCAGGTTAGGTAACGGGTCCACTGTTATGCCGGCTCCCCCCAACGAGATGACCTAGTGTTAGGTAACAGGTCCACTATCAGCGCCCGCAATTCCCCGACCGCAGATATCTACCGCGGTCGTGGCATACTCCATCCATAGCCGCCAAGTGCGGGCGCCGCTGGCGCGTGCGATGTCCACCCACCGGTGCATACCACTACAGCTCCTGTCTATACGCTGGCTGGCGTCGAGCCCTAACAGGCACACCTCGGTGTTGTGGACCAATATCCGATATCCGCTCCTTCCTCCATTTTCGCACCTAGTATTGGGAAACCCTAAGCGAAGACCTTTCCACCATGCACCAACGCACCCCGGCTCGATCACCGGTCCATCCCCAGGTACGGGTTTGTACCGTCGTGACCGAGACTGCATTTGTGACCTCCGTAACGTGGACGTCCTCACGAGTCGAAGAATCCAAGCGATTCCCTCGCAAAACCGGGCTCACCGCGTCCACTGAAAGATGAGGCCAGGCCGACTCTGGGGGAGTGGTAGGGGGTGGCGATGGTGTTGGTATGATACGCAAAGCATACTGAGGAATACCAGACGAGACTGGTGTGATAGGGCGAGGGGGCGCAGCGATCGGATGAGTCACCGACAACACAAGAGGGGCGGACAGAGGAAGGGACGTGGATGGATGTGGAAAAGGCACCCACTCCCACCCGTAGTTAAACCCCGCACCAGGCGTGGTCTGCGAGGTCAACTTAACGGGGAACGCGAATACCGGGACAACGAACCTAACAGGTCCAGGCGGCGCGGCAGCGGTGGCAGACAGGAGCTCCATAGCAACGCATGCTAGGGTTATGCTCGCAAGGCCGAGAGGGATAAAAATGGGTTTTTAATGTATTTGATTGTAAACTGACTGAGACAAATTGTACACATAATTTATTTGTTTTTTTTTATAAATACACTTAATTTATTTGACAAGTTTTAAAACATACTCCAATTTTTTATAAAAATTTAATCATTCTTTTTTGTTTTTTTGACTAATATGAATTACTTTATTTAGCGAAAGGTGCAATTTTATAACTAGAAATTGATTACATTATCGTGCCTCGGAGAACAGGCTCACCGACCACCAGAAGGTCAATACTAGCGAACAATGGTTCACTGATCATTTTAATATCAGAACCGTCACAGACGGTATTTTGACGTCCCTTGGGCAATGAGATCCTTTGAATATCAGAACTGTCACAGACGGTATTTTGACGCTCTTTGGGCATTGAAAGAAGACGGTGATGGGGAACAGGGTACCAGAGATCCTGCGGGACCTCGACGGTAATGGTGATGGTGGGAGGCAAAGCATCGTCTTGGTCGGGCCAGTCCCCGATGCTCCCTTCCTTGGAGAACTCCTTGATTCTCTGATCGATAGGCATTGATCATGCAAAGGCAAACTCAAACAACATAAGAGAGACCCTTTCGATTAGCCAGAGCCATAACGTGAAAGGGGACGAGGCGTTTGCGGCGGCGGAGGCCAGGGAGAAGGATACGCCGGTTGCGGCAGAGACGATTGTTGCGACTTCAGGGACGTCTCTAGGGATGGCGACGACGACAATAGCAGGGACGGCGGCTATAGAGACGGAAACCCCCGAGGCAGAGGGGAGACCGAAACAGATCGGGAGATGGTCTGTTGGTGGCGGGAGACGACCAACATCGCAGTGGCTAAAGACGGCTTGAAAGAAACCCTAGCAGAATAAAACTTCGTAGGATCCAAAAAAAAGTGTAAAAGAAAGGTTGGGAAGAAGAGAGAAAAAAAACCATGACATAGGTATGATAATTGTCATAGCCATAGCTATGAAGGTGTAGACGGCGATAAGAATCTCAAAACCCTACTTCAAGTTTATTTAATGAAAACCAATGAATGTTTAGTTCAATATGAAATACTTTAAATAGTTGCATGGATTGTTGAGAAATGTAATATCGAGATTGTGATAGCCATAGGATGCAAGAGATATATATATGCCCCCCAAGAATCTCGTGACACGACTCAAGTTTTTTCTCTCTCAAGAGCTCTGCGCGAAAAAATACCCAACCCTAGTACAAACCCTCAGCCGCCACCCCTCCCCTCTCCACCGGCGACGGCCGGGCCCTCCGGCCTGACTGTCGCCGGTGGCGAGCTCTCCTCTCTCCCTCCCTCTCTTTTCTGCTCTTCGTTTTGCCTGTAGGAGCTCGCCGAGACTCGAGCCAGATCTGGGATCTGGAAGCACGACCCGTCTTGGCTGCGCACCGGAAAGATCCTGCTCGTGGGTTGCTGGTTGCCGGATGTGCACAGTTGCCCTACCAGCTCCGATCCGGTCTTTCCATTGTTCGTTGTGGTGGGGTCTTTCAGGAATTTGGCCGGTGGAGCTTTGTCCGACCTCCCCATTCTCCGGGTTGCTCGGCTTGTGGTGCTGGCCGGAGGTGTCGTCCAGGTCTTGACTCGCAGATCTGTCCTTCTTTTACGGGAGGTCTAGAGCTCGGGATCTGCTCGAGTTTTGGCCGGAGCTCGTCGTCCCGTTCCTGTGGTCAAGAGGTTGCCGGCGGCAGGTAGGTCGGCGTCCCGTCTCCGTTGGGCAGCGTGGTTTGACAGTTCCGGATCTGCAGCAGTGCCACCGGATATGCTTCATCTTCGGGCAGCTTCTCTCGGATGCGGCGGATCTCCGTCGACGGCTCGGGTAAGATTTGTTGGTAGCGGGTCGGGTCGGGGTTTGGGTCCGGGTAGGGTTTGTGTCTGGACTTGGGCCGGGTCAGTTCGACCCGGTTCTGGTTCTGGGCCTGCCCAGCTTGGGCCCATCTGCGCCTGATCAGTTTGGCTGGTTGGACTGTTCTGCCCATTCGTAGCCTGCTCCGCTGGTCTTCTTGCGTTTCACGGTTCTGGATTGACTGGACAGTCTTTCGGTCATCCCGGTGGTTTTCCAAGAGGTGACATGCCTTGTGTTCGGTAGAAATGCCGGGTCCCCTATAGGCGTCTCTCGGTGTTGGCCGGTTTCGTGACGGGGGCTGGCACAAGTGTGAGCCTTGTTGGTCTTATCCTATTGTCCGATCCCTTTTTCCTTGGCTTGCTAACCCCCTCCTATCCGTGTATGCATCTCTTAGTATTTGGTTTCGCTTCATCTTGACTCGGTAGTGGGTCAAGCTCGTCGGTTAAAGGCGTTGGCCGCCGGCGAGTTTCATGGGTACTGTTTGCCCCTCAGAAGCCATCTGCTAGGGTTTGCATGGTAATTCGGGTCTGTCTCTACCGTTTGCGGTGTTGGCCGCCGGTATTATAGTTGCTGTCTTTACGGTCAGTTCTATGGAGATGGGAGTCGGTTGAGCATTTCAAGGTGTTGGCCTCGAGACTTCCCGTCTTCGTTGTTTTCCGCGAGGCGGTTTGGGGTGGCTGGATCGCTACCTCACATGTGTCTACTTCTGAGTTGATCGTGGGACGCGCTTCTACATCCTCCCGGCCGTGGATCGTAGTGTCTTGGGACCGGGCGCTTTTGCTGCTGTTTTCTGGACCTCTTCGTAGTGGCTCTCGGGTGTCTTCGTCCAGTTTCACCGTGGGAGGCGTTTCCAAGTTCGGATTCGTCGTGTTTCTGACCTCTTCACTCTTCGTCGCAGAAGTTCAGGTTAAGTCTTTGGAGATTTCTTTCGGAAGACGGCTAGCTTACCGGGCTTTATGGTTCAATCTAGGTATTAGACCTTTTTAAGTGCTTCATGGTGGCTATATTCGGGTGTGAGTCTCCTTTTTTAGCCGTCCTTTTTATTTTGCTTTTTTCATTTTGGGTCTGCGTACCCGTTCATCTTCAGGGTCTGCGTACCCTTTCATCTTATGGGTGTACCCACTCATCTTTCGGGTCTGTGTACCCTTTCGTCTTCACGGTCTGCGCACCGTTTCATCATCAGGGTCTGCGTACCCTTACATCTTCAGGGTCTGCGTACCCTTTCATCATTTGGGTCTGCGTACCCGTTCATCATCCGGGCCTGCGTACCCGCTCATCATTAGGGCCGTGTGCCCGTTCATCTTCAGGGTCTGTGTACCCGTTCGTCATCAGGGTCTGTGTACCCGCTCATCATCTGGGTCTGTGTACCCGCTCATCTTTCTTGGTGGTTCATCTTGGTGGTTGCTGGTGTTAGCAATCTTTGTCTTGTTGGTTGTAATCTGGTGGTTTGTTTACTGTTTTTCTTGTTGATTCCTTTAAAAATCGGCTTTGATCGATTTTGGGTTTCTTTTGAAGATCTGTAGCTAGATCTAGGTTCCTTGTAATCCTTTTTCACCTCAAAAGAGGGTTTATAAAATTTCAATATGCATTGCCGATAAAAAAAAAAAAAAAAGATATATATATGCCACATACGTGCATTTATACAAAATAAGATACACCTATCAAACATATGTGTACGTACCCCACAATTCGCTTTCGTGATTATTAGTCTCCAGAACGGAAACAAAAAACAAAAATAGGATCAATAGTTTAATACCATTTGCTGCGACAACATAAAATTGAAACCGAACTCATCATCATGTGATTCAGAATCATCAATATGTATACGAATAAGATGTAACTATCAATGAATAAATGAGGAGTCATGACCATAATAAAGCTATAGCTTTGAGTCTTCTTTGACTCTTTTCTGCACCAACTCTGCGTCTTCTGCTTCGTATTCATTTAGTCTTTTCATTTTCTCAGAGATTCGTTTTTATTTTTCGTATCCTTCCTCTCCTCTCTTTATTTATTTCTGACTCAATATTGTCACCCAAATTACATAATAGACAAAATCTCAGTTATTGCCCACCCGAAAAAACAAATCCTCAGACATTTCTTAAAGAGGACGACGGTATACTTTGGCCCAATAAATTATGATGCATATTTTGTAGGTGGAATAGTAAGAACTAAGGTTGTTAAGGACGGTTTGTTGGATTATATAAATATAACTAATTGATTGTCAAGTATAAGTTTCCAACAGATTTGAATCCTGGTATGATAGTTAGAATATATACTCAATCTGCCCCAACTCATTTCTGATAATCTAATGAAGGGATCTAGATTTTAGTTTGGGGTATTTTCGTCATTTTAGCTGACAGTTTGAGCTATTTGTCATATAACTAAACATTTGAGTAGGTATCAGTTAAAAAAAAACTTTAGGGTAAGTATCAGTTAAACGCTACAAGTTTGGGGTAGGTATTTGTAATTTACCCTATGAATTGTACACTCATTTTAGAGTGTTTTATCTCACATGTAACATTTTTTGTCCCGTTCTAATAAGGTTTACATAATTTTTTCTCGTTTACAGTATTTTGCGTCTTACTGAGCATTTGTATGAATTTGGAAGGAAAATAACCACGAACGGACGAAAACAAAGCAAGAAGCACTTAATACACGAAGACACACCCGACCGCATAAGGGCATCGGATACGGTGGTACCAGACGAGGCATCCATCAGGTATGATCTCCGGAAATCGTCGTATGCGTCGGTCGGACTACGACTTCAACTGCCAAGAAACAGGACCCGACTTTTCAAAATTGTGGGAACACGGTAGAGGAAAGTGGGAGGTTACCCCTCTGCAGAATTAAAGCGAAATTTTATGTAGGAATACCCCTTGGAAGCATAAGAAAAGGAAGTCAATATGTATAGAAATTAAAAGTGAAAATATGAGAGCTAAGAGCTGTAATTCGTGGGGAAAGTGTAAGATAAACATTGCTGTCATACAAGAAGTTTTTGTCATCTTTCATATATTTCTAATTTCAATTGTGTGTGTGTAATTTTCCTGATAACCATTTTATCGGCTTATAAAATGTTCATATGCAACTAAAGATCTTTAATATGGGATTATAGTTAGTAATTGATGTTTTGTGAGGAACAAGCGAACGGATATAAGTCGCACGGGAAAAATGTATGCACCTTAACGAGTAGTGATTTTGATTTAAGGAAAAGTCGGATCGGTACCTACATCGTGTCGATCTGGACCTTAAGCGACATTCATGTGGCCAGTGTCGCGTGGGTCTTGTAGAGTGGTGCGCTCATTGTTGTTCAATACTACGAGTAAATATCGTTATGAAGTTATAATTCTAGGTTGGTTTCTCATTAGAATTATAAACTCTCTCATTTCATTAATTATTCTTATTTCTTACCAAAAAAAGAGCTATGCACGTGATGTGGTTAGGGAAACCCCTTCATTTGTAAGCACCGTCGACGGATTCTTCGCCGCCTTGTCCCTATGAGCGCGATCCGAGCCCTCTCATCTATTATAGAGCCTGGGCATCAAGTAGGCTGCGAACATCATGTTTATCGGCCGTGGTGGTGCTGGTACAATACGCACATATTGTTGGTACAATGTTTATTAATTTAGAAAAACTTTTTTTTAATAAATGATGATTTATTGATAGGCTTTGAAATAAAGAGAATTACAAAGCATGAGGACCGCAAAAAAGTTATCCCAAATACCTGCAAAGGAGACTCTACTACACCAGTAAGAAAATCTTCCTAAAAAAAGAAAAACAAACGAAGAACGGGGAAAAACAGTCAATTACAATGTCACACCCCAAATCCGGTTCTTGCCCGGACTCGAGGCATGACTAGTAATAAATGATTTAAAAGGCAATAACTCACAATAAGTTCCTGAAAAACATCAATATGAAACTCAAATCCACAAAATTCGGTTTAAAACATAAATAACCCTCCAGGGGTGTAATAATAATCCTCCACAAGGTTTGTTCCAAACAGAAATAAAATAAAAGCGAAGTCTCTACAGACACCCACACCAAGAAGCTCCCGAGCCTCTACTCCTCAATCAAGCCTGTAAACACAACAATAAACTCATAGGGGTGAGCTTGCGCTCAATAGGGAAAATCCATAACAAGGTGGACTTCAAACGCACTAAAATCAACAGCAAAGTCAACAAGATAGTTCTTAATAAACACGGGTAATAGGTAATCCAGCCAGTGCCGTGGCACATGAAGTCACCACCCTCCGATCCACATATGATGTGTCCTCTCAGATTTTCCCTCAAATCCAGAGGAGACGCATATCATTGAGGCGACCGGAAACAACCCTTCGGGGCGCTTATCATCGGGATTCTCAGAAACGTCTCCAAAGGATTTCATGTCCTCGGGAACCAAGGTATTACTCCCATAGGAAGCATACACTTGGGCAATTCAATAATGGTCAGATAATAATTGAGTAACACACTCAAACCGAACCACAAAGCAATCCAATCCCAACGAACACCAATCCACTATCACACATAGCTCACGCATCACCGTTTCACCACAATACACCGCACACGAATCACATAATCAAACACACGAATCACACAATCACAACTTACCGTTCACTTACCAGTCACGACCCATCGGGGCATCGATCACCTGATTGCACCGCTCGGTACAACCAGTCATACTCGATGCTCCAAGCAACCATTTAAGTAAATCAAGAAATCATTCAATACAATCAACAGTCAAGCGGGAGTTTAATCAACCAATCATAAAAACCTTCAATCGAGCATCAAAATATGCACTTCAACTAGTTCCATTAGACTTTTTAGCCTATCCACTAAGCAACCAAACAACCAAGCATGTGATCCTAACACGCAACTAATCCGAGGGCTTTGCCAAGGCCACTCTACCAGTAAAACAATTCCCAAGTATTGAAAGCGAGTTACACTAGTGATTGGCATCCTAATCATTCACCACTAGACACTTCCGGTTATTAGTAATTGAAAGACAATTATTCTAGTTATTCGCATCCTATAGGCATTTCTAAGACCTTTCCGATTTTATTAGCCTAACATGCATACTAAGCATCATAAACGAGGAGTTAAGGCTTTCCCTACCTCGAGGTCTTCCTCTCAACACTCTGATGATAGCCCGGTGGTCACCACTCCGTTCTTCACTCGGGTCCCGGCGTGATCTTTGCTCCTCTAGCTCGATCCCCAAAGTCATGGACACAAAGAAACGTTAATTAGACTCCACTTAACAGCAAGTAAGACCCTCCCAAAGCCCTTCCAAAGTTCAGCCCAAAACCAAGGTCAACCAAAGTGAAAAACCCTCAAAGAAACTCCCACCCTGCTCGGCCACGGACCTGGTCACGGACCCGTGACGCCAACCATCACAGTTACCGTCACGGAGCCGTGACGAGTGCCGTCACGGACTCCCTCACGGAGCCGTGACGTCGCCCGTCACGGGATCCGTCACGGATCCGTGGCGCACCAGGGCAGGTTCGCCCTTCTTCAACCTCCAGCTCCTTTTCTCCGAAAAACCAACTTCAAACCCCAAATTTTACCCTTTCCAACTACCAAAACAGTCCAAATCCTTCAATACTCCTCTACCCATGGTAGGAATCAACAAATAAGCAAGTTTCTAATGATTCAACAAATCAAAACCAACTTAAAAGCTCCAACAAACTAAGGATTTCTCACAAAAACACAACAAAACTTCTTATCAACAACATCTCCCACCATTTCTACTCAAACCCAACAACATCTAGCAATTTCACCCAAAACTCATGAAAAGAGATGAAGGGAAATGAGGATTAGAGAGTTCCATTACCTCTAGAAGAGTGAGATGAAAAAGATGGTAAGGATTTTGAGTAGGGAAGGCTAGAGGAAGACTTCAAGTGGCCTCATTTTCCTTGTTTCTTCTTCAAAGCTCCATGGGAGCTCTTCTCCCTTGCTCCTTCTCCAATTTTCGGCTACACCACAAGAAATGAGTTGGTTTTGCTCTTCCAAACTCAAATAATACCTAGATGTATCAAATGACTAAAAGCCCTTGAGCTAGAATCTCTTGTAGAAGCTTTTGGGAGGGTATAATGGTCCAAGAACACTCCCCTCTCTCCCTCCCAACCAAAAAGGGACAAGTGTCCAAGTAGGTTATTTAGTTTTCCAAAATAAGTTCCAGCACAATAAAATAATTCTTTTAGTCGATAAAAAGTCTCGGTTTGACCAAAATTGACTTCCTCCAACATTATACTCAAGCGAAAGGAATTTCTCCCCTTAAGTCAACCGTGATGATGGCTAAGTCGTTTGGGTTCCGAAAAAGTCCCGAGTGACTTCTTGAGTCATCGGTTGACTTTCCGGTAGCAAGTCAAACTTGCTTGAAAAGCCGCCGGTTCGACCGGGAGCGGGTCTTACAATCTACCCCCCTTAAAGAAATTTCGTCCTCGAAATTAAAAAAAACAAGGTACCTCAATGTCGAACAGGTGGGGATACTTCACGCGGATCTCATCCTCGCGCTCCCAAGTGGGCCCTGCTCCCTGATGTCCCCACTGTACTAGTACCAACGGAATCGTCTTGTTCCGCAGGACCTTCTCCTTCGTACCCAAAATCTCGACGGGCTGCTCCTCATAGGTGACATCATCTGCTACCTCGATGTCTGACCACTCAATGATGTGCGAAGGGTCTGCCATGTATTTCCGCAGTTTGGACACATGGAAAACGTTATGCATGTTCCCAAGCTGCGGTGGCAAGGCCAACCGATAAGCCACAGCTCCAATCCTCTCTAAGACCTCAAATGGTCCAATAAACTGTGGTGCTAGCTTGCCTCCGCTACGTCTAAACCGCACTAGACCCTTCTTTGGGCTCACCCTCAGAAACACGTGCTCCCCGACCACGAACTCAAGTGGTCTGTGACGCATGTCTGCGTAGCTCTTCTGCCGACACTGCGCGGTCTTCAACCGCTCTCTAATCAATGCGACCTTTTCGGTCGTCTCTCTGACCATGTCTGGTCCAAGTAAGCTCCGGTCCCCAACCTCAGTCCAACATACCGGCGATCTACAAGGTCTGCCGTACAAAGCCTCAAATGGTGCCATACCAATACTGGACTGGTAACTGTTGTTGTAGGCAAACTCTGCCAAAGGTAAATGATCCTCCCATGACCCCTGAAAGTCGAGCACACAAGCTCGAAGCATGTCCTCTAGAATCTGAATGGTGCGCTTTGACTGTCCATCTGTCTCGGGATGGTAAGCTGTACTCAACAATACCTCAGTGCCCAAAGCCTTCTGTAGACTCTTCCAGAACCTGGATGTGAAACGAGGGTCTCTATCAGATACCACTGACACTGGTACTCCATATAGACGAACAATCTCCCTGACATACAAACGACCCAACATGTCCACATAATCAGTCATCCTCATACCCAGAAAGTGTGCCGACTTGGTCAGTCGATCAACCACCACCCAAACAGCATCGTGCCCCTTCGACGACCTGGGTAACCCACACACAAAATCCATAGTCACGTGCTCCCACTTCCACTCAGAGATCGGTAAAGGCTGCAGCAAGCCTGTGGGACGCCGATGCTCGGCCTTCACCTGTTGGCGGGTGAGGCATCGAGAAACGAAATCTGCAACTGCCCCACGCATTCCACTCCACCAAAACTGTCGTCGCATGTATCTATACATCTTGTTGCCACCGGGGTGCACAACAAGACGGGAGTGGTGGCACTCTCGCAATACGGTGTCTCTGTACCCGCTGGGCACAAACAGTCGTCCTCTAAAGCGGATACCCTGATCGGTGCCCATCTCCCAACCCTCGAGCTTGACACCGTCAATCAATCTCTCACGAATCCCAGCTGTCTCGGCGTCCTCGGTATGTGCCTCTAGCACTCGAGCAAATAGCGTGGGCTGAGCCACCAAGGCACACAAGGTCATACCCTCTATGATCTCCTCCAACTCCAGTCTGAATAAGCTCAACTGCTCCAGCATGTCCCACTCTTGGACTGCCATGCTGGCAACGCAGTGACTCAACTTCCTGCTCAAAGCATCGGCGACAACGTTCGCCTTGCCTGGATGATAGAGCAACTCGAAGTCGTACTCCTCAAGTAACTCCATCCATCGCCTTTGGCGCATGTTCAGATCGCGCTGCGAGAATATATGCTTGAGGCTCTTGTGGTCTGAAAACACCCTGAATTGCTCACCGTACAGATAGTGTCTCCAGCTCTTCAGCGCAAATACCACCGCTGCTAGGTCAAGATCATGGGTCGGGTAGTTGCGCTCATGCACCTTCAACTGCCTCGAGCCGTAAGCAACTACCTTTCCATTCTGCATCAAAATACAACCTAGCCCTTCGCCTGAGGCGTCACAATACACGTCATAGCCTACTCCCCGCTCTGGAACAATCAACACTGGAGTGGTAGTCAATCGAGCCCTTAGCTCGCGGAAAGAGCGCTCACACTCATCCGTCCATAGGTACTCCGCCCCCTTGCGGGTCAAAGCTATCATAGGTGCTGCAAGACGGGAGAAATCCTGAACGAAGCGTCGGTAATAACCTGCCAACCCTATAAAGCTCCGAATCTCAAAAACACTGCTGGGTCTGGCCCACTTCGACACTGCGTCAACCTTTGCCGGATCGACCAAGATGCCATCTCGAGAAACCACATGCCCGAGGAACTTCACCTCGGTGAGCCAAAATTCGCACTTCTCCAGATTGCCGTACAACTGGTGAGTGCGTAAGAGTGTCAAGACGGTCCTCAGATGCTCCTCATGCGCCTCCTCACTGGGCGAGTAGATCAAGATGTCATCGACAAAGACTACTACAAACTGGTCTAGATAAGGTCTGAAGATGTCATTCACCAATTCCATAAAGGCGGCCGGTGCGTTCGTCAAATCGAACGGCATCACCAGAAACTCAAAGTGTCCATAACGAGTTCGGAACGCTGTTTTCTCTACGTCCTCGGCTCGGACTCTCAGCTGGTAGTACCCCGATCGAAGATCGATCTTCGAGAAGTACTTTGCTCCCCTCATCTGGTCAAATAGATCATCAATCCTCGGCATCGGATAGCGGTTCTCCACTGTCACCCGGTTCAGCTTCCGGTAACCGATGCACATCCTCAAGGCTCCACCCTTATTCTTTACGAAGAGGGCGGGTGCTCCCCACGGAGACACGCTCGGGCGGATGAAACCCTTCTGCTGCAGTTCCTTGAGTTGTCGCTTTAGCTCGACCAACTCGGCTGGCGCAAACCGATACGACATCATCGAGATCGGCGCCGTACCCGGGATCAGATCGATCCTGAACTCCACCTCGCGCGCTGGTGGCAAGCCTGATAGCTCCTCCGGGAAGACCGCCGGGAACTCACGCACTACCCTCGGTAGCTCTCTGCTATTCTGCACGATCTCTGCCTCAGATCCCGTAGTCAAGGCGGATAAGAGAACTCCGCTCTTGCTACCCAAAACACACGTGATCACCCTGTCACCTGACCTCACTATCACCTAACGTCGATAGCAGTCGATCGTCGCTCGATACCTCGTGAGCCAGTCCATACCCAGAATCACGTCAAAGGCGTTCATATCAAGAACGAGTAAGTCACCAAGAAAGGGGCAATCTGCCACCCTAATCGCACAGTCTCTACAAACGGTGCTCAACACCACTTCACCTGTAGCCGAGGTCTCCAAACAAAGGGGTTGACTCAAAGTCTCCGCCCGCAAACCCAAAGAAAAGGAAATAGACGAAGAGATGAACGAATGGGAAGCTCCCGTATCAAACAAAAATGAAGTCCACGAATTATAAAGCAAACACGTACCCTGAGTGGCCTCATGGCCGGCGTACGGCCTCTCAACTCTAGAATCAGTAACTGCAAAGACTCGGCCCTGCTGTGCCTGTGGTCCTCCTCTAGGTGGTGGGGGAAGTGCCACCTGCTGCCCAGCTCTCGGCTGGTGTCTCTGAACTGCTGCTCCCGCCGCCTGACGCGGAGCTCTCAGCTGTCGTGCCTGACGTGGTCGGCCAGGTGGAGCATGGCGAGTCTGAGTCCGCTGGGGCCTCGGTGCAGGCGCTCTACCAGCTAGCTCAGGGCACGCCCGAAGGAAATGATCAGATCGACCACACATATAGCATCCCCTCTGCTGTGCCAGCTCAGGACACGCACGCACGAAGTGGTCGGGGCTGCCACACTGATAACACCCCCTCGGTTCACTCTGCTGTCTGTCTCTGGTCCCCTGGGGACGATCATCATGGCGCTCTACAGGTCCATTGCCCCTCGGGCAGTCTCGTGCCAGGTGACCCTGTTGTCCACACCGAGGACACAGCTGTGCCACCGGGGCGGGTCCAACTAACGCTACGGTCCCTGCTCGGCGCATGCCATCCTGCTGAAACTGAGGCTGAAAGTGTCCTGCAACTCTCTGTCTACGTCGGTCTCGACGATCAGACGGCTGAACAAAACCACTCGGCCTAGGCGTAGGCTCTCGCACCCTGATAGTCTCTCTGAAGTGTCTCTCCATGGCTAAAGCCTGATCCAAGAGCGTGGAATACTCTGCGGTCCTAAAGGCGATGACCCTGTCGGCTATCGACGGGATGAGCCCGTTCTCAAACCTCCTGCATCGGTCGTCCGCAGTCCGAACCAACTCCGGCGCGAAGCGGGCCAGAGAAGTAAACCTCACTGCATACTCAGAAACGCCCAATCCTCTCTGACGTAAATCCAGAAACTGCTGGCGCCAGTCATCCCGAATGGAGCGAGGGAAGTACTGTTCCAAGAACAGCCTGCTGAACAACTGAAAATCACTGCCGACCCTGTCCTGCACTGACTGCCACCAGTAGTAGGCCTCTCCCTCAAGCTGAAAAGTGGCGAACGAAACCCTCAAGCGCCCCTCTGATACACCAGAGATATGGAGGTTGCGGGTAACCCGCTCCAACCAGCCCGAGGCTGCCTCGGGGTCCGCTCCCCTAGAGTAAGTCGGCGTACCAAGTCTACAAAACTCTCTGAGCGACTGGGCCGTGAGGCTATCAAGCTGGCCTGGCCTCTCACCAAAATCTGCTGAAGCAACAGGCACAGGCTCTGGTGCCGGTGTTGTAGTCCCTTGCTGCGCACTCAAGGCTGCTAGCACAGCGCGAACCACCTCCTCGAGAGGGGTCGCCTGAGTCGGCTCTGCGACTGGAGATGTCCTGGGTGTCGACCCTGTTGGTCCACCCTCAAAGCCCTGATGCTCTGTGGAAGCAGCATCCTGGGCGTCAGTTGCCCCCTCCTGCTCAGTGGCAGGTGCCTGACTCGGACCCCCAACTGGGCGGCTCCGGGTACCTCTTGGAACATACATACGAGCCATGTCGCATATCCGCCTGCACGGATAACGCACATGTTCAGTACTTAGTTCAACAATGGTTCTCACACGTTACAAGGACGATCACACACGTCACACAAGTCACCCACAGATTACGCATCTCACACTTAGCAAATATATATACTCATATAATATAGCACACAAGTTCGCATCTCTATGCGTCTCACAACAACAACTAGCGATTTAAGCAAACAACCACCAACTCCCACAGGAGGGTTTCAACTCAAGCACACCACACAAGAACAAATCAATAGGCATACCCCTCGCTCGGGTATCCTCCCACAAAGAGGGGTTTAGCACTTAACACAATTCAATTCAATAATCACCCTTAACATTTTATTCCCTTCCGTGGATCCCCATTCCTTAACTCTTACCCAAACTTTTCCAATTCGATCTCATGTTGTTACAGCCCGATTCAGGCGTCCCCGAACCTCATTGTAACAACTTGACATCGAACCATCATGCTCAACTATAGTGGCGCCCCTGAGTCAACCAGTGATGGTGCAATCATTTTAGTTTTACTGAAAATTCGGCATGACCCATTCGTATTTTCCTTTAACCCTCCGCTTAAGCGGGACAAGTACCAACACAAATTCACAAGACAAAAGTACGCAGAGTTCTCATGCTCGGCCAAAGACATCACATAGTCAATAAACGGAGTTCTCGTGCTCCTAAAGTACACAACGCAATCAATCAACGGAGTTCTCGTGCTCCCAAACTACACAACGCAATCAATCAACAGAGTTCTCGTGCTCCCAATTACTACGGGGTGCTCGTGCCCCAACTCGCCACACACGGGCACACGGGGTTCTCGTGCCCCAATCTCACCACACAAGGGCATACGGGGTTCTCGTGCCCCAAATCCAAACACTCAATACAAATACACATGGAGTACTCATGCTCCAGAAAGCGGTCAATCAAACAAGTCAACACTTGAACAAGACCAAACTACAACCCGAAAATTTTCGAAATGATCCACCAAAATGGCAACACCACCAACCGTTGGCTCACTCTACAATGAATGCAAAGCGGGTCGATCATCGCCCGTTAATCCAATTTCGATCTCAACCATTTGGATTCACCGATCACTAGGGAGAGGATACCAATCAAGTAATGCAAACATTGTAGTGTAAAGATTTCATTTAGGACAAACATTAAAGCGACTCATGACTCAGGTCGTTCCAACTCTCTACATCAATGTTTCCAAATCGCATAACTAAGTATCACGACTCAGACTCCCTAACTCTACCCACCTAATTGACTTCGGTCCAAGGTTTGAAAACCAGTTCACAAGACACCTGTTTCAAATGAAACCAGGCTCTGATACCAAATTGTCACACCCCAAATCCGGTTCTTGCCCGGACTCGAGGCATGACTAGTAATAAATGATTTAAAAGGAAATAACTCACAATAAGTTCCTGAAAAAGTCCAATATGAAACTCAAATCCACAAAATTCGGTTTAAAACATAAATAACCCTCCAGGGGTGTAATAATAATCCTCCACAAGGTTTGTTCCAAACAGAAATAAAATAAAAGCGAAGTCTCTACAGACACCCACACCAAGAAGCTCCCGAGCCTCTACTCCTCAATCAAGCCTGTAAACACAACAATAAACTCATAGGGGTGAGCTTGCGCTCAGTAGGGAAAATCCATAACAAGGTGGACTTCAAACGCACTAAAATCAACAGCAAAGTCAACAAGATAGTTCTTAATAAACACGGGTAATAGGTAATCCAGCCAGTGCCGTGGCACATGAAGTCACCACCCTCCGATCCACATATGATGTGTCCTCTCAGATTTTCCCTCAAATCCAGAGGAGACGCATATCATTGAGGCGACCGGAAACAACCCTTCGGGGCGCTTATCATCGGGATTCTCAGAAACGTCTCCAAAGGATTTCATGTCCTCGGGAACCAAGGTATTACTCCCATAGGAAGCATACACTTGGGCAATTCAATAATGGTCAGATAATAATTGAGTAACACACTCAAACCGAACCACAAAGCAATCCAATCCCAACGAACACCAATCCACTATCACACATAGCTCACGCATCACCGTTTCACCACAATACACCGCACACGAATCACATAATCAAACACACGAATCACACAATCACAACTTACCGTTCACTTACCAGTCACGACCCATCGGGGCATCGATCACCTGATTGCACCGCTCGGTACAACCAGTCATACTCGATGCTCCAAGCAACCATTTAAGTAAATCAAGAAATCATTCAATACAATCAACAGTCAAGCGGGAGTTTAATCAACCAATCATAAAAACCTTCAATCGAGCATCAAAATATGCACTTCAACTAGTTCCATTAGACTTTTTAGCCTATCCACTAAGCAACCAAACAACCAAGCATGTGATCCTAACACGCAACTAATCCGAGGGCTTTGCCAAGGCCACTCTACCAGTAAAACAATTCCCAAGTATTGAAAGCGAGTTACACTAGTGATTGGCATCCTAATCATTCACCACTAGACACTTCCGGTTATTAGTAATTGAAAGACAATTATTCTAGTTATTCGCATCCTATAGGCATTTCTAGGACCTTTCCGATTTTATTAGCCTAACATGTATACTAAGAATCATAAACGAGGAGTTAAGGCTTTCCCTACCTCGAGGTCTTCCTCTCAACACTCTGATGATAGCCCGGTGGTCACCACTTCGTTCTTCACTCGGGTCCCGGCGTGATCTTTGCTCCTCTAGCTCGATCCCCAAAGTCTTGGACACAAAGAAACGTTAATTAGACTCCACTTAACAGCAAGTAAGACCCTCCCAAAGCCCTTCCAAAGTTCAGCCCAAAACCAAGGTCAACCAAGGTGAAAAACCCTCAAAGAACCTCCCACCCTGCTCGGCCACGGACCTGGTCACGGACCCGTGACGCCAACCATCACGGTTACCGTCACGGAGCCGTGACGAGTGCCGTCACGGACTCCCTCACGGAGCCGTGACGTCGCCCGTCACGGGATCCGTCACGGATCCGTGGCGCACCAGGGCAGGTTCGCCCTTCTTCAACCTCCAGCTCCTTTTCTCCGAAAAACCAACTTCAAACCCCAAATTTTACCCTTTCCAACTACCAAAACAGTCCAAATCCTTCAATACTCCTCTACCCATGGTAGGAATCAACAAATAAGCAAGTTTCTAATGATTCAACAAATCAAAACCAACTTAAAAGCTCCAACAAACTAAGGATTTCTCACAAAAACACAACAAAACTTCTTATCAACAACATCTCCCACCATTTCTACTCAAACCCAACAACATCTAGCAATTTCACCCAAAACTCATGAAAAGAGATGAAGGGAAATGAGGATTAGAGAGTTCCATTACCTCTAGAAGAGTGAGATGAAGAAGATGGTAAGGATTTTGAGTAGGGAAGGCTAGAGGAAGACTTCAAGTGGCCTCCTTTTCCTTGTTTCTTCTTCAAAGCTCCATGGGAGCTCTTCTCCCTTGCTCCTTCTCCAATTTTCGGCTACACCACAAGAAATGAGTTGGTTTTGCTCTTCCAAACTCAAATAATACCTAGATGTATCAAATGACTAAAAGCCCTTGAGCTAGAATCTCTTGTAGAAGCTTTTGGGAGGGTATAATGGTCCAAGAACACTCCCCTCTCTCCCTCCCAACCAAAAAGGGACAAGTGTCCAAGTAGGTTATTTAGTTTTCCAAAATAATTTCCAGCACAATAAAATAATTCTTTTAGTCGATAAAAAGTCTCGTTTTGACCAAAATTGACTTCCTCCAACATTATACTCAAACGAAAGGAATTTCTCCCCTTAAGCCAACCGTGATGATGGCTAAGTCGTTTGGGTTCCAGAAAAGTCCTGAGTGACTTCTTGAGTCATCGGTTGACTTTCCGGTAGCAAGTCAAACTTGCTTGAAAAGCCGCCGGTTCGACCGGGAGCGGGTCTTACATACAAAGAAATGCTAATCGATAGAAGGAGGAACTTCGTCCTTGAACTCTATCTGCAGCATAGTCCTTGTAGCGACAAAGTGTCTCCAAGTCTCGTTTTTATGCTGAGCCTCAAGCTTCTCATTTTCACTCATGCAAAGTGAACGAGTCGTCACTCGAAAAGCCTGGTGGGGTTTCTTTTTTTTTCTTTTCTCTTTAACCTTTTGTATCGTTTCGGGCGACCACACTGGAAAGTCTTGATCGAAACGTGACAGCGGATTAAGGGAGGGAGTCGGTGAAACCCAATAGTTCGACTTGGAGAGAACGTTCTTCACCAAATCAGAACATGAAGCAAGAGGGCGGACAAAAGTTGCAGGCCCACCCTCAGGCCCAGACTTGCTTGACCGAACTGGTTGAACCACAGGCCCAAGGGTCGGCCTGTCCAAGCGTGGCATCGGACCAACAATTCCCACGTCCGAATTACCACTACAAATCGTGAGCCCTGTTGGATTAACTGATGGACTTGGGCTTAGCTAACCCATATTCCCAAACCAATCAACAGAACTGTTAATCGGCCCATATACAGGCCCAATTGTGTCATCTTCTTCACGCGATTCTGACATTGCAACCGATTCCCCCAAATCTCGCGTACAATCTTCAACCTCCCCCAATCTCGCCTCCGAAATTGACAAATCAGAGATCTCCGGATTTGAGGATCCGTGATTCATGGGATCACGAGAGTGAAAATCGGCGCCGCGATCTACGAGCTTATCTCTGGTCACCGGAGCTACAACAACTGGACCCTGACTGCTCTATTTCAGGGAGTTCGCCGGTACAACCATCCGACGCCGAGCGGTGGCTACAAAGAGGGAAAAATCGTTGATCTTTAACCCATTTAAGTTGGTGATGTCCTGATTTTCTTTAACTAGAGAACTAAATCGAACAAAACAGAAAAGGTTTCTTCTCCGATTTGGCCGAATCAGAACATGGGAAGTCATAATCTTACCAAATTCACAAAAAACATTAAGAACCCAGTCAGGTTTGGTCTCAGAAGGTAGGTTACAGATGAAAACTTCATCTTCTTGCAAACGGAACCCTTTGACCTTCGAACGATGAGTGCTCGGGACAGACTCACCGGGCACCACTGTGGCCTCCGCTTGCAGAGCAGCCCCACCTCCATGGCGCGCACCTACTTCCTCCTTCCGTTGATGTCGATTCCGTTTCTGGTTCGGCTTCTTTGAACGAAGGTCTGGACGATCACTCTTGGCCGGAGGTAGCTCTTCCTTTGGCTGGGGTCGAGAACGCTTCCGAGCCATAGAGGACTTTGCAGAAGTTGTCTGCTGAGCCTTTGTCGTCCCAATCATAATTACAGCTAGCAAGGTGCGATACTCTCCATACAAAATCAGCAACAAGGAGCAGAACGAGGAGAAGGATAACTCCACCTTACTCTGGCGCTGTTTTTTGATTGCTGGAGAGAGCTACCTGCTTGTTTCCACCTAAGAGTTTAATTTAGAAAAATTGATTTACAATCAAAGCCTTGTGTGTTTATGAACCCTAAACTAAACCCTAAACACTAAGCCCTAAACCCTAAAACTAAACCCCTAAACCCTAAACCTTAAAAACTAAACCATAAACCCTAAAAAAAGTAATCACTAAGTCCTAATATGAATAAAGGAAATCAGAAAACCAAAAAAAAATCTAGAATCTAAAATTACGATTCTGACCCTTTAGATGACCCCGGATGGCCGAAAAACATCATACATCACGACATAGTCGTGAGACTTGCTCGAAATGCCGTTTCCACCCAAAAAATGCTATGGTTTTTCCAAATTCTGACATTGACTCCAGCTCAAGTTCAATTCTGCCGATTCAATAAATACACAAGTGTTGGTACTTCATATACACATGTATTGGTACATTACATGCACAAGTGCTGGTACGTCATATACATGAGTGTTGGTACCACATGTATATGACTAACCAGTTGATCGACTAGGTTTAACCCACCAATGGGCGACACTAACTAGCCGATCGGCCAGGTTTGACCCACCAATTGGACGCATGAATAGTAGTTGTGCGCGCGTAAACAACAGATGTGTGCTCGTGAACAGTAGCTGTGTGCGCGCGCACGTGAAAAGGCCACATGTCGCTCTCATATGTGTCTGTAGTTCTCACAATAAGGCATGATTCTCATTTGATGCCGAGTCTATATATATATATACTATACATACATAAGTAAACAATAATAAACCTCAAGGTTCTAAATACCGATCATAGTAAAATATCGACGAGGTCACTATTAAGGATATTTCAATATAAAAGGTAGATCTCGGTAAATCGCATTTGTATTATATATATGATGCATATATTAATAACAAAATTAACTAGTTTAATAAATTGATTAGTATTAAAAATAAACCAGTAATAGCTAGTAAATACTTATGATATAATACATACATATATACTATTATTTTCTACCAGTAATGGTTTGTAAATACTATCATTAAGTGAAAGGTTAGCGGACCATTTATTTTGTTACTACTGATGTTATTATTGTCTTTCTAGTGCAATAAAATATAGAGATATGTTTGATTACCTTTGGGTATTAATACTATTCTCTGGTTACCCGTTTAAAAAATATATATAGAGATATGAATTTTGCAATGAAGTAGAGGAAACGGAAGAGATTAGGACAACACAACTAACTAATGCTAAGTGAAAGAAGGTTTAACGAGAAGATAAGGATAAATAAAAGTTCATTTCAATTTTTTTAAACAATAAGAATAAAAGGTTAAAAATATTCGGTCTTATCTCATTTTGTTGACCAAATTGGCTCAGTGTGTTGACCGTGATTTGTCACCGCTTTTTGGTATCGGTATCGCTGGTCCTGTTTTTCCTTGATATCAGGGAGATCTCGGGATATTTAGAACCCTGGTAAACCTAATAATAAGTCAATTACAATTAAGAAGTTGTACGATCATAACTCATAAGCGCATAGCACTAAACAATTCGTTTGAGTTTATTTATCATCGAAAAGAAAAATTTGAAAGGGATTATTTTTGCTTGGTTGGTACTTGTTTTTAGGATTGTTGTATGTTAAGACTTAAGATGTGGAAAATTAGCTTAAGTTTCATATTTTTGGTTACTTAAATTTATATGGAATGAGTATGTCACGCCCCAATTTCAGCGAACCGAACTCGGGACGCGAACTTTTAAAAACATGAACACTTGAAACCTGTTTTCAATAAAAGCTTTGATATTTCCATTTACTTCTCAAAATAATAGTATTTACAATACAAAGACGTCCCAACAAGTGGACAAGGTACAACATCCGTCACTAGACTCAACAAAAAGTAAAGACCAGACTCCGCTCCAAGCTCCATGAACTTCAAGAGCTAACCTAGTCCGTCCGGTGATCAGTACCTGTAGGAAAAGCAGCTAGGGGTGAGCGTTCGCTCACCTCCACGGATAACAGACTGACTATGGCATAATTAGCAGAAAAAGCCAGTAACACTAAAACCAAACCCAACGCCGGGACTACAGTCCCCAATTCAAGCACTCAACTGACCCACAACCCGTCACCTTCCTCAACAGACTCGACACTCGATAAAAACAGTGTAGACCCGACACAACTATCGACGACCTCCTCAAGGACTCGAACGAAACGACACAACACCAAACAAGATCACAAAGGATCGCACACCAGCTGCTCAGTAACCAATCTCAATCAGGTCAGGGTTCGACCTATCGCAATTCCTCGACACGAAGTCGGATCAGGCTGTCGACCCTTCAAACTCGCAATTCCTCGACACTAAGTCGGATCAGGCTGTCGACCTTTAAAACTCGCAATTCATCAACACTAAGTCGGATCAGGCTGTCGACCTTTAGAACTCGCAATTCATCGACACTAAGTCGGATCAGGCTGTCGACCTTTAAAACTCGCAATTCATCGACACTAAGTCGGATCAGGCTGTCGACCTTTAGAACTCGCAATTCATCGACACTAAGTCGGATCAGGCTGTCGACCTTTAGAACTCGCAATTCATCGACACTAAGTCGGATCAGGCTGTCGACCTTTAGAACTCACCACCCCAGGTAACCACAATCACAATCACAGGCAAGTTCAATCACACAGGCACTCAAGGCCACTCAAGACACCTCAACAGTCAAGACTCGGGTTCAACAACCCCACGGGCACTCGCTGCCACTCAAGACACCAAATTAAATACACGGCTCTCATGGCCACCCCGACTCAACAATTAAATACGGGCTCTCAAGGCCACCCAAACTCAACAATTTAATACGGGCTCTCAAGGCCACCCAAACTCAACAATTAAATACGGGTTCTCAAGGCCACCCAAACTCAACAATTAAATAAAACGCACGACAACCTCCGGCATACTCGATGCCTCCAACGGTCCTAAAATCACTAGTTTCACAAACAACCTCCGGGCATGGTCATATGCCTCCAGTAATTCAATTATCGCTAAGTTCTCTGTTCCTACGACACTACTAAGTGTCACATGCTTTTCTCTTGAACGCTACAATCCCGTATCATGCTTTTCTAATAATTAAATAAATCTACTCAACCCACGACACCCCGGTGTCACATGCAATTCTACTATTAACTTTCCCTAATCAGGGCCGAGATCCGGCTACTTTTCCCTACCTCGTATATAATCCCAAAAGCGCTCCAACAACACCCGAAGCACACTCAGTCACTCGCCGAGCTTACCCTTGCCTCGGTCCGTAGCACGATCTAAAAGAACACAAATTTAAAGTACTTTTAAACTAGTACGAGTAAACCAAAAATTAACACACTTAACGCCCAAACGTAACCCCGACAATGCCGATCACTCCCAAACTTCTCAATTACTCGATATTCCCGAAAAAGGACCCGTAAGGGCCAGATTCGCCCGACATGGCGAATCTGCCCGGTTTTGGTTAATTGCCTTCCGGGGCTCCAAAAGCCCCCGTTTTCGTTTCTACGGTCTTAGAATAAATCAAGGAACTCAACGCACTTGACGGAATCGAATTCCGACTTCTAAAACAATTAATTAACGTTTAAAGTTTCCCAAAACCCGTTAATTACAACTTCTCCAATTTAATTCCAAAATTCGATTTGGTTTGGGATAAAAGGTCTGGGGAACGTTTTAAACTACCCGAGTAATTAAAACACGAACAACCGAGCACGTGGGCCCCACCCAAAGGGCTTGGCCGTGCCCTAGGGTTTGAGGGAGGGGCTCTGCCACCAAGTGGTGGCTGCTGCCACCTCCGGCCAGCCACCACATGGCCGGCCGGCCACCACCCACGGTGGCCGGAGCTCCTCCCGAGCCTCCGGTCACCGGAAAACGTGAAATTTCTCTCCCAAACACCTCTAAAACGTCTCCAACACCTCTCTAATCTCTACACAACCCTAAACCAAATTTTATAACCAAACCCTAGCTCTTGAAAATAATCGAAACGAGAATCGGTTCGGGTATTACCGTAGAGGAGAACGAGGGGAACGGGATTGCTCTTTGCTTTGACTCGATCCAAGGGCTCGATCACAAACCCTAGCTCAACCTCCCTTCTTCTCTCTTCTTCTCCTTCTCCTTCTCTCTCTAAAACATCTCTTCTAATTTCTAATTTAATTAAACTAACAACAAAACTAATTTTCCTCCTTTAAAACCTCATACTCGGCCAACATTTCTCCTCCACACCTTTTCCCTCCAAAATTTACACCACCATATACTTGACAAGTGTCAAGGTGGGTCCCATACCTTTTGGAAAATATCTAGTTGATATTTTCCAATCAGATTCGCGAAAAACGGACGTTTCGGGCCCCGAACGGGCACTTTTCCCAAAAATATTTTAAACTGGACGGGCTTCAAGGAAACGGCCCAAATAAGACCGCTACGACGACGGCTAAGCTTTTCGGGTCCAACACGGTCCTCGAATGGACCAAAACGTCGCTCGGGTGACTTTTCCAGCGAAAAATCAATCTTTCCCAAAATGACCAGAAAGTTGCCCTGAGTCCCCCGTAACTCATTTTAGTCGATAACGGGGTCAACTTAAGTCCGGCATGACCCTCGGGTTCAATTTAAGTTAAGTTAAGTGTCTGTCTTAAATTTTTTAAATTTTCCTGTTTTTCGCAGGTTTGACTGACGTTGACCAGAAGTGGTTATTACAGAGTACTTTTTTTTATAAGATCTAGAAAATTTTATTGAAAGGTCGATCTCTGAGAAGGAGAAAGCCAAAAACATAGAACCACGATTACAAAGATCTTCAAGAGAGAAAGAGGGAGAAAACCCTTAGCAAAAAGAAGAGCCAAAATAAGGCTTAAAATCGACCAAACGACCAGACCAAAGAACCAAAAACTGACACCCAGGGCTTATACTTCCTCATACCACTCGATATTTGAAGACAGGATCGGATCGCTGAGGGCCTTAAGTTCCCGACTGATGAACCGAGTCTTGGACTTTGTAATATGAGTTTGAGGGACATCCGGAGGAGGTACCAAATTAGATTTGGACCGTCCCTTACAATCCTTGGACTTGAGGGCTTCCTCCAACAACCCGTCGAAAGACTGCAACTGATCTAACACACCTTGAGACACGTTCTGAATGGGTGGAAGCTTCACACCAAAGACTTTATCAGTCACATAATCCAAAAGATGCTTAGTAGCCCGACTCAAACGTTTAGGAGGTTTGAGGAGTGCATCTTTCCATGGACCGTTCTGATCCGCAGAGGATCCACCACGCTCTACCGACTCCAAAACCACAGCAGGCCCAGAAACAACAAGCCCTACTGGGCCGAATTCTGTGGGCCCAACATCAGACCCGGTTGTCCCTTTAAAATGTGGGGGTATCTAGGGTTGTTTGGGTCAGAAGCAACCCATCCACTACACCAAATTTAACAGATGCTCCTTCAACACCGCAAGTCGTATCGGAAAACACTTCGATAATCGATTCAATGGGCTCTTGTATACAGGAAACAGATGGATACGGTCCATCTTCTACACCAAGCCCATGAACAGTTGGCCTACCTTCATGCATATCCGATCAAAACGACTCCCCTTCTAGCGTCTTCACGATACAATTATCTAGATTTTTAGCGATTTCACGATTCTGATAGTCCAAAAACGAAGCAGAACGAGATTTGGAATCCGATTTCAAAAAGGAGATCAAATCCATACCCAAGGATTTCTCCAAATTCGAATTTGAAATCGGGACAGAACCCTTGCAACTCTCCAACTGAAGTTGATTGGCGTCGGTCAATTTCGGGGGGATTCCGATCCTCGATGCGCCAGGATCTCCACCCAACGTGGGAGGATCATCATGTTGCGCTAGGAACTCCCTTTCCACCAATCTCGCTTCCATAACTTGCCAAGCATCGATGCTCTGTTTCACCCATAGCTAAAAGGGGCGTTTTGCATCATCCCTTTTCTCCTTTCAGGTCGGGCAAGAACAACGAAAAGATCGTGACCATTGAAACGAAACCCATTGAGAGACTCAATTTCATGTAAGGCGGAATCCCGAGTTCTGAATTCAACGAATCCGATGAACCGTCCTTTTTGATTGGGTCTCTTAATCATTATGGCATACACAACCTCTCCATAAGAGCCCATCGCATTCCTCACCCATTCTGTTGTTGTTCCGTATGGTAAGTTATGTAGAAAAAGCTTCGTCTACTAGGCTAGGGGCTCAAACTCACCTTTTCCATTTGCCACTACATCCCCATCCAAACCAGAAGAATCAACCACATTCTCCTTTTTGGAATGAACAACAATCTGTTCCTTCAAAACTGTAGCCTTTGATACCGGCTTACCAACTTCAGAGCTGCTCCAAGCCAGATGACGCTCTCTTGAGCGCAAATCCTTCTTGTGCTGCTGGCAATGACGAACCCCATTGGGGACCGTCACATTTGCCATACGATTGGCTTTTGAAAACCGTGCATCACCCTTCTTCTTGCCTGATGAATTAGCATCTTTAATTGATGAAACTAACAAACAATACTCACCATGAAGTTTTAGTGATTCATGGCAGAAAGAGGGGAAAGAGAGCACGAGTATGGATGCTGCGGGAAAACTACGCGGAATGGTTACTTAGTTCTCAATTTTTTTTCTTCTTATAATTCATATGTCATATAAACGAGTCTGGTAGGGTAATACCCGACCCGAACGGGTAGAGATCGAGTAGCTTTTTGACAGGGTATGAATAGGGTACGAGTATTGGGTATGAAGATCGGGTAGGGTATGTGTATCACAAAACCGACCCACACCCTAGCCATTTCCATCCTTAGTGATGACTTTCTTCTTAATATGGGTAGCTTCCCGAGCCATCATGACCGCGGCTATAATTGAAGCACTTATTTTTATCGTCAAGACGATCAGTGTTTGGTATCAGGTACCTTGGTTGGCCCACACAATTAAGCCATGTCTGCTACGTAGCCTCGTCAAATCCAATGAGGCACCATGAGGGAAACGGGACGTCGGGGAGAAGAAGTGTCTCGTCGTCATCACGATTGGTTGTTATTGATCTTCCTCCTCCACCAATCTCAGAGCTCCCTGATCAAACCACACACTTATCCGGTTATTTCATGAACCTTGGTTGGGGTTCAAGCTGTAAACAGCCACTCAGGTCAAGCCAAGATTAATTACTCAGTTTTTTCGTTAGTCTATGAATGTTGGCGTTTAGTTTGTTTGTTGTAACCGACTATACCTCAGTTACAATTAAAAAATTAGTTATAGAATTGTTTCTGGATGATTTGTGCTCCGCTATTCTTCTCTAATTTATAAAATCTCTCTATCGGTAGTAAACAAAAAACATAAATACGATTTAATGACTGATACGGTTTTACTTTTGGCTAATGTGGTATATTTTGGGACTGGCAGATTGATTAATATGGTATATGCACTACTATGCAGGCACCGAATCACAATAATGCAAATTGTGTCCGGAGGTGAATCTTATAAAAGGTTGAGATTTGTATTATTGAAAGTGGTATACAATTAGTTATCAAGTTTTGTTTTCAGTCAAAACAGGTATCTTCTCGTAATACAAATAAAATTGTACAAGAAAACGGAGAACGGAGTGGTCAAGTCAAGTCATTAGAAATTCAAAAGAGGAAGAAAGTTTGGTGAGGAAAAAGCCAAATAAAGTTATATAACGAAAACTACATATCCTTTATCCAACCCACAACCAACAATATATGTAGTTGATGGATGCCACTTGCCACAGTCGTCATCATCATATCACATTCTTCTAATTTCTGTCAGCTTTTACTAAAGGTAATTTATACTTTTTATTTTATTTTACAGCAGAGGATCGATCTGCTTTTATACTTAACAACGGGATTATCTTGGAAGCATAAACAATTAATTTAATCGACAAAAGAGACAAACATTTCACGAGTCTCTGACTCACATCTTTATCCGCAACACTCAATGGTCAAAAACAACGTAGTCCCTAAACTCATGACTTAACCTATAAGCTGGCTAATCTCTCTGGTTTTGTTATTTCCCTTTCCTCTGTCATTTCCATATCCTTCAAAGCCAACAAAACCTGTCATCCACTCACCGATGGAAATGGAACATAACCATATATGATACATCTTATTTTCCACAATCAATTCGTTCACAAACTTAAAATCGGAAATTTCCAATATTTAGTTTAAACTTCTCTAATATGATATAAAATCTGCTTTTTTCAAGAATGTAGGTTATAATCTCACGGTCTTCGAATATTTTTTTCTATTTCCTATTCTCCTTTTACGTAATCTATCATTATACATATTTTTTTTTTGAAACATGAAAGAGGTATTGTTTTACGGTAACATGTCAAACTTACAAGGGAGGACATAACAGTCCCGGATTCAAGATTTCTGTCCCAACCGGCCGTAGCCCGTCAGACACTCATGGATCCATACGTAAAGTCTGCTTTGACTCGCAGATCCAAACTCAAGAGTTTCTCGATCCAACGTTACAAAAAGATAATAAACCAGAGTCCTAAATCTATCTAGCCAAAAGATTATTCGACCTAAAACAGTGAAACTAACTAGGGAATTAGCCTTTAGCCCGGATTCCCCGAGACATCCCTGTTGCAAAAGTTTGTTCGGGGCCGAGAGTCCCGATTTCGGGTGCCGGGGAAATAGGCCCCAACATATCATCCCTCCTCCCGGATCCAAGATCCATCGAGGGAGCGAACCCATGCCGGCGAGGGGTGGCCCTGGGACGGGAGGCCGCTGTAGATGGAGGACGGCGCATGGAGCCCGTATCCCGGAGAACGGCGGTAGGAGGGCCACGGTGGCTACTGGCTCGAGACGGGACCGATCCGGCGATGTCACGCCCCAAATCCGGTTTTGACCGGACTCGAGACGTGAGCTAAAATAAAGTTGAATAACCATAAATAAATTGATTTGATAAAATAAAACTCCAAGTAAATCCCACAAATAAGTCCAACTGAGAGTCAAAGTTCAAATAAAATAAATACGACAAAGTTTTGAACAAAATGAAGGTATGTCTCTAACATGATAATACCCGGACCCTCAGTGAGCTCCCGAGCCCTGAGACATCCTACATCGCTTACTCAGCAAAGAAACCTGTAAAACAACTGTAAACACGAAGGGGGTGAGCTTACGCTCAGTAGGAAAAAGCAGCAAAGTAAAAGAAACCCCGTTAAAACATAAAACCAATTAATACAATTATTCAAAGTTTATAATTAGAACGATTAAACAAAATGTGCTGTAAATATCGAGCAATAAGAGTTCCAATGCTTTAAAGAAAGTAAGACTCAAGGAGATCAACGGAAAATAACGAATGTAAAACTTTAGAGAAGGTAACACTCAAGGATATCAATGGAAAGAGAACAAATTTATCAAGGGGATTAATTAAAGTGACACATAAATGCCGACAAACTGAATATCAAATCTCAAGACTCTGATCCGTACGCTGACTGGTACCTCATATCAGATTGCCCCTCGGTCTAGAGGAGACACATGCCGTCAAGACTTCCCGAAGCATTCCCTTAGAATGCGTATCGTCGGAGGTCCCAGAAATGTCTCCAAAGGACCACAGATCATCGGGACGAAACCAGTAACAAGTAACATATCATACCAGAAACGCACATCGGCCTAGATATCTTCCCGAAATTGCCCCCTCGGGGTAAACAGTCACACGTCATACCGGAAACGCACATCGGCCTAGACGTCTTCTCGGAAACGCACGTCGGGGTACATAATCATATACCATACCGGAACCGCACATCGGACTAGGTATCTTCCCGGTATGTCCACCCCGGGGTCCACACTCACATCATACTGGAACCGCACATCGGTCTAGATGTCTTCCCGGCATGTCCACCTCCGGGTGCACACACGAAAGCATAACACACAATACAGTCACACACAATATTAAACCAAGCTTACCATCATTACTTACCAATCATACCCATCGGTCTATCACTCACTCGATCATACCGTTAAGCACAATCAATACTCATAAACACAAACATTCAACCAATCATGACACATTCATTTCATTCATTCAATCAAGCATAACTCATTCAATCATTCACATCACGATTATCGTAGTTCAATTAATCGAGTTTGACTCTTATCTTAACCTAAGGACAGAACATGCATCGACCTTAAGGCGAACAAACATCGGTACATACAATCAACAAGCAATCCTAAGGCTCGACATGACCATTCTACCAGCACGGCAATTTCCCAAGATATTGAAAGCGATTAATCTAGTGAATCACATCCTATATACATAATAAGACTTGTCCGGTTATTATTATAATTGAAAAGCGGTTATTCTAGCGAATCACATCTTATATGCAAACTAGGACCTTTCAGGTTATTATTATCCTATAGGCATGCTATTAAAGTTCTTAAATTACTCGAGTAGTTTAGTATTTTTCCCTACCTCAAGAAGAACCAACAGCTACGTCTCCTAGCTGCTGACGTCCGGGCCTAACTCCGGTCTTCTCGGGCGAAGTCCAAGTCTGGGTTTAACAAGTAAAATGTCCCATCAGTCCTGGTAGTCCAAAAGTCCTCTGATTTGTCCATTCAGACTTTAATTAACCAATTTTAACTCATTCAAATTAAATTAATTAATTTATTAAAAAGCCCGACCCGGATCCGACCCGGTCCGGAACCCAGACCCGGCCGGACCTAGGACCGACCCGAACCCAGCTCCAGACCCAACCCAGATCCGGTCTAGGCCCGAGTCCGGACTCGCCCTATCGGACCTGGGCCTGGCCCAAGGCCAGGCCCGGCCCAAGGCTCAACCAGGATCCAGTCTGGCCCAAGGCCCAACTGGTTCGAGGTTGGTCCTGGCCTGGTACCACTCCAGGCCCAAGGTCCAGTACGCTAGGGTTCCGGTCTGTCCGAGCATGGCGAGGTCGATGGCGACGGCGGCGAGGTTCTCGTCTTGCCGTGGCGGCGGATGGCGTCATGTGGCGTGGGGAAGACGAGGGAAGGTCGCTGGAGTGAAGCCCGGGCTTCTCCGTCCAGATCTGGCAGCAATAGAGGCTCGCCGGCGTTGGAATGCCAGATCTAGAGCTCGAGAGCTCCGGCTTTCCTCTCCGGTCAAGCACGGCTCAAAATGAGCTCGGAGGCTCGTGATTTTCAGGCGAAGGGTAGCGAGGAAGGTGAATCAGCTCGGGACGAGGCTCATCGTGGCTGATTTATACGGTTGAAGGCGCGGCGGAGCTCGGACCGAAGGCGATGGCTAGGGTTCGCTTCGGTTCGAGGAAGAAGAAGGGGAGGAAGAGGGAAATGAATGGTTTCAGGTCTTCTGGTGTGGTGAGGGACGGTTGTGGGTGGACGTAGAAGAAGAAGGAGAAGGAGGAGGAGGTCGGAAAGACGTCGCCGGCGAACTGGTTCGCGAGAGAGAAAGGGTGAGAGGTTGAAGACGAGCCTCGGTCTGCGTGCGTGCGAATGAGAACTGAAGCAGCGTGAGCGAGGGTAAGCTCGCGTAGGGTTGGGCTTGGGCTTCGTGCTCGTGGGCCTGGGCGCGCGCGTACTGGGCCTGGCCCGTGAGGTCGAGCTGGGCCCAAGTCTGGCCCAGTTCCAGCCCGGTCCAAGTCCTCTCTTCTCCCTTTTTTCTTTTTAAATTGTACTCGTTCCAACCACGACGCTTTAAACAGATAAATTTATTATTTTAGTTCTTTTGATTGATACGGTCTTTACAGGCGACGAAGGATCGGTAGCGCGAGACGAGGAAGAGGCCGTGGGGCGGGTTGAACGAACGGCGGCGACCTGCGGAGGTGGAACGGCGGCAAAAAAGGATGAAAAAAGAAAACCCTAGCAAGGGTACTGTTGAACCCATCCATAGGTAAACCCGTCAAGGGTAGCGGAGCGCTTTGAGTCAGGAGCTTCAATGGTGGAGAAAAGGGGGGAGAGGGGGAGGAGGTTGCGCAGAGAGAGCGCAACCCTTAGGGTTTTCAGCCTCTCAATATACAGAAAATTATTTAGTCAACTAATTTAAAACTTTGATTGGTTATGAAGCGTTTATTACTGACCCAATTTTTTTTGATAAACGAGGGGGAATTTTCATTATACTATGAAGGAGAGTACAATGAAAAGCAGAATAATAAGTCAATATGACCGATTCTGAATAAACAAGAACGATAAAAAAACAAAAAAGTTGAAGCTTGTAACACCAAAATACAAAGCTTCAGCCAAAAACAAAACTTTCTGCTGAAACAGCAAAACCGATCTCCACTGTCACACCAGACCTAAAGTCGGACAAGATACCCATTATACAAACGAAGATCCCAACTTAATCAGACATGAGGCTCTTTTTCTTCTTTTTTCTTCCCAAACAACCTCCGAGCTTGTCTGGTATCCTTATCTAAAGAAACAAATTCATCTTTTGTGAAGTCCGACAAGGCGGCACTCTCAGAAGAAAAAACATCGAGCCAAAATATTTTGATTCGCACAAACATCAACAATCCTTTTGGATGGAGATAGTGCCTAAAAGAAAAAGGCCTCCAAATAGACAATAAACCCGGACGCCCCTTCAGCAGGAGATGCTCCCAATTCCCAACAAAAACAAACTCTATGCAAATAAGCAGAAGAGAAAGATGCAACCCTCGTTGCTTGAAAAAACACAAATTCAGGGTGTGCAAACCAAATTGTGTTACTGTTCCACCGTCTCTGTTGTACGGAGATCGTTCCTCTCATAGTTCATGAGAGGAAATTTCATCTCTTTAAGTTAAGGCTAGTTTATGAGGAATGGAGCACAAAGCCTCCAGATCCTCTTCATCACAAATATCATCATATAAATCATTCTCGTCAACTTCCAAATCAAGACGTTCATGTAACTCTAAATACAGGTTATTGAACTGATCTAATACTAACTCATCAGATTTTATAGCCTTAAGACCAACCTGTTTGACATAATTCCAATCTTCCTGTTTTGTCTGACGCTCCTTGTTGCGGGGGCTATACTGAGATAGAACCGGAATTTGATAAGAAACGGCTGCCTTGATTTTCTTTGGGCGCTTTTTGGAAACCAGAGGAGTATGTGAGATGCCTTGCAGTGTACATAAAGATTTTTCAGTGCCTAAATTACTGAGCCAATTTAATTCAATCAGTATAGTTACAAGTACTCCCACTAAAAAAAATTGAGTCGGAAATGAAATTTTCATTACCGACATAATTCTTATAATTCTTTTTCTGTTTGCTCCTTGTTTCTTGTTTTTTCTTTTAGACAAGGCTTAGCCTTTGGCTCCCTTTGATGGATCCCCTTTGTTACCGTTGGTTGCTACTCTATTTCTTCTTGATTCAGGGCTTTCTGATTCTTCTTGGAATCAGTTCGATAAATTTTTCAAGCTTATAAAAAAATGAAACATTCATTTTCGTTTTAATATAAGGTCATTTAGTAATGAAAAGTATGTAAGATTTCCATCATTAAACTATTTCATTAAACCAAAGGGTATGTTTCATTTACTGTTTTCAATGAACCGTTTGCTTTCTCATCATTTTAGCAAATAATTCTAGCGGCCTAATGAGACCCTAGCCGCCACGCAAGAGTCGGGTGTCGATGACATGTCACTCACCACTATGGAGAAGAAAATCTTGGAGATTGAGGCGATCATCAAGTAGTTCGGTATCATCCCAGGGCCGGTTTGTAAGAACCGCCCCCGGTCGAGCCGGTGAATTTATGCGAAAATTGACTTTTTGTCGGAAAAGTCAACCAATGACTCTGGGAGTCATTCGGGGCCTTTCCGGGACCCAAAAAGCTTAGCCGTCGTTACGGTTAGCTTAGTTGGGACGTTTCCTTTCAAACGACTGTATTTGTGAAAAAGTCAACCCGAGGTCAATTTCGGTCAAATCAAAAGTCGTAAGGATTTAAATTAATGTGCTGAATTTTCTTAAGAAGAGAGGTGGTACCCACATGGACATGTGTCCATAGTGACTTTGGTGAGAAGAAATAAGGGAGAAAAGACCCTTATACCCCAAACTTGAACATGAGAGTCTTTTAGGCAAATAGGGCAATTGGGTAAATACCAAATTAGGTTTTAAGTGGATTGGGACAACATTTCAGCCCATTTTACACTCCTTGGCCGAAATATAGGGAGAGAGAAGGAAGAAAGAAAGCTATGGAAGCTTGAAGAAGAAGAAGAAAGGAGGAAAAGAGGAGTCTTGATCTAGTTTTCTACTCAAATCTCATCAAAATCATCATCTTCCTCTTCTATTCTCCATTTCCAAGGTGAATCTTCAATCCTTTTTCGTTTTCCTTGAAATCTAGATTATGGGTTTGGGGGAAAAGGCATGAGAATAGTTGGATTCATTGGGTTTTTGATGTAGATGCTTAGATGATTGGTTTTTGGAGTTAAGAGGGTGTTTTTGAGTAGAAATCAATTGGATTTTGATGTTTTGTTGAAGACCCATCATGGGTATTGAAGTGTGGAGGTTTATGGTGGATAAAAATGGAGGTTTTGAGATTCTTTTTCGTGAAATCGGAGCTGGAGGAAGAAGAAGGACGAAGCTGTCCAGACTCGTCACGGATCCGTGACGGGGACCGTGACGGAGGACGTCACGGCTCCGTGATGAAGACTGTGACGGCGCAAGTCACGACTCCGTGAGGAGAACAGTGACGGTGCAGACCACGGGTCCGTGACCCGACCCGTTACGAATCCCGTCAAGGCTCCGTGACCCGAACTGTGGCAGATCAGAATTGGGCCTTTTGGGCCCATTTTGGTGGATTTCGAGTAATTGGGACGGTTACCAATAACCGAGCCCTTTTGGGGTTAATTGGGAATGTTTTCCTCATTAAAACGCAATTGAATTACTCTTAATTCCCGGATTGTTTTTTGATCTTAGACTTTGGACCCGAGCTCGGCGGAGGAAACTTTTGGACATTCTAAAGTGACTAAGCGTTTGGAAAGCGATCGAGGTAGGGAAAGTAGCGAATACCGGTTTAATTGCGGGAAGTTACTAGTATGCATATAGGTTGCGAATACTTGATAGAATTGTTAGAATTGCATGTTAGGATGTGAGGAACGAGTGAAATGAGGGATAGCTTACGAGCCATGTCGAGCCGTAAGTTTGGGAATTGTCGTGCTGTAGAAATGCATGTGGTCCATGTCGAGCCCTTAGGTTTGTGTGTTGATTGTGATGCCATGATCGATGATTGTGATGCTTGATGTGTGGTTTATCCGTTATTAGATTGAGAATCATGATATGGTATGCTCGGTGAAGTATGTTGTTGTGTTTTGGCAAGTGTGATATGTTTGATATGACGTGAACCAATGTTTGTGATATGATCGGGTGATTGATAGACCGATGTGATGTGTTGTGGTAAGTTGACTCGGTTGGTATGCCGTGGTTGAATTATGACATTGTGATGCGTGAGATTCTCTTGATGTATGTTATGAGATGAGATGAGGTGTATTCCGGTATGGTACCTACACCGAGGGGGTATGCCGGTGTAGGGTGGTATCTAGGCCAACGGTATGGTCCCACGTACGCGCTCCCCTGGGGAGTGGTTCCGGTACGATACCTACACCGAGGGGGTATGCCGGTGTAGGGTATCTAGGCCGAGGATGATGTGATCAGTATTGTGATTGTGCCCCGATGCGGTTCCGGGAAGACATCTATGCCGAGGCTATGTGATCTGGTATGATGTATAGTGATTGGTACCCCGATGTGTGTTCTGGGAAGATATTTAGGCCGATGCTGTGTGGTCCGGTACGATATGGTTGAGTCGGGATGTGGACAACCGGCGGAGTTCGAGGACTGCTGTACGGAACGTATGATTGCTATATAGTGTGTTGTATGCTTGATGATTGGATAAGTGATGTGAGAACAGTGTGATAGTAGTCATGTAAGTATGTTTGTGATTATGTGTTCTCCGTGTATGTCATTAGTGTTGTGTTTTACTAGTATGCCCTAATTGGACGGTTACTCGTGGTGGTGAGCGGATACTCATCACCTTAACTACTTTTTCCTACTGAGCGAAAGCTCACCCCTTTACTTTATTGTTCTACAGGTCTTGAGCGGGATTTGGTCTAGCGGGATTCTCGGAGGATGGGAGCTAGCGAGGGTCTTAGGCTAGTATGGTCTAGAGACGTACTATTTTATTGTCACTAAACTTATTTATTATTTGGTTGTGCCGAACTGTTGACTCATGGTGTTACTTGGATCTTTTAAACTATTATCGGAGACTCATTTTGGTTTTAAAGTTGTTGTTATTATTTATTATTTTAGTTCACATCTCGAGTCCGGTCAAAACCGGATTTGGGGCGTGACACAGTTCCCGATGCTCAGGCGATGTATCATCCCTCCTGGTGGGGCTTCTTCCCCGCTTGTGACTGTCGCCTCAAATAGTTGTCGACGCCTCCCTTCAGTGCTCCAGCAGCTGCGCTCCCACGGGCCATGGGCGCTGGAACATCAACATCTCACGCTCTTGGATGTGCGCGTCCTCCACCTCCAAACCCACCACGCTCCAACGGTAGGGGGTCAGCAATCGAATCAGCAGTGAGCTGATCACCACCCGGCCCCTACCGGATCTTCGCGTGTACAAAAGCCGGGGGGTTTGGGCTGGACCACCTAGGGAGGCCTATCGGAGGCGACTTGCTGGTGTCCCAGGTAGGAAATCGGGGAACCAGATTAGGTATCGGGTCCATTGTTACGCCGGTTCCCCTTCCTCGAGACAACCTAGCATTAGGTATCGGGTCAATTGTCAGCGGGATTGGGGCAGCTTCCGATTCCTAGTCTAGTGAGACGTCATCTCCGCCGTGAGCCCCAAGAGAATTATGCCCCATCCAAGCTTGTGGAGACGGTTGAAACTCCCGTCGTCTCACGCGGGGACGAGACCCTATCACCGGAGTATGCCACAACAGACCCTTCTGATATGCCGGAAGGTGGCTCTGAGGAAACCGTGGCGGGGGCGACGTCATAACCGCCTTTCGTACAATGTTAGTGTCCTCCTCGGAATCCAGCGCAGCCCCCCTTGAGACCAGAGACGGAGGGCCACCGACCCCAGGTCAGGCCCGAGAGCATCCCCACCATATGGTATCCAGGCCTAAATCTGCCTCCGCGCCATGCCTCGACGAACAAACTTGGAAGAGGCCTCCACCGTCCTCCTCCGAAACCCATGGATGTCGCGGATCAAGCACTCGGTCCGAACCCTCACCGTCGTGACCGTGGAGTACGCCGAGCACACCGCCACGTCCCTAACCATCCCCATACCCAAGGTTCGAGGGGGTATAAACCTCAGAGGCCCTGGCAAGGGCAACCCTAGACATCGCACCGTCCAACCGAGGCACCAGAGTAAGGTCATGGTGAGCCCGGGAAGACGGTCTAGGGTTTAGGCAAAGAGGAGCCAAGCCGTAGCGTGGAGTGGAAGGCACCAAAGGTCGCTGCACCAGTTCTCCCTGAGGCAGTTCTCCAAGCGGAAGAGAAGGAGGCGGTCCCAACGGACCAGAGAACCCAACCGACAACAACATCGACGGGGAGGAATATCGGAGCCCCATGGAGACCAGAACTGATTCCGGCGAGACCTTAGGAGGAACATGCTGGGCCGAGACGAGGGAGAAAGAAGGAGGAGATGGTGGTGTTGACAACCATCCCCATCGATACTTATCCTCCCCCACACCAAGCGTGGTCTGCAAGGGAACCGACCGGATAGGACAGAGGGACACTAGAGCGGCAAGACCAACAGAACCAGCACCATGTGGCGACACGACAGGCGGCGTAGCAGCGGCGGTGACAATAGGGAGCACCATAGCGGCTAGGGCGAGATTCTCAATAACGAGAGAGTTTTTTCCGAGGAACACTCAGTTAAAAATCGAAAGTATTGTAATCATTAATTTATATTTTTTTATAAAAACGAGATGTTTCTGAACATTCATTCAATTAAGAGCACCTGCAACGGTCGTGGCAGGCGTGTCATTGCAGGGCATACGACGGCTATGACACGACTCGCTACCACGACTCGTCGTTGCAGGGGTCGTTGTAAAAGGATCGTGGCAGGTTGTCGTTGTAGGATTCTGCAACGACGCGACGCGTTGTTGCAGCGCCAACGGCTAGTCGGCGGCCCACTCACAAGCCGACACGTGTCGGCGACAAATTAAAAAAAACCCTAATTTTTACTATATATACAGATTGACCACTACCTCAAAAATCACGCCTTCTCTTCTACACACAAGCTCCCTGTCTTCTTCTCTTCTTCTCTCGAATTGTTTTCTCTTCGATTCACAATGAACGACAGTAGCAACCTCCAATTCATATCCGACATGTTGAACAATGACGACGTCGACTCTCAACACACCGAAGAAGACCTCATGGCGAATATCGAATCATACACCCACCTCCTCAACTCGACCCAATCCACGCCACTTCCCCCATTCAACCCTCTCCAATACTCCCAATGGCCAGACTCGCAATTCCCCACCTGAGCAACCTTCCCAATCTGTTCCAGCCACGCAATCGAGGAAGAAGGGGAAGAAGGCTGCATTTACATCGACTAAAGCTCCACGACTGAAATGGTCCATCCCGAAGGAGGAAAGATAGGCGAGTTCGTGACTCAACAATTCTCTGGACCTCATCACAGGGAAGAACCAGAGGAACGATATTTACTGGAAAAAAAATACATGCTGAGTTCCATTCGACGAGAAAGGAAGACAACACATTTCGGGATTGAGGTCCTTGCAAGGACCACTGACATCAGCTCAACAAAAGAATCACAATATTCCAGGAGAAGTATACCAACTTCGAGAACGATCTCAAAAGCGAGAGGAGCGAGGCTAATGTCATTGCAGCGCCTGAACGGCGTACAGGTCCAAGGAAGGCGACGGAGAGAGAGACGGTGACTTCGACGGATAGAGAGCGTTGCTCGGATTTCCAGAGAGAGAGAAAAAATATATTAGTTTGATTGGTTTGAAGCGTACAGAAAGAGAAAAATAAAGAGATAGAGGAAACAAAGAGTAAAGTGTGAGGGTAAAATTGTACATTCACGGATTTTCATTTAAAATTAAAATGATAAAAGAAAAGAAAATAAACGAGTGTTACCCTTCAAATAAAATTAGGGTAGGAGGTCTTTCATACAATTTCCCCGGAATTTTTTTTTCAGTAATGGGATATGTTGATGCTTCAGCTAGAATTTACTTACAACAAGTCAGTCTATCAAACAAGGTTAAAGCGTGTGTTTGATTGTTGTGTGCTGGTTTGTGCAATTTTAATGGAGGCTTAGGAACTTTCTGAAGGTGCCTCCTTGCTGATTTATTGGATGAAGGTGCTCTTTTGCTGGTTTGTCGGCTGATTTTAGCATGGGATTGGGGTTTGTTTCTTATGTTGGATCCTTGTGGGGTTCTCTTGTCTTAGTTGGGTGGTGTGTCTGGAGCTGATTTTGTTGTGCTCTTTGGGGGTTTTGTGAGGGGCTTAATTAGGTGTTCCTGAGCCGGTCTTCTCTACATGCTGCAAGCTAATTCAGTTGCTGCCTTGCCCTCTGATCTGATTGTTTTCTTCTATGTTGTTGTCTGGAGATTTGGTTGTTGTGTGCTGCCTTGTCGGCTGATTTTGGCCTGGGATTAGGGTTTGTTTGTTGCTGGTACTCTGTTGGATCTTGGTTAAAGTTTGCTTGGTTCTCAAGCAATGTTTTGTTTTGTCCTCTTGAAAGACATTGTCTCTTGACCCTTTCTTTACTTCAAAGAATGGGTTTTCATTAGTAATAGTGAGCAGATCAATATAAAATTGTATAGGGAAATATCGTTTCCCTTCAAAATAGTAGGGGCCATACCCTCAATCAAATATCACTCATTTTCAGGCAAACAATCCATGTTCTCTATCTATATTACAACAGTTTCTTTGACTACTTGACTCAAGACTTCACTGTCAAGCTATATCTTCTATACACCTCATTTGCTATCATCTTTTGATGGTAAGTAAGTAGCTGTGCAGGTTCCATGGCATTTTACCAAAACCAGTCTAAAAGAATTTCAAAGAATATAGGTAAGTCTTTGTGCTCTATGGTCCTTATCTGTACACTCAACTAGTCCTTGGCTTTTGTTTCCCGCTCAGACTTCAACTCCCGCTCAAGCTGTATCATATCAAAGATAACATAAATTTAGCTATCAGGAGGAGATGTCAAAACAGAAGAAAACCATTATACCTTCTGGTTTAAGAGGCTCCATTCTTCCAACATAAGTCGCAGCCTATCATGTTCTTGCAGATACTGTTTCAGTATAACCAATAACATCAAATAATGATTGCTTAAGCATACTATATAACATAAATGTGTAAGGGATAACATGCCCTCACCATTACTTCTTTTTTTGTCAAAAACTCCAAGGGAATTTACCTTATCATGACTTATAGGGAAATGTACGCTTAGCTTAACAAACTTCACAACCAAATTAATGATTAAAAGTTAAATTTGCAAGGGTTCATATTAGGGAACTTGTTGAAACCAAGAAGTGGACTCAGGACTGCTGGGGTGTGGGCAAAATAAATAAATACAGGAACAAATATATATCTGCAAAAAAAAAAATGTAACCATTCAGCTCAATGTGTTGTTTGTCTTAGTAAGAGATCACTTGTTATATAGTCCGCGCCAAAAATGCAGATAGCAATACAAAAGATAAAGGTTAGAAAACCACATGAATCTGTGTTAAGATACCTGATTGTTGGTGGTCCGAGCACGCCGAATTTCAGAATCTCTCTCAGCTATGGTAGACCGAGCAAGCCTTAGCTTTGACTGTAGTTCACTCATCTGTATTATACATTATAAAGATTTCAATTTACAGCATGTCAAGCAGATGATATGGAATAATGAACGTAATTCCCTTATAATGTTAAGTCCGCAGAATGAAAATTCGAAACGCAAATATATATGTCATGATCATGATCGTGATCAAATAAATAATATTAGTTGATGATTATCTGTAAGAATGACACCTCCCTAAAGTTAAGATACATGACCTTTCTGTAGTATTCCAACATTAAAATCAACATCGCAAACAAGATGCCCCGAAAATAAGACTAATGAACAGTTGCTTAAATCATAATATTTCTGCTAGAAAATGTTATAGAAAACTTCAATGCTTAACCATTTCCAACAATCCCTAGAGATCTAGAACTAGAAGTTCAACTCTGCTTCAAGAGGGAGATATCCCAGAATGTGAACATAATCCACAGTTAAGAACACGCTCTGAATTTAACTAAATTCGACCTAGGAAGAACAAAACCAGAAAGGACAAGGAAATATCACAGAAAATTTTCTTAAGAGATACCCCTGAAGTTACTGAGCAATGCTTTGTACTAATATAGAATAAAATAGTGAACAAGATATAAAAGTAACCACGTGTTACCTCAGCAGATCGTATCTGTAATTCCTTGTCTCGAGCTGCTAACATATGGGCAAGATCAACCTGGAAACGTAGTCATATTTTGATTAAGCAGTGTCTCATGTTTTATTCCTTTTTATCAGCGATAACAGAAGGTCTGGGGATTGGATTCTCATGTTTTATTCTACTTCTATAAAAACAAAAGCAGTACTATTCAAGGCTCAATGGAGAAGTGATGCAGGGCCAACTAATTATCATCATATTATCAATTTGAGTTATTGAATTAAGCTCTGTCCTTATAGTTAGGGTTTATTTTCGCTCAAAACACCCTTGTGCTGCACAAGAAGCAACTAGGACTCGAAGAGCTAATTCTTATAAGACTTAGAAACTGTAGAACTAAACTGATATAGGACCGCAGGACCTATTTGTTTTTGTTTTCTGACTTGACACCTTTCATTTTCAATACTTGCAAACACATATCATCCTATTATCTTACTTGTCTTAACATCAAGTAAAAGGAACTCCAAAAAGTTATAATTTGCTCTCAGCCCAGTAACTACGGTTTGAAAGAACAGAGAAAATAGATCTCCAATAAGTTAGACCGTAGCCAAATGGAGAATCATATATGAAATCCAGATAATTCATATTGATTTGTCAATTTCATAGTTCTACGAAAAGAAGAATATTTAAGATGGTCATAACCTGGGAAGTGCTACCACTGTCAGATTGTTCATATTTGCTTAAGTCTTCTTTCAATCGCAGAATCTGCAGTGAATTAATTTTACAATTGTAGAATCTCTAATAAGATCATTTTCATATCCAAGTGCTATAACCATCAGGAATTGATGAAGATAGGAAGCTCTGGGAAAGAAAATTAAGTGGAATGTCACCACACAGATCATGGGCTTTTTATTCATCATTACCTCTTCACTTAAGATATGCATTTTCCCTTGCTGGTATTGCAATAAAGCCATCAGCTGATCAGAGATCTGCCCACCATCATGGTACCTGTTGCAACATCACATTTTGTATACATTGATGGCATACAAAAAATCTACTAATTAATAGCCAGATAGATGATACTTTCTTTCTCGGAGAGTACTCTTTTCTAATAAAAAACTGCGCTTATAAAATAAAAAAAAATAGCCAGATAGATGCATCACTCTATCCGAGGAGTGGATAAAGTCACCCATTTTTATTGCTTCTTATGAAACACGATTGTGTGCTTAGAATGGTAAAATCAAGGGTTGCACAATGGATGTGGCTCCTAGTGTTTTGGGGTGTGGAAAAAAAAATCATATGAAGAATTACCTCAAACCTTCCAAAGAGGTAGATGGCTGGAGTGGAGACTCTAGAGGCTCCAAAACATCTGGTCGGCCATCCGAGGAGTTAAATTGATGTACACATCCTGCAAGCACCAAAACACACAACATATTTTTAAGATGTCCAACAAACATAACAGATGACTTCCATATGAGCTCTATGCTAGGAAAGTTACCCTCAAGATTAGCCAAACAATCTTCTGCAAAACAGACTTTGCATGTTATAGATCTTGACCCTAACCTGATAACCTTTTAATTTATAATCTATTGATCAGTACTATTTACAGAGGCCACATACATACTACAAGATCCAGCTTCAGAAAGTCATACAGTGTTAAGAATATTGACAATAACCTGACTGCAGCCATCCGAAAAACCCTATGAGTAGTACAAGCAAGAGGAGCAAATGTATTTTATAGGGGATATAGGATCTGTAGATCCATTGCAACCAACCATTTAGCAAAATTATCAAATTTATAGTTGCTGAACTCAAAAGCATATAAAAGTCAGTACCCTGAAGCAAGCACATTAAAGGAAAAATGACAGTGAAGAAAAAGAAGATAAATCTTCAATCACATGCAACCAGAATATACTACATTGAATCCATTTAGGTGGATGTCATAACGGTGAAGATATGATGTATCTGTTGGTTTCCATATAAAATCTACCATGCACTCTGATCAAAGTGTTGGATCTATACTTTTGGGGGGTCTTAGTCTTAATTCTAATTTGGCTGAAATTGCAACTTCTCATATGGTTCAATAGCAGGAACAGAGCCTGCAATGACAGCTGTGTCACAGAGATGCTTACTTCAAATATCAAAGGAAAATTCCATTGTTTTTGTTCAACTTAAATATGAAAATAGTACATGGCTACTCAAATTGAATACTGAAGAGCATTTTACCAAGTAAACGAATATTTCGAAAACCAAAAAAAAGTGACATAACTTCATCAACTCAGCTTTGTAAATTAACCTACCAATATAGGTAACCATACAAGATGCAGCACATACAGCTTCAATCAGCATAATGATCCTGTAAAAGATGGTAAGCCAAAGAGTTACAAAGAGTGATAATTACTCAAAGTATATATTTAGTGACGACCTTCAGATGCATAACTTAAAAGCAGTAGTTTTCCGCAATCTTACTCAACTAGCAGACAAGAACCCTAGCTGTGCAAAATATTTGAAAAGATACTAACATATATGCAATTGAACATGAAAAACAAACATTTCCAGATGTTCAATGTGGGAGTCTGCATACCTCAGCCATGCACATACAGAAAGAATGCTAATTTGGGGATTCAAAACCATGACAAGTAGCATTGCAGCAGTTCCTGAAGACAAAAACGATATGTAAAATCTTGGAAATAGCTACATAAATAGGAAAAAAAAATATTGCACTCCAAGTATAGAAGAGCTCTGTAAAAAAATGTCTCACAAGTATAGAATAGAACAACACAAACCCAACATGGTTGATGGAAAAGCACAAAAATTCAAAAGGAACTTCCTGTCAAAGCAAAAGCCTAAATCACATGCATGGGCAGTGCCATCTAGCTAGAAGAGAACTATGTTGACACATGGATGGAAATGCATTGTAAAACATTTTTGCTGCTAATTCTCTATAGATATTTTTGGTATAGGAAAGAAATGTCCAGATTGCCACATACCATATGTAGTGATGGCAAAAGGCAGGCGGACAATACGATCCAACTTCTGGCTCGCACTGTAGTAACCCTGCCATAAACGAAAAGACAATTCATAATTATTGGTCGGATGAATACAACAGTGACAAAAATGGTATTTATGAAGCAAATCAAGGCGAAAGAGTAGTTACCTGTAAACGTATTGTCTTGACCTGGTAAACCAAGTGCTGTTGAAATATGCCTGAAATGATTAACACATCATCTTAAGTGGAGGACAAACTTCATGTAATTAAACAATTATGTAGTATCAGAGAGATTGAACGTAATATTAAAATTGGAAGACTAGACACCAATTTCTTAACGAATGAAGATGTTGTCAGATACAAGTAAAGGAAGAAAATATTTCATCTAAAAAATCATATTTATGTACAAGGCATATATGAGAAAAAGTGCAACAGAAATTCATGCAGACAAGAAATAATTATTTTTGCAGCCATTAGCTAAACAATGCATATCCTGAAACAAGAAAGGAAGACATAAAGACTATGGGAAAGAACCTGATATAAGTACAAGCCCAACATCACAGCTGCAAAGCAATAACGGGGCTGACTTGTGTATCGGAAGAAATACCCAGGTAGCTGCTGCAGCCAGAGTAGCGTAACCTGCCTGTAATTTCAAAATAATCATATACAGTCATTCATTAAATTCCAAAAGAAAATACTACTTTCCCAAATTGGCGATTTCTACTTGCCAGTAGAAAACAGTACACAATAGCCCATAAAATCGTCGTCTTCTTCCGTCCAAACGAAGAATCTTTGTCAACAAATAACCTGAAACAACATCAAAAGTAAACAGCTATCCATTTTTAACGGAAATAAAATTCTCTTCACAGATTTCAACTAGTCCTTGAGTAAGAGATGAAATAATAAGCAGAAACCAAATCGACTAACACCGTTTTCCTTCCAAGAAGCTTAGAAAATACAATGTCGCCAACTACATTTGATACTATGTCATTAAAATCTTTGGACATTTAAGAACGGAAGAAGATCGAGTGGCAACACTAGAATCTGTTCCTAGAACAAAAGGGGAAAATTTGAAGACTTACGGTGTAATTTCATCGGACGAATGCTCCTCCATCTTCGTCTCCAAGAACATGCTTCTTTCTAACAATACTCGGTGGGTCTAGAAAGTGATTCTCTGTAACAATGTTCAATGAGCGGTTGAGCGCTATTTATAGACGCTCACCTCCGCCACTTGCCCCAACACATTCTCCCGCGCTAATTGAGCAGAGGAATCGACTAGCTCCGGGCGGATTCATATGATTTGATATTTTTTTTAGGAGTACCCCGTTTTTTAATGTAGTCTTACCTTTGTTTTCACTTTTCAAACTAAGATTTAACTTTCGTAACCATTTTTGACAGTAAACTATTACCGACTAACGAAATTCGTTAAACTTAATAGATTTATTAGTTTTTTGTGTAAAGTATCGAAAATAACCTTCAACCCAACTCAAATTTTCAAAAAGAAATGTCATTAACCCCTTTCTATTAACGGTAAATTTGTGTTGAAATCAATCTTGATTTTTTTTCTTTTTTGAAAAGAAAGATTCATTCATCACTTAACAAACCTTACAAACTGAACTCAAACCAAACCATACAAGCGTTGCATCCACTGATCGTTCTCGGGAATCCAATGAACGAACAACGAGATGAATAGCTCTCGAGACGGGCAAGACATCGCCTAAAATAAACAGAAGTAACGACAACAGAAAATATGAGATTTCGATAGGGAAGACCAACAAAAACCAAAATAAACAGTGCATAAAATAAACAACAGAAACAACAACAACGAAAACTAAGAAACTACTTGCGACCGGCCTTCGAAGTCTGGGCGAGGTGGACGGTGCCGACGGGTGCAGATCTGATCCGCTAGGGGCTGGTGCATGGGACAGGCCGGAAACACACGAAAAGCGAGAGCACAACTGAACGACATCGACTGTAGTGTTTCGACGAAAACTGGGTGCAGATCTATCCGTTTGGCAGAAATGAGAGTGTGGCACAGAAACTCGGCCTGAGATAGTCCAAACGTCGTTGGTAGAAGCTGAATCTACAGGATAGGGGTCGGTCTGACTTGGTCGTCGCCGGTGAAGGAGGGCTGAAGGGGAGTGTCCGATGGCCGACAGATCTGGCCGCCGTGGGAGTCAGAACAAGCCGGAGGGGGGCTGGTGGGGTCGAAGTGAGGTGGCCCGCCAGGATTTGGTCGGAGAAGGCCAAGGTGTGGGAGGGATGGGTCAAAGGAGGTGGGTGGTTGGGTCGGCTGGTGGGGGTGGCTGGGAAAGAAACGGAGACGGGAGGGACGAGATGTAAGAATCGCCCCCGGTCGAACTGGTGAATTTCGGCGAAGTTTGACTTTCGGCCGGAAAAGTCAACCGATGACTCCGGGAGTCGTTCGGGACCTTTCCGGGGCCCAAAAAGCTTAGCCGTCATCACGGTTAGCTTAATTGGGTCATTTCCTTTAATTTAACTGTAATATTGGAAAAGTCAATTTTTGGTCAAACCAGGACGTTTTATCGACTAAATCCTAATTTAATTAAAGTGGATGGTTTTATTTGAGGACTAGGTGGTCCCCACTAGGACACTTGTCCTTAGTGGCTTGGAGGAGAAGAAATGGGTCTCTAAAGACCCATTTACCCTCACTATGGCTAAAGGGAAGAGAGGAGACTCAAGGGTATTTTGGCCAATCCACTATTAGGTTAAAGAGGCATTTGGAGGAGCATTTTTCAGCTCATTATTGTGCTGGCCGAAAATTGCTAAAGGAAGAAGAGAGAAGAGCTCCCAAACTTGGAGAAGAAGCAAAGGGAAAAAGGCAAGCTTTTGGGGTGAAATTCTTCTCAAATGTTCTCCAAATCACACCATCTTCATCCCCATTCAATCCCTAATGTAAGTAAACTCTTAGCTCCTTCATCCATTCACTTTCAAGTTCTGGGTTTTTGCTAGAACTTGTTGAGTTTTGTGTTAGTGTTGTTAGATGGTGGTTTTCGGTGAAGAATAGTGAAGTTTAGGTTGATTGTTGATTATTTTGTTGATGTTTGGAGGAAACCCATTGTGGGTGTTGTAGTTTGAGAGTTTGGTTGACTGTTTTTGGAGCTTGATGATGGTAAAAATGGTGTTTTGGAGTAGTTTTTCGTAGAAACGAAGTTGGAGAAGAAGAGGTTGGGGCTGCCCAGATCTGATACAGAACGAGGCACGGAAAAGGTCTCACTCCGGCCCTCTGAGTGGCACGGAAAGGGTCTCATTCCGGCCCTCTGAGTGGCACGGAACGGGCCTGGTTCCGGGCCAGTTTCCAGATCCGTGGGTTGTCCGAGTTGGGTCTAGTTTGGGCCCAATTCACCTTTTAGCCCAAGTTTTCATCGTTAAGGGTAATTTAGGGGTTTCGCAATAAAACCGTCTTTGTTTAGTTATTAATTATAGCATTAATTTGTGATCCAAGACCTTGGACCCGAGCTCGAAGGAGGAGGCATTTGGAACCACGTGAGGGGACGGGGAGGAAGCTAGCCAGGACCTCAGCAACTAGGAGTATTAAGCGTTGGAGAATTCAAGGTAGGGAAGAGTAGTAAACTCCACTCTAAATTTAAGAATGTTAATAGTATGCCTATAGGATAATAATAACAGGAAAGTTCCTAGTATGCATATAGGATGTGATTCACTAGAATAGCCGCTTTCAATTATATTAATAACCGGAAGAGTCTAGTATGCATATAGGATGTGATTCACTAGTTTAATCGCTTTCAATTCTTGGGAAATTGTCGTGCTGGTAGAACGGCCATGACGAGCCTTAGGATTGTTTGTGTTTGTGTGAATTGCGAACAATGGTATCAAATGCCAATGCATGTTTCATTCTTGGGTTAATATAAGAGTCATACAAAACTAGACGAATCAGGATGGTTGTAAAGTGAATGTGTGAGTGTGATTTGATTGAATGAATGAATGTGTGAATGTGATATGGTTGTGCCTAATGATATGATCGGGTGAATGATAGACCGATGAGACGTGATTGGTAAGTCATGCCGGTAAGTTGGTTGATAATATGTGTTCTATGTGACGTGTAGAGGTAAGATTGTTGGGCTTGGTAAGTCGTGGTTGAACTATGACGTTTTGATGCATGTTATTCTCCTGATGTGTGTTCCAAGAGGATTTGTGTTCCGGTATGGTACCTACACCGAGGGAGTATGCCGGTGTGGGGTAGTACCTAGACCGACGGTTGTGTTTATGCCCCGAGGGACTTCCGGGAAGACCGACGGTACATTCCGGTGTGTTGTATTATTGTTGTACCCCGATGCTGTGTGTCCGGGAAGACATTGAGACCGATGGACATTCCGGTATGATGTAGTGTTTCACCCCGATGCATTGTGTCTGGGAAGACATCTAGACCGATGAATATTCTGTTATTGATGTAGTGTTTCACCCCGATGCTGTGTGTCCGGGAAGACGTCTAGACCGATGGGTATTCCGGTATGATGTACTTGTTTCACCCCGATGCTGTGTGTCCGGGAAGACATCTGGACCGAGGGTAAATGCTGGTATGATGTATTGATTGAGTTGTATGTGATGATTGGATTCCTGAGGGCTTGTCTATTGTTTTACGTCGTTGAGTCCAAGTAACGTTCGTAGTGGCCTTAGCAGTAAGATGTCATGTTACTCGTTTGTTCACTTGATTTGGTATCATTATTGAGATCTTGTGCCTTTTTAGTTTCTATTGTGTTCTCAGTTTTATGAAGAATTGTTAACCAAATATTTCTGACCTGGAGCGGGAGTCTTGTCTTTTTACTACTTTTTCCTATTGAGCATAAGCTCACCCCCTCTATTTTACTATTTTAGGTTTCCTTGGTGAGTAGGCCGCAAGACATCTCAGGGATCGGGAGCTCATTGAGGGCCAGGGTGTTTATTGTATTAGAGACGTACCTTCTCTTTGTGTATTAGACACGTCACACTTTATTACATTTTGAGCTTTTGACTCATTGTATTGACTGGATTTATGATTTTACTCGAAGATTTACTTTACCAAAGTTAGTTACGTACTTTTATTTATCATCGTTGTAACTCACGTCTCGAGTCCGGTCAAAACCGGATTTGGGGCGTGACACGAGAGGTGGTGCGAGGCAGATGGGGTGGCATAATCGGCTGGGGAAGGGGCTCAGGCAAAGGGAGGGTCATGTTGGCCAGCCAGACGAGGGGGACGATTGTGGGAGGCGAGGAGGGCGGCGGGGCGTCAGATCTGGCCGGAGGAAGTTGGTAGACGGAGTGGCATGTCGACAACTGGCGGGTGAGCGAGGAGAAGACACAAGCTAGTGTTGACCAGAGAGCATGAGGTATAAGAACGGGGAGAGCCACACCGACAGCCATCGTGGCCGAAGCTATTGTTGTCGCTGGTAATGCCTGTAGAACCAGAGTACGGAAGACTTTAGGGTTTTCTCTATAGAGAGAGAAAGAAAAGCCCGTTAACTCAAATCAAACCAATATATTGGTTTATTATATATTTTTCATATATTTGTTTTCTTATTCATAGATACTGTAATCAGCACATATACAAGTTTCCTATTTCGCTTCTATATTTCTTGTATAAACATGTATTCATTCTATTCAATGAAAACAAGTCGGGATACGATATCTTAGTTTTACATGGTATTATAGTCTATACATGGCTGTCAAAATCACCACTCCATATGAATATCTTGTGGTGTTGCAAGGTCCACGTACCCCTATCCTGATATGCATTTGTGGCTTAAACGACCGACTCCAAGCAATGAGAAGCGAAGAACAGCTCCTACCAGAACTAGTTGTTCTCGGCGCTCCACACTCTACGTTCATCGGAGCCCAGCATGCACATGGTGTCGGATCAAGGAGCGGCGACGATCGAGCCTCTAGATCACACCTCTCATGCTAATAGACCCCACGGTCCACAACATGTTAGCCAAATCACTAGGCTTCATGCTACCCCAGGCCTCAACTAACGAGTCGGGTTGATCCCCTTTCATCGTTGGAGCTACCACTTTAGACTATCTTTAACCAAATCGTCGGACTCCGAGTTGAGCCCGATTACCTTTTCATGACTCGAAAATCCTGGAGGTGGAGGGGGCGTTAGAGTTGCCCTGGCCGACCCCAATCCCGAGTTTCTAGATCCCGAACTTCTCGACCCTCTCACATAATCACCGATCGGGTCCATGGAGAGGTAGGTGAGGAGGTCATTCACCGAAGGCCCTCATCTCACCACCGATGCCCGCCATTCCGTCTTTAAAAGACGATCTACATCAAAACCCAGGGGGACCCGGATGGGGTCGTCATATATAATCTCCTCCCGCCCAATTCCCAACATATGGCTTGTGCATTACTCAATCCGGTAGGTAAGTCTACCACATCGAGTGAAAAACCCCGGGAGCCTTTTATATTGTAGGCCCACCATGGAGGGATTCAGGTGTCCCGAGAACTGGAGGCGGATACGTCTTCTCAATGGCATATACATATCAATACTAACTCGCATCCACAAATAATCACTCAAACGTCGTTGGACAGATGGTTCCGATAGTGTTAGCGAGGAGAGCTCTAACCAGTGCATTTTGTGCATCACCTAGGACATTTGTGGCCCTCACCTCGATTTCCATGAACCGGAAAGGTATAGAACTCGGTTGCATGGATGGTGGAGTTGGATAAAGAGAAGAGGGTACCCTCCAAAGACCCATGGTCCCCGGTGTCGGATCGATTCCATAGCAATAATGGAGGGAAGTGGAAATCCACAACCTCCTTGTTGAGATGTTCCACCTCCAACCCTTGTACCCGCCAGTTCCTAATCATAATCTCACATAGGGCTTTGATGCTGCATGTGCCTTTCCCGGCCACTTTTCCAGCCAGTGAGAAACGATAACGGCCATCGGCTGCTGCATGGATGGCTTTGATTGGTACCTTTAAGACATCATCATCCTCCCAATCGGGTACTAGCGTCCGAGCCCCCGAAGAGGATCCAAAGGTGGGACAGAGCACCTGGTTAAATCCCGGGAGGAGCGCGGTGGACATGGTCGAGTCCAGAACATCCCGTCGTCGTGGAAGATCTCGCGGGAGAGAGATGGTCTAGTCAGGCCCTACATGTGGAAATTGAAGGTTCGACCATGCCGGGGCAGTGGTGTCTCGAGGGGTCGGAGGTTGGTGGGGGGTTGAGGCTGCTCCCTGCGAGGATTACGCCGAGAGCCGGAGGGAAGAGATGGCCACGGTGGTGGGCGGCGAAAGTGATGCTTGTTGAGGCTCTATGGAGGGATCCCCTCCTACTGCTAGGCTTGAATTGGTTTGAGAATGATCCGACAGCGAGAGGGTAAAGGTGGTCACGGTGGTAGGGAGACTGTGAAGGTATATCGGCCATGACAGATGGCAACAGAGACAAAGGATGAGAGAGAAAGGAGAGGCGCCTTTTGATGACCTACAAACTCTTTGTTAGAGGCTTAGAGCCTTAAAATGGGTAAAAGTTAGTTACAAATATATGTAATTTAATGAATAGAATTCTTGATATGTACGATATCATTAAGAATATGAAAAAAGAATCAGATAAGGATTAAAAATAGGAATTAGAGAAGGATTAAAATTAGGAATTAGATTGATAGTTGAGATAAATTTGTTTTCCGAAAGAACATACACGAGAACTAATACTAGTACAGCTTTATATGTATATAAATCCGTAAAGTAGTAATCTCTTGTCAAACAAGAGTCGTCTTGAAACCAGAACCGGTCTCCAATCTTTCCTGTGTCCAATGGCTTTTGAGTATGCGTTCAAGTACATAATCATCGGAGACACGGGTCAGCCCTCTCAAACCACTATTGTCTATTGGTGTATTTTTGTTGAAACTCGATCGATCTTGTTGTTTATAAATTGTATCTTGTGTTGCTCTGCCCTGCAGGTGTAGGAAAATCATGCCTGCTCCTTCAATTGACGGCCAACAGGTTCGAGCCCGTGCACGACATCACCATTGGGGTCGAGTTCACTGCTCGCACTTTCACCATTAATGGCAGACCCATCAAGCTTCAGATTTGGGACACCGTACGTCACTTCTCCAAATCTCTTTTCAACCTTTTATTTATTTATTTATTTGTTTGTTTCTTCAACTATCTTAATTAATGCAGGCTGGGCAAGAATTTTTCAGGTCCATCACTACATGTTACTATAGAGGAGCAGTTGGAGTACTCCTCGTTTATGACATATCCAGGTACGTGATGTATATATTCAACGATTTCAGGGTTTTTTTATTAAGAAAAGAAAATTATATTCTTCTTCATTATTACATTATTAGCATTGTTTTGTTTGTGTTTAGGAGAGAGACATTCAATCATCTTGTAAGCTGGTTGGAGGATGCAAGGCAGCTTGCGAACCCTAACATGAGCGTTATGCTCGTCGGAAACAAGTGCGACCTTTCTCATCAAAGGGTCGTCACCAAAGAGGAAGGTGAACAATTTGCAAAAAAACATGGCCTTTTGTTCATGGAGGCATCTGCAATGACTACACAAAATGTCCAAGAGGTAATGTAGTTCTCTATATATATTTTTTTTTGAAACGTGGCCCTTTAGACGTTTTTATTTGAAATGACAAATAATACATAAAAATGCATCCAGAATGGTAAATTCGAACTACGATAAAACACACAGAACATACTTCCCTAACCTACCAATTCTCTATATACTTAATATAACAAGCTGGACCTTCAGCCTGATATATAGTTGAGTTTATAATCTAATACCATCTACTGTTATGTTATATATATAGGCCTTCTTACAAACCGCAACCAAGATACTTCAAAATATCCACGAGGGTGTTTTTGATATGTCTAATGAGGTAAACAACGAGTTCAGTTATCTTTTTCTATCCACTGATGACACTTAAAAAGATTCTTGTTAATTATTTAGTTGTACATTTCAGACATGTGGCATTAAGGTTGGATCGCGGCTCAGAGTCAGAGATGGGGCTGTTGCTCAAAAGAGTGGCGGATGTTGTACATCATAAATACTATCACCCAACTCTTTAACCCTTCTGACCTGCTGTAGATATTATTTTGGCATTTAACATCAATCATAAGTATATTGTTAGAATATGAATACAGTATGTATTAACTGAATTGGTTTTCTAATTAAAAATATTTGCAAGCTTCATCACGAGGCCTTTTAGATGAGATTGATGTATATTTACTTACTTTAAAGTTCCTATGTTAATTAATTGTTGATTAATAATATGTAAAGTGATTTAATCCTCACATCTGTAATTGTATATTTTTATTATTATTGTTCAATGTCATTTCTTTTTGACTAAAAACGTACAATTTTATCAATAGGAAATTATAACATACGCGTGCATCAAGGAACAGACTCCCTGGCCATCAAAAAAGAACAGACAAAAGACACATTGTTAGTAGTTCTTTTGAGAAATATAATCGTCACAGACGGTTTTGAAAATACCAAGGAGACCGACAGTAGCAATCTCCGAGATGCCATCAAGACCGTCATATAGGCATAAAGGAGTGGTGGAGGTGAGAAAATGGTACTGGAAGTTCCGGCCCAACCTATACACTAGGATTGCATCAGTAAAAGGAGGTAAGGCCTATACTAGGGACCCCTCTAAAACCGGTCCCTGAGGCCTCGAGTGCCTAACATTCCTCCTGGAGAGGCTGCTTACCAGCCCTCGCCTGATCGTCCCTGAGTGCATCCGACTACAATCACCCTGCCATTCCCCATTGTTGACGGGCGATAACTACAGAGTTATTCGGAGAATAAGGGACAACTACCTCGACTTCCTCATCGTCCTCAATGAAACACGAAGAGACACCATCTTGGAGAGCTGCCAACAAGGCATGTAGATCCAGGTCATCTACAGCAGGAGGAGATGGTGTAAAGACCGCCCCGATTAAGAGAATTTAATATTTAAATTATTGTTTGGAACGTCGTGATTGGAGAACGGGTTGAATTTTGGATCGAATTCAAAAAAAGGGGAAAAGAAAAGAAAAAAAAGAGGGACAGTTGAAGCAGACTTGGGTCGGGCCGAGCTTAGGCCCAGTCAGCAGACCGAGCCCAAGCCCGCACCGCGCGCGTGCAAGCCCACAAGACCGGCCCAAACCCAAAACAGGCTAACCCTAGACTCGACGCTTCGCAGCCTCATTTCTCGCACGCGTCCCGAGGCTCATCGTCTTCTTCACGCTCTCCTTCTCTCTCGCCCCTTCGTCTTCTCCTTCGCGCAGCCCGCCGGAGCTCCGATCTCCCCTCTTCTTCCCCATCATCCTCCACCCACGACTGAGCCTCACCACCAGAAACCCCTTCTTCTCTCCCTTCTTCCTCCCCGAGTCGAAACGAACCAGCCCCGCCGTCCTCGTTTCGAACCTCGCTGCGCCTGCAATAGAAGACACCAGTGACAGTGAGCCTTCTTCCCGGCCTGTTTCGCCTTCCCCGTTAGCCTTTCCCTGAGAATCGAGAGCGTGCGAGCTCGTTTTGGGCCGAGCTCGGTCGGAGTGACACGACCGGAGTTCTCGAGATCCAGATCTGTGCTCTCATGTCGGCGAGCATCTCACGCTGTCAGATCTGGACGGAGAGGCTCTGAACTCGCACCAACAACCAATCCCTCGTCCCTCCGAGCCCCTGACGCTGTCACGCCCCAAATCCGATTTTCACCGAATTCGAGACGTGAACTAAAACAACAATAATTTTTTATTGAAAATAAGGCCAACAAGTTTCAATTCATGATTTCAAACTTAAAACAATCTCGCGAGTCGCAGCTCGATAAAAAAAACAGCGGTAAATAACTCAACAATTAACAGTACGTCTCTAGACACTAGCCCGAATCCCCGTCAGCTCCCTAGCTCCGAGAATCCTGCTAGTACAAAACCTGCTCAACACCTGAAACACCACAAAGTAAGGGGGATGAGCTTACGCTCAGTAGAAAAAGTAGTTAAGGATTTGAACCACAGTTCATCACCACGGGTAACCGTCCAATTATGGCATACTAGTAAGCACAACTATTAAAACAAGTCAACGACCACTCCAAGACGACACTTGGCCTTTACTCAGACACAACCCATAAAACCAACTCACGACAAACCGAACCTAAACCACTTTCCACAACTAGCCCTTGACACTTATCACCCAACAATCCTTAGTAAGCAAGCCCACACCTATCTCAGTAATCAGATACATGTGCGAACTCGCACGGCAACACTGGAAACAGTTACAACAACCCCTGTGTCACCAAACACTCTCACCAGACCAAAGTCACACTTAAACCAATGCGCAGAGTCCAACAACACACTCCCCCATTACTGCCTATTTACACAACCTTAAACGTACTTATCCGAAAGCACACATCCAACGAATGAGAATAAAGCACACGACAAGACACACACAGATGTCGTAGAACATCATAAGTCATACCACCGTAGGCACACCGCCACTTTTATCATATTGGACCATGCAACATCAGTCCCCATAACTTCCTCCGCACACAGACGAAGGGTTCCACGCACACAGACGTGAGTAATATACTCCTTCGCACACAGACGAAGGGTTCCACGCACACAGACGTGGGGCATTATACTCCTCCGCACACAGACGAAGGGTTCCACGCACACAGACGTGGGGTAATATACTCCTCCGCACACAGACGAAGGGTTTCACGCACACATACGTGGGATAATATACTCCTCCGCACACAGACGAAGGGTTTCACGCACACAGACGTGGGATAATATACTCCTCCGCACACAGACATGGGATAATATATTCCTCCGCACACAGACGAAGGGTTTCACGTTATCAAACATGGCACACTTGCCCACACACAATCACGATATGCAAAAACGAATAGATCATATTAGACTCTTAACCACACTCAAAACCGTCACGTACTTACCATATCTTACCGTCTCCACGCTCCATGTGGTAACCCCACCGGCTTACCCGGTATTAAATCCCCAATCATCCCACAATTCAACATATCGAATAAACAGGAAATAACTACACAGGTAATCAACATGCATCACTAGTTCCATTAAATTCTTTTTCATGTTCGTTATTTATTAGCCGTTCAAACAACACAAGGCACACCAGCAGGCACACTCAGCAAACAATCCTACAGGCACAACACGGCCCGGATCTACCAGCACGGCAATTCCCAAGACATGAATCGTAAATATTCACAGTTCATACGTCTACGCTAGTTGTTCGTATCCTACATGCCAAGCTATGAACTTTCCGGTTTTTATTATTAACCCTAATCATGCATACTAGTAACTTTCCGTAATTAAAGCGGTATCCGCTACTTTCCCTACCTCAAGACGATACCACAGCAGCGTCTCCTAGCTGCTGACAACCGGGCTAACACCGTCTTCTAGGGCGAAGTCCCACGAAGTATGAATCTGGTTTTACTCTGGTCTTCTCGGGGAAGCCCAAGCCTGGGTTTAACAAGTAAAAAAGGTCTACTCAGTTCCGGTATAACTAAGGTCCTCGTAAGGTCCAAAACGTCCTTTAAATAAACCATTTTTTAGGTCAGATTAATTAATTAAACATTTATTTAAATCTGTGACCCGGATCCGACCCAAACCCGAATCCAAACCCAGTCCAGACCCGGATCCAAATCCGGATCCAAGCCTAACCCAAACCCAGACCTGACCCAAGTCCAGGGTTTTGATCCGGGCCTTATACCCTTCCGGGCCTAGCCCTGGCCCATGGTCCCTTCTGACCCGTCCAAGGCACAATGGCCCAACGAGCTGGCCGGAAGATCGAGCTGGTGACGGTGAGAGTTACGAGGGTTTTAACTCCGGCGAGCCCTCCGGCCTCCTCACGGCGGTGGATGACATCTGAAGCTCGGGAGAGGGAGGAGAAGCCGGAAAGAGGACGACCGAGAGCGTCTCTCACCTGATTCTGCTCTCCCGTCCTCGGCACGGCGAGAAACGAAGAGGGGAGCTCGTACAGGGTCGTCAACGGCGATGGCGACCGGCTCTGGTTCGCGTGACAGCGACGACGGCGGGTCTCCGAGCGGGTAGAGGAAGAAGGGTTAGGAGGGAGAGAAACCGGAGCTTCGGTGTTGCCCTTGCCGTCACGGGGTTCGGATTTGGACCGAAGATTCGTGTCGCCGGCGTCGGTTTTGTCGAGAGAGGAGAGGGTTGTAGATCTGGGAAAGAGAAGGGGAAAGGAGGTGGGTTTGGTGCGTCTGGTGGTGAGGGTGTCAAAGGTGGAGGGGGGTAGTCACGGTGAGGTTCGATTTGCAAGGAGGAGCGTTGCCGGCGAGCTGAATCGCGAGGTAGGGAAGGACGGGAGCAAGGGAGATCGAACGAGGAAGAAGACGCTCCTTCTCGGGAAGTGTGCGCTGAAATGGGAGAAGAGATGAGGCGCGTTAGGGTTAGAGGAGGTGTGGGTCTGGGCCTGGCTACGTGGGCCGCGTGCGTTGTGTGGCCGGGCCATTTCTGGCTCGGGCTAAGCCCGAGCCTGGGCTGACCCAGTGTCAAACCTTATTCTCTTCTTTTTTTTTGAATTTCTTTTTGCTTCGCACTCGTTCCAAACATCCGACCCGCTTTCCAACCTCGATGCTTTAAAGTCGTAAATTAAACTATTAAATTATCAGGTCTTTACAGACGCTGTCATCGCCGTTGAGAAACCCCCTGCCTCTGCCTCTGCCGTCTTCCTCAGCCTCACGGAACCCTAGCCGTCTCACCTCCGTTCCCAACTCAGGCCAGGACGAGACTCGGGCCTAGGGCTCAGGCCAGGACAGATCGGGCCTGGACTCGAGTCTGAGTTGGGCCTGGACTCGAGTCTGAGTCGGGCCTGGACTTGGATCTGGGCCGGGCTTGGACTTGGGTATGGGTCGGGCCTAGACTTGGGTCTGGATCGGGTCTGGACTCGGATCCGGGTCAGTTTTGGATCCGGTTTCCGGATTCGGGTCGGACTCGGGTCAGGGCCGGGTCAGGAAAGTTTAATTAATAATATAATTAATCTAAAGGACGTAAATCAGATAAATTAAAGGACTTAACCGATAAATTAAAGGACTTACTTGATAAATTTAGAGGACTGTTACGGACTGGACCGGGACTGATTACCGTCCTTATTTGTTAAAATCAGGCTTTGACCTCGATCGTGGAGAAGACCGGAGGTAGGCCCGGACGTCAGCAGCTAGGCGATCCAGATAGAGACTGAGAGGTAGGGAAATACCACAGAACCTTACTTTATTACGTACGTACTAGAACGCATATAAGGAAACCTTAATAATCGGATAAATAACTAGTATGCATATATGATGGGATTAACTAGCGTAGCCTTATAAATTGTGAACCACCTACGAGCCATGTCATGTCGTAGGTGTTGGTATGCTGTGCTGGTAGAATCAGGCCATATCGCGCCTGTAGGGTTGCTTGTTGATTGTGTTTACTTGTGTGCTCTTTGCTTTAAAACCGGTTAATGAATAACGAGCATGTAAACGAGTCGAGGTGAACTTAGTGATGCATATTACGGTCTTGAACGTTTTGATGCTATCTATGTAATATGTGAGTTGTGGACTTTGGGGAAATGGATGACGGTTAAACCGGTGGGGTTACCATGTTGAGTGTGGTGTCGGTAAGTGATGGTAAGTGCGTGATGGTTACGGGAGTAAATTGAGATTGTGATTGTGGTACTGTGGTTACACGAGAAAGGTGGTTTCCCTACCTTCCGACCTAGAGCCGGTAAAACGCTGTGTCCCGCGAAGAGGTGGTTTCCCTACCTTCCGACTAGCACTCGGTAAAACGCTGTGTTGTTCCGCGATGAGGTTGTGCCGCGAAGAGGTGATTTCCATGCCTTCCGTGTATCGGTAAAACGATGTGTCCGCGATGAGGTTGTTCCGCGAAGAGGCGATTTCCCTGCCTTCCGTGTATCGGTAAAACGCTGTGTTCCGCGATGAGGTCGACCGCCTATCCCGACTATGTGTTGGGGAAGTTGCGTGTGGCTACGCCGGGCCGAGCGGGTTGCTCCCGAGACCGTGCAATTGTTATGAGTTGCGTGTGATTGCGAATGACTTGATTGTGATTGTTTGATGATGAGATTCAAGTGTGAGGTTTCCCGTGTAATTGAAAGTGTCGTCTTTGGGTTATCCGTGAGTCTGTCGTGAAAGTGTCTGGACGGGGAATTACGGGATAGTTTGTGGTCGAGTAAAGTGAAAGTTGCTTAATTTGAGATACATGTCTCATTGTCATCTTCTCCTTTAAATTGCTAAAAGTTAGTTTGGAAACGTGCTAATACTACTTTATTGGGGAAAGTGTTGTGTATTTTCCTACTGAGCGTCAAGCTCACCCCTTTCCATGTTTTCTACAAGTGATAGCTATGGTTTGGATTAGAGGGTTACGCAGAACTTGGGAGTTAGCGGAGACCCGGGTTTATTTTATGTTTCTTAGAGACGTACTGTATTTTCGACTGTTGTATTTGACTGAGCGTAGGACTCAGATTTTTAGACCTTGACTATTTTTTATATCTATCTACAGTTTTGAATTTAATTATGTATTTTTAAATCGTTTTCTATACAAATCTCGGTTCACGTCTCGAGTCCGGTCAACACCGGATTTAGGGCGTGACAGATGGAGATTCTTTCAGCGACTGGGGAGTCGTCCGACCATGAGCCATGCCTTGCGGGACAGAAAGACAGGCCGGAATCAAAGGGCTTCTATCCCAATTAGGAAGACAGAGTCCTAGACCCAGAGCCTTAGTCGTAGTTTGAGGGAGGGCTGCCATTAGTGCCTCCCCAGGAGCATCAACGATCGTGTCCGTCATCGGTGCCTTTCCTTTTGCTGCGTCACATGGAAGAGGGGGACAGAGGGCAAGCGATGGAGTATCGGGGACGGTGAACTGAGAATCAACAACCACCGTGAATGGTGGAGTCGTGGGCGGCGGTAAGGTACGTGGGGTCGAAACCACCACCCTAGGTTTCACCGGGCATCCTCGACGCGGCTTTGTCGGCAGTAGCGGGTGAGAGGTCCCAACAAAGAAGGGAACCACGGCTAAAGACGAGGCGGTAAAAGGAGTATGGGTGATCGGCATGAAGGGAATTGCAGACAGCAACGGTGGTGTGGGAATGGTGTGCTTCGGTTTTCTCTTTCGTCGAGAAGTTTAAGCTGGAGGGTTTGCTGTACACACAATCTTCAAGGGCGAGGACTGCGTGGATGGCGATATAACCAAAGTGGGTTGGAAGAGAACAATCTAATCCTCATTTAACATAACAAGAAATTAAGATCTAATCTTATTATCAAACAAAGTGGGTTGGAAGAGAACAATATATTATTCCATCGGTCTTTAGGGTTTACTATTCTCTTCTCTCTATTTTTCTTTTCTTATCTTCTTCATCTCTACTATCAACCGTCGTCCCAGCCACCATGATATTTCCACCATCTCCGATGACACTCTTTGTCCGTCGCCATATGCCGCACCCTAACCCCCCCCTCTTAATGAGTCATCTGATGCAATACGGATCGTGGGTCCGCCTCTCGGGTGACAACATCGGCCACACCTAACACCGCCTCCACCTCCCCATCGGCATGACATGTCTAACGAAATAGAATCTCCTTCCCATGATCTCTCCTCGCGCACTGACGCCACTCCAAAGACATCTCAACACATAGGAGACCATGATGACCCACAACTGGCTACCGTCTTCTTTCCCTGGTATACTCCTTGGACGACTGTCGAGAAAACACCGACATATTCAAGTTGAGACGGGGAAAAATTTATGAATTTACTGTGACAATCACCAAGAGAATAGGGAATCACCCTCTAATATACCCCCTGGTAGTACCAGGTGTATTGTTATAGGACCAATATTCTGTATGTCAATAAAACTTTATACAGTTGAAGTTCCCAACACTGCGACATTTCCCACATCGTTACCCATCCCTCGAAACCCAGTGTAAGTTCTATCCTCTCATGGTTCCCCACCGATCGATCTCCGCATTCTATCATGGAACCCTTGTCATGAATTCAAAATTGGCCATTCTGCAGCGAATCATGGGTTTCCATAGGGGGATAGGATGTCATAAAACATCATCTATGAGCAGTCGTTATCGCAACTAGAACAGATTCAAGATGTCAACAGGGAGCGCATGCGCGGCGTATGCGTATCCATACTTATCCGGTTGTAGTTTTGTTTCCTAGTTTAAAGATACTTTCTTGGTTCCTTAACCTCTAGAGTCATGATCAGGGTAAATCTCTTAGTTTTCTTGTTTCAGATACTTTCTTAATAGATATCTTCTCTATTATAGAAAGTCTCTGAAACAAGAAAACTAAGAGATTTACCCTGATCATGACTCTAGAGGTTAAGGAACCATAGGAGCCAGGATACAAAGGTAATGAGAGCTATAAATACAGTGATATTCATTCAAGCTAGTTCGGATCGATAACTACATTTCAGAGAATATTATGTAAGTCGTTTTCGTTCATCTTGTAGTCTTCAAGGACTATTGTGTGCATTGCACTTGTGCTCATGACTTCAGAGTTCTCAAGCGTGTTGGATTAACGTGTTGAGAATCTGAATGAAGTAACTCAAAGTGAATGTTGTTGTGCTCAGGTTGTGCATCGTAACTGATCGAGTACATGAATTGTGTTCTTGCGATTGAAGTATCACAACCATCTTTTGAAGAACAAGATCAATCCGAGATTGTAAAGACTCGTAGAGTAGAACTGAGATGGGATATCAAGTTCAGGGGAGAGTCTGATTTTGGTTTGTCACTTTATAATAATAGCATAGGTTTGATCTAGATGATATGAGAAACTTGTATGTTGATTATTATACTATAGTGAAAATCTTTTCACTGACAAAGTGCCCCTAAACGTAGATGATGACGCACCAAGCTGAGAAACCAATCTCATGCTTCTTATGTGTGATTGATTGTCTCTAACTCAGTTTCCATTTTATTGTAAAGCAAGATGCCAAGATGTTAGTCCACAAATCTGAACATCTTGAATAACATCTTCCTTATGCACTTCAACGGAATTTCAAGTTTTAAAAATGTAAACGTGTGAGGAGAGTTTGAAATATGTGTAGTATATATAGGATTTTTTCATGAAAATGAAAACATTGGCCAAATCAGTGTAAATTTTCTTTCAAATTTCGTTACAAGTGATACACGCCAACTTTTCTAGGAGAACAGAATGAGTATGCCTAAATAGTAGTTTGATTCCGGTGACATATACTTCTCCTTCAACCACAAAAAAAAATCAATCATTGGATGATGGTTCATGTGCCCACTCCCAATTGAGTGCTTCTAATGTATGACTGTGAAATTGGATGCATTCCAAACAATACATTGGGATAGATACTGTGTCATTTCATCGTCTACATACCGGATCTACTAGCAATTTGCAATATATTTCAGCCTAAGGAGAAGGTGAGAGTCACCACCAGAAGAGACAAAAACGGTGCCATGAAAAATGAGGCCAGTCAAAATTCAGACGTCAGACACAGATGAGGTTCAATAATCTATGTAGAGTGGGGATTGTGACAGTAGACTTGTGGTACCATCATCACCACTGGTAAACAAATAAATGGACATCAATGAACATGGTTTTTTTTACAACAACACTTCCTCAGTATCCTGAAACTAGGACGATGTCTGAATGTTGATTGCGCTTATATAGATAGAGCTTGAGTTTCTGCTCTTGCTGATTTTTTATGTCAGGTTCTTGTTTTGTTAGTTTCGATTGTTTGTTGGTTACTGTGTAAATCTGTTCTTTTTTGTTTTTTTTTTCATATCAGAGGCTTTGGGATGATCCTCATTTTCTATGAGTTTGGATATCCTAGCTTAGTAAATCGTTCCTTTTGCAAAGCCTTTTCTAATAAAATCATCATCTATAAAAAAAAAAGGTAAACTTCATCCCATTGTCCTAAAAAAATTTGTGTTTCATCCCACTACCCTAACCAAACTTTGTTGTACCTCACTACCTAACGAATCTTTTAGTTGCACTTTCATACTCGCCGTCAACTTGACATCCATTTTTGGATGGAAAATAGTAAAAAGTCCAAAATACCCCTCACTAACACTCAAATTTTCAACGGTATGTTATTGGTTTTCAAAAATTCTTTTTATTTATTTATTTATTTATTTTATATAAATCAGTTTTTTATTTTATAAAAAATCATAATTAACTTTAAAAAATTAGTTTATTCTTCAAAAATTCAGATTTTATTTTTTAAAATTAGTTTTTATGTTAAAAATTAATATTTTATTCAAAAAAATCAGAATTATTTTTATAAAAATCACTTTATATATTATAAAAATTAGATTTTTAATTGTTTTATTTTAAGTTTATTATTTTCATCAAATCGTATATATTTTTTTCATAAATTCTTCAATTTCACGAACATGAATTAACCCCTTCATCCAATATTCAATACCCACAACCCAAAACCAATCCAATCTTCAATTCACATAACACAAACCATTTATTATCGGATTAAAACTAGAACAAAAATTCATATTCATTATCAAAACATGTAGTTAACTACATATCAAAAACACAACTGCTATACATGATTCGAATCCACTTTCCCCAGTTCTCACAAAGAACAAATTAAACCCACTTCCCCCAATTTCTCACGAAGAACAAATCAAACCCACTTTCACCCCATACCCCCCAAATCAAACCCACTTTCACCACATACCGATGTCGATCTCCCTCTCCCCGTGCATATCTTCATGTCCCAAATCTCCAGAAGACATCATGCAGATCGATGACGACGACATCGTGAGCGACTTCGAGGGGAACTCGAACCTCTTCTGAGCGGAGAGGTTCGGGAAGGAGTTTCTGGGCATGAGTGATATGTGGGTCAAGCACTGTGGGATCAACCACACCGGTAGCTTCAAGGATCTGGGCTTGACGTTCCTCGTCAGCCAAGTCAATCGGTTGAGAAAACTCAACCAACACGTCGTCGGAGTCGGTTGCGCCTCCACCGGCGACACCTCCGCCGCCCTCTCCGCCTACTGCGCCTCCGCCGGAATCCCCTCAATCGTGATGATGGGGTGTACGCGTGAGGAGGGAGAGAGAGGAAGTCAAAAATAGGTTTTAATTTAGGGTATAAAGGGATTAGGGGTATATTAGGTATTTTTTGGAAAATTTGGGTCATGTGCCATGCACATGACCTTTTTCCATCCAAAAAACTAACGGTAGGTACTAACATGCAACTAAAAGTTTCGTTAGGATAGTGAGGTGCAACAAAGTTTGGTTAAGGTAGTAGGATGAAGCTCAAGGTTTTTTAGGACAGTGAGATGAAGTTTGCCCTAAAAAAATGAACATGATTTTCGTAAAGTACAGCGGACTTTGTTGTTTCGTTATTGTGTTTGATGTTTGTATTCAACAAAAAAGAACAGATGTAATTACTTGCCAGTAAAATGAATATAAATAGCAGGATGTAAGCAATGAAGAGAATGTGCAACTTTCACTACGTGGCTAGTTGATGTTGTTGCATAATGCAATGACAAATGAAGAATCAGATGATTTTCAATTCTAAGCTTCTGATTTCACTAAACAAAACTAATTTAATCAGGTCATTTAGTGCAACGCCCAGCTTAAAAGTATAAGATTTTAGTTACTAAACCGAATAGCCTCGTAAACGTTTATGTGAGGCATTAAAGTTTTGCTTTGCTTAATACCAAAACAGGACTTGCTGTATTCCCAGGTCTTGATGAAGCTCAATTCTCATCTACAAACATATTGCACAGATATACTAAATCATAAACAAGAAGAGCCAAAAAAAACACAGAGGAAGATTTTGCAAGCTCCTAAACTAAAAAGTGTGATTCTTCCTTCATCATAAGTTGCACAACTCACTAAACATCACTGGGAAGTTTGAAGCAAAACAGTTTCCTGTTGTTGTCGAGACATGCTAAAGCACAATCATGCTCTAGGGCTGTGATGGTGAAGGAGAACTTGGAGGTTTGAGATCCGGATACTGAAACCACAGAAGAAGATACAAGAAAAGCACAAATATAATCAGATCATGTATATTATCAAATGCAAATCTAAACTAGTTGGAGAGCAGTGGAAGTAGTATTACATATGGGTACGGCAATTGGGGTCTCTGAAATCCACCACTGGACTCAGGAGCGGATTTTACTTTTAATTTCTGTACAGTGCTATCAGCAGAAACGGGCTCTGCCGGTGCAGGAAGAGCCTTGCCAACAAGAGGCGATGGTAGAAGAGCCTTTCCAATTGCCTGAAGAATAATGCATTTAACTGTTTAGAAATTGAGAGACAACAACAGAGAACGTTTCTCAAATGTCGAATGCCAAGTTACCTTAACATCATCAACAAGGTCTTTTGGGGCAACCTTAGTGTTCAAGAACTCATCAACCTGTTTTAGAGTTGCTCGACGGTCCTGTCATACAAAGCAATCATCTTAAGATGTAGTTCACAACATTTGGAATAAATTACATTTCAAAGACAATCAAAGGAGGCTAACCTCAGCAATTAGGAGTTTCTTGCTCACAAACTGAACGAGTGCGACCGAGCCCAAAAGTTGAAGTACTGTTTCGATCTATATAAATTATAGAAAATCATTGTAAGAGGATTGCATGTCAAAACAGTCACTTCCATCAAAAAATGAATAGAAGGAAATAGAAAGGGAATCCCAACCTCCGTGAACGCTAACAAACCAAATCCAGTAGCTGCAGCAACTGCAAGGGAAACTGACAAGCCTTCGGAGCCATCCTGCAAATAATTTCCATCAAATATTTTATAGAAATGCAATTATATATCACAGTTACAATAAGGTGGGACACATACTCCAATCGCACCGCTGAAGGCATCAGTCAAATTGCCAAGATCAAGATTCAAAGCTTTCCTCGGCTCTATCCAAGGGAGGCCACTGTTCTGCATAGTTCCACCCATGTCATGTTTTTTCTCAGTATTACTAATAATCAAAATCTTATTAAAACACAGATGCCAAAAATATTGAATACAAAATAAACAAGGGAAGGAGAAGGAACAGTACAATCCATCCTCGGGGTCCTTCTGCTCCATCTTTTATGGCATAAGCAGCTTTGAATCCATTTACAGTAACCAACTCTGCGACGAGCTCAGCGTTCCCATCAAATCTAGCTTCCATGAGAAACTCAGTAGCATTACAAACATATACCATTGTAGTGAAAAAACAAAGAGAGCTTGCATTCTTACAGAGATAAGATAACAAGTCATATAACACGCAGATAAAGGCAAATATCCAATACTTCACTATATATAGCATTCACACTAATAACCTTTTTTTCTTCTTCTCTCGCTATAACATGAACAAGAATACTTGCATGTTTTGAAATCTAACAATTTATATTCTGACCGGAGAACACAGCAAACAAACATGAAAAACTAAAACTTCCAATTAATAAGTGTGTTATCTACACGAATTCATCAGAATAACAGACAAATGCATCATAGCAGGATGGAAAATCATGAGTTGGAGGTTAAGCATTGGAATAAGAAACTAAGCACAGAAGTTGATTTGCTATGCAGTGGACAAACTAGTGATTGTTCAGTCACACGCTGCAGATTTTGGGTAACAAATAATACTATCACTTGAAGTCAATGGCAGTGTAAATTTTGGTTGATTTCTCAAAGTGTCTGTCAATCATTCTGCAAGTTACAAAGCTGCATGAATTTCTAATAACAACGAATAAGTCCCTCATATACGATGGATTTTAAATCAGCTAATGCGGTGAAAATAGGCATCATTAAAATTAATATTCAACCTGGATGCATGCCTAATGTATGATACAACTCATTGAAATCTTGTATGATGCACAAGTAAATGAATTAGTAGATAAAGCAGTATATAGTAATGAGAGAATAAATAAAGTGGGATGTGGCTCCTTACTTGTCTAGGATGAACAATGTGGTATTTGGTGGGTCTTTGAACTTCAAAGCCAGCTTCTTCAAGAAACCTGGCTTATCCTCCCCTTTGTAGACAAGAGACACAGATTTCTTCCCCAGACCCTTCACATTTGGGGTACCCACTGTCCTAATTTCCCCTGGTGCCCTTATGTCAAGCAATTGGGCATTTGCATCAGCACCCAGCTTCTCATACGCACTTGTCGCTGAATCTATCCCCCATGGCTTAGGCTTCTTCAGCAACCGAGACAGAACCGATGGAACGGCCAAAACAGCCACACCACCGACTATAATGGCAGGGTTCTCCACCCCAAAACTGATAACACCGTCAAGACCCAAATCACCACCAGCAACAACATCAGGGGAGGTCATGGACTGCTGCAGAGCCTCCTCATAGGTCAAGGCTCTGGCAAGCTCAGCACTGACCACTGAGGACAGCAGGACAATACCCCCTAGAAAGCACTCTCTCCGTGTTGATCTAGCTGAAATGGAGGTTTTGAGTGGAGAAATGGAGAGGGACAGTGATGGTGAAGATGAAGATGAATTTTTTCTGGGTTCTGTTCTTCTATCAGAGAAGCAAGATATGGGTGGCAAGACTGCTGCTGCTGCTGTAAGGGCCTCCATGGCATGATTTGTCTATGAAAAAACGGAAGATTTGGGCAGATTTTATTGTATTAGTTTCAAGGATGATTGGTTTGTGCGTATGGGGAGCAAGAGAAAATGTGAAAAGCCAAACCTTAGCTCCAGTTGGTGCAGTTTAGAGCAAGGAGATGATGACATGGCAGCCGAGATGGAGATTGCGCTAAGGTGTTGGATAACACGTGGAATCTAAGAAAGATTAGTTATTTCGGACAGCTTTGATGACTTTTGCTCCCGATAACACGTCTGAAGAAGCTTTCACATGGATTTATTTCCATATTATTATTAAAAACCCACAAACAAATTTCCATCCTCATTTCCATCCCAATTTGGTATATGGTCACAGAAACTATTTCATTCAGTTCAAAATGATGGACTTATTTACACTAAGTATTTATGTCTAACAGAAATAACATTTTTGATTGCCTCTATGGGTCTCAAGAAGGCGATCATTACAAACCCAAAATTAAGTTACACTTTAGCATGATGAAAAACAATTATCATTTACAGAAGATCAAAAAAGTAATCCAGACCTTGGCCGATTTCCCAGATAGAGATGCCCGTTCCTGATAAACGAGCTTCCTCAAGCCGCAGAGATATTGACATTAATGATGGATAAAAAACTACATGCTTGATATGGCTGTCGTCCATGTAAAAGAATAAATGTTCTCCACTCTTCTGGTTCCACTGCAACACAGGTTTGTGCTTCTCTAACAATGACAAGTAATTTCCACCAGTAATAGCTCCACCACCATCACCTGCACTTTCCCAATCATCATCACCCACTTGCAGACAAAATATTTACAACAATCTGCTTCAGACATACCTTCTGAAAGGATGAAATCATTTCCATAGAAATTGATGCCTAGAAATATCTTGGGTGCCAGTACGCTTCTCCTGGGGTTCCCAAGGAGCAGCTGCAGGACTGACCTGATCCACTCCAGAGGTGCATTAGGGCCTGGACTCTGAGGACCTGAGAAGTCGTATGTCATAAGTGAGTAACCATCTACAGCATCACTCAGGCCCTGAAGATCCCCTGCCCCAAAATCATATGGTTGAAGCTTTTCTGATCTTGGTGGCCCTATAACATATATCAGCTCCAGATGTTGCTTACTACTCCTTTGAGAACTCACAGAATGTAATGCATGTCCAAGCTGTTCTACAAACCCAAGTGCCTGAGCTTGCAGATAAAGATAAACTATATCAAATTACACATAATGGCAAAGAAGAGATAGTTAATGGTTCTGATCTGCCAGCAATGAAATGCTCCCAAAGTAGAAATGTTTGTATCTCTTCAGTATCTATCACCAAAATAGACAGACTGTACAAGATTTAAACTCACTTTCTCATACACCTCTATGCTCCTTAAAAGCTTAAAACACTGATAACTCAAATACCCCATCCGTCCCAGAATAAGTGCCCCACTTGACTGTTTGAAAAGATTAATAATTCAATTTTTTTTCTTGACACTCTACTATTTACTCTCATCTGTTCCCATGTCCCCATTACCCAAGTTACCCTAACTAACTTAGGATGACAATGGTAATCCATGGCTAATTAACTAATTAATATTGAATGAGACATCTATTTTAGGACATCTGTTTTAGGAAAGTTGAACACCTATTTTAGAACAGATGGAGTATACACATCAACAACTGCAATAACAAGGAGAAATAGAATATATAGAAAAGGTGTTAACAAAATATAAATAAAAATGGACTATACATAAGCTACACTCCAATATACCAAAGAACTAACTAGTAACTTAGTACAAGCACTTAGAAATAACCAAATTGAAAAGATTGAGGAATGCATATAGGTTTGCTCAGTATCATTTGATTAGTATAATCCCAAGAAAACAAACCATGAATCAATATATACTTCCATTGAATAAAAAGAAAATGAGTTTATCAGAAAAGATACTTGCCATAACCCGCAGTTCAGGATCATGCAAGACACCATAAGCTGCCCACCTAGACCAAGACTCTAACACAATACCATCATAATCCATTTCCCTATACGTTTAAAAGACAATCCGCAAACAAATTGGTCAGAAAATGAAGTGCCTTCACGTAATTATGAACATAGATTGCAAAACTAAATACTAGAGAGGACATGCAAATAATATAAGCTCATAATTATAATGATAGTAGGTCATGTAAGCTCGGAGTATAAAGGAAAGAACTCCCATATAAGATTTCCTGCAGCATAAAGGCCTAGCCATAGATTATTTTAGACAAAATAATTACTTTCCAACCAGTGGATCTCATAGTACGAGATCTGGGTTACCTCCCATATTGATGAATTCATATTATTTATTGACTAGGAATGATCTAGGTTTTCCATTGCTGGAGACAACGGGAAATGCTTTCCATTGCCTCAAGGCAAAATTAGCCCGAAGTCTTGAGGTCATTTATAAGTTCTATTAACAAGTCAACTGACACCAGATCGGTACCATATCTGCTCTAAGGCATGTTTGATGGTTTCACAACACGAGTTTCATATCGTCCTCCACGACCACCAATTGACACACTGAATTCATAATCAACTACTAAATTGCACTAGAAAGCTACAAGGTTTTAAAGTATTATTAAAAGCGATAGATAAGGGCCTGATAAAGAAAAATGGCATGCAAACAATTCTTCAAGAACATAATTAAATTTTTTGAAGGACAAACTAGGAAGTGGAGTCATACTTGCACTCTGTGACAATAAGGTTAATGGCTTTATCCCTCAGCTTCTTCTTCCTAAGCAGTTCCTTTGGAAATGCTTCCAGAACAACTCTTGGCAAGACCTATATGTCAAGAAAGGATTTTGATGGTATAAGACTAACATTCATTCAGATTTGCAATTGATAGTGAGTAATTTGCACATATACAAGGTAGATGTTTTCAAAGAATGACAACTAATTAATAATTTTCAATTTACTGAAAGTTACAACCGGCAAAAAAGTGTATTACTGTTAGTATATGTATAAGCTTTATTTCATGCTTCACCACATTACCAATATAGTTTCTGTTTCTCTTCCTTCTACATACTATTGTGGAAATTTCCCATTAGGTTATAGCTAATGCAATAATAAATGAAAAATGAGAATTTGATCATACCAGAGCATCTCCATGCACCCTTAGATCTGACATCCAGCCCCTATCGGCATTGTGTCTCCCTTCCAAAACTAAGGTAGTTCCCTGACTGGCAATAGAAAGAATGGATAAGAGCTGTTAAAAACTCGTATGAAAACAAAACAAAAGCTTTATGTTCTTTCCGAGATACGTTAGAATAGATAGACTCCTCTTTTGTTTGCTAATCCTAAGTTGGATCTTATGAGAACTAGGGGAAGAAGTACCAGTAAAAGAATAGGTATACGTGGTAATTTTGTGGGAAATGTAGAATGGAATATAATAGTTCTAAAAAAGACTCCTGTAAGTACTTTTTTGTCGCTCACTCAATTGCCGAAGATAAAAACATCGTAGTGAAATTATGATGACGACATCAAGTATCTCCCACAGTGTACAGTATAAGTTTTGGGTTATGAATTACTGTTAATTCTTTTCAAAAGGCATCATCCCTAACAAAGCACTACCTGTAATATTTAGGCATCATCCCTAACAAAGAGAATAAAAGAATTTCAGAAACCACAAGAAGCAACATTTCCAAAACTTCGGTGGGTACAATGTCGACTTAGGGGATTCAAGCACTAGCATAAACATCCTCAATACAAGCTTAAAAAAATATAATAAGATAAAGCATACCTTTTCAAGTCATACCAGACAGGTGATAGATGTGTAAACTTAGAGTTGAACCTCTTTGCCAATTCATAACCCCTAGAGTTCCTACACAAATTAGAGATGAATATGTAACTTGCACCCTAACATGAAAGGGAAGCTATAATATTGACATAGTATGCAAGCACAAGTGCGAAACCAAAAACCACGTGAAAATTATGCTACAAGTTTTCTAAGGAGGAAGATTATGCACCATGCCACTCAATGCCAAATGCTAGATGGATAAATGTACTGCAGTTTCACTCCCTACCCTAAACACACTGCATTTAAGAACATTGCAAACTTGAAGGGTCATGATATGAAATGCTTCAGTGTTGTAAAATAACTTAAAAGCTTTGGAGTAATATAAAACGAAAATAAAATCAAACATTTCTTCTTCATCCAAAGGAACTAAAATCCCTGATAGTGATATCAATATATCATACTTGACCAAAATAAGAGATTACTACATGTAAATAACATCAAAGAATACTCTTGTCATGTGATGGTATGCAAAAAAACAGGTGATAACCCAGACGAAATGCTTAACTAACTAAACCAAAAGGGTTATAAGAACATACCAGGGAGTAATGTATGCTAGTACAGGATATGTATACTGCCGCTGCGACCCATTCTCAGAAGCTCTTGAGTTCTCCTGAATTTCTTAAGAGGTTAAAACACAAAATAGCATGTGAAACTCACTAAACTTTCAATCAAATTGGAATAGCTGAATTTCATTTTCTATCATAACTAAACATTCCCTCAATTTTTGGTAACAAAAGAATTGAGATATAGCTAAACCAATAGAGAGTTATAAGTCTGATTTCCAATTAATTGAATTTCTCAAGCTTGACCTCTGTTGATTAATTTGAACTAATTTCGTTACTCGGCAACAAAACAGAGCAATGCAGGCGCAGAAAGTAAGACAACTTACAGCGAGGATTTCCTGGTAGCTAATGTCCGGTTTTACAAGGGCGCGGCGATGTACGTATGAGTCCGGAAGCTTCACAGGAGTAGCGGAGAATTTGATACGGTATACGAGTACGGAAACGGCAGTAGAGACGATGAAGAAGAAGACAAAGATGAGGACGAGTTTGCGATTCGAAGATGAGTGGGTGAGTTGATCTTCATCTTCATTCTTGGGCGATTGAACTCGGGGCTTTTGACGATCCGAAGTGGATGCGGCTCGGCGGTCTCGCTTCTTCGCCATTTTGGGATTGACTCGGAACTCGGGAGCACACAAGTAGCAATTCTCCAGTGTGTGTGATTACTGACACGTGTATTAGATGTACAAGAAAACGACGCCGCTCGGTAGGCAGTGCTACGACACTGCGTTTTATCGCTGACTTGTTCTTCAGACTCAGGTCGGGTAATCTTGCAAACATGGAAACCAACTTCTTCCACTCTCGGTCTACTCCATCGCCTCCCGCTATTTGAAAGATGCTGTCAAGTGTATTTGTACGACCGGGCCTTTGGATATGGTGTTTTTTTTTTGAAGGGCGAACGATGGATTGTATTATCCTTGTATGTGAAACTTTATAAATAGCACTAAAATATCCTGAGTTCACAATAAGTCCGAGTCTCTTATAGGACATCCGACGCTCTTGAACCCGTAGAAATAGTCTTGTTTACATCCTAGACAACGATATTATTCCTACGATCTACCCGATCATAAAAATTGAAATAACCGAAAACAAAACAACAGACTAAAATCCAAGTAAAACAACTCGAAACGGAAACTAAAACGGAATCAAAATACACCAAACTAAAACAGAAACAAAACAATCCTAGAGGGCTCTAATAATTCTTCATGGTGCATCACCTACAAGAAAATGACAAGGAAAAATCTAAGGATCACAAGAGAATATGAATAAAAACTAACTCAAAATTGTTTTTCTTAGGACAAAATCAACTAAAAGGTGTGCATACGAATGGAAAAAGACCTTACACGATATGTTCTCATCACTATCCTCCCATCCGTCGATTCGACAAGTATAATTTCTTGTTCATAGAGATCATATAGTCGATCGATCAACGAGTTCAGAATGTATCCACGACATATCAATTCATCTTCCTTACGCTTGTTGCGTTCCTTCTTCAAATCTTTAGTGTCATCAAGCATATGATCAGGTATGATGGTGAGGTCAGCTTCAAGCATATAGAAAATCTTCATAGCCGTAAGCAAGAACACCATACGATCCTTCCACAATTTTAGTTAGTTCCGCCAAACGAGCCAGTTTAGAATCTGCATAAATTTTGTCACTTTGAATTTGAGCCTTCGCGGTAGCAGAGAACTCCGATTCCATAATTTGGACATGATAATGACTACACGAAAAAGTTATAAAAAAATGATTACCTCAAGTTATTTTTATTTTTGCAATTGTCTTTAATATCTTTTAGGGTTAAAGGTAGAAACCTATCCTTTTGTTTTGATTATGGTTGACAACTTATTGTTGGTGACCAAAACAAAATGGTAGGTTTTTACCATTTCCCCCCAATTGAAAAGGTCTCATCAATAAAATTTTCATTTATCCGTGTTATAGAAGAAACTTATGACGGGCATCCCCTATGCTTGTTTTACACAACAAAAGTTACAGCACTAAATCTATATCCATTCGATTACCGAAAATGGATTTATACATCACTTACGAGATGCATTTTTTGCATCTAAGATGAGAAGAAAATCTAAGATACTGCATACAATTCAAAAGGTAAAATTGTTTAAAATACATGCTGAAAGATATTTAGATTACAACATAAATCAGATTACTATACTACACACGTATGTACAAGAAATCGTAGACGTGGATGTATCTCAAACAAAATTATGTCCATACGCAGGGAGCAAAAATCTAAACAGAAAACACTATAGACCTCACATCTCACAAACTTGGATCAACCACAGTAAAATCAGGCTCAGTTGGTTTCTGGGGTAGCAATGGGGGTAGCCTCTGCTGCAATCTAGTGCTCCGCGACCCCTTCTGGTTCTGGCGCAGGGCTCGTAGTGCATTGGCTGCAAATTTTGATGCATAAATGGTGGCTCCAAGGCTCGGGGATGCACCACCATCATTTGCCAAAGCATCTTGCAGCCTATCTTCAGCCTCACGCAAAGCCTTATCAAGCTTCCTCTTGACATGCCGGCGCCAAGCTGCTTGTATGAAACAAACCCCCCAAGTCCTCCACTGTAGTGAGTAAAACCTGAAATAGATTGTGTAACAAATCCCCCAAGTCAAGACTTAGTATCAATAAGTGAAAGCTTAAACTTCAATATGTCATTAGAAGACTTGCTTGAAAGTCTGCTGCAGTTGTTTGCTGTGAAGACGGCGAAACTGGGAGGCCACAGACTTCAAGTCATCAGCCATTAGAGCAAAGGCTTCAACTTCAGATTCTGCTTGTACAGTTCTGGTGGAAGTTGGGAGGTTGGATGAAGAGTTGGGATCCAAGGCCCATGTGAGAAGCTCTTCCCCACAAAAGTCACCAGCCTTAAGATGAACCGAGTTGAAGAAGCCACTCCTTCCTCCATTGGTGGTGGTCGTCACTATATTGCCTCGCATGATAAAAAGCATGTCATCCACCACATCCCCCTCCCGGACAATGAAGCTCTTCTCTGTGTAAAGCATTGGCTTGAGACGATCACACAGTGCACCTAATAGTTGTGCATCCATTTTCTCAAACAGTGGCACCTGAACAAAGTTAATGACCATTAACCATTTTAATACAATACACATCTGGTAAAGATTGAGGTACATACCCTCATTAGAAGAGCCAAGCAAAGATGGCGCTTAATGTCCCTTCTAAGATCTTTAGGAAGGTTACGAATCAAACTCTCTTCCTCAACACCTCTAGTCTCTTGCCATTTGTAGTGTTCGTATTGCTTAATGCGCTGCCTCAGGTTCTCAGGGAGCATCCGGTGGGACATCCACTGCTCTGCATCCTGTCTTCTCACTCTCATGTCCTCTACTCTCACTGTAGTAGAAGCCAGATATTTCTGTAGTAAATTAACACCACAAATAATTATCATCATTCTTTTCTGATTAACCTAAGGAATGCTTGAGGATTGAACATAGATTATTACCTGCATATTCCCGATAAGTAATGAAAACAATACCAACCCAAATATGGCTATGAAGATAGCAAAGTAAATCTCCCACACATAAGTGCTTGTTTTGAGGTTTTGGCCCAATGAGCTGGAAGGAAGTACATAACATAGTCTCATTAGACCAAGGCTTGATTAACAGAACATGATGCAGAACTAGAGTAAAGTTAATTTCATCAGAAGATGTTTGCATACCTAAGATTACGGAGACCCCACCAAAAGCAGTAGAAGAACTTTTTTAAGAAATCATTTGATTCCACTACTTGAGACTGAAGAGCATCAAGAAATATTCCAAAGTTGAAACTCGAATGGGGATCCTTATCATCGCCTCCAAGAAGATGGCAAGAAGCATTTATAGAAGCAAGTGCATTCGTAAAGTTAAGAAGTGGGCTGCGCTGATCACAGTATAACTCTCTATCATCGCATGTTCTGTTCACTGCACATGCACTTCGCCAGCACTTGTCCTGTCGTTCTATGGAGAACAAGTACCAAAAGGCTCCAACTATCTGGTATGTCATTATTAACTTATGATCAGAAAATTTCATTTCTCTTAGGAATTAGGATTATGGTAAATGTTAGAAATCAGAACCAAACTTACATGACTGGCCAGCATATAGAGGAAGAGATTGATGGCAGCTCCAGCCCAGGCGGTTTCAGCAAATATCCCTGAAGTTCTTGTCACCTCTTTGAACAGAGGATATATGCGAAGCAGTCTTGGCACGAGTTGGGTGAAGATAACAACTTCCAGCATGTCCTTTGTAACTAGTGAAACTGGCCCATCCATCATTGGGATAACAATTAAAACAGCTATCTGATGAGATCAAAGTAAAATGTGTTAAATTGCTTGTGTAACTGGATGCAATAGGGTGTGAATACAATTGTTGTTAAAGATTTAGGAAGGAAACAATACATACCTGTGGGAGTGGAAGAATTGCAAGAATGTCGATGATGAAGTTTGGGTAAAGGTATCTTTTCGCTATGGCAAGGCGATCATCAATTAGCTCACCTCTTCCAAACACTCGTGAAGAAGGAGCAATAAACCCAGTGAAGAACTGAAAGATAATGTGAAGTAGATAAAAGAGATCAAAGAATGTACGAAGAACACAAGCAATGATCTGCAGTTTCTCGTCCAATTTGAGGCATTTTTGCTTTCCATCAATAACTGGAATGTAGAAAAACAATGGATCCAAGGACACTGCAATGACACAAGAGAGTACAAATATTTTATTCCACTTCTGGAGGAATGGTCCCTGGGGGTCAAGAACTTTATTCTTTGACCCCGTCTTTTTTGCTGGCCAAGAACCTAACTTCAATGGTTTTTTCAAGCTTTTAAGCCTTTCAGTCCCTTTCTCAAGCCCATCTCGGATAGAGCTCAAAACTGCATGTACAATTCCTCTTTGATGCTGCCCATATTCAGTATACAACTGTTGGTCAGGACTTGAAGATCGCTCTGAACTCGCCTCTTGTAACCTGAATAACGAAAGAAAGAAGCTTGAGAAACTGAGTGAAAGGTACCACAATCCAATTATCAGCAAGAATATCACATATCTTATGGTAAAATATAAGCTGTAACAAAAACAAATTGGGTTTCTGGACATCATTCCTATGGTACCTGGAGTGGCACTGAGTTTCAAAACCAGCAAGCAAGCAATTTTGTCGAGTTCACAAACTAAACTACATGCATGTGGATGGTCCATATAAAATGAAATAAAGACAAGAAGAAAGCTTCACAATAATACCAAATTTAGGGTAGGTTCAAGTTGCAAACTCTTCATCCACACTTCTAAACCAACCAATTAGAATAAAACCTAATACTCCAAAAACCTTGTACCAACAAAACAATGACTAACCTCAGAAACTTGTTCCGACTCCAGTTCATAACTTGTCCAGAAGAAACCAATCTGCAAATTCTCAAATAAAAACTTCATATGTTAATTTCAATCTGACAGTCACAATCATGTAACTAAACAGGTTCAAACACTAACAGAGATTATCACAATCACATGAAAACCAAACTAATACTTGTCCCCCCAAACCATGATCCCTTTTCAGTAAAAAAAAATACTTCATTTTGGAAATGCTGAGAGATTGAGTTCACAGACGAAACAGAAGAATGGATCAAAAGGGGAAGGGGAAAAAAGGTTTTTGTTACAAGGGTTGGATATTTTGGTCTTACCCTTGAAAATTTTCCGGGAAAACAAACAGATAAAAGTGATTGCAAGGAGTTGGTTGCAGTAAAGGGTGTTTAGAACATAATTGAAGGAATGAAATTTCGTGGAGCAAAGGTTGCAGAAGAGAAGGGAGATAGTTAGAAATTGGAAATGGCATGGTCAGTTAATACTTGATGGTGTTTTAAGAGAAGAAACAGAGGCATGCAAAATCAGAAGACGGAGTCATTAGTCAAGGTCAAGCTTAGCTAATCCATTGTTTGTATTTTCTTAAATTAATGCGACTTTGTGTGTGTGTGGCTTCTCTTCTCTCTGTGGTCCCTTTTTATTATTTTTACTTTTCTGCTCCATTGACTTCATTTTCCACGTCAAGTGCAAATAAAATATTATAATTGTTGACCGAGTCCTGATATTTTGTTAGACTTAGACAAGTTCGTATGCATTAGTCGTCGGTGAGTCTATCGTCCATGTTTTAGTGTTTGATGGTATCCTTAATCTTTGATTAATTAGTTTCTAATACATACTAATTTTTTGTCATCTGAATAGTATCTTTTTTCTATTCTCTTTACAAATTACTCATGTCTTTTAAAAGATGATCAACTTATTTGTTTATTAATTTTGAGACAAGATATAGTTCATAATAATAATTAGAATCGTTTTAAAACAGAACGATTCAAAATATTTAATTATGCTGGCCGTTCAAATAAGAAAGGTTACTGGATTTGAAGAAAAAAAACAAATCATAAGCATGAGAATGCAACTAGGGGAGCAGATGAAACAATAGTAATTTGTGGGGAGCATGTTGTCTTTTGTGGGAAATGATCTTTAATATTATATTACGTCATATTGTTTAAGATAAAAAAAAATATGGGTAATTCCTTTTATTTGAGCGGAAGGTGCATATTTCCATTAATCAATTTGGGTGTAATAACAAGATAATGCATCAGATACTCTCTGATCACTAAGAATAGACATAGAGTATGTAAATATACTCGCAGTTCTTTTCACAATAGAATCGTCCTCCACGGTATTGAGCTGGTGCCCCATGGGCAAAGGCAGAAGGCGGATAGAGGGAACGGGGTACCGGAGATTCTGAAGGACCTCGACGGTAATGATGAAGGCGGGAGGCAACACCTCATACAAGGACCCCTCCCAAGGCCATTCCCTGAGGTCCCGGGCGTCTACCATCCCTCCTTGTGAGGCCGCTTACCAGCCCTCGCCTGGTGGTCTGGTGATGCTTCAGCCCATGGGCGCTTGGCCCTCCCTTGAACCGCTGGAAGAGACCCATCTCCCAGCACAAGGAGACCCCCCGCAAGATCGGTACCCTCTACGACGACCTGCAGCACGGGCGACGGCGGGGTTGGCAGAAACAACTTATCCTTAGCGTAGTGGGCCAAGGATGTAAGGGCCTAGGACCGACCTCGTCGAGACATGGATTGCTTCCCAGCCCTCGCCTGGTTGTCCGGTGTTGCTTCAACCCGTGGGTGTGTATCGTGCCCTGGAGTCGCGAGATCAGTATCCTCTATGGCGAGTTGTCGCACGGGTGACGACGGGGTCGGTAGAACCAACTTATCCCTAGCATAGCGGGCCAAGAATGTAAGGGCTTGGGGTCGACCTCGTCGAGACCTAGGTTGTTTACCAGCCCCCGCCTGTTTAACCCCCATCTCAGGGGGTCCCCCAACGAGAGTTGTACCCTTTACGGCGACCTGCAACGCGGGCGACGACGGGGTCGGTAGGAGCAAGTTCTCCCTAGCATAACGGGCCAAGGATGTAAGGGCCTGGGGCCGACCTCGTCGAGACTTAGTCGCCGGTGGATGTGGGTCCCCTGAATCCAAGTCTTCACATGCGGTCAAGTCCCCATTCCTCAAAATCGGATGTGGTTGTGGCAGCACTAGGGAAGGAGGGGACTGAGCCCAGACTCCCCCCATGTAAGAACCGCCCCCGGTCGATCACGGTCGAACCAGTGATTTTTGGCGAAAGTTGACTTTTCGGCGGAAAAGTCAACCGATGACTCCGGGAGCCATTCGGGACCTTTTCGAGACCCAAAAAGCTTAGCCGTCGTTACGGTTAGCTTAGTTGGGTCGTTTCCTTCCAAACGGGTGATTTTGAGAAAAAGTCAACTCGGGTCAAACTAGGTCTAATTAGAGGCTAAACCAAATTAAATTACTTAAGCTGGATTCATTTTGGGTTAAGGGTGGACCCCACATGGACATGCGTCTATGGTGTCTTGGAGGGGAAGAAATAAGGGAAAAAGGACCAAACTACCCCATTTTTGGGCCATAAGAGACCAAGGGGAAATGGGGGCAATTGGTGTTGGGTCTCGAGGTAGGGTTGGAGATGAACCAACTCCCAGCGGAAAATCAATGAAAACCAAGAGACGATTAAAACCATGAAACAACTAACAAAGAATGGATTCACAAGAGAAAAATTCAGCACTATTTCTTACCAAAAAAAGAACACCGGGTAACGAATGATTGGCTTGAGTCTCCAAGACGCCTACGTATCCACATGGGAATCAAAGCCACGTAGTTCTTCTCTTTGAGGACTCAAGAACACAAAAATGGAGGTGGGAGCTTGCCAAACCCGAAATTGCAAGGGAAGGGGGAGAGAAGTTGTGTTTCCTATTCTTGTCTAGTGTTTGTTATGTTGAAAAAAGATGACTTAAACATAACAAAACTCATACTTGTCCAACTAAAGGCATATGACAAGTATGGTGTCAAGTAAGGTGTAAATAGGACAAAGTATGACTAGACAAGATTGGGTTAGGTGGTGAATCACCAACACCTTAATCCTTGTCTTCCTTACTTAGTACTAATTAATCAAGACTTGATTAATTAGTTCCATGGGTCTTGGTTGCATGGGCCTTTCATGGGCCTCTTGGAACATGGCCCGTGACCATTTCCAACGAGGTCCCGTGATTCGCTCATCGCCTCCAAGCCTTCCATACCGGAAATGTCCAACATTATCCGACGCGATCAATCCCAAGACTCCAAGCCTTGTATTGATCCGTAAAGTCCTATTCACTTACGAGCACATGACCCAAAACCCAGTTTTGGCCATGTCCCGAGAAAACTCCCTTTTGGCCATTCTCCATAAATGTGTCAATGAGTTTCACCCTCCGGTGTGACCCTTAGGTTTATGCATGTCAATAGATCAACGTAAAATCCCATTTTACTTGATCCTATTTAAGTGGCGACTAACGAGACTTTAGTATTGCCTGACACTGCATAACGAATCGACCATGTCGATTCTAACCTTTCTGTCATCCCTGTCATTATCCTTTTATCTCCGATATTCTGATTGAGATAAGGCATAGAGCCGTCATCCTTATTATTCTCAATCACCGTTCCTTGATATGTGAGATGAGTGAAGATATGATACCCAGTATCATGTGCATGGTCATGCTATTCTTTCAGTCACTCTCGATCAAGCGGTCGAGAACCGATATCTTTCTCATACCTCAGTATGAGGGATAAATCCCTTAGCCGCCTTTCGTGTCACTCATGTAGCCCTTCCCCAAGCCAATCCTGGCCGTTATGGAAGCCCTGTTACGGACAACGTTAGGCTCAGGTCAAACTCAGTTGTTGACTACATAGCGATCACAAAAACTCCTTGGTCTAAGGATACATGACAAGCTACGACACTGAATATGTTCATGACTTAATCTATGGCACATATTCATGGCGGGTCGTCCAATATAATGTCCCACATGATATCTATGATCAGACTCCGGAATCCCATTCCAATGACTAACAGAACGTAAGCCATAAAGAGACATCTTTCATACTAGTCACTTCTAGTGAAGCTTTGTTGACTGGGGACCCATCGAGTGTGATCTATCTCGATCTATGGTTCTATTCGCATGGTGGGCATAGATCAGAGCACACATTGATATATTACTCCAACACATAAGTAATATAAAGCCGATTTAATTTTATTGCTAACGATGATATATACATTTGGACATTTAGGATTGAACTATGGGCACTAAGACTAACAATCTCTCACTTGCCCTAGTTCCTATCTAAACTCCAATATGTCCCCCATCGACTTTACATGTCTAACATGTTCAGGCAGTGACACTACCTTAGTCAAAGTGTTGGCTATGTTATCATTTGTTGCAATATAGGTTATCTTCACTTCACCTCAGTTCAGTATTTCTCTGATGAGGTGGATACGCCGCAGTACATGTTTGGATTTGTTATGCGATTTGGGCTTTTAGCTTGCGCAATGGCCCTTGTGTTGTCGCAAAATGGATTCACCGGGCTGTATGGGTTTTTAATTACACCCAGCCCTGCCATGAATTTCCAAATCCACATAGCCTCCTTAGCTGCCTCTGCAGCATCCATGTACTTGGCCTCTGTCGTAGATTCGGCAATGGTATCTTGATTTACGCTCTCCCTGCTAAAGCTCTGCCATTCAGCGTAAACACATATCCTGACTGACTTCTAAAGTCATCTGAATTTTTCTTGGAAAACTAGCGTCTACTCGTCCTTCGACGACTAGTTTAGCATCATCTTTCCCCCGGGTTAGAATGATGTCTACTGGTACAACATAAGGCTTACGAGACGTCCGGTCTCATACATGTCATGGCATATATGATCGATCCTGCCCCCAGGCGCATAGGATTCTCATCATCTTTTTCAGCTCATCAGCTGTCTTAGGACACCGAGTCTTACTGAGATAAATGTCATGACTAGTGGGTAAGAGTACTTGCTTTGAATCGAGCATTAAGAACCTACTCAATGCCTTGTTCACATAGGTTCCCTGACTTAAATCCAAGACCCTCTTGGTGCGATCTCCACATATCTTAATCCCTAAGATATAAGAAGCATCGCCTAAGTCATTTATTGAAAAAAACTTCCTCAACCAAGCTTAAGTCTCGTGCAAGGTTGGGATGTCGTTTTCAATGAGAACCAGAAAGGTAATCTTGCTCCCACTAGCCTTCTTATAAACGCAAGATTCATCCTCGTTCTTGATTAAGCCAAATCCAATTACAGCTTCATCAAAACGAAGGATCCAACTCCGAGAAGTTCGTTTCAATCCATAAATGGATTTCAACAACTTATAAATCTTTCCCTTATTCTTCGGATCATCAAAACCTTTGGGTCGAGACATACAAACGTACTCAGTCAAATTTCCATTTAGGAAAGCGGTTTTGACATCCACTTGCCATATCTCATAATTATGATACGCAGTTATGTCAAGAAGAATTTGGATCAATTTTGACCATAGCCACTAGGGAGAAGGTTTCCTCATAGTCAATACATTGGATCCGCCTATAACCTTTCGCCACCAGTTGAGCTTTGTAGGTCAGAGGGTTGTCGTCCATGTCCATCTTCACCTTGAAGATCCATTTGCATCCGATGGTCCTCACACCATTGATGGGATCAACCGGTTCCCAGACTCGGTTGTCCGACATGGATTAAATTTCCTCCCTCATGGCTCCCAGCCATAACTCGGAGTCGGGCCCATCCACGACTTCTTGAAAGGTGGCTGGATCATCGTGATCCACCATGACTTCATTGTCACCTCTGGATACCATATCTTGGAGGTGGAAGATTGATTCTTTCAAATCGCCTTGGACCTTCCGGAATTTTAACAAGAATTGGTTCTTACTCTACGACAATCTCTGGCTCCTTTCTACTGGGTTGTCAATTGGTTTAGACAGATCTGTACCATCCTGAATTTCTTCGAGATGCACAGTCCTCCCAATGACGTCTTTGGAAACAAAACTTCTTTTCCATAAAGACCCCACCCCAAGCGACGAACACCATGTTCTCACTGGGATTGTAGAAGTAGTGTCCCCTTGTTTCTTTGGGATACCACACGAAGGTGCATATCTCAGATCTTGGTTCGAGCTTAGTCGAAACCAAATGTTTCACATAAGCCTCGCAACCACAAATCTTTAGGAAGGACAAAGCGGGCATCATCCCGTACCATTTTTCAAATGGTGTCCCTTCCACACCCTTCGTCGAAGCCCGATTCACTATGAATGCGGTCGTCTCTAGAGCATAACCCCAGAAAGAGATTGGGAGATCAGTCCAACTTATCATGGAACGGACCATTGTCTAACAATGTCCGATTTCTCCGTTTGGCTACACCTTTCAACTATAGTGTCCCAGGAGGAGTCAATTCCAAAAGGATCTCATTCTCTTTTAAATGATCTAATAACTCTGTGGTCAAGTATTTTCCACCTGATCCAATCGAAGTGCCTTAATACCTTTGTCGAGCTGGTTTTCTACTTTAGTCTTAAACTCTTTGAATTTATGAAAAGCTTCAGACTTATGTCTCAGCGAATAGACATAACCATATTTACTGTAATCATAAGTAAATGTGATAAAGTAGCTAAAACCCCTCCTGGCAAGTGAAGTTATGGTTCTACACACATTCGAGTATATCAGCCCCAATAATTCACCCGCCCTTTCATCGCGATCGATAAAGGGCACTTTAGTCATTTTGGCCATCAAACAAACCTTGCACCTATCGATCGAATGGAATTCGAATGAACCTGAAAGCCCGCACTTCTGAAGTGCTGATAGGCGCTTCTTGTTTATGCGGCCCAAATGACAGTGCCATAACAGAGTTATGTTTAAATCGTTGGATTTAGACCTCTTGGTATTAACGTAATATATAGAACTTGAGCATTGTTACCCATATCTAATATGTACAATCCTCCAACCAAGTCAGTACTGGTATAAAACATATCACTGCATAGAACATTGAAAACTCCATTTCCAATATTAACATTATATCCTTCCTTGTCAAACACGGATACAGATATAATATTCCTACTAAAAGTAGGTATGCAATATACATTATACAATACTAAGACAAGGCCACTTGGCAAAGCAAGACTCATGGATCCTACAACAGTTGCCACAACTTTGAGGTCCACTTCGTGCTTTCCAAACCTCTCCTACTTTCAACCACCATATATTAGTGCATGTGTGAGATTCAGTCCTGGTATCTAATACCCATGAACCTTTGGAAGTAGAGAGATGTAGCTCTATAAAGTTAATATCGGATGAAGGCACGGTCCCACCGCCCTTCCTTAGATCATCCAGGTTTCCTGATGAAGGCGCAGTCCTACTGCCCTTCTTCAGATCATCCAGGCTATTTGATGAAGGCGCAGTCCCACTGCCCTTCTTCAGATCAGCCGTGAACTCCTGTAACCCCGATACCAATGACCAGGCTATTGGTAGTAGAAGAATACATTGTCAGGTGTCTCATCTTTCCTGCCAAGTGCGCATGGGCCCCGCCCTTGCCACTTCCAATTCCCTTGTTGACCATCAGAATATCCTTGGATCCCAGATCCCTGATATATTCTTCTCAGCAATTAATGACACTTCATGTAACTCTGATATGGTCTTAGAGACAGCCTTGTCAAGGACAGATTCTTTGCGTTCAGACTTACTCAAAATTTTGTACCAGTTCAAATAGTTCGTCCCATTTAGCTTGACCATGTCAAGAATGGTTTTTAATGACAAACTATTAATGTTTGCTGAATTTGCCATTTGATCTACAACTGATAAAATTCAATCATTAAACTGAATAAATTTTATGAAGATCAAGCTCAAACACCAACAATCGATTCTAAACCTTTAGAATCTAAAACAAAGATCCTTGATTCACTCGATTAAGTTGAACTAATGCTCACCACTTTATCGAGCTATGTAGGTAGGACTCCATCCAATCACATCCAATGTGACTCTTGGCTAGGGTATGTACTTATGTACACGGCTTACCCTATCTGTTACCCTAGCTCAACCTCAGGCTGAGAATCGTAGTCGGGTCCACCAATTCTCAACTATGGCTCGTCACTATGTAGGTGCTCCGCTAATGCGCACGACAACCACATATGTCGTCCAAACCTACTACCCCGCTTTCCCATGGATGCTCCGCTAATGCGCACGACACCCATAGGACGGGGAGGTAGTAAGGTGTTGATAATTGGGAGGTATCGGACATGACCCGTTTTTACTTGTCCGGTTGTGTTTAAAACTTTGACACATCCTATATGCGATGAGCACATCAACTACATTCCCAATGCAATGATGCCTCAAATTACATCCAATTTAATTCTTCCTTCGAACCCGTCAACTACATCCAATGTAATGACGATTCTAAGGGCTCACACACAAGGATTAAAATTCCAATTTTATCTTTGCATGTAAGGTGATATGCTCAGTAAATAAAGTTAAGCATGCAATTCTAAAACACATAGAATTAATCATGCATAAACTAAACCAAGCATAAAGCGATAAATGTGCACATAATAGCCCCCTAAACTAACTCCCACTAGCTTCTTGAGCTCCACCGACTACAAGGCGATGCCAACACCCGAAAAGCCACCAAATGACATTTTCGCCCTTTCTTCGTCTTGAGTAAAATATTACAATTTAATACACGACTCGCAGATCGGGAATAAATAAATATTACAAACAAGTGGTTCGACGACCACACCTTGAAAGAATAATTACACGTTAACTCTAACGGCTCGCGGACCGTGAAAAGCAATAAATAATTAAATCGAGCTCGGGGCTATTATGTATACCATGCCAACATCACATCACATATCGTGTTATCAAACAATCATGTTATCAAACATCATGTGAATTTCCGGTTTTAATTAATAGCCAAGTTTCGAAATATTTTGATGCTCAGTTTATCGAAATTGTTCAAAAATGAAACTTTTGAACATTTGATCTTCGAGTTAGTCATGACGGTTCCAAACTCGTCATAACTAACAAAACGGTTTAGCCTTGGCATATCAACCATCCAATGGATTACGAAACCGTTCAAAAATGAAACTTTTGAACATTTGATCTTCGAGTTAGTCATGACGGTTCCAAACTCGTCATAACTAACAAAACGGTCATGCTTGGCCTAGCTCCGTCCAACGGAGCCCCGTTCGGTCCCGGTTTCGGCTCCCCGAGAGTCCCGCTCCCGAGACCCAAAAAATCAAAAAAAATTCAAAATTTCCAAATTTGAAATAATTTTTAAAAATTCATTTTACATGCATTAAATCCATAAACAAGAATTTAAAACATGTTATCAAACAATTTAGCAAAACAAGATGCCAAAAACGAAACTTTCAAGCAAAACCGAAACTTTGAACACCGTCTTGTGAATCCCGAAGGTAGCACGGCTCTGATACCACTGTTGGGTCTCGAGGTAGGGTTGGAGATGAACCAACTCCAGCGGAAAATCAATGAAAACCAAGAGACGATTAAAACCATGAAACAACTAACAAAGAATGGATTCACAAGAGAAAAATTCAGCATTATTTCTTACCAAAACAAGAACACCGGGTAACGAATGATTGGTTTGAGTCTCCAAGACGCCTACGTATCCACATGGGAATCAAAGCCACGTAGTTCTCCTCTTTGAGGACTCAAGAACACAAAAATGGAGGTGGGAGCTTGCCAAACCCGAAATTGTAAGGGAAGGGGGAGAGAAGTTGTGTTTCCTATTCTTGTCTAGTGTTTGTTATGTTGAAAAAAGATGACTTAAACATAACAAAACCCATACTTGTCCAACTAAAGGCATATGACAAGTATGGTGTCAAGTAAGGTGTAAATAGGACAAAGTATGGCTAGACAAGATTGGGTTAGGTGGTGAATCACCAACACCTTAATCCTTGTCTTCCTTACTTAGTACTAATTAATCAAGACTTGATTAATTAGTTCCATGGGTCTTGGTTGCATGGGCCTTTCATGGGCCTCTTGGAACATGGCCCGTGACCATTTCCAACGAGGTCCCGTGATTCGCTCATCGCCTCCAAGCCTTCCATACCGGAAATGTCCAACATTATCCGACGCGATCAATCCCAAGACTCCAAGCCTTGTATTGATCCGTAAAGTCCTATTCACTTACGAGCACATGACCCAAAACCCAGTTTTGGTCATGTCCCGAGACAACTCCCTTTTGGCCATTCTCCATAAATGTGTCAATGAGTTTCACCCTCCGGTGTGACCCTTAGGTTTATGCATGTCAATAGATCAACGTAAAATCCCATTTTACTTGATCCTATTTAAGTGGCGACTAACGAGACTTTAGTATTGCCTGACACTGCATAACGAATCGACCATGTCGATTCTAACCTTTCTGCCATCCCTGTCATTATCCTTTTATCTCCGATATCTTGATTGAGATAAGGCATAGAGCCGTCATCCTTATTATTCTCAATCACCGTTCCTTGATATGTGATATGAGTGAAGATATGATACCCAGTATCATGTGCATGGCCATGCTATTCTTTCAGTCACTCTCGATCAAGCGGCCGAGAACCGATATCTTTCCCATACCTCAGTATGAGGGATAAATCCCTTAGCCGCCTTTCGTGTCACTCATGTAGCCCGTCTCCAAGCCAATCATGGCCGTTATGGAAGCCATGTTACGGACAACGCTAGGCTCAGGTCAAACTCAGTTGTTGACTACATAGCGATCACAAAGACTCCTTGGTCTAAGGATACATGACAAGCTACGACACTGAATATGTTCATGACTTAATCTATGGCACATATTTAGGGCGGGTCGTCCAATATCATGTCCCACATGATATCTATGATCAGACTCCGGAATCTCATTCCAATGACTAACAGAACGTAAGCCATAAAGAGCCATCTTTCATACTAGTCGCTTCTAGTGAAGCTTTGTTGACTAGGGACCCATCGAGTGTGATCTATCTCGATCTATGGTTCTATTCCCATGGTCGGCATAGATCAGAGCACACATCGATATATTACTCCAACACATAAGTAATATAAAGCTGCTTTAATTTTATTGTTAACGATGATATATACATTTGGACATTTACGATTGAACTACGGGCACTAAGACTAACAATTGGGGTCACTTCCAAATTAGGTTTAAGAGCCACCAAAGAGCATCTTCAGCTCATTTTCTCCTTGTTGGCCGAATTACATAGAGAGAAGAGAGAATTTGGAGAACTCCATTGAAGCTTGAAGAAGAAGCAAGGAAAATGGGGAGCTCCTTTAATGGTTTTCTTCCCAAATCTTCTTCAAAACTACCTAATCTTCATCATCTCATCATTTCTAAGGTAAGTAACATCTAAAAACCTACTTTCAATTGAGTTTGGGATTGTGGGTTTCATAGAAATTGCTTGAACTAGTGCTAGGTTTTATGGGTGTGAGTTTGTGTTGTTAAAAGCTTGATTTATGAGAAGAAAGTAGATGATTTATGTAGAAATCATTTGGGGTTTTGTTGTTTGGATGAAACACATTATGGGTATTGGAGTTTTGAGGGTTTTGAGGCTGTTTTTGGAGGTTTTGGGAGTCAAAAATGGAGTTTGGAAGGTCTGGTTTCGTGGAGAAGATGCTGGATGAAGAAGATGGACGAATCTATCCAGACCCGTCGCGGATCCGTGACGGGGACCGTGATGGAAGACGTCACGGCTCCGTGACGGTGGCCGTGACGGGGAGCCTCACGGTTCCGTGACCCGAACCGTCACGGAGTCCGTCAAGCCTCCGTGACCCAAACCGTGGAAGATCAGTTTTGGGCCTTTGGGGTCCATTTTGGGTGTTTTTCGAGTTATTAGAAAGTTTATCTTTAACCGAACGTTTGGGGGTTTTAACTTGGGTATTTACCTCTTAGACCACCCTTGAATTGTCATTAATTATAGTATTACTTATGATCTTAGACTTTGTTCCCGAGAACGGCGGAGGAGACTTCTAGGCGGCTCTCGTTGACTAAGCGTTTGGATAGCATTTGAGGTAGGGAAGAGTACTAATTATCGTTTTAATTAAGAAATGTTAATAAAATGCATATAGGACGTTAATAACCGGTAAAGTCTTAGATTGCATATAGTATGTGAATAACTAGAGTAATCGCTTTAAATTATGGGAATTGTCGTGCTGTAGAATCAAATGTGGCCATGTCGTGCCTTAGGATTATGTGTTGGTTGTGTTCGGTTGTGGTTATTAGTCCTTAAATGTTGATGCATGGTATATTCTTTGCTTACTTTAAGAATCATCGGATGCTATATGATTTGTGATTAATGTGGTATGAATGGTTGTCTCGTAATATGATTGGTTGAATGAATGTGATGAATGTGATATGAATAGTTGTCTTGTGATATGATCAGGTGAATGATAGACCGATGTGGTGTGGTTGGTAAGTTATGGCGATAAGCTTCGACGGTATGATAAGTTCGGTGTGATATGTTTGGTTTGGTATTGTGTGGTGTGACTTGTACCCTGTATTACAGGAAGATATCCGACCGAGGTGTGTGCCGGTCTGGTATGTTTATCATGAGATTACCCCAATGCTGTGTGTCCGGGAAGACATCTAGACCGATGGTATATTCCGGTGTGATGTATTGTTTGCTTCACCCTGATGATGTGTGTCCGGGAAGACATCTAGACCGACGGTGTATTCCGGTGCGATGTGTTGTTTCACCCCGATGATGTGTGTCCGGGAAGACATCTAGACCGAGGGTGTATTCCGGTATGATGTATTTGTTTCACCCCGATGTTGTGTGTCCGGGAAGACATCTAGACCGAGGGTGTATTCTGGTATGACGTATTTGTTTCACCCCGATGTTGTGTGTCTGGGAAGATATCTAGACCGATGTCGTGTTCCGGTACGATATGTTGAGCTGCGTGTGTTGATCGGAGTATCATGGTTTACCTATCTTATGTTCGTTTGATGTCAGGTTTGAGTGGCGATCGTAGTGGTTGTAGTAGCATAATGTTTTGTTGTTTACATGTTTCTTTAGCTTGGTTTTATTGTCGATAATGTTGTGTTCCTGTGGGTTTCTGTTTGTGTTGTCTTTCATTAGTAAGAGTTATTAATCGAGTAATTATGGCGACGGAACGGAAGTCCATTCCCTTTTTCTACTTTTTCCTACTGAGCGAAAGCACATCCCCTCTGTTTTTACTGTTTTTACATGTTTCGATCGTGAGTCGGTGTAGAGGGCGTCTCAGAGCTCGGGAGCTCATCGAGAGTCCGAGGTTTATCATTTAGTAGAGACGTACTTTCTTTTATGTACTAAACAGTGTCCTCCTTTATTTGATTTTGAGCGTTTGACTCGTGGTATCAAGATTGTTGATTTGGACTAAATTTCGGTGTTTAAATTTACTTTTACTTTTAAATTTATTATTATTATTCTTTTCAGTTCACCTCTCGAGTCCGGTCAAAACCGGAATTGGGGCGTGACAATTTGGTATCAGAGCCAGGTTTTTCAAAACTTCAGACCGTACGTCAATTAGGTGGGTAGAGTTAAGTCGTTAGTGTTCTAGTGTTTGGTTACGCAAATCGCAATGTCCTACGCGCAGATCCGAGACGACGAGAGTCTCGGGTAGTGAAGTGCTTTGTTTGTGTTTTGCCCTGTACTATGTTGTGTGGTGTTTATTGGTTGAATTGTTATGTCGATCGATTGAGATCGAGGTTGACTTAGCGAGTGATGCTCGAGCTGTATTATGACTTGCTTGCCTTGGTTGAATGATCGTTTAGTGGGTTGCCGCCTTGTTCGGCCGTTGATCGATTGGTTAAGTGTGAAGTGTTGACTTGGTCGTGTGGTGATCGTGTAATTACCGAGACCCGAGACTTATAGCTACGATGAATGCTATGTGCTATGATTGTGTTGAGTGCTTATGCAGGATGCGAGTTGAATGTCCTGCATAAGCGGATGGTTGGTAGAACTTTCAAACGGATCATGCCCAAATTTCTGCAAAGCTGAAGTGTTTGTACCATCACAGGCTGACTCAGGGGCGCCACTGTAGTCGAACGTGATGAGGGGATGTCAAGTGGTTACAACGTAATTCAGGGACGCCTGAACCGGGTTGTAACAACATGATGTCGACATGGAATGTTATGTTAGAACGAGAAAGTGTTGAGAACCTTGAAACTAAGTTGGCGTTTGCACTTGTCGAATTAAGTTGACGTTGGGACTTCTTTGAAATTACTGTGACTTGAATTGTGGACGGTGTGACTCCTGGGTGAAATTGTTGACCTGTGTGGCGTACAAGTGTACGGATTCTTTGTTCTTGTTGTGTGAAACTAGTTTGACTATGTTAAAAGCAGACGTGTTGTTGGTTCGAGTATGACCTTTGTGAAACGTGTGTGAACGCTAGTGACTTAAGCGCGTCGCTTGGTACGAAATTAAGAACTGAGCATGTGCGTTTATCCGTGCAGCGGATATTTACAACATGACGCGTACCTACATACCACGAGGCACTAGGAGCCGGCCAGCTGGGGGTCGAGGGCAGTTACATGTGTCATTGGGTCGACAGGGGCAACCAGTGCCCACGGTGCCTCCACTGGAGAGCACGTGAGAGATGACGCAGGACCATCAGGGCCTCCCCCCAGAGTCCTGCCGGTCGCGGATATTATCAGTTGAGAGTTCGGGAGGAGGACGTGGCGAAGACCGCATCTCGGACTCGGTATGGACACTACGAGTTCCTGGTGATGCCGTTCGGATTGACGAACGCGCCTGCAATATTCATGGATTGGATGAACGGTATCTTCCGACCGTACTTGGACCAGTTCGTCGTGGTCTTCGTAGATGACATTCTGATCTATTCGCCGAGTGAGGAGGCGCATGTGGAGCACCTGAGGACAATTTTGACATTGTTGCGCACTCACAGTTGTACGACAACCTGGAGAAGTGCGAGTTTTGGCTCGCCGAGGTGAAGTTCCTCGGGCATGTTGTGTCTCGAGAGGGTATACTGGTCGATCCGGCAAAGATCAACGCGGTTTCAAAGTGGGCACGGCCCACAAGTGTCTTTGAGATCCGCAGCTTCTTAGGCTTTGTAGGATACTATCGACGGTTCGTCCAAGATTTCTCACGCCTGGCTGCGCCGATGACTACCTTGACAAGCAAGGGAGCTGAGTTTGGGTGGACAGATGATTGTGAGCGTTATTTCTCCGAACTGAAGGCTCGTCTGACTACCGCACCCGTGTTGATAGTGCCGGAGCGCGAGATCGGATATGATGTGTATTGTGATGCGTCTGGTGAGGGACTAGGCTGTGTGTTGATGCAGTCAGGGAAGGTAGTTGCTTATGGCTCCAGAAAGTTGAAGACACATGAGCGCAACTACCCTACCCATGACTTAGAGTTGGCAGTAGTCGTCTTTGCGCTGAAGAGCTGGCGACGCTATTTGTATGGAGAGCGATTCTGGGCGTTCTCGGATCACAAGAGCCTCAAGTACATCTTCTCCCAGCGAGACTTGAACATGTGCCAGAGGCGGTGGAGCAAAAGTAGTAGATATAAACGAATGAGATGCACCAGTGTCGAACAGAAAAGACGCCCACGAATTAAAAAGTAAACACGTACCCTGGGTAGCCTCATGGCCGGCATACTGTCTCTCATCTCTAGCATCTGTGACTGCATAAACTCGGCCCTGCCGTGCCGGTGGTCCTCCTCTCGGTGGTGGTGGTGGTAGTGCCACCTGCTGCTGAGGCCTAGCCTGGTGTCTACCGCTCTGCGAGTCCTCTGCTCCTCGGGCAGTCTCGGGCTAAGTGTCCCTGCTGCTGCATACTGGGCAGAACTGTGACAGCGGGGTAGGTCCAACTGACGCCACTGCTGCTCCTCTGCGCATGCTACTCTGCTGAAACTGTGGCTGGAAAAACCTAGAAGTCCTCTGTCGCCTCGCATCACGCCTCTCTGATGGCCTGAGGAAACCACTCGGCCTCGGCCTGATATCTCGCTCTCTGGCGGTCTATCAAAAATGCCTCTCCACTGCTAAGGCCTGGTCTACCAGAGTAGAGTACACCTCTGTCCTCAAAACAATAATCCGATCTGCAATAGCAGGGAGGAGCCCACGCTCGAACCGTCTGCAACGACTGTCCTCAGTCTGCACCATCTCGGGTGCGAAGCGGGACAAGGATAAGAACCTCGCCGTATACTCGGATACTGTCATCCCCCTCTGCCGCAGCTCTAGGAAATGCTGGCGTCTATCATCTCGAACCGATCGCGGAAAGTACTGCTCCAGGAACAGTTGATTGAAAAGCTGAAAATCCTCATCAACTCTGGTCTGCACAGACTGACACCAGTAAAAAGCCTCGCCCTCAAGCTGGAAGGTGGAGAAAGAGACTCTCAGACGTCCCTTAGAAAATACCCGACGTGTCAAGGTTGCGAGTGATCCGCTCCAACCATAGAACTGCTGCCTCGGAGTCCGCACTCCCAGAGAATGTCGGTGTACCCAATCTACGTAAATCACGAAGTGCCTGTGCCGTGTAACTATCCATATGACCTGGCCTCTCGACGGCGACTGTCTCAGTAGCAGGCACGGGCTCTGACGCCGGTGCTGCGGTCTCTTGCTGAGCACTGAGTGCTACTAGCACTGTGCGTACCACCTCATCAATAGGGGTCGCCTGAGTCGGCTCTGCGACTAGGGTAACTCTCACTGGTGACCCTGACGGTCCATCCTCAAAGCTCTGGTGCTCTGTGGGAGCAGCACCCTGGGCACTTGCTGCCCCTGCCAGTCCAACGGCTGGTGACTGGCCCTGCCCTACAGCTGGGCGGCTCCTGGTACCCCTTGGAACGTAAACACGAGACATAACGTAGGATCGCTTCAGTAATACGCACAGTTCAAACTCAGTTCAATACTATCGAAACGGTTTAAGCAAAAAGGGACATTCTCGTGCGTCTCGACGGATCCTAATTGGGTCAACGGTAAGTAGATAAGTAGTATATAGTACTTATATAGACAAAGAAGTCCGCATATCATGCGTCTCACACAGCAAGCAAGTAATGCAACCAACTCCCACAGGAGGCAAAGTTCACACACAATCACACCCATCACTAGGGGTTCAAAGCACAAGCAAACAATTTGGAAAGAATAAGTCCTTAATCCCTTTATCGTAGCTTTTCTCTTTCCTCAATTTCCTTATCTTTAATCAAAGCATTTATATCGATCTCGCGTCGTTACAACTCGATTCAGGCGTCCCCGAACCTCGTTGTAACCACTTGACATCCAACCATCACGTTCGACTACAGTGGCGCCCCTGAGTCAACCCGTGATAGTGCAACCAATTCAATTCTACGGAAAATTCGGCATGACCTATTCGTATTTTCCACTAACCTTCCGCATAAGCGGGACATTTACCAATCAATTCTCACACGTTTATTCAATACAAGAGTTCTCATGCCCTGCAAGGTACACAACACAAATAAAGAGAGTGTAAGAGTACTCGAGTTCTACTCTTTTCTCAACAGTCATCCCAATTAGATCATCTTTTCAAATTTGATTCTTTAAACAATTCCCAACCTCATAACCGAGTCAACACTCAAAAAATTTCAAAATTTTAACAATCCACCCCTTCAATAAGTCCACTCTTCGGTTAATCACCACTCCAACAAGTTAACACTCCAATAAATCCATCCTCCAACCTCATCAATACTTCAACCAATCAACCCTTCGACCTTACCAAACATGAAACGACCAACCACGGTGGTAACACACTCAACAGATAATTTACTCAACAATCAATATATAACGGTTAGATCATTGCTCGTTAGCCCTATACCGATCTCAACCGTTCGGTCTCACCGATCACTGTACCTTATAGTCGATAGGGTAAGGATACCACTCAAGCGATGTAACCATCGTAATAAAGCGATTCAAGTTTAAACAACCATTGGAAAAATTAAGACTAGCGTCGTTCCCACTCTACGCATCAAGTATTGTCAACTTGCGTCACTGAGCACACTACTTAGACCTCCTAACTCTACCCACCTAATTGACGTTGGTCCGAGGTTTTGAAAAAAAGTTCAAAATTTACAACCTGTTTCAAATGAAACCAGGCTCTGATACCAAATTGTCACGCCCCAAATCCGGTTTTGAACGGACTCGAGACGTGACCAGAAATAATAATAGAAAAGCGATGAATAAAAGACATAAACCTTTAAAATATCAAATAAACTTCCTAACATCATCAGTAAAAGTTCAAAATCTCTAATGAGTCACAGCTCAACATAAAGAGTAAGGTATAAAGTGTTCAGTACAAAAGACCAACACAAATCTATGATAAACCCCAAGACAAACTGAAGCTCCCAAGCCTCGAACTCTCTAGACATCAGGTACTCCTGTAAAAACAATAAGAGAAACAAAGGGGTGAGCTTACGCTCAGTAGGAAAAATCTTAACAATTCCACCTTTAGATCAATACTAAACTGCTTAAACAAATAACGTAAATAACGATTTAATACGGTTAACAATGAAATACTAATAAATAGAATCGATCACAATAGTATCGTACTTTTAAAGATAACAATAACTTAAAGGATTTCATAAAAAGTACTATAACGAATCAATATGATTAAAATGGGAGCAATTGATATCTCGCCAACCACTTGCTTTCTCAAGCCTCCGATCCATGGATAGATTCTGGGATCACATCGGTTCCCATAATTCTGATCCACCAGAGTACACATATCATATCAGATTTTCCCTCGGTCCAGAGGAGGCACATGCGTCGGGGCACCGGAAACAATCCCAAATAGGCGCTTATCATCGGAATTCTCGGAAATGCCTCTAAAGGATCATATGTCATAGGGAACCAAGGTAGTGCTCCCGTAGGACGCATACACTTGGGTGAAACCACAGTAACCATTTCTCACTGAGTAATCCATCCAACTATCCCATAAAGTCCATCTCCAATAACCAATGCCCTCAGGCTCCGATAATCAATGCACCGTAGGGTCCAATAACCAATGCCCTTAGGCTCCGATAATCAATCACCACAGTATCCAGTAACCAACGCCCTCAGGCTTCAATAATCAACCAATATCCCACAATCTGCCAACCTCCAACGACCATAACACCACCGGATTACCCCCCCCCCCCCCTGGTGTAGTACCGAAACGAACAACCAAACATTTCAAGAATAAGAATAAAAGAAACACACTATAATTTATCCATCAATAAACACTTATCGAATCACACTTTCATCACAACAAAGACATCCAATAAACTCCACACTTACCGTATACTTACCTGTCACGAACCATCAGTACATCGATCACCTGATTGTACCCCTTGGCACAACCAGTCATACTCGATCATCCGTTCAATCAAACAGTTATTTCAACACGTAATCACTCAACCAATCAAGTAAACATTCAATCAATCAAACATAAAATTAAACTAGTTTCATTAGACTCTTGATTATCCTAATAACTAGCAACCAAGCATGTGAACCTGACACAACAACTAATCCGAGGGCTCAACACGGCCTCTCTACCAGTAAATCAATTCCCAAGTATTGAAAGCGAGTTACACTAGTTATTCTCATCCTAAGCATGCATACTAGACACATCCATTTATTAGTAATTGAAATACGATTATTCTAGTTATTCGCATCCTATATGCAATTCTAGGACCTTTCCAATTGTATTAACCTAATAGGAATACTAAGTGTTTAAATAAGAAATTAAGACTTTCCCTACCTTGTGGTCTTCCTCTTAACAATTCTCTGCTGAAACGTTTGCTTCACCTCTCCTCCGTTCTGCACACGGGTACCGGAAAGGTCTTCGATCCTCGAGCTCGAAACCAAAGTCTTTGGAACAATAGAAAACTCCAATCAAGATATAACTAATAAGAAAATAAAGACTCAGAACTACCCCAAGGAACCAGCTCACAACAAAGATCGAAAGTGATGAAAAACACCCCAAAAAGACCCAAAACTGGTCTGCCACGGAAGAGGTCACGGAGCCGTGACACCACCCGTCACGGATGACGTCACGGAACCGTGACACGTGCCGTCACGGACTCCCTCACGGAGCCGTGACGCCTCCCATCACGGTTCCCGTCACGGGTCCGTGGCAGGTCTGGGCAGACTCGCCCTTCTTCAACCTTTAGCTCCTTTTTCCCGAAAATTACCATCCAAACTCCATTTTCTGTCATCTCCAACACCCAAAACAGTGAAATACCTCCAAAACTCCTCTAACCATGGTAGGAATCAACAAACAAACAAGTTTACAAGGATTCTCCAACTCATAATCAAATCAAAAACTCCATGAAACCCAAGGTTTTCCATCAAAAACCCACCAAAGCTTCTTAGCAACAACATCTAACACCATTTCAATCAAATCCAACAACTTCTAGCAAACCCAAGCCAAAACCCAAGAGATGAAAGTGCTTGGAATGGAAAGTTGAGGATGCACATACCTCTAGGAAGATGAGAAAATGAAGGTGGGAGGGTTTTGGAGAAGAAATGATGAACAACTTGGAGCAAGGAGCTCCATTTTCCCTTTCTTCTTCTTCAAGACACCTTGTTCTTCCTCCTCTCCCTTTCTCTCTCTAAATTTCGGCTACAACAACAAATATGAGCTGAATTTGGTCTTCCAATTCCATATAAGACCTAGATTTGGTTAAAGACTAAAAGCCCCTCTTGATATTTTTCCCTTTAAAGGTCCTTAGGAGGGTATAATGGTCCAAGACCACTCATTTCTTCTCCTCTAATGCTTTATGGACAAGTGTCCAAGTAGGGACCACAAATTTCCAAATTAAAATCCAGCACAATAATTAACTAGGCCTTAGTCGATAAAAAGTCCAATTTTGACCATAGTTGACTTTCCCCAATAATATACTCAAACGAAAGGAAACGGCCCAATTAAGCCAACTGTGATGACGGCTAAGCTATTTGGGCCCCGGAAAAGCCCCGAGTGACCTCCTGAGTCATCAGTTGACTTTTCCGGTAGAAAGTCAAACTTGTCTTAAAAGTCACCGGTTCGACCAGGATCGACCGGAAGCGGTTCTTACATGGGAGAGCTTGCAGAGAGCACTGGGAACCGAGGTCCTACTTAGTACATCGTATCACCCGCAGACATATGGTCAGTCAGAGCGCACGATTCAAATCTTAGAGGACATGCTGCGGGCGTGCGTGTTAGACTTCCGAGGATCATGGTAGGATCACTTACCACTAGCCGAGTTTTCCTAAAACAAAAGCTTCCAGGCCAGTATCGGGATGGCATCGTTAGAAGCGTTGTATGGTAGGCCGTGTCGATCACCCGTGTGTTGGGCAGAGGTGGGAGACAGGAGTTTATTGGGTCCGAAACTTGTCCGAGAGACGACCGAGAAGGTCGCATTGATTCCTGAGCGGTTGAAGACCGCGTAGAGCCGACAAAAGAGTTATGCCGATAGACGGCGCCGACCTCTCGAGTTCGATGTTGGTGATCATGTGTTCCTGAAGGTGAGCCCGAAGAAGGGACTAGTAGGGTTCAACCGCGACGGAGGCAAGTTGGCCCCACGATACATCGGACCTTTTGAGGTTTTGGGCAGAGTGGGAGTCGTTGCTTACCGTCTTGCGTTGCCACTACAGCTTGAGAACGTTCTCAACGTCTTCCATGTTTCCCAACTGCGGAAGTACACCGCGGACCCCTCCCACGTCATTGAGTGGACGGACATCGAGGTCGCTGAGGATGTTTCGTATGAGGAGCAGCCAGTCAGGATTCTGGATACGCGGGAGCAGGTCTTGCGTGACAAGACTATTCCACTAGTACGGGTACAGTGGCGGCACCACGGAGCAGAGTCGACCTGGGAGCGCGAGGATGAGGTTCGCGCGAGGTACCCAAGCCTGTTCGACCCTTGAGGTAAGTTCGTTTTAAATTTCACGAACGAAATTCTTTTAAGGGGGTAGATTGTAAGAACCACCCCTGGTCGATCCCGGTCGAACCGGTGATTTTTGGCGAAAGTTGACTTTTCGCAGGAAAAGTCAACCGATGATTCCGGGAGCCATTCAGGACCTTTCTGGGACCCAAAAGGCTTAGCCGTTGTTACGGTTAACTTAGTTGGGTCGTTTCCTTCCAAACGGGTAATTTTGAGAAAAAAAGTCAACTCGGGTCAAACTAGGTCTAATTAGAGGCTAAACCAAATTAAATTATTTAAGCTGGATTTATTTTGGGGTAAGGGTGGAACCCACATGGACATGTGTCCATGGTGTCTTGGAGGGGAAGAAATAAGGGAGAAAGGACCAAACTACCCAATTTTTGGGCCATAAGAGACAAAGGGGAAAGGGGGCAATTGAGTCACTACCAAATTAGGTTTAAGAGCCACCAAAGAGCATCTTCAGCTCATTTTCTCCTTGTTGGCTGAATTCCATAGAGAGAAGAGAGAAGTTAAAGAACTCCATTGAAGCTTGAAGAAGAAGCAAGGAAAAAAGGGAGCTCCTATAGTGGTTTTCTTCCCAAATCTTTTCCAAAACTACCTAATCTTCATCATCTCATCACTTCGAAGGTAAGTAACATCTAAAAACCTACTTTCAATTGAGTTTGGGATTGTGGGTTTCATAGAAATTGCTTGAACTAGTGCTAGGTTTTATGGGTGTGAGTTTATGTTGTTAAAAGCTTGATTTATGAGAAGAAATTATATGATTTATGTAGAAATCATTTGGGGTTTTGTTGTTTGGATGAAACATATTATGGGTATTGGAGTTTTGAGGCTGTTTTTGGAGATTTTGGGAGTCAAAAATGGAGTTTGGAAGGTCTAGTTTCCTGGAGAAGAGGCTGGAGGAAGAAGACGGACGAATCTGTCCGGACCCGTCACGGATCCGTGACGGGGACCATGACGGAAGATGTCACGGCTCCGTGACGGAGGCCGTGACGGCACACGTCACGGTTCTGTGACGTCACCCGTGACGGGGAGCCTCACAGTTCCGTGATCCGAACCGTCACAGAGTCCGTCAAGGCTCCGTGACCCGAACCGTGGTAGATCAGTTTTGGGCCTTTGGGGTCCATTTTGGGTGTTTTTCGAGTAATTAGAAAGGTTATCTTTAACCGAACGTTTGAGGGTTTTAACTTGGGTATTTACCTCTTAGACCACCCTTGAATTGTCATTAATTATAGTATTACTTATGATCTTAGACTTTGTTCCCGAGCACGGTGGATGAGACTTCTAGGCGGCTCTCGTTGACTAAGCGTTTGGATAGCATTTGAGGTAGGGAAGAGTACTAATTATCGTTTTAATTAAGAAATGTTAATAGAATGCATATAGGACGTTAATAACCGGTAAAGTGTTGGTTGTGTTCGGTTGTGGTTATTAGTCCTTAAATGTTGATGCATGGTATATTCTTTGGTTACTTTAAGAATCATCGTATGCTATATGATTTGTGATTAATGTGGTATGAATGGTTGTCTCGTGATATGATTGGTTGAATGAATGTGATGAATGTGATATGAATAGTTGTCTTGTGATATGATCGGGTGAATGATAGACCGATGTGGTGTGGTTGGTAAGTTATGGCGGTAAGCTTCGACGGTATGATAAGTTCGGTGTGATATGTTTGGTTTGGTATTGTGTGGTGTGACTTGTACCCTGTATTACGGGAAGATATCTGATCGAGGTGTGTGCCGGTCCGGTATGTTTATCGTGAGATTATCCCGATGTTGTGTGTCCAGGAAGACATCTAGACCGATGGTATATTCCGGTGTGATGTATTGTTTGCTTCACCCCGATGTTGTGTGTCCGGGAAGACATCTAGACTGACGGTGTATTCCGTTGCGATGTGTTGTTTCATTCTGATGTTGTGTGTTCGGGAAGACATCTAGATCGAGGTTGTATTCCGGTATGATGTATTTGTTTCACCCTGATGTTGTGTGTCCGGGAAGACATCTAGCCGAGGGTGTATTGCGGTATGATGTATTTGTTTCACCCCGATGTTGTGTGTCCGGGAAGATATCTAGACCGATGTTATGTTCCGGTACGATATGTTGAGCTGCGTGTGTTGATCGGAGTATCATGGTTTACCTATCTTATGTTCGTGTGGTGTCAGGTTTGAGTGGCGATCGTAGTGGTTGTAGTAGCATAATGTTCTGTTGTTTACATGTTTCTTTAGCTTGGTTCTATTGTCGGTAATGTTGTGTTCCTGTGAGTTTTTGTTTGTGTTGTCTTTCATTATTAAGAGTTATTAATCGAGTAATTATGGCGACGGAACGGAAGTCCATTCCTTTTACTACTTTTTCCTACTGAACGAAAGCTTACCCCCTCTGTTTTTACTGTTTTTACAGGTTTCGATCGTGAGTCGGTGTAGTGGGCGTCTCAGAGCTCGGGAGCTCATCGAGAGTCCGGGGTTTATCATTTAGTAGAGACGTACTTTCTTTTATGTACTAAACAATGTCCTCCTTTATTTGATTTTGAGCGTTTAACTCGTGGTATCAAGATTGTTGATTTGGACTAAATTTCGATGTTTAAATTTACTTTACTTTTAAAATTATTATTATCATCATTCTTTTTAGTGCGCGTCTCGAGTTCGGTCAAACCCGGAATTGGGGCGTGACACCCCAGCCGAGGAAGGTTGAGGGCCCGATGGGCCGCTTTCACGTGCAATGTGCCAGGTGGAACCAGAACATGTTCCTCTTGTGGGACCGAAGAGACCCTAGGTAGGGTCGGGGTAGAAACCCTAAGTAGGGTCGGGGTAACACCGAAAGTCGAAGAAACCCTAGAATCAACGCCGCCAATGAACAAGACCAGAGCAAGGTCGTGGCCGATGGGGGAGGATGGGAGACTAGGTGGAGGATCTGTCTCGCCAGGGTTCGAGAGGGGGGGGGGAGGTATAGGGCGATACAGAGGCCTCCCCACCTTGAGTTAGCATTCGATACCGGACGCGTCGATCCGAGAGAGGAGCCTCCCTCCGGGATTGGTCCCATAGACAGGGGGATCGCATAGGGTGGCCTAGCAGCCAAAGCAGGATGCCGAAGGGGATGGATAGGAAGGAGAGATCCACCACCATGGATAGTGGCTTCCAGTGCTAGCGTCGTGACTGCAGCGGGTGTAGCGGCGTAGAAAGGAGGGATCACTATAGGCGAGAGGTCCTGCCGATCAGTCGAGGCAGGGCGGCCGGATGGAACCAGGGGAGAAGGACAAGGAGACCTGGCGATTGAAAGAGGAGTCACCGAGGACATCAGAGGGTCGGAGGAGGGGAGAGGCGCAGGGGGTTGGGGAAAAGCCAGCCACTCCCACCCGTACGCAAACCCCGCACCAGGCGTGGTCTGCGAGGACATCTGGACAAGATAGGTGAATACGGGGACGGCAAAGCCGACCACCCCAGGCGGCACAGCAGTAGCAGCGGTATACGAAAGCTCCATAACAGCGAGGTTAGGGCTAGAGTAGGCTCTCATGTCGAGAGAGGAGACGAGTTTTTATTAATTGGGTAATTCCTTTTTAGTACCCTAAAACTTTTGGATTTCGTTTTTAGTATCCTAAATGTTTTTTGTACCACCTCATTACCATAAATTTTCATTTATTTCATTTTAGTACCCAACGTCAATTTTTCATCCATTTTTTAACAGAATATGGCCATGTGGCTGGCACATGACCCTACTTTTAAAAAAAATGACAACATTGCCCTCAGTTTTAATATTACCTCTGTTGACTTTTCAAACCCTTATCTTTCATCTCAGCTTTTATTTCAAATCCTTATTCTTTCAAACCCATTGTTGCCTTTTTTTTTTCTAAACCAACTCTGAAATTGGTCGGTGAGCTCGCGGTCGATGGTAGTCTCTGAGCTTGTAGCGGTGGATGGCGGCGACGACGACTTCACGTGCGGCGGAAACTTCAAGCCCCAGATCTGAGTCGGAAGGAGCTTCAGATCGACTGCTCCCAATTTGTTTTGAATGCCCGATTTGTTTTTTATTTATTTCACGGCTCCTTGGTTTAGCCATGTTGCTGCTGATGAAGGAGCGGTTGAACGAGTCCCTCATATCCCTCTTCTATGATCGGTCTAGGTTGGGTCGAGCTTTGGAGGCATGACAGATTTGGGGGGTTTGGCTCTCCAACTTCCTCTGTATTTCCTCGTTCTTCTGATTTAGGGTTCAACCTCTGTGTTTTTGGTGTTCGATTTCATCTGTGTTTGAATTTCTTGGGTTCGATTTCATCTCCATCTTTTTTTCTCTCTCTACTTCAAACTGGATTTGGTTGGTCTTCAGATGCAGAAAGAAGAAGAACCAGTTCTAATTTTTCCTCGTTTCCTGAAGAACAAGAAAAAAGTGAAAAAAAAAAACTAAAAAATTGAATTTAAAACAAAATCTTATTTCTTAACAAACTGATTTTAATGTTAAAATATGATTTTTACATATTTTTTCTGAAATAAAATCTGTTTTCAATATATTTTAAATAAAATCTATTTTTTATACATATTCTAAAATAAAGTCAGACTTATATATTTTTTAAAATAAAATTTAATTTTATATAAAATAAAATAAGAAATAATTAAATAAATAATTTCTGAAAATAATAAAAAAGATTTAATAAATGGTATTTTGGACAATGGCAATTTTTGAAAATTTGTGTAGCATGAGGGGTATTTTGGACATTTTATGTTTATTGGATAGAAAGTTAACAACATTGGATGAAAAATCAGACGTTTGGTACTAAAATGGAATAAATAAAAGTTTAGGGTATTAAGGTGGCACAAAAAACATTTAGGGTACTAAAAATGAAATTCGAAACTTTTAGGGTTTTAAAAAGGAATTACCTCTAAAAAATATACGATAACAGTAAAAATTAGTAATGAACTATAACTGAACATCACCATCATTATTGTGTCGCTTTTCATCCACGTGTTTTTATCCTTTATCCGTATCATGTCATCGGTTTCATCTTGAGACTTTATAAAATCAGTCCGACCGAAGAAGAAGAGAGATCACCCACCTCTTCCCCTGTCCTGCTTACGATCAACATCATCTCTACCTACTTCTTAACCCACTATGCCGGTGTCGATCGGAATTGCCTCCATCGTACCTCTACTGGATGTGATTGAAAGGGCTTCAACGACCCCTAGCACCATCGCACTCAAGGAGCGTCGGACCGGGGCCGCGAGGTATTCCTGCTACCAATAACCTGATTAGTCGTAGCCACCGTTTGTACAACTGAACACGGCTTGACCTACCCCTTTCAGAGGGGAGGAAGCATCAGAGCATCGTTCCTGGCTCTCGTCATGCTGACGATAGTTCCACCATTAGGGAACTCGGTTTGACCACCCTACACGATCCATCGATCTGCCAGCCGAACCTGGCACCTGTAGTCAATACTTAAGTCCCACCTTTTTAATTTGTTCATTATATTATTCGTTATTTTTGTTCTGTTTTGCATCTGTACTCCTAATTTAATCAAGGGAAAATATCAGATTGGTTTCCTTAACTATACGTTTTTAACACATTGGTACCCTTAACTAATTTAATCACTAAAAAGGTACGTTAAGTTTCAAATCAGTAACACGTGAGTGTTTTCCGTCCATTTTTGGACGGAAAATGGTCATGTGCAATGCACATGACCTTAAACTTTTAAAAAACGACAAAAATACCCCTCTAAGTTCAAACCCTAATTATTCTTTTACCTTATTTCTCCTACGCAACTTTCATCTCCCCCATTTTATTTCATACATACGCCTCCTTCATTTTGTTTCTTCCCCAGCCTTCATCTCCACCACCATGACCATTTTCGTCCAAAAATGGACGGAAAACACTAGAGTGTTACTGATTGGAAACTTTTTATGAAAAGCGAAATTTTTATTAGGCAAACGTTCTACAAGAAAGTAGAAACGATGCGAGGAAAACGATCCGTAAAAGGACCTTTTCCCCAAACTGAAACAAGCGAATAGCAAAACTAAAAACAAAGAACATGAAAGCAAACTAAACATAGCACCGCCCTCCTTGCCTACTTCCTATCCGGATTCAAGCAGAGGAATCGGTTAGAAACCGAAACAGGAGTTAAATTTCCTGATAACGCTTCCGGAATAACCTCAATCTCGCTATCCTCGACTTCCTCCTCAGACTCAGCGTGCTGTGGGGATTCAAAAACTGTGTACTTGGCAACAGCCTTTTTCACAAATCGCTTGCTAAAGCTCCACGTTCCTTCTTTACTTTGTTTAGCAATATCAATAGTGAAACTGCCCGTCTGACCCTCTTTATCAGCTGATGTTTTGGCTCGTGTCTGGTAAAAGACGGTTGGAGGAGCTGTCTTTTTTGGCTGTCCTTTTTTTGGACGACCACGTTTCTTTGGAACCTCTATGGGAATACTGTTTTTACTCAGAAGAATGTCTTTCCACTGACTTTTGTCTTGTTCCACAAGGATTCCTCCGTCAACTATCGTCTCAGGAAATGCAGCCCCAGACATCTTGTGATCTTGCAGGCCAAGCTGGACTTGAGTTACTGATTGGAAACTTAAGGTACCTTTTTAGTGATTAAATTAGTTAAGGGTACCAATGTGTTAAAAACATATAGTTAAGGGTACCAATATGATATTTTCCCTAAAATCTACCATATACTAAAAATAAGTTTTATACAAATCTAAAATTAATATAAATTAATTTGATTAATTCAGCTAATTTGATTTTATATCTTTGACAATCAAAATCAAACCGAAACTTTAAAATAATCCCATTAAATGAAATCAATAATTAAGCATGTTTATTTTTCACCTAGCTACCTCAAATTATAAATTTTAGTTAGGCGGTACAAAAATTTTACATTATTGTGGAAAGAAAGGGTGGTTATGTGAAAATCGAATATCACCTAAATAAATTTCAAAAAGTTAAAAAGTTACCGTGAAAAGACACGGTGGTGATGTGAAAATCAAATACCCCTAGACAAATTTCAAAAAGTTGAAGTACTGTACGGGCAACCTTTATAGTTAGATAAAAAAAAAGGGGGTACAATCAAATGTAACAAGATGTAATTAACCTTTGCTATTAGAATCTTCAACTCAAATTTGATTTCCCGAATTGAGTGAATAACAAATTAATATGCTTCAACTGCTTAGTAGACGAATTTGCTAGTCAGATGACAATATTTCCGAATTCTGTTCAACACTTCAACCGTCCCTTTTTGAACCAGTCAAGATGAAGGAGCTACCCACTAATCTATAGCAGGTTTAACAAAGTTTTACCAAAACAAATTATTATATCAAACTAAAATTGGAAATCACAAATGACCATCTGAAAAATGAAGCTATATGAAATACTTGTAAGTTGTTAAGCAACTTGAGAGATTATCAGACAAAGGAAACTACATAAGTAGAAGATGAATGCAACTAATTAACATACATTCGTATACACTGATAAATTATACTCATTACTACAATTCTACTACCCGGGGATAGTAAGTAGGGCACAGATACTTATTTGATTGTGTATCCTAAGAAAGAAGACCGGTCTAGGATTTCTCTTCATCTGATTGAGGGCCGGGATGCCCTGGAGCGGAATCCACAAAGAAATCACCCACTGAGGGAGACAGGGAAACATATCAGCTCATAGATAGGTTCACAGTTACTATTACATGGATGATGAAGATTATAGAAATCCAATTACCGTTATCGTCTTGTTCGGGAGAATCCAGCAAAATTTCTGAATCAGATGGCAGAAATGGTGAACCCGGATAATTTCCAAGGGCTCCTAAATCTGTTGATCACACATGATCAAATACAGCATGTAAATGGATTTTAGCAATATACCAAACAACAAGTTACCTCCCAAGTTTGAGAGATCTGCTGTAAGATCTGAAAGGCTGAAGTTCCAAGGAATCTGATCCAAGGATCTATTTCCATCTGGACCAAGCTGCAATCCTACTGAATTAGCCACCTCAGATGTGAATGACGTATCAAGTACAGATGACTCTACTCCCATTCCTGATATTTCTGATGCTGTAAACGGAAAATGTCCACTAGATGCTACCGAGGTAGGGCTCATCACCATCTCCGACATACCACCACTACTTGGTGGAATAACTGAACCTGCTTCAGCTGCACTGCCATCCATCACCATACTTCACAACACAAGAACAATAAACTCTCATTAGTACTACAGCTTCTATTCTCTTAAGCAGAGAGATACAAGGGGAGATGGTGAGGATCTTACTCATTTCCAGAATTCATTCGCATTGGATGGTAATTGCCAGGAGCAGGGACACCATTAACTACATGACAGCTTGATATCCCACAGCCCATAGAGTCGAGATGGGGTTGACCCGTTGCTGGAATCGGAGGTTGATGTAGGACTGGATATCCCATTGGCAAGTTGTTAACTGCACTGCAAACAAGTGGTGTTCAATATAGTGACATGCTACAATAACATAACACTATCACGTAACCAAGTCAGTTGACGAAGCAACTTGATCTTTTGAACAACCATGTCAATGTGAAGTGAGAACTTACCGGGTATGGGATGGATCCCATTTTGAATAGGGGCCAAAGGGACCTTTGGAGGTACAGGATACTTCATAAGATGATACTGATGCTCAAGTAAATGATTGAATAAGAGGATTTGCTTCTTCAATTTTAGCCGTATGTAATAGGCCCTGAAAAAATCGGCATTTTCTTCTTCCAACTTCTGCCAAACTGAATTGAGAGAGATAACTGATAAGTAAAGAGGAAACAAGACTTTTCCATGCTTCCACATATACGAGTTCAGAGATAATTTTCACAAGAAAAACAAGGTAATTTTTTTTAGTGCCATGTATAGCATCATTTACTAAATTGTACCACCACTACATTACTGAAAGTAACACAGAAAATCCTTTTCAGGCATGAACTGTAAGCAAAGAAAAAATTCTGAATTACATAAACAAACACAAACATATGAAAGAAGTATCCGAAGCTTACCCAAAGTGGTAAATCCTGGATCTATCCTTGCTCGAGTCAGGAGGGTTTTAACCACCTCCTCTCTATTCATATATAACTGTAGACACCGTTCTATTAAATTTTGGACCTACAGGAGCCATTTTAAGAAATCAGTCAAATTGAGCCAGAATATAGATAGCTGAGACCCGACTCAATCTTCAGCATTCCCGATAAATAACCAAAGCCTACTAGGCCGGCCAAGTCGTTAATCCTTGGTTGCCAAGACCCTTTAGTATCGGGTCCAATTCTCGTAGATAGTGGTATTGCTTATCAGAGAAAAGCATACCTGATAATAGACAACAGTCTAAGTAAAAGGAGATGACTCAGACTAGATATAAACATCTGCTTACAAGTTCAATATCTTGTCGTGAAACTTTTCTGCTGTCATTGTTAGACGTGGATACTGAACCTGTGTCTGCTAAAGGAGCCTCTGTCTTGTGATTGTTCTGTTGTTGATCACTTTGGGATTCATGCGAAACTTGGGTCGGGGACTGTGTTTCTTGAGCACCCTGTGAATCCCATAAAAATGTTTGAGTCAAACACACGCAAGCAACAATACATGTTAAGTAATTGGTGCGGCACATCGGGTGATCAGTATGTACTACAAAGCAGGGATATTAAATTTTGGAGGATGCTTAGACCAAAATCTTGCTAGTGTACTAGAGTTTACAACAAAATGCAGACTACAGGGGACGGAATGAAGGCACTATAGAAGCAACTGGGAAAATGTAAAGGAAAGGAACCTGTGAGGTCTTCATGTCAGATGGATGCAAGCTGACAACATTTCTATATTTAGCTCAGACAATTCTCATATGCAACCGTAGCTCTATAACTCAAAAAGATCAAACAGTTTGAATTCAAGTGCCGGAAACTAAATTTAATCAATTGGACCTGCAAATAGAAGAATGAGTGAGACAGTATAGTAAGATAACCTTCTTCAGTAATATATTTTAAGAAAAACTAAATAAGCTTGTTATGGAAGAGCACAAATCCATCGCACATATTAGTTTCATACATGTACATAAATAAGTATTCTTCTATATGCAAAATCAGAACACTCAGAAATGCAGTGTATTAGATGGAAAGTCCTAGACATCTATGTTTTTCTCCCTTAACCAAATCCTTGTTTGAATTGGCTACTGTGGATTCAAAGAAATAGGAGAGAAAACTTTATCTGTCAATAATTATATACATTGAGTAAATCCAGAAGCTTCAGCATGTATGCAAGCCTACAAAATAGACTTGGGCACAAATGAATAGGACCCTGTAGAAAGTATAAAAAGAAAACATAACAGCAGCATTAGATCTCACGGGACGATTGGCAAAATAGCCTTCCTTTGAATGAAAATCTGATTTTATCCTTACCCAAACCGATCGGGATTTCAATAAGGGTAAAATCGTAACTTCGGCAAAATAGAAGTGAGGGTTAGTAACAGCCATTTGTTTTCAAAATAAGGCTATTTTGCAAATTATCTCTAGATCTCACTATGTGCCAGATTCTATATTTACCCAAACAGCTAACATAACTTATGCTTGTGAACTGTGACTCAGAACCTATAACACAATGTCACTTCCCTCAGAACCATCATTTATAGACCCATATTTCTACATAAACAGCACCACCACCACACAGCTCTTGATATCTAAAAGAATCCCTTAAACCCTAATTCAGCATTTCTGTTGAACCTCCCAATCAGATCTCAGTGAAGTCCATAGATTGGTTGCTATCCAAAAACTGCAGACTTGCCCAATAATTAAAAACTAGACAAATCCATAAACAGAATAAACAAATAAATAGATGCAATCACATTAAAAGAGTAAAATAATAAATACAGTAAGATTTGTAAGGAAACAAAAGGGAAAACCTACCAATAAAACAACAGAAAGAAGCCGAATAGGAGAACATTCAAACACAATCAGCAGAGGTTACCTCACAACGAGCTCGTAATCTCCAAATGGGTGCCCAAAGTTACAAACTTTATTTCGACAAATTAAGGAAAGGCCCTAGCTTTTCCACCAGACCAGAAACCTTCACGTCTGGGGTGAGAAGATTTTAGCCAGAAAAAAAATACTCCTGAAGCTTTGATGAAAAACAGAAGCAGAAAATTCAGTGACTGTTGTAGAGAAATTCTTCAGCTGCAATGCTCTGGTACTTAGAAATCAAAAACCAAGCCCGTATTTACATCTAATGGTAAGCGGATTTCAAGTATTTAACCTATAGATTGAAGAGAATTGGTGGGTAGTGTCATTTTGAGTCAGCTGAGACACGAAGTTTAGGACATTGCTGTGTGTGTGAGAGAGAGAGACGAACAGAGTACAAAGGAAAAATCTCACCAGACAGAGACTAGTATTATTTTGGGTTTTATATATTTTATTTTACTCGAAAGTTAAAAAAAAAGTTGAGGAAATAGAAAAGAAAATGAATGTTTAGGGAAATGTAATATAAAATTGTGGCGCGGATACAGCTTAATCGGCTTGAGCTGGAGACAGCATTGAGCAGAGATGTTACGTTAAGTTGGCCATGGCTATTGGCTTCACGACTCACGAGTATTCTGTGAGTCACCACTAAATCCAACCATACTTTCAATTAATTTACTCGTGACAACTATTTTTATGAAAATCAATATTTTACTTTTTTATTCTTCGTTATGCGGCAATTCATGTTTGTAATAATTATAACAATGATTTAAAATAATTTTGAACCACATATATTTTTAGAAAAGTTATATGTTTTACGGTGTGTCTGATCACCGGTGCTTCCCCGTCCTCTTATTTAGTTGCATGCCCGGTTAGGATAGCAACGACGATAGAGGTCGCACCTTTTGAGGCGTTGTGTGGCAGGCCGTGTAGATCGCACGTGTGTTGGGTAGAGGTAGGAGACCGGAGTTTACTCGGTCCGGATCTTGTCCAGGAGACGACCGAGAAGGTCGCGTTGATTCGAGAGCTGTTAAAAACTGCGCAGAGCCGACAGAAGAGTTATGCAGATAGACGATGTCGACCTCTTGAGTTTACAGTTGGTGATCACGTGTTCCTGAGGGTGAGTCCGAAGAAGGGACTCTTGCGGTTCAACCGCGGCGGAGGCAAGTTGGCCCCACGGTTTATCGGACCTTTTGAGGTTTTGTGCAGAGTTGGAGTCGTTGCCTATCGCCTTGCTTTGCCACCGCAGCTTGGGAACGTTCACAACGTCTTCCACGTCTCCCAACTGCGGAAGTACACCGCGGACCCCTCCCACGTTATCGAGTGGACAGACATCGAGGTAGCTGATGATGTTTCGTATGAGGAGCAACCAGTCAGGATTTTGGATACGCGGGAGAAGGTCTTGCGTGGCAAGACTATCCCACTGGTACGGGTGCAGTGGCGGCACCACGGAGCTGAGTCGAGCTGGGAGCGCGAGGATGAGGTTCGTGCGAAGTACCCCAACCTGTTCGACCCTTGAGGTACTTTCGTTTTTAAATTTTGAGGGCGAAATTCTTTTAAGGGGGGTAGATTGTAAGAACTGCCCCCGGTCGAACCGATGAATCCTGACGAAAGTTGACTTTTTGCTGGAAAAGTCAACCGATGACTCCGGGAGTCATTCGAGACCTTTCCGGGGCCCAAAAAGCTTAGTCGTCGTTACGGTTAGCTTAATTGGGCTGTTTCTTTTCAGATGACTATAATTGTGGAAAAGTCAACATTCGGTCAAACGGAGACTTTTTATCGACTAAAACAAATTAATTTGAAGTTGCTGGATTTTTCTAAGGACTGAGTGGTCCCCACTTGGACATGTGTCCATAGTGGCTTGAAGGAGAAGAAATGGGTCTTCAATGACCCATTTACCCTCACATAAGCCAAAGTGGGAGAAGTGGACCAAAGGGCTTTTTGGACTTTCATCAATTTAGGTCTTTTAAAGCAATTGAAGCAACCAAATCAGCCTATTCTTCACTAGTGCAGCCGAATAGTGCAAGGAAGAGAGAGGAGGAAGAACAACTTGGCTTGGAGAAGAAGCTAGTGAGAAAAGGAAGCAACTTTCAAGAGAATTCGTCACCAAACCTCTCCAAAATCATCTCTTCTTCATCCCTTTTCCATTACCAAGGTAAGTAGACTCTCACAATCTCATTTCAATTCATTTCAAGTTGTGGGTTTTTATGGGTTTTGCTTAAACTAGTTAGATTTTTAGTTCTATGTTGATAGATGATGTTTTAGTGAAGTAGATGATTGGTTTGTGTAGAAATCTATGGGTTTTGGGTTGTTTTTGAGTTGAAAATCTCTTGGGTATGTGTTAGTTTGATGAAACCCTTGTGTGTATTGGAGTTTTGATGACTTTGGTACTGTTTTTGGAGTTTTTAGAAGTCAAAATTGGAGTTTTGGACTGTATTTTCGTGAAAAGGGTGCTGGAGGAAGAAGAAGGGCGAGTCTGCCCAGACCCGTCACGGCTCCGTGACGGAGGCCGTGACAGCACGCGTCATGGTTCCGTGACGTCATCCGTGACGGGTGGCCTCACGGATCCGTGACCCGAACCGTGGCAGACCAGTTTTGAGCCCTTTTTGGGTGTTTTTCGTTTATTTCAAAAGGTTATTTTGAACCGTTGGGTTGGGGTTGTCAACGTAGATGTTTGCCTCTTAAACCACTGTTGGTTAGCCTTTAATTATAGTTTTAATTGTGATCCAAGACCTTGGACCCGAGCTCGACGGAGGAGGAGGCCTTTGGAACCGTGTGAGAGGACGAGGAGGAAGCTAGCCAGGTCGTCAGCTGCTAGGATTGGTTAAGCGTTGAAGAATTCGAGGTAGGGAAGAGTAGTAAACTCCACTCTTAATTTAAAGAATGCTAATAGTATGCCTATATGATAATAATAACCGGAAAGGTCCTAGTTTGCATATAGGATGTGATTCACTAGAAAAACCGATTTCAATTATGTTAATAACCGGAAGAGTCTTAGTATGCATATAGGATATGATTCACTAGTTTAACCGCTTTCAATTATTGGGAAATTGTCGTGCTGGTAGAATGACCATGACGAGCCTTAGGATTGTTTGTGATTGTGTTGGATTGTGTTCAATTGTCTCAAATGTTGATGCATGTTCCATTCTTTTGTTAATATAAGAGTCATACAAAACTAGATGAATTATGATGATTGTAATGTGAATGGTTGATCTATGATATGATCGAATGAGTGAATGTGATATGATTGTGCCTAATGATATGATCAGGTGAATGATAGACTGATGGGACGTGGTTGGTAAGTCATGCCGGTAAGTGGGTTGACCTTATGAGTTTGGAGTTGTGTGTTTAGTTGGTATTGTGTGCATTGTGGTTTACTTGCCCCGAGGTGTAATTCCGGGAGGCTATCTGACCGAGGGAGGTGCCGGTCCGATATGCTTATCTTGTTGTTTCACCCCGATGCTTCGTGTTCCGGGAAGACCTAGGCCGAGGGATATTCCGGCATGGTATACTGTTGTCTCACTCCGATGCTACGTGTTCTGGAGAGACTGTTCCACCCCGATGCTTCGTGTTCCGGGAAGACCTAGGCCGAGGGATATTCCGGCAAGGTATATTGTTATCTCACTTCAATGCTACGTGTTCCAGAGAGACTTGTTTCACCTCGATGATATGTGTCCCTTCGGGGACATTTCCAGGAGGACATCTTGCTTCACCCCGATGATCTGTGTTCCTTTGGAGACATTTTCGGGAACACCGATGATATGTGTTCCTTGTGGGGACATTTTCGGGAGCCCCAATGATATGTGTCCCATCGTGACCGAGGGGCATTCCGGTATGATGTGTTGGTTTGTGTGTGGATCGGAGTCTAGTGGTTTAAATCATCTATATTTCAGTACTCGTGTGTTTCTTTAGTTGGTTCTATTGGCGAATAAGTTGTCTCCTTGTTGATCTCCTTTGAGTTACTCTTTTATTAAGTGTTGCAATTCTTGTTGATCTCTAGTTATGGTGTCTTTTGGATAACTGTACTAATGGGGACTTTTGTTGTCAAAGCGTGGGTTCTTTTCACTTTACTACTTTTTTCCTACTGAGCGTAAGCTCACCCCCTTCACGTTTACTGTTTTTACAGGTTTCATTGATGAGTAGGACTAGAGGTTGCCTCAGGGCTCGGGAGTTCCTTGAGGATTCGGGTGGTTTATCGTAGTCAAGACGTACTTCCCACTTATGTATTAAACTATGTTTTCCTTACCTGTTTTAGTTTGAGCGTTTGACTCATACTTATCATAATTGTTATTTTGGAACTTAAATATTTGGAGTTGGTTTTCGTTTAAAATTCACGTTTATTATTTATTTATTTATTATTCCTAGTTCACGTCTCGAGTCCGGTCAAAACCGGATTTGGGGCGTGACAAATACTCTAACATAAAGTTGTCACTACCCTAAGTTAGCTTTTATTTATTCATATTTTACACTATACGGATTTCGCTCACAAAAAGCTATTAGGTGAGTGAAAATGAGGGTAGAGCATCCAGACTATTAGAGGTGCTACAATGAGGAGAAATATATTGTCTATCACTACCTAAGAGGAGCATGTGTTTCATTCTAAGGCTATAATAGTGCAAACAATGTAAGGTGAATCATGCATATCAGATAATACTACTTGCATGTGTGGATATAACGTGATTTATACTTCCATGACGGTCTAGCAATGCGACTCAAGTTGATACACGAAGTCTAAAGAGAAATTCGTATCAACTACCGTAGGTAACTTTCTAAACGTAGTATAGAATCACTCTTATTTGGGTCTTGACACCCCGACCACTAATAGAGGTTTTCATCTCATTAAGTTCCTAACAGTTCCCTACCTAACGAGTGATACACTTATCTAATATTATCATGAAAGTAGATTACGAACTTGGTCATAAGTTAGGTAATATTTCTACCCATATTAAATGATATGCTCCTTCTTAGATACCGGTTGTCGATCATAGATCTCTGATAATTTCCTGCCTAGTTGTAAAAGAAATTAGTCATCCCCCCCCCCCCACCCCACCCCCCACTTGCACGAGACAACCACATTCAGTCCTCAAGCTGCAATTACATCGTATTCCAGCTGTGCATCTTGGTTTGTGGCGTCACCTCAGACTGCACCTCGCCTTCCTATCATGCCTACTCTAAGGAGCCTATTAATCAACTTTCATAACTTTGGTTGACAAGTCGTTTCTATCACATGAATAGTACCAAGACTCGGTTTAGAGTCGATTAGAGACAGAATCTTGAAATTCAACTCTACATCGGCCCAAGAGGTCATGTTCCTACTAATCAACTAAGAATTCCCTTTTCAATCGTTAATCGAATAGTCACTAAGTCCTAAGCTCTAGACAGGTCCACAAATTAATCATCGCCCTAAATTTGGCTTATTTTCCTTAATTCATTCCGTAGAATGGATAATCGAGTTATTAATGACTAAACCACCCAAGATATAATTCAATCTCATACTAACCCAAATCATGAATTCAACCTAGATGACATTGAAAGGAAATGTATGAAAGAAGACTTAAAACAAAAATAACTCAAATCAAATACATAAATCAATATATCCAAATATCACAAGTCATGAGAGTGGAAGTGTCTAAATTAGAATAATCAATATCTTAACAAATTCAATCAATGGGTACAAGAATCGTGAAAAAGGTATATTAGAGTTAGAGAATACTTTAGTTGTTAACGGGTGGTTCTTTCTCGTCTGAGCCGCCGGCGTCGAAGAAGCAAGGATGCCGGTAACGACATGGTCTCTTCGTTCCTTCCATTCCCCTCTTTCTGTTCGGTACTAGTGTCTCTATATAGAGAGTATGTTAAAATTGATACGAATCAGAAAGGAGGGGCAGTGTGTTCGTGTAAACAACGGTCAAAGGGAAGACAACAGTCCAGTGATGCTGTTGCAAAAGACGATCAGGTCGGAACCGTCGTGGCGAAGAACAATCAGGTAAAAGACGTTCAGGCCGGAACCGTTGCTGCTCCGACTGTGACATCCTCCTCTGGTCTCGGGTTGACTGGTTCAGGCAAGATACAGAAGCGAGAAGAGGTGATTGTTCCGACGAAACAAAAAACCAGAGCATGTTTTGAGTTACAGGAGAAGGAAGTTTTCGTTAGTAATCTCCCTTTTGGGTCTTCAGAAGAATGGGTACGAAACGTTTTTGGAGCTTTTGGTCAGATTACGTCGGCGCCCATTCCCTGAAGACCGAACCTTAAAGGACGATACTTTGGTTTCATTCAATTTGAGTTTAGGATTGAAGCTGCTCAAGCTATTGAGGGGCTCAATGGGTTCAAAATGAATGGTCATATTCTTTTGGTGGCTTTTGCTCGACATCGGATTCAAACGGAAGCGGCACCGGTGGGTTTTGTTCGTCAACAGTTATGCTCTCTTTTTTATAACAAAAAACAGAGTACTCTTTTGGCTGCGTCTACTGGGGGAGACGTTTACTCTCCGGCGACCAAGACTCCGGCACCGAGTGCCCATGCTCCGTCGACGTCCAAAGCTCGACCTACGGTTGTGATGGAGGTAGGTCGATCGGAGGAGACGGGGGGATGCCCGGTTGTGTCGGAATCTCAAGCCGTCGATTCTCTAGTAGTTACGGTATCGGATCGCACGGACGGAGATCGCGTTGAGGATTTGGTGGTGCGTGAATCCGTGATTCACGAGATCTCATCTCTGAAATTGAATGCCGTCAATCGCGATTTGCGCGAGGATGAAGGCGCAGAATCTGTGAAAGTGTCTTCGTCTGTTGGGCTAATATTGACTGGGCCTCCGATTGGGCCTGATTCAACCCAATCTAGTCTAGTAGCTGATAAGTCTGGGTTGGTCAGTAGTGGTGAGGAGCAGGCCCAAGATGTGGTTAGTGATGGGCTACAGTTAATGGGTTCGCCTCATTCTATTGATCAACAGGAAGCAGAGCCCGGTATGTTAGTAGGAGGAGCTCTAGGGCAGAGTGATTCCTCCGGGGACCAATCCGGTCCTTGGAAGGATGCTCTTCTCAAACCTCCGAAACGTATGAGTCGGGCTCTTGCACATCTTTCGGACTACGTTACTGATAAGGTTTTTGGTGTGAAGCTCCCACCTATTCAGAACGCGTCCCAAAAAGTGATAGAACATTTGCTTTCTTTCGACAGAAGCTTGGAGGAAGTCCTCGCGACTAAGGCCCGTAAGGGAAGGCCTAGATCCAATTTGGTACCTCGTACTCACAATACCAGGTCCAATACCCGGCCCCCACCCGAAAGGATCCCATTATTCCGAGCTCAGACAGCGAGTGGTATGAGGAAGAATAGGCCATGTCCTGGCCTAGTTTTTTTTGTTAAGGGTTTTTTACCCTGTTTCTCTTTCGGAGATTTATGTAATCGTGGTTCCTAGATCTTGGCTCTCTCCTTCTTGGAGATTGACCTTCAATAAAATTTTAGCGCTTACCCAAAAAAAGAGTTAGAGAATACTTTAGCTACTAGCTCTTCTTCCTGGCAATCTTTTTCTTTAACCTCTCTCTTGGTTTCTCTTGTTCTTCATGGCCTCTAATGGCAAAGATTAACTCCTTCAAAAATAGGAATTCACCTATAATCCTTGTATCAACCCTCAAGTAGCAAATCACTCCATAGATCTCCAAAATGGTGGAGCTGAAGCCAATCAATTCACGAGCTCAAGCCTTTATTTATAGGTTTTAGCTTATCACCCTACATGACGCATAGGGTGTTCTTCACGTTGTACCAGCGCTGCAAGTGTATGGTTAAATTTGTGAGGCTGCTAGGTTTACCAGCAAGGATAAATTAGATTAGTTACAGAATTGTTATGTAGGATACATGACTTTGGAACTGCTCATGTGTTTGTGCTATCTTGTTCTAAGGGGAAAGGCCGCTTCCCAACTATGGTTCACCTTTGTTTCCATCGTCCACACTGCGACTGACCTTCGTTCCCCATTCCCATCGGTGAACTTTTTGCGATTCTCAGAAACTAACGGAAACCGTCTGTTTTGACGGCACCGTCAGTATTTTCAGCGCGTGACAGTCACGTGCCTTTCCATTTTTTCGTAAATGGCCAGATTGCCCTTAGGGGAAAAGCCACATCCCAACTATGTTTCACCTTTGATTCCACCATCCTAACTGCGACTTACCTTTGATCTCAATTCCCATCTGCGAACTATTCGCTATTCTTCAAAACTATCAACCATCAACATCACGCCATACCCATCTCTCATGCTCATCTCTCGTGACCTTCTTCCCATACCCATCATCTTCTTCTTCCATACTCATCCATGGTGAGCATCCATGGTGAAGCTCGGGCTAGATTTAAAAAAACTCATCCCTTTCTTTTCATGAAAAAAAAAACATGCTTAAAAAAAGCCCCACACGAATTGCATATCTGAGAAGTTCATCCCTCCGTGGGCGTGAACCAAATAAGGAGATTTTGGGATTTTATTGGATGTGGTTTCAGAGTTCGTCTTCTTGGATTTGGCTCTGCAGAGTACATAATCTCGAACTCACCGATGCTCTTCGTCTCTGATGGAGCTTCGGTTCTGCAGATTTGAGATGATGAACATAGAACCACCATCGTACTCTATTTGTGTCCATATTTGAGTTTGAAAAAAAGTATCAAAATGATAAATAAAAAAACAAAAAAGAAGAAGATTTGGGTCTGTGTTCATCGGTTGGAGGTTTGGGGAAGAAGAAGAAGAAAATGTCAAAAAAAATTCAATTTTGGTTAAAAAAAATATATTTTTTTATAATTAAAATATGATTATTATATATAAAAATATTTAAAAATCAGATTTGTTAATATCAGATTATAAATAAATTTAAAAAGTTTATTTATAGATAAATTAAAAAATATATTTATTAATTTGATTTAAAACAAATCTATTTCAAGTTTGAGGGCAAATTCGTCTTTTTCCAAGCAAAACTAACGGTGTCATCCAAAATAACAGATTTTGATAGTTTTGAAGAATCGCGAATAGTTCGCAGGTTGGAATGGGAAACGAAGGTCAGTCGCTAGACGATGGAAACTAAGGTGAACCATAGTTCGGATACGGCCTTTCCCCTTGTTCTAAAGACAGAGAAATCGGATGTTACTGTTGTTCATCTTTTAGGCCTGAGGAAGGATGCTGTTTGTTATTCATTGTGCAGTCCACAGGGCATATATGCAAAAGAATGGTGCTTCACTACGTCTGTACTACAGTTCTCTCCTCCTTAAATCTCTACTACATATAATTGACATGAAACAGATCGACCTCTGATCACTAAAAGCATTCCATTTGCTACATAAGACCCTCACCTCTGCAATACCAACCTTGCCACTTATTCAGTATAGGAACCAAACAAAAGCATATACAGATTCTTGATATACTTAAGCTGTATGAACCTTGTTATTGTTATTCACAAACTGTTCAGACACCAGACATCACCTCCTTGGTTGCTAACCTGCTACTCTCCACCAAACTAGTTTCATGGCTCCACAGGTGTGGGGATGGGGAAGTGAGCAGAGGCCACATCAAGTTCCCCTCCATCCTCACATCCCGAACCCCTCTCTTTGTATCATGCCTAAGCACCCCTTGAAGAGCCCTGAGATAGTTGCTTGACTCGTGATCTCTAAGGATTGTTCCATCTGAGCCGTATGCCATAGGATCACTGAGGGTGCTTATGGGATGAGGATTGTTCAGGAACTCTTTAAGGGCACTCTGGTGTTGCGACCCCTCCAAGGTGTAGAATGCACTCCCCGGGGGAAGCAGAGGGTGAGTTGGAGATGACTTCTCATCGGGTTGTAGGATGAATATTTTCCCCAATGGAGAGTACAGTAGTTTCTGCATACACACCATTTGTCAGCATGCCCAATATCAGTAACAAGTTGGGAAATGAAGTTTAGAGGATGCTCACATTTTTGTTCAAACAAGGATGTGAGCGGAAGGACTTGATGCGCTTGAGGAGAATGGAGATATGGTCAGGGTAGCTGCAGGAGAATGCTCTCGGGACGATATCTCTATGCATCATCACACAATGAACATGGCTCTCATCCAACCCCAGCTCACTCAGGACTCTTTGCCCTCCACAGAACACAAACGGCGAACCAAAAGTGACAACAGGCCCAAGGGCGGAGGGCTTCACCACCTTCCTTGCCAGTAGCATCAAATTCACTAAAAGAGCAAGGCTTCCCCCTAGAGAATGACCCGTAAATTGAAGCTTTGCTTGATCACCATATCGGTTCAGATGGTCTAAGATTTCTGGCATGAATTGCTCGTATATTCCCTTGGCAGCTTCATAAATTCCCCTGTGAACAAGCACATCTGTATCCTGCACAACATTGAATTTATCGTCACTTATAAATTTCTCTACTTATCCCAGTTCTGGCCACATATTTACGACAAAAAATGAAATTTCTTCTTCGCTTACCTCGAATTTGATTGGTTCAAAGAAGAGATTTGCCTGCCATGACGCCAATGAATCCGACCCCTGCAACAAAGATGTATTTAGTATGCGCCCTTTAATCTCGTGCAATACTAACTATAAATGTTTCTCCTTAAACATATTATGAAATACCTGGATAACGAAGCTACGAGTACATGTGCTCATGTCATCACAAGCAAACCATTCACAGGGTGAGGAATGGAGTGACTGAAGGTCTTTTGCTGCTTTCTTCTTTTCCTCCTCCCCAGCTGTAACAACTGCTGTCATGGTTGACGCAGCCATACAAGCAGCAGCCTCTGATGTGTACATGCGGGGTGCCTCTCTTGCTTTATGGCCTTCCTCAGAACTAAGGGACAAGAACTCCTTCACATATGATGCAGCTGAAGCCGCTATCTCATAACCAATATGTGGGCGAACGGGACGTTTCTGCTTCAACTCCTGTGGTTTCTCCGAGTCTCCACTACCCGGGGACACACGAATGGAGTCTCGCTCAAACTTTGCTGTAAGAGCTTCTGCCTCTGCTTTCTTCTCCAAAGAAGATGTTACAAACCTTAGTCCATAGTGTCGTCTCAAATCACCAGCCTGCTATTACAACACCGTGTTAACTATACTTTGCACTGGTAAGTTAACTTATGTCTGTAAGAAAGATGTTCGTAGTTCATACCTTGATGCGTGGGATCTTATATGCAATGTTGCACAAGAAGGCCAGCTTAGAATATAGCCTGGTATCGGACCAAGGTACTTGACTCAACAACTTGGAAAACGATTCCCGATCATATCTCTTCTCCCCTTCATCTTCTGAATCATAACTGACCTCACAGCCCTCATCTTCTTCATCTAAGTTACAATAGCTATTCATACTTTCACCATCATCATTGTCTCCATCTTCTGTAGGTTGTCTGCTCCTCCAGCGACTCCTTATCTCCAATACTGTCTCCATCCAATTAGCCCTCTCCTCCTTATCATCATCCATCTCTTCTGAATCCTCCTCTGCATGACCCATCTCCTCCTTGTGCATCACCTCCAAGTCCTTGCTTGTTTCAGGATCAAACAGAAAAGACTTGACAGCGTTGGGGATGATTGAACTGGACAGCTGGAACGGGAAGATACCGAATGACTTGCTGCTCTTCAGCTCTGGTTCTGTTGAGGAAGCGCGGCTGCTATTGACCGAGTAACAAAGGTGATTGTCAGAGTAAGACCTACGCATCCGCGCCTGACTGCACAGGTCTACGCTGGAATGCGAGCGGCCGAGGCCTCCTTTGTGCTCCTTGGAAAAGCCATTTGTTGCTGTAGCTTTCTTCACCACAGGAGAGGTTGGGATCTGTACTGCAGTGTAGGGCATGATTGATTCAAGACTGTGGAGCTATAGCCTCCTAGAGTACACTGCTAGCACAATCACCAGAAAGATATATAAAATCTAAGATCATGACATGACAGAGAAGATATTAGAACCGAGTTCTTGAGCACAAGGATGGAATGCAACCATCCTTATAAACAGATGTCACAAACAATGTCCACCTTGTTTCCATCGTTGAAACATTAATCAGAAAGCCTTGCACATGTAAAATGACATAAAAACTTTAAACAAGTGATAAAAGCTGAGGTTTTTTCTGTCATTTGGGTTTGGCTGGGAGCGAAAGTGGACAAGAGGTAACCATAGTCATATTCGGAAACATGGTTTCATTGTAAGAAGCTCCTACATATACAATTTAATTTTTACCTAACTAACATCATTTGGAGGACGATTAAAACTAATATTTGGCATCTTGTAAACTTTGACCCAATGGAGCACATCACATTCACTCTGTTAAAACCTATCCAAACCCAGAATTGACTACTCAGTTGTAGCAATAGTAAATGTTGTGTTAAAATTCTTACAGAGCTACGGCCGAAAACAAGATTCAGTAAAGAAAAATTACCAATACTGAGAACCACATTTCTTAAGGATAAGATGCGTTCTTGATGGACTAAACTAGAAGAGAAGGATGAAAATAGGAAACTGTGGAAGTCACGTAACTGATTACCCAAAGTTACCTAAACTCAAAAGGATAAACCTTTACTTATTTGATAAATAACCCAAGGACTAAGTGAGTTGCAGGGTGAATCATTCATTCCAAGAACATCATCTAGATTACTGTCGTTAAAACTCGATTCACCTTAACATATTTTGCGAGGTGTAGAGACCGAAAAAGAAAAGACGGGTTATTAGGAGTAGATCAAACCAAGATGAATGCCATGTATATTCCCTTGGATAGAACTACCTAAAAAGGTTTGGTAGCCATAAGGCATAGTGTTTTACGCTACTACAAATTACCATATTGGTTGGGTTCATTGTAAAGTTCGCACGAAGATTGTAGCCGACATTCTTAGACTAGAGAGAGCCCACACACAACCCGCAACGGAGATTCCTAGGTAGGATTAGGATACACACACCAAAACACGCCTATGCATAAATCCTTATTAAGCTTTTCAAAAACTCATTAAAGCCACCTTTCTTGTTTCTTTCCAATTACTTGTAATTCTCTACTAATTAATATTATTTTAACTTAACCAAATCCCCCTAACAATAATAGCATCTAGAAATGGGTGATTAAGAGATGATTTGTCACATTATAGTGGAAAACTGAACATGATTCATTTATAAAAAACAATACTTGAATTCAGGGATAATACTTATTAATAAATAGTTAGCAGCAACTAATGTACAAATGAGTACAAATAAGCAAACACTGGTACATACCTGGTAAATATACTGATTGAGCGAGGGTTGAATTCCGAATCAAATAGCACCCAATTTGCAAAGACGAAGCACCCAATTGATCATCTTAATCATCCGCCATTTTCAAAAGAAACGGAGCAATGTAGAAGAAATGTGTGAGGAAGAGAAGTGATGTTTGAATTTGGGGGAAGACAGATCTGATGCACGTTACGTGGAATCGATCAAGGAATCCACAGCAGCACTGCTTTGCTAGAATCTATTCATGTGGACCGCTCTGTCCTGCCGGTTCCACCCCACCCTTTTCCTCACATGTTTTTTTTCCTTTTGACCTAATTACCCTTCACTCCATGTCTTTGTACCACTAATCACTTAACTGTCAAACATAGTTTTACAGACATACAATATTGCTGCATAAAGCTATTAAACCGTACATAGTACTTAAACATGATGTAATGATTAAACTATAAATTTGACATGAATTAAAATAAAAGACCTGAGAAAGTACATCACATCAAGCAGACGACATCGAAACTCAACATGAAAATTCGATACCCGACATAGATTATGAGTATATTACTCTTGATTGTCATCATTTTTTCGTGCTCATTTTTTCGTGTAGTTGTGTATTCTGACGAGATGGTCATACTGCTACTTTCACTATCAACCCTCGCTGGGTATTCGTCAACTGAAAGCTTTTCATCTTTCGGAAGATCCTCTTGCAACTCTTCATTCGAAGAAGGGCAATCCCCTTCACGGTTTCACAACGAAGAATCAAAATACCCTAGGGGGACCATCACATGCAATGATTGTTTGGGTCGGACAAAGAGTGAAATGAAGGGTAATAATCATTGAAATCGAATGAAGAGTCGTTGGAAGACATATTTTTCATGTGACCGATCACTAAACGAATTATGTATGTTCTGACATTTGATGTGATCAATGACTAAAGGCTTATACTTGTTTTTAACACTAAATAAAACTATATATATTTATCCAAAATCTCAATCTAATTACATACATGTTTGTGATCCCGGGGTCTACGTTAGTTGGCCTAAAGGTAAGTTAATACTCAGACACAAATGTGATGATTAATGCACGATAATCATAAGGCATTCTATGTGATTATGGAATGGAATTTTCAATCCAACATTATTAATGTGCTTTGAGTAGGATATATATTGTCTTGAAAACAATAAGTATAGTGAGCGGTTAGTTATTAGGCTTCAATTTTTAATTAGGTTCACTTTGTTGAGTATAACGTGCATTTAATTGATGGAAATGGAATAACAAACCAACCATGTTTGGTTGCGTTTCATTTAGATATCATTACTTATTCGGTGGTTTTAGGCTTAGGGGTCCATTTTTCAAGCTCGGTTGTCCCATGGCCTATATTTTATAAAATAAAAAAGTTGAACTTATATACAGAAAATAAATAAGACCAAATTATTAGTTAGAGGTCTTTGTCAGTGAATTATTTGCCGTAAATATAAAGAGAGAAATTAGAATCGAATGATGGGCAAGGGCATTATGGTCAAAGTAAAAAAAGAGTGGGAAGATATATAGTCAGACGGAGGAGCCAAGTGTTGGGCTGCATGCGTGGAAAGGCTCCACATATCGCTGTTTCTCGCCATTTCTAGGGCTTCTTTCCCATTCGTACGGTACTTGAACTTCAAACTGAACCGATCGATCGTTCAGATTGTCTTTTAACAAATAAAATTGAACGGATTGTTTTAAGTGTAAGTCATTTCAACCCGTGAATATATTGGTCTGGCTTGGATTCATTTTTTCAAAAGGTGTATATATAAGAGCCACTATTTGAGCCTTTAGAGTTATGAACCTTTTGTTATCATTGCTATCTAAATCTCTGTGGTTCTCTCTACCGTTGCATGCCTACCCGTCGTTGTTCACCATCGAACGGACTACCTTCCTTTATCCAATGGATGCCACATTGTCACAGCCACCTGCTCAATCAATATCGCTTGCCGCCGGCCAGGTACGTCCTTACGCGACTGTCTACACTGATCTCCACATACTTATAGCGCTCGGTGTGCCCGACTATATGTCACTGATACCGAGCCAAGAGCATATCAAGCCCCTCTGGTACTAGAAAAAGGCCAAATGATACCCCTTCGACCCCTACCTCTACCCTTCTCGGCTTCACCTCGTGACCACAGACCAGGAAAGGTTGCCCTCGGTGCATCATCAATGATAGCTAACCAAGGATCACTAACACCAGCCATGGACTTCCTATTTGTCACACCCCAAATCCGGTTCTTGCCCGGACTCGAGGCATGACCAGAAATAAATAATTTAAATGGTAACAACTCAACAGTAAGTTCCTGTAAAACTCTAATAAGAAACTCGAATCCACAAAATTTAGTTTAAAACATAAATAACCCTCCAGGGGTGTAATAATAATCCTCTACAAAATCTGCTCCAAACGAAAATAGAATAAAACGAAGTCGCTATAGACACCCACACCGAGAAGCTCCCGAGCCTCTACTCCTCAATCAAGCCTGTAAACACAACAGTAAACTCACAGGGGTGAGCTTGCGCTCAGTAGAGAAAACACATAACAAGATGGACCTTAAACTCAATAAAGTCACCAGCAAAGTCAACAAGATAGATCTTAACAAACACAGATAATAGGTAAACCAGTTCAATGCCGTGGCACATGAAGTCTCCACCCTCCGATCCACATATGATGTGTCCTCTCGGATTTTCCCTCAAATCCAGAGGAGACGCATAACATTGAGGCGACCGGAAACAACCCTTCGGGGCGCTTAACATCGGGATTCTCAGAAACGTCTCCAAAGGATTTTATGTCCTCGGGAACCAAGGTATTACTCCCATAGGAAGCATACACATGGACAATTCAATAATAATCAGTTAATAATTGAATAACGCACTCAACCGAAACACGAAATAATCCAATCCCAACAACCACCCATTCATTGTCAAACATAACTCACACATCATCAATTCATCACAACACACCGTGCACGAATCACATATTCACAGCACACCAATCACACAATTCACAACTTACCGTTCACTTACCAGCCTCGAACCAACGGGGCATCGATCACCTGATTGCACCGCTCGGTACAACCAGTCATACTCGATGCTCCAGGCAACCATTTAAGTAAATCAAGTAATCATTCAAATACATTCAAGTCAAGTGGGAGTTTAATCAACCAATCATAAAACCTTTAAACGAGCATTCACACATGCAATTCAACTAGTTCCGTTAGACTCTTTAGCCCATCCACTAACAACCAACAACCAAGCATGTGATCCTAACACGCAACTAATCCGAGGGCTTTGCCAAGGCTCCTCTACCAGACAAACAATTCCCAAGTATTGAAAGCGAGTTACACTAGTGATTGACATCCTATTCATTCACCACTAGACAATTCTGGTTATTAGTAATTGAAAGACAACTATTCTAGTTATTCGCATCCTATAGGCATCTCTAGGACCTTTCCAATTTTATTAGCTTAACATGCATACTAAGCATCGTAAACGAGGAGTTAAGGCTTTCCCTACCTCGAGGTCTTCCTCTCAACACTTTGATGAAGCCCGGTGGTCACCACTCCATTCTTCACTCGGGTCCCGGCATGGTCTTTGCTCCTCTAGCTCGATCCCCAACGTCTTGGACACAAAGAAACGTTAATTAGACTCCACTTAAACAGCAAGTAAGACCCCAAAAGCCCCTCCAAAGTTCAGCTCAAAACCAAGATCAACCAAGGTGAAAAACCCTCGACGAAACCCCCACCCTGGTCTGCCACGGACCTGGTCACGGATCCGTGAGGCCAACCATCACGGTTACCATCACGGAGCCGTGACGAGTGCCGTCACGGACTCCCTCACGGAGCCGTGACGTCGGCCGTCACGGGATCCGTCACGGATCCGTGGCGCACCAGGGCAGTTTCGCCCTTCTTCAACCTCCAGCTCCTTTTCTCCGAAAAACCACCTTCAAACCCCAAATTTTAACCCTTCCAACTCCCAAACAGTCCAAAACCTTCAATACTCCTCTACCCATGGTAGGAATCAACACACAAACAAGTTTCCAATGATTCATCAAATCAAAGCCAACTTAAAAGCTCCAACAAACTAATGATTTCTCAACAAAAACCCAACCAAGCTTCTCATCAACAACATCTCCCACCATTTCTACTCGAACCCAACAACACCTAGCAATTTCACCCAAAACCCATGAAAAGAGATGAAGAGAAATGAGGATTAGAGAGTTCCATTGTTCGGATAGAGATTTTGAGGAGGGGTGGCTAAAGGAAGGCTTCAAGTGGCCTCTTCTTCCTTGATTCTTCTTCAAAGCTCCATGGGAGCTCTTCTCTCTTGCTCCTACTCCAATTTTCGGCTACACCCAAAAGAATGAGTTGAATTTGCTTTTCCAATCTCATATAATACCTAGATGTGTCAAATGACCAAAAGCCCTTGAGCTAAAATCCCTTGTAGAAGCTTTTGGGAGGGTAAAATGGTCTAAGACTACTCCTTTTTCTCTCTTTCAAAAAAAAAGGGACAAGTGTCCAAATAGGTTAGGTATTTTTCCAAAATAATTTCCAGCACAATAAAATAATGCTTTTAGTCGATAAAAAGTCTCGAATTGACCAAAATTGAGTTTCTCCAACATTATACTCAAACGAAAGGAATTTCTCCCCTTAAGCCAACCATGATGATGGCTAAGTCGTTTGGGTTCCGGAAAAGTCCCGAGTGACTTCTTGAGTCATCGGTTGACTTTTCGGTAGCAAGTCAAACTTGCTTGGAAAGCCGCCGGTTCGACCGGGAGCGGGTCTTACACTATTCCCCACGACTATCACTCATCTGGGATCGATGGATCATGGTCTATTCCCCAAGGCTCCTCTTCAACCACAGGGCTTCATGGTGTTTGCGAACGTGTCCCTCCTCCCAGTTCCGATGGACCTTCTCCTCTGAGTCCCAATGGAGGTAGTTAGAATCAACCCCTTACCGACCCCGACAACACTTAGTCTACAAGACAGTGTAGATGTATGGGATGTTCAGCCCGCTGTGGGATCGAATTACACCATACACATATCAGGAGCTTTACCCGACCCCTATGAACTAGGTCGATCACCAATGGAGGCACCCATGCCTCTTCATGACAACTTTGATAGTCTCCAAATGGATAAGGAGAAGGATGCCAATATCATAATCCCGGAGAACCCCAAATTGGAACGCATTCGAGCTAATACACATTTCAAGATGACCGAACGACTTTTTACTACACATACCTACGATCAGAAGATTGTGGAAGGGGTTATGAATAGGTTCTGGCACCATGAGGGAATGGTTATCAGGGACTTGGGGTGGGGAATCTCAGGTTTCTACTTCACATCCCAAGGAGCGAAGGACCGTATCCAACAGGAAGATCCCTCGTCATACAAGAATGCACCACTAATCCTAGAGGACCTCAAATAAGGAATTAACCTGGCCACTCTCCCGTTCTCGCGCATGCAGCTCTATGCGCTCATCTCCGACCTCCCGTGGGACACCATTACGCGGGAAAAAAAGTTAATAGATTGGAGAATCGTTGGGTGGCTTCCTGGACGTCTGGACAGACAAATCAAGTATGAGGTATGGAGGCGTTCTCTAGGTCCGTTTATGGAAGGATCTGGCAATACCCCTACGACATAAGGCCCATGTGACCATACCCAACAAAGGGACATCGATCTTTGTGAGGCTCCAATACGCCCGCCTCCCAGTCTTTTTCTTATAGTGCGTATGCATTGGCCACCAAAAGATCGAATGCTGACGTCGGGATCCAAACCAACCAGCAGGCCCTCGAGGTTTGACGTCTCCCTTATGGAACTAGAAACCCCCCATATCTAGGTAGGTATTAGGAGGGACTTGTCGGAACCCATTCTGACCAAGCATAAGCCTCAATGGAGTAGGGGTGTCAAGAGCACTCATATCCCGCTGACCCTCATTGCACCACAGCCAGTTGTCCCTTTGGGGTTTACCCCTCTAGCCTTGTCGGCTCCAATACTAGAACAGAACCTACCGCCTAAGACACACACATGTAGTTGGATGATCGAACCCTGTTCCCCCATCCACTTTTGTTGGACCCTCTAAATACGGGACATATGCTAACAAGATGGGCAACCCAACTCATCCCAAAACAGGAAAATGTCTTGATTGACAAGGGGGAGGTGACCACCCCTCTTACCCCCACTGAGGCCCCGACCACCCGTCAAACATGGAGAGAGACCACCAAATTTAGCCTCAAGGACAAGAGGGTGGTAGCTACGGGACAAGCCCCAAAAATGAGAAGCTTGGATGACCCCACACCGGACAAAGTACAAGTTGCCCTAGAGTAAGAAGAAGCGAGGTCTGTGAAGCAACCTCACTAAGGTAAATGACCCCCCCCCCCCTGTGCAACGGAATGTGTGTAAGGATTCACACCCCGCCCTGCTATGTTCGATACAAGTTTGAAGCCTTGGTTCCCCTATTTCTTGGAATTCTCCCCAACACCCCGTGCAAGCAACAAATTCCCTCAATCTACCTCTACGGGTGTCAGTTCGAGTCAATAAATGTGTTGAAGTTCCTTGATACTGGCCCAACAATAAGAGCATGCCTCCTTCCTTTAACCCCTGGTATAACCGAGTACTCTGTTATAGGGTCAAGCGTTCCACACCTAGGGATTAGAACAAAGTCTCACCCTTTTGATTTTATGTCCTCTAGTTTATTTCAGTTATGTGTTTTCCCACTTGCAGTTTGATATTTTCGTATCAATAAAAGTTCCCACGATATGCTAAAAAACAAAATCAACCGATAGAATAAAAAAAACTCCAAAGCGTCTCTCATTTTCTCTTGGTGTCTTAATGGCGCCTCCACCAATTGTCTTCCTCAATCCCTCGTTGTCGCTGCCTACCACCAATCTAATGGTGGCTCATGTACCCGCTCCACCATTGGTACTACCTCCATGCCCTAGCACAGAGTTCATCAAGCATGCGCGGGGGAGAAAATCTAAAGTAGTCCCTACGATTATCTCCTCATCAATGGTCCCGCCGTCACCGCCATCTACCCTCTCGCCACCTAGGGGTACAAAAATTTTATATGTAATAAATAACATTAAAATAATATAAATTCAAATTGAAAATATTAGTATTACCTAAAACACGATAAAAAACTGCTTATTACAAGACGTGACATCGATATTTCATATTTTGAAAATATTGTAAAACACTTTCATTATCAACACAATAAAAAATATACTTCTCGATATATACGATCATGCTATCATTCATCCATTGGTCTCCCATTCGATTTCTCAACCGAGTCTTGATGATATTTATAATAGAAAATACTCTCTCCACAATTTAAATAGCGATGGGTAAAATCAGTGCCAATGTAATAAATTAATTGATACACATCATTACTTTTTGTTTATACTATTCTTTCAGCAAGAGCACCAGTACCTTTCAGATTTTTAAAATCTTTAGTTGAACGCATATATATAATGTAAGTGTCAAGTGTTTCTTAAGGGTAATAAGATCTACTGCAAAGAAATCTTAAGGATAATACGTAGCAAGTTTGACCAACCTCTATTTGTCAACATATACGAATAAATCATATGAACACAAACATGTTATGCATAAAAGCAAATTTGTATTAACCTCGTTGAATCGATCGTTTAATTCTTAAAGTTGCATATTTATAATGAAATAAAAAAAATATCCAAACGGATATGATGCAAATTTGTAACTTCTTTGGTTCTCTGTCGTGATCTACACTGTTCTCTAAAAATGTCATTCATATTTGGAATCTCAATGTTGTGCTTTTAGTAGAATACTATGACTTTATCTAAAAGAGTATCCCATTTATTCTCCCTCATTGTTTGCAAGCATTCCTTACATATATGTACCAAATTTATTGCATTAACAATAATTTTGTCTTTTCTTTGTAATACCTTCGAAAATTCATTCGTAACTCCAAATATGTGTATCATCAAATGAAGATCAAACACAACCTCAAACGATTGCAACTTCGATAATAATACATCCGACTATTCCGTTTGCTTATTTTATGCTGAATTATCAACAAGTGTACTCTAATATGACCCCCAACGTGTATTTGTGGGGTGTATCAATGAAGTTTGTTGATTTAGTCTCCGTCCACTTACACATTCACCACTTTCAACGGCTCGATTAGTTAACCCAACTTGTATATCTTGAAGAATGTCATGTCGTTTCAATGATGCTCAAACAATATTCATTACACTTTTAACCAGCCAAAAAAGTGAAGCTAGTTTACTATGATCCTTAGCCACATAGACAAATACTAATTAAAGTTTATGAGAAAAACAATGAACGTAAAAAACACATGGATTTTCTTCCAGAATAAGAGTTTTAAGGTCATTCAACTTACCTTGCATATTGCTAGCTTCATCCTATTATTCCCCTCGCAACCTTGATATGCTCAATATGTGCCCGGAAAGTAACTTATCAATTGCCTCTTTCAGCGAAACAGTAGTGGTACTACTAACATGCTCAATACCCACAAATCGTTCAATTACTTTTCCTCTTTCGTCCACATAATGGAAAACAACTACCATTTGTTCTTTCACGAAAATGCCGCAAAATTCATCAACCCGAATTGAAAATAATGAATCTCCAAGACCATCAATAATAACATTGATCGTTACACTAGCAGTTGCATGTACTATATCTTTTTGAATATTAAGACATGTTAATTTGATACTTTTATCAGCATTCTGCAATGTTACACCTCTTACTTCATCATTGTGATCAACAAGGAATTGTAAGAGGCTAAGAGGTCAAGAAAATTACCTTGATTTTTTTATTCTTCTGATTCATCATGACCACGAAACGGAAGACCTTGTCTTAGAAGAAACCAAATACAGTCTATTGAAGTAGTCAATCGAGTACGATACTCATCATGAGTTTGGTATGTTATTCTCAATATTTTGCTTCGTATTCCTCAAAGCTTCCATATGTCTGAAAGTTTTATTGTAAGCATTGACCTCCAATATATGACCTTGCAATATTTAAATGTTCTTCTAAGTAGAAAATTGAATAATCTTACGTAGTACTTCAAAGTGTTTCAAATGATAAGAGAAAACTATATTTTAGTTTTAGTGTCCATATAAAGGTTAAAAAGCGCATGAAATGTTAAAAAACTTTTCCCAATAGATGATTCTTCACCTGATTGTTCCCATATACATGATATGAAAGATAACAACACAAACAATAAGCAGCGTCATTTTATATACTACACTCAAGCCAATTCAACTACTTAATGTAAGAATATTTATGATATTCGTGTGGCCTTCGTGTTTTAGATTTAATCATGCAATATAATTATCATGTTCATATTAATCAATAAGGCTTTAATATTATGGTTGAAATCGTGATGGATCGGTTTCAATAAAAGTATTTAAAGTCTGGAATTATGATTCTCTCCTACCTTACCCAACAATTTAGTATATGCATTTATTTACTTTCTCATATGGTTGTTAATTAGATGTTATGTCATTTATGTAATAACCACTCCCGGTCAACGCCAGTCAAACCTGCGAAAAACAGGAAAATTTAAAAAATTTAAGACTGACAGTTAAGTGAACCTAAAATGACCCCGAGTGTCATACCGGACTTAAGTTGACCCCGATATTGACCAAAGTGAGTTCCGGGGGACTCAGGGCAACTTTCTGATCAATTTGGGAAAAGTTGACTTTCTGCTGGAAAAGTCAACCGAGCGACGTTTTGGCCCATTCGAGGACCGTTTTGGATCCAAAAAGCTTAGCCGTCGTCGCAGCGGTCTTAGTTGAGCCGTTTCCTTGTAGCCCGTCAAGTTTCGTAATTTCTTGGAAAATATCTACTAGAGAGAGAAGGAGAAGGAGAAGAAGAGAGAAAGGGGAAAAGCTAGGGTTTGGGTGCTACTATTCACGTCTTCCACCCTTGGATCGTCTCAAAATTTAGAGATTCAAGCTCACCTCATCCTCCTCTTTGGTAAGCACCGAACCGATTCCCGTTTTGTTGATTTTCAAATGTTAGGGTTTGAGTAAAAATGATTAGTTTAGAGGTGTATTGAGGTTGGGAAGGTGTTGGAGAAGTTTTGGAGGTGTTTGGAGGCGAAGGAGCACGTTTTCCGGCAACCGGGAGCTCGGGAGGAGCTCTGGCCACCATGGGGGGTGGCCGGCCACCATAGAGGGTGGCTGGCCGGAGCTAGGGCCGGCCACCACCATGGTGGGCCGGGCCCCAATGAACCCTAGGGCCCACGGCCTAGCTTGTCCGGGTGGGGCCCACGTGCTCGGGTGTTCGGGTTTTGTGTTCGGGTGGTTTAAAACGTTCCCCGGACCATTTATCCTTAACCGAATCGAAAATTGGAATTAAATTGGAAAAGTTATAATTAACGGGTTTTAGAAACTTGAAACGGTAATTAATTGACTCGGGAGTCGAAATTCGATTCGGTGAAGTACATTGGGACCCTTGATTTATTCTAAGACCGTAGAAACGAAAACGGGAATTTTTGGAGCCCCGGAAGGGCATTTACAAAACCCGGGCAGATTCGCCATGTCGGGCGAATCGGGCCTTTACGGGTCCCTTATCGACAATGTCGAGTAATTGGGAAGTTTGGGAGTGATCGACATTGTCGGGGTTAAGTTTGGGCATCAAGTTTATTGATTTTCAGTTTATTCCTGCGAGTTGTTAAGTGTCTTTAAATTGTGTTCTTTTAAATCGTGCCACGGACCGAGGCAAGGGAAAGCTGGGTGAGTGACTGAGATCATCACCGGAGCTCGTGGTTGGCTTTTGGAAAACATGCACGAGGTAGGGAAAAGTAGCCGGATCTCGGCCCTGACTAGGGAAAGTTAACAATAGAATTGCATGTGACACTGGGGTGTCGTGGGTTAAGTAAGTTATCGAATATTAGAAAGGCATGATACGGGATTGTAGCGAATATTGGAAATGCATGTGACACTTAGTAGTGTCGTAGGAGCAGAGAACTTAGCGTCATTAGAAAAACTGGAGGCATGTGACCATGCCCGGAGGTTGATTGTGAAACTGTTGATATTAGGACTGTTGGAGGCATTAGTTATGCCAGAGGTTGTTTGTGTAACTATGTCTTGGGTGGCCATGAGAGCCCGTGTTTTTCTGTTGTGTCTTGGGTGGCCATGAGAGCCCGTGTACTAAGGTTGGTGTCTTTGGCTGGCCTGACCGAGTTAGAGTCCCGGGGGGTTGCGAGCATTCTTTGGCTGGCCTGACCGAGTTAGAGTCTCGGGGGGTTGCGAGCATTCTTTCGCTGGCTTACGAGTTAGAGTCTCGGTAAGTTGTGAGCGTGTATTATTGTTGAGTTTTGGGTGGCCATGAGTGCCCGTGGGGTCGTTGAACCCGTGTCTTTACCCTTGGTGTTTTGGGTGGCCGTGAGTGCCCGTGGGGTTGTTGAACCCGTGTCTTTACCTTTGGTGTTTTGGGTGCCCATGAGTGCCCGTGGGGTTGTTGAACCCGTGTCTTTACCTTTGGTGTTTTGGGTGGCCATGAGTGCCCGTTGGGTTGTGAACCCGTGTCTTTACTGTTGGTGGTTTGAGTGGCCGTGAGTGCCCGTGGGGTTGTGAACCCGTGTCTTTACTGTTGGTGTATCTTGGGAGGCCGTGAGTGCCTGTGGGGCTGTTGAGTCCGTGTCTTTACTGTTGGTGTATCTTGGGAGGCCGTGAGTGCCTGTGGGGCTGTTGAGTCTGTGTTATACTGTTGGTGTGTCTTGGGAGGCCGTGAGTGCCTGTGGGGCTGTTGAGTCTGAGTTTTACTGTTGGTATCTTGGTGGCTATGAGTGCATGTGAGTGTTGAACCTACGTTGTTACTGATTGTTGAACTTGGTTGTGATTGTGATTGTGATTGTGGTTACTTGAGGTTGGGGGCCCGCTTCATAAAACGGGGGTCCACGAGTACACGCGTCTACATGTTCAGACGGGGTAGGGGGCCCGCCCGCCAATAAAGGGGTCCTGGCCGCGCGTGTGTGGTTTGGGTTTGTGAGCATTCTTTGGCTGGCTTACGAGTTAGAGTCTCGGTAAGTTGCAAGCATTCTTTGGCTGGCTTACGAGTTAGAGTCTCGGTAAGTTGCAAGCATACTCCGGCTGGCTTACGAGTTAGAGTCTCGGTAAGTTGCAAGCATTCTTGGGTTGGCCTGACCGAGTTAGAGTCTCGGGAGGGTGCGAGCGTTCTTGGCACTGAGCAGTTGGCAGCTGGTTTACGATCCTTTGTGATCTTGTTTGGTGTGCGATCCTTTGTGATCTTGTTTGGTGTTGCGTAGTCTTTCTGTCGTGTCCTTGGAAGAGGTCGTAATCGTTGTGTGGGGTCTACTTTGCGTGTCAGAGTGTTGAGTTGGTCAAGGAAGGAAACAGTGGGTGTATGTTCAGTCAGAGTACTTGGGTTGGGGACAGTGTTCCCCGGTGTTGGCCTTGTTTTTGGTGTTGCCGGTATTGTCTGCTAATTATGCCGTAGTCAGTCTGTTATCCGTGGTGGTGAGCGAACGCTCACCCCTAGCTGCTTTTCCTACAGGTACCGTTCGCAGGCTGGACTAGGTGAGCTTCTGAAGCTTGAAGAGCTAGAAGCGGGATTCTGGGTTTATTTGAGTCTAGCGACGTATACCATGTTTTGTCCACTTGTTGGGACGTGTTTTAAGTTGTAATTACTATTTTGTTGAAAAAATGGTGTTTTTAAAGTGGTTTAATGTAAAAGGTTTCAAAAATGTTCTTTAGGTGATTATACATCTAATATAAGAGAGAAAAGGAAAATGATGACGTGTAACAAATTTCTGTCTCCGTCAAAATAGAAACATTAGAGAAAGTGGTTAAGGAGGAGAAACAAAATTGAAGATCAAATGAATTCAACGATGGACTAAAGTAAGTTCTTTTGCTTCATGATTATTATTGTGGTTGAATTAATACAAGTATATGATCCAAGTTCATATGGTTTCGTTCTCGTGATTGAAGAACCGTATGGATTCCGCAATAAAAAGTTTACATATGGTATCAGAGCTTCGGTTTTAGACTTGATTAATTTACCATTATCATGTTTCTTCCTATGAAGCAATTGATGTTATTATGTGGGTTTTGTTGTTGTTGATATTCTCTGTTAGAGAATATTTGATTTGTGTTTTCTGTGATGGTTTCTGCAAATGAAAGTATTCTTAATTATACAAATATGGTTATGTCATGGAAATACATAATTAAGAATTTATTGTTTTTCATTTGTTTGTTGTGTATTATTGATATATGTTTATTTCCAAGAAAAGTGAAAAGTTGTTGTGTTGTTGAATCTTGAAAATGCATGTGTTGTGGCTTTCATGCATAAAATAAAAATCAAGATATAACATGCATAATTGTTATTATATGTCTTTATTTTGGATCTCATAACATGATATTTTGAATTGTCTTATGTTATGAAATATTAACATATTAAAGTAATCGTTAATTAAAGTTGATATATGTATCATATTGGTTTCAAGTTCCATATAGTATCAATAATATCATGTAGACATGTTATTCACCAAAGTGACCTTGTTGTGTGATTATTCTTGATATGTTAAGGAGATGTTATATATTATAGTTTGATTTATTTATTCATTATGTTCATGAGACCACCCAAAGGTGGATCATTGAATATAATAATAAATATAAAAGTTTGATTGATCATACGATGACTTAAATATTATGTTTGTCCAAAGATAACATTATGTTTAAGTTTGTATGTGTAGTACTCAATCATAAAGACATGACTTTATAACATCGATTATGTTTTGTGTTTAAGTATTGCCCAAAGGTTACTTGAATGCATGTTTAAAGTTTGTGAATTTGCGTTAAAGTTATCAAAGCACTAATGGGTGAAGTATGTGTAAATATCTTTGCAACTCCATCAAATATCTATGCATCGGCTAACTCTATTGTGAAGTTCAATGACTTAAATTATGAGGAATGGTCTGAACAGATTCAGTTTACACTGGGTGTTATGGCCCTTGATTTGGCCATTATTATGGATGAGGAACCCTCAACCATAACAGATGAAAGCTCTGCGGCTGAAAAGTCTCTATATGAGAGTTGGGAGCGATCAAATATGTTGAACTTGAACCTCATGCGAATGACCATGATTGAAAATGTGAAGTCCTCCATGCCAAAGACAGAGAAGGCCAAGGAATTCCTGTCAAAATTAAAGAAGTGTTCTCAATCTGAGTTGGATGACATGTCAACTGTAGGTAGTCTTATGAATGAGTTGACAAATAAGAAATTCGACTGGTCCAAGCCTATACACGGTCATGTGACAGATATGTCAAATCTAGTAGCAAAGCTGAAGTCCCTTGGAATAGAGGTAAATGAAACCTTCTTGGTTCAGTTCATCATTGACTCTCTGCCGGATGAGTTTGGACAGTTTCAGGTGAACTACAACACCATTAAAGACAAATGGAACTATCAAGAATTAAAGTCCATGCTTATTCAGGAGGAAGGGAGATTAAAGAAGATGAGAGGTCAAGTTGTCCATTTCGTGGGTCATGATGGTGCTAGTAGCAGCAAGTTCAGGCCAGGTAAGAACATCAAAAGGAACAAGATTTTCATGAAGAGACCTGAAAGCAAAATCAATAAGTAAATGAGGTGTTTCTTCTGTAAGAAGACGGGACATTTCAAGAAAGATTGTCCAAAAAGAAAGTCATGGTTCGATAAGAAAGGTATGTATTATGTTTCCGTTTGTTTTGAATCGAACCTTATAGAAGTGCCTAGTAATACTTGGTGGAAATTATAGGGAGCCAAAAATGCTCTCGTTTCCTCTCTTTTGTTCCTCTTTGATTTCCTTATATGGGGAGTATGTATCCATTGTTGCTACCATTAAGGTTTCTTCTGAGGATTGCTCGGCTAAGAAGGGACGACTTCGTCGTGCGGCCAAGAGTAAATCTGTCACAGTGAATGAGGGGTTGGGAGAAGGTGCAACTGATGTTGGAAAATCTTCAGATCGTGTTAAGGGAACCAGGAAGAAACGCAGACGTCCAGGTAAGGTGAGGGTTACCTCTACTGGTAAGGTTGATGTTTTTGTTTCTTCTCCCGTCGTTGCGGACAACTCCCAAGTGGCCTCAGATCCGGAGGCGTGACGGAGAGGTTGGGAAGCTTGGACGGAGAGGGGAAGGTGGTGTAGTAGTAGAAGAAGAAGTGGCGGCGAGAAGATGGAGAGAGTGGCTAGAGAAAGGGAGAGGGCACGGCGGAAACGACGGCGGGCGGCGGGCTCGAGCTGACGGAGAAGAGGAAGAGAGGGGACCTATCACGCCCCAAATCCGGTATTGACCGGACCCGTGACGTGACTTGGTGAAATTAAATAAAACAATTTAAAAGTAACGAATGACTGATAAGGTTAAATATATATATAACAATGAGAGTTTCAAACCCTGAGTCTTAAGCTCAGTCAAAAACAATAATTCGAGAATGAAGGTACGTCTCTACGAAATACAAATAAACCCCGGGCCTCCGCTAGCTCCCAGCTCTGTGTAACCCTCTAGTCCAAAGTATAACTATCACTTGTAGAAAACACGGTAAGGGGTGAGCTTGACGCTCAGTAGGGAAGGCCCCGAAAACCACCTCAAACAGATTTACCAGAAAGTTATTCCACAAGTTTAAGTTACATCAAAACAGTTAGATCAACGATGCGATACTTAAGCCAATTTAAAGACAAAACCCCTTTTTAACCTGACGTTTACCAGTCCAACCATACTAACTTCATCTCAACACCATCCAAACGACTAAGGCACACAACGAAGGGAACAATCCAATTAAGACACCCAATTACGTTTCTAAACTAACTTTTTAACGATTAAAAGGAGGAAGCGACAACGAGGACAAATAATCTAACTTAATCAACCTACACTTTACCCGACCACAACTATCCCGAGATTCCACATCCAAAGCCCCTTCACAACCGACTTACAGACAACCACAAATACGACACTTTAACTTACACGGAAGCTACACACATGAATTCACCATCAAACAATCAAATCAAGTCGTCCACGGTTACACACAACTCATAACAAGGAAACACTCATAGCCACAAACTCAGCAACACTCATTCAATCCAAACACTATCGAAACACACCACTCGTAATCCATGCACGGTCTCGGGAGCAACCCGCTCGGCCCGGCGTAGCCGTACGCAACTTTCCCCTAACACACAGTCGGGAGAGGCGGTCGACCTCATCGTAGAACACATCTCTTCGCGCAACACATCGCAGACACAGTGTTTTACCGACACACAGTCTCTTCGCGCAACATATCGCGGACACAACGTTTTACCGACACACGGTCTCTTCGCGCAACACATCGCAGACACAACGTTTTACCGACACACAGTCTCTTCGCGCAACACATCGCGTCTTTCTCGGGTAACCACGGTAACACAGTCACAAACACAATCACACTCACAGGTAACCACAATACTACGACCACAATCACAATCACTCACACACATGGCACACTTGCCCAAAAATAGCAACACACGCTTCACCGAATATCACGTATCATGCTTCTCAATTTACCAAACATAGCAACACATGCTTCACCAAATAACACATATCATGCTTCCCAATTTACCAAACATAGCAACACATGTTTCACCGAATATCACATATCATGCTCCTCAACTTACCAAACATAGCAACACATGCTTCACAGAAAACCACAGTCGCGTCGGTCTATCACTCACCCGACCATATCACAACCAATGGTTCACATCGTAACAATCACGACACACTTGCCCACACATAACAACAACAAGATACACCGAATATACTAGGCTTTGACCCTTAAAGACACTCACAAACGTTCCGCACTTACCATCACTTACCGTCACCACACTCAATGTGGTAAACCCCACCGGCTTAACCGGTATTCGTTCCCCAACACCCCCAAGTCAACATATCAACGAAACCGGGAAATAATACTCAAATCACTATCATGTATTCTCAAGTCAACTCTACTCGTTTTCATGTTTATCTTTTATTAACCGTTCAAACAACACAACACAAAATCCTCAAACATCAATCAATCCTACGGGCATGACATGGCCCGATAATACCAGCACAGCAAGTTCCCAAGACAGAATCATAAATGTTCACAGTCGATATGTCTACGCTATCCACATCATATATGCATACTAGTTGTTTATCCGGTTATTAGGTTTCCCTATATGCATTCTAGTAAAACCGTAATAAGCGAGTTTCAAGGTAATCCCTACCTCTTGAAGAGCCATCGGCTGCGTCTCCTAGCTGCTGACGTTCGGGCCTAACTCAGGTCTTCTTAGGCGATGTCCAAGTCTGGGTTTAACTTCGGTCTTCTCCTTACTCGGGGTAAAGACCTGGGGTTGACACAAACGAGACGGTATCAGTCCCGGTCCAACCCATAACGGTTCTCCAATTTAATAATTAAGTCCAAAGTTCGATGTCCAAAAGTCTGTTAAGTTTTCCGATAAGTCCAGGTGTTTATCTGATTTTAAATCCCAATTATTAATTAATTTAAATTAATTAAATTAATTATAAAAGCTGGTCTGACCCGGTCCGACCCGAATCCGGGTCCGAACCCGGTCCAGACCCGTTCCAGAACCTGGACCCGGACCTGACCCGAGCCCGACCCAGACCCGGACCCAAACCCGGCTTAGGACCCGGACCCTAGATCCAGCCCGAGCCCGAGGCCCGAACCAGGTTCAGACCGGAGGCCCAAACCCAGTCCGGCCCAAGGCCCAAACCGGATCTAAGGCCCAAGGCCCAAGCTCGGTGTAGTTCCAGGCCCGAGCCCAGCTCGTCCAGATCTAAGCCGGCTAGGGTTTCGGCATGAATCCGGCGACGGCGGCGACGCTCCAGCGTGGTTCTTGACGGCGAGGTGGTGGCAGCGGTGGAGCTAGGGTTCTTCGACGGCGAAGGAGGAGTCAAAACGCTCGGGAAGACGAGGGGATGTTGAGTGTGCGAGTTCCAAAGGTGTCCGAGCAGGTTTCACGCCGTGGGAGCTCGCTGGCGTCCAAATTCTCAGATCTCAGCTCTGAGAACTCCGGCGAGCTTCTCCGCTTCAACTCTTGGTCAAACCGAGCTCGTATCGCACGATTGACGAAGAAGGAGGGGTGGGGAGAACGGATCAAGGCTGGGAAAGACTCATCGACGAGGGTTTCGTTCGTTGAAGGCTTGGCGAGGTCAAGGCGGGCCCGGCGGCGCTGCTTCGTGACGGGTTCGAGGAAGGAGAGGGAAAGGGAGAGGAAGCTTCTGGGTTTTTAGGCTTCTGGTGTGTTGCGGTGGTGAGGGAGAGTCAGGGTGGAGGTCGTGAAGAAGACGTGAGAGGAAGGAGAGTAGATCTCTGGTGACTGGTTCGAGAGAACGAAGACGCGAGGACGAAGACCACCTTGGGAAGCGCGCAGAGAAAATGGGGAGGAGAAGCGACGCGATGCTGGTTTTGTCGCGCTAGGGTTCGCGAGGTATGGGCCGCCCTTGTGGGCCGTGCGCGGTGATGTGGTTGGGCCGATCAGACTCGACCCAAGGCCCGGGTCTGGCTTAGTCTAGTCCAACCCTCTTCTCTTTTTTTTTTCTTTTCTTTCTTCTCTTTTTTTTGAACTCGATACAAAAATTCGATTAAATTTTCAAACCGTTCTCCAACCCGCCACGTTCCAACAATAAATTGAACTATCAAATTTCCCGGTCTTTACAGGACCGGTCGGAGAGGGTTAGGGGCGAGGACGGCCGGCGAGAACTCGTTGAGAAAGGCGGGCGGCAGCGAGAGAGAGAAGCGAAGGGGAGAAGTAGAGAGAGAAGGGTGAGATGAGATAGAGGGGAGGTCGGCTTCGAGAGGCTGAGAGCAAATGAGGGTTGAAACCCTAAAAATGCGTTTAAATACGCGGGCCGCACCAATTTGGGCCTCAAACGGGCCTGAGAAGCTGGCTCAGAGCGAGAAGTGGGGTTGGATCGGGTTGGCCTGGCTCGGGCCGGGTCTACTGGTCGGGTCAGGTCCGCCCGTCCCGGCTCTTTTCCTTTTTTTTCTTTTCTCTTTTGCAGTCGTTCCAAAAAGCAAACTGTTTTCCAACCTCGACGTTCCAAACGATTAAATTTAAAAGTTAACCCGTTTTAAACCGGAGCGGTCTTTACACACATCAAGAGGATAACACGCATCACAATGCCATAACTCAACCACGGTATACTAACCGAGCCAAATCACCATAACACACAAATCGGTCTATCACTCACCCGATCATATCACAACCAAAGATTCATATCACATCAAACACGGCACACTTGCCCACACATAACCACAACATGCTACACCGAATATATCTTAAGTATGACTCTCAAACTAATCAACGGCTACAATAAGCAATCATGCATCTCAATCATAGATCATGGATAATCATGTTTAGGTTGGTGAGATGGTGATTAGCACACACTCTAGATTCGAAATATCACCCTTAATCACGAAATGAAATGGCCCTGCTCTCGTTCCCTAAATTTTGTTCTGCACTAATTACTTGTTATGGCGATTACTGCAAAAAATTTGCAACCCATAGTCAGGCGAATGGGAAGGGTAAAGTTGGTTGTGTTCGACGCTTCAAGGCCAAGGTCCAGGTTCAGGCGACGGGGAAGGGTACGGCCACACTTAGTTCCGATCGCCATGCAAAGGTGGGTCGAAATTCAACCAAGTCTCCTTCTGAGGAAAGGAAAAGCTTTCAAGTTCCGGCGGCAGATGTGGTGGTCACAACAGAGAAGGAGGCTCCCGTTCTGGTGCACCAGGCCAAGGTAGTTCCAGACGAGTTCCAGAAGCTTAAACTCAGAAGAAGACGACAAAGGAAGGTACCACTCAACGACGAAGAGATTTTCGTCTGCAACTTACCGTATGGAACGACGGAGGAGTGGTTGTGTAACACTTTCGAACCTTTTGGAGAGGTTGTATCAGCGTTGGCGTTGAGCAGACCAAATCACAAAAATCGTTTGTTTGGTTTTTTTCATTTCCGTGTGAAGGAAGCGGCGGCCAAAGCTGTTGAGAGCTTGAATGGGATGAAGATCAACGGGCACATACTGCTCGTCGCCATTGCCAGGCGTCGAAAACCTGATATGTGCAGCGGCGCTCTAAAACAGAGCATGACACCGATGGTTCACCATGCTTTGGGGTCGTCACAGAAACACACCAATTTGATCTCTGGTGTTGAGGACGCGATTGAGCTACCATTGAAGGCGCACAGGAGTCCGAGAGACATCGTTGAGCCAACGACCGCGAAACAGAGCACGGGGATTGGAACGTTGGAGCACGGTGGTGTTCAGGCCACCGTTGCTGCGATGACATCCAGTGACAATCCCGTTCGAAATGGAGTGTCTCCGATCGCGGTAACTGCTCCGATGAACACGCTGGCCGAAGCTCAGATTTAGGACCCAATCACGGATTTGAATCGCGATGATTCGGGGATTGAAATATGCGGGTATTTGGTTTCCATTCAAGACGCGTCAATCTCGGCCTTTCCTGTTGACTCGAGTCGCGTATCAGCTGCTGGGGGATCAAATCTTAGCCGGGACGCGTCAACTACGGCGCAAGTTGTTATCGCTGAATTGCAGAACCCTGGGCTGAACATGGGTATAAGGTTAAAAGATGCTCCTGCATCTAATCCCCCTTTGGGCTTAAATACAAGCCCAATAGATTTGGGTGGGCTTGGTTTGGCAGATTTGGGTGGGCTTGCTCATGTGGCCCAGCTCTCAAATCAGGTGTTGTCTAACGAAATTAGCGGCGAGTCTAGTCCGTGGAAGGAGGCTCTACTTAAACCTCCTATCAAGGGACGTCAATCGAAGCTACCTGTTCGAGCTTCGAATCGCCAGAATCGACCTCCAAAATTTTTGGGGATTACTACACCGTTCAAATCAAATCTACCCATTCCCGGAGTCGAGAGAGATTTGTTAATCCTCTGGACATTGGGAAACAGGTGCATGATGCTCGGATGGCTCTTGCAGCTACTCGTAATCAAACCACTCAGCTAGCTCATCAAGTGAAGGCTTTTGATGATCTGACCCTGACATCGGAAGGCGAAGAGTTGGAAACTGATGGGTGACTTTGTGTTTCCTTTCGGTTTTATTTCGGGAATTGTTCCCGCAGCTCCTTCTGAGAGCTCTTTTGTAATGGTTGTCTTTCGGTTTGATCCTACTTGGATCTTACTTTTTTCTAATAAAAATTTTCAAGCTTATCCAAAAAAAACCATAGATCATGACATCACAATCAACACGCAACCCTAAGGCTCGACATGGCCATTCTACAAGCACGACAATTTCTCAACAATTGAAAGCGATTATTCTAGTGAACCACATCCTATAGGCACACTAAGACTCTTCCGGTTATTGTCGTAATTGAAAGCGGTTATTCTAGTGAGTCACATCCTATATGAAAACTAGGACCTTTCCGGTTATTATTATTATTCTAAAAGCATGCTAGTAACTTTCCGCAATTAAATCGGTATTCGCTACTTTCCCTACCTCAAAAGTGAACAACCCTCAACTCCTAACTGTTGACGACCTGGCTCGCTTCCTCCTCCACTTCACGGAATCCAATTGCCTCCTTCTCCGTCACACTCGGGTCCAAGGTATTGGATCACAAAACAAGTACTCGAATCAATACTAATTTAGTTGCAAAAAGAACGGGAAACAACTAAATTTAGCCCAAAAGTCCATCATAGGCTAAAACGGGAAATGGGCCGGAAAGAGGCCCAATCCGGGTCTGTCACGGTTTGGGTCACGGATCCGTGGGCTGAACCGTCACGGTTCTCCTCACGGAACCGTGACAGACTCCGTCACGGTCTCCCGCACGGAGCCGTGACGCCTCCCGTCACGATGCCCGTCACGGATCCGTGACGGGTCTGTACTGTTTACCTTCTTCTTCCTCCAGCTTCGGGTTTTCACGAAAATAACTCAAAAACTCCATTTTTGACCTTCCCAAACCTCCAAAACAGCTCCAAATTCGTCAATAATCCAACACCCATCATGGGTTTTCATCAAAACTTCCACAAATCAAATTAAAAACATCATCCAATCTCCTTTTCACTCCATAAATCATCATCCATCAACATAACTCAAAAACCCAACTCTTGTTTATCAATTTCTTCAAAACCCATTAACCCAATTCATCAAAAACGAAAAAGGATGGGATGCTCACCTTGGAAATAGAGAGGAGATGAAGAAACAAGTGTTGTTGATGAACTTTGAGTAGATACAAATCCCAAAATCAAACATTTTCTCTCTTTCTTCCTCCTCAAGCTTCTAAGCCTCTATTCTCTCCTTTTCTCTCCTTATTTTCGGCCAACAAGAGAAAATATGCTGAAATTGTTGCTTCCAAGGACCACCTTGTAATTATTCAATTGCCCTCCTTTGTTTAAGCCTCCTTAAGTTTAAGTTTAGGGGCATAATGGTCATTCTTAACTTGTTTCTTCTCATCCAAGCCACATTGGACACTTGTTCATGTGGGGACCACGCCTCCTCTTAGGAAAAATCCAGCACAGGTTTATTTAATTCGATTAGGACTAAGGTTTGACCGAAAGTTGACTTTTCCAAGATTACAGTCGATTGAAAGGAAACGGCCCAACTAAGCCAATCGTAATGACGGCTAAGCTTTTTGGGCCCCGGAAAGGTCCCGAATGACTCTCCAAGTCATCGGTTGACTTTTCCGGCAAAAAGCGAACTCTCGCCGAAAACCTCCGGTTCGACCGAGATCGACCGGGGGCGGTTCTTACAAGGTGGAAAGGCAATTAGATAGAAAAATAAAGATTGTGGGATCTGATAGAGATGGTGAGTATTATGGAAGGTTCACAGAGAATGGTCAATGTCCTGGTCCATTTGCAAAGTTACTTGAAAAGAAGGGAATTTGTGCACAATACACAATGCCCGGTATACCTCAGCAAATGGTATCGCGGAGAGGCAAAATCGTACTCTAAAAGACATGGTTAGAACGATGTTGAGCAATTGTTCTCTACCTCTTTCCTTATGGATTTATGCATTAAAGACTGCAATCTATGTTTTGAATCGGGTTCCTAGTAAAGTGGTTTGTAAGATGAACTATGGACGGGAAGGAAACCCAGTTTGAGACATCTGAGGATCTGGGGTTGCCCAGCTGAAGTGAGGCCGTATAACCCAAATGAAAAGAAGCTAGATTCTAGGACGGTTAGTGGACAATTCATTGGTTATCCTGAAAAGTCAAAGGGGTACATATTTTACGTTTCTAACCATAATACGAGAATAGTATAGACTGGAAATGCTAGATTCATAGAGTATGGTCAAACTAGTGGGATTAATGAACCACGAAATGTGGATATTCATGAAGTCAGGGAAGAAATTAGTTCTTCTGAAGTTGCACCTCAAATGGTTATACCAATTGTGCCTAAAAACACAATAGGACAACATCATGTTGTGACAACTCAACAAAATGACAACATCAATGATGAACAAGTCACAATTTAAGGGGAGAATATTATTCAACTTGATCAATTAAGGCGATCTACGAGGGAAAAAAGATCTGTCATTCCAGATGATTATGTGATTTATTCTATTGAAACTGAATCTGACTTGAGCATAAGTGAGGATCTAGTTTCATTCCAGAAAGCCATGGAAAGTGACAATTCAGAAAATTGGTTAATTTCCATGAAAGAGGAGATGAAATCCATGGGAGACAATATATATTATGGGATTTAGTTGTGTTACCCGAAGGTTACAAGACAATTGGGTCGAAATGGGTATATAAGACCAAAAGGGACTCGAAGGGAAACATTGAAAGATATAAAGCCCGACTTGTCGCCAAAGGTTTCAACCAGAAAGACGACATTGATTAAAAGAAAACCTTTTCTCCAGTATCTAAGAAGGATTCCTTAAGAATTGTTTTGGTTTTTGTGGCTCATTATGATTTAGAGCTTCACCAAATGGATGTTAAAACCGCATTTCTCAATGGCGAGCTTGAGGAGGAAGTATATATAGATCAACCTGAAGGCTTCTTAGCCTTGGGTAGTGAAGACAAGGTGCGTAAATTAAGGAAGTCAATATATGGACTAAACCAAGCTTCTCGACAATGGTATTTAAATTTCAATGATATCATCACTTCATACGGTTTTGTAGAGATCACCATTGATCGGTGCATTTACATGAAGATCAGTGGGAGTAAGTTTGTCATTTTAGTCTTATATGTTGATGATATTTTGCTTGCTGCAAATGACATGGGTATGTTACATAACGTGAAAAGATATCTCTCTAAGAACTTTGAGATGAAGGATATGGGTGAGGCTTCCTATGTGATTGAAATAGAAATAATCAGGAATAGATCACAAGGAACCTTAGGATTGTCTCAAAAGGCTTACATCAACAAAGTCTTAGAGAGAGATAGAATGGAGAATTGCTATGCAAGGATAGTTCCTACACAGAAAGGGGATAAATTCAGTAAAATGCAATGTCCCCACAACGAGTTGGAATAAAATGAAATGAAAAGGATTCCATAAGCATCCGTGGTTGGGAGTTTGAACTATGTTCAAACATGTACTCGACCAGATATTAGCTTTGTTGTTGGTATGTTGGGTCGATATCAAAGTAATCCCGGAATGGACCATTTTAAGGTTGCAAAAAAGGTTCTCGGGTACTTGCAAGGATTCCATAAGCATCTGTGGTTGGGAGTTTGAACTATGTTCAAACATGTACTCGACCAGATATTAGCTTTGTTGTTGGTATATGAGTTTACTCCATGTCCTAACCTCCTACTACACTTAATTGTCAAATCCGCACCCAAGCTTTGGAAAATTGTCAAATAGTAACGAATTTCGAAACTGAATTATTAAAAAACCAAAAAGTACTGTTTAAATTGACTGATTCCGTGAACAGTGAATCACGGCGTCTCACGTGACTCATTTTATAATGGAGCTTGGGCGAGCTGAGGTAACGAAGAGATGAAATTCGAAGCTCAGACACAAAGAGATGAAGTTCGAAGAGTTGAGATGAAGAGATGAGGTCACGAAGAGATGAAGTTAGGCCAAGTTAACGTCCGAAGGAAGAAAATATTTGAGGGTTAACTCGACTTTTCACTTGTCCAAGTTAACGTCCGTTTAAAATTAGAAACATTTAACAATTTCAGTTAATTGACCGTTACTACATGACAATTTCAATTGTATAGAGTTTGGATTTAACAATTTTTGAAAGTTGGGCGTTAGGACATGGAGTAACCCCTAAAATGAAATGAAAAGGATTCCATAAGCATCCGTGGTTGGGAGTTTGAACTATGTTCAAACATGTATTCGACCAGATATTAGCTTTGTTGTTGGTATGTTGGGTCGATATCAAAGTAATCCCGGAATGGACCATTGGAAGGTTGCAAAAAAGGTTCTCGGGTACTTGCAAGGCACCAAGGAAATCATGCTCACCTATAGTAGATCCAGTCATCTTGAGGTCATTGGATATTCAGATTCAGATTATGTCGGATGTGTTGATAGTAGAAAATCAACGTTTGGTTACTTGTTCTTATTAGCAAATGGAGCAGTATCATGGAGAAGTGGAAAGCAATATGTGATTGCTACTTCCACTATGGAGGCTGAATTTGTGGCATGCTTTGAGGCCACAATTCATGCACCGTGGATGCGGAATTTTATTTCAGGGCTTGGTATAGTCGAAGGTATATCTAGACCGCTGAAAATTTATTGTGATAATTCCGAAGCCGTCTTCTTCTCAAAGAATGACAAGTACTCTAAGGGTGCTTGTCACGCCCCAGATCCGGTTTTGACCGGACTTGAGACGTGAATTAGAAGATAAACAATAAAAGCAGTTTAATAATGGAAAACGATCTCAAATAACAGTTTAAAACTCCAAATAGTAATGGGAGTCAACAGCTTGTCAACGACAGAAAGGTAAAACAGTTTAGAATCAGTAAAAACTGTACGTCTCTAAACAACACTAGCTAAGACTCTCACTAGCTCCCCAGCTCCGAGAATCCCTCTAGTCCAAGTCCCGCTCAAAATCTGTAACACAACAAGGTAAAGGGGTGAGCTTTCGCTCAGTAGGAAAAGTAGTTAAGGTTATGAACATCAGTTCAATACCACGAGTAACCGTCCAATTAAGGCATAATAGAAAAACATAGCTATCAACAACGCCCACGAAACAAGTACCAACCACTAATCACCCTCGTAAGATCAAAGTCAATCAGCACGCACAACACACACATCAGATGAATACATAACTTAGTACAAACAATCCCAACATCTCCGGCTATGGCAGCCCGTCCCATTTATATCGTACCGGAACACGAGGCATTGGTCCCGACATCTTCCCGTCACGTTGAATTGGGGTAACATCATAGACTAGAAATCCCTCAATCGGACGTCTTCCTGTCACGTAGAATTAGGGCCTCACGCATACCAGACCGGCACATACCTCGGTCGTACGCCTTCCCGGACCACATAGCATCGGGGTAATGGTTAAACCGTCATCATCCTCGATACCCTACACCGGCATACTCTCTCAGTGTAGGTACCGTACCGGACCCGCCTCCTCTTGGAACACACATCAAGAGAATAACACGCATCACAAAGCCATAGTTCGACCACGGTATACCAACCGAGCCAACTCACCATAACACACAAATCGGTCTATCACTCTCCCGATCATATCACAACCAAGGATTCACATCACATCAAACACGGCACACTTGCCCACACATAGTCTCAACATGCCCACCGAGTATAACATAACATGATTCTTAATCTTATCGACACTTAGTCACACATCTTGTATCTCAATCACATATCAGGCATTTCAATCAGCAAACAACCTAAGGCTCGACATGGCCATTCAACCAGCACGACAATTTCCCAAGAATTGAAAGCAATTATTCTAGTGAATCACATCCTACATGCACACTAAGACTTGTCCGGTTATTAATGTAATTGAAAGCAGTTATTCTAGTGAATCACATCCTATATGCGAACTAGGACCTTTCTGGTTATTATTATTATTATTATTAACATACATGCATACTAGTAACTTTCCACAATCGAATCGGTATTCGCTACGATCCCTATCTCAGAATAATCAACGATCAACTCCTAGCTGCTGACGTCCTGGCTCGCTTCCCCCTCCACTTCACGGGATCCAAGTGCCTCCTCCACCGTCACGCTCGGTTCCAAGGTCTTGGAACACAAAACAAGTATTCGAATTAAAACTAATTCAATTGCAAAAAGATCGAGAAAAAACTAAGTTAAGCCCAAAAGTCCAACATAGGCTAAGACGGAAAATGGGCCGGAAAGAGGCCCAATCCGAGTCTGTCACGGTTTGGGTCACGGATCTGTGGGTTGCGCCGTCACGATTCTCCTCACGGAGCCGTGACTGACGCCGTCACGGTTCTCCTCACAGAGCTGTGACTGACGCCGTCACGGTCTCCCTCACGGAGCCGTGATGCCTCCCGTCACGGTTCCCATCACGGATTTGTGACGGTTCAGCACTGTTCCGTCTTTTTCTTCCTCCAGACGCGATTTTCCCGAAAATAACCCAAAAACCTCCATTGATGATCATCCAAAGCTCCAAAAACAGACCCTAAACGTCTCTACTTCAAAACCCACCATGTGTATTCATCAAAACTTCACAAAACCCAACAAAAACAATCATCTAACATCAATTTCCTCCATAACTTCATCATCCAAACTCCAAACCTAACCATTTGTTCATCATTTTCTTCAAAACCCATGAACCAAAATCGATAGAAACGAAAATAGAAGAGGGATTTACCTTGAGGATGAAGAATAGATGAAGGAACTGAGGTTTAGGAGGTGTTTTGAGGTAGAAATGGGCAAAAAGGCTCCTCTTTTCTCTTGCTTTATCTTCAAGCTTCCATGGGAGCTCCTTCTCTCTCTTCCTTGACAATTTCGGCCAACCTCTTCAAATGGGCTGAAATGGTCCAATTTTGGAGTCTTAAACCTAGAGAAATTATTGCCCACAATACCCCATTTGCCTTATCCCTTCCCAAGTTCACCCATTGAGGGCATAAGAGTCAAATTGCACTCCTTTCTTTCCCTTCAAGCAAGAATGGACACATGTCCATGTGGAGACCACTCCAAGCTTAAATAATTCCAGCACAAATAAATTATCGTATTTTGGTCTTAATCGGACTGCGGTTTGACCGAAAAGACTCCGGGTTGACTTTTCCCAATATTATAGTCAACGGAAATGAAACGGCCCAACTAAGCTAATCATGACGAAGGCTAAGCTTTTTGGGCCCCGGAAAGGTCCCGAATGACTCTCCAAGTCATCGGTTGACTTTTCCGGTAAAAAGTCAACTCTCGCCGAAAACCTCCGGTTCGACTGGGATCGACCGGGGGCGGTTCTTACAGTGCTAAACACATGGAGTTGAAGTTCTTGTCCGTTAAGGAAGAAGTACAGAAACAAAGAGTGTACTTTGAGCATATAAGGACCAACATGATGGTCACAGATCCGTTGACTAAGGGCTTAACTCCCAACGCGTTCAATGGTCACCTGGAACGTATGGGAATTATGTTATTTGTCCTTGCTATAAATGTTACTTGCTTGTTAGGTTACAACACTTTGATCAATTATGGTATGTTTCTGATTTAGACCATGTTTTTCATCAAAACATGTTTCATTTGTAAATTAAGGCTCTTCACAATATTAAAGTTAACAGGATTGGTTTTGACTCTTCACATCGCAAAATAATGTGTGACTGCCATGATCCAGACAAATCTGATTCAGTTAAATTCATTAAAGTTTCATGAACTTGATATAAGGATGATTATCGACAAAAAGGCCAAGTGGGAGAATGTAAGAATATTTATGATATTCGTGTGGCCTTCGTGTTTTAGATTTAATCACGTAATATAATTATCATGTTCATATTAATCAATAAGGCTTTAATATTATGATCGACATCGTGATGTGTCCGTTTCGATAAAAGTATTTAAAGTTTGGAATTATGATTCCCTCCTACCTTACCCAACATTATAGTATATGCATTTATTTACTTTCTCATATGGTTGGTAATTAGATGTTATGTCATTTAGCATATTTACCAAAAGATACAATTGTTGGTAACTGAAAGGTGGTTATACATCTAATATAAGAGAAGAAAGAGAAAAAGGAAAACGATGGCGTGTAACAAGTTTCTGTCTCCGTCGAAATAGAAACATTAGAGAAAGTGGTTAAGGAGGAGAAACAAAATTGAAGATCAAATGAATTCAACGATGGACTCAATTAAGTTTTTTTGCTTCATGATATATATTGTGGTTGAATTAATACAAGTCTAAGATCCAAGTTCATATGTTTTTGTTCTCGTGATTGAAGAACGGTATGGATTCCGCAGTCAAAAGTTTACACTTAAACCATTCTCGATTGAACTTTCTTGTTTTTTTTTTTCCATATTGTGTTAATGAAAAATCATGATGATGTGGTTGACAGGGACCCCTTTGCGACTTCACGACTAACGAGGGACGAGACGGTGGTGCTCGTGGGAGGCACTGCACCAAGACTGACTGTGATGGGACATGACCGACAATAAGACTACCGGCTGTTATGTCAACGATAAAGTTAGATATCTTCATAGGTGGATAGGTTTCTTCAAGAAGAAGCTCTCGACTTGAGAGAGAACCCAAGCTTTTTGACTTGAGTTGCTAATCTTCTATCATTGTTTTTTTTTTTTGGAACGATCGTCTATCATTGTTAGAATAATATAAACAGTAATTGAACAAATGTTTGAATTTAGATGTGACTCAAATTACAATGGTTTTTAAAGTTGTGTCATGTCCGATCTAATTGTACAATTGATGCGATAAGTGATAATTCGCATCCTACTTCACATCTCATCAATTGAACATAATCGAACAATATTGGATAGAATCGAAAATATGAATAGTTCTGTAGCAGCATTCATCTACCGTCCAAATAAGAAGCCCGGATGAATACGGAAGTGTATAAATACTCTTGCTGTCCAACCAAGTCCTTCCACGACTTTATCCAGAATCTTCCGGACCCTAACATAAAACTACCTGAAAACGTTCTCAACTACTCTGTCTCTGCTTTTCTCATCTTCTCCTTTGACTCTTCCTTACCCAGATAGAGATACATACTGTTTTGGATTTCTATATATCACTGGATTAGTCTCAATGAACGGTAGCGACGGTTTAAGGTTGATGGAGGCTCAGTTCATCCGTAGATACCACAGGCACGAGCTCAGAGACAACCAGTGCTCCTCCGCTCTCGTCAAGCACATCAAAGCCCCTATTCACCTAGTAACTCTTGTCTCTTTTCATTTCATCATATATGGGCTTTTCAATTTCTACTGGAAACTTATTTTAAGCTTAATGTGGTAGAGGTTATGGTAATTATGGTGAATTAGTCTCTGGGTTGATCTCAATTTCGAGTTTTGATGGCTAAAAAGGATTGTTTGGTATTGTCAGGTGTGGTCTTTGGTGAGGAGATTTGATGAACCCCAGAAGTACAAGCCCTTTGTAAGCAGGTGCGTTGTGAAGGGGGAGCTTGGGATTGGGACCTTAAGAGAAGTGGACGTCAAGTCGGGGCTGCCTGCCACAACAAGCACTGAAAGGCTTGAACTTCTTGACGATGAAGAACACATTCTCGGCATCAAAATTGTAGGGGGTGATCACAGGCTCAGGGTATGTATCTCTTTATTGATCAATCACCAGTGTAGTAGTAGTAGTAGTAGTAGTATTAAGAGGTTTTGTAACTGTGCAGAACTACTCTTCTATCATCACAGTCCATCCAGAGATTGTTGAGGGGAAAGCAGAGACATTGGTGATCGAGTCGTTTATGGTGGATGTGCCCGATGGAAACACCAAGGACGAGACCTGCTACTTTGTGCAGGCTCTCATCAATTGCAATCTCAAATCTTTGGCTGATGTCTCAGAAAGGATGGTCCTCCACTCTCAACACAACCCATAAACCTAGCATCACACTTTAACACACCACTACGTACCCTGCTTTGTTCCATAATGTTGGTGTACTAGATATTAGTTAAGATAGAATAACAAAACGAGGATAATTTGAGTGGACCTTTTATGCTATCTCACCGTTGTCCTAGATTCTAATGCGCACTTGGATTTTTACTTTTTACTTGTAAAATTGACAAAAGTTGATTAACGATATATTTGTGAGCACAGTCCTCTCGCCCACCATGAACAAGTAAAGTATTAGAATAAGCGTTACTACTACAAGTGTCCATGCTACGCAAATAAGACTTGAGCACTTGTGATCAAGTGTTGGGCATAGTTGATAGCAACCCTCAACAAGTGTCGAGATCTAAGCCATTCTCCGTATGAGTCAGAGTAAGTAAGCAATAGACCCAATAAGGTCTTAAGCCCACCGCCCTCCTCAAACCTTTAGTCCCAAGTAGACAGATAAGACGTGGCACTTTACATAATGTCATAACTTTACACCTATATTAATCTACAGTAGCTCCACTCCGGACTCATTTTTTTGTACGAGCACTAAAAATTTATTCGATGGTCATTCTCTAAGGAGGAGAAACCAAAAAAAAACTAGCAATCACGATTACAAAGTCTCCACAGGAGAAAACAGGGCTCAAACCCTTAACAAAAAACGACCAGAGTCATCCAGTCAAAAACAATTTCCTCTAATCTTCCTCATACCACTCGCTATCTGAGGACGGGACGCTGGCAACCTTCTAGTTGAGGGCTCGGGTCTTGGACCTGGTAATATGGGGACGAGGTACCAAAGTGGACTTAGGGCATCCCTTACGGGCCTTAGCCGCGAGGGCCTCCTTCACCCACCATCGATCAATTGCAATGCTCTGTCGGATACGTTCTGAATGGGTGGGAGCTTTACGTCAAACACTTTATAGTCCGAAAGGTATGAAGGAGCCCGACTCAATCGTTTCGAGGACTTAAGGAGGGCATCCTTCCATGGGCCGGACTGATCTCCGGACGGACCAACCTTCTCGATATCCATACTACCTGAACCGGGTTTTGGGCCTACCGGATCTGACCCAACAACAAATGAACCGGTTTCTAGGCCTATTAGATCAGACCCAACATCACCTATTGAAGTGGACTTAGCTCCACTCCAGACTCATACTCCATGTTCAAAATCCAATGCACTACTTACACCTTAGAGCATCTCCAACGATCGTGGTAGTCGGGTCGTTGCAGGCGCTGCCACGACTGGTCGTGTCAGGGGAGGCGTGTCAAGGGGTCGTTACAGAATCCTGCAACAGCGCGACCCCGTGGTAGGAGCTACTTTAGAGGAGAGAAGCCCATTTTGCTCCAAAAACAACTACAAACCATGGCTCCCTACCACTAGTCATGACAGACCATTGGAGAGACCATGGCAGGAAGTCATGGTAGGGAGGAGAGAGAAAGCCAAAAAGCACCTCCTACCATGGCTCTTTGACACTAGTCATGGCAGACCATTGGAGATGCTCTTAGAATAGTATCTCCCCTAAACGCCCACATGTGTGTGACACCGAAAGATTTCTCACAACTTCCTTTTTTCTTGGGGTAGGGTGACTAATAAACTAAGTTTTTTTTATTGTCAAATTCTACGTCTAAGAGTTACTCTATAATTTAATAGCACATGACTCATGGTAGGCTTTCGACATTAGGGAGGTTAACATGGTAACAAGTAGGGGTGTGCAAACATATTCGATAATTTGTGTCCTTTGTTTATCCGTTCGATTTGTTATCCATTCGCTATTCATTCGTATATAAGCAGATGGACAGTGGATCAAATTTTATTGATCTACAACAATATGGGCGGACTGCAGATCAGAGTAGATAGATCCGTCGATAATCCACCCGCCCGCACATGGTACTAAGATTAATTTAATACATAGAGTTAAATCAACCATATTATGAAAGTCGTCAACAATCAACCCAACTACATGTACGAAATCAATATTTTGGTAATAAAATCACGTGTAGTATTTTTATAATGTAACTAGGTGTCGAAAATTTGCTTAGATAAAAAAATGGTATTAGTTTTTTTTCTGAAATAATTTTTATCTTTTATTTTGATTATAGTTTGGGATCATGCGGATTGTATTCGATCCATCCGCATACTTTGTGGATAAGATCCGCTAAATATTCATTTGTCATGGGCGGGTCATGGATCTTTAAAAAAAATCTGCATGTACACCCTTAGTGATAAACTAGGGGAAGCGACGACTATTGATGCAACAGCCGGTTGATAGATTGAGTGACCAACAAGAGAACAAAGGAGAGAAAAAGAAATTGTTTGTTTTGTTTCAAAACCTGTTTTTTTAATAAGCTCGAAAATTAATTAAGGAAAATGTCTAAAAGGTCAAAAACCAATTTAACGATTACAAGGAAGCTCTAGCAAGGGGAACTAAAAGGACCTACCCTCTTTCCTAAAACAAATTAAGGAAACTAGTAACACTAACATCAAGCTTTCTTCTTGGAAGCCAATACGCGAATTTTAGTCCACATGGTGGTCTTAAGAGACGAAGTTGCAACATTAGAGTATAACTTTGATCTGATAAAGTGAAGATGAGTGAGACTGAACAAAGAAGCTGACTGCATCTTCGGAGGACGACCTTTACGACTGGGCTTAGAGTGTCCTTCCAAAGACTGTCCTACTGTTGGATAGGCGATTGAATAACAACCAATCCTTCATATGATTCAGAACCACACAACACATCCTCGAGACCCAAAGGAGAGATAGTCAAAGCTTGGGCCAGATCTGTATAGGTTGCTTGATCCGCAAGCAACCCAACCAAAGGATTCAACCCACACTGAACGTGGGCTTCAGCACGGCCCAACGCCAAATCTTTTTCAACCTCCACGCAAGTAGGATTGGGAATCACGGCAGCAACGATACAATCATTAGGCTAATTGTGACCAGTGACACAATCTCCAAAAAATCATGTCCATCATCAATCGAATCGAGATTGATTTTTAGTTCAAAATTCAAATCTGATTGAACGACCATTTGATCGTCGGAGGATTTCGCCGATGACGGATCACACACAAACGCATGTGGACACATCTCCCTACCATGTTCCAACATAGTTTGGCGAATCAGAGTGATGTTCTATTCCACGACCTCAATCTCAGGATCACTGTTAGAGCTCAAGCACATCTCCGGTAGACGAGCAACCGCAACCTATACTCTAGAGGAAGACGCCGCCGATGAATCATGGTCCACCAACGACGTACTAACTACTCTAATCCCATAAGCAAACATACACCGTTTTTCGTTCACCATGCTCTATTTTGAGCTTCCTTCTTTCCGGCGTCTGACGAGAGCTACGAACAAATGATGACCGTTCACCTTTAAACGATTTTTATTTCAAAACCTAGTATCAAAATTTCTTTTTACACCTTTACTTCTAAAATCGATACATTTGGATATGATTCGGATAGAAAAATTTATGTGTGTTGGGCATGTGATTGATGAAAAAATTTCATCTCCGAACTTCCCACAAAGCCATCTATAGTAGTTTTAGGTGATTTTCAAATTTACCCTTTATTTTTTAAAAACTACCTACATTCATGCCATGGAAGTTTTCTAAATTCGATGTCTCGGTGGTTTGATTAAGATTCCAGCAAGTTTAGGCTCTTGAATTGAAGTTGGATGTTGGAGAACCTAACCGAATCTCGGGGGAAGATTGACAATGAAGACGATGATGACCTTGAATCATTACTAAATCTTGTCGTGTTTTGCATATCCACCTTCAGGACCAAACCGGTTTCATGTACCAAACTCCCAAATTTTGAATTTCTCAACATCTAAAAATGACGATGTTCAAACCTCTCATAGGTGGAAAAGCTATTTTCCATATCTTTCGCGAGTACTTCAAATTCGTTGAAGCCTCATATCTATATCTTATATTGTCGGCAAATGTGTTTGATGTTTTAGAACAGTGACAAATTCCTGAAGAATCAACAATGAAATCGAGAAACTAAGGATACAAAGTAAAGTTAAGTCATCAATGAAATGGTTTGCTCGATCGCATATGGATTTAATAGAAGTTGTTCGGCTAACTAAGTGTTTGAATATAAAACTGTAATTGAGTTTCTAGCTATCAGTTTGAGATTTTAGTTGAGTTGTTCCTTTAATATGGTATCAGAGCTTAATTCATCACAGACACAAGTTTAAATCTCATTTTCATCAAATCCCTTACTCTTTTCTCAATGACTTATCTCTCATTCTAAATGATTCACATCCAAACCCGTAAATAATCGTGTTTGTAAATACACATGTTAGAATATAAAACTATAATTATTTCTTTAGCTATCAGTTTGAGCTTTTAGTTTAGTCGATTTACTAATACTGAGGACACAAAGATCTGCAACTTCCTTTTCCAACCGTTTGAAGAAAGGCGCTAAAAAAAATCTACAACTTCATTCTCGTGCATGCAAGGCCTTCTCTCTCGTTAGATCTGTTGCCAACAATCTTGGAGCAACATGACGTGTGTTGGCTTTCTCTGTCACTCCAAGTTAGGCCGCTGGCCATAAAAGTCAAGTTCATTAACCGATCCAAATGGGAAATTTTCCTATATCGTTCATCAAACCCTAGCTGCCTCAACTGGACCTTCTCCTTGCTTCTCTCCCCATCGACGACGTCAAGGTCTCCGTCCTTGGACGTTGTCAGTGGTTAAATCTTCTCCCCATCCTTCTTGTCCCCTTTTCCCCTTCCTGCTCACCTGACCTTCCTCCGCAACTCGAGGCTGTAGTATATACACGATGTTATGGGATGGCGATATCTATAGCTCGAGGTCACGTGTGGTGTGCTCCTTCCTCCCGAGTCTGTGGTGTCTTCTAACCATGGTTTTTCTGGAGATCGATGGTCGTCTGATTCATCGTGTGCTTTCAGATCTACCGTGAACGTCGCCGGAGCTTTATGGCTGGCTCTCCGTCTCTCTATTCCGCTGAAGAACCTGGAGTTTCTGGGAAGATTTGTACTGGATAACTAGTGTAGGCCACCGGTAAAAACTCTCCAGTTGAAAGTCTGGGTTCTGTTCGGAAAGGGTGGTGCCATCGGTGACTCAGTCTTTAAACGGACATCTTCCGTTCCGCCATTTTCCTGTTGACCTGTTGGTTTGGGTAGATGTTCTGTGTTGCTGATTTGGGGCATCTCTGTTAAGGACTCATGGAGTTCATATTTCTCGTATCTCGCCCCGTCTTCCATCGACCGAGACTTTGGCTCCTTGTGTCCGAAGTGTTCCCCCTATAGTTTTGGGGCTTTGTAGTGTTGTTCTCTCTCCTTCAGGATTGTCATGCGGTGATGTCTGGTGGTGGGCTACCACTTTGGTGGCCGAGAGTGGTGGACAAGGGATGGATCTCGAGCGATGTGGGCTTTCTGCTTCACAATGTTGGTCGTCGACTTTAGTCGGTGGAGATGTACCCTTGACCATAACTTGACCAGCGTTTTATTGTTGGCTCAAAATAATCCCACAGAAGAGACAGAGGGTCGTGAAGAAACTTAGCAATAAGCATCAGTAAAATGAACGACAAGAAAATAGTACTCCAAAGTAGGTTATTGTGATAACGTGCTGGAGAGGAAGACTTGTGTCGTGGGACTGACACAATCAAGCTAGGACACACTAGCTAGCATCGTAATAGAGGAGTAAAGTAAAGGCAAGTCTGCGAGACAGCGTCGAATGAGTGGGTACTCCCAAAAGCCCACTCATTCCTCTCATATGTAATCATGCGATCTGGCGAGAAAATTTTCTCTCCCAATCCCTGCATAGTACAAGGAAGTGAGACCTTTGAATCTAGCTTGACGTGGGACTTGCGTGAGGGTGACCTTGGTTGTTCAGTCAGTAAGGGCAAGAGGTTGCCGAGCAAGTTATGGTCGTTGTTGGTTGTGTTATGTACCTGTTTCAGTGTCGGTGGTTTGGTAGTTCTTTATGTTGTTTAGGGAGTTGAGGTGTGGTGCAAGCCTTTGGTGTCGTGGGTAATCGGGTTGAGTTTTTTGAGTTCTTCCAGTGTCTGTGCTTTAAGAGTTTGTCAGGCTCTTGTGTGTTTTTATGCGGTGTTAATTTTCTAAACCGTAAAAGAATTTGTATAGTCTTGAGGTCAATCCTTTTTTTGGTGTATCACCTCTTATCATTTTCCTCTTTGGAGAGTAGTGGTTTAATAATTTTTCGCTTGTAAAAAAAAGTGATAAAATAATTTTTTTATATATAGAAGCTGAATTCAGTTATAAACCCAACTTGACACATCGGTAATAATTTAGTCTATAAAGTCAGTGGCGGATTTAGCTTATTTAATGAGGGGGGGCACCAATTTTTTTTTATATATATGATAAATAACGTTAAAATAATATAAAATCAAATTGAAAATTTTTATTTTGAAGAAAATATTAACATTTCTTGAAAAACGATAAAATACTACTCATTACAAGAGGTGACATCGAGATTTCATATTTTGAAAATATTGTAAAATACTTCATTGTCAATACAATAAAAAATATCTTTATCAATATATACGATCATGCTGTCAGTAATCTATTGGTCTCCCATTCGATTTTTCTCAACCGAGTCCTGATTATATTCAATTTTTCATAGCAGAAAATACTCTCTCCACAGTCGCAGTAGCGACGGGTAAGATCAATATTGTTGCTACTGCTTTATCACTTTTATAAAAAAAGACCGGTATCTAAGCTTGCATATTTTTCCTTCTTTTTGTCATAATTGATGGATTCGGAATCACTTTTGAAACATCTATCCATAACTGCAGTTAATTTTGTAGATAATGAAAATCAAAACTTAAATTGATGTAATCTTCAACTTTAAACAACAGCTTAAATAAGAATAAAGTTTTCCTAAATTAATTAGAATTGGTAAATGAAAAAAATAGAAGTACAAAATTCTAAGAAAATAGATTAAAAGAATACAAAAAACATGATGCACCTAATACTAATCCACAATTGAATTTTCTAAAAAAAATATGGTTGAATCATGTTTGTATTGAATAATTAGTTTGATTAATTATGTTTCTAATCAGAATATTAAAAAAAGGAAATATATGCTGAATCTTATTCTTTCTTTTTTTTTGAAATACTGAACAAATACGTTGATTTATTTTAAAATATTAACTACTTTCATTAGTTATGTTTAGGAAGGATAAGGATGTTAAAATAATTAAAACTATTCCCTATTTTCAGCGGGGGGCACACAGAGACACCCGTAACCAATTTTTTTTTTTAAAATATCACTAATATGTCTTAATTTTGGGAGAATTGAGGGGGGGCCTTGTATGAATCCGCCTATGTATAAAGTGTCACTATAATACAGCAAATGGCCCGCATTATTATTTCCCGTATACATTTCTTCCATATAACCAATTTTGCCCTACTTGTATTATTTGCTCTCGTACGCGGATGCTTGAACAAACTACCACCTGCATGCACCATAAAGCACATATATAACAAGTTATATATAGCAGTTCATAATGAATAAGAAGAAATGGAATGCATGCGTGAATATTATTATTACTTGGGGCAGTCGGTGTCGAAATCTATGGCGGGGAGGTCGACGTGGGGGAAGCCGCACATGTAAGGGAGGAGAGTGAAGAGGTTGGGGTCGAAGGATCCGGTGAGCTTGTTGAACGTCAGCTTCACGCACTCGCACACCGCCGTCCGGTCTGACCGGCCGATCAGGTACGGGCTGATGTTCTGGATTCCGGTGCAGCATACTGGGTTCGGGATGTCGATCGTGCTCCCTCGCACGAACCCCATGCACGGCGCGAACTCCGCTATTACCTCATTGCACGGTGGCCCCGCCGCCGCACAACTCATCATCAAAACAACTGCCAGACATCCAACCACTAGTCCCGATTTTAGACCACCCATTACTATTATCGATCTTGATTTATGTACTGATCGAGATCGATAATCAATGATGTTAAGTTTGATATTTATATAGCTAGGTGACGAGCTTGTTTGCTAATTTGAGTACACGCATTCGTGCTCATTTTATGAATGTATTCACACATTAGGTGCTTGTTTATGTTTGTGTTATTTTGTTGGTTTTCTCTTTGGAGGCGTAATTAGAATAACATGCAATTTATATGACCTCGGTTTGATCATTCACTGCTACTGACCGCACCTGAAAGTGTCACAATTGTTGGTTTAAGTGCTTGAAATGACTTGAGTTAATGAATGAATCGGTGAAATTGTACCAACTTGATGGTAGATTTTAAAACTAAAAGACTTGTATTTAGATCATGTAAATTATATTTACTTGTTTTATGAAATGATCCTCGAGAATCTAGTTTCTAGAGAGAGAGAGAGAGAGCGGGCTCTCTCTAGAAACTTCATTCGTCCTCAGTTCCAAACCTCAGCTGCGCCTGTTCTTCTCCACCGCCGGTGACTTCCTTACATGGAGGTCACTGGCGGTTTCTCCTCCCTCTCGTCGCTTCGCTACCCTTCCTCCTTTCCCTCGATTCTCTCCCCCCCCCCCCCCCCAACCCTAGGTTTCGCGTTTGGCCTTCGTCCACCGCCTAGCCCTTCCCTCCTCCTTTGATCCGTCTCAGATCTGCTGTGGGAGCTCCTTTCCTTCCGGATTGGAGTGGATCTAGCGTTTCTTCCGCCCCCTCTCCCCTCCTTCCTCTCCCATATGGCCCCCTCGGACCGTCCTCGATCTTCGACGGCCCCACCGACAGTCGTGCCTTTCCAAATCTGGCGTGGGATGAGCTTCTGCGTCCTTTCCGGCGTGGATCCTTGCAGGTACAGTCTGGCTCCCCTGTTTGGTGGGTTCGTCGTTTCTTCGTAGTGGCCAAGTCTTCGGATCTGGACCCTCACGGGTCTAGATCTTAGCCTCCGCGATTCGCCGCCTCCACCTGCAGATCCTGCTCTATTTTGCGCTGCTTGTGGAGTCCAGTTCGATCAACCCTACATCCGGGCCAGTATAAGGTAGAAATACTAGATCTGCTTCGTGTGGTGCCTCTCGGTGTTGGCCGGAGCACTTGGAGCAGTGGGTATGGCACCAGGTTAGGGTCGTTGGTTCTGAAGGTACCCTCTATTTCTCTTCTTTGTTGGGTTTTTTCTTCCGGCACGTCTCTTGCTCCCCTTTTCAGTTGACTTCGTTCTTCTCAAATCATTTCGGATTTGAGCTCGCCGGCTTGGTTTTCCGGTGAGATCTTTGGGTTGTTGCATGCCCCTGAAGTCTCTGATTAGGGGCAGCTTGATTCAGGCCGGTCTCAGCCGTCGTGGTGTTGGCCGCCGGCAGTAGTGAGATGGAAGTTAATTTCCCAATAAGGTTAGGGTTTAGAGGGCTGTAGTTGGTTGGTTTTGGCAGCCGGAAGTTTTCTTTATGTTTGAGCTTCATGTTAGGCAAATTTGGGTAATTAGACCTCTTGTATTCCTTCTGGTTTGCTGTTGTTGTTGGTTGTGGGCGTTGTTGTGTTTGCCCTGTGTTTCTTCTTGTATTCCCCTGTATGGGGCTCCTGTACTTGTTTCACCCCGAGTCAAAGAATCGATTTTTAATATATGTTTTGCTGATCAAAAAAAAAGTATTTACGTGTTTTATGATATGTTCTTTCCGACAAATGTACTACAACCTTTTAGGCGCATAAGAATTTAAAACTCAAAAATTACTGTTTTCTAAAGAACAAATAAGTTATATATATAATTATATTAGACTACCTTAATCTATGTTTATCAGATGTATACCTGAACTAAAAAAAGTAACGAACATCTATCATAACTTAACAATTTAAAACATTATTTATTTTTTCATCATTTTTTTTTGAAATGTTGAATTTACCCTCAATTGTTATTCAGATTTATACCCTCTTGGGAAAAATTTTAAAAAACCTTTTGAAACATAGGGTTCTCTCCATTCTCTCCTCCCTTCTATTGATCTTAGCACTGCCACCACCGACCTTGTCGCCTTCCTCCCTATTTCCACGATCCACCACAACTCACGATGGAACCCCGTCTACAGGGCACGTTGACCCTTACTGTCTCCCGCCTACCAACCTACCGCCCGACCACAATCAGCCCAACACGATGGGGACCATGGATCCTGCCAAGGGAAGATCCTAAAGCCAAGTACCACCACAAGCTCCCACATATAATGAGGTAAATCCATGGTTGGGGTTGACCAACCGTGGCGGACTCCTGCCGCCTACCTCCGCCCAAGCAATCGGTTGAAGGTGATAACCTCGAACCTGCACTTTAATGGCTCCCGTTTGATCTGTCTATGTGAGACGGTGCCTGAGGACCTATTAGGGCACAGCCACTGGCATTAATCCCCCTTACCCCTACCACCGAGGACTATCCACCGCATATGACTACCAAGGAGACCAGGAAACGAAAATTCTAACAAGGCCTAAGGAGGACAAACTTATCCCTAACCCATAGGCACGACCCACATCAGATCGATGGTCTCGAACCTACAAAGTCTACCCATGGAATCTAATCCACCATCACGATTAGATCCTTTCTGATCCATTTCGTATTTTCCCACAAGGAGAGAAGAGGCCCACTCGATCACCGTAAAGGGCTGAAACACTACTGTGAATCTGTATGGCGGTGGACTTCTACACAACTACGGACCCTCGGGAGAGGATTGTTGCCTTCCACAGTATAGTCAAAGGGATGCAGACTATTGTCCCAATCCGGTGCCCCACCACCCCCAAATCCCCACAATAAGGATCCCCGTTGGTATCCATCCCCTCCGGGGTTAAGCGGCTCTCCCAAAGATATTTTTCAGGCCTTAGAGCCCCGGTGGTATTTCTCCTCCCCGGGGACAGATGAATCCAACACATCTACCCATAGTAGCATGAACTCCACAGACAACATAGAGGATATCCACCCTAATGGGAATGCAACAAGGTGAGATGGCTTGTCTCGCGGGTCGTCATGAATTGGCCACGGGCTCATGGGATGCCACTAAGGAGCTACATCCCGGCCATTATGGATAAGTATTCCATTTTTATTTTAGTTATCATTTTTAAATTTTAAAAATATACATATAAGTCTATTTAGAATAATAAATCAGATTTACAAATAAAATTAGAAATAATATTTTAATTTTCTTTTTCTGTCATATTTTATTTTTAGAATTTATATTAATTATTTTTTAAAAAAATCTTTCTTCTTCATTTTGTTCGTCTTTATGCATGGATCTACATATCTGTTTCACCCTTGCAATCCCAAACCAAACCAAATCTATAATCAAATCCTACGGATTTTTTGTTAAACAAAACCAAATAAAACCTACAACAATTAGATATGCGATTTACAAATCTAACGAATTTCAACCCCAAAATCACCAAAAAAAAAATCCAACCCCAAAATTCATAACCCAAAAACACTTATTCCTTCCGAGTTCCCAATCTTCATCTAGTTCGAAGCTCCGATGGGTGCAATTATGAGCATCAATAATCTCACTGATGTGGACATAAAATGCATCGGTTTTGGATGTTTTTAGCCCACATTATTGAGATTTTTAGTCATGTAGTTGTATAAAATTGGTCTACTTTTCTCTTTTTACTCGTACTGTGTCCCTCATTGTGTTTTGTAGGTGCTTTGATCGAAATAAAGGATTAAAATGGTGGAAATCTGTTTAAAAAGTTTTGGAGGCTAGCTAATCTTGCAAAGGGCATAACTCTCTCATACGAACTCTAAATCGCCTCATATAATATATCAAATAAAAGGGGATTAAGAGATCTAAAACTTTTGTCGAGGTTCCATTATTGTTCTGGGCGGTTTCAAGGTGGGACTGGTTCATTTTCCGGGCCATAAAGCAGGCCGGTTAGGGCCCCTTAGAGGGCTGGTTACCAGGCCGGTCCGGGCCCCTTAGAGGGCCGATTTCTAGGACAGTACGCCCCCTTGGAAGGCCAGTAACCATGCTGGTCCAGCCCCCTTAAAGGCCCGTTTTTCAGTCTGTTTCGGCCTCCGTTCAGGCTCGTTTTCTAGCCCGTTCCGTCCCTCGCTCAAGCATGTGCACACCTGCCGGCGTCCAGCTCCGTTTTATGATAATAAAAAAATTCCTCTTTTTGAATCCGATTTTGAGGAGGCAAAAGCTGTCTCGAAGTCCTACAAATAGAGGAACATGAATTGGGAGAAGAATAACTTGTATTAGGCATAATTTTAGATAGATTGAAAGTTAGGGATTGAGTTTTGGTGAGAGAGAAGTGCTTAGGAATAAGGATTGAAGCAAAACCATTGAGGTTCCATCATTGAATTGGTATTTTGTAACAACTTTACCTTTCAAATATGTTTTTCTCTTGTTCATCTTCTTCTTTGTGTTCTTCCTTCATCTCCATGAGCTAAATTTTCATTTTTCTAGGGCTAGGGGGAGCAATATGATAAAGTAAGTCAAAGCTTTCGTGTTTACTTTGTGCAATTTGCGTTTAGGTTGTTGTTTGCATGATTTACACTTAATGCTTTGTCAAGTTGATCACTTGATAGATGTTTAGGTTTTAGCATTTAACAATCGAGAGATGAAAATTTCTAAAAAGACTACGGATTATGCAACTCGTGTTTAAATCTAATCCTTAATACAGTTAGGTTAACACAAGTGCGATAGCTATAAGATTACAACCTCGAAAGCTAGAGAAGTTCATGAATCTTAATGCTTTATATCTCTCTACACCTAGATGAGGAATAACTAGGTGATTAGATTATAATAAGGTCTTAATTCAATCATGAGATGTTTAGGACTAGTTGAGAGAACGTCTGTTTCCTTTAAACTAACTTTGTCTGCACATGTAAACATGAATCCATGTGAATTACTTGTCATATTGTAACCCCGTAAAAGTCGTAGATTTTCTTTTTCCTATTCATTTCACAAACATCTACTAGTTTTGCTTCATACTTGGTTTCAATTTATTTAACTTTAGAGTTCAAAATATTATTTACATCTTTAAAACCATAACCAACTCTTTTTAGAAACAGATTAACTAACATATTTTAAATCGAGTGACTGTTTTACTGTTCCTTTGGGTACGATAACCGAACTTGGACCGAAATACTACTTGACGACTGGTGCGCTTGTCGTGCCTTTTTGTGAGTTAATGCTCAGGGCGTCACTCACATTTTTTGCTCTCTGTAAAATCCCTAATTTCTTCGAAAACCTATATCGGCTCTATGGATAAGCACACTCGGAACCTCTAGGTCTAAAAGAACGAAGAGCGTGACAAAGACCTAGTGGCGACAACGAGGAGGAGAGAACGGATCTGGCTTTATTCTAGCGTAGTAGAATAGGAAGAAAAAAGGGGAAGGAGGTGGTGAGGCGGAAAGTGAGTGGTCAGAAGAGATATGTTGTTGTTGGAGAACTCTATAGTCTCACTGTAAACTCTATGGTCTTGTCGTAGATTCTGTGGTAGTAGAGATGAAGATGAAGATGAAGAAGAAGACCTTGTCGTTGGTCGTCGCTCTATCATCTAAAGATGTGTGTGAAATGAGAGTGAAATATGAGGTTTATGAGTGAAAGTGACGAAGTTGTGAGTAAATTCAAAAGCAGAATAGGTTTTAGGTTTTTTTTTCATTTAAAAATTATGATTTTTTTAAATAAATTAAGTTTTAATTTTTTTTAAATAATTATTTTATTTATAAATAAATAATTATAAAAGTAATTTTTCTTTTTCTTTATATTACTAATATTAATTTTTCAAAAATATAATTGTAATTTTTAAAAATAATTCTATTTTATTGTAAAACTAAAAAAATTAGTACAAAATTATAAAAATAAAAATTTAGTTCAAAAATAAGGGTGGGTTTAGGGTTAGGTACCATTATAGGGTTGGAGTTGGTTTAAGGTTGTAATACTAAGGGTAATTTCGAAATTTCGGATAAATGAGTGGTATTATTCTAGTGTGGAACTTTGTTTTTGAGCATACTGGAGAAATTTTTATTGATAGAGAAATAAAAAGTTCACAGAGATCGTATAGTAGTGGAAATAAACTAATAGGGTGAGATATAGTTTCGGTGACATTTAAAACACTGATCCTATAACTAAATGGCCGAGATTATCCAGGAAGAGGCTAGGGGTGGTTCCTTATTCGAGTTGTGCTCGGTGTCATGGATCGATGAAGCTTTCCCCGTCTCGACTGGAGTGATATTTTTATGTCTTAACAGTCGTTCAAGGAGTATGCTAGGGAAAGGAGGAGACTAGGAACATAAGGTATATGTCTCGCAAAGGTCGGGGTGTAGATCCTCGTAGACACCCCGAGGTGACCTAGTTGTCTCATGGCGACCCATGAGTCATCTCATCGTGCCTCGATACTGTTACATCGGGACCAAACTCCTTGATAGACCTCGCATTTGCCCTAGTAGGACAAGAATCCATAGGCTTAATTGGCAAACCAGGGAGCGATGGAAACATGTCATCTACCTTCAAATCGTGTCGGGGGTAGGGTAGATCGTGAGCCCCCAAGGCCATGGTGGGCGTATTGTACTCAACGGAGGTTTCCTCTGCTTGTGTTGCCTATAAAGGAGGTAGAGTCGTGGCTGGCGGTGACAATCCTTTGGACGGTGAAAACCCTTAACGAGGGTCATGGGATCCGTTTTGGGGGCGATGGATGTAGGCGTTCCTGCTGGTACATGCACGGACCAAAGGGCTTCCTTAACATATGCTTCCAAACAACGCCCAGGAAGGAGGACAGGCGTCACGTGAGCGGTAGACCCATGTTCCCCCTTGCAGCGGCTTGACCATGGAGGGATGGCAATCAGCGTGGCGAGAGGCGAATAGCATCGATGGTGGTAGTGATGGCGACATAGGGGTTGAGTTGTGGTTGAGTTTGGGTGGTAGAGACAGAAAATGAATGGGAGGTAGAGAGGATAGTCCAGTAGAGGCTTCGATAGCGATGGTGGTTGAAGGATTGGGAATGAAAAATTCTATGAAGCGGAGCACAAGATCGGTAGAGCATGTGTGGCGTAGGAAAATAGGAGGAAGAATCCTAAGCGCCATCATGATTTTTGTTTTTACATTTTCTGAGTGTGGAACTAATTATATGATACATTGTGTAATCTTCTTTTCAATTAGTTATTAAATCCTTGTATAAATAGAGTGTTATGATCAATAATATCACAATACTTCTCATTTACTTTCTATAGATTTACTATTTTTTTTAGCAGATAAGAAGTTTTATTAGATAGGAAAAAGGTTACAGACGCAAGCAGACCAGAATACTAAGATAAACGAAACGACAAAATGAAATGAAACAAAAGGATGAGACGTAAGTCTTAACCTGTAAGTACCAGACGTTAATCCTATAACATAATATATGGCTATTCTAGAGACAAACTTGCGGTGGATAGTGTCCATTAGGATGGTTATTCATTAGTGGCCGAGGGGACTCACTCTCTGACTCGACTTGAAGATATCCATACGTAAGTGGATATCCAGGGAGAACACTAGGAGGTGAGGGAACTATAGAACGCCGGGTATACATCGATCTTGACAGGGCAAGGTATGTGATTCCTCACATACCTTGTTTCTTGGCAGGCGACTCATTTGACTTAGCGAGACTACATAGTAGTCCTCGCCTGGTAGTGGTTGTCAGTATAATTTCCTTTTCCCAGTTCAGGATAAGGCATCCACGCCCTCGAAGTACATTGTGGCTATAGGGTACCAGAGAGGGACTTGTCGAAGTCCAGTAGATTCCGGTCATGTGGGTAGAGAGGGTTTGACTGATATATGGGGCCAAGTTTACCCATTTCCTGGTGGTATATTACCATGGTGGTGCTATCAGTGGGTGTCCGAGCGGTAGAAGTTTTCTCGGTCTCCTGTTGTGGTGGCCAGAGATGCAAGATCAGTTATTTGTTCCATTCCTCTAGATAAACCTCCAAGGGCCAGAGTGTCATGTTGTGGGTGCAACGATCTGATAAACGTCCTTCCTGATTGCCCTCATATTGTGATAGTACCTTTGGTGTGCTGGTTATGCTCGTGTGTTTTCCGGGAGGGGATATCTTATCCTTCTAAAGCAGAGATACTTGTAGGGCCAACCACTTCTCCCACTCTCGAAGATAGAGCTCAGTCATTTGGGAGTATTTCCCGTATAAATGCCCAGGAGCCGGAGTCCAGGGAAGAGCCGCGCTCTTGATCGTTTCATCCTGCCGGTGGAAGTGTTGGACTATAGGTCGTGGTAGGAGGCGTGGACCAGTGAGGGGTGGTAATGGCGGTTGTGCCAGTAAAAGTGGAGTGGGGATAACACCGATGTATGGTTTGATTTCAGTAGTGGAGTTTGTGGGAAAAGTTGAGTTGTAGTGTCATAAGATACCTTCATATATCTCCATATTCTATCAAAATGGCATAGCGATCAGGCAAGATGATTGGCGGATAAAGGTTGTTGTAAACAAGGATGATAAGGAGGGTAAATGGTGGTATCTAGGCGGCGCACAGGAACAGGTAAAATTATAACGAGAGAGAAGAACAAAACCCTAAAAGGAACAGATTTTTGAAGAGCCTACAAATTTACTATCGAGTCTTATATAACTATTAATAATCTGGATAATCATTAATTTTGGCTACGGAACAGTGTAATTCTTCATGAAATCTATCACTTAACAACTTGGGCGTTAATTGACTTGTGAATAATTGTGCAAGAGATCGATTGTAGCAAACAATATATCATAATTTAGGCGGAGGAAATGTTTGTATTAAACAGATACTACAAACATTATAAATTTATTTCTCGTAAAACATTTTTATCGTATTATTGTTTTGCCATACATGGTTGTTTTACATTTGCTACTATCGAGTCCCCCTGCTTCATCTTCCACGAGTCAACTCCTGCATTCAATGGGGGAAAATTAACAACAACAAAAAACAAACATTTCCGTAGATACGTGCATGAGTCAAATCTCCGATTTCGGTCAAAATATTATAATACGAATAATACATTTAGTCGTTCCAATCGTAAAATTTCTAAGTAATTTATTATTTAAATCGATCTACTTGAAACATTTTTATCAATTATTTTATATTTTTTACTTAAAATACCTATAATTGATTTGAGTGGGAAAGATAGTTACCCTGTAGAGTAGTGAGCGCAGTTGGTTCGAGGCTCAATAGGAGGGATCCTAAGATTGGGGACATTGCACTTCTGAGGTAGAAGAGAGATTAGCCGAGCATTGTAGTTTCCCACCTTGCTCAGCGCTCCCCTTATACACTCGCACACCGCCCTCCTCCCCCCCGGGTTATACAAATCCGCTGATATCTTCCTGAACCCGTTGCAGCAGCTCGAGGACGGCCCCGAAAGCTTTCCTTTCAGGTAAGGAAGGCACGGTGCCACCTGCGACTTGATTGTCGAGCATGGAGCTACTGTAACACTACCGTTCACTGGGGTCGGGCATGGAGCTACATCACCATCACAAGTACTTGTACTAGTGGAAATCGACAGCAACAGAACGATCGCCACCACAAACCCAGCTTCTCCTACACATGCCATGGCTACTGCAGTGAACTGATACTAAGCTTTTGTGACAACAGAATAACATATATACTACATGCATGACCTTTTCTTGTTGTGTCGAATTCTAACATGCCAATGGCATGAACACATCACAAGTAAGCTGCGTCACGCAATAGAGATCCATTCTTCTCAGTTATCAATCATTCTAAATCCCATTACATGTACTTTTAACTCCAAGCTTGTATAATGTACTTATTTACAATTACACTCAAACCCGTGCTACGAGTGGGATTTGAAGTTCGTTGGTACTTGGGCATGTGAAGATGCAGTTGTGGAGAGGGGCTGGAAGTTTGTATTGCCAACAAACCAGTAGAGAGCCCATTTGAGATTGCAGAGTGTGTACTTGAGTGCTTTCGTCCAGTTCTCCTGCTTATTGAAGCTTTGTGTGATGGAGTAGTTCTCCACTTTGTCATTCTCAATCCTGCACACCACAAATTGCATTACATCTCTTACTCAATTTAACATCATCTTAAAGTAAGTTAGATGATACCCAAAGCATTCTCATTGATTTTAACAACTTACTTATAGGGAAGTTTGAAACATTTCTCAGCAGGTATGTTGTTGTCTTCATCCTTAGATTTTGCAAACTCCGCAAAGTCTTTTAGGCAACTCAAATACAATGTCATTGCTTTGTCATAGCGAGTGCTCCAAAACAAATTCACAGGACCAAACCTATCATCAGTCAGTCAATTAAAACACTCTAAACCGAGCCAAGAATTTTAATACAATGTTAATACAATGATCTTACAGCTCATAAGTATTGCTGCTGCTGTCCACAATTCGAGGGTAGCTTCCCATAGGAAGTATTTTTATTCGACATCTAAAAAGTCGTTAAGGATTTCTCATGTAGTATGTTAAATCAAGACTGTATTAAAGGCAGAAAATTAAGACATAAGCTCATTTAAAGTAAAAACAGACTCATCACAACAGCTGCATATTCAACTGTAGAACAAAGCTATAATGTAAGCAGATATTTACAAGTATGCCTATCTTTCTACCCATTATAGACACATTTAAAATTAAGGATTTTATCTCTCTTTTTTTACCAATAGACTAGTGAGCCCAAGAGACAGAGTTATTGATTATGGTGAACCCAAGAGTCTATTGGGTTACTTATATGTTTCTTGAGTATCCATGTATCCCCTATATAAAGGCAGTCTCTACTTTGTACCTACCATCAAGCAATAATAATATTTCTTATTTCTAGGTTCACAGTTTTACACAACTTCATATATAACTAGGCAATGAAAAACTATCTCAATAGCAATATATAAATGGCATCTTGGTACAAGCAAAACAAAAAAGGATACTGAAAACTTGCTCGGAAATATTGACACATAGTATGGAGTAGAAGGCAAGCTTGGCCCCAGGCAGCATTTATCTCATCCCATTCAACCTACAACGTTCCAAACACATAACCAATATCAGAATTAAGACACTAATATCAGTTACTAAGCATCCATATGAGTTTCGGGTTAGTAATATACCGAAAAGGATATAAGAATAATAAATGAAAAAATTGATAGACATGATTCTTATAATGCAAGTAGCACAAATGGCATGCTTGTTTACAGTTAAGTGTACAAGTAAGTGTTTGTAAATTATGATTTGTGGCCTACTACATGAATCTTTACCAGGTAGAACATAGTCATAAATCACTTATCACAAGCGCAGCAGCAATCAAATGTCAAACTTGAAGGAAAGTGCATGCACAACATTCTTACAGGAACTTTTGGAAGACGCCCGAGTCGAAAGTTGTTAATTGTGCCAAATTCTCCATCATGCCAGATTGGGAAAGCATCATTGAGCACATTGGTTCGTCTTAATAACTCCAAATGTGCTTGTGAAACTTCAATTTTGGCCAAGATTGCATCTTTTTCTTCCTACAATCCACCAACAGTTGAACCATAAATTAACAAAAAAAATACAAATACATTGGTTCTTCATGAAGACTTCAACTTATTACAAGTAAGAGAGTAAGTCTTGCTCCAACGTGACTTTATTCTTTCATGTGCCTAGTATGCACAGCAAGACAACCACTAGTAACCAATGTAGCAGTTCCAGTAGTATAAGCAAACAGGAACAATATTCACATTAGTACATTTCAAATAGAAGTACAACCACTAATTCTGGGAGAGTGAAAACAACAGAAAGTATTAATTAAGGAAATAACAAAAAGAGTTGGGTATTAGCACACCTGATGTGAAATTAATTGGAACTGGAAATTATTGAACTCGTGCCAATACCTGTTACAGATTGACATCCAAAAACATAAATAACTGATACTGAAAGATCATGCACCACCATACATTGGCATCCAGAAACAAAAGTTTGACAAAAAGATGGATAAATATGTTCACGTTAACAGAAATACTAGAAAAAAAATTGAATTACTATCAGGAAAAGAAACTTGCCGCTCCTCCAGCTCCTTGAAGCGGGTAGATCTCAAATCTAGTTCCTTAAGTTCAGCATTTATTTCTGCACACTGCTTCTCTGTTTCTTTGATTGCTGCTTCAAGTTTTCTTTCTTCTTCTTCAATCTTAAACCACATCAAGATATCATCAGGTAAGTTTTGCTCTCAAATAGAATACTCCTAATACCAAAACTCAGCTGGTATAATAAAAGTAAAAGATAAACCCTATAAAAAACAAAAGAAAATGTAGAGAATAACTGTCCAACCATTCCAATTTTGGTACAACAATCCAAAACTTAACAGGCTGGACAAAGATTAACATCCTAGCCTGAACAATTATTTTCTTCAGGTAACATAATGGAGAGAAATGGTATGAATAACAGGTATACCAAGAAACAATATACACATTATACCAGGGTCTATGTGGCTGAGTGTATGGCGCTACCATATGACCCTGTAGTCAGGTGTTAATCTATTAACGCAGCATGTTAAGTTTCCAGTCTTACACTTATGGTCTTCTTGGGTGACAATTAAATAACTAATTGCCAATTTACTTCTAAGATGTGTCTCTTCCACCACATTGGTTATTTCCAGATAAAGGATAGTAACACCCTCATACATGAATACCACATAAAGCACAAATTCCCTCCCATCTAGCCAAATACGAAGGTAAGCTTACGTTGACCAAAAGTTGTTGTCCCATACCTTCCAGGTCTCTATGTTGGTTAGTAATGAACGAGAACTCACTGCTTACTATTACCATGATAGTATCTAGTATGATATTCCTATAACAGGTTTTAGGCAATTCCCTAATGTGAAAAATGAGAACCTAAGAAATAACTCGTGTCTGCAGGTCTATAATAGGTCAAAAAGTAAGCACCTTCAGTTTCTCCTTCAGAAAATCAGCTTCACTAAGAACATCGCCCGCTTCCCCCTCCAAACGCTGAAGGCAAGCTTCATATGCTTTTATGTCCCGGTTTACATCTTCAACCTCCTTATCAAGCTTATCAGACAACACCCTCATGCACTCAAGGCACAAAGGTTGCTCAACCTGGACAAGACAAAATAAACACGGAATCATGATCTAGTCAGCCCCAAAAGTCAAGATACATATGAAGACCTTTAACAGAGCTTCAATTACCACATCAGATGCCCCCCTGAAATAATAAGCATACCTGAGTTTGAGCTGTGGCAATCTCAAATGCCCGTTTCAAAACAGTTATGGTGGCATTAAATCCAGGATTGTTTGAATGTGAAGGACCACCAGATACTCCTTCAAATGATTGCATATTGGCCCCGCTTCCATCAGAGGTAGACTCAGACTTATCTACAACCACAAAGGATTCTTCCATTGCTTTCCCGGAGTGGCCTGCATCAGACTGAACAGCTCCAACCTGAGGACGAGGGGGAATCCCATGTGCCTGAGGTCTTTGCTTTGGCAACACAACAAAAGAATTGTCCATGCGTGTTGAACCCAACACACTGTTTGCTCCATGCATTCCTGCGTGTGTTTATTACAATTCCATAGTGATTAAGACAATATCAGATGACCAACTATTTACATAAGGATATGGCTATGATTTCTTCGTAGGTCTAACACTTCACTCAACTGTAGTAAAAGCTAATCCTAACTCCTAACCCCATATGGACTTGATCCAAATAGGATAACTATAAATTTCAATGCCGTGACATAAACATAATATAATTGGAAGGCATCATAGATTAGAATTTGCAAATCTTGGACCCTAAGTGTACCTTAAAATAAGAAAGTTTCATTAGAGCAGATTTTACAGTATCCTTATCACAAAAGGTCTAGCATACATCGAAATCCACAGTATCATGATCCTATAGATCATAACATCTAAAACTTATGAAGATTACCATACTTCTCTCAGATGCAATTGACAGTCTTTGACATAGATATATAATATGAAACTAAAACAATAATTCTAGAATCTCAATGAGAAGGAGACAATAACAACTAATGTTGAGATTCTTTACTGAACAAAAGGAAATCTAGAACAATTGAATACAAAGTTGTTAAAAAGAGCTGTAATCAATGGTAAACTAAGTGTCTAATCACAGTTTGCAATTACCAAAGCACAATTTTACTCCAAAGAATCAATTTTTAGAAAGAATTGCCCCAAAACAATGTCTTCCAACAATCGAGCTCTATTGGCTATGAAAGTGAAAACCCACAAAATTAAGGTAGAAGGAAATCAAAGCGGTTGAGAGAGGAAGCAAAAGCCAGACCTGAACGAAAAGTGGAGTCGTGGAGGAACTTGTCGGCGTAGGAATCGACGCCGACGATGCAGAGGGACTGACGGCAGTTCTGGCACACATATTTCGGAATATTGGGATCCGCCCGGAAGCCCCCGACCCGACCCTTATCCCCCATATCTTCGTCGTCGTCTTCTTCTTCCTCTCTCTCTCTCTCGCGAGAGCTGTTGCAGTATGTATTGTTCGTTAGCTTCGCTTGCGGGACATTACAAAGTTGTTGGTCGTCTACACATACACTGATTCTATTTACGAGGTAAACTAGAAAACAGATAAACGATTCAATTGGATTTGGCCATCAAAGACCGTTTCAGACAAAGCTTATAAAACTCCACGAATGTAAGCCAGGTTATATCATTTTATTTTCTTTTTTTTAGAAGTAATGGAAATATTATTAAAACATTAAGGTGTTCGCAAAACTGTTACCACCATAGAATCCAAGAAAACTACAATATTATTGAAAAACAAGAACCGAAATGTAAATTTTGTTCTTAGACATAGGGGCGGTCGGGAGAACTGCGGTAGCATCTAGAGACACCGATACAGCATACTCCAACCAAAAAGCGCTGATCGAGCAGATCAAGCGTAGATTTTGTAGTGGTGGACCGATACCTCCCCCGAAAAATCAGTGTGCGTCGTCCTCCCTTGACTGATACTGGTAGGGCTCCTAAACGCGGGAGTGCTGACCGCGAACTGGTAGGAGAGAATCTTGTCGACTGTTGGCGGAATCGTCGCCACCATACGTCCAGAGAGGCGGTGTAGTCGACCGACCCCTCCCTGGACCCCCAGGGACTTATTCCTGGAGGCGGGGGTGCTTGTGGCCCCCACCGCTGCTGTGTATGACGACCCATCGGATGCCGTCGAACCCTCTGATTCCTCACCCACCGGGTTGACCCGTGGATGAATGACCCGACCCTACACCGGGCCGCCCGACCCGAACTTGGCGACCCATGCCCCGCCGTCGCCCGGCCCAACCCGGTTCCAACCCGTCTCAGCTGTGGGCTGGGCTGCTCGTGACTCGCGCCGACCAGGTCCAGACCCAGCCTGTGGCAACCCCGTCGGCCCATCCTGCCAGGCCCTACGGATATCCACGAGCAGCCCACGACCCATGCCCGTTTCACCTTGATCCCGGTTCGGCCCACTTGCAGAAATCCTAATGGTTTCGCGCGCCCCCGCCTTCCCTGTCCTTCGCCGCCACGCTAACGCATCCGGTGGTATCTCCGACGTCTCCCGGTCAACCTTTGGTCGTGGTCCCTTCATCGGCATGCGTCGTATAATACCCTGCGATGCCGTCTGGAAACGACTCGTCCCCATCGTCGCTCGGCCTCCATCCTCGAGCGTAAATGTCGCTCATGTTCCTGTGTCGTCGCCGCTCGATGCATGGGGCTACCGGAGTCGGTGAATTCGATCCTTGTCGTCGCCTCCAATAATACGCAAAACCCTAGATTTCGATTCTACAAGAGAAATGAGAGAGGGATGTGGAGTCGAACACAACCTATTCGAGACCGTTGTGTTCGTTGTTGCACGTCCATGACAGATCATGGGGTGAGATCGCACGACATGGAACCTCCATGGTCGGTACACTGTCGCTCTTGTCGAGAACCCACGAGAGGAAACGTTAGCGCGCGGAAGGGAGAGCTTCAACACTTGCAACACTAGTCGCCGCCCTGCCCCTCCGGCGTAGTCCCATGAGCAGAAAGGAGGGGTGTAGTGCCTCCACTGCCATGGAATCGCATAAACTCTTCAAACCCTAGGAGAGGGAGAGCTTGCGCAACCGCCATTCCATTTTATTTTCATAATTAGATAAACCAATCGTACAATAAATTAAATCTCTGTGAAAACATAAAAATAAAGTTCCATAATCCAAATACTACCCTTTTCGAAAGAAAATTTTATTTATATGTTATTAATTCAGTATATTGATTTTTTTTTATAAACTGAGTTGAGAGGTTGTTGCAGGTTGTATGCATTATCTGGATTGACCGTTCATACCGAAGGGAGCCGAACTAATTGCGCTCTATGGTGAGGTTGTTAGAGCATGTACAACAGAAAGGACCTTGGTGAGGTCCTGGGAGTGCAGAACTTGTGCTGACTGGACAAAAGTGAGGGAGTGGGAGTGCAGAAAAGTGGGTGTTTTGCAACAGAAAGGACCTATGAGGTCCTGGGAGTGCAGAACAATGCTGACTGGATTATTAATTGATATTTTGTTGTTTTATTTAATTCGTTATCGGAAACCGTTTAAATTATTTATAATTTAAACAATTTTGGAAATTAAATAAGTAATGACAAACAATAATTAATAAATAAATTCAACACGAATATAAATGAACTTCTAATTTTATTCAACCCCTTTTAATACAACACCAAAAAAACCAGCTCCAAGAGCACAAACGACTACTCGTCGTCATGGAAACCAGCTCCAAATCGACCCCATAAGTGCTCCATAAGATCTTTTTGTAGTTGATGGTGGATCTTAGGATTTATGACACTTTTTTGAGCATCCACTCGTTGCTGGTGTTCCAATGGCCCTCCGTGGTGCCATCGTTTCGGTGGTGTCCAATTCGGCATTTCTGGAGGTTGTGCGTACAACAACTCCTCATCCCCATACTCATACCGGTCGCGCTCATCCTCTACAATCATGTTGTGTACAATTATGCAAGTGTGCATGATATCAGCCAAAAAGTGTGGGCTCCAAGACCGAGCGGGACGGGAAATGATGTGCCACCTTGCTTGAAGTACTCCAAAAGCCCTTTCAATATATTTTCGAGCACCTTCTTGGCATTTAGCAAACAACTTCTCTTTGGGCTCGAAGGGATGTCGAATAGTCTTCACGAACCATGCCCATGTTGGGTAAATGCCGTCCACCAAGTAATAAGGTCGGTCGTACCGATGCCCGTTGATCTCGTACTCCACAGCTAGCTCACGGTCGTAGTAAGCGTCTTGGAATAGGTGGTTGTTGTTGAGGACGTTGATGTCGTTGTTCGATCTAGTCATCCCTAAAAATGCATGCCAAATCCATAAATCACGGGACGCTACAGCTTCAAGCATAATCGTCTTGTCCCCTGTGGTGACCTCCCCGTCCATGGGCTCCCTGGTCTTCGGTTGGGCAGTTCTTCCACGTCCAATGCATACAGTCAAGACTCCCCGCCATTCCGGGAAACCCTCGGTTGTACCCTTCTCGAAGTAAGCAGTCCATGTCAGCCGGTGTGGGTGTACGCTCATACTCGGCTCCGAATACCTCAATGACGACCTTGCAAAACTTACGTAAACATTCAAGTATGGTGCTTACCCCCATGCGCAGAGTTTCGTCCAATGAATCGGCCGCGGACCCATACGCAAGCATCCGTATAGCGGCGGTGCACTTCTGTTCCGTTGATAAGCCCGATCGTGAGGCAGTGTCGGGCTTCTGTTTGAAGTAGCTGTCGTGAGCCTTTACCGCGTCCATAATCCGTTGGAAAAGTGGTCTGCACATACGGAACCGACGCCTGAACATTTCAGGGCCATATAGGGGTTGTTCGTCAAAATAGTTCGCCATCAATTGGACGTGGGCTTCTGAACGACCTCTGTTAATCTCTCGGCGCATTGGTTCCCCACGGATGGCCCTCTGGACCCTTGGCATTACTCTCTGCATGTGCCTCTCCATCATCCGCCGGAATCGTCGCTCAACTGGCCGCATTTGGGCTGCATCTCCTCATATGTCGGCAGTTGGGCTGTCATCTCCTCAAACGTCGGCATCCGGGGAGCCAGCTCCTCGTACGTCATCTCCTCAGCGTCGGACATAACCTCGTCTTTGGACATTTTCGAAAATAACGAGTAGGAAGTGAGAATGAAAGAGTGAAAGTAGAGAATGGTGTGAGAAAAATGAGGAATGGGGTTGGGTATTTATAGGGTTTAAATTATCTGATTTTTGAATTAAAAAAAATAGCCGTTGGAACGACCGTTGTAAGGTCAGACTCGGCGCCGCCACGTGGCGGCATAGGAGAGGGCCACGCAGCCAAGGGAGCGAGGAGCGCGGGAGCGGCCAGCGGGTAGCGAGAGGGTAGCGAGGACCGAGGGTCGGGGAGCGGGACCGCGTTTTTGGGGAGCGGGACCGCGTTTTTTCGCCCCTATAGCGGAACGGCCCGCGGTCCTCGGACCGGGCGCTCGCGGAGCGGGGCGCGGGTGTGTTCCGTTGTGCATGCTCTTACTGAAATTCTGTTTTTTGATTCTTCATCGTTGTATTTGGATTGGGTGAAAAGGAAATGTAACCATGATGCGCATGGTCTTGCAAAAAGAGCGATAAATGATAAATGTTCTGTTAATTGGGGTTCTGTTTTCCCAAACTTTGTATTTACTTTGGTCCCTAGAGACATGTTTCTATAAATAATATGTTATCTCAAAAAAGAACTTTGTTTTATTTGTCTTTTTGGTATTAAGTCTCTTAAGAGCATCTGCATCAGGGGGGTTGGGCGAGGTCGGGACGGGAAAAGAAGGGGAAAGGGTTCGGGGTTCGGGGTTCGCTCAGTGTGGGGAGGGGGTGTGCGGGGAGTGAGGGGCGCGGGGCAGGAGGCGGTGGGTGAGGGTTCGGGGGCAACGGCGCAGGGCCAAAATCAGCCCCGCAGCCTCGCGCCTCTCTGCCTCTCTCTGCCCAGTGGCAGCTTGCCATGTGTCAAGGCCGGAAAAAAAAATGATCGTTGCTGGTAGCAATGGTCTGATCCAAACGGCTACATTTTTTAAAAAACAAAATACAATAAGCAAATCATTTTCCCCCACTATAAATACCCCTCACCCATTTCATCAAATCCACAACACCATTTCTAAAATTTCTCTTTACATTTTATCTCCAATTCTCTATATTTCATTTCCAATTGTCGCCAAAAAAATGTCTGACGACGAACGTCAAACAAGGTAGGAGTTGGAAGCCGAACGCCGCGAGGTCGAAGCCGAACTTCGTGCTTGGGAGCGAGGACTCCATCGTAGAACCGAGAGGATGATACAGAGAGCAATGCCACAATTCTAGAGAATGAGGCGACGGCTCGAAACAGGAGAAGGTTCGCGGACAGAGATTAACAGAATGCGTGAGCAAGGCCACGACGACCTGATGAGGGATTATTTTTTTGAGAGCCCGATCTATGGCCCCGAATTGTTTAGGAGACGTTTTCGTATGTCCAGACCATTATTTTTACGGGTTATGGAAGCGGTTGCATCTCACGACAGCTACTTTGTTCAAATTCGTGACGCTGCACGACGGTTGGGGTTATCAAAGCACCAGAAATGCACCGTCGCGATACGAATGCTAGCATATGGGTGCTCTGCCGATTCATTGGACGAAACACTACGTATGGGGGAAATTACTATACTCAGATGTGTTAGACGTTTCTGTAAAGTCGTTATTGCGTTTTCTACGCGGAATACATGCGGAAGCTGAATGTGGCGGACATGGCACGATTACTTGAGTCGGGCAATAGTCGAGGGTTCCCCGGTATGATTGGCAGTCTTGACTGCATGCATTGGGAGTGGAAGAATTGCCCAGTCGCATTACAAAGATCGTATGAACGTGGAGATCACGGGAATCCAAAAATTATGCTGGAAGCGGTTGCGTCTCGTGATACGTGTATTTGGCATGCGTTTTTCGGTATGGGGGCACGAACAATGACATTAACGTCCTCAACGCCGGCCACGTATTCGACGAAGCTTTCTGTGGTCTTTACATGACCATGGATTTCTAGATCAACTGGCATCGCTACAACAAGCCGTATTATTTAGTTGACGGCATTTACCCTCAATGAGGTCGGTTCGTCAAGTCAATTCGCCATCCCTATACCCGTAAACAAAAGTTTTTTTCCAAATGCCCGTAAAGATATTGAACGAGCCTTTGGAGTCCTCCAAGCACGGTGTCACATAATGTCAAGGCCCGCTCGGATCTGGGACAAATCGACTTTGGCTGATATGATGCATTGTTGTATCATTCTACATAATATGATCGTGGAAGACGAACACGAACGATGTGAAGCAGGGGATAACGATTTGTTTTTCGAGGCCCCTTCAGAATTACCTCAGGGTTTGGCACTACCGCAAGCATGGAATCGATCAAGGCCCTTATCGTACCACCAGGAACTCCAAGCGCGAATTAGTGTCATAAATGATGCGACTCATCGGCAACTTCAAGAAGACTTTATGGAGAACATATGGACTCGGTCGGGCGGGACTTACAACTCCGACGATTCGGACGATTGATAATTCCTTGGTTTAATGTTATGTATTTTCTTATGTATTTTTTTAAGTTATGTACTTTTTTTCTTTTTTATGAACTTTTATTTAAATTTATGAATTTTATTTCTATTTTTATTTAGTAGTTGTTGATTTAAAAATCACGTTAACAGGTTCAGTTAAATTCTTAATTAAATACACAGTCAGCAATTCTGAAAATCATGCCCCCCATAATTGCCCATCTGATGTGAAGCACACTAAATTTAGGGGGGGCAGGGGGCTGAACCCTGCCCAGTCAGTAGAGGGTTCTGCCTCAGGGTTCAGGGTTCAGCCCCTCATTGATGCGGATGCTCTAAGAGCGCCCACATCGGTGCGGGGCGTGTGCGCGAGGCAGGGGCAGGAGCAGGTGGAGGAGGGTTCGGGGTTCGGCCGGTGTACGGTGCGATTCGTGCGGGGCGGGGGCGAGAGAGGGAAGGAGAAGGGTTTGGGGGCAGGAGCGCGAGGACAATTCCATCCTCGCTGCCCCTCTGCCTCTCTGTTCACCAGTGGCAGCGTGCCACCATTCCAAAACAGAAAGAAAAAAAAGACCGTTGCTGAGCAACGGTCTTTAATGGCTATATCTGATTTTTTTTATTAAATACAAAATACAATAAAATAATCAGTTCTCCAACCACTATAAATACCCCTCATCCCATTTCACCAAATCCACACAACAAACTTCATACTCTCTCAACCCCCACTCTCTCAAATTCATATCGTCTTTGCAAAATCCGATCGATAATGTCTGATGACGATTTCACTCAACCGTTGGAACACCAAGTTTTCAATACGGACGAGGAGGACAACACCGATCAAGAAGGGGCGAACACCGATCAACAAGGTGCGACCACCAATCAACCCGGGGCGAACTACGTACAGATGTTGCAAACCGGTTTCACCCTAACCGGTGGTTGGAACCCTGTATGTTCAACCAATACATGACCTCTCTTTTGGGCCAAGGTAATTATAATTTTATCCATTTCATTAATTAAAATATTAATCATTCCATTATCAAAGTTTGAATTATCCATTTGTACTTGGAATTAAAATTTAATTGTCAACGTAGGTGGAATATGACAACTGGTCTACCCACCGGGACAACAGGCCTAGCCACCGGGCCAACCGTCAAATCCAATTGGTCATCTTCCACCGGTGACTGGCGTATACACCCGCCCACTGTTCGACCAATTCAACATGGGGGTCAACTATTTCGGCCACCAACAATTCTCGATGTCGGCCGCCACCGGAACCCGACTATCGTCTACTTCATCATCAGTGGGACCGAGCACCCGGGCGACACCAGAAAGGCGAAGCAAATGGCCCCTAAAGTGGATTTTCTCCTGATCAACGCCTGGCGACGCACAACGCACGACCCCATAATCGGAACCTCTCAAGATGGGAACACGTTCTGGACCACGGTGAGGAGGCGCTTGTGCAAAGCTGGGAATTTCCCAATCGATCAGTGGACGGTGCAAGCCTTCAAGATCCATTTCAACAAAAGTGCTGGAAGAGTCAGGCGGTATATCACACTCATGAGGAAGGAGAAGAAAGAGCTACGTAATAGCAGCTGGAACGAAGAAAAGTTTAGGGAGCGGGTGATGGAAATCTATCGAATCCACGTCAATGATATCAAAAATGAGCCGAATATTTTCAAGCTCCACCATTGGATAGAGCCGTTGGAAAACGACGACAAGTTCTGGGTAGCGGAACTCGACGAAGTCGGGGTAGTTCGACGACGATTGGACGAGGCCGGCAGTTATAGCAGCACAACCCCGCCCACTTCACTCCCCACCGACGATGATAATGTCACACATTTAAGTGGTGACGAGCAACGAGCAGGAGGCTCAAGTTCCCCGTACGGAGGTACAAGTTCCCCAACCCGACGTCCACGATCTCCACTCGTGGTTCCAAGTTCCCCAATTGGCATGCCGCCTCCACGAGAACGCCCAATTGGAAATAAGGCCGCGAAGAGAAAGGGGAAGAGTTTGTCGGACAGGGCATCGTATATCCTCCAAATGGATCGGGGAGGTGTGAGAAGGCGAAGCTTTCCGTGAAGATTGACAAGAAAATTGATAAATATATGCAGGAACTTAAAGAAATGAAGGTTGCGGACACGTCCGATTTCTCCCCGGAACAGAAGGAGCAACATTTGGAAATGATGCGTGTATGGATGGATCAAATAAAAAAGCTTCAGAAACAACTCGACAAAGTTAATGGGGATACCTGATAATGTAATTTTTTTTATGTATTTTTTTAAGTTATGTAATTTTTAAATTTTGCATTTTATTAATAAACTTTTATTTCTATTAATGAAATTTTATTTCTATTTTATTTAGTAGTTGTCGATTTAAAATTAACGTTAACAATTCAGTTAAAAGCTTAACTAATTACACAGTCATCATTTCTGAAAATCATGCCCCTCATACTTGCCCCTCTGATGTGCAGCACACTTTTTTAGGGGGGCAAGGGCCTGAACCCTGCCCAGTCAGCAGAGGGTTCTGCCTCAGGGTTCTGCCCCCTACTGATGTGGATGCTCTAATGAAGCATATTTAATTAATCCCTTATAGAACCTATTTCAAACTAGCTACATTCTGAAACTTCTCTCTAGGTTGAGAGAACCTTGCAAACCTTAATCATCGTCGTCATTTCTGTTGACGGTTATACCCCCTGATCCCCTACTGTCTCTTGCCTATCTCTTGTTAGATGTGGTTAGTATAAAAACAATAAACATATATAAATTGGAATTGGATAGGAAATAAACTTTATTGAAATGATTCGTACGAAATGAAAAGGTTTAGTCGAGGTCCGGTGATCCGGTTTTCTTAAGACACTTGATTGTTCCGTATGGGCAGCGGTCTCCCAGGATATAAAAACTAACATAAGTGAACGCAAAGAATGGTTGTTCCTTCACCAAAACGAGAGATAAGAGTTTGAGAGTAAAATTTTGTAAAATGAGATGATTCTCAAAGTACTAAGTGTGTGGTTTTTATAGCCCAAGCACAAAGGGGAAAGAGAATACCATAGGGTCAGGGTCGCGCCAATCAATTTGGGGGTCTTAAGCGAACGTGTAAACAATGTCTTTTTTATTTAAAAAAGAGTCGGTATTCTTTTTATTTTATTAATATAGTATATAAAATACACTTAAATGAAGGGGACATAATAAACCTTACCTCATAAATCAAATCTAAGTACATCAATACAACTAAATAAAAAAATGTCAAATATATATTACAAATAGAATAAAATTATACTCTATAATATATATTTACTACTGGCAGCGTAGCAGATTCGCTCTGCTAGGGTTTGAGACCCCTCAACCCTAGCCTCTTCCATGATGTCGCCGTCTTCCTCCATGAAGTCGCCGCCATGCTCTAGGGCCCGTTCTAAGGTTCCAGCCTCCCTCTCCCGACTGATGTCCGGTCACCTCTCCCGGCTGATGTTCGGTCCATTTCCGCTGTCCTAGCGCGCATCCTCACACGTTGGCCACATCCCTCCTCATCCAAGGGGCCTTTACTGTTGTTCTCTCCGGCGCAAACTCTTCTTATACCAGCGTTCTTCCCGGTCTCCACCCTCTTCTGGTGCTGCTAAACTAGAATTCGCAGCCGTCGCTGCCGTGGTCATCGCCGTCTCCACCTCCTTGGCCCCCACCGAGGCGTGCGAGGGAGAAGAGGAGCCAACTTCAAGGTTGGAATAAGGCAAGGTGGAAGCGCAACCCTAGGCGTCACGCTGCCCAGACGAGGATTAGCCAAAGCACGATCGTGGCAAATTTGGGCCGGCGAACTAGGGTTTGGAGAACGGAAGGCGGGACCGGAGTCACTTGGAGAAGAAGACACAGAAGCCCCCAGCCAGACCACGACCTTGCTCTGGTCCTTGGTTCGGGGGGTGCGAGATCCAAGGATGTCGCCGTTGTCGCCGATTTTGTCTGTGCAGACTCACTAATCTCTGCACATGGAATCAAGGATTCCCTTAGGGAGGGGAGCATCGGGGAGTTGCCCTGGGAGGGGTCCCTAGCTGATGCGTTGCCTCCCACCAGCACCACAACTGTTGAGATTCTGAGTATTCTCCAGTTCCCCACCCTCTTTTTCCGTATTCTGTTCTCGCCCTTGGGGCACCAAGTCAATATCGTCTGCGACGGTTATTTTATTAAAAGAATAGCGAGCACTTTAACGTGTTCTTGGTCTATTCTTAGTGGTCAGAGAGTCTCTGACGCACATCCAATGTATTGAAATACCATGATTAATAAAAAAGTTTCTTTCGCTAAAAAAAGTCTACTCTATAATCTATTATACAATGTCTATCCAACTAATTTTCATTATTATTATTTTTGAAAAATTAGCGTATCATGAAGAAACATCCTCCTTTGCTGTCGTTCTTGTCATTTTGTTCCGGATTAATCTCCTTGTACGGAGATTATTATGTTGTTGTAGCTAACACAAGCAGCAAGGCGGGCTACACAAGTGCAGGCAACAAGAAGACAGGTGAGACGCGTCCGGTCAAGGTTCGCACTAGGTTTGTTCGCACTACCAAGAAGAAGGGTCGGACGCCAGTGGTGAGAGGCGTTGATGAATCTAATTGGGGTGGGGAGGGGGCTCCAAAGTAGGCTGGTTCGTTGCTTGGATCGTCAGGAGAGGCTTTTGCTCAATGTGATCCGGTGAAGGCTCAGAAACCAGTTCGTCCACCAAAGGCTTCGTCGGAACCAGATCTTTTGCAGGAGCAAGAGGATGACATATTCATATACAACCTACCTTTTGAATCATCAAAGGTCTGGGCTCGAATTGTGTTCGGTGTATACGGTAAGATTCTGTCTGCTTCAGTGTTTAAGCAATCAATTCGCAAAGGCCGATACTACGGTTTCGTGTGTTTGAATCCAAAGCCTCTGTTGCGCAAGCAATTGAGGGGTTAAACGGGTTCATCTATCACGGTTATACTCTTTTTGTTGCTTTCGCACGAAGAAGAATAAAACTTGAAACAATCCCGTATGCAGATCATGGCGTGATCGGAAAATAGAGAGTATGCTCTATTTCTTGTTCCTAGAAACAAAGCCCGGTTTCAGAAGTTCCGGTCTCTAAGGACAGATCAGTTGAGATTCCGGTGGAGCCGTCTGATATTCCTCCAGCGAAAACTGACATGGAGGAGTCGTTTCTTCATCGGGAAAATTTCGGGCGTTTGAATTCCGGTGATATCGTTACAAAAGATTCTACAGATTTGTAAGCGATTTCCAATTCAGACTCGCAATTTTCTTTGGATATTTCAGCAACAAATCAGGGTGAGGATTCTGGGGTTGCGGTTGCATATTTTTTAGGAAAGGGTGTTGATTTAGGCGATTATTCGCGGTCCAGTCAACAGGTCGGGCCGACCCAAGTTGCAAGGGATATTGAAGATACAGTTTGTGTTTCCCTTGGGCTTGGGTCTGGGCCTGAGCCCGCGACTCAGTTAATTGCACCGATTCAGCCCACTGGTTCGGATATGGTGGTTTTTGAAGCGGATCCAGCCTCACAACATGTGTCTGATACTGTTGTGGACATGAAGGGTAGTCCGTGGAGGGAGGATCTTCTTCAACCTCCCATTCTTAGCAATGTTACAAATTGATGTGGCCGTGCGAAGAAGGGACAATCAAAGAAAATTTGGTAGAAAGCCCGTTGACTTTGTATCTCTAGCGCTTGATCAGTCCAATTTTCGTTTGGAATAGGACATTGAGGATAATGAGGACAAGGACTTCTTTGACCCGGATACATGAAAAGATGTAAGTCCTATTTCGATTGCAAATCGGTTTCTGTGTTTGAAGCCGGGTTGGACACTGGAAAGGAGGGAGACAGATTGATGCTCCTTTTGATGCTTTCCTGTTTGTTTTTTTTATGTGTTTTGCTACTTGTAGCTGTTATAGTCTGAGGAAAACATCCTTTTTTGAGGATCGTTTTCTTTCTTCGTTCTCCTTTCTTGTAGAATGTTTGCCTAATAAATTTTCGCTTATAAAAAAAACTAATTTCCATCATTTTTCTCCTTTTCGAAATATCATTTGATCTAAAGTGTTCGTCCTCCTTGTTCTTGATAAGACTTTCATATAAAATTTGTTTTTCTAGCTTTTTTAGATGCAAAATCTTGAATTAAAGTATCATACGTGGACGCAAAATGCATCATTTTTTTGATGTTTTTAAGCTTACATCTTAATTTTTTTAGTCTCGGATTGATATGTTTTGAAGCAATTTTCCTTTATTATATGTATGTAATCCATCTCCAGGAGAAATTGAGAAATCGGTTACATTTTTCAATCAAATATTTATGCGACAATAATTTCTTTACTACGCGTCTCCTTCTTTTCTCTCTCTGAAAGAAACCCTACCCCATAACAATGGCTGCTGCCACCGGCGACCACACTGGCTCCGGCCACAAAGGCTGCCGATGGGGCTCTTCTCCCCCAACGTCCTTCATCCTCCCCTTTTGTAGCTGGTCTGGGTCGTCATCGTCACCTTCACCCGCTGGACTCCACCTCGGCCCGCTGCTCATGACGGTCGTGTCCATCCTTTGGCCGGATCTCGCGCCTGAGCCACCATTTTCGGCCTTCCTCCTCGCCTCACTCACCTTCCCCCACCTGACCTCATCTTCCACTACAACATGTTGGCCACTCTGACTCCCATCATCACCGTCCCTCTCCTTCCTTCTCCTCTGCCAGCCCTTCTCCTTAGTCTCCCTCCTCGCCACCCTCATCGGCCAACCCAACCTCCCTCCGCCTTCACCTTGTCTCCTTTGTTCATCTCAGTCAAATCCTACCCCCTCTCGGCCAGATTTGACTCCCCCCGCCCCCCTCGACCAAACCCACCAACATCTGGCCAGTTTCACCCTCGACAGCAAGATCTGTCGCCTTGGTGACCAAATCTGTCGGCCGCCATCCACCGCCCTCTCTCTCCGACGATGACCAAGGAAGATCGGTAGCCCACCCTTTTCGGACTCAGCTCCCAACGACGACAATTCAACTAACTTCGGCCGAGCCTCTTAGCCACGCTTTTTATCCGGCAAGACGATCGGATCTGCACTCAGTTTTTGTCGGAACACTACATCGAAGTCGTTCAGTTGTGCTGTTGCGTTTTGTCACGCCCCAAATCCGTTTTTGACCGGACTCGAGACATGAGCTAAAAGAGAAAAGAACAATAATAATACAAAGGAAAATTTCGAATTATAACTCCAAAAACTTGTTCCAAATCGATAATAAAATACTGCGAGTCAACGCTCAAGATCCAAATAAGTAATACAAAGTTTAGTTCATAAAAGAAGGTACGTCTCTAATAAACAAATAGACCCCCGGACTCTCGAGGAGCTCCCGAGCTCTGAGACGTCATCTACACCGACCCACCATCGAAACCTGTAAAACAGTAAAAACAGGGGGGTGAGCTTTCGCTCAGTAGGAAAAAGTAGTAAAGTGAAGGGACCCCCGCTCCGTTACCAGAAATACTCAAACAGTAACTCTTACTAAAACTGATAAAGTGAATTGAAACCGACAGGAACACAACAATAACGATAATAGCACCATAAAAGATAAACAAACGAGCAACGTGACATTATACCGCTAAGACCACTACGAACGTTACTCAGATTCGATAACACACAACAAAGACAACCCATGACAATCTGATCACCAAGCACAACTCAACAAACACATCATACCGGCATATACCCTCGGCCTAGATGTCTTCCCGGACACACAACATCGGGGTGAAGCAAATACATCATACTGGAATACCCATCGGTCTAGATGTCTTCCCGGACACAGAATATCGGGGTGAAGCAAATACATCATACCGGAATGTCCCTCGGTCTAGATGTCTTCCCGGACACACAACATCGGGGTGAAACACTACATCATACCGGAATGTCCCTCGGTCTAGATGTCTTCCCGGACACACAACATCGGGGTGAAACACCACATCATACCGGAATGTCCCTCGGTCTAGATGTCTTCCCGGAACACACATCGGGGTCAATATCATCACACACATACCGGACCGGCACACACCTCAGTCGGGTATCTTCCCGTCACTCGGGGTACAAGTCACACCACACAATACCACACAACCACACTACACCGACTTATCATACCAACGAAGACTATCGTCACAACTTACCAAGAATACCGTATCGGTCTATCATTCACCCGATCATATCACCGGACAACATTCATATTCCATTCAACACATTCATTCGATCAATCATGTTACGAAACAAACATTCATATCACATTCATGGTAATTCATACAACACAACATAAGCCTTAGATTAAACAAGAGTATACCATACGTTGACACTTAAGGACAATTAACCACAATCAAACACAACCAACACACAATCCTAAGGCCCGACATGGCCACATGTGATTCTATAACACGACAATTCCCATAATTGAAAGCGGTTATTCTAGTGAATCACATCCTATATGCAAACTAAGACTCTTCCGATTATTAACATCCTATATGCATACTATTAGTATTCTTTAAATAAAAGCGGTAATTACTACTCTTCCCTACCTCAAAAGTTCTCCAAACGCTTAATCACCAAAACCGTCTAGTAGCCTCCTCCTCCGAGCTCGAGAATAAGGTCTAGGAACATAAATTAATACTATAATTAATAAACATTCAAAGCCGGTTTTAAGGTGAAATACCTAAAGTTCCCCTAATGACAAACTTGGGCCAAAAGGGTAAATTGGGCCCGAACAAGGCCAAATTCGGGCAGCCCACAGATACAAAATTCGGCCCGGACCGTGCCCCTCAGAGGCCCGGAACCAGGCCCGGACCGTGCCCCTCAGAGGCCCGGCACCAGGCCCGGACCGTGCCCCTCAGAGGGCCGGTCTGGGACCCGGACCGTGCCCCTCAGAGGGCCGATACCAAGCCCGGGCCGTTCCGCTCAGAGGGCCGGTACCAAGAACCGACCGTGCCGCTCAGAGGGCCGACACCGAGCCCGTTCCGTGCCGCTCAGAGGGCCGGAACCAAGCCCTTTCCGTGCCGAAACTGGGCAGGCTCAACTCCTTCTTCTCCAACTTCGTTTCCACGAAAAACTACTTCAAAAACTCCATTTTTATTGTCCTCAAACTTCAAAATCAGACACCAAACCCCTCAAACTTTAATACCCATAATGGGTTTCCTCCAAACATCAATAATCTATTCATTTCTAACCAAAATCTTCACTAAGCTTCAACAAAACAACTATCTAACAACACAAAAACCAAAATCCATCTAGTTCAAGCAATTTCCATCAAAACCCACAACTCCAACTTGATTGAAAGTAGGATTTTAGAGAGTACTTACCTTGGAAATGGAAAGGGGATGAAGATGAGCTAATTTGGAGATGATTTGGTGAAGAAAAGCCCTCAAAGTTGCCTTTTTCTTCACTTTCTTCTTCTCCAAGCAATGACGTTCTTCTTCCTCTCTCTTCCTTGCAAATTTCGGCCACCAAGGGATAAATGAGCTGAAATGGTTGCTTCAAGTGTACTTAAAACCTATTTGTAAGAAAGGTCTATTTTGCCCCCTTCTTCTATTTCATTTCTTTAGGCACAAGTGAGGGTAAATGGGTCTTTAGAGACCCATTTCTTCTCCTACAATCCACAAATGGACACATGTCCATGGAGGGACCACCTTGTCCTTAAGAAATTCCAACACCTTTAATTTAATTAGGGTTTAGTCGTTAATTGGACTAAGTTTGACCCGAGTTTGACTTTTTCGCAAAGACAGTCAATTGAAAGGAAATGACCCAACTAAGCTAACCGTAAGGACGACTAAGACTTTTGGGTCCCGGAAAGGTCCCGAATGACTCCCGGAGTCATCGGTTGGCTTTTCCGGCCGAAAGTCAAACTTCGCCAAAAATCACCGGTTCGACCGGGATCGACCGGGGCGGTTCTTACAATCTACCCCCCTTAAAAGAATTTCGTCCTCGAAATTTAAAAAGAAGGTACCTCAAGGGTTTGCGGTGGCAATGCAAGACAGCAAGCGACGACTCCCACTCTGCCCAAAACCTCAAAAGGTCCGATAAACCGCAGGGCTAGCTTGCCTCCGCCGCGGTTGAACCGCAATAATCTCTTCTTCGGGCTCACCCTCAGAAACACGTGATCACCAACTGTAAACTCGAGAGGTCGGCGTCGTCTATCCGCATAACTCTTATGTCAGCTCTGCGCGGTCTTCAACCGCTCCCGAATCAACGCGACCTTCTCGGTCGTCTCCCGGACAAGCTCCGGGCCGAGCAAACTCCTGTCTCCCACCTCTGCCCAACACACGGGCGATCTGCACGGCCTACCATACAACAACTCAAACGGTGCCATCCCGATACTGGCCTGGAAGCTGTTGTTGTAGGTGAACTTGGCCAATGGTAAGTGGTCCTCCCACGACTCTCGGAAGTCCAACACACATGCCTGCATCATATCCTCTAAGATTTGTATCGTGCGCTTTGACTGCCCGTCCGTCTGCAGGTGATACGATGTACTAAGCAGGACTTTGGTCCCCAAAACTCTCTGCTTAGATTACATAGTGATGTGGACACAAAATATATCAATTTTCGATGTTGTTAAACATACATCTTGAGTTTTTTAGTCTCTGATTGATATGTCTTGAGGCATTTTTTCCTCCATTATATATACGTAGTCCAACTCCAAAAGAAACTGAGAAATCGGTTACATTTGTCAATCAAAAATTTATGCGACAGTAACTTCTTTACGACTAGAAAAAGAGATTGAATCTGTGCCAAAATATAAACTGGAAAATAGTAATTTATTATCGGTTACATGTGTCAAAAAATGAACATTTACTTTCATAATTAGCCAAATAATTGAATAATCTATCCTATAACATCTAATCCCCATCCCATTTCTCCTCACGGAGGGAAAGGAAAATCCCAAATCGGTAGAATGGAGTCGGATTCAGCTTCCAACAAGCCCGCACAGCCACAGCCACAGCCACAGACCATGCTTCAACTCTTCGTGAAGCTTCTAGACGGCACGACCTCGACGTTGCGTTTCAGTACCCCGCAAATCTCCGCCATCTCTCTCAAGCACCGCATCTTCGATCTTACCCGTATCCCCATCCACCACCAGCGCCTCCTCGTCGCCGGACACCACCTCCATGATTGCTCCCTTCTCTCCGTTCCTGACTCCACCGTCCACCTCCTCCTTCGCCTTCTAGGGGGCAAGGGCGGCTTCGGCTCCCTCCTCCGTGGCGCCGCCACCAAGGCCGCGACATGAGTGGCCGCCGCCTGCGCCACGTCAACGCCGAGAAGAGGCTGGAGGACTGGAAGGCGGAGGAGGAGGGAAGGAAGCTGGAGAAGATCGCCCAGGGTTTCCTCAACAAGAATGCTAAGAAGGGGAAAAAGGGGGTCGGAGATGGGGAGGCCAACAAGTATGTGGACAAGTATAGACAGGACTCGGCCAAGTGTGTTGCTAAGGTGGAGGAGTCTGTGAGGGAGGCCATGATCAACGCACAGAAGCGGAAGCTATCCATGGCCAATGAAGCTGAGGCCAAGAAGAAGATTAAGATATGGTCAGTGTGATTTATTTGTTGCATTTGCTCTCTATTTCAATTTGAATTTTCCTCAACAATTTAGGAGAGGTAAATTGGAAATGGAAATTTATTTTTGAGCACTGTATTTGTATCTAGTATAGAAATTTTTTCTGGTCTTGAGAACAGATTTACATGACTAGCAGATTTTTGAGTTTCCAAGAATTCATATTTACTTGTTAATTGATCTCAGTGTGTGGGGGTCTAGAGGTGGACATATTTTAGCAAATAGTAACAGTCAGCTGGACTATACCTTGTGAACTTTTGACTGAAGTTATTGTGAAGGAATTTGATTCTTTGATGCTATTATTTCCCCTCATATGCACATTTGGAATTTGTTTTTCACTATTATGATATTTAACCCTTTTAATCTTTTAGGAAGGGGAAGAGAATAGTTGGTGAAGCTGATGATATGGATGAAGACAGCAGTGATGATGATGAGGAGGAAGAGAATGAGAAGTCCATTGTCTTAGACAGTGGGAATCACCCAGATCCAGATAAGGAAAGGGAGGGTAGTTCTGTTTCAGTCACAGGTGCTAAGCACGATGGAGAATTATCAGCAGGAGCTTCATGCGAGAGTGGGTCTGAGGAAGAGAAAGAGATTGTTCTGCAGAATAGTTTGCATTCAGGTGGAAGTTCTGGAGGACCGGATGTTCTTGCTGAAAAGAGTGGCGTGATTAAACCAGCCATTGATGAAGAGAAGATTGCTCAAAGTGGTACAGCACATTGTGCAGTGGCTGCAGTGATTTCTGGAACTGAACCAATTCAATCTGAGGCACCATGTCTGTGTCCTTCAACTTCTGGAAATGAAGTAAGTCTTGAAATTGCACTGATTCAATCCGAGGCCAATTGTTCCACCAAAGCAGTGAATGGGATCCCGAATATTGTGGAGTTGGAACAAACACTGGATTTTGATGAATTTAATTCAGCAGTAGAGATAGAGGTAAGCTTTGCAAGACCAATGCCTCATCCATGCTAATATGTTTGATTGACTTTGCTTATGTAGATACCTAGTTGTGTTTATTTATATTTCTAGTTTCATATTTTTCTGCCATTGTGAACTGCATTTGGCATATTAATACTTATGTGTGATTTAGAGTGGCTGAAAAATTCTAATCATCTTGGCAAGTCTTCTTAGTACCCTAGTTAGTAATTCTGCTCTTTCCACCTTGCCAGCGTAGAGAATTGAGTTTCAACATTTATAATGTTTTCCATCTTCTAGCTAATTAACACTATCTTTAGATCTTGACAATAGTTTTATCTTTTGAACATCCATACACCCCCTTTTATCATATCCCTTACTTTCTAAAGGATGCAGTAGTGCAGTTTGAGCATGTCTGTAGTCAGTCAAATATGGCAGTTTAAGAATAAGATAGACCGACCATAAGTCTAAAATCCTTGATCACTTCACCTGACTAATAGGAGTTGCTGATCATGTAGTAAGATCTCTGGCGCTGCATCAACCTATCATTTTGGAGAAAAAAAACGAAAAGAAGCTTTAGTTGGTCAGATTCTGGCAAGCAGAGTGATTGCTGGTGTTGCTTCTCCACTGCCATTGATTTAATATCAAGCATCTCTTTATCCTGCTAGTCAAATAAATAATGCTCATTAAAATAACTATAATGTACATTAATCAGCGCTTACAACATGATGTTCCTCTATGCTAAATATCAAATCGTTTTATGCGGTTGTTCGGAGGTAAATTAATTTGTTTTCTGGTGTAAATATTTTGTGTGTTCTTTTTGGGTGATTAATACCCATGTTTTCATCATCATTAGCTCCTGAAAATAGAAATGTATTTACTATCACACTCTATCATATCCAAGATTCCTTGTGCTTGTTTACGGTAGCGAATCATCAATTATACAATCATCGTCTGAAGAGATGTAAATCTGTGTCTTATCCCCATGACAGGTTCTTGGCATGGAGAGGTTAAAGTCTGAACTCCAGGCACGTGGGCTAAAATGTGGGGGCACTTTGCAGGAGTGTGCAGCAAGGCTTTTCCTCCTGAAATCTACCCCGTTAGATAAGCTATCAAAGAAACTGCTCGCGAAGAAGTGAACGAAACTTGGTAACGAGGTTGATAAAAAAAACTGTCATTTTCAAAAGCATGTCTAGGAACCCAATTCTTGTCTATAGACCTTTCGTAGTATGTAAGCTGCAACCTTAAGTTTTCAGAGGCCCAGAGCAACTAGCTAATGATTGGATCCTCTTCAGAAAATTAACTCTGTAACTCAACTTTAATACATCATATGCTAATATTACTAATGTTGTGAATTTCTATCATCAATGTTTGAAGTTTACATTTGTACTATGAACTTTTAACAGTGTTGGTATTTGCCAGTGAAATAGAGGGGACAGGGATAACACTGCCCTGACTGAATCAAATGTGACCCAATACTAGACAAAATTATCAATCTGTTGTACTCAGTGAGACATGAAGAAAGTACAAGTATGGTACAGAATATACATTATATCAACTAGGAGCATGAGCAGCAGATGGAGATGGAGCGGACGGGGATGGAGATGGGGATTTTCTGCAAACGGGACAAGTGGCGTTTAATCGAAGCCACTGGTCAATGCAGTCAGCATGGAAGCAGTGTTTGCACTCAGGAATGCACTTGAGGGTCTCCTTGGGGCAATACTCGGACAAACATATAGAGCAGGTGCTATCATTGGGACCAGGAAGGCGGCGGCTTTCCCCGAGAACCACTTTAGTGTAAGATTCAATGGTAGACTCGTCAAGACCGGTCATGGGTTCTGGTGGCAACACTGCAGAGTTCATAACCTGTGCCTGAATTCTACGTGTCCTCCTCCTCCTCCGGTCTGTGAAGCACGCAAAACATGCAATGGCCAAAGTGAGAAGGATAGCCGGCAGAGTGATGGACATGGCTATGATTCTGAATACGTGGAGACCTTGCCTTTCACCTGAAATTTAGTCAAGGTATCAGATTTCTCTATCATTCAAGTTCATGCCATATCAATTTCATCTTAGCCTTAACCACATGATTACTACTGGTTGGTTATAATTTGACATTGTTTTCATTGGTCAATGCTGTTTTGTTTAATCTCAAACATCTAACCTCACAAGCACTATCTTAATTCAGTCAACTATAATAAACCGTAGTATAGTATATCATCATCATCAATATCATGACCAGGTCAGGATTGTGATTTTGGTTTCTTGAATCAAAATTGATCTGTACCTGGGGAAGGATGGAAGAAACAATCAATTTCTTCATCGGAGGCATTAAAGAAGCCACACGTGCCTCCCTGAATTTCACAGTCTCTGCAGTAAGGCTCGTACCATGACAACACAAGGTCATCTTCGAGCCGACCCACGAATCCTTCACCATACTCGGCAGGCCCCTGAACAGGCACCTGCAATGTGGCGATCACCTTGCAAGACTCGGGCACGGGCCGTGGAAGAGTCGTGTAAGGGGTAGCCAATACGGATAGTGTGTCGTTGGTGAGGCAAGCCACGGGAGTGAAGCCAGGCACGGTGGCCTGAGCGGGACAGGTGATGAAAGTGAAGTTTTGGAGGAAGTTGGCAACAAATGGAGAGGCCGAGAGATGGAGACCGTCGAGGAAGCGTCGGGGGAGGCAATCGTGCGGGTCATAGAGCTGTATCTGCTGGGTGAGGTAGCTGATATCTCGGACATAGAACTCTCCGGCTTGGGGGAGGTGTAGAGCTGTTGTGCCCTGCCCCTGGTCACTGCAGCTCAGGTTGAATCCCGGGTAGCCGCAGCTTTGGCTTTGCTCGCTGCCTACTCTGAAGGGGAACCGAATAGGGACGCCGTTTTCGGGGCAGGCCAAGACATCACACTGGTTTTGAGCGAGAGCATGGTGATCAAAGGCGAGGACGGAGACGAGGAAGAGGAGGACGTTTATGGCAGCCATGGCTTTGGACTTTGGAATTATGGTAGGAGTCTAGGAGATGTGTGTCGTTTAGGACCCATTAAATTAGAAAACATTTTAAAGTCAAATCTTGTATATTTTAAGGCCCCGTTGAATATTAGTTCATACCAGCAAGATGATCATGCAAGCATGAGGAGGTGAAATAAATAATCTGGGTACCGAGGTTATGTTGAAAATTAAGGAAGCTGTTCTACTTTGATGCGAGGCAAGTCATTAGTTGTATTGAAGGATGTAAATGTAATTAGAGTTATGTGCGCAATTCTGAATACGATATGTACCATTAGATTTCCATAATAAGATTTTAAGCCGTTGACTCTTTTGCCTAGGGCTGAGCATCGGCCAGTGATCGACACCGTGGCCCTATTTTTTTCATCGGACCGACTCCTTCGGTTACCTAAAAGTCATCACCGGCGCCGGCAACCGGTCAAAAATGGAATAACCGGACAGCTAAAACCGTGGGCGGTGCCGGTTTGTAACCGAACAACCTAGTCATGTATGGGCTCTAAAATGAGGCCTTTTTTTGGGCCACCTGAAGAGGACAATTTATTTTGAAGACGTCTCGACATCGTCAAGCAGCAGAAACATTCTTGGTCCCCGTCTCAAACCACGCTCAAAACCGAGAGGTAAGCTCCTTAAATTTTCGTTTGTCGGTTTACTTGGAATTACATGGATCCAAAGGCTATTTTAGGGATTTTTTTAATTTCCACTACGTTTTCGCTCCCTAAAATTACTACAGTGGTATCAGAGCCTCTTGTAATTCGTTTAAACTGAACATTCATGCTTGTTTGATGTATGAGTTCTCGGGTTAAGAGTCTTTTGTTGTTGCATGTTTGATTGTAGGCCAAATCTGCATAATTTAAGCATGATTGATAATCAAATTATACAATATGTGTTACACTTATGAACGGTAGTTATGCAGATTAAACTTTAATGGGGTTTGCAGTTTTGAATTGTGTAGTAATCTGTATGAACAAATGTTTTACTTCACAATATGATTGTGACATATTGAAGGTATTGCCACCACACATGCATATGTGCTGGTAACAAACTTATTCAGGTACTGGTAGCATCCTTGTTCAAATGATGGTAGTAGCTCACATGTTTAGGTGTTGGTAGCATCTTTATTGGACCACCGCCTAGGGTGCTTCCCCCGGACCCCGTAGGCGTCATCTCCTTGACCTCGTCAAGGGCGCTGCCCCGAACCCCGCAAGGGGCCAGCTCCCTAACCCGATCTCTGTAACGATGGTTAAAACATGAGAGAGTATAAATGAAAAAACACAAACTAAATATCAAATTTTGGATAATAATAATAATAATCTTTCATTTCACAAACAAGTACATATCTTTCATACTAATAATCCATTATTATTATTTTTTTGATAATAATAATAATCCATTATTTAAAACATAACCCATATTTTATCAATTGTTATCAATAAATTATGTTATTTAAATATTCGAAACAATTTTACCCGGAGGGTGCCAGTTTAAAATACAGCCCGTGCAAATACGGATGAAAACAATGAGCCAAGGCCCAACCCAGAAATTATGTGGTGGGCCATCGCGAGGAGCCTTTAAAATGAAAGCAAGAAACAGCTTCATCTCTCTATGCAATGCAACCCTAGAATACGACCACTCTCCTGCCGCCATAAACGATCCATATCGATGCTCGATTTCAGTTTCTTTATCACTCTTGCTTTCTTAGTCTAGCATTTCAGTGTTTTATGCTTCATTTTGGTATTGATAATGATTTCAAAAACATATATATGTTTATGTTTTGTTTTCGATTTGGGGATGGTCGATTTCATAAGCAGCGATAGCATGGATATGATGTGTAAAATGTAAAAGGTCTGAGCGGGAAGATGGTGTTTGAGCGTGAACGTAGAGGGCCCCTGTCGTTGTTCAAGTTATAGCAATTGACTGTCGCAACCTCTTCGATAGTAATTCTACTTAGCGGGTTCAGATTAAAAGGCGTGGACTGCATTCTAATATTGAATGCCAGCCTAGACTTCTCCCGACATTCTGCCTTTCTGCTCACTCCCACTTCCCTCCTTGATCACAACTTGCTCCTGATCCTCCAATGCCTTTAAGCTGCTTAACCAAATTTGCTAAATGTTCTTTTTTTAATTCATTACTTGCTTCCTTTTATTTCCATCTTGCATATATCTTTGATTGATCTTCTGCTATTTCAGCTTGCTGAGTGTTTCCTATTTTTTTTCCCAGCAAGGTGGTTGTAGAAAGATGTTGTGCCTCTGTCTGAACTTTCAAGTGTTGCCTTGTCTATTTGATTCATGTTCAGCTGACATAACCCACAAGCTGAACATCCTTTTATGATTGTTTGTTTATACAAGTCCATGGGACACATGCTGTAAAACCCATGATTCTAAATAAAATGTTATTTGCAGAGAACTATGTTGGCCCTATATACACATGTTGTACGATGTTTTTCGGCTATCGGAGAAGGGCGAAATTGTATTTTTAAAGTCCGTTTCATTATTTTCTGTTCTTGTTAGGATTTGAGATTTCCCTTATTCGAATTAGGGTTTAGGGGTTTAGTTTCCTTTTTGTATTAGCAATTTGGGGTTTTAGTTTTCTATATAAGCAATTGATAGCTCTCATTGTAATTTAGATTTTGATTAATAAACACCAACAACGAGTTTATACTCAATCTATCTCTTTCGCTATTCTGTTGAATCAACGTTTTTGATATTTGTCTTGCTCAGTATTATTCGTGAATCAACGAGTTCGATAAATAACTCCCTTATTCGCTACACACTCTACATCAACGGGTGATGAGCTTTGACCACCCCGACCCATTCTTCAACTAGATTCATCATCCATATGCGAACGGATGCATAATCCACGGATCTATCAACAAAGCTCGTACCCTGCTTCGCGCCTCAATCGTATCGATCGACACCCATATCCTTTCATAATCTGCAATTCGTCCACATTCTTGCGGATCAATAAAATTTGATCAATTATCCCATCAACTTATATACAGATGAATGTTTTTTCTCCATCCTATTTATGGCATGTTACACACATGTACATTAAAGTGGTACGCGGATGATTTTTTCGATGTAACACTACATTTTTATCATCTTGTTTTTTTTAAAATGTTATGTCTCATTTAATTATTTCCAAACATGCCGAAATACAAAATGGGATAATCCCTTACAGTTGAGATAATAGTCCGGAATTCTCATTTATTACAGGTATTTTGGCGTCCTATACTACACAAAAAGCTTCTATTACAACAAATAGAAGCTATACGGCGACAAGATATTATCTCGATTACGCTAGACCAATGTTTTAAATACCCCGTAGAGTGGTTGTCTTGGCTTGCTGATTGATGGGTCCCAATCTGAGTGGGAGAGACCAAGAAGACCCGTCCGTTTCTGGGCCCAGGGTTTCCAATCCCCATTGGGCCCCAACCCCCGAAGGTTAGTGTCCTCGTCAATATCGTAAGACAGACACCGACAGACATGAATTCCCTTTGCTTGACGGTGATGCTGATTGTGGGTGGATCGTGACACCATGATGACTACATAGAAGCCGATCGAGAGCACTTTAGTGACAGACAGCAAGAGGAGAGCAGAATCGATCAAGGGCAAGAAGCTTAATTGTAGAGGGCAGGAGCTAGGAAGAGACAGACAAGGGTGAGCATACTCAAGCAGAACCCGAAGAGGCAATGGAAGTATCCTGATTTATATGAAGACGACCACAACATTGACTTACATAAAGACGATCACAACATTGATCTACATTAATGCGGCCACAATACAAGGCCCACTTGAAATACACAAAACACATAGAATAACGGAAGACAAAATAAATATGGTGTGATACATAGATAGAACATAGGCTGTTTCTTCACACACTCGTAGTCTACATGGCAGATTTGAATTGGACCACTTGTCGTCAAAGATGACGTGTCATTTTTTGATTGGGAGCATGACGCACGTATTTGTTGGCAGGCTGGACAGAGAACTTGACTGGAATTTTCGGTAATTAATGGTAGAAATTAGTTTAAATAAAACTAATTTTATCATCTTTCAAAGAAACACATTAAAGTCAGTTTGGACAGCACACTTCAAAGTTCAATTCCCTCTTTCAACCTTATTACAGTGAAATATTAAAGGGTGTTTGAATTTATTTTTGAGAAAAATTCTATAAAGATATAATAATCAACGTTTTGTAACTGATTTTTCTTTTGTGTTTATTTTTTTTTGAGGGAAAGGTATTATTTTATTAATATTAAAAAAAGTATGTACAGACAACAAGTCCTTAAAATGTTTTTTTTCAACAAATTCTATTACAGATCGTCGGTGTCACACCTAATTTTCAAAAGACAAGAACGAACTGAAATCTGATATTGTCGAGAATCGTTCAAGATGGTGCTTAAACGCTACTTGATCTTAAGGGGGATTCTTTTTGTCGTTATGAGAACAATCGAACTTGATCTCAACAATAGCAATGAGAAAATATATGTGATTCAGGGTTTTCTCCCGATAAGAGTCGCTAAATCTCCGCTCACTAATCTTTGACCTTGAAAAAAAGGAAAACAGACTGAATAAAACAAACCCAAGTGATTAAACGGATCTCTGATCGAGAGGGATATCGAGTAGGATGCATCGATGACGGTTAAGGAGGTGGATGCGCCAATGGTGGAGCTATGGGGGGTGGAGGACGATCAAGGATAGAGATCTGAGGCGACGACGACGACGATAGTAGATGGATCACCCGCGGAGCTAAAGGTCCGGACGGGATTTGGGAGGAGCAGTTGGCAGCGTCGACAGGAGGAGGATGTGGGGTCTCGCCATTGTTGCAGAGCTGAAGGCCCGGTCGAAACTCGGGAGGAGCGACAACGGCGTCTAGAGGAGGCGGTTGTCGTTAGGGCTAGAGGAGTACCGTCGATGGCAGGTTGCACGACAACGGCGACACGACGCAACCGACACATCCGCTGGTGTACGAGAACTGGCTAGAGCTTGCAAGAAGAGAGTAATAGAGGCTCTAACTCCCGCTAGCGCACTAGGGCACGGTAACAACATTCTGCACGATGATTAGGATTGAGATCTCTCAAACTCTAAGAAAGCTCTCGCAAGAAGCTTCTTTTGAATTTATTAGTTAGACAATAAAATTGAATACTCTCAATTTCTCATATTATTTCTTTAATTTATAATAATGTAACTTTTCTTATTTTGAAGTAGTATAACATATAACTTAAACCTCTTATGTATGAAATCGGTTGATCAAATATACGTCATAAATTAAAATTTTACATCTATAATATATGTCACTTTTTTTGTTTGAAGGGGGTAACCATTCATTATTCACGTGAATAAAATGTTAATGCACCCAATACATGATAGTAAGAAAAAATATCTAGATTCCAAATCAAAGTATGAGAACCTATAATAAAATAGGTGTATCGGAGTTTTGGATCCGTACAAATAATCTATTTTGTTTCGTAGATTGGTAACAGACTACATAACTCAGAAAAAAGACACATATAAATTAGATTCCCAGAAACTTGAGTTTCCATAAGAAACATGTTGGTCATGTAGAAAAAATATGCAACTGGCATAGTAAGGTCTATGTGTTCTGGTAGTCTATTTTATGTAGGACAACAAAAGATGTCCCGCTCTGTGGAGAGTGACCAAGGGGGCCTACCAAATATGCTATATGACAGTCCTGCAGCCTATTGTCCTATACCCCGCCCTCATGTTCATACCTATCGACGAGGTTGGTTAGCAACCCTTGCTTGCGTACTCAAGTCCTTGTAGTCCCCTTGAGTTTTTTTTTTTGGGGGTGGGGGGTACAACCCCATTACTAGGGGATCATGATGTGCATTACTGCATCATCAAGGATTAGACATGTTTTCTACATGTTAATAGAATCTTTATACTCAAAACCCTAATTCAAGTAGCCATGTTTTTGGTACCTCTCAAGCAACGGGAACTTTCATTCTATTCCTTCTTGGGGGATTCCATTAACAAACGTAAAATTTATGGCTGATTGATATTACTCATAATCATTCAGCTATTACATTTCTTTTTCTCGTTGCTGGTCATATGTATAGAACTAACTTTGGGATTCTGAAAAAAACCTTAGTTTAGTTCAGTAGAAAGCGGGTTTCCAAAATCCGATATCGTAGGTTCAAATCCTAAAAAGCACGATTTCATTCTTTGTGCATCACGTAAAAAATAGACTGTAATTTTTTGAAGTATAAAAGAAAGGAGGAGGTCAGTAAAAAAATGCTAATTGATCGTAGATTCGATTGATGTCCACATCTATATTATAAATATGCGGTTACAAATAATCCGGCCAAAATAACAAGAATCAGGCAATTAGAAAATTTTCAACATTTCAAATTTGCTAAAGAAAGAAAAGAGAGGTAATATACCTCTCTAAGTATGAATCCATATTTCCCATGAATTTCAGTGATCAGCAATAATAATGTATATATATTTGAGGTGCTACAAAAACTACGAATTTTAAATAAGTTGTATCTTGCTCAAACCAATCAAAAAATCCGCGATTATAGTTAAAGCCACAAGTTATAAACGAAATAACTAGTTATAGTAGACATGAAAGAACTGAATGGATTATATTTTTTTTTCTACATATGTTTTGAAAACATTTTCTTAAGTTTCGTTTTGGAAATAAACATACGAGGATAAGCCAAAATAGCAATTGAAGGGGGAATGGATAGGAGGAACATATTTAGAATTTCTTCGATGAACTTTTTACATGTTTGTTAACAGAAAAAACTCGATATCTGATGAAGATAGTTGGACTACAAGAGGTCAACCTTGCAATATTTTTGATGTGACTTAACAAATTACTAGGACTAGACGACCTAAACCCTTTTTTATACTAGCAATATTGGACCACAATAGCATCAAGTGTAATGAAATGTGTACAAGTCGTGTTTGATGTGGATCCAATGCTATACTATAGAAATTGAACCAAACCATTATAGTTCTCATACCAAATGTTTGTAACCTCATAGGGCTTTCGGACCTCTGTCCAATATCGTTATGCAACATCCTCTTCAAAATAGTGTCCAAAGTGGCAACAAACCGCCTTAAACCTTTACTGGATGACATCATCTTATATTGTCCTAGGCCGAACAATTCAAGACAATATTCCCTTATCATTTGATACATTACTCTACATGAAGAAGAAGAGTCAGAGTAAGATGATTTCCATAGCTTTATAATAATATGAATAAAGCATACGACATAGTTGAGTGACCCTTTTTATGGAGACTGTTTAAAAGGACTCAACTTCAGTGATTTTTAGATTGAATTGTTGAGGATGTGTGTCAAAAGCGGTATTATTATATTTTTCTAGGTTGTAATTATGCTTGCCATATACGACCGACAAGAAGCATTCGGTTGGAAGATTATCCCCCTTATCCATTATTATTTGTTTGGAAAACCTTGCTCGTCTCCTTAAGAAAGAGGAATCTTGAGGCTTGATCCACGGTATTAGCATAGCTCGTAATTCCCCGCATCTCACCATTTTTACAGACAAGTGTTACGTCTATTGTCAAGCCATAGATGAGGAAATCGGCCGTTTGAAGGTGGTCTGCTAAGGGTTTGGAAGCATTTCGGGTTAAAAAATCATCGTTATTTTTTAGTTTCAACACCAAGTCCAAGCTGAAGGAAGTAAAATTCTTGGGATTTGGGGAGTGGACCTATCATTGCCATGTTTAGGCACCCCGAACATGGTGCTGATGTTGATAAAACCCGAGGAGAATAGTCGTGTTTCTCAACCCTCTAACACTTTGGCACTTGATGTAACGTTGCAATATTCGTGGATTTAGGGGAAAGTTATCTTAGCTTCATATGGCGTAACAAGGCGGAAACTACGGACTTGAAGAACCACGCCCAAGTGGGCATCCTTGCCCGTCGTATGTGGAGGATTTATCAATCTTAACCCCCCGTTCGGTATAACAACACACATGACATAATGACCACATTACAAGCGATTGAATGATCCACCTCATATAAAGACAAAAGACAGTCTCGTTTGCATTGGAGAATCTGATCAATCTTACTTACATCAAAATTTGAAAATGTACAAATCGAATTTGTAAGTTGTTCGATAAATAACACATCTCATCGATTAGCTAGAGAGGTCCATTGTCCGGACAAAGACATCCCCGCTCGGGTCGTTGTATTTTGATTGCTTATCTTCAACATACCTATATATATCTATAATTTCGGTTAAAAATAATATATAACCAAAATATTATTTGGATAGGTAAGTATCAACAATATCATCTATTTAGTACTAGGATTTTAATACCACTAATAATATACACCAAATTAACCATTGCCTAAGTAAACTTGCATAACAATTAAGAAATAAGAGTAGATAAATAGTCAAAGTCAAGGCATTCGTATGTATGCGTAACGTAGATAACGCCGACAGGTACACGCGTCATCCATATCAGTCCACGGAACCTTCGCATACACCTTCTCTTCTCACCTTCATCAACCCTCGGTTGGCTCGATCATCCTCATTCTTCAAAAAATCATTCAATAATATTCTTCCTCTTCCTCTTCCTCTTCCTCTTCCTCGGTCAATCAATTCCTGGTCGTCGTTAGCATACGGTAAATTTGTAATCCCCTTCCGGTAACAATCCCCTCGATTTGTGCCTCCTTTCTCTTGTTTCCCGTTTCAATCTCGTTCATCCCAGATTTGTTCTCTGATTTCTCTCGATTCCTTGTGGTTCCCTTCCTGATTCAAGTTCTAGGGTTTTCCTTTCTTCGATTTCAGGGTTGTTACAAGTGTTGAAATGTATCTCTAGGGTTCAGTTTGCTTCTTATTTTCCTTTTATTTTTCTGTAAAAAGAAAAAGAGAAGGAAAAACAATTGTATTTTGTCTATAGTTTGTAGATTTTGAGTATTATTGGGGTCTTTTGATCATCTGTGTATTGATCAAACGGCCCTTTTGGTAGATTCAATGGGTGAACTATTGTGAATAGTTGTTTTTTAGGAATTTGGGGTCTATTTTTCTCTTCATTTGTCTGAAAACTCAGTAAATATGTCGTCCACCGGGTTAGCTCTTAGTCCCATTGGGGATGAGTCCTTGCTCTTGAGTAATTACCTCCGTTCCCAGTTTGGTATGGTGGAAGAGGAATCCATTTTCATCTATCTTGCTGTGTCTGGATCTATGATGCCCTTGCGGGTCTTGGAGTCGGATTCAATTGAGTCTGTGAAAGTTAAGATTCAGTCCTGTCAAGGGTTTGTAGTGAAGAATCAGAAACTGGTCTGTGGTGGCCGGGAACTAGCTAGGAGTAACTCCCTCGTACGGGATTATGGGGTCAAGGACGGTAATGTTCTGCATTTGGTTCTCAAGCTTTCTGATCTTCAGGCTGTCAATGTTACGACTGCTTGTGGAAAAGAATTCAAATTCAATGTGGAGCGTGGGAGGGATATTGGGTATGTGAAGCGTCAGATAGCAAAGAAGGGGAAAGGGTTGGTTGATTTTGATGAGCAGGAAGTTTTGTGTGATGGGGAGCAACTAGAGGATCAGAAAGTTATTGAAGATATTTGCAAACATAATGATGCTGTCATTCATCTGTTGGTTAGGAGATCAGCAAAAGTTCGGGCTAAGCCTGTTGATAAGAAGATTGAGTTATCAATTGTGGCATCGCGGTTGAATGGTAGGAAAGATCATGAGATTGAAGTAGAGGATCATAAGAGACAGTTTGATATTAGGGGAGAAAACCTTGGCAGCATTTATGAAGGTGATAGAGAAATTGAACCTATAAACTCTCCCTGCAGAGATTTCTCATTGGAGCCCATTATTGTCAACCCCAAGATTCAAATACCTCAAGTGATTCGGGGTCTGATTAGCTCTACCTTTGAGGGGTTAGATAGTGGGGTTAATCCAGTCATGTCTATGGAAGGTACAGGAGGAGCATATTTCATGCAGGATTCACTGAGGAGTAAGATTGTTTCTGTTTTCAAACCAATGGATGAGGAGCCCATGGCTGTTAACAATCCTCGAGGCCTGCCATTGTCATCAGATGGTGAAGGGTTGAAGAAGGGTACGAGAGTTGGAGAAGGAGCGTTCAGGGAGGTAGCAGCTTACATTTTGGATCATCCGAAGGATGGGCGCCGCTCGTCATTCGGTTTTGAGAAGGGCTTTTCTGGAGTTCCACCTACAGTCATGGTCAAGTGCTTTCATAAAGCATTCAACCATCCACAGGGCATAAGGGACAAGATCGGATCCTTGCAGATGTTTGTGGAGAGTGATGGAAGCTGTGAGGATATTGGTCCTGGGGCTTTTCCAGTGCAGGAAGTACATAAAATTTCTGTGCTGGACATAAGATTGGCGAATGCAGATAGGCACTCAGGCAACATTTTGATGAGCAAAAAAGGAGAAGATGGTCAGAGGATGCTGTTTCCGATTGATCATGGCTACTGCTTGCCTGAAAGTGTAAGTGTTGCTTCCTCCTTCAAGCTTCAGTCACGTTGCTCTATCTTGATTCTGTGTTTTTTTCCTTATTCCATCTTATTTTCATACTATACTGTGATTTCACTAGGCATAGACATGAATATATGAACTGTACTATCACTATGTACCTCATGTTTTGAGCTAATCCAATTTCTATCCCCACATAAAGATTTATTCAGAGAATTTTGTGGTTAGCTGATATAATGGTTGAAATTCCCAGACATGCCATCTCTGGCTTTAAAAAAAACTTGCTGTGCTTATAGAGTCCTCATATTGGTATTTGTTAAATTGCCACTGGTTTTGGTTTGAAGATTGCACATTTGGTTTGTTAAGCTTCAGTCTGATGTTTGTTTTGGCTGTGCAGTTTGAAGATTGCACATTTGACTGGCTCTACTGGCCACAGGCTCGGCAATCATACTCTTCTGAGACTGTTGATTACATTGAATCTCTTGATGCTGAAGAAGACATTGCCCTGTTGAAGTTCCATGGATGGGACCTGCCACTCGAGGCTGCACGAACACTCCGCATCTCTACCATGCTTCTGAAGAAAGGGGTACACAAAGGGCTCACTCCTTACTCCATTGGAAGCATAATGTGTAGAGAAACTGTAAACAAGGAGTCCGTAATTGAGGAGATTGTCCAAGAAGCACAAGACACTTTGCTCCCTGGTACTAGTGAAGAAGCCTTCCTCGAGGCAGTATCACAGGTTATGGATCGCCGCCTTGATGAGATTGCTCAACCTCTAATTACTCTGTCCTAACCCGCAGCACATATACACATCGTACATATAATAATATGTATGGACAATTGATGTGAAGGATTTGATCTGTACCTTTTGTAAGTTCTTTGTTGGGTTGATTTCTCCTTTCCCCTTGCCCGGTTGAATTCTTATGGTTGGATGCTAGGCAAGATGTCAATTTGTCTTAATCTGCAAGTATTTTTTTTCCATTTATATAAGTTGGATTCAAGACCTGGTTACTATTGGCATTACTTATTTTCATTTATTGATTTTGATTATGGTGCACAGCTGAGATTGGGTGAGAATTTATCATTAGCAGGAAAATGGGACAAAGTTGAAGCTGTGGAATCCACATACCTCATCTCGAAATGAATCCATTGTTATGTTTTTACCATAACTTGCCCCACCTTTGTATGTGCTTGGAATCTAACATATTTATGATGATACACATAAAAAAGTATTGAAGTGTTAAGAGGAATGGCTCTTTCTCATATAGACGCACAGTTTGTTAGTTTCAGTTTCACACCTCTGTTCTGTAACCTTTACAAGTCTATTATAGCAGACTGAAGAAGTGAAATGTCTGAAACTTTGAACAATATGGAATACAAGTTGATCCAACAATGCAATGCATAGTGTAAGCAATACAAAGATTGTTAATCTAATATCCAGACATGGATGTTTAAGTAGAGAGAGTTGGTATGCCATCTTGGTTGTGGTGCTCCTTCCAAATCCGCCCAGTGACTCGCAATTTGAGTTCCTTGCGGTCTCCACCAGAGAAGAATAGTGCCATGTTACGCTGTATAATGAGGCCATCATGACTGTCCCTCACCTTCCTATGGCTATCTCTTACGCTTCTTGGGGTACCCTCCCACGTGAGCTTCCGCCCATTCCCTCCAACCTCCAGACTATAATTGTAGTTTCTAGCTTCTGCTTCATCACCCATGAAACGAAGGAATGCCATATACACAGGAGCCATTCCAAGCTGGAATGCTTCGAAGTGCAGACAGAAATACTGACCAAAACAATTAAACACCTGACAAAGGATATGAAACCAATTAGTTGAGTTCCACTGTTTATCAATGATTAACAGAAACTGAAGCTACTTACTGTGAGCATCCATGTGGCGTTTTCAACTTCACGGGGATTGGACTTTACATAGCGATGGTTGAAAGTGCATCCTGAATGCATGTCCACCTTGTGATCGTCCCTCAGATGAGCCACAAGGAAAGGGATGTCCCCAGTGACTGAGCACTCTGACCCTGCATAAGGACAACTGTACGGCCTGAAATTGCAGACTGCCTCGTGTTTGAGTTTGCTATAGTATGGAAAAATCTCAGGGCATCCAAGGGAGCAAAATTTGCAAGGCAATTCAAGCGATTCAGCTACTTTCTCCAATGCTAAACACCTTATATCGCCAAGCTCTTGTCTACAAGTTGGGCACCTGTTGTGTACCCTTGTTTTGCATGTTGAGCACAGTGTATGCCCATTGTGACACTGCACAAAATTATATATTCACATTACATCATCTGAACAAGACAAGGCTGTTTACGTACATGCATGACCTTCCAGAGTCAATCAACACAATTCTGTACATACATGTTTAGTATCTTTTGCACTATCTTAGGTAGCTTTTTTGTGTTTCAGAATCATCATATCAAATTCCTTAAGACTCTACAGAGGGGACTTCCTTACAGAAAAGTCTCAAACCATTCCATTTTAGTACACCCCAAAATCCAAGTAAACACTTCAAAGGTCATCCCAAATACTACATAAGTGAGGTCTTGAGTTCAAACCTTGGTACAAACAAATGGCTGATAAAAAAGAATAAGACTTCCATATCAAACAAGAGCGTTTGTCAAACTACATATACAGGTAGGAATATGAATGTCTATAGATTCCGGCCGTAGTCACTATTATCAGTTGGTTATAAGATGCCATGGCATCTCTACAATGGAATAATGTAGAAAATATAACGAAAAGAACAACAATAATAAAAAAAGAGTTGACCATGATAACACACTTCATTAATTCATCATTACTAGCTCCTATTAATTATAATGCTGAATGAAAATCAACAAAGTCCACCAGCATTAATTTTTTCAGTAATGAACCCCATTTCAAGCCAACAACAATCAGCTTTGAAGACTTATTAGCACATTGAGATATATTACTCTGCATATCACACTATGGACATTCCGCCACATCCACACATTGCACTATAAGTGAACTAGACCTCAACTCAATGGTTCCATATTCTTTTTTATTTCCAAAATCTTCATTGAAGTCATGGTCCTTATAGAAACTCCCTTTTATTCTACATCAATTGCAGAACTAGATCAGACGAACCTTAGGCTTATGTAGCCTCAACAGATATAGTGAATCATCCTTTTCTTCATAGTACTCAGAACACTAATCGCATAAGACTAGGGCTTATATTCAAGCATAATAACCATCAGAATAACTCACGATTTCAAGCCCTCAAGTTTAGTTCCTTTTGAAGCAAAAGAAAATCCAACCATAATTGCCACCTTAATTGCCTCAATACTATGACCTAACTGGGTAAACTCTAGTAATCAAAGTCACATTAACAGAACAATACTCCCCATAAGCACCAGAGAAACCCCAACCAAATATTTCTTTACACCTATGCTGCGTTATGTTCAATCACAATCCCAGATAACTAAAACAGATGAACCAAAGCAAGAACCATGATAAACCTGCAAACAAAATCAACCAACAGCAGACCCAATGGACATAAATCTTTTTCCACATCAAACAAGGAGGGCAATGACAAAAATCATGAAGCAATGGAATGAAAAGAAAACCACCCATAAGAGAAATTGAGGAGAGATCGGACCTGGTGGATTGGAGGGTACATTGAATTGGTGCATACTGGACATTCAAGAAGCTCATGGACACTGGTGGTGCTTGGATGAGTCGCCGCCGCCGCTGCCGCCGCGGAGGAGGACAAAGTGTGGTTGCTGTTGAGGGACTTTGAAGAGAATTGATCATCATCGATCTCATTCGAAGACGTTACACATTCAATGCTACCTAAATCCATTAACATAACCCGATACAATCTCAATACACAAAAATACCCAAAACCGAGGGGCAGAGATTACGGAAAGAAAACAGTTTAGACTCTCATGAAAAACTGAAAATTTCTCTGAAATGGAAACTGCGTATCTATGATTTCTCTCAACCCAAAAGAGGATTTGGTTGAATCTGTACCCAAATCTGCAGAATACGAAGAAGAATGAATTATTTCTCAAAAGACAAGAGACTGGTATTAGGGAGAGGGAGATGGGTCGCCATCGAAATGGGCAAGGATCAAAATTTGATTAGAATCGAACGGTTTCAGGAGGGAGAGCGCGAAGAATGATATGATCAATAAGCGAAGTTGCAGAGACATGAGGTACACGGATTAGGTAGGATAATCATGCAAGAAAGGAAACTTGTGTCAATAAATCTGTATCAAAAAAATATATTGATTTTAAATTTCATTAAATTTTAGGTGGTATTATTAACCTTATAATTTATATCTATTCGGATATCGTATTTAATGATAGTTGATTTCTACGAAAACTAGCTAGCACCCACTTGGCTGATACACGTTAAAATTGAGTATTTAAATGTTTTGTTGATTAGCACTCAATATTAAATGAACATTTCAATAACCGTCTCGCAGCTGAAAATCGTTATTGGCATTGACATTGTCTCCATTTCCTCTATTAGAAACAGATAAGTTTATGGAATGATGGAGCTCTGTACTAATCATAGTTGTTGTCGCCGTTTGAACTCGGCACGACAACCAACCGTGGCTCTGCTATCGTTGGGGAGGTTCTTTGTGTAGTCTAGGAACGGCTGTTGATATGTTCTTTGTGACATGACTCTCAAAGATCCTTTGGTTTCAGCAACAAACTTTCCAACCGCGTTGTGGTGTGACTTGCATACATACGGAAACTCCTTTATCGGATGGTTGATGGGATCATTTCTAGTCCTCCTCGGGACAAAAGGGACTAAACTTCTGCATCGGGGATCAGAAGGGACAAGGCGACAAGGCGATGGGGCGATGCTACCACTCAACTCTGTCTCGATATGTGACCTTAGATCGGGATGGAAATGAGCCCGACGTGGGATTTGATGGAAGAGCATGTGGTCGCTAGGCGGCAACACTCTAGTCAGTGCGGCCTTGTGGCGATTCTCCTCCCTAGGGCTTGATGAGGACCTATCCATGGCCCTTGGGGATTGCATTAGTAGTAAACTAACGATGTGCCACTAAAGAATCTCGATAGTGCTCGGGATGACTACCCCGACTCTAGGAGAGATTATGATGGAACCGATTACTATGAGGACTCTTGAACTACAGGTGATGACTGCTAAGAAGTCTCATCGGATGGAATGAGACATGTACGAGGATGTTGGACTTAGAGATGAAGAACGTCCCCCCATCCCGATTGGCTATGAATCACATTCCTCCACCAACCTACGAGACCCTTGAGCAAGTAAAACACCTCTCTCATAACCTACCAAGTCCCCTCATATGAACGAGATACATTATGGCACCTTATTGAAGATCAAGTTGAGTCGTGATTGGATGTTCAAAAGCCTAGCATAGGTTAGTAAAATCTGGGATTGAAAAACCGATGAATTATTTGTATTAGAGAGTTGAGAATACCCAGTCTCAATTCTATTTCTATTTGTACTTTTTTACCAGCTCAACAATTTTATTAAAAAAAGACTTGGTCCAAGAAGGACCAAGCCAAAAAATCACGACTACAAAAATTCTCTAAAAGAGCTAAAGTGCCAAGGCCCAAAAGAAAAACATAGACTGGATAACGGTTTCTCAAGAGACTAAAAAAAGGCGTCTCACCCGAACCAATGAACACTCACTCAGGGTGAACTGGATGAATCCTCTGGTTCCAAAGGAACTAAGTAATTCGTGCCCCTCCGCCCGTGTCCGTTGATCCTTGGGCTTCGGTTTTGTGGATCTCGGGTATTCCCCTAAAACATTGTGTGGTGGTGTGGTTGGATGTTCAAAAGGCATTGCCAACACTTATATTTTTGGAGGAACGTGGTATGCCTTTTTTTTAATCAATGGTTATGTCCACATTGTAGGTCTCATATGGAGACGTCTGAACATCCCCTTCTCCATTGTTCGATTTTTTGGTGGATATGGGGCGTGTATCAGACTAATAGGGTTTTCATTGGGCCATGCTTAATTCTGATGGAGAGGTTTTATGTTTGTGGAAGGGCTTGAGGTCTCATCATTAGTGGAAGGCTTGGGTTAGGATTGGAAATCTGACTTTTTAGCACATTTGGATGCTAAGGAACGCAATAGTGTTGTGGAGTATGGAGAGGTGGTTTTTGGTAAAATTCAAAACCAATTTTTTGTATTATGTGCTAGGTGTTAGTCTTAATGCTCATAATTCAATTGTAAACATCAAAATTTATATATCATCGTTAGAAATAAAAGTAAAGCGGCTTTATATATTACTTATGTGTTGGAGTAAAATATCGATGTGTGTTCTGATCTATGCCTTCCATGCGAAGTAGAACCATATATCGAGATGGACCACACTCGATGGGTCCCTAGTCAACAAAACTTCACTAGAAGCGACTATATGAAAGATGACTCTCTAAGGCTTACATTCTATTTAGTCATTAGAATATGATTCTGAAGTCTGATCATAGATATCATGTAGGACATGATATTATGTGTCATAGATCAAGTCATGAACATATTCAGTGTCGTGGCTTGTCATGTATCCTTAGACCAAGGAATCTTTGTGATTACTATGCAGTAAACAACTGAGTCCGACCTGAGCCCAACGTTTTCTGTGACAGGGTTTCCATAACGGCCAAGATTGGCTTGGGGATGGATTACATGAGCGAAACAAAAGACGGCTAAGGGATTTATCCCTCATACTACAGTATGGAAATGATATCCATTCTCGTTCGGTCAATCGAGAGTGACTGAAAGAATAGCATGGTCATGCACATGATACTAGGTATCATATATTCAGTAACTCACATATCTAGGAACAATGATTGAGAACAATAAGGATGACGGCTCTATGTCCTATCTCAATCAGGACATCTAAAGATAAAAGGATAATGACATGAACGACGATAAGGTTAGAAACGAAAAGTCGATTCACTATGCAGTGTTAGGCAATACTATAATCTCGTTAGTTTCCATGTATTTAGGATCAGGTAAAATGGGATTTTACGTTGATCTACCGACATGCATAAACCTAAGGGTAACACCGGAGGATGTAACTCATTAACACACTGATGAAGGATGGGCAAGCGAGAAATTGACAGGGGACATGACCAAAACCAGGTTTTGGGTCATATGTCTGTGAGTGATTAGGATATTACGGATCGAGACAAGACTTGAAGTCTTGGGAACGATCTCGTCGGATAATGTTGGACATATCCAAAGGGGAAGGCGTTAGAGACGATTAGACCGTCATGGGACCTCGATGGGAGTGGTCATGGGCCCCGCCCACAAGGCCCAAGAGATATCAAGTTGAGTCTTGACTAGAAGACTCCAACTAGTTTAGTTAAATTACTTAGTTAGTAACTAGGTGGGACCTTAACTCCACTAACTAACTAATTAACTAATATTATCCTAAGTCCACTATCCTAATTAACTAGAACACTTGGCAAGTGATGGGATATTAATGAGATGATGGTCACCACTTATCTCAACATGCAAATCACTTAGTCATATAACACAAGCAAAATAGAGTTGAGTGCATTACACCACCCTCTAGGCTTTCTTTCCCTTAACTAGTTATGTGCATCCTCACCGACTTTCCTCAGTTCCTCCTTTCTCTCTTCAAACTTTTCTATACTTGTAGCACTTGAGCATGCATAAAACTAATAGGTCAGCTCATCATATTTAAACTTCATGTACCAATTCTCATACACGTGCCTTATGTAGTATCAATACTCTACATTTGGCAGCCAATCCTTGAATAGTTCAATCAAACCCTACACCATAATTAATTATGTAAGAGGTATTGAATTGAGATTAATAAACTTTTTCCAATTTTTAGAGCTAATGGGAAATACCATACCTTTTCCCTATCAGATATAAATACCCAATGGCGCATCTCATCCACCCTATAGGAGTCGAAGAATTTCTCAAGGAACCACTTCCAAGACCTTTTGTTCTTTTTCTCGACAATTGCATAAGCGAGTGGGTACATGCTATCATTACCATCAAACCCCACAACTGATAGGAGCTGGCCACCAAACTTCCCCTTTAAGTGGCACCCATCCAATCCAACTATTAGTCAACACCTAGCTAGGAACTCGTCTTTCTGAGATTTGTTACAGATTTACAATCGTTTAAACTTTGGCTGAATCGAAGGATCTGGTGGGGGCACATCATGCTCTACTACGATCTTTGTCTTGCTTCCCTCATTACTATTCAGGATCATTTCACACTAAATGAATAAATCTTTTTGGGTTATTTACGATATGGTACCCAAATGTTTCGTCCACGAACGATAAGGTACCCTTATGTTTCAAATGACCAATTTGGTACCTAAATGATTTGTCCACAGACGGAATTGGCATTATCCGTTAGAAAACTAACAGAATATTCCTCTAAGTTAGTCATGTGCAGTTAAGTGGGTGTGAAATGACGATTTTACCCTTTCTTATTTTAATCTTATAAATTTGATAGACAAAATTACCATTATACCCTTAGTTATAATACAATAAATATTTAATAAAATTAGAAGGATTAAAAATACTTAATAAATAAAATAACTAAAATTTTAAAATTAAGATTTTTTTTAAAACTTTTCTAATATATTAACCTAGTCTAACCCTCTCTACATCATCTCTTCTGATTTTATCTCATCCATCTAAATCATCCATTTCCTAAATATCTTTCTTCGTGTTCATCTCATCACATGGCTGGAGATGAAGGGGCGGCGGTGCACCATATCTCTCCTTCATGTTCATCTTCATCCCTGTCACCAGCAAAAAAATGGAAAGGATCTGCATGAATCGGCAGCGCCATCTCCGACCAGATCTACACCATATCTCCGGCGACCTCAGTTATGGACCTTCATCAGTAATTTCTAGTGCATCTCTCTCGTTTGCTTCAATGTCCAGTTCATCTTTCTCTGACGGCTCTACTCCAACCTCAGATCTACGCACAAGCACGAAGGCCTGTTGTAGAGATAGGGTTTCAAGGAAAAAAATTGGGGGAATCAAGGCTCATAGGGTCACGTCGCCATGTTCACCGGTCTCGGTTCCATTGCTTCTCCGGCAACCTAGGGTTAGGTGAGGCGAGACGAATCTGGCTGGGCGAACTTCGATTTCATCGTTGCTCACAGATCTGTTCACGAAGGAACCCTCAACGACGAGCTGAGATAGGGACGACCATGGTACTACCTAAGAAGACGTCGACCACGCCGGAGAAATTGCCTCACCACGCCGGAGAAGACGTTGCACCACGCCGGAGAAGACGTGTTTTTCAGTCGAGTTCTTCAACATCGTTTTAAAAAATAAAGTTAAAATAAAAAAGTTAAAATGAAATTGAAACAAAATGAACCAGAAGTTAAAAAATAAAGAAATTGAAGAAAAAGAAAATAAAATAAAATTTATTTAAAATAAAATAAAATAAAATAAATAATATTTAATTAATAAATAAATGAAATTATTAATGAATAAGTAAATATATAAAAATATTTTTTTTAGTTTTAAATTTTAAATATATATTTTTTATTTATGAAAATTAACTTTTGAAATTTAAATTAATAAACTTAATAAAACAACTTATTTTTCTAAAAGTATTAATATTTTTTAAAGAATTGATAATTAATTAAAGTAAATCTATAATTGAGGGTATAATGGTCTTTTTACTCTCAAGTCAAAAGTCAACTGAAATACCCAAGGGTAAAATGGTCATTTCACTTTGATCTGTTAGTTTTTTAACACCATTAGCTCAAAATGTTCGTAGACAAACATTTGGGTACCAAATAGGAATAAAAATTCATAAGGGTACCTTATTGTTCGTGGACGAATCATTTGGGTATCTTATCGTAAATAACCCAATCTTTTTACTGTTTTTTACATCCTTAGTAAGGATTTCCCTTGCTTTGATCAATGTTTGATACAACTTTTTTATGTTGATTGTGATACCAAGATCCCTTAGAATGTAGCCCTTCAAGCATATATGTCCATGTTACGTACATCCCTAATTTCTCGATAAAACTTGTGCGCTAAAAACTGGGTGACATATTTCCATTCCTCATCTTTGCAGGGTAGTGAGACATGTGTGGATACCTTGCCTTAATCTTACCACATCATAGTGCTTAGTCATAGTGCTTAGAAGCACTAGTATAACATCAGAAAAGGCTTTTGTCATCCTTGCACAAAATTTCTACTTTCTCCACCTCATTCCTCTTCAGCCGGTACCAAAACGCCGTTAACTATTTTGAACAAACTTTGAAATGAAGTGTAACTTTCTGAAATCAACGTACAGTTAAATGCAACTTTGTGATATCAACATCAGTTAAGATATGCCTTGTTTATCCCTTGTTTTTTCATGAGTAATAATTAATAAAAGCAGTAAGCATTACGAATACAATTTTAAAGATCAAGGCAAATGCTTCACCTTTGGTATGAATGTGACTATGATATAAATAAGCTAATAATTGAAACAACTACCATAAAAAATCAATTAAATCAACAACAGGGAAATACAAAGAAAAAACTTCAACCCACGATATTCTAATCATTTTCACATATGTTAACAAAAAAAAAAGAGTACTTGCCTCCATATGCAATATTACTCAATCTTAGCTTAAGCTCTATGCACCGAGTGGTTTAGCATTCATAATCTCATCCCCAATAGACGACTGAATCTCCTAAATAAAAAAATAAAAAAACTACATAAACAGACATAATCCACTATTTTATTTAATCACAAACCATTCATTTATTTATCTTTTTATGCACAGATTTAATAAAATTCTACCCAGTTTCTAAACATCTTACAAAATTAGGTGAAAGACCATTCCTCAAAAGAAATGAACAATCTTAAGAAGACAGACAAACAAATATAGATCTGTGACTGTAACTTCAAGTCCTCTATAAAGTGAGACCAATACTGTCACCATCCCAAGAAGACAGGCTGAAAAGTTGCCCTAATATGAGACGTGGACTCCATTGCTTCTTCTTCACTTACCACTGGTTTGGGAAGGCTTCTCTGTAATTTGCATCTTCACCCAATGTTAGCTGTCTTACTGTAGCTTCTTTCGCCCGAGTATTCAGAAGCTTTTGAGCCAATCTATCCTTTGTTGTTCCTTTCTTATGCAGCATGGACGCCAGTGTTTGCTTCTTATTTCTGGATGACTGCTTCTCCACACTAGGTCCTTCAGCATATTGCCCAGCTTCAGATCTAGAGGTTGAAGCTAATGCAGCTTCCCGTAAAACTGCTTCATTGTGCTCCCTGACTTTTGCACGCTTTGCACGCTTCAAGGACTGTTTGTCAAATTGTCTCTTCTGAACTTCCTCCTTATCCCTATCCCGAACATTCTGAAGAGCTTCTTTTGCTAATTGATGTGCTAAACCAGCATCTAACTCACGAGGCATCTCATCTGCAGATGAGTTTTGATAGATTGGTTTCCCTTCGTCATTCCGGGGTATGATGGGCCCATGAAATGGACATACTCTTAAGTCTCTTCTCTGACAAAGTCCCCCTTTTCTCAAAGGAGCATAGCATGGTTTGATCTCATTTTTCTCTTCTTTATAAACACTGGCATGAACATTCAACTCTGCTATCTTCTCTGCTGGAATAACTGCATCAGAGTCTACCCTACCCCAATGACCTTCGACCTCCAACCCCCTCTGATTCGCCAGAGCATCCCTATTGACACCCCAATTGTCCAAGTAAGATCCCCATGTCACAACTGGAGCTTCAGCCAATAGCTTACCTTTTAGAGAACTGGACTCAGAGCCCATTGTTTTCCTTTTATCACGTTGAGTAAGCTTCTTTTTACTGCACACAGGAGTTTCATTTACCCTCCTCTCTGAAGTTGATGCCATGGAAGGGTCATTGTTTTGCTTGTTGAGTGTACTCGAAGCCACAGTCTCCAATAATTCATTCTTATCCTCCTCCCAAAAGTCTTCTTCTTTGCTTCCTTTTGCATTACTTGAAAGAGAGCAACCTGATTCTTCACATTTCTTTTTCACTGACGTGAGATGATTCTTGACATCAATGAGCTCCTTCAGTGCAGTATCTCTGAACCTGTTATCTGTCACTTCGGCCCTTACAAGAACAGAGATCCATTCTTGCACTGAAACTAAATGTTTTGTCACTAGAAGTTTGTGCAGCTCCCTCAATGTATCAAACACCACTTTATTATCAGTATTCTCATGAACCTTTTCCCCTTCTTTTAGAGAATCTAAACGTATCTGCCAGAGTTCAGAAGAACGGAACTCTTCAAAATCTTCATCATCTAAAGGAACCAGAGGCATAGAGTCTTGTTTTGTACAAACAATGTCTAAACACTCTGTTATCTCATCTACCGTTGACTGTATCTCTTCTTTTATCGATGAAAATTTTGACTTCAGTGTTGCAAACTTATTCTGTAATATCTCCATAGACCTCATCTCTCTCTCCCTTCTCTCCTGTTGAATCCGAGCAGCATTGGCCTGTATATCAGGGAACTGTAACCTGAGGGTATTTTTGAGGTGATCAAACCCTAACCTGAGCTGCCGGTAATGAGTCCCATAGGAAGCATTCCATTTTTCTAAGAATTCAATTGCTTTCGAACGCAAAATAGAAGCAACAGATGGAGGAGCAGGAAGTGGCAAATTTCTCCTGAACCCAACACTTAAACTCAACAGCTGATCTAATTTGTCAACAGTGAGGACTCTAAAAAGTTTAGATCGCATGAACAGTTCATCAATTATAAGAAGTGCAAGGTAGCGAACCTGCAAATAAAAATTCAAGCTCAACTTTAAGAAACCCAAATTTGTTTCTTCAAGATAACAACAGGCTCACTAAATCAAACTGCTACGTGCGAAGTTTCACATGTAGGGAAAAATATATTTGCACAACTAAAGACACAATACTCCATATAAACACGATAAACTTAACAAAAAATATATGTGAATTCTTATTTAAACAATTCCTTTTATGCACACTAAAACTGCATTCTTCACTATTCCTTTGTTCCAAAATAAGTTCCCGCTTTCCTAACTTGGATGTTTCAAAATAAGCGCTCACCTCCCTGATAAGAAAGTGAATTATGCATAGATTACCAACGATGTTTTTATGCGAGTTAATTATAGCACATGAATGTCTTTAGTGGACGCACATGAGGGCATGGTAGCAAAGTAGAGAACTAACTCTATTAACAAAATTTGCAAAATAAGTGAAACTCTAAACTCATTTTGGAATGGATGGAGTCCAACTTATAAAACTCAAATAGACAACGAATGACGAATATGGACGAATACATCATGATTCATTGATATATCAGGTTTATATTACACTAATCAAATACAAACTCGCTTTAGTTACTGATCATATTATCTGCCTAACTAAGAATTTCATTTTCCATGAAGTAATATTTTTTACCATCCAGAACCACAATACTGTGTGCGTCTGTACACTTATGACTTAATTCCAGCAAACTCAACGACAAGAACACAAAAAACCAAAGTCAAATAAATTCCTAAATCCTAAATCGTAAAATAAAGACGAAGCAGAAACCCTAAATTCCAGACCGGCCTATCCAAATTCATAAGCGGTAAATAGGAAACAGTAAAGAAATCAAACGAGCAGAAGAGAGCGAGAATGAGATGCGAGAAAGGGATAGAAAGAGGACCTGGGAGTGGTGGCGCTTCATGAGATCGAAGAGGGTCTCGGCGGCGAGTCGGAGCTCGGAATCAGAGGAGCGGACGACCAACTTGATGGCCTTGAGGAAGCGGGGGTCTACCTCCACCGCCGTGGAATCGGTGGCTTTCTCGATCAACATTCTGACCTTTCCGCCGTCGACTCTCTCCTTCTCCTCTTCCATAATCCAAGCAGTTGAATATGGTTGTAAATCATACGTGGTGGTTTGTAAATTTATTTTAATTTTTATATATATTTTTCAAATTCAAAACGCGAAGTCGGTTTGAGTCTTTTCTCCCGGTTGTATTCACGATTTTACCCTCCAAATCAGAAATGAAGGGCAACGCATTTATTAGAGCATCCACAAAGCTATATCGGTTATTGGCATAGGGTTGAGTATTAAAATATTGTTTTTTTGTTCGCTGTCAGCTTACCGTCTGTGATAAACGCCAGCAACCTACAGTGAGAGAATTTTTACCGGTGAGGAGCCGTTAGCGGTGAGAATAAAATAATAATTACAACCATAATATTTATTGAAAATAACACAAACAAGCTCGAAGATAACACAAACAAGCTCGACAAGCTCGTGATCGGAAAACTATACGTTATTATCACCGAAAAGGGAAAGCCAACTTAGCATGTTCATGATTTACAGTTCGTGACGTACTGGAGGAACTTCGGGTGGTCTTTAACAATCTCCCAAAGCCAGAACTTCGTGAAGTGGTGGTCATGTTGGGCCAGATACCGGTCTTTCGCTGCAGTGCGAAGAAAAGCTTTGGTTTGTCCCAGAAGGCGAGCACGCACTACTTCACGGTAACATAAATTGTAATTGTGCATCTTCAGGGATAGCCTCTGCCAATGGTCCCTGCACTGCTTCTGTGTGCGTCGCGGGATGTCGGCCGGTGCATTTCCGACATAGTTGGCGAACACTTCCGGCCAATACCTATTATTTGGGCCCGAACGGGTATCGTGTAGCCAACAAAACACCAAAACCATCTCCTCCTCATGGCGTCAGGGGCAGGCTGCTGCGGTGCCGGGCATTTTCCATTCGAAAAAAGGAAAGAAGGATAGCAAGGGGTGTGAAGGAAAAAAGTTCGTGGAGGAAGAGAAGTAGTGGATTGAAGAGGTGTGAAAATAATGGAAGGAAGAGGTGACTTTTATAGCCACAAAACCGTCGGCCACCAAAGGGCATTTTGATCTTTTTACATTGTCATGGCAATAATTTCACGCAAACCAAAGGATAAGAAAGACTACAATTCATTAATGAAAAAAAAACAAATGAACAAAAAATATTGGGGAAACAAGCAGATAATTCAAGAGACGACACTACTTAATCAAATTGTGCAGCATCGCAAGGTTCGCAAAGTGTGCCCCAAGCTCAGCGGAGGTCATGGCCGACTTTTCCTTCGCTTCCTCTACCACCCATCAATTGAAGGCCGAGAGTTTCAGCTTTCGCTTGGTTTGCTCTTTTTGCATTGGGCCGCCTCAACATGCTCGACAAGCTCTTTCTTGGTTGCTACAGGGCTTTTACCTTAGAGCTTCGCACCTTTTGTCGCCTTCTGACCCATAGGCCGCTTGTACACCGGTGGGCAGTCAGACATCCCCGTGGTGCGCTCACTGTCCTCCCCAGGCGTTTCTTAATGAGTGCGCTTGCCCGAGTCGATAGATGGGTCGAAATTACTCGTTGGTGTGCCTTTGTATTCTTCCTCGAGGATGTCAATGGCAAATTTTTTAGACGTCCACTTGTGCTCGTTTTTTATGAGCCTCCACCAACGTTTCCAAGGGAATGAAGTTCCTTCTTTCTTCAAGTACATTTACTCGGTCAATGTCGTGAATTGATCATCAGAACGGTCGTCATGTGGTCATTCGTACACCGTGTGTAGTACCCCTGGAACTTCGTCAGTTTATTATTGACTTGGCCCAGTGATCTTTACACTGCTTCGGGGTCCTCTTGGGATCATCCGGTCCACGCATAGAAGCAACTTCTTCGGGGATGGCCCCCCAATACTTCATGTTATGCTTCGCATTCCCGTGAATTGGATCATAGGAATGGTGCATCCAAGCACAAACTAGACGCTCATCCTCATTGACGGTCCACAGTATTCGCCTCGGTTTTTCTTTAGGTTGAACCCCGACGCCGGCCTTTGTAACCGTTGAAGAGTGGTCGGTTGTTGCTCCAGATACATTGCTCGAAGGGAAAAATTGTTGCGTTGTTGAGTCAAACATGTCGCCGCCCAACTCGGTGGCCATATCCCCCCATTCGTTGAGATCCAATTCCATTTCAAAACAAACAAAAATAAAAATTGTGGAGGAAGAATAAAGAGGTAGATTGAGAGAACGTTGGTGATGTGTTTAACAAAAATGAGGTTGCTATTTATAAAGAAGAAAATTGATTATTTTTTTGTCAGCGCCTTGCCACGTGTCGTCAGCGTATGCAGGTCCAATGGCCGGCACAGACAACGAGGTGGACCAGCTCTCCACACCAGCGATAATTGTTGGCGTTGAGCTCAACGGCTACTTTCCCTGCCAACGCTGAAAAAGCTACTCCCTGCTAGCTCACCGCCTGCTCCACGCCAGCTATTGCTCCACGCTTGCACCTCACCGCCAGCTTACCGTCCACCACTGTGGATGCTCTTAAAGAACTAATTACTAGATGTACTCTTTTGAGCTTCTTTGCTAGGGTTTATGGGGACGTGACGACAACTTCAAAAAGTGGCGCGGAGGCATTGTTCGATCTTATAATGAAGGAAGTAAGAATGTTAAAAAATAACCGTAACTTATAAAACCAATCATAACCAAACGGAATTAGCACCAGACATTTCAGAACCGACGAAAAATAGTGGAGAACCGATCTTGTTTTGGTCGGTCGTCGATTTTATTTTCAAAAACTGGTGGTTAACCACCAGAACCCGGGCCAGATACATGCTCTCTATTTCATATGATTTCTTGAAAACCTGTGTAGCTTTGCACTCTTGTCCACTAGTGTTCAATTCAGCCAAACTAAAACCACCGGCCTACTTTATTTAGCTCAACTAAATAATACACAATTCATTCACTCAGGGCACTTACATCGAGCGAACCCATCACGCGTACTATGAATCGTGTTTCGCATTGATGTAGTACGTGGTTCGCAAGTCGCACGATGTATCGTGGAACCTCATCAACGCGAGTCGCGGTGCAGACCGCGAACCACATTTGTGGTTCGCGTGTGCGTGGTTCGCGATTCACCGGCGACAAATGAGGTGGTGCCATGTGCACTCCAACGGTAAAAAAAAATCGGACCATTGGCAACGGTTCAAATTTCAGTAACAATTACTTTTTAAATTGTTAATTAAATTCAATACAAATTTAGTACAAAAATAACACCCCCTATAAATACCTCTGACCTCATTCATCCAATCCACACCACTTCTCTCAATATTCTCTCAACTTTCAGTCTAAAATTATCCACTTTCGCTTTACAAAATCCGATAAAAAATGTCTGGCGATTCGACTCAACCGCCAAACTCACCGAAGCAACAAGAGTACACGCCCGATGAAGTCAATGCGGTTGTCAACACACCTCCAAGAAAAAGCTACCAACAAATGTTGAGCACAGGTTTTAACCCTACCGGTCCTTAGAACGTTGAGGCTTTCACCCAATATGTGCAATAACATTGGAACACTGGTACTTTGAACTTCTCGTCTTTAAGTTTTTTTCATTACAAATGTTGTTAAATGCATTTAATTTCATTAATTATTTTTTAGTTATAAATGTCGTTAAATTCAACTAATATAATTAAATAATTGGGTAAACTACAAATACCTACCCCAAACTTGTAGCGTTTAACTGATACTCGCCCTAAAGGTTTTTTTAACTGATACCTACTCAGATGTTTAGTTATATAACAAATATCCCAAGTTGTCAGCTAAAATGACGAAAAGGCCCTCAATGTTTTTTTAAAAACAAAATTTAAAATAAAACTGAAGTGATTTTTTTTTAAATAAAACTGAAGTGATTTAATAAGTAAATATATATATATAACAAAAGTGATTTTTTAAATAATTAGTGAAGTGTAGTTGAGGGTATTTTCGTTATTTTAGCTGACGGCTTAGGCTATTTGTTATATAACTAAAAATCTGAGTAGGTATTAGTTAAAAAAAACTTTAGGGTAGGAATCAGTTAAACGCTACAAGTTTGGGGTAGGTATTTGTAATTTACCCTAAATAATTTTTTTATTATGTATGTTAATTAATCATCAAATGCAACAATCGTCCACCCTCGTTCAATTCTAGCCAACAACTTTCAACCCCTAGCCCTACTACCCCGTAATTAACTATTACGGCTACCCCGTAATTAACTATTACGGCTACCCCGATAGTAGTGAGTACCACCAACAACACATTGGTGGCAACATCGGCACCCGTATGTCATCCACTTCGTCATTTGTTGGCCCGAGACAATGGAGCAAGCCGGTCTCCAAACCAAAGCAAACAAAATGGCTCCTTGAGGTGGACATGCTCCTGATAACTACCTGGGTACGTACAACCAAAGACCCAATCAAGGGAAACTCCCAACATAGGAACACATTATGGGGAATCGTTAGAAAACGATTCGTCAAAGACGGGAGTTTCAACCATGCAGATTTTGGATGGAAAGCCGTCAAGAGCCATTGGAACAAACATGTTCCCATAATGCGGAGGTACATCAACCTCTTGAAGAAGGAGAAGGATCTTGATCACAGCGGATATGACGAAGAAAGGTACAGAGAGCGGGTTGATGAAATCTATCTAAAGACGGCCAAACCCGACAACCCGAAGCATTTCAACCTCCATCATTGGGTCGGGCTGTTGGAAAATGAGAAAACCTTTATGCCATGTAGATATCACCCTTACACCGTGTAGATTTACACGTCCTAAAGGGGGTTAACTGGGACTATAAATAAAGACCCTGAGCTCGGGATTTTTTGACCCTTCACACATCCTTGAGGCCACTAGAGATATTTTTTATGTGAGGGTTAGTCCGAGGTGTGGAGGAAACGTACTAGACTTGGAGCAAGAATTACCAACACGACAGTCCAAGAAGAAGATTGATGGGAAGTCAGAGCCTACAACTAGAGGACTCTTTAACCCTTATCTCCCCTCTCGATGGATTTATATGTTGAGATTTGTTTATGTGTGTTGATGTGATCCCTTGTGATGATTCAAGTCTTATGTCTTTCATATTTTCCTTTCAATCTAGGCTAGGTCAAATTCATGGTTCATGTTAGTTTAGGGTTGTACTGTTGTTTGGGTGGTTTAGTCATTAATAGCTCGATTACCCATTCGATAGCTTGTAATAAGGAAAGAAGCCAACTTTAGGATGATTAGTTATCTAAGGACTCAGCTAAAGCATAAACTTAAATCGTTTTTCTTATTAAAAGCTTGGAAAACAAGATCTTAGTATGGATAAGTATAATCTTGACCTCTCAGGTCGATTGAAAGCTAGAAATCTCATTCCAATCTCTAAGTCGAATCGAGACCAACAACAGACAATCTCCATGGACCGAGTTGTCTTATCAAATAAGGTTATGAATGTTGTTCAATAGTCTACTTTTAGTAGTCACTACAGGAAGGCGAGGTGCAATCTGGGGTGATGCCACAGACCAAGATGCGTAATTGGAGTGCGATGTAATTTCACCTTGGAGACTGAAAGAGGTTGTCCTGTGTTGGGAGGGGAGGGAGAATTTCCTTTACCACCGGGTAGACAATTATTGTTCTACGGTCAACATCAATATCTAGGAACGAACACACCTTTAATTGTGGGTAGAATTCTTACCCTTATCTAAGTATGAAAATAACATATTCATGCCACATTTTCACCACGGCTAATGTTCCCATCATCATCATTGAAGAAGTTGAAGACCAAAAGTTTGACCGGATCGATGTGAACAAAAAAGTTTGTCTCTACAACATTTTCATTTCCTCTGGCCGGTTCTTGATACACCTTCTCGAAGTGGTCCGGCATACGACAAAGTCGTGCCCAATGGCATGTTCTACCACATCGGTAACATATAGTTTCAACATTCTTGTGCTTATTTTTTGTGGGCCTTTTCTCTCCACCTCTCATGGTTGTTCGACAACTAGTGGTACACCTTATTGTTTCTACCATGAGGCTGGAAATTTTTATACCCATAACCACGACCACGGGCATGTTTGGGTCCTCGGCCCGCCCGTGCCTAGAGCTACCATCTTGTACTACCACATTCAATTTCGGGAATGAAGTATTGCCAACAAGACGAGTTTGATGGTTTTTCAGCAACAATTCATTATTTTGTTCATTAATGAGTAAATATGCAATTAGCTCTGTAGATTTCTAAAATTTTGGCTCTTGATACTATTGTTGTAGGAACATATTCGATAGGTGAAATGTGGAAAAAATTTCTCAAACATATATTCATCAAATATCCTTTCTCCACACATCCAAAGCTTGGATACAATTCTGAACATATCAGAACTATACTCAGTAACAAACTTAAAGTCATGTACTTGAGACTCGACCAGTCATACGATGCCTGAGGATGTGATAATGATTTCATATGATCGAATCTCTCCCTGGGCTTATTCCACAGATCGCATGGATATTGGATATCCAAATACTCTCCTCAAAAGCCATCGTCCATATGATGAGAGTTAAAACTAATAGATATGGGTTTGTCATGCAGGGAATCTGCATTCCCTTCTTTAATAGCATCTACAAGATTCTTATCTAGTGCCCATTCAAAATAATTCTTCCTATCGAACCTAAGAGCTATATACTAACACTATCAGATTCTCCATCTTGAACATGGATTGAAACCATAATATGTCGATATATTTCAATATGAACATATCAACATCCATTATACCCGACTTCAACTCGCTGGTATTAAGTACTTGAAACTTCTGGCCCAAAGTACGTTAGGTCGTTGGTGCTATGTATTTGAAACTTATGGCCCAACATGCATTAGGTTGCTAGTATTTGGAACTTCTGGCCCAACGTACCTTCATATTTGTAAACTTCATGCTGCAAATATACAACCTCACAAATTCATTCACAAAACGACCATACGACAATCAAACATATGGAGTAGCCAAACTACCTATATAATCGCATATAAAATTTTCACGCTTCAAGCCCTAAGTCAAACGACATGTTACATACAAGCGGTTTGCATCTTGGAACTTCAGGTCTAAATGGTTCGGTCTCAACAACTCTCAAATTTGAAGTATGAACAATAAAACACAAGTATATACTATAAACATCAAATTTTTGATGTGAAAGATCCAATGCATATTGACGACCACGGAGCATACTTATCGGAGAGCCATAAATGAACTTGTATAAATAAGCATGACTCAAGTATAAATAAATTCATGATAGTATGAAACTTAAACACTCGAGTTGATGAGCAAGTCGTGTTGTAAAGCTCGAGAAATCGTACTGATAACATGTCGTAGAGCTCGTGCTCACTACTTTTCATGAAACTCGTCTCGACAAAGTGATGTATAGCGATTTGTAAATCAACACCAAGATGGCCCAACAAATAAGAACAAAAAAAGTTGGAATCTATGTATTGATCACCCGATAAACAAGAAGGAACACTTATGATTTAAGAATTGAAACGTAAAAGGAATAAGAAGGAATAATAGAAGGTTTCATTCATGTCTTGCACACATATACATATACTTAATAGCTTGCTCATATATATATATATATTATTGTATTGTGTCTAATACAAGAGACTGACACATTGATGTAGTCCTAATTGAGAACAAAAAAGGTATCGGTGTCCGAATTCGACAAAGTCCTAGCCTATTTAGGGTCGAAACGGGCTTCCAAGCAAAACTCATGGATGCCATGAGCCCTGATGGTTTTCGATCTTTCGAGGTCATCTAGAGGGTTAAATTCGTATTTTTAGAAGTTCATATATTATTTCCAGTTTTTGTTTCCTGTTATTGATTTCCTTTATTTGATTTAGGGTTTTGGGTTTTAGTTTCCTTATTGTATTGTATTAGGATTTTTGGGTAGTAGTTTTCTATTTAAGCACTTGTGATCTTTCATTGTAAGGGGAGACTTTTATGAAATAAACACAAAACGAGTTTATACTCAATCTATCTCTTCCGGTATTCTTCGTGAATCAACGACTTCAATAAAGAACTCCCCCTCTCCGCTCCGCACTCTGCATCACACATGCATTTATTTATTGATACCATCAACACCTAATAACTTACCACATAACTGATACATGTAAAAATTTGTGATATGCATGTTGTGGGGGCTACTCATCACATATACACATAACTTTCACAACAGACTAGACAAATCAATGCTTGTACCTACAGGCAAAAACAAGAGTAACTTTTCTATTATTTTGGAAAGTTTATGACGGATAAAATAGTTGGGAAGGTTTATGATTAATTCTTACCTATAAATACAACAAACTACTTTTAAAAAATCGCCTTATTCAGCTCGTTAATTGTAAATCTACTATTTGTGAGCTTCTATTCTAAGACATTTAAATTTTGTACATTCAATGGGGGAGTTCTCGGAAAAAATGGTTCGTCTTAAATTCCATTCTCATATATTGTAACCAACAATATAGAACTGTTATTGAGTTCGTTAAGAACTGGTATAAACATCTTTAGGAAGCTCTCATCAATTTCTTCGGAAAAACTGAAACTGATTTTCTGCAGAGAAGGAGAAGTCTCTAAATTATATAACCTCCCTAAACCCTGATTAAGATGGTATTGTTCCGTTAAAAAAAGGCGATGTTGGAAAATATTTCAAATTTTGTATCTGATTTAACTGAGTCCTGAAGCTGCCGTTGTTTTTGCCCTATAGAAGCGCCGGTACTGGGAAGAAGTTTACATGAAATTAATCAAAATTAAAGATGTATTTAGTGTTTTGTTACGTCATGTATTTAGTGTTTATGGAGTATGGAGTATGGAGATAGAATATGGGCCCTCACTGCCCACAGCCCAAGGAGGAATCGTGACGAAACTCAAAACATTAATCATGACTCAGTAGTCAGTACAGTACCGTAACCATTTAGGATTTAAATCATTTAATCTCCCCAAACAATTTTTCAATAATTTATTATACAGACAAGATCTGGAATCAAAGATTGGACCGTCTCATGGCCTTGGCAGGTGGCATTTCGAACCAGAGGATCATGTAGGTGCCTTCGTTCTTCTCTTCTCCAATCTAAATCCTCATCTCACTCTCATTCTTGTTAATTAGTATGCTATTCTGATTATTAAAATTAAAATCCAGGTGTAAATGAGGATTCGGGGTATTATTACATATAAATGAATAACGATAATTAGTGAGTAGTCAGTCTCTCACAGTCACAATGATTAGGTTTCAAATTAATTAAGGAGTCATGGATTTGCGGGTAACATTTGTTTGGTCTGGCTACAGGCCAACATGTCGAACTGTTGCGCATTATTGGAAAGAAACGAGCATGTGACACATTTGTCTTCAAATCTCGTTATAATTAGAACAAAAAATGGATACATTTCTTTGTTTTTTTTTTTACGGAAAGTTGTAATTTTATTAAATCAGATTTCAACTACGGACGAGTACGACAAAAAAATCATTCCCTGACTGCTAAAAGGGAATAGACATAGAATACATTTGTTCGCATCTATTTTAACATTATAACCATCATAAATGGTATTGAGACGCCATATAGACAAGAAGAAAAAATGGGGGATTGAAAAATGAAACCAAAAGTCCTGCTCAAGCGCCCGAGTCTGGAATGCATCGGTTGTAAGAGGCAATGCTTCAATCAGGGACCTCTCCCGGAGCCAGTCCCTGAAGCCAGAGGGACCTATCATCCCTCCTGGCGAGGCTGCTTCCCAGCCCTCGCCTGATCACCTCGGGGTTCACCAGCAGAACCCCTCTTTACTCCACCAAAGACAGCTCCAGATTCAGTTCCAACTCTAGCTAAGTCTAGGTGTATCTCTGTGCCCAAGTAGGCCTGAAACCTTGGTTACCTGACCACCAAAGAGTTGGTCGGCCACTAAGTTTTTCCAACCTAGATCGAGGTTCCTGGCCATGACGGTACCTCGAGGTCTTGTACCCTTAGGTACAGTGCTCGATGATACAATTGGACCTCTTTCCCGAGGTAAGGTGCCCTTAGGTACGGTGCTCGGGGATATAGGTTCGACCCTTAGTGGTTGACTCCGAGACCCCTGATTCCCCCAATCTGTCGCATATGGCTTGGCTCTATTTTCCACTTCCCTTAGTCCTCTATTTTCCTTCATAACACTCTTGTATCTTATCCTTATTTTACCCGACCTCAAAAAGCCAGTCGCTTTAGTGGTGTGATCCAAGTCCTTATTTCGCCACCCCTATACACCAACTGGTATGTACCGCCGCCTAACTAATCCATATTGGTCATTCCTTCGACGTTAGTCCCACTATCATATATCTTTATAATCTCCAAAGGGTATAACCAATGGATATCCAAGTCGTGAAGCGCCTACCATCGACAAATTTCAACAACGATATCGAGATCCATTGCCTAGAGGTACCCTATCCTTTGGCATCCCCATTTTCATATGGGTGTCAAGAGTGTGACTTCTCCATATCTTCCCACAGCCATTCCCACCCCATCAAAGCATCGGAATCAGACCCCTCGCTATCGTGAGATGTCCCCAAGGCGTGCGAATATCTCACCATTGCACCATGCTTCACACCCCATCATGAGTCTCTCTCGGAGAGCTCCGCAGCTCATTCATCTGAAGGCATCGTGGATGTCAAGGAAAATTTCATCGCCTCCCTTACAAACCCCCGTTCCCTGGAGTATACGCAGAGAATAGAGCGATGTTTTGCACACATACGTAACTAAAGTATTGTTTAACTTAGTGATGTTTTATGATCATTAACCTGATAGTATAACTACTAAGTAACAAAATGTATATTAAATTGATAATAATGGCATAAAATACGATATTGGAAAAATTATAAAGACTTGATCATGATCAGGTGATTTTACACTAAAATTGAAGAAAAATATACCGCCAGGGCCAGATTAGTTGTCGCTCAAACAACACGTCAATTTTTTTTTTGATCGGCAAAGACATAAATTAAAAACTGCTCTTCGAGCAGGAGAGAAATACAATGATTGAGCGTCCCTCTCTAATCGGAACCTCATGAGCCCAAACCCACGTCGGGGTAAGATGAAATCCCACACAGGGGAGATGAAAGAGACCCACGCAGGGGTGATGAAAGGTCTTAAAACCCAGAAAAGTCTAACAATAACGCGCAAAAGGAGACCAACCGAGTACCAAAACCTAAACAAAAACAGCCTCTAAAACCTAACCTCACCGGGGTAAAACTCCCATCTCAGGAATGCCGACGGCCAACACCATCGGCTGAGACTGGCCCAAAAAAGGACCGGGAGAAAGAATCCCAATAAGGAAGGGAGAAGAGGTACCTTCAGATCTATCAACCGAAGCCCTGAGACGCACGCTCCTCTCCAAACGATTCGGCCAACACCAGAACTCGCCATCGGGAAAGGAGCCGGTATTTCTACACCTGCAGACTTGGGGTGGAGGCTGTAGATCTGGACTCCACAGCTCACACGGACCGCACGAACTATGGAGCTGGAACTGCATGTGAAGGCTGGAGCACGGAGGAGAAGGACCGGATCTGAGAGAATCCAGATCCAAAAGCAACATCGGGGCTCGGGTCTTCGGAGCACACGAACAGAGGACGGTCAAGGCAAAACCGCGAGGATCTTCGACGAGGGGGCCGGAGAAACTCGTCCCACTCCGGATCTGAGGAGACGTGGCTCTGCCGGTGGCGGAGGCTGAGACGGCGGGTCACCGGAGGGGGCCAAAGCGGGGCCAGAATGAAGAGGAAGAGGGTGTAAGGAGCGATTGAAGCCCTAGATCCGCTTCAATCCGTTAGGAAAGGTGCTCCCACGATAGATCTGAGACTTCAAGAACAAGGGGAGGAAAGTTTGGTCAGATCTGAGACCGACCAAACAAGAGAAGGAAGAGGGGAACAGGAACAAGGTAGGAAAGGAAGGGCGGAGAAGGAGTGAGGGAGGAGAGGGTACCGCCGGTGACCTCAAAGGAGGAGGTCACCGACGGTGGAGAAGGCACGGCTACGACGAGACTGGGAGGAAGAGAGATCGACTGGTTTCTAGAGAGAGATCACTCTGTCTCTCTCTAGAAACCCTAAGTGTAGTTAAAATACATATCCGAATATTGATGCAAATTGGTGGACAACAAATCCAACACCGTATTATGTACTCTCGGGTTTGTCTTAATATTGAATATAATGGAAATGTTGGTAACGTGTTTTGTATCAATTATTTGGCAAGTAACATACAAGGTTGATGTCGGTTCGGTGGTGGTGTGGTCACAGGACAAATGCGTTCGTGAGCCATTCCTCATTGACTACTTGCACATGCGCCTATCCTCTCTCTCTATCACGTTCACATGGATGTCTTTTTTTCTTCACTAATCGGTGGTTTAAATAAAATGGATATGTAAGTTATTCTCGTTTTAACTAAACATATTTAAGGGTATCCATAATGTACGTACGGCGGATTCAAACAAATTATCAAAAAATATCACACACGCCAAACTTCTTTTAATATTTTAAAATTGTCTATAATTATAAGTAACTGACTTTCAAAATTCATCAACCTTAACCAATAACAAGACATCAGGTAACAGTTCAATTGAAATAAACCAATTGAAGTCCTAAGAGCATGTACAACAGAAAGGACCTTGGTCAGGGAGTGGGAGTACAGACCTTGTACTGACTGGACAAAAGTCAGGGAGTGGGAGTGCAGAAAAGTGGGTGTTTTGCAACAGAAAGGACCTTGAGGTCCTGGGAGTGCATAACAGTGCTGACTGGATTATTATTTGTTATTTTCCTGTTTTATTTAATTCGTTATCAGAAACCGTTTAAATTGTTTATAATTTAAACAATTTTGGAAATAAATAATTAAGGACAATCAATAATTAATTAATAAATTCAACACGAATATAAATGAACTTCTAATTTTATTCAACCCCTTTTCATACAACCCAAAACAAACCAGCTCCAAGAACACAAACGACTACTCGTCGTCGTCATGGAAACCAGCTCCAAAGCGATCCCATAAGTGCTCCATAAGATCTTGTTGGAGTTGATGGTGGATCTCAGGATTTATGACACTTTGTTGAGCATCCACTCGTAGCTGGTATGGCAATGGCCCTGGTCCGTGGTGCCATCGTTCCGGTGGTGTCCAATTCGGCATTTCTGGAGGTTGCGCCCACAACAACTCCTCCTCCCCATACTCGTACCGCTCGCGCTCATCCTCTACAATCATGTTGTGTAGAATTATGCAAGTGTGCATGATATCAGCCAAAGTGTGTTTGCTCCAACTACGAGCGGGACGGGAGATGATGTGCCACCTTGCTTGAAGTACTCCAAAAGCCCTTTCAATATCTTTCCGAGCACCTTCTTGGCATCTAGCAAACAACTTCTCTTTGGGCTCGTAGGGATGCCGAATAGTCTTCACGAACCGTGCCCATGCTGGGTAAATGCCGTCCACCAAGTAATAAGGTCGGCCGTACCGATGGCCGTTGATCTCGTACTCAACAGCAAGTTCTTGGCCGTAGTAAGCGTCTTGGAATAAGTGGCTGTGGTTGAGGACGTTGATGTCGTTGTTCGATCCAGCCATCCCGAAAAATGCATGCCAAATCCATAAATCACGGGACGCTACAGCTTCAAGCATAATCGTCTTCTCCCCGTGGTGACTTCCCCGTCCATGGGCTCCCTGCGATTCGGTTGGGCAGTTCTTCCACTTCCAATGCATACAGTCAAGACTCCCCGCCATTCCGGGAAACCCTCGACCATACCCTTCTCGGAGTAAGCGGTCCATGTCAGCCGATGTGGGTGTACACTCGTACTCGGCTCCGAATACCTGAATGACGGCCTTGCAAAACTTACGTAAACATTCAAGTATGGTGCTTACCCCAATGCGCAGAGTTTCGTCCAATGAATCGGCCGAGGACCCATACGCAAGCATCCGTATAACGGCGGTGCACTTCTGCTCCGTTGATAAGCCCGGCCGTGAGGCAGCGTCGGGCCTCCATCCAATGAAGTAAGGGTCGTGAGCCTTCACCGCGTCCATAATCCGTTGGAAAAGTGGTCTGCACATACGGAACCGACGCCTGAACATTTCATGGCCATAAAGGGGTTGTTCGACAAAATAGTTCGACATCAACTGCATGTGGGCTTCCGCACGATTTCTGTTAATCTCTCGGCGCATTGGTTCCCCACGCATGGCCCTCTGGACCCTTGGCATTACTGCCTGCATCTGCCTCTCCATCATCCGCCGGAAACGTCGCACAGCTGGCTGCATTTGGGCCCTCATCTCCTCATATGTCGGCAGTTGGGCTGTCATCTCCGCATGCGTCGGCATCCGAGGAGCCAGCTCCTCGTACGTCATCTCCTCAGCGTCGGACATAACCTCGTCGTCGGACATTTTCGAAAATAACGAGTAGGAAGTGAGAATGAAAGAGTGAAAATAGAGAATGGTGTGACAAAAATGAGAAATGGGGTTGGGTATTTATAGGGATAATTTTATCTGATTTTTGAATTAAAAAAATAGTCGTTGGAGCCAACGGTCGGGACACGTGGCGCCACCACGAGCTGCCAGGGCAGGCCAGGGCACGTCCAGCGCGCTCGGCCAGGCATCGCGGAGCGGGAGCGGGAGCGGGAGCGCGATTTTTCGCGTCTGCAGCGGACCGGCCAGCGGGGAACGTTCCCGACGCACGCGGGGCAGGGAGCGGACGCGACCCGTTGTCCTTGCTCTAATGGTTTCAAAAAGACCAAACTAATGAAAGTTAGCAACACAAAGGAGGGGTGAATTGTATCTTTGTTATTATATTATTTATTATTGAAACAATGAAATCGATAAGAGTAGATGGAAATGAAGTTAATGTGGGAGCTACAGGTTTGAAGTTTGAATAGAGCAGTAGTATTTATTATGATGAATAGGTGTATATTAATTTGAGATTGAGAGTATGGTTGGCAAAAGGTAAAGTAAAAGAAGAGAGTGGGTAAGGTTCCACATTTGACCCGTGATTGGTGTTCATCACTCCACTCCTTGCTTTCAAACTCCTCCATTTGTTTACCTTCTTCATGGTTAACAGTTGTCCCTCCCATCAACCCAAACATTTGAATTCATGATACTTTATAAATTGTAGCTACCATCTTTGGTAGTGTGCTCGGTAGGGCCTCTTTCTTGATAATCGATAAGAAATATCGATTTTGATATAGAACTCGTAACGAGAAGGAAATTTTCATTTTATCGAATTTGTTGATTCGTGATGAATGTTGAAATAGATAGTTTGAGTATCAAACTCGTTTTTATGTTTATTATTTCAAAATCAGTCTTACAATTAAAACCTAATGGGCTTATATTGAAAAACTAGTCCTAATATAATAAGAAAACTAATCCAAAATCCTAATACGAATAAAGGAAATCGTCAAAACGTAAAACAAAAAGAAAATAATACCCGGACTCTCGAGAGGTCGTTTCGTCCCGTAAAATGCTAGGGTTTTGTTGGATTCGGACACTTACGTTATATCCTCAATTTGGACTGCATCCAGGTCTGAGAGTTATCATCTCGCTAATCTTCTTTCAGATTTTCAAAAACGATTGACAAATACAATTCTTATATTATACTACAGTGTGTAAGGTTTACTAGCTTACTAGTGAACCTTTCTTTAAAAAATACTCCTACTTGCTCACTTAAAAACTCCTCTTAGATTTATAATTATGAAGATCAATCATAGAGCGAAAGCATAAATTCTAATAATTATGTATATGTGAAAATATAAGGCCTAATAACATCTTATACCTCTTTCATTTAGTAACAGTCGGTTACTATACTTGTTATTTGTAACTTTTATTAAGCTTTATTAAGCGTCCTTTCGTTTTGGTAACTGTCGTCTATTTTTTTTTTTGTTAAATGACTGCTTTATCCCTATTATCCAAAAAAAACAACAATTTTATTATTAAGGGATAATTCCACATCAGTACGCTAAAACTTTTATTTTTCAATTAGAGTACCCTAACACTTTTTTGTGCCACCTCAGTACCCTAAACTTTCATTTATTCCGTTTTAGTACCCGTTGTTAACTTTCCATCTGATTTTCCATCCACAATAGGTAAAATGACTACAATACCCCTCACTAACAATTCAATTTTCAAACTTATGCCATTGAATTTTTTAAAAATTCAATTTTATGTAATAATCTATTTTTTTTCTTGTAAAAATCAGTTTTATTTATTTTTATTTTTTATTATTAATCAACTTCATTTTTTTTCAAAATTTAAATTCAGCACAATTAGGAAAATGAGTTAAATTTCAGTACAACTTTCATTGATTTTGATACAATTTCATAATCAACTAACAAGATTTGGAATGAACTATCAAATTAAGAGTAAAATTTCAGTTCAATAGTTCCCCCAAATCAGATCTTCCCCAAATCCTAACTCCACGTTCACCAATAAACCCCCAAAACCAGCTCCCCAGATCCTTATCATGTTGCCCCGTATACCTTCTTCTTCCCAAATCTGTGACATGGCATCGGCTTTTGCGGCAGTGGCTCAAGCTCGGGTTGAATCTGCTCTGAACCCTAAAACCCTAGAACGCAAGGGACGAGCATGGTGCTCCAGCTCCAGCGAGCTCGAGCGTTGTCCGGCGAAGAGCGAGGAGCGAGAACAGACGCGAAGATATGTGCCCATCTTTGGTTTCTTTTCCACCAAAATCGAAGAGAAGTATAGAACAAGAACAAACGCGAACCTTTTTCCATGGCCGTTCCTCATCTCCCCCATTTGAGATCTGACACGAACATAAGCGAGATGGAACAGAGGACGTGGAAGCGGAGGTGGGCCGGAGACGTGCTGGAACAGTGGACGTGGAGGCAAAGAGACAGAGATGGAGAGAGATTGGGACAAGAGGAGGCGTAAGGTCTGGTATGGGGATAGAGAGATTGGAAGTTACAAAGAAATGTTGTGAGGAAATAAGGGAGCTTGATTTTAGGTTTTTAGGGTTTGAAGAAGTCAAAGGGTAAAATTGACATTTTAAAAAATATTTTGAACTTTCTGTCTAAAATTGGATGGAAAGTTAACGGCAGGTACTAAACCGGAATAAATGAAACTTTAGGGTACTGAGATGGCACAAAAAAGTGTTAGGGTACTATAAATGAAAAATGAAAGATTTAGGGTACTGATGTGGAATTTTCCCTATTATTAATAATAAATTAAAATAAAAAATAAATTTAAAGTTAAGATCAACATTTTACCGTAATAAAATTTTCAAAACATAAATCAAACTTCCCAAAATGTAAAACAAAATTTTATCTGAATACATCATCTTGGTAGATCGGAATAATCCATTCCAAAATTTTATTTTATCTATAAGATCTACAACAATAAATTTCATTTCATTCACAGCTAAACCCTCAGTGAAATTTCATTTCATGTCGAACCATGGTCAAAAAATTTATAGATAAAGAACTCGAAGACCATTTAACCTTAAAACAATCTGGAACAAATTTACCTTAAATCTCGCAACCCATAACAAATCTTTTGTGACCTATAACGACCACGCCGCTGATCGTAGATCTGACTGTGACATATGAAAACTCTACATCCATTGTAGCTCTTGAGCCCAAAAGCTCTTATTTCAGATGAAGAAAAAGAAGACTCGATGGAGAATAAGCTGTAGAGAAGAAGACGAAGACTCTTAATCTAAAAAATAATGAGTTTTGATTTGTTTTTTTATTTTATATCTAAATCTTATTTTAGTTTTATAATAATTCGGTTTTTATTAATTATTTTCTTAATGTTTAATTCTTATTGTTTTTTATAATTTAATTTAGGGTTAAATATCGAAACTTACTCTTAAGCATTAGTCAAGAACACTACACTACCCAACGTTTCAAAATGACAAATGCACTACCTTAAATAGTGGTCACGCGATTTTGGTAGTTAAAATGGATGAAATATTCCATTATGTTAGTCAGGTGACTTCAAGTGTCATATAATGGATGGTAAAATGATGTTTTCCCTTAATTATTTAACCTCTATACATTTTATAAGGAACATTACCATTGTACCCTCATTATTGTTCCTTATAAAATGTATAGAGGTCAAATACGTAAGGGAAAAAATGTCATTTTAACATCCATTATATGACACTTGTGTTCATATGACTAACATAATTGAATAGTCCGTCCATTTTTACTAACAAAATCACGTGGTCAATATTTAAGGTAGTACATTTGTTATTTTGAAACGTTGGGTAGTGTAGTGTTCGTGACCATTACTTAAGAGTAAGTTTCGATATGTAACCCTTTAATTTATTACTACAAGGTTAATCTCGTCATTTATTTATTTTTTGAAAAATCCGTTTATTATAACATATTATTGGAATAATCCATCAATTTTAGCAGAATATTCCAAAATTTACCTGAAAACGACTATTACCAAAACGTAGGGACTATTATTAAGAAGGGGAAACCTCGGATCAGTCCGATATTTTGACATTTTTTCGCACGTAAAGACTGTCCTCACCTTTGTTTTCATGTCCTGACTGTAATAACCACTTTTGGTCAACGTCAGTCAAACCTGCGAAAAACAGGAAAATTTAAAATTTGTGAGACAGACACTTAATTTAACCTAATTTGACCCCAAGGGTCATACCGGACTTAAATTGACCCCGTCATCGACCAAAATGAGTTCCGGGGGACTTAGGGCAACTTTCTGATCAATTTGGGAAATGTTGACTTTTCACTGGAAAAGTCAACCGAGCGACGTTTTGGTCCATTCGAGGACCGTTTTGGATCCAAAAAGCTTAGCCGTTGTCGCAGCGGTCTTAGTTGAGCCGTTTCCTTGTAGCCCGCCAAGTTTCGTAATTTCTTGGGAAAAGTGCCCGTTCGGGGCCCGAAACGTCCGTTTTTCGCGAATCTGATTGGAAAATATCAAGTAGATATTTTCCAAAAGTTGTGGGGCCCACCTTGACACTTGTCCTAATTGTGGTGGTGTTAGTTTTGGGGGGGAAATGTGTGGTGAGCAAGGGGTGGCCGGCCACATGGGTTTAAAGAGAAAAAAAAGTAGAAAAATGAGTTAGTTGATTTAATTAGAAAGAGAAGAGAGAGTTTAGAGAGAGAAGGAGAAGAAGAAGAAGAAGAAGAAGAAGAAGAAGAAGAAGAAGAAGAAGAAGAAGAAGAAGAAGAAGAAGAAGAAGAAGAAGAAGAAGAAGAAGAAGAAGAAGAAGAAGAAGAAGAAGAAGAGAGAAGGAGAAAGGAGTTGGAGTTCATCCAACCCTTGGATCGATTCAAAGCAAGAAGAGAACGTCTCCCCCTCGTCTTCCTCTTGAGTAAGCACTAAACCGATCGTCATTTTGATTAGTATTTTTGAAAGCTAGGGTTTGGGTAAACTATGAGTTAGGGTTATAGTGAGGTTGGGGGTTTGTTGGAGGTGTTGGGAGGTGAAGAATGACGTTTTCCGGTGACCGGAGGCTCGGGAGGAGCTCCGGCCACCGTGGGTGGTGGCCGGCCGGCCATGGGGTGGCTGGCCGGAGCTGGCACCAGCCACCACATGGTGGCCGAGCCCCCCCCCCCCCCCCCCCCCTTGAACCCTAGGCACGACCAAGTAGGTGTGGTGGGGCCCACGGGCTCGGGTGCTCGGGTTTTAACGTTCGGGTGGTTTAAAACGTTCCCCGAACCATTTACCCTTAACCGAATCGAAAATTGGAATTAAATTGGAAAGGTTGTAATTAACGGGTTTTAGAAACTTTAAACGTTAATTAATTGACTCGGAGTTCGGAATTTGATTCCGTCAAGTACATTGGGTTCCTTGAAGTATTCTAAGACCGTAGAAACGAAAACGGGGGCTTTTGGAGCCCCGGAAGGCATTTTACAAAACCCGGGCAGATTCGCCATGTCGGGCGAATCGGGCCTTTACGGGTCCTTTTTTGACAATGTCGAGTAATTGGGAAGTTTGGGAGTGATCGACATTGTCGGGGTTACGTTTGGGTGTTAAGTTATTGAATTTCGGTTTATTCGTACTAGTTTAAAAGTGCTTTGAAATTGTGTCCTTTTAGATCGTGCTGCGGACAGAGGCAAAGGGAAGCTTTGCGAGTGACCGGGATCATCTCGGGTTTTAGTGGAGCGCTTTTGGAGTTGTATACGAGGTAGGGAAAAGTAGCCGGATCTCGGCCCTGACTAGGGAAAGTTAACTGTAGAATTGCATGTGACACCGGGGTGTCGTGGGTTATTTAGGTTATCGAATATTAGAAAAACATGTTACGGGAACTTAGTAATTATTGGAAAGGCATGTGACACTTAGTAGTGTCGTAGGAGCAGAGAACTTAGCGATAATTGAATTACTGGAGGCATATGACCATGCCCGGAGGTTGTTTGTGAAGCTAGTGATCTTAGGACTGTTGGAGGCATCGAGTATGCCGAAGGTTGTTGTGCGTTATTTATTGTTGAGTTTGGGTGGCCTTGAGAGCCCGTGTTATTTATTGTTGAGTTTGGGTGGCCTTGAGAGCCCGTGTTATTTAATTGTTGAGTTTGGGTGGCCTTGAGAGCCCGTGTTATTTATTGTTGAGTTTTGGGTGGCCTTGAGAGCCCGTGTTATCTATTGCTGATTCTTGGGTGGCCATGAAAGCCCGTGTTGTCATTTTGGTGTTTTGGGTGGCCGTGAGTGCCCGTGGGGTTGTGAACCCGTACTTTACCGTTGGTGTCTTAGGTGGCCATGAGGGCCCGTAGGGTTGTTGAACCTGTGTTTGGTTGTTGGTGTCTTGTTGGCCTTGAGGGCCTGTGGAGTTGTCACCGGTGTCGTTACTGTTTGTTGAACTTGTTTGTGATTGTGATTGGTTACTTGATACTGGTGGAGGTTGTGTGGTGTAGCTAGCCTCCCGACTGAGATCGGGAGAAGCGGAGAGGTTGTGGGCTAGCTCCCCGACTGGGATCGGGGGAAGGATGCGCGGGTGTGGCTAACCACCCGACTGGGATCGGGTGAAGCGGAGAGGTTGTGGGTTAGCCTCCCGACTGGGATCGGGAGAAGTTGCGCGACAGGTCGACCGCCTGGCCCGATTGGGATCGGAAAGGGAGAGATACAGAGATTGGTTACTGAGCAGCTGGTGTGCGATCCTTTGTGATCTTGTTTGGTATTGTGTGGTTGTCAGTCGTGTCTTTGGAGGAGGTCGTCAATCGTTCTGTGGGGTCTACATCTCGTGTCAGAGTGTTGAGTCAGTTGAGGAAAGTATTGGTCGTGTGTGTGTCTTTTGAGACGTTGTTGGTGTCACCGGCTTTGTCTGCTAAGTATGCCGTAGTCAGTCTGTTATCTGTGGTGTTGAGCGAACGCTCACCCCTAGATGCTTTTCCTACAGGTACCGTTCGCAGTCTGGACTAGGTGAGCTTCTGAAGCTTGAAGAGCTTGAAGCGGGTTGCTGGGTGTTTTGAGTCTAGTGACGTGTACCTCGTTTTTGTCCAAGTGTGGGACTAATATTTTTTTGAGATGTAAATATTATTATTATTTTGTGGAACTAAACTGGCTTTTAAAGTGATTTAATGAAAACAGGCTTCAAGTATTGTAACTTTTTAAACGTTCGCGTCCCTAGTTCGGCCCGTCGAAATTGGGGCGTGACACTGACAGTCCACATTTTCGATATTATCAGATAAGGACAGAATATGTAACAGAGCTAACAATAGTATTAGAAAAGTCTAAATTACCCCTAACTATTCTTGCACGTCCTACCAATAATTTGACCTTTTTTATTTTTTGATACATGAATATGAAAAAATCATATTATTTTTTAATTATTCTTAAATATTTGAAAATATTAATTTCTTTTCATAATTCTTTATTAATCTTAATTTTAAAAAAATCAGATTTAAAAAAAATCAGTTTTATTTATTTAAATCAATTTTATTTATAAAAATAAGTTTTTATTTGTAAAAAATTAATTTCATTTTATTTTTAAAAATCATTTTTACAAAAAGCATTTTAATTTTTAATTTCAATCTCATTCCCTTTTAAACCTTTTCTTTTCGGTATCTTTATTTATGTTAAAACATATTAACAAATAAATAAAACCAAAATACAGTGAACATTTTCTTCTTCTTTTTTAATTATCAATCAACCTCAGCGATTCATACGTCCTCACCCGATGTGGCGGCGGAGGGAACGAGAAGGGAGCAAAGAGGAGCAGCTCCGGGGAAGGGCAGAACCACCGCTCCATACGTCCTCACCCGATGTGGAGAACTCCGGTGAGCTCACGGAGAAGAAGAGAGAAAGGACATGGTTTAGATGAGGGTTAGAGAGTTTCTATAAGAGAGGAAGGGTAGATTTGGTATTTCCAAAAAAAATTTGGACATGTGAGCAGCACATGTATTTTCCATCCAAAAAAACCGTTAAGTTTAACAGTTTTTGTCTTTTTTTGAAAATGGAAAATGACTTTTTGTATTGCCATAATATCGTGAAAACTCGACGGTACCTACTTGAAAAACGACATTTGTCCACTGTACCGAAATAAGGTTATCCCTATTAAGAATTACAAAACGCAAGGGTTCTAACCGCCAATTACCCATTCCAAAGGGGTACAAAAGGTTATTGAGCTAAAATATAATATATTTAGTAAAAAGTAAAGCCTCGTCAAAATTATTTTGTAATACCTCGAATCTTGGGCGGATAATTTAGGCGAATTAGAGATTTGTCACGATTCATGTGGATGAATCTGTAGACAAGATGAGTAGTTTTGAATGTTTAGTGAAAAGTAAGTCCTCATAAAAATAATACATTTAGGTGCTGGTAGAATACACACACGAGTGTTGGTACAATACACACACAAGTGTTGGTACAATGTTTACTAATTCAAAAAAAAACTGATTTACAATCGAAGACTCGTGTGTTTATATAGCGAAACTAAGCCCCAATGTTCTAATACAATAAGTAAAGTAATCACAAAGTCTTAATATGAATAAAAGAAATCAGAAAACCCTAAAGCAAAAAGGAAATAAACACCCGGAATCTAAAGGTACGGATTTAACCCTCTAGATGACCTTGGATGACCGAAAAACATCTTACATTACGGAAAAGCCGTGAGTCTTGCTTGGAAGGCCGTTTCCAGCAAAAAAATGTCAAGGCTTTGTCAGATTCTAACACTAACTCCTTTTCAGGATCTCTAACGGTCGCATCAATATGGACTGCGTCACATACATAAGTGTTGGTACCTTACATACACGAGTGTCGGTACTCTATATACACGGGTGTGGTGGGCCACGTACCATAATTTTGCATGCGCGAAAAAAGACACGTGTCGGTATTGTATGGAAGGTATCAGCGCTTTGCATGAGGAGTACCAGAGCTGTGCGCGCACGAACCAGAGCTGTGCGTGCACACGTACACGCGCGAAAAGGACACACGTCGCCCTCTTGTGAGTTCACAGTTTGCACGATAAAGAAGGCTTCACATTTGATACCGAGTATATATATATATATTCATTTGAAATACACATTTATTATTAAAAAAATTGTACAATATTAATAAAATGTACAATATAGATACAATTTATAATATTAATAAGGGTTAAATATATTTTGGTACCCTTATATTTGGACTACAGACATTAATATATGTGGGCCGAACATAAGGATACCAAAATATACTTAACCCCACTAATAATAATGCAAAACACATATTAATAAAATGTAGTTTTTCTAGAAATAACAATAATAATTTTTGGATTTTATGAATGAATTACATTTTAGTTATACTTTATATCAACCTCACTTTTTAGCATATACCAGCCTACTAGACTCAATATAAAACTATTTTAGTCTGGCTGAAATAGAAGAAAGAAAATGGTTTCTTCTTCCAGCCTCATCCTTGTAGCTCAATCATAGCCTTAATTAGAGTGAAGGACTATGGATACTCTAATAATCTAATGATAACAAAAGTACAACTGCTATTTTCGACCTCTATACAAGGTGTCCGTTTATAAGAAAAATAGATATTCATAGATCCAAATTTAAACCTTTATTTGTAGTGCAAATATCCTGCCTCAACTAAAAAATAACATCGTTCTCTCTTCAATTTTGATCAAGTTTAGGTTATGTTTTTTTTTTGAGGAATTAATGCCAAATGTTTATATATTGACGAGAATATATAAATGCATCTTATCAGCGCACATGGAAAATAATAGCAACACGTTATAGACTCCAGACCGGAATAGAAAACAGGGCAACATAGTGCACACAAATAGTGCAACAAGCGGACACCTAAAGTACAATAAAGGCACACATATCCAGGTCAAACTCAAAATCTCTCAAATGAAAGGTTGAGCCTTGACCATTGTGGTGTCCCTTTAAAGACCGGTTAAGTTTTTTGATCTAATGTAATTTTGCTAAACCTTTTAATTCATTAAAGAATTATATATGGATGACAACGTGTGTTTGTAAATTCAAAACGATTAATACGTAGAATTTGATGATAAAGTCACTATTTACCTGAATTATTAACCCGTCCAACTCTCGGTAACAGGAACTCCAAAATCTAGCTACTCTATCCTTTGTGCCCTAATGACTTCTCCACCGCCCCCTCTTTCAATCCTTAGTTTGTTGCACTAGCCCCTCCCTTGATAGTGCGATTGACGTGCCCTCAACCACCGTTGGTTCCCCCTCCTTGTCCGCCCACGATATTCGTGAAACCAGAACGTGGAAGGATGCTCTTCAAAAGGCCCTCGATCTTCATTTTCCCCACACCGCCTCCTCCACCAGACCACTCTTCTCCGCTTCATCGATCTAAAATCCCGATACTGGTGCCTCTACTGTCCCGTATCCCCCTCCCCCGACCTACGCACGATGTTGATCATCCTTAACTCCACGCAAGCCCACACCGATGTCACAAAGGAATCTTTCCTCCTCGATGACTCCATCGTCGTCTCGAGTACTTTTGCCTCCCTCAGCGCAAGAAGTACCTCTCCCATTGGTGGTATGCCCCCAAGTCCAGACTAGAAGACAAGTCTAACCTATGTTGCCAACAGAATAGGGACGCAGGCCCTGGTTCTCAAACCACTCGAGGGTGAAGTCGCAAGGGGGTAGGGTTGTGGTAGGTCCTCTGGCGATCCAACCATACCCTCATGTCCTACCTAAACTGGCCAGACCTCAGGGTTCTATCGGTCGAAAACTTTCTCTTTCCTCCTTCATCCCGGAGTGACGTGGATGTCGTCCATATGTGTTCGTTCTGATACACTTCGGGGATGGACCACTTCTTTGGCCTCGGCCCAAGTCCAAGGACCGACCAAATCCCGGGACAGGGTCTTCTTTCTACAACGTCTACACCACTAAGGTCAGGATGATTTTCACGGGGAACGACCGAGGAAAAGGCGCCACCATCTGACCCTACTACTCCTCCGCGTCCGACACCACACAATTGTTTGAGGTCCGTGGTCCTGCCTAACTCGTCAGAACCAGTTGGGACGTATAACCCAACATGGGCTACCCGTCCTGTAGGGGAGATAAGAGGAGGGTTCTGTGACGTCCAACGTCCTACCTTACCCATGGACAAGCAAGACTACAACCACTAGTTTTCCAAGAGGGTATCCAGGGTTTCTCCATGGAAACCAAGGGCTAATAATCGCGCCATCCTATAAGAAGACAATTGAGGATGAGTTGGAAGGAATTCAAACGAGGACTGGAAAACAGCCCCGTTGGGATCCATGAGGGTATCCAGGGTTTCTCCCTGGAAACCAAGGGCTAATAATCGCCCCATCCTATAAGAAGACAATTGAGGGCGGGTTTAAAGAATTCAGACGAGGACTGGAAAACGGCCCCGCTGGGATCCATGAGGGTCTATTGTAGTGGGCTGCATTGGAGGCGGACAATCCATCCTATTATGGGGCCTCTTCATTATATCACGTGATCCCTCTTCACATCACGTGCGTCTCCCAATAAGGTAGAGATCCATATTGGAGGATCCATAAGTTATCAAACTATAATAAGTGAGTTCAAGTCGAACCGAATATAATTTTTGGTTTAGGTCTAAATAGTTTGTTTGAATTATGTTACACGAGTCTTACTTTCATTTTTTTTTTTCAATTTTGATTTGGTTAGTCTTATACCCACTAAATAAGATGTTTAGTCTTTCAAAAACCCGTTTATGTATCGAGTTCTCACCCACTATTCTTTTTGTTGTCTAAATTCCCTTACAGTAATAAATTTTGCCTCTCACGTTCAAAATTTTTTTAACCCATCCAATCCATCAAATTGACTTCAGCGTTGGAATCCGGCATATATTTTTTTACTCATTTGAAGTGAAAAAGAAATTGAACAAGTTACATTAACCATGATGATGATCGGGGTAATAATAAGAAGTAGATAGAAGTAATGTAGTACAACAAGGACATACACTTTAAAAGTGATACTAGAAAATATATGATTTTTCTTCTTCTTTTTTCCTTTCTGATAAAAGAAGACGTTAAAAAACATACGGGAAAAAAAAGCTCTCCCTCCAATAAAATACGCAAACTCCACGCGTACAACTCACGCGCAACCACGCGGTGCGAAGCCGAGCCTGGAGCCGGCTAGGTCGAAGGAGACCCGGAAGCCCTGTTGCTGTATGTTCCCGATTATCGAAAGGCCGCTGCTTGTTCCTGCGAAAGCGAAGCAGAAGGTCCCGCTGCTGTCCACCGGGATCAGGTAGTTCGACGCCGGCAGCGACACGTCAGCTCCTCGGAAATGCAGCACCACCGTCGGCACCTTCACCACCGTCTTCCCCGACAGGTCATAGCACGTGTCGAACAGAGAGAACTCGGACCCCAGCTTCAAGTTGGACGCCCCTGAACGGAAGGCGTCTCTCAGAGAGTTGTACGCGGGTCGGGTCAGTCGGGTCACTGACGTCCCCGAGTCCACGATGACCCCTCCGTTCCCGGCCGGATCTAGCTTGAACAGCGACGATGATATTCCGGGAACGCGCGTGCCGCCGACGCTGATGGCGAGGAGCTCGACGTAGTAAAAGGTGTCGAGCTTGGGGTTCCGGATGAGGGGGGTGAACTTGGCGGTGCGGGAGAGGGCGGAGTCGCCGAAAACGACGGAGGACGGTTTGGCGGAAGCGGAGCGGTCGACGAGGCAGTAAGAGAACTTGTTGTTGAAGCGGCGGCCGGTCTGGGTGGGGAAGGACAAGCCCCCGCGGCCGAGACCGAGCAGGCCGGCGGCGCCGACGAAGAGGCCCTCGTTGTCGTGGCCGCAGCCGACGGCCACGCGCCCCACGCGGGTCTTGCGGAAAGTGAGGGTCTCGGTGCCGAGGTCGCCGGTGGTGAAGGAGCCGTCGCCGTAGGAGACCTGGTAGAGGCAGGTCTTGCTCCGCTGGTTGCAGCCGGGGGAGTCTAGCCTGTGGCAGAGGCGCGAGGTGCAGGGGACCTTGCCGTAGGAGCGCGATTTGGAGGGGTCGAAGATTGGATCTGTCTGGGAGTAGCATTTCTTGCACGGAGCACACTGGATCCACACCACGTCGCTGCCGGTGTCCAGGACCATGTAAGCATACTTGGCCGGAGTACCGACGCCGATGCGCGTGAAGTACTCGCCGCTGCCCTGGGCGAGGCCGGAGACGATGGAGCTGCTGAATCCGGTGGAGGGGGAGCGGGAGCGGTTAGCGGCGGCGGCGAGGGAGGTGAGGGAGTGGACGCGGAGGGCGTCGCGGTGGAGGCGGAGGGAGAAGAGCTGCTGAGGGGTTTGGTTGAAGGAGAGGGAGTCGAGATGGTGGAGGTCGGCGGAGAAGGTGGCGGGGTCGACGGGAAGGGCTTGGGATTCAGATTCGGATTGGGATTGGGGCCATGAGAGAGGGGCGGCGGAGGGGAGGGGGTTGAGGCGGAGGGATTGGTACTGGAGAGGGGCAGAGGATGAGAGAGAAAGAAGGAGAGAGAAGCAAAAGAAGAAAGCAATTCTCGATTTTGCCTCCATAGCAGCAGAGGTAGAAAGAGGACAGAAACGAGAGTAGGAGGAGGAGAGAGTATAAATAACACGAGTGAGTGTGAGTGTTGTCGGAAATGCTCCTTTTTTTCTTTTAACAAATGCCACCTATTACCATACTACTTTATTATAACTTGCCTCTTTTCCCATTCAAACTATCTGTATTGTGTAACATGTCAATCGTTTAATTTCTATTAACTTGTATTGAGCTCTAGTCACGGTTCACAGTGTTAGGTTAACATTAAGGTCATCGTAAGTAATTACAATCAATAGGAAGAAAAAACCCTACCTGCACCTCTTCATCTCTCTAGCCGCACCTCTTCATCTCTCTTCTCCAGTCGTCGTCATCAACGACCAGATCGGTCCCGATCAAGATGATTGTTGATGGGGCTTGTCTTGATAAAGCCTCTCCATTGTCTCTCTCAAAGCTTCACGGCGAGAGAATCTCCGAACCCAATCGTCTTTGCAGTCACGCCTCGTGTCCTCCACTTACTTCCCGCCCTCCGATGACCCGTGACAGGGCTCCTCTTCGGTCTCTTCTCCCCTGCGTGTGGGTCTGCTTGTTACTCGTGCTTTTGGCCACTCCGACCTGGACGCCGCCGACCGAGGGTAAAACCCTATCCACCAAAGGGAAAAACCCAAACCCGCCTTTCTTCTTCTCACATCGTCACCGACCACCATGCCCAGCCATGATTGTCATCTTCGTTGGCATGTGGGTTTTGGGATCCGGGGGGGTGACACTATGAGAATTAGGCCTCAGAATGGTACGGCAAGCGTACCGGTCGTCAAATAGTATTCGGGTTTAAGTCCGAGATATCGTACCCAAGAGAGCAATTAAACAAGCACTTTAGTTAATTAATCCGATAATCAAGCTATTCCTATACTGGTAATTGGTTTGGTTTTGTAAAATGTAAATTCATGCAAGTACGAGATTATGTGAATGATCCGAAAATAAGCACAAAGTCACAGGATTGTAAATCAGAGATAAAAGGCGATCTAGGAATTTAACGAGGTTCGAATGTGATGAATGACTTAACGGGATTCGGTATACATTTGCAACTACTACTATTCCAATGACAACGGGAATTTTCTCAATATAGTCCTAACCATCTCTCGATCGTATTAGGACCCTAACATACGTAGTCCACCTAATTATCTCTAATCTAGGTGTAGAAAGGTATATAGCACTACGATTTATGAGTTCCTCTAACTTTCGGGTTTTACTCCTATAGCTATTGCACTCGTGTCAGTCTAACCGTATTCTGGCTTAGATTAAAACCCGAGTTGTCTAATTCCCAGTTCCTCTTCTTAACCTCATTTCTCAATTGTTGGTTAACAAGATTGAATCAAACATGTACGTGATCAAGGCAATGTAGCATTACGAGCGAAATTGAACAAACATCTTCCTAATACTAGTTTGGCAAATATACAACCGAATGTATTAACTCAATTCATCACATTCTTACCCTAACCCTAGATCATGAGAGTTTAGTTCATGGCAAAGAGAGATGAACATAAGGCAAGGATTGAGACAATAACATTCATATTAATTGATGAAACTAATAGGAATATCAAGTAGCAATCCAAACTACACAAAACCTTTGATGTAATCCTCGTATCTCTCTTTTTGATCTTCTCCAAGTGCTCTCCAATGTGTTTTTCCTCTCCAAAAACGTGATCCCCTTGTAATTCCGTGATCTCCCTTCTAAACCTAACTTTTGATTTAAATAGGGCCAAAAAAATGAGTCTGAAACGAAGTGGAAAAAGGCCCAGTCGCGCTGCGAGGGCCTGGGCCGCGGTCTGGTCGGCGAGGCCGCCGCGGCCTGGAGGGTGGTCTGGTGGCCGAGACTTTAGCATTTTGACTTTTGGTATTTTTTTGCTCCAATTCGCTCCAATTCTGTCCCGAATGTCCCAATTCCTCTGGAGATTGATCAACTGCACAAAAAAAGAGAAATACTCATCAAAGTTCACCATCCCGGGACTGAAAAGCTCAAGAATGTGGGCTAAAAACATCTCAAATAGATGTATTTTACGTTCACATCAACACCACACACTTAAGCTTTTCTCGCCCCGAGAAAACCAAACTACTTAAAACAGTAAGATATGTCCCGGTTAAACCACGAGGTTCACCTCGATAGGAGGAGTCTGGGCCTCCTTTATTCAAGCATGGTAAAATAAAGATGCAGTATGCAAAAAGGTTACGAACATTTGGTGATGACTGAGTTAAAATGTGCTTGTTGATCATAAGAGCTTTCTCAGAGTTAACACACTACAAGATCGAACAAAGCTCAAGAAAATACATAAATCGATGAATGCACATAAGCAAGTTACTACTCACATTAAAGATCGACTCTCCTAACTCGCACCCCCTCGTTCACTTTACCAGCGTGCTTCCTCTTTTCCCTACTACACTGATTCTAGAGATTCATATGCTACTAGTTAATCCCATCTCCACTAATCGTGAGGAATCATGGCAATCAAGAATCAAAAAGGACTTAAATTCGGCTTGTAATGTATGGCTAGGCGAAGGGCATGGAACAGATTTAAAACACGAAGCTCATAAAATAAAACGTGTCAAACATGCTTCATCTCACACCCCTAACCACTTTTCATACATCCCGCTTACTTTCACCACAAGTATTCACCAAACCATTCCTTAGACACTCTTTTTGAGTCTACTTGTTGGGATATTTTTTCTTTCTTTCTTTTTGCCCCTTTTATTTCACCTTTTTCGTTTCTCTTCTCTTGATTTTGTATTCTTTTTCTTACCCATTAAAGTTTCTTGGGTACAAGAGAGATTTCTATCTTATTTGCTTTTTTTTCTCTACAAACCAAATGGCACATTATCATGAAAATTTTCATTTTCTTTGTACTCACTCAACTCACAAATAAATTTCCAGTACCCCCCTCCCATGAAGCACATAAGACACGAAATATGGGTTCAAAATTAACATGAGGATATACAAGAATTGAAGGGCACATAGGTTTGTAATGTAATGGTTAGAAACGAAAGGCCATAGGCTCAAAATGGGTGACTAAGAAAATAATGTAAGGTTAGAGATTTGGCTCAAACGTTCCAAAGATGGCCTAAAATCATTTTCTTAATTTAACCATGTTCCTCACTCTATTTCGCCTCGAATGGGATACACAAGTAGTTCTAGACTCGGCTTATCATGCATAGGAATCAAAGGAAGCAACGACCAATCAAGCAAATACTCAAAGTGCAAACAAGAGAGCGATCTTAATGCATGTGCTTACTCTACTCAATTGATTCATGCTAATCTATGTATTATTTGAACAGTGTAAGAAATTGGTGTGTGTAACAGTTCAATCATCGAAGTCCTAAGATCCTGCACTCTCTTACTCAATCATATCACCAGAAAATATTTTTTTTTGATTTTTTGATTTTTTTTAATGCAGCACAATATGCAGACCTAAAGTGTGAAATGAAATGCAAGCACCCCACCCCACACTTTAAAACACAACACTGTCCCCAGTGCGACTCTGACACAATAGACCACATGCAACCCACAACAGATATTTAGAACATGTCACCCCACACTTGTCAGCTAGCATATATTCAACCACCATACAGTCCTATATGTTTATACTATCAGCACAGCATTTCGGGTGCTCGACACCCGCCAAATGACATATAGGAGTAAAACAACGGAAAAAAACAATAATAAGCAAGAGGGTAAGAAAACTGCCCCTCGAAGAATCGATGTGTGGTACGCCACTAACGTGGGGATCCTGTGGTGCATAGGTAGGTGGAGAACTCCTCGCCCGATCAAGCTCGTAGGAGCCTGACGCCTCGCGTGTAGTCACTATCCATACGCTCTTCAATCCTTTGTTGGGGGGCCTCCCAACTAGCGCATTTGTTTAACGTCGTTAGCTCGACGAAAAGGGTGGCCACAGAAGCCACCCGAACACCGCTCCAGAAACCACTGATCGGCAGAGCTGAAGCTAGACAGACTCAACACAACAATATCAAATGCATGGGAAATAAAACACAAATATGGCTCCCCAAATCCAATAAGTCCAAGCAATGCTGATAGGAGATATAGTCAGATAAAACGCAGCATGCCAAAAAAAATGTGGGAAAACATAGAACACATATGTACAAAATGATGTATAAGGACTCACTCACCAACCCCGCCGAGTCATGATGGCGGTCACTAGACCCACCAGAGGTGCCAGAGAACCATGGAGAACTTAATTTGTCCTTAACCCACTTAAGGGTCATCGGGACTGAATCTAAGGGCTCAAGGCTAGCGTCTACCCTATCAAATCGGGCATTCGTCTCCCGGAATCCCTTGCGCACTTCCTCTTGAAGCGTCGTGATCTGGGCCATCAAGGCACCATGCCTATCATCCCATTCCTCTTGAGGTCTTGGCCTGTCTGGTACTCCTGCAATCAAAGCTTATGTTATGAAGATTATCCCATCCACATAGGAAACTTGGTGGAAGAGAGGTGCCTCAGTCGGCTCGTTCCACATCCCCAAAGTTTGGGCCAATTGGGTGACAAGGGGTCCACATCCAATCTTTCCCTCTCTTCTCGTGGTCACCCTTGCGAGGTAGTCTAACACCATGCGCTCGAGTGGCGCACGAATCCCCCGATCAAAACAGTAGACAACCTCGATCTCCCTGCGGTTGAGAGCATTCAAACCCTCCCCTCTTCCACATATGGAGTGCGCAAGCACCCAATGTAAGTACCGGAGGATGGGGGTCTTAACCCGTTTGGCAGTTGTATTCTTCCCCATCCCGAGCTCTGGATCCAAACAAATCTCGACCCACATTTCTCCAATACTGGGGGTTCTAGGTATTACTCCTACCTGAGGAGTGAGGAGTGAACCCACAAGCTACCCCAAATTCTTCCTGAGTGAGTTGAAACTGATTCCCACAAATGCGAAAGCGGATGCGTAGAGGAGATGGCATGCTGAATGATGAAAGGAATTCTAATGTCAGGTTCCTGTACGTGAGATGATGCCACTGTGCAAATTCTGACCACCCAAACGCTTCGATCCCTGTAAAAAATTCAGCACTACTATGTAGAGTATCCCCCACAAAGCCTGCATCTACGAATCTATTTTTAAAAAACTCTAGCGTTTCAAACTCACATAATGCAGCATCACAGTCAGAATCAGTAAAATTTAAGCAGGGTTCATTCGGGGTACCGCAACTGGAGTTAGGTTCCCGCTCTTTTCGCCGAGAAGGGACATTGCTTGAGGCAGCTTGAGGGTTCAGGCTCACGAGGGCTCGAGACTCACTTTGTGCCGGCGCTGGAGTGCTCGATCCGGCCTGGTCGTGTGTGCGCTTCTTTTTGGACACATATACCTTGGGCATAGCTGTTGACCAGGGAGGACTGGAGCTGCGGCGGGTTGAAGCGCAGACCGAAGCTGGAACCGCGGCGGTTTGGAGTGCAGACCCGGAGCTGGAACCACGGCAGTTTGGAGTGCAGACCCAGAGCTGGAACCACGATGGGTTGGGGTGCAGACCCGGACCTGGAGCTGCGGCGGTTTGGCGAGCAGACGGCTCATGGAGGTGCGGCGGGTCGGCTGGCCGAGAACAGGGCGAAGAGCGGCTGGGTGTTCTTCAGTGGAGAACGACGTTCCGACGAGCGACGACCTTCAGGGGCTTGTGGATGGTGTTGGGGTGGAGGAGAGATGAAGGTTGGGGTGGGGTGCTTGGGGAAGAAGAGAAGAATCGGGAATGGAGGGATAATGTTAGGTCTGATTTAAGTGAGGGTTGAGTTGATTGGGATGGTTTGGCAGACGGGTTGGGCCAGGAGGTGCTGCGGGTTGGGTCACGGGCCGCGGCCTAGACCGTCCTCCATCTCTGTCCTGCTAAAGTTCCGCCCAGGGTCTGCCCTTGGAACCGCAACGGGCTGAGCGACCAGACGGTGGTCCAGACCGGCGCGCTTCTCTGCCCTGCTAAAGCCTCGCCCCCGGTCTGTTGCTGAAGCCGTAGTGGGCTAGACAGCAGTCCGCCTCCCAGACCGTCGTACCTCTCTGTTCTGGTAAAGCTTGGCTTGTGGTCCGCTGGCGAAACCCTCCCGATGACTTGCTCCATAATCCTCTTCTAATTTCCGAGCTCCCTGCATCGAAACATACGAAAATTAAAAATACGAAATGTAACCTTATTCATATATATACAAATTTCGGGGTGCCTCCCGAATAACGCCTTTGTTTAAAGTCGTTGGCTCGACTTGTGGGACCCTAGATATCGGGTCCCGGCTGATCCAAGAGGAAAACTTCCTCTACTCCCACTAATCCTCCATGGTAATGTTTGACTCTCTGTCCATTCACCAAGAACGGGTCCTGATCGCCATTGGTGATCTCAACTGCTCCTTTTGAAAGGACTCGAGTCACTGTATATGGACCGCTCCACTTTGACACCAGCTTGCCCGGGTAGAGCTTCAATCTCGAGTTGTACAGCAAGACTTTATCTCCTTCTTTGAACACCCTCATCTCAATGCGTCTGTCATGATACCATTTTACTCTCTCCTTGTATAGCTTCGAATTGTGGTGTGCTTGATGTCGAAACTCGTCCAACACATTCAACTGCAACAACCTGTTCTCACCACAAACTCGGGCATCGAAGTTAAGAAACTTAATAGCCCAATAGGCTTTATACTCTAATTCCACAGGTAGGTGACATGATTTACCAAAAACCAGTCTATAAGGTGAGCAACCAATAAGTGTTTTAAATGCAGTTCTATAAGCCCAAAGAGCATTATCAAGCTTGGTAGACCAGTCTTTCCTAGATGAATCGACTGTCTTTTCTAGGATGCTCTTTAACTCCCTATTGGTCACTTCTACTTAACCACTGGTTTGGGGGTGATAAGGGGTAGCGAGTCTATGATGGACACCATAACTACCTAGCAGCTTCCAAAAGTGTTTGTTGCAAAAATGTTTGCCACCATCACTAATGATCGCCCTAGGAGTACCAAACCGGGAAAAATATGTTTCTTCAGAAATGCACAAACCAGTTTGTGGTCATTAGTGGGCAAGGCCACTGCCTCTGCCCACTTAGACACATAGTCCACAGCTACTAAAATGTACTCATTATTATGGGACTTTGGAAAGGGTCCCATAAAATCAATCCCCCACAAATCAAACACCTCCACCTCAATGGTGATGTTCATGGGCATTTCGTGTTTCTTGGAAATATTACTTGTTCGCTGACACTTATCACAGTTCTTAGCATAAAAATGAGCGTCATGAAAAACAGTAGGCCAGTAAAAACCGGATTCCAACACATTGCTCGCTGTCCTTGTGCCACCGAAATGCCCTCCAACTTCACCTCCATGACAGTGGTAAAGAATGCTCTGCATGTCCGAGTCTGGGATACACCTCCTGATCATCTGATCTGCACATATCTTGAACAAAAGAGGATCATCCCAAAAATAACTCTTAACATCATGCAAAAAGTTCTTCTTTTGATGTGAGTTGAGACCGTCAGGCATCTCCCCAGAGGCCAAATAATTTGCAATGTGTGCAAACCATGGTGCCTTCTAGTTCTCTACCCGAAACAAGTGCTCATCGAGAAATTCCTCCCTGATGGGCACCTGTGTGTTCTCATGCGGATTTTCAATCCGTGAGAGATGGTCAGCAACCACATTTTCAACTCCATTCTTGTCCTTAATCTCCATGTCAAACTCCTGCAACAACAAGATCCATCTCAGCAACCTGGGTTTGGCATCCTTTTTACTCAGCAAATATTTCAATGCTGAGTGGTCAGTATAAACGACAACTTTAGAAAGAACAAGGTAAGAGTGGAATTTATCACAAGCAAATACTACTGCTAATAGTTCTTTTTCTGTGGTAGCATAATTTACCTGAGCTTCATTAAGCACCCTATTAGCATAGTAAATAGTATGAAATACCTTGTCCTTCCCCTGGCCTAGGACCGCCCCAACTGCTAGATCACTAGCATCACACATCAGCTCGAAAGGTAGAGACCAATCGGGGCTTACCATAACTGGTGCATTTACCAGTTTCTCCTTAATCACATTAAAAGATTTCAAACGCGCATCATCAAAAACAAAAGGAACATCCTTAACCAATAAGTTACTCAACGGTTTGGCTATCTCGGAAAATCCCTTAATGAATCTACGATAGAACCCAACATGTCCCAGAAAACTCCTAATGACTTTAACTGAATTAGGTGGAGGCAATCTAGCAATCACATCCACCTTGGCCTTATCTACCTCAATACCCTTTGAGGAGATCTTATGGCCTAAAACTATGCCATCATTTACCATGAAATGACATTTCTCCCAATTGAGCACAAGATTGGACTCCTCACATCGAGTCAACACAGCAGATAAATTAATCAAACAATTATCAATTGAGGAGCCAAACATGGTGAAATCATCCATAAACACTTCCAAATAAGTACCTACCATATCATGAAAAATAGATAGCATGCATCTCTGAAAGGTGGCAGGGGCGTTACATAACCCAAATGGCATTCGCCTATATGCGAAGGTTCCGTAAGGACAAGTAAAAGTAGTCTTTTCTTGATCCTCGGGCGCTATAGCAATTTGGTTGTAACCACTATACCCATCTAAAAAGCAATAAAACTCATGCCCTGCTAATCTCTCTAACATCTGATCAATGAATGGTAAGGGGAAATGATCTCTACGAGTTGCATCATTTAGTTTTCTATAATCTATGCATACCCGCCAACCTGTAACCGTCCTAGTAGGGATTAATTCATTTTTATCATTTTGGACTAACGTCATCCCCCCTTTCTTAGGTACACATTGTACAAGACTTACCCAAGAACTATCTGAAATTGGATAGATAATACCTGCATCAAGGAGTTTGATTACCTCCTTCTTAACCACTTCCTGCATCAACGGGTTGAGCCGCCTTTGTTGTTGCACACTCGGGCGGTGGTCTTCTTCCATCAGAATCTTGTGCATGCACATGGATGGACTAATTCCTTGGATGTCAGCAATAGTCCATCCAAAATCCCTCTTGTGCTCCCTCAATACCCTCAACAGCTTCTCTACCTGCAATTAAGATAAAGCAGATGAAATTATCACAGGTAAAGTACCATTATCATTTAAAAATACATATTTCAAATTATCAGGTAATGGTTTCAATTCTAATTCAGGAGGCTGTTCAATTGATAGCTTCAGCTTAGGTCCCGTGGGGGTCTACAAAGTCTGAAACTTGCTCTGACGAGCCCTCATAGGCTTGCATGCCTCCAACAAGTGCACTGCTTCATCTATACCTTCCTGTGGATATGAAACTTCATTAGACATGCTTCCAATTAAAGATGCTTCTAAGGGATCATTAAACCTAGATATATTAAAATTTTCTTGACAACCATGATCAAAAGCATCAATAGAAAATCATGTGTCATCTCCCCTAGCATGTTTCATAGCTCGGAAGACATTAAAAACGACTTCCTCTTGACCATACCTAATGGTCAATTTACCTTCATCCACATCAGTTAGAGCCCTAGCTGTGGCTAAAAATGGTCTACCCAAAATCAGAGGGATTTCATAGTCCTCTACCATATCTAAAATAAGGAAACCAGCGGGGAAGATAAATTTATCGACCTTCACTAGGATATCCTCTACAATACCCCTAGGATATTTGATTGACCTATCAGCTAATTGCAAAGATATGGAGGTTGGTTTTGGCTCGTCCCCAAGGCCTAATCTCCTGAACACTACTAGTGGCATTAAGTTAATACTTGCACCAAGATCACATAATGCTCTAGCAAAGGAAATATGATCCATCTCACAAGGTAAGGTGAAACTCCCAGGGTCTTTAAGATTAGGGGGTAATTTGTTCAACAACACTGCAGAACACTCCTCACTCAGGTTCACTGTCTCAAATTCACCTAACTTTCTCTTGTTAGTGATAATATCTTTCAAGAACTTAGCATAGACAGGCATACCTTGAATAGCATCAAGAAAAGGAATATTAATTTCTAACTTCCTAAACATGTTCAGAAATTTAGAGAATTGAGCATAAAATTTATTTTTCTTGGCAACAGAAGGGAATGGAAGAGGTGGAGTCCTAGTTACTGCTTCAACTATGGACTCCCTTACCTTCTTACCTTTGGCGAGCCCTTGTTCCTCTGTTCTTTCCAGTCTTTCATCTTTCCCTTCTTCTTGACTCAGGTCCTCTGTTCCTTGAACCTTTTCAGCTACTTTCTCCTTAGCCTTCGCCAGCTCCTCCATGGACTTCCCAGACCTCAACGTGACTGCATGGACATCCTCCCTATGATTCCTTTCTGTGTTGCTCGGGAGGCTTCCAGGAGCCCTCGAATTCATTGCATTGGTTAGTTGACTCATCTGGGTTTCCAACTTTTAGAACCGGGAATCATTGTTCCGGTTCACTGTCTTCTACTCTTGCACCGCTGCCTTGTGCAGCTCACTATCCTCCTTCATCTGTGCCATCATAGTTAGCATCATCTGCTCTAGTTTGGAGGATGACTCTTATGGTGGTGCATTCTGGGGCTGCTGGTTTTGGTACTGCTGATTCTGAGACCTTTGCTGATACTGCTGGTTTTGAGGCCTTTGTTGATAGCCCTGTCCTTGAGGTCTTTGTTGATACCCAGAAGAACCCTGATTCTGCCCTTGGGGTTTCCAGGCCATGTTCGGGTGGTCTTTCCATCCTTCATCATAGGTTGAGGAGAACGGATCATAATTTGACTTCCTCTGGTTGCCCACAAAATTTGCAGTTTCTCCCTGAGGTTCTCTAATACCTTCAATGTAATCAATGGGATCTATGAGTGAAGGTACCTGCATGACATCCAACTTTCTTGTCATACTCTGCACAATCTGGTCCACCACTTTGTCCATTGAGGAAGACTCCACTGCATTGACCGTCCCCTTAGTTCATGCACCTCTTCTGCTGGACTGCCAGACTCTATTAGAAGTCATGAGGTTTAAGAGAGACACGTTGTTCTCTGGAGTCAATTGCACAAAAGACCCTCCAGCTGTTGAATCCAACTGACCTTGACTGACTTCATTCAGACTAGAGTAGAAAGTTTGTAGTTGCACCCATAGTGGTTGCCCATGATGTGGACACTGCCTCAGCAAATCAGAGAACATTTCACATGCATCCACCAATGTCTCATCACCTTGTTGGGAAAAGGTGTTAATGTCTGCCCTCACCTTTATTGTCTTCTTAGGTGGGAAGAATTGGTTCATAAAGGCATCCACTAACTGGTCCCATGTTCTGGTGCTCCCAGTGGGCATCTCACGTAGCCACTTACTTGCTTTATCCTTCAATGAGAAGGGGAAAAGCCGAAGACGCACTGCATCACTCGACACTCCATTATACCTGAATGTGTCACACAGCTTGAGAAACATTGTTAACTGTTCCAACGGATCCTCGTGTGCATTCCCATGGAATGGGTCACCTCTCATTAGGTTGATAACTGATGTCTTGATCTCAAATGTCGGGTTCATGACTGGTGGTGCGACAATGCTGCCTTCAATGCCTCGGAGAGATGGAGTTCCATACTCCATCAGTCCCCTTTGCCTTGGTGGTTCTTCCGGAGCAAACAGTGGGTTAAAGCCCGGAGGAACCCGATTCTGCTCCCTAATTGGGTTTTCATTCCTTGGCTGGATAGCTTCCCTTTGAATGTCATCCCGGTTATCTTCATTGTCTGAGTGATGACTCGAACCAGAATGATGACTTGAAGCGGAGTGATGACTCATAGCTTGCTTCCCTTGACGCTTCGCAATCCGAGCGTTTCTCTCGACCTCTGAAATATCTGCAGTCAACAAACTCGGAGAGGGATGAGACTGCAATTGCATACACAAAAGTAAATTAAATAATATAAATAGAAAATGAAATAGTCTTAATACGAATTATAAACGTATCAGAGTTGCCTTAGTTGTTCCCCGGCAACGACGCCATTAACTTGACACTCTGAGAATTAACCCTCAGAATGGTACGGCAAGCGTACCGGTCGTCAAGTAGTATTCGGGTTTAACTCCGAGATATCGTACCCAAGGGAGCAATTAAACAAGCACTTTAGTTAATTAATCCGATAATCAAGCTATTCCTATACTGGTGATTGGTTTGGTTTTGTAAAATGTAAATTCATGCAAGTACGAGATTATGTGAATGATTCGAAAATAAGCACAAAGTCACAGAATTGTAAATCAGAGATAAAAGGCGATCTAGGACTTTAACGGGGCTCGAATGTGATGAATGACTAAACAGGATTCGGTATACATTTGTAACTACTACTATTCCAATGGCAACGAGAATTCTCTCAATATAGTCCTAACCATCTCTCGATCGTATTAGGACCCTAACATACGCAGTCCACCTAATTATCTCTAATATAGGTGTAGAAAGGTATATAGCACTACGATTTATGAGTTCCTCTAACTTTCGGGTTTTACTCCTATAGTTATTGCACTCGTGTCAGTCTAACCGTATTCTGGCTTAGATTAAAACCCGAGTTGTCTAATTCCCAGTTCCTCTTCTTAACCTCATTTCTCAACTGTTGGTTAACAAGATTGAATCAAACATTTACGTGATCAAGGCAATGTAGCATTACGAGCGAAATTGAACAAACATCTTCCTAATACTAGTTTGGCAAATATACAATCGAATGCATTAACTCAATTCATCACATTCTTACCCTAGCCCTAGATCATGAGAGTTTAGTTCATGGCAAAGAGAGATGAACACAAGGCAAGGATTGAGACAATAACATTCATACTAATTGATGAAAGTAATAGGAATATCAAGTAGCAATCCAAACTACACAAAACCTTTGATGTAATCCTCGTATCTCTCTTTTTGATCTTCTCCAAGTGCTCTCCAATGTGTTTTTCCTCTCCAAAAACGTGCTCCCCTTGTAATTTCGTGATCTACCTTCTAAACCTAACTTTTGATTTAAATAGGGCCAAAAAAACGAGTCTGAAACGAAGTGGAAAAAGGCCTAGTCGCGCTGCGAGGGCCTGGGCCGCGGTCTGGTGGCTGAGGCTTTAGCAAACTAGAGAATCAGGAGGGTCTGGGCCGCGGTCTGGTCGGCGAGGCCGCCGCGGCCTGGAGGGTGGTCTGGTGGCCGAGACCGCCGCGGTCTGGAGGGTGGTCTGGTTGCCGAGACTTTAGCATTTTGACTTTTGGTATTTTTTTGCTCCAATTCTGTCCCGAATGTCCCAATTCCTCTGGAGATTGATCAACTGCACAAAACAAGAGAAATACTCATCAAACTTCACCATCCCGGGACTGAAAAGCTCAAGAATGTGGGCTAAAAACATCTCAAATAGATGTATTTTACGTTCACATCAGGGGGGATGGTAAGGCAGTGCAGTTCTCCACGACATCCTAGCACAGGGATGAAGAAAGGAGGGCATCACCGTAGGTTTCTCCGCTTTGACGCTTTCTATTTGAATAAGGACTTGTATGGTTCGTTAGGTTGGTTAATTTGGTTAGTTTGGTTTCGATTCTTGTAATGTTTTAGGATTTGGTTTTTAGGTCGTTTATTTTCTCGTTTCGTACCTTTGAAATGTCGGTAAGGGGATGTCCTAAGTTAGTATTTGCGAGAATAAGCGATATTTTTTCTACGGGTCCATGAGCGCCGGGTTGCCTACGGGCGACCAGAACACATATCTGGAACCCAGGGCTTATACGCCCTACCTTGAATGGTTTATTTTTACATTAATGCACTTCCCCGATTACTCGTTTAAAAAAAAGGGTCATCATTAGTAGTATTAGTATTTATCAGTATTTTTAGGTTACGATATTCAACTATAACTATCCCATACATCTACCTAATATATTCTTAAGATTAATTACTTTTTGTATATATAATTTTTGAATTGGTAGTACATTTTTAACCATCTAACATTTTATAACATTCAATAATAGTCTTTACAATTTGGTAAATACATTTTAATCCCCCTTATGAGTTGGTAACTGATCATTTAGTACCCCTTGTGTATTAGTAACCAAAAGCATTACACATCTTATGCATTGGTCACATATAATCAAAATGACGTAAACTTAACTAAATTTCGGTCTAGTGTGTTACCAACACATAAAGGGTACTAAATGAGTGTTACCAATACATAAAAGGTACAAAAGATAATTAACCCATATTCTTAAGTTGCTTCTTGCATGAGTATATTTGATAAATATAATTCATGCACGTCAACTTATATAAGATAAGCTGATGCTTTATCATTATCCTAATAATACACAATACTAAAACAGATATGCGCAAATAATTGATGTGTCTAGCTACGTCTAGTTCACTGCTTGAATATCGAAAATCATTGATCAAGACGGTCACCAATAATCAAGTGGAACTAAATATAACCCGATTCTAGTAATACTCAAGCATAGAACATAACATATAGATAGTGTGAATTATCTCGCTACACCTATATCAAATTCTATAACCCGATCATTTCGATTTTAATGTGGACGTCTTGGTTAGAATATGAATTACACAAGTCCACTAACTAGGGACTTAGTACTATTCAAACTATTCATCAAGTAAATCAATGATGAAATTTTATGTCTCAAATAGTCCCAACATGCACAATAAATCATACACCGATCCTAGATAGCTAGAACCAACAATTCACAAGGTAATCCACATCCAAAGAAATAAGTCACTCAAGGGCAATCTGCACCCGAAATCGTCAACTTAGCTTAGATCACACATGACATAAATCGCAATCACATGAAAACATTCAATCCTATATGGAATGAAACGATAAAATCAAGCATCCAAAATAGACACCAAACATATTAGGTAATGAATGTTACGAATAATATAAATCTAACACTTGATATTCGTCCAAGAGATCGAAAATCTTCATATATGAGTTCATGCCCAAAATTCCACATTTAGCATGCAATTAACAATCACACCCTATTTTCCCAAAAATAACTTATCTAAAACTTGATTGAACTTAATAAGTCACCCAAAATCAACTAGTTTAAGTCTTAAACATAAATGGGTCAAGAACTCGTACTATATAAAAATCCATCAACCAACACCATAATTAAATAACCTCATGTATTAATTATGTTTATATGTATTTACAATGACATCCATGGCTAGAAGTGACTACTCTTTAGCCGTGGAGCTAAAACACATGAAACCAAACTTTGAAAAGAACATTGAACTAAGAACATGGTGATATGAAGATAAACTAGTGCTAGGAATGATGTTCTTAGCTCAAATCCTTCAAAACAAGCTCAAAGTTGCTTCAACTCTTCAAAAATGGTCTTCACCCGAGCTTGGTATTGAGCTGTCTTTGGAGCTTGACTTTCTGCCTTTTGAAACCCCAACAAATGAAATGAATAGATGTTATAGATATAGCAGAGTGATAGCTTCAAGTAGGTAGATGGAACTCGCCGGATGATCACCGAAGTGGGGAGATCTGAGCTCCCAAAAATCACTAGTGACTCGCACCTAATCTAAAAAAATTAGTATGTCCTATCTCGAACTCGCGTAACACATTTGAAGACGCAAGTTGGATACTTTGATTCAGTGAAGGTGGGATCAGTTGCATTGTTGTGCAACCGGTGATAAAGCGGCTAGAAAGTGACCTCGTCGCACATGGATGGTGCATCATGCGATGCAACTACACTAGATTAACTATCTGGTGTGTGTGTGGAACAGAAGGAGCGTGAGCTCGCACTCAACAACTTGAGGTATGCTGATTTTCACCCCTGAAAGCACCGCATGTATAGATCTGTTGTATGCCTTCTATTTTTATCATTTTTACTCTTTTACTACTCATTCTCACTCCATCTGAATTTCGATTTACTTCGTAATTGTGTCAATATTTTCCAGACTATCTTCAATACTCGTCCAGACTATCGGTTGATGAACCGTAACACAACATCTATATAACTGTCGTACACTTTTGGATGGCTGAGAAACCGGGTCGGCCACGACAATCTTCTCTTTGGACGAAGTATGAATCGTACTCCACACCCCGTCTACGATTTTCAAGAAAATCGATTTCCCTAATCTGAAACACCGCCGAATTTTTTTGGCATCATACATCGGGGTATCTGCAAAGTAGTCGTAAATAAGCCGATCGTGAGCTCCTCCTTTTCTGCTTCTCCCGGACGGGGTTTGTCATACTTGTCTCGGCCTCCCTAACTTGTGCTCGTATGGACTCCAACATTTGTTGCTCGGCTTCGCGGGTCGTTGCACGTAACATTGCATAGTCCAATTCTCCAAGATCGTACTCGTCACTGCTCGATGAATCCATAAACACAATACGGTATCCGAACGAATAAAGAGAGAATTTTGTGGCTTTGAGAAAGAGTTGATAGACACTTTATGGGATTTGTTGTGTGGGGATGCAATGTATTTATAGATACAATTTCCATACTATTTTTTTTAATTCAAGTTTATATGGTCAAACGAATCTACTGACCCATGCGACGTGGCAGACCGCGCCTTTTCTGCTTCTGTTTGTCGAAATGTCACCACGTGTCGCGTTAGGATTCGTGTGGTCAACACCGCTTCAGTCGAATCGAAGAGCCTGCGAGTCTTCAGATTTGTAGACCGTTTAAAGCGGATTCTCCGAATCGACTAGAAAGGAGACTCAGATTCGACAAATCGGCGGAAAAAACAACAACTTTTTTTTTTCCGTTTCGACATACGATTAGACGGGCCCAAGAAGCCGTTGTAGATAGCTTTAGTCCTAATCTTTTTATATTTGTTTGAAGGGTAAACTACAAATGCATACCCTTAAGTATGCACGTTTAACCGATGATTACCCTGAAGTTTAAAGTTAACTGATGCATACCCTGGAGTTTCATGTATTAACCCATAACCCCTTCCGTCAATCAGATTGTAACTGTGAAGTATAGAAAGACCAAAATACCCTCAACTACTCTTCTTTATTACACAACCTGTCATAATTCAATTTTTAATTCTTTTTTCATCAATTTTTTTCTTTCTAAACCTTTTCCTTTGTTTACATTTTTTAATTTTTAATTCATCTCTTATTTATTTACAAATTTCATATTTTAATATAAATATATTTTTTAATTCATCTCTTATTTATTTAAAATTTTCAGGTTTTAATATAAATATATATTTTAATTCATCTCTTATTTATTTACAAATTTCAGATTAATTTTTTTAAAATTTCAGATTTTAATATAAATCTACTTTTTAATTCTTCTCTTATTTCTTTTTTTTAGAAAAACAACATTTTTTATTATTTCAAAAATCATTTTTTAAATTTTAAAAATCATGTTTTTATTTATAAAAAAACAATTTTATTTTTATTTATTTTAAAAAATCAATAATTTGTTCGTTTCACGTTTCACCCTTTAGTTTCTTTATTCGGACTCTCAAAACCCAGCAAGAAACATCTCCTCTCATGGAGGAAAGGAGTTATATCAGTCATTAAAAATTAATTAATAAACATTTCCTCTCACGATCTCAGCTTGCATGCATGGAATCTTGATCAGCAGAGATCTCACTAGTTATTTTCACAGCACAGGAAACAAACACAACACATAGACATGGCTATTTTATTCTAAGAAAAGCAAATTCACCATTTAATTTGCACTCTCCCTCCGCACCTCGCATTCCCATCTCCGATCCCTCGGTGTGCGGATAATATTTTCAAACCAAAATTCAAAAACCAAAAGGATAATGATTTCAGATCTGAAAAATAAAATCAAAATTCAAAGAACCAATTAAACAAAAGGATAATGTCTTCATGGGAAGAGTCAATTTCAATTTGCTTATAAAAAAACATCAGCAAATCCATGTTCAACAATCATACCTAAATCACCATATCCCCAGATCTCTAAACCCCCCAAAAAAGCATTACAATCAGAGGAGGAACCCCGACAGCACAATCACCTCGTCGGCCACCGCCGGAGCAGATCTGAAAAAGGAGTGCCAGATCCATTGACCTCGACATGGAGGGTTGCAGAAGAAGAAGATCAGGATAAAAGAAGAAGAGGGAGGTGGAGGAAGAGGAAAGCTAGAATGGGCGGCTAGTGTTTCGAAGGGGTCGCGGGTGGAGGAAGAAGAAAGCTCAAAGAAGTTGTGTGGTTGCTTTGGAGGCGGGGCTGCTGAGGAGTAAGAGAGAGAGTGAGAAGAAGAGGGGTTGGGGATGAGTGTTTCAGAGAGAGATTGAGGTTTTAATTATTTTTACTTTATCTTTTATATTTATTTATTATTTAATTGAATACATAAATGAATAAGGGCATTTTGAGTATTTTCTGAAAAATGAACAGTAAATAGACGAAAATAACTAACGACAAGGATTTTAGGTTAATACATGAAACTTCAGGATATGCATCAGTTAACTTTAAAATTTAGGATAATCATCGATTAAACGTACATACTTAATGATATGCATTTGTAGTTTACCATTGTTTGAATGTTCTATTTTTCTCTCACTTTCGTATTGGACATTTGGACTTACGCGCTTATTCCCGTATCCAAACGCTACGCTCAAATAATAGCAAGCAAGCGCCGTTGTTCAAACGTACCGCGAATTGAAGCAAAAACATAAATTTTCTTCTCACTCAAAATTTGCCGGGAAAATGGAGGTTGAGGATGGCCGGAGAATCGAAGAGACCGTGATCGACATACTGAAGAAATCCGATTTGGAAGAACTAACCGAATTCAAGGTCAGAATCAGAGCCGCGGAGCGCCTCGGGATCGACCTTAGTGGAATCGAGAAGAAGCGCTTGGTAAGAAGAGTTGTCGAATCTTTTCTTCTATCCACGGAGGAAACTGTCCAAGGGGTGGCCACTGAACCAGAAGAAGCCGGAGAAGGGCTGGAGGAAGATAGAGCCACGAAGCAGAAAGTAGAACCCAACGGTGTCCCGTACCGCGTCATTTGCAAGGTCAGTCCGAAACCCTAGCTCTCTGTTTCGCTCCTTGCAACTTACCAATAAGAAAGTGAAATTCGAGATACCAAAATAAAATTTATTGAGACTTGATTTCTTTGGTTGCTGAGAAAATGTGGGAATGTTGAAATAATTGGTATTGTAGCTGATGTAGTTAAGTGGAGTGTTCAATCAAATGAAGCCTAAAGTTTATGTCTTGGCTCATGGGGGATTCCCATCCTTAAAAGGACAGTTCAAACTTTCTGACTTATATGCAATTTATTGTTGTGTTAAGATTTCAATTTTATCAAGATTACTGTTAGATGATATGTGTTGATGTGAAGCTCTTTATTTCACTTCTTTTTTCTTTCCCTTAGTTTGGAATTAAGGGTCTGATTGGTTGAGCCGTGTTCCCTCCTTTTCCCACATTTCTCAAATGTGTATATGATTGATTAGGGGGATTTTTTTTAGTATTCAGATATAGAAGTTATAGAAGTACAATGATTTCAGATATAGAAGTTACTTACTATAAACCCTAAGTTTGCTCTCTAGGATTTAGAGAGAGGACTATGCCAATTCTTCTGAAGCTTCTAACAATACCGAAGTTGGCTTGTTTGTTTTGTTATCACTGGGGGATAACACTAATCATTGACATTTCTCATTCGGTGTTTGCTTATGGGATGTGAAACCCATGCTAACAATAGCACAAAAAAAGAAATAAGCTTTATGGCTCTCTTATTTTTATTAAATTGCTGTGATTGATTGGTATTGGTTTGATGTAGCTGTCAAATAGGAAGAGGGTGGTGGTAAATGGTGTCAAAGGCCAACATAATATATCAATTGGGGAATACCATGAACGAGGTGGAAATCAGTCCACAACTAGTAGAGGTAAATATTTTGTATCATCATTTTGCCCTTTTTATTATTAGTTCTCTTGTAAATCTTTTATTGGCCTGTTTTCTGGTATTTTCTGGTTTGGCTTAATATTTCATGGCATACCTGACATTTGTGTCATGATGAGTAAAAGAAAAAATGGAAGATTTTTTTAAAACATTATTGGCCCTTTATCTTCATTTTTTTACTAAATCATGTAATGACGATAACAAACATGTATTTTGCTTACCACGTCACTGTAAGGTTCAGAGTTGCTTCACAAATTATATTTTTCTGTGTAAATTAATTGTGTGGTAAAACGTTAATGATCCTCCTAATATATGTTCATATCAAACTTGAACTATCTTTCTAGTCGTCAGTGATCATCCAATTATTGGTTCCATTGTCATTGCCCTTAAATTTTAATAATCGTTAATTTGATATAGAATGACACTGGAAAATTTAGAGTTTGAATTTTTTGGAGTCGAAAACTTAAAGTCTATAATTTTTCAATGCCAGAATCCGGATTTCACTGCTAGACTATACTTGGGAATGTTGCTATTATCTATTAAGCTCATATGCCCGGTGAGGTGACAAGTGTTTGCTTCCATTTTTATTCTATTTCAATACAACATTTGTGTGGTTTAATGGCTCTGTATTTATATAATGCAATTGGATCAAGCATCCTATCAAAATGTTGCAAATCCAACTAAGAATAAACTCTACCCTACATGCTCTTTTAGAATATGCATAGTTCGTATTAGAAATGCATTTGTAGTAATAACTTGTTTGTCCTTCTTATTTAATGAATACATTTTTTGCATGTGCATTGCCCCTTTTGCATTTTTGTTCATTTTATCTTCAATTTATTCATAAAAGAAACTTGAGATAGGATTTAGGAGATATATGTGATGTCTTTCATAAAGAGATTTTTTGCCTAATACATGGGTGTGCAGGAAAATTTATAGATTTGAAGGTCTTTGTTGGAAGTTTAGTCGCTAATATTTTGGTGTCATTTTATATCAATAGCGATGCTGAAATTAAACAGCCGGAGCATAATTGGTGATTAAAAAGATAGTTAGGGGATCACGTTTTGTATGCATTCTAGTTGGAAGATCCTTGACGATAAAATAAATAGTTGGATGATTAAGTTTGCTATGGCCTATGATTTTATAGGTGGAGGATCATTAATAACTTAAGCCCAAGTGACCATTGGCAGAACAATCTTTTTATTGCTTTGTACAGGAAGTCAGGAAGAATTGGGCCTAAACATTACTTTTGTATCAATTTACCACTGTAAACTTTCCTTTTGTATCAATTTAGCCCAACTACGTTAAAAATGACGGGAAAACCTCTTCTTCTTTTCCTGTAAAGAAATGGAAATGCCCCTTGAATGAGTTTATTTTTTAAAAGTCCATGCTCCTTAAATATTCATTTTTTAAAATTTTCCGTTTTTTAAAACGTTGGTCTTTTTGACATTTCACGCAAAATTTAATTCTGTTTTGAATGGTGATACAAAAATAACGTTTAGGGTGGTGACTTGATACAAGTTTCAAAAAGTGTAGTGACATGATACAAGTTCCAAAAGAAACGTAGTGAAGTGTAATCCCCCCTATTCTTAATGTCCATATGTAGTTCCTATGATAGGGGGCGGTTGGTTACCTACCCAGGCAATCAATTAAATGGTTGATTATCTCTATATCCCTGGCACTTCCTTATCTTGATCCACTTTTATTTGTCAATTCATTGCAAGTCACCTTATCTGAAGCATTCATAGTTTTGTCAATCTAGTTTTGTTTCTTTTCATATTAAAACCCTTATTATGATGGCATTTTTTCAGGAATTAGCTTGACATCTGAACAATGGTCATCCCTCAAGACGTGTGTCCCAGCCATACAGGAAGCTGTCATGAAGATGGAAACCAAGTTAAGGTGAGAGACTATTTCTACGAGAACAATATATGGATATTTTGGATCTTGATTTCTTCACATCAAACATCAAAATGCCGCTCATGTTAGATAGGATAATTGCACGGTTCCACGAGTTTAGGATGTATATTATTGTATATTATAGGGTTAGCGTTCGATACCTACTGGTTAGAACTTTGTTACCTATTTAGTGTATATTATTCGTTGTGTATGCATGTTGATGCTCCCAATTTTGATTAATCCAGAGTTTTTTCAGCCTCAAAAGTGTTTTCTAGTGACTACTTTTGCTTGATAGAAATTTGAATCTGGCTGATTTGACTGACCTGTATCATCCGATCAAATATGCTGTAGATTTTCTGAACTTTGTATGCAAAATGAGGATTCACATAGTTCCGCGACTGCTTTCACTCCCGAGCTTGTCCTTTTTGACACCACTCGATTTGATGGAAAAAATTACCATTGCTGGGCACAACGGATGGAACTGCTCTTGAAGCAACTAAAGATTGCATATGTGCTCACTGAACCATACCCAAGCTTGTCTCCAAACTCAGAAACTAGCATTGAAGAGTGGGCTCAAAGCAAAGCAGCCGAACAGAAGTGGAGGAACGATGACTATGTCTGTTTTCGTAATATTTTGAGCTCTTTATCTGATCATCTTTTTTATCAATACTCGAGCAAAACCAAGAGTGCCAAAGAACTGTGGGAGGAGCTGAAATTGGTGTATCTGTACGAGGAGCATGGAACAAAAAGATCACAGGTAAAGAAGTACTTGGAATTTCAGATGGTCGATGGAAGACCTGTTCTTGAGCAGGCGCAAGAGCTGAACAACATTGCAGATTCCATAGTTGCGGCTGGGATTCCAATAGTGGAGAGTTTCCATGTGAGTAGTATCATTTCAAAGCTTCCCTTATCTTGGAAGGATTTCTATATTAGGTTGGTGCGTGAGGATAATCTGTCATTCTTGGCTCTGATGGATCATTTGAAGTTAGAGGAGGAGTCCAGAAACCAAAACAAGCAGCGTCCTGTAAACTTGCATAAACTAGGACCAAGGGTTGTTGATGTGAAGAAGCAAAGCATGAGTTGCAAACAAGAATCAGATGCAGATGTAGTTTGCTACAGATGCGGCAATAAAGGGCACAAAGCCAGATTCTGCTGGACCAATGTTTGAGGCCCATGGACATTTGTGTCTATTATGATTTCTCAAGAGTAAAGACCGGCCTTTGAAAATTTGCAATGGATTTTGATTATTTCATGTCAATGGTGGTTTGTAAGTTTGAGGGAACTGGGAAGATCGTGTTTCCCCTTTGTATAACTTATACATAATCTACCAATCCATCATGGAGCTTTGAGCCTTGAACCATAAGGACGGAAGATCATTGATACGGTGTTTTTGGTTAATTTATGGATTGGGCCTTGTCTAAGTTTACAATTTATGTCTTTTAAGTTAAATGGGCTATATGTCTGATATTTTGGAATGAAAAAGCAGACTCTAAGAACAGTTCAAACGTGTATTCTCTCCTCTCCTTCTCTCTATACTTCCTCTCTCAATTCCTCTCTCTTCTCAACCCTAGGGTTTATCAATCCTAATTCGTGGCTGCTACAAATCGACTCGTATAATTGGTATTAGAGACCGATCTACCGGCACCATGACCATCAAAGGCTCGCCTAGACAATTACAGGATGATCTGGCAGCAATCAATAGTGAGGTCCTCCATATCAAGGACTCTGTAAGCAATCTTGAATCCAAAATCGCTGATCACTTCCCTCATCGGAGTCCTCGTTTCCAAGATATCGGACTCACCTCACCGGGCATACTCTACGGTCCCACTTTCCCCACTTCTTAGGTCGTCCATTTCTGCACCTCAATGTTAGCCTTTGATATTGGGCGTTCCTCCTGACATCCCTCTAGACCCTCCGGTAAGAAGATAGCGTCGGATGAGGAAAACACCCCACTTTGATGATTATAAGTTTACAAGATGGGCTTAAATTTGAACAATTTTACTTGGCGGAAAACATACCTGAAGATGATATGGTGAAGGAAGCTAAGTTGGGCTTTCAAGATGCGGATGCATCACTTCGGCATCATATGCATTTCTTGCAACAACTTAAGGCTCAAGGTCTCACAACCATCCCATGGAAGGACTATTTGGCTGCTCTGCATCCCCGATTCACTAATGGCGAGTACACAGACTATATGTCCGGATTGGCTCATTTGGGGCAATATGGGTCAGCGGACGATTACTTCCAAGCTTTTCAGGGAATCGTGGCTCAATTGAGTTTATCATATAGAGATTCTTTGGCAATGTTTCTGAGCAATCTACAACCCGGGAATGAAGATATCCGAATGCACTTTCCCAAAGACATACACCAAGCCCCGTTGATGGTAAAACGCTTAGTAAAGAGGTTGTCCACCTCCACGAAACCCAAATTTTCCACCCTTTACACCACATATTCACCAACCTTTTTCTCGATTGTCCACCCAACCAACCACAAACAAGCCAGACTCTTCTATTGTTCATCCCAAACCCAATTTCCCACCCACCACACCAACCTTTATACCAGGTTCAAAAGCTCATACTCAAACTCAAAGGCAGCTCAGGGAGGAACGGTTTCGAAAAGGGTCTTTCTATTTGGTGCAAAGAGAAATTCTCTCGCGACCACCGATGCATTAAATCTCAGTTGTTTCCTATGTTTCTCAATGATAACAGTGGTCACCAATCTGTTGGAGATGAATTTGAGGACTGCTTGCCATTTTGGACCTTGATCCAGATGGAGAGGATATGGTTACTACAAGCCAACCTCACATTTACCTCTATGCCTTGCACGACATGTCGGGTATTCAAACCATGAAGATTTGTGGTTCCTTTTGCTCACAATCAACTATAATTCTAGTGGATTCCGGAAGAACTCACAACTTTATCCATGATACGCGTTTGAATCATCGTCCACTTCCCACCCAATCTGTCTGTGTCTCAGTTGCTAATGGGACACTCGAACTTTGGGGTGTCGTTGTGCTGACCTCTCATGGACAATGCAAGGGACTTTTATTCTCCTATGTTTTTTTGGTTTCACCGATTCAAGGATGCGATATTGTTCTTACTATTCAATGGCTTGCTACTTTAGGCCCTACATCGTGGGACTTTGCTTCCCTGACTATGGAGTTCACACTTTCGGGCTCTTGGGTCCGTCTCCATGGTTTAAGATCAGCTGAAATTTCTTGGTCTTCTCCGCGTTAATGTAACACGCTCTCGAATTCGACTCGCTCTGGTAAGCTACACTTCATCTCAATTGTTCTCCCTAGCTCACCGTCTTTGTCTTTTCAAGACAATGATCAAACTCCTTTGCCAAGTGCCATTGAAGCACTGTTACTAGAATTTTTGATGCTTTTTGATCCTCCATCGGGTCTTCTACCTCTCAGGACCCATGATCATGCCATCACACTCATGCCAAACGCCAAGCCGGTTAAGATACGTCCATATCGCTATCTTGCAATGCAAAAGTCTGAGAATGAGAAAATGGTTGCTGAATTATTGCATACATGCATTATTCGTCAACAAATTTTTCGCTTTCCCGTTATCTTGGTGCAAGAATAAAGATATTTCTTGACGATTGTGCATAGATTATCGTCGTCTAAATTCCATAACAGTTCAAGATAAATTCCCAATTCCATTGGTTGATGACTTATTGTATGAATTACAAGGAGCTTCTTATTTTTCTAAACTCGACTTGCGATTTGGTTTCCACCAGATTCGGATGGAGGGCGAAGGTGTTTCCAAGACGGATTTTTGCACTCACTCAGGTCACTACAGGTTCTTGGTCATGTTGTTCGGCCTCAAAAATTCCCCATCGATGTTTCAGTTGCTTATGAATTTGCTCTGAGTATTCATGCTCGTGTTTTTTGACGACATTCTTGTGTATTCTCGGGCCCTCTCAGACCATGCTCAACATCTTCATTATGTTTTTGAGATATTGCAGCGGGGACACCTATCTCTGAAATGCTCTAAATGTGTCTTTGCTTCTCTAGAAGTCGAGTACCTTGGTCATGTCATCTCCCTTGGTGGTGTCGCCATAGATGCCAGAAAAGTGGATTGTGTTCTCAATTGGCCGATACCCACTACTCTGAAATAGTTTTGTGGTTATCTCGATCTCACCAATTATTACCAAAAATTCATTCTCAATTATGGAACTATTGCTCGTCCTTTGACTAGCATGTTAAAAAAGGATTGCTTTGAATGGTCTGAAGCTGCAAATTTGGCCTTCAATCAACTTAAGGATGCCATCTTTGCAGCTCCAGTACTTTGTTTGCCTGATTTCGACCACCCTTTTGTAGTGGAGAACGATGCCTCTAGCTTTGGGGTCGGGGCCGTTCTCTCCCAACATATGCGTCCTATACCATATTTCAGAAAGGCTTTGGGACCTCGCCACCAAACACTGTCCGTGTATGACAAATATATGTTAGGCATCTTGCTCGTCGTGAAACGTTGGCATTTTTATTTTATTGGGCGTCACTTCATTATCAAAAATGACCACTAGAGCCTTTGGTTCTTGCTTGACCAGCGCACGAGTAAACCTGCCCAAATGAATTGGGTCATCAAGATGATGGGATATGATTATGAAGTGCAATTTCTTAAATGACTTACCAATGTGGTGGTTGATTCATTGTCTCAAAAGCCTGCACCTGGCTCTGTTTTTTCCATCTCCATAATCTCCTCTAACTTGCTATAGAAAATTGCTTCTTTCTGGACCAAAGATCCTAAGTTGAACACTCTTAGCTCTAAGCTACAAGCTCATCCTATTCTTTCAAATGGATACTACTTTTGGCTCAACAACCAACTGTTCCGTAAAACAAAATTACTTGTGGGGAAAGATATGGCTCTACGTAATGAGATCTTATGTTATTTCCTTGTATCTACCATGGGTGGCCACTCAGGAAATGTAAGAACCGCCTTCGGTCGACATCGGTCAAACCGATGGAAATCGGGAAGAGTTGACTTTTTGTCAAAAAAGTCAACCGACGACTCCGGGAGTCATTCGGGACCTACCCGGGACCCAAAAAGCTTAGCCGTTGTTACGGTTAGCTTAGTTGGGTCATTTCCCTTCAAATAAGTGTTTTTGCGAAAAAATCAATTTCAGGTCAAACGAGGTCGAATTAGGGTTTTATCGGATTAATTAATTGGGCTGAGATATTTGTGAGTGGAGATGGACCCCACATGGACACATGTCCCTAAGCCCATGAAGGAGAGAAAAGGAAGGTGAGAAAGTCACTTTTGTCCCTACCTTTTTGCAAAAAGGGGTTTTGGTCAAAAGGGGCAAAATGGACATTTCTCTTCAAGGTTAAAGGCCATATAGGAGCAAAATCAACTCATATTTTTGAGCTTGGCCGAAATTCACTAGAGAGAGAGGGTGGAGCTTCATTGTTGAAGAAGGAGAAGAAGAGAAGAAAAGGAGGCTTTTTGCTTGATTCCACCACCAAAATTCTTCATTTCTTCCATATTTCTCATCCTCTACTCTTTTCCTAAGGTAAGAACTCATTTAAATCCTCTTTTGATGAACTTTGGGTCATGGGTTTTGTTGGGAGTTCATGAACTAAGCTTGGGTGTTGTGGGTTTGGAGTTCCTCCTTGTTAAATTGATGGATTATGGTGGAAAGTGGAGGATTGTAATGGAAATGGATTGAGTTTTGTTAATTTGATGAAACCCAACATTGGGTCTTGGAGTTTTTGGGGCTGAATTTTGAGGTTATGGAGCTTAACAATGGAGTTTTGGAGGTTTGGATTCGTTGGGACGAAGTTGAAGGAAGAAGGAGGAGTCTGTCCAGACCCGTCACGGATCTGTGACGTCGACCGTGACGGCGCACGTCACGGCTCTGTGACGGCGCACGTCACGGCTCCGTGACCCAAACCGTGACGGAGCCCGTCAAGGCTCCGTGACCCTCTCCGTGATGGAGCAGAATTGGACCTTTCCAAGTCGATTTCATTGATATCGAGTAATTAGGAAGGTTATCTATAACTGAATGTTTTGGGGGTTAGGTTGGGTGTTTTCTCTTTAAACCACCCTTGAATTATTATTAAATCTCGTGTTACTTTGTGATCTTAGACGTTGTTCCCGATCGCGACGGAGGAGGCTATTAGGCGGTTCGTGGGTGTTCGACTTGGATCGCAGTTGAGGTAGGGAAAAGTAGCGAATACCGGTTTAATTGCGGAAAGTTACTAGAATTGCATATAGGATATAAGTAACCGGAGAAATTGTAGAATCACATGTAGGATGTGAATAACTAGTGTGGATTCACTTGCAGGTCATGTCGTGCCTGTAGGTTTGGGACTTGCCGCGCTGTAGAATTGCATGTGGGCCATGTCGTGCCCGTAGGATTGTGTGATGGTTGCGCTTTGTTTGTGATTAGTAGCCTTGGAATGATTGGTTTGTGGTATGTTCCGTTGTTAAATTAATGGTCACGATATGCTATGAGAATGTGGTGAATGTTATTGTTGAACTATTGCCTTGTGACATGTTTGAGGTGTTGTATGTGGGTGAACTTCGTGCGTGGTGGGAATTGATGACTAAGACGGCATACTATCGTTTTGTGATGAGGTACGTCTGCCTTCCGACGAGATGTCGGTAAAATGTGTTGACCGATGCTGAGTGTTCCGATATGATATGTTTCACCCCGATGTTGTGTGTCTGGGAAGATATCTAAGATGATGCTGTGTTCCGGTATGATATGTTTGTATGAGTTTTACCCCGATGTTGTGTGTCCGGGAAGATATCTAGACCGATGTTGTGTTCCGGTATGATATGTTTGTATGAGTTTCACCCCGATGTTGTGTGTCCGGGAAGATATCTAGACCGATGATGTGTTCCGGTATGATATGTTTGTATGAGTTTCACCCCGATACTGTGTGTCCGGAAGATATCTAGGCCGATTGTGTTCCGGTATGATATGTTTGAGCCATGCGGCGTGATCCGGCGTATCATTGGATAGTTACCGTATGTCCTATGGCATCGGGTTTGAATTGTGTTTGCAATTGGCGTCGCTGTAGATAGTTTCGCTGTATGTGTGTTTCTTTGACTTGGATCCAGTGTCGATAATTGTGTTTTTCATACTTGTTTTCGTTAGTTGTTGTTGCCTGACTAGTGTGCCATATTTGGACGGGTATCCGTGGTGGTGAGCGGAATGCTCATCCCCTTTACTACTTTTTCCTATTGAGTGAAATGCTCATCCCCTTAACCACTGTTACAGGTTTCGTTCGTGAGTTGGAGTAGAGGGCGTCTCGAAGCTAGGGAGCTTGTAGCGAGAGTCCTAGTCCTGAATTGTCTAGAGACGTATTCACTTTTGTACCAAACTCTTCTTATTTTGGATTTCGAGCATTTGAACTGTGTTATTGAACTTACTAATTTTTAATTATTTATTTGGAGTGTCATTTTGTGTTAAATTATTTTCATTATTATTAATTTCGGTTCACGTCTCGAGTCCGGTCAAAACCGGATTTGGGTCGTGACAGGAAAACATGTTTCCTACAAAAGAATTTCGGCACACCTCTACTGGAAGAAACTATGAAATGACGTCCGAGTATTTGTGATAACATGTGAAATTTATCAGAGGCACAAATTTGATCTAGCTGTATCCCCAGACCTGCTACGACCACTTTCAATCCTGTCCAAATCTTGGGTCGATATTTCCATGGATTTTATAGACGACCTTCCTCATTCCCACGGTTTTGAAGTCATGTTCATTGTGGTTGACAAACTCACCAAGTCGACACAGTTCATGCCTCTTAAACACCCATACCCTGCTCTATCGGTGGCTGAAACATTCCTTGATAACGTCTTCAAGCTTCACGGGATGCCTCAAAACATTGTAAGTGATCGTGACAAAGCCTCTATCAGTTCGTTTTGGAAGGATCTGTGTTACCTCCAGCATGTACAGCTGAATATGTCTTCCGCTAGCCATCCTCACACGGCCGGCCAGACAAAGGTGGTGAATCGAGGCCTCGAAACATACCTTAGGTGTATGTGTAGCGACTCGCCCAAGTGGATACCATTGGCGGAATGGTGGTATAACTCCACCTTCCACACTTCCATCAATACGACTCCATACGAGGCACTCTATGGACACGCTCCACCATCCTTGATCCCTTACATAACCGGCAGCACAGAGGTAGCTACTATGGATCGCAGTCTCATTGTCATGGAGGACGCACTAAAATTGCTGAAATTCCATCTATCTAGAGCACAAAACATGATGAAAAGCCAAGCCAGTCATCACAAGTCTGATCATTCCTTCGAGGATGGCAATTGGGTGTACACTAAGCTCCAACCATATCTCCAATCTTCAGTGGCTCGTCGCACAAACCAAAACTCAGCCCAAAGTTCTATGGCTCTTTCTTGGTGCTTCGACTGATCGATTATGTCACATACATTCTGGACCTTCATGCATGTTCGAAAGTCCACCCTATATTTCATGTCTCACAGTTGAAAAAGCACATTGGGTCTGAGACGGCACAATTCACTCTTCTTACGATATCCTTAGATGGTTCCTTGATTAAGTCTCCTCTCCATGTCATCGATCGTCGTGTGGTGAAAAGGGGAAACAGAGCTAATACTAAGGTTCTGGTCCAGTGGAAAGACTCCTTCCCAAAAGTCGCAACTTGGGAATTTCTTCACGATTTGCAGGCCAAGTTCCCCGATTTCAACGTCGATTCGTGAGGACACAAATGCTCTCGAAAAAGGGAGTAATGATGCGGTTCTGTAGGTTAAATCTTGGATTAGGTCTTGTCTATGTTTACAATTTATGTTTTTAAGTTAAATGGGTTATATGTATAGCCAACCCATGGCCTGTTACTGTACTTCTCTCTTGTTGCTACATATGTCTGATATTTTGGAATGAAATAGCAGACTCCAAGAACAGTCCAACCGCGTACTCTCTCTCTCTCTCTCTCAACCGTAGGGTTTATCAATCCTAATTTCGTCGCTGCTACAAATCGACTCGTATCAATCATGTCCTTGAACATATAAACTCCAGTTAGGAATGACTTGTCTAAATCCGTTGTTATGTTGTGAGGATGACTGAGTTAATGTTAGAAGATTAATGAAAATCTTTGACCATTTTTTATGATTTTTCATAAGGATAGCTGCTAAAATCACATTATGCAATGTCTATGTGCGAAAAACTACATTATGTATTGTCCACACGTTAAACTACTTTTGTATTATACACGTGCGAAAAACTATATTAAATGTTGTCCACGTCTCTAATTTTAACGAAATATTCCGAATTTGTAAACACACGAAACAGTACAGCTTAACAGCGTGGATAATATATAATATAATGTTTGCATGTGGACAATACATAATGTAATTTTTAGCATCAACCTTTTTTCATATAGTGGATTTTAATATGTTTTAGATGAATTTAATAACAATTTGGATGTTATAAAGAAACAGAAGGAATTGCTAGACTATAAATCTGAAATGATTAACGAAAGAAAAAGGAAAATATGATAAATTTTGGAAGGTTAATTTGTCCAAATTTTTTGTACATATTAGTCAACCTAGATATTAATTTTTTTTATAAGAAAGGGATTTGTTTATCCTTGAAGTGGAGAACATTATAAAGAAGGAGCCGATCAATCGAAGGATCGGGTTAAGAATAAAGGAGGGGAAGAGGGTAGAGGGAGGAAGGAGTCACCACCAGCGACGTCCATGGCCGTAGACCATGACGTCGCTGGGAGACGAAGAAGAAGGGGTGAGAGGTTCAGAGGCAATTAGGTCATTTAGACAGATAGACCACTATGAGAATATTTGATGTATTATACCATATGTTGTTGATATTATGTCAGATTGTTTTTTGGTATGTCAACTAAATTTTCTAGGATGGGATATTGATAAATCGAGAAGATGATTATTTTTTTTTTTGAAAATGAAACTATATTATAGAAATTTAAACCGTTCAACAGGCTACTTATAGAAATTTACTAGAACTTGGTGAATTATGTCAGCCTCCCACGGATAGACGTGAGGGTGAGGGCCTCTTAAGTTGAAAGATATACGGTGGTGCCAGCTCCACCCTGAGCATGGTGACCGGGAAGTATCATTCCAGTCACCCACCCTCAGGCCTTCATTTGAATAGCACCATCGCGGCAATGATAAGCCCAACGCTGCCACAAAGAATCGCGCCACCGTGACTCCAAGAGACCACACCACCGCGGCGACGACAAGAAGATGATATGTCAACACACGGTCTCCCGCTTCAATTTTTGTTAATTCATATATAACCTCCACATTCTACTAAAAGCTAACTGTGTTACGGTTCCTATTGTCAGAAATTTTGGAATGTCTCATCTTCATTTGTGCACTCTCCAGCCTTTCATTTCACTACTTTCAATCTGCCATCAATATGATGGTCCTAAAATTCACACAGGTTTAGACAACTTGAGATTTGCAGCTAAACTAACTTGTTTTGGTCAAGACTTAAAAGCTATCCAATATTTGTAGGGGTGTTTAATTATAGGTTAATTATCATGTTTATATTAATGATTTGTTTATTAATACTAGAATTCTCGTTGATAGCTATCGTACGAATCTTTTGACTTGCAATTTGCAAACGATCACTTCACTAATTTTCTCATTCACAATATTGTCCCAGTCCCACCTATCTTCTCACTAACAGATTGTTATCTTCGGGAATGTTCAAGTAACACTGTTACACAGAGACGAAAATTGTTTTTCAACATATGATTTGCACTTTTGTTATCATAAATTTACACAATCTTATAGCCATCGGAGGAGGATTTTGGTCATTTAAGTATTCACTTTATGACTTAATAATGTTCTCCATTCAAAAGTGAATAATTATCACATTAATGTGATATTAATGGGTCGGTCCAATGGAGATTCTCCCCACCTGTTGACTCTAATCCAATCAACTTACTCATTTAAGCGTTTCAAAAAAAAACTAACTCATTTAACACATTTCTTTATTTAAATCTCTCATAAAATTTCCATAAGGAAAAAGATATAAAATAGCCCCAAATATGACGGGGTCTCCTCCTCTGTTAAGGTTTCTTTTGAGCCGCCTCTAACCACCGCGTTGTTGACTCCCTCTCGTCACCAACGATATACATCCCGATCAGTGGCGCATCTAGGTTTTTAGACAAGTGGGGCACAAATCTTTTTTATAATACTACTATATAACGCTAAAATATGTATTTAAATTTTAGTATCATATAAAAAACAATAATGACTATTACTACAATACACGATGTTAATATTTCATATTTTGAGAATGTTATAAAATACTTTGACAATATGCTATTTTTTTCTCGATGTATACAAACTAACTATGACTCATCCATTACTCTCGTGTTCGATTTCCTCTTTTTCTCATCACTGATCTATTAATACGGTACGATTTTTTTAAACATCTCACCGCGACTAATAATTTATAGATTATCAAATTCATAACTCTAACTTATAATCGATTCAAACCTTAAATAATATCTTAAATATGATTAGACTTTGGAACATTAACTGAAATTAATAAATGTAAATATTATATTATATAAAACAATCATAATTGTTGTAAATTATTATAATAAAATAGAAATTTAAATGTACATAATTAAGAAATAGGAAAAACATAGTTCAAAACTAAATATTTATTGAAGGATATTAAATAAATTAAGTGTTTACTTAATTGATTGGGGGCACAGAATCGAGGAAAAGTAAATATAGAAGAAGAGAATTTTAAATATTAAGTAATTTTTTAAAGAAATAGGAAACTGAGGGGGGCACGTGTCCCCCTGGACCCTTCATAGGTCTGCATCTGCAACTCTGATGGTTTGCAACTTTGAAGGTTTGTCTGACTCACTCTGACATCAATCCATCTCCCCGCCTCGGAGCCCTTGACTTTTTCGTGTCGGATCTTCTCCCCTAATCAATCTCCGTCGTCTCTGAAGCCGCTACTGGCACGTCCACCTCTTTGGCCTCCACCGATGCACCCTCCTCGAACTCTCTCTCGGTTCTGGATCAGGCTAATCAGTTGGGTTTGTTTTCTTTTTTGCAAAGTTAATGACTAGTGAGTAGAGATTCCGGGACTTTGAATGGGAAAGAACCCTGAATCACGTATACCCTTCCATTAAAATTGTCGAATTCAAGTTCGGTTGCCCTTCTTACAACGAAAAGAGTCATCTCTATGAGATCAAGCAGCGTTTAGGCACCACTTTGAGCGATTCTCTTCAGTTCATGCGCTTCAATTTCATCCAGCTACTATGCTTTTTCAAAGCCGATTCTTTTTCTAAGGTTAACGGTCACTATGTTTTAGAGTTTTTTAAGCAAAGGCCATCTGATACTTTGACCGTTGTAATAACTCTTTTTTTAATATTAATAATATCTACACCTTTTGTTCGAATAAAAAGATGACAAATTAATTTTGGAATGAAACTCAATTATAAGATGGAGTAAAACAAACGTGAAAAATAAAGATACAGTTTAAAACCTCTGTAAACAAACAAATAGAAAGCATCAAAACAATGTGCAAGAAAAAGAAGTATGAACCATAGATGAAGAAAAGGGTTTTAGAAATGTGTGATGTTTGTTCAAGTTGTGTGGATGTGAGAAGAAAAGGCTTTGATTTGACCACCAACAAACCGACACCCATTCTTCACATGCCTTGCCAATTTGCTTTTGTGCTATGCGTTTCCATGACTTTTAAACCAAAGAATAAAAACACATGCTTTCATTTCACAAGCAAATATGGTTCTTTGGTTTCCAAGACAGAAAAGAAATGGCCCCAATCACATGTGAATCAAAACCTGAAAACAACCCCTTCCAAGTGTCTCTAGTGATGGTGGACCTAAACTAAACTTTGGGTACAAACACGCTCCATTTTGAAAGTAAAAAAAAAACACGACATATCCATGACCTCGTATTTTCGAATTGCCACCGACAATTTCAAAATATGGGTTACATATACCAAGTTCATTCAAAAAGTCAATCTTGTTAGTCGGGTGTACTTTAATGGGTCTATGCCGACCTAATCTTCTTCCTATCCGGTGGCGGCGGTTTTCTTGTCATGCAAGTTGTAAATCCCCACAGACCATACATTTATTTTTGTTGGCTAGTGCTTCATTGGTGCATAATTCTTGCTCACATTTTTCACGGGCCGTCCTTTCCTTGGACACATGTAACTGTGTGTGCTAGATATTATTGACTTTGTGCCTATTAGCATATTATCGCTAGACAAGGAAGATATTGTACCAAGCCAAAGTAAAGAGGATGGAGATACCTCAGTTTTGCTTTAAAGGGATGACCTTGAGTCCAGTTGAGAATCCCTTCTTTCCTCCTTTTTCATGCCATTCGCAAAACACACACCCGTTTGTTTCCTGAGAGAACAAACCAGAATATAAGATTCTTACGTTCAATCTGCAAATTACTTTACTTAGCTTTTCCTATTTAAAGCAAGATCAAAATGAACCATAAACATACTTTTACTTTGTAATGAAACAAATGGATTCATCTTTCTCAGCATATCCATCGGTCAAGGAAAGAGAGCATTCCAGGCCAAACCAGCCCAATGATGGTAAGAAACTTGCCAGAGCTGAATGTTCCCTTCTCATTCAGAAAATCTATGTCAATACAGTCTAGTTGCAACTAGTAGCATAACCAATCAAAGAGTTCAGCATGCAAAATAAACAGTAAACTCAAGTGTGTACAATCTCATAACCAAAATTGGAAAAAAGGTGAAGAAATCAGCATTGGAAGAACAAAACAAATTTATATGAACTTCTGTTTAACCAACAATCATAAGGTTGGTTAAGACTTACAAGTTCAATTCACTTGGGAAGAATAATTAACTTCCTCGTGACAGAATATGTATACCAAAAATATAGAAAATTTGCTGCCCTACTTGTCAATAGGAGGTTATTTTCTACTTCTAGTTCTAGCTTTGCGCTGCTGTTCCCTTGAGGAGAAGCATTCAAAAGGGCGCTCCACTACATATACAGCCTATCCACTATGTTATGTAGCATCACCCAACAGATGATAATGGCTATGAGGAGCTAGATTCTCTGGAAAACGCTGCTACCAACTTTTCTTTAGTTAGCTGCTCAGATCCTTGAGACTTGACAACAAATGTATGGAACACCGTATCATTCGCAGCAGCAAGCTTAGACTCGAGAACATTAACCTGTGACTCCTTAAATGCTTGGATGACTTTTGATGCAGGGTGTGAGTCTAACGGGCAGCTCACCCTTACAACAACCTCGTCATGTGAAGCTTGAATATCAACATGTGGAGTGGGGTTTTGGTTTTCTGATGTGGCCTCCATAGCCGAAACATCTCTTGAGGTGCTCCCCAGTTTCTCTTTCTCCTCCTCCATGACTTTAAGCTTTGCTTGAAGCTCGTTGATATAAGCAATGGCATCCCCTAATAATGACGCTTTATCCATCTTGGAAATGTTTGGCACAACAGCCCTTAATGCATAGAAGCGCTGGTTGAGCTTCTCTCTTCGCTGCCTCTCTGCCTCTACATGATTCAGGGGCTCTTCCCTTCCATTTGCAGGCTTCCTTCCCCGCTTACGTGGCTTCCTCTCGTCCACTGTGCTTGGCGTCTCTTCCTTGCACGAAGCTTCAATATCCGAATGCTCAGATTCAGCAATCATAGAAGGCCTCGAAGTAGCCCCTGAGAAATCTATCTGCATCTGCTTTTGAAGCTGCGGTGGCTGGTAGTGGTTAAGCCGAAAGTCCTGTCCCTGAACCCCCTTAATATTAGCTGCAGCGGTTTGAGAACCATAACTCATAGCCCAAACTGGAGCATGATCGCCATTTCTGTTTCCTGGAAACACAACCCTGTTCCCATTGGCATAAGAATCCCAGGCTGATCTGTCGTCCATCTTCCGGATAGCCAGTTTCTCCCTGTAGTGAGTCCGACTAGAGTTGGCATTCAGATCCTGCCCAAAGATCTTGGCAATCCTGTCTGGTCTCTCCGGAACAGCTAAATTGGGAAAAGGGATACTTTCGCCCTTGTCATTCACCACAGGTACTGGTACGCCTGGCATGGGCTTAACCCTTACAAGAGAGGAGTGAGTCGAAAACCACATCCTGACTGACTGCAACAACTCTACACTCTCAGGAACAGATCTCACTGACCCCAATTCCACAATTCCAACATCAGTAGGGACCATAACAATGGTCTGAATGCCCGCTGACTTGGCAAGAAACGATCTGAAACAGTAATCAACAGAGGACTTGAGGGCATCAGTGATCCAAACATGCTTCCCGGAGGCAAAGCACTTCCCCGGGCCGCCCTCCCAGCGAGGGAAGGAGAAGTACATGGATGCCAGAAAGAACATCTCAGTGTCTGTGACCTGGTCCAATCCCAGAGCATAATTCTCCTCCTCAGAACCCCCAAACAATGTGTGCAGTTTCTGGAGCACCCTCTTCCTCATCCTCTGCTGGGACTGGTCCTCGAGCCTGAGGTTGAGGATTTGAGTGGCCTCAGACTCCTCCCCCTCGTTAGGCTCCCGGCATGACCCATCACCCCAACCAAGTACCCAATCACCAGACTTGGACCTTGAAATTTGCCAGAAAATTGCATAGTTCCAGCTGAAATTGGAGGCGTTGGGCATCTCCACAAGATCGGACAGCTTCTTCTGCAGATTCTCGTCACTTCCAAGAGCCGTTAACAGGTTCTCGTTTGAAACGGAAGCGGACATCAAATAATCGAAAGCTCGAGTGCCCAGAACCGCAGCCACCATGGCCTTATCTTCATCATTCCACACCCCACCTCCCATACCCACCTCCATCTTCATCTCCGAAAACCCAGAAATCAAACACGAGACAAAAAAAAAGCTTGAATCTTTACTACCCAGATCAAGTCACGGTCCCAAAAAACAGACTAACCGGCAAAAGGAAACGAATTTAACATTTTTGGGGGAAAAAACGAAACTTGGTAGTTTTTTTCTCCTAGAAACTCAAGCCCCACAAATTTGAAAACCCAACTTGCGAACCCCACATGCCTTTTACCCTTTTCACATCCCAGCTACAACTACAGGACTAGATCTCAGAAGCAGCAAATCTAACGCAGAAAAGAAAAAAGAAGACCAAAATAAATATAGAAAAAGGCAGAAATCGAGACACGATACACACCGGTTACAGCAAGTGAAATGGGATCATCGGAGGCAGCAATCTCAAATATTCCCGGGAAAGTGACGGCTCAGATGGAGAAAAAAATCTGCCGGAGAAGGAACAAGCAGTGAACTTCACAGGCAACAGGGAATGCCCAGAAAAATAAATACAAGGAAAATAGAACTTCTCTCTCTCTCTTATTTTCTAGCAGAAGGAAGGTTTTAGAGAGAGAGATTGAGTTGTTGCTCTATAATCCTAACTGCAAATGTGGAACATGGTTTGTGTTGGCCTCTCGGTTAAATATTAACCATGGTTAAGTTAAGACCTCGGCTTATTATTATTTATTATTTTATTATTTTGTCAAATAAGAACAGTAAGTAGCTATGGTCCACCAGAAAGTAGCGCTGGGTAAATTAAAGATTTAGGTGAAAAGTGAAGAGGTTTCAGAGGGTTTAATGAGGGAGCGTGATTCTCATGTCAAAATACTTAAGAAACACATGTACAACCTGTGACTCCATTTTCATGGTTTCCTTTTCTTTTTTTCTGCTATGTTAAGATTCCTTTTTTAATTATCTAACATTTTCCATTTTCGGCTTTCCCTTAATAATGGACCATCTTTTTCAGTAACACACTAAAACAGTTCAAAAAAAAAGTAACGCACTAAATTTTCATAAATAATTAAAAAAATTACGGTAAATTATTTATTGCCTATGAATAACCTTTCAAATCCTCTTTTCCCTCAAAACCATTATCGCCCCTCTCACGTTTGCTACATCCGTCCTTGTCTCAGTCGACTACCATGGATGCCCGCTCACCACGCACACCAACTTCTACCATTGTATCCCGTTTGTCGATATGCCGTTCATCCATAGATTGGTCGATCCGATGGGGTCAGTGAATCACTCTACGAGAAGACCCTGCTCCCTTCGCTGCTAATTTTCGATGCCTGCGACATGAAATGGCGTGCCTGTACCCTAGAGATCGCCATGTCCGGCCAACCTCTCGATTCAAGCCACAACGCCGATAGATCGATACGGAGGAAGATGGGGGCCATGTCCTCCAATAGATCGCCAACGAAACTGAACTGAAAATGGGGCCTCGGGGTCCTATTAGTGATCCCGCCCCACCCCTACTGTAAGCCCTCCGGCACCGGCCCATGCCCAGGGCGCTATCGAGCACACATGCATCCAACCGGGCCTCGGAATGGAATATCTACCTCGCAACCACAATTCGAGCCGGATCGTTGGTCCTAGACAGGCACATCCTCCCAGTGGCACCTGCTCCAACAACACAAACGAGTCTTTTTCGAGCCAATCGGAGATGGACTGTGTGAACGGGACCCCGTCCACTCATCGCGCGTGACAGCCATGTTGTTGTGGCTTCGAATAGTGTTAGACACCCACCCCTACTTGGATTAAACGGGAGAAGAGAGAAACCACTCTCACGACAACCAGAGGCTTAGGGATCGCTGGTCTGAGCCTACACCCGAGGATATGCCTAGGGCATGACGAGAGGAACCTCGGTTGTATCCTTTCCCTAGGGCAGAGGACTCTGTCCTCTCAGCCTAAAGGATGGAGGAGCCCCTCTAATACGTCTCCTCTCCAGGGATGGATGGCTCTGATACTCTCACCTATGGTAAGTTGGACTCCACATATACGATTGAGGAATATGGCCCCGATGGGTTAAGAGAAAAGCACGGTGAGCTGCCTCACGGATCGCAATGAGTAACTCATGGCATCTCAGGGTGTCTATGAGGAGACACACCCAAATCTTTGTGCGTCAGCATCCTTCTGTCCCACTCTCCTCCTTTCCCTGGCATACTCCTTGGTCGATTGGTACGACTAGAAGTATTGATCAACTTGAGAGGGAAAAGTACAATGGATTCATCACACTCAACACAACCGGAATAGGGAACCACCCCTAGCATCTCCCTGGGTCTCACTGGGTATTTAGATATAGGATCAGTGTCTCGGTCGTCACCGAGAATGTATCTTATCATGTTTAGCTCATTTTCACTCATGTACGGTCTTTACGGCCTTTTAAATTCATATCAATAAAAAGTTTCGATTCATGTGCTAAAAAAACGTTGTCGATGAATTATTTTTACCAATAACATCTCTAAAATATTTTTCGAATGCAAATTCGTTAAACGTATGGAAGTCAAATGAATTTATTTTTTCAGAAATGACAATAATACTATTTACATTATACGTGTTTTGCAATTTGTAACGCTCGTATATACGTGTTTTACAATTTAGAAACCTCGTACATACATTTTTGCATGGTTGATTTAGGGTTTCGCTAAAAAAAACTAAACCTTGTTAGAGGATCTACATATGGAAAATAGTTGGCGATGCCATTTGCAAAAAAAAATATATAACACCGATAGTATTTGAAAAATGAGCATTGTTTATCGCAAGTTTTTGAAATTATCTCTATATTTTATGATGAAATTTTTTTCATGGATAAAAAATTAGATAAGTGTCACACATAGCGTACGTAATTATTAAACATTGTTTTCACCATTAACAGATTGTGCTATTAAATTTACAAGAAGATCTTGAGGTATACACTCAACTATATTAGTACATCAAGTACGATTCTATAAATTTCTATTTCTATTCTATTAAAAAATGAAAGTAGCAAACTTAGTTCTGATAGTTTCATAGAGCATACAGTTTGGCATAGGTGAACTGTCTCTTGTCTTATATTACAACTTATGGTGTCCTCCATCGGATAGGTATGGGGCTCCAGAATAGTAGAGTATGTTGTAAACCATCTGACATGATAAAAGATGAACTGATACCTAGATTTGTAAACCACCCGCAAGGCACCATCCCATTTACGTTGGATTTGTCTGCGACCACTTGTATGGAAGTCGATATCTTGTTACCCACGAGCTCTCCTAATTTTGTGTTCCGTTCTCCCGATGATATGTTATAGATCTTGACCTACAACAATGTGTGGGTGAAGGGGATTTCTTTAGGAATGCTCAATGGGTCGACCCTAGTGAGGATTAACAATGTATGGTGGAAGTCCCGAGGCTCTCCATCCAGGACATATTGAAGTTCCTCCTAAGTCCATAATAAGAAGAAAAAACTGTTGGTTTTGTGCCCTAGGCCAATCGTGATCTTGGATGGCATTACCATTTCATTAATACATTGGCACTACTATTATCATTTGTGAAATGTTAATAGCGTGAATAATCGATTCCTTCTAGGATTATCAAATACGTGATTTGATAGTAAAACTCTTAGAAGTAAAAGAGTATTATTCCATTGATCCCTGGTCTTACTGATATACTAAGACTAGTATGATGTTGGTTGATGGTCACGTTTTACTGATCATACATATTGGATATGAAGCCAAATCATAAATGTCATTTAGGGAAATGGCATTGGATGACCCACTGTGAGAATACTACATATGAACTGTCATGGGTATTTCTTAGTATCGTAATATGTGTCACGCCCCAAATCCGGTTATCGCCCGGACTCGAGGCATGACGGGTAATAGAAGACAAATAAACAATAAAACAATATTTAAACCTTGAAAACCTCCAATAAGTACCTCAATCCATAAACTTCAATGTAAAATATGAGTAACCCTCCGGGGGTGTAATAATAAGTCTTACAAAAATTGTTCTTAAACCAAAGGAAATAAACAAGAAGTCTCTACGGGACCCACACGAGAAGCTCCCAAGCCTCTACTCCTCAATCAAACCTGTAGACACAACAAAGAACTCGCAGGGGTGAGCTTACGCTCAGTAGGAAAAACACATAACAAGTGGACCTCCAACTCAACAAGATCAAGGATAAAGTCAACAACAAATATCTTAACGAACACAGGTAATAGATAAATCAACCAATGCCGTGGTACATGAAGTCTCCACCCTCCGATCCACATAACGTGTCCTCTCGGATTTTCCCTCAAATCCAGAGGAGACGCATAACATTGAGGCGACCGGAAACAACCCTTCGGGGCGCTTATCATCGGACTTCTCAGAAACGTCTCCAAGGGATTTTATGTCCTCGGGAACCGAGTGTATTACTCCCATGGAGAGCATACACTTGGACAATTTAATAATAAGCAGTTAATAATTGAATAACGCACTCAACCGAAACACGAAATAATACAAGCTCAGCAACCACCAATTCAATGCCACACATGGCTCACACATCACCAATTCACCACAACAAGCAGTACACGAATCACACAAACATAGCACACCAAGCATACAATTCCAACTTACCGTTCACTTACCAGTTTCGAACCACCGGGGCATCGATCACCTGATTGCACCGCACGGTACAACCAGTCATACTCGATGCTCCAAACAAGCATTCAAGTCAATCGAGTAATCAATCGAATACAACCAATGAGCAAGTACGAATACAATCAACCAAATATAAGAACCTTCAAAAGAGCATGCACACATGCAATTCTACTAGTTTCGTTAGACTCTTTAGCCTATCCACTAAGCAATCAACAACCAAGCATGTGATCCTAACAAGCAACTAATCCGAGGGCTTTGCCAAGGCTCCTCTACCAGACAATCATATCCCAAGTATTTAAAAGCGAATTACACTAGCGATTGGCATCCTAATCGGTCACCACTAGACACTTCCGGTTATTAGAAAATGAAAGACGATTATGCTAGTTGTTCGCATCCTATAGGCATATCTAGGACCTTTTCCATTTTATTAACTTAGCATGCATACTAAGCATGGTAAACGAGAGGTTAAGGCTTTCCCTACCTCAAGGTCCTCCTCTTCAACGCTTTGATGAGGTCCGGTGATCACCACTTTGCTCCTTCCTCGGTTCCCGGCGTAATCCTTGCTCCTCTAGCTCGATCCACAACGTCTTGGACACAAGGAAACGCTAATTAGGCTCCACTTAAACAGTAAGAAAGACCCCCAAAACCCTTCCAAAGTTCAGCTCAAAACCAAGATGCCAAAACCCTCAATAACCCTCAAGAAACCCTCACCCTGGTGGGTCACGGATCTGGTCACGGATCCGTGACGTTAACCCTCACGGTTATCGTCACGAAGCCGTGACGAGTGCCGTCACGGACTCCCTCACGGAGCCGTGACGTCGCCCGTCACGGGATCCGTCACGGATCCGTGGTGCACCAGGGCAGTTTCGCCCTTCTTCAACCTCCAGCTCCAAAACTCCGAGAAACCACTCTCAAACCCAGAAATTTACCCCTTCCAACTCCCAAAACAATCCAAATCCTTCAATACTCCTCTACCCATGGTAGGAATCAACACACAAACAAGTTTCCAAGGATTCATCAAATCAAACCCACTTCAAAATCCCCAACAACTATTGATTTCTCAACCAAAATCCAACAAGGTTCATCATCAACATCATCTCCCACCATCTCTACTCAAATCCAACATCATCTAGCCCTTTTCACCCAAAACCCAAGGAAATAGATGAAGAGAAATGATGAATAGAGAGTTCCATTACCTCTAGAATGATGAGATGAAGAGGATGCTAGTGATTTTGAGGGTGGATGGCTAGAGGGAGACCCCAAATGGCTCATTCTTCTTTGATTTTCCTTCAAACCTCCATGGGAGCTCTCCTTCCTTGCTTCCCCTCTAAGTTTCGGCTACAACAAGAAGAAAATGACTTGATTTTGCTTCTCCAATCCAATATAATACCTAGATGAAGTAAAGACCTAAATGCCCTTGAGCTAGATTCCTTTGTAGTAGCTTTTGAGAGGGCAAAAAGGACAATGACTACCCTTTTTTCTCTCATTCAACCAAAAGAAGACAAGTGTCCCTCTAGCTCATTTAATTTTCCAATTTATTTTCCAGCACTTTTAAACGTTGAAGCTTTAGTCGATATAAAGTCTCATTTTGACCAAAATTGACTTTATCCGATATTATACTCAAACGAAAGGGTTTTCTCCCCTGAAGCCAACCGTGATAGTGGCTAATCCGTTTGGGTTCCGGAAAAGTCCCGAGTGACTTCCGGAGTCACCGGTTCGACCGGAAGCGGGTCTTACAATATGACTTAAGTCCTTTGACCTTATCGTCATCATTTTTTCTACATAGGTGGTTATGTGTCTTGACACAATTAAACGTAGTCTTTAACCGGGCAACAATAAAGATTGTTGTTGGACACATAGTTGTCTATGTGAGAGACGTGGTTGACTGATAAGGGATTTGTCACTCATGTAAATATGAGAGATATCGTTTGGGCCCCTTGATAAGTGAGATTGCGGAAATGCATGGCCATGTGAATTGATAAAAGAGTTATCACTTGCAGTCTACTTAAGATCAAGAAACAACGATCGAATAAAATAAGGATGACGGTCCTATGCCTTATTCGATCGAGATATCGATGACAAAGGGATTAAGATATTAACGGTAAAAGGTTAAGTCGTACTGACGATCATCATACACGTTTGGGTAGTCATAATGCTTTGCTAGAGGTCAACTATGACATGTGGACGAAACGGGGATTTCAGGTCAACTACCAAACGTTGTATGAGCATGTAGGGTCGCACCCGAAAATAAGCCCAAAATCGAATTGGACTTTGAAGTCCGAGCCGATCGGTCATACTTCCAAGCCGATTGGCTAAGTGAATAAAATAATATTATATTTAATATAATATTTATTCATTAACTCGTTTTTCAATTGCTAATATAATTATATTATATTATGCAATTTAAAATACAAAATAAGTTTTAAAATACAAAATAAGTTAAAAAAGAAAACGCGCCCCATTCTGCAGATTATTACAACGCGCCCCACGCGCGCGAAAAAGGGTTCCTCTGCGCATCTCAGTCGTGCGCCGCCGCTGCTGCCTTTTCTCCGGGGTTGATCCGGCGTAGGGCAGGGCTTGGGCCCCAGTCGTAGGAACCTTGTCATCGGTCGGTGTCTCCGAGGAGTCGTCTCGTCGCTCTTCGGTGTCGTGAATCGTCTCGTTGCCATCGGGTATACCTCGCCGTCAATCCTCGCCGGCGAAGCAGGCCGTGGTACAAAGGTGGGGGTGTTGTTGTCTGCCCGCCGTCAATCCTCGCCGGGTTGTTACTGGTTCGATCCAAATCAATTCCAGTTTCCGGTGAACATGGTGACGGACAGTAACGCCACCTGTGTGGAGCATTTTTTCGGTTGTACCTGTGAGGTTTGTTTGTGAACCAATCCTTTGTTTTTGTAAGCATTAACAGTAGGTCTGTTCCTTCTATGATTCTGAAGGAGAATCTGTTGTGGATTCCGAGATCTGCACAAAAGAAATTTAGGATGAAGAGAGACGGGAGGAAGGGCAAAGCACCAAAATTGGTTTCGTCTCCAGCTAGAGAAAAGGGAGTCGCAAGAATTAAATCGCTTGTGATTGCTCCTAGTGGAAGTTCCTCTTCTCCCAATAATATTGAGGCAAAGGAGAATCCTTCTAGCCCTGATCGTTGGCCTCTGGCGGAAAGAGTTTCCTTGATCGTTCAGAAACTTGAAGCCCCTCTATCTTCGAGTCCTGCAGTCCCTGAGGTAGCCAAAGACTTTAGCTTCCATAAGGTAGCTATTCATGCAGACTCTGTTTCTAGATCATCGATTTATGCAGATCAAGCTGTGGAAGGGGGACGTAAATTATTTGTCTGCAACATTCCTCCTGGTAGAGATGTGACTTGGCTTAAGAAATTGCTAGGTCTAGATGAGGTTGATTACTGTTTTGTGTGCAAACGATCAAATCGTGATGGCGAAATTGCAGAGTAACCTTAAGCAATGATGAGAAGAATGAAACACAAAAGATGAATGGAATTCCCCGAGATTGATATTTCTCAAAGGGCTTTAGGGCTTTATTTATAGATGAGCTGACATGAAACAGAAATCCCTAAGAAGTAGGCTAGAATAAAAAAATCGCAACAGCTAGACTTATTCAAAAACAAGGAAAAACAGAGATAAGCTTCTAACAAAGATATATGTGCTGTGATAGTCAAGATTGCTTCTGTCGCGCCAATATTCTCCCCCCCCCCCCCCCCCCCGAATCTTGACTTCCTCCGGTTTCAACGATTCCAATCCGAGTTCTTAGCTCCTGAAAGCGATTCCTTGCTAAAGCTTTAGTGAGGATATCAGCATATTGAGCTTCGGAACTGATGTGCTCGACTTGAACTTCGCCCTTCTCGATACACTCTCGTATGAAGTGGTACCGAGTGTCAATATGCTTACTTCGTTCGTGATAAACCGGGTTTTTGCTCAGCATTATTGCTGACTTGTTGTCCACCAGTAACTTCATCTTCTCAGGTTCCATATTCAGCATGTTTGAGATCAAATTTCTCAACCACAGCCCTTGACAAGTAGCTCCAGCCGCAACTATGTATTCTGCTTCACAGGTAGAGAGTGCAACGATCTTCTGCTTCTGTGAGACCCAAGAAACAGGACAGGAGCCAATATAGAAGATGACTCCTGAAGTGCTCCTACGGTCGTCGACGTCTTCGGCCAGATCGCTATCGCTGAAGCCAGTCAGGTGCACGAGTCCTTCTCCCTTCTTGTACTTCAGACCATAACACATTGTGCCTTTGATGTAGCGCAGAATGTGTTTGACAGCTGCAAGATGTTCGGACTCGGGAGCCTTTATGTACCTGCTTCAATACCAACTGAGAAAGCAAGGTCAGGTCTTGTGTTAACAAGATAACGAAGCCCTCCAATCAAGCTCCGGTAGTGTGTGGGATCAACTAGCGATCCTCCCATCTTCTTCCTCAGCTTCATCTTGTTTTCCATAGGTGTAACACACAGATTGCAGTCGTCAAGACCTGCAATGGTTAACAATTTCTGGGCATAACCTCGCTGACAGAGGGTTATGTTTCTCCCATTCTGGTTCACCTCTGTTCCCAAGTAATACGTGAGTAATCCCAGATCACTCATATCAAATATTTGCTTCATTTGAGACTTGAAATTGAGAATTTCACTTACTGGAGCTCCGATGATAAGAAGGTCGTCGACGTACACACCAATTATCAATAGACATTCCTTCTTTCTTCTTGTATAACCGCATGCTCAAAGGGGCTTTTTTCAAACCCAATCTTCCTCAGTTTCTCATCCAGTGGGGCTTGACGGAGCCCATACAATGCCTTCTTCAGCTGCAACACATGTGAGGGATTAGTCTTGCTAACAAAACCATAAGGTTGTGAAACGAATACCTTCTCACTTAGATCGTCGTTCAAAAATGCGGACTTCACATCCATGTGATGGATTTCCCAATCTCTCTGAGCTGAGATTGCAACGATCGATCTCACGGTCTCCAAGCGTGCAACTGGGGCAAAAACTTCCTCAAAATCGATCCCTTCTCGTTGCACATAGCCTTTTGCAACGAGAGGGGGGTTTGTATCGAATGGTGTTACCTTCAGAATCTCTTTTGGTCTTAAACACCCATTTCAGCCCAATTTCCTTCTCTCCTCGAGGTAGCTCAATCAGTACCCAGCTGTTATTGATTTGGATTGATCGAAGCTCCTCCTCCATAGCTTCTTTCCAGTTATGGTCCTTCAGAGCCTCTTCAGGTGATTTTGGCTCTTCTTATGTAAGGAAGCATTGCTCATCTAGATCAACAATTGGGGCATCATCATACACGTCTTTGAGCTTTCTGAACCGTAGAGGTGGATCAGAGTTGGGACTGGTATGCTCCTCCTGGGGTGTTCCTTGATTCATAGGACGAGACTCAGACTCTAGCGTCTTTGGTTCAGGACTTTCAGTCTGCTTCTCAGTGTCCTTGCTGACTTCAAAATTGCTCGATGGAGCTATTTCAGGTACTATCGACTCATTCGGCCAGTCCCACTTCCTTCCTTCTTCAAACTGAGCATCCCTGCTCACGATTAGCCTTTTGGATACAGTGTCGATGAACCTTTAGGCTTTAGAACCTGTCTCATACCCAACAAACACCACAAGTTTGCTACGGTCATCGAGTTTTTTAAGGGGAGAGGTTGTTAACTTGGTGTGTGCAACGCACCCGAAGACTCGAAAATGGCCAACACTTGGCTTTATTGCGTGCCACGCCTCGTACGGAGTCATGTTTTTCACACTTCTGGTGAGAGCCCGATTCAAAAGATAAGCTGCAGTGGTTACTGCTTCTCCCCAAAGTTCTCTTGGGACATTCATTCTTTTTAAGAGGCTTCGAGCTGTTCCGACGATTGTCAAATTCCTTCTCTCAGCAACACCGTTTTGCTGTGGTGAATTGGGAGTTGTAAAAAAGTGTTTGATGCCACGAGAGTCACAGTAGGCTTCGAATTCTTTAGATCTGAACTCTCCGCCCCTGTCGTTTCGGATGGCTTTCAACTTCTTCTCTGATTCGACTTCTGCTCTATTCATCACAGACTCAAGGACAGATAAAGCTTGGTCTTTCGTTTTTAACAGCCTGACCAACATAAATCTCGAATAATCGTCCACGATCAGTAAAAAATAGCGATTACCTCTTGGAGTGGTTGGTAAGATCGGACCACACAAGTCCGTGTGGACTAGCTCCAGTGGCTGCTGAGCACGGAACCTCGCCTCCTTTGGAAAAGAATTCCTTCTTTGCTTGCCAACCAGGCAGCCGTCACATAATTGTTCAGGATGGCTAATGGCTGGAAGCCCTTCTACCAGCTCTTCCTTTGACATTCTTCCAAGTGTTTGGAAGCTAATATGACCACAGCGAGTGTGCCATAGCCAGTGTTCTACATCAACATTAGACATCAGACAAATAGGTAAGATACAATTCAATTGTTGTTTGTATAACCTGTTTGGAGCTCGTCTCACTTTGAACAGGGGCCTCTTCTAATGATCGAATACCTTCAGATATCCTTCCTCAATGCTTATCCTGCATCCAATCTCATCGAGCTGCCCAAGACTCACAATGTTGCTTCTGAGTTTTGGAATGAAGTAGACTCCAGTTAGAGCTCTATGTTCATTGTTTGTGCCTGCAAACAGAACAACACCACGCCCCTTGATTTCAACTCGCGATCCGTCTCCGAACTTTACCATTCCTTTCACCTTGGTATCTAAGTTCGAGAACATCTCCTCCTTTCCTGTCATGTGGTTACTCGTTCCTGAGTCCAGATACCACATGTTTTGATCACCCCCTTCATTATGGCTTGGGAAGAACTTCTCTTCGTTCAACATTATGAGACCGTCCTTCTCAAGGGAGATGTCAGCCATGAGCAAGGCCAGCTCGTCATCATCCTCGATCTCTTTTTTTGCAAGGTTAGCTTCATCTCCCCTTCCTTTCTTACATTCAGAGGCAAAATGCCCAAACTCATTACAATTGTAACACTTCAATTTGCTTCTATCATACCTTTTACTTGGCGATGAAAACCCTTGACCTCGTCCTCGTCCCCTCATTGGGCTTTCAGCTCGATTTGAGCTCATATTGCCCCTCTTCGACAAGGATTCCCATTGAGCTTTTGTCAGCAACAATCACTCGTTGTCTTGCTCAAGCTTTCTGCCTTTGAGCGTGTGTTCGAAGGCTTTCAAACGTCCAACTGCCTCAGCTGCAGTCATGTCCTCAATTTCACCCCACTGAGTGATCGTGCCCACAATTGGCATGTACCGAGCTAAAGATTTTTTCGACCACCTGTTCATCAGGCATGTTTCCACCGAGCCCTTTGATCTCGTTTACAATCCTGGATACTTTCAGATAGAATGAATGAATGCTCTCATTCTCATCCATCGTCAGATTGTAAAGCTCTCTCTTCAAGCTGAGCACATTGGCAGATTTCACCTTCTTTTGGCCAACGTGCATCACTTCAAGTGCCTTCTAGGCCTCTTTCGCAGTCTTGGCGTGAGAGATGGCCATCAAGATGGGCTCTGGCACAGCTTGGGTAAGTACTGCCAGTGCTCCTTGATCCCGTTCTTCTCCAACGTCCCCATCACTCCCAATTGCAGCCCATACACCAAGAGCTTTCATCATGGTGGTCATCTTGTAGACCCAAATGCCATAGTTGGTTTCTGTCAAGATCGGATAGTTGAGAGACATCCCTCCTTTGGTATTTTTCGATCCAGATCCTGAGCCACTCGCAACAATTGCGCTTGTCTTTCTCGGAGTGCCATCTGCCATGTTTGATTCTTAGCTGCTTAAGGCCGGCTCTGATACCAATTGATGGCGAAATTGCAGAGTAACCTTAAGCAATGATGAGAAGAATGAAACACAGAAGATGAATGGAATTCCCCGAGATTGATATTTCTCAAAGGGATTTTGGGCTTTATTTATAGATGAGCTGACATGAAACAGAAATCCCTAAGAAATAGGCTAGAATAAAAAAAATCGCAACAGCTAGACTTATTCAAAAACAAGGAAAAACAGAGATAAGTTTCTAACAAAGATATCAGTGCCGTGATAGTCAAGATTGCTTCTGTCGCGCCAATAAATCGTACTAGAAAGTTCTTTGGTTTCGTTAAGATGAATCCTGACAAGGCAAAGGAAGCAGTGGAGGCGTTCAATGGGACGTTGCAGGACGGGTTTAAGCTTTTGGTGGCGTTTTCCAATCCTAAGCCTAAACCTTTCAGGCCGAGGAAAGCGGCTTCTATGCCTCAGTACGCGATTTCTGAAGCTCAGACAGAGTTGGTTGCTTATGGGTCCTCTGTGGAAGGGGCAAAGGAGATGCCTTTTGCATGAATTCTTGTTCTGGCTCATAACAATTGGAAAGTGTCTCAGTACATCTCTTTGCTAAAGTCTCAAGGTTCGGAGGACATCGTTCTTCGATCCTTTGGTCATCTTATCTTTCTTTTAATAGTCCTCGATCCGTCTCTACGTGATGAGCTTGAGGGGAAAATTGGAGCCGGGTGAAGCCTTGGTTTGATGTCTTAAGTAACTCCGGCGTGTTGTTAACTCTGGGTGGCTTTAACCAATGGGTTAAGATCGAAGGTATTCCTTTTCAAGGTAGAAATGAGGATTCGATTAAGGCAATTGAGAAATCTCTGGGTACTTTATTGCATCACTCTTGTGACTCCAATCCGGTTTCAGCATCCTTTGATGTAGTTTACTTGTTAATTCACAGTAATATTAAGATTGGAGTCAAGGGGATGACTCTTGTGCTGAAAACTCGAGCTTTCCGTTATGTGTTACTGGAAACAATGTTTCAAAGGTGTCGGAATTGTTTTTCCCGTCGATCAGCTTGTCGGAGACCACTTTGAAAAGGATGACGAAAGTCGTGGTTTGCAAAAGGAAGATAATTCTTTTTCTAAGGTTGAAGAGTCCGTTTCATTTTTCAAACTGGATGCTTCGGGGCTTCACTTATCTCCACCAATCCTTCCAGTTGATAAATCTCTACCCTGCGAGACAATATCGTCGGATTCTCAGTTGCGTGTAACACATGTTTCGCCAACGCCATCCAAGTCTTTCAAGAATGCGATTTTAAAGAGTCCAACGATTTATCAAGCTCCAGTTTTATCTCAGAAAATCCCTTTTACTCGTGAATCCAGGCAAAGAAAATGGGATTATGTGAAGCAGGTTGGAGTAAAAGCTTTGAAATCTTCCGAATTTGCCATTGATCAGTTCGATAATTTGGATCTGGAAGTTAATGAGCGTCTTGATCTTAAAGGAGACGAGGAGGACTTGTATGAGGATATCTATGATGATGAGGAATTTGAATTAGATTCAGTTCCATTTCCTCTCATTACAAATTGATCTTTTAAATCTGTTGGAGGCACCTTGTTTTGTTTCATGTGAGGTTGGCCTCCCAAGTACTCCTTGTTGTTGGGGTTGCATGTTGTGACTCCAGTGGTTTGCATTTTTGCTTGGTTTTTGTTGATCACAGGTTTACCGTTGGTTGGGTGTTGTTTGTGTCCTTTCTAGTACAGTTGATTAAGTTTATACTGGGTTGGGTTGTCTGTGCCAAGTTGCAGAAGGACAGTTGAGGCAATGTTTGTCTCGTATAAGCTGTTGCTGTGGTTTTTTCTGGGCCTGGTTTAGTTTTGGCTGCTATATTGTTTCTTGGACTGTCAAGAATTGTTTTCTTTTTATTGTTTGGTCTTTGTGGAATCAATCTTTGTGATTGTTTTTCCTACTCCATTGTATTTCTTCTTTATCAATGGATTGTCCCCTCGATTATTAAAAAAAATACAAAATAAGTTTTTAATTTATTAAATTAAAAGAGGTTTATCTTGCACATCCACTAATCATGTTTAGAGAGGCCATAATGTGGTTATTTTTGGGAGTTAGATAAGCATGCAAGAAAAAAAAATCAGATTTTTCATATGGGTTGAGAATGGTTCTCAAAGAGTACAGAGAAAAACGAGAGGAAGATGTGTTCTTCATCTTGTCCTAGCATACAAACGATTTTGGGAAGAATTGTTCAAGAACTATGTGGCTTTGATTCCTCCAAGAGGATACGTAGGTGTCTTGGAAGACTCAAGCCAAATCAATTTGTTTCGGGTGTTCTTTGTTTGCAAGAAGAGAAGAAAAATCTGCCCAAAATATGTTCGACCAGCCACTGTAACGAGCATGATCGGAGGTTCATCCGAGGTCCGATCGAGCTGATTCTTGGAGTGAACGTACTCAAAATATTGTTCTTCAATATGACTGGAGGGATTTGCATTTAAACGGTTCGTTTATGAGATATATGAGCTGCAAGTTGGCCCCTGTCTCGAACCAAGCTGAAAAATTGAAAGAGGTAAATTCTCCTTTAATTTTGTTTGTCGGTTTACTCGGAAAATTACATGGATCCTGAGGCTACTCTAGGGATTTTTTTTTATTTTCCGCTGCGTTTTGCTCCCTAGAATTCCAACAAAAACGCCACCTTATCCCCCAGCACTGAGCTTCCATATACTAGATATTTCTAGAGCCGAGGACCAATAATTCCGGCCCGCGATCAGGTTTCATGCCAGCGTGAATCCGAATAGATTGAGGTCGTCGATCGCCTCATCTAGGATGTGGAGCTCTTCCAACGACAAGCCTCAAACATATCTTTCATTGTCGCCAGAAAAGAGCTCACGTATGGCCGCCGGACGTTTTCCCCGAAGGAGGATTTGCTCGGTCCTCATATTCTTCGGAAATGGCATTGCATGGCTGGACTTAGGTGTCTCCTTTGTAGTCTTCCCTTGGATCGTCAGCGTCAGGGCTTCCTAGTTTGGTGCTCAAGGAAGATGTAGGCCTTGGTCCCTTTGCGTCTCAAGCCTCGGGGCTTGGGCACGAGTGGTCATTTTGTCGTTGAAGTGCGACTCCTCAATTTATTAGACCATGGCCTAGTATTGCATGGTTGTTTGGTGGTGGAAAGGGATGAAAAAGTATTTTAGGGGTTGTCGAGGGGGGTGTGAGGGTGAGGCTATGTATCAGTAGGTGTACATAAAAGGTTGAAGTAATAGGTTGAGGCGCAACCATGAGGATGCAGAATATAAGGAGGAGCCTTAGTGTCTATTTTCTAGAGAGAAAAAAGTGAAAGCGTGACATTAGGTAAGCCTTTTTCTAACCTTGATTAATGCAAAGGTTAATATTGTTATAGGTGTTGTAATAAATACAATTAAGAAATCTAGAAGAGCTATTATATTATCGAGAATTTCAATAAAATTAAACATCCATAATGTTTTGTATGAAAATGGATCTAAAATAAATTTTCTTGATGTTAAGAATATTCACAGTAACAAATATCATATTGTAAGAACCGCCCCCTGTCGATCCCGGTCGAACCAGTGATTTCTAGCCAAGTTTGACTTTCGGCCGGAAAAGTCAACCGATGACTCAGGAAGTCATTCGGACATTTCTGGGGCCCAAAAAGCTTAGCCGCCATCACAGTTAGCTTAGTTGGGTCATTTCCTTCAGTTTGACTGTAATATTGCAACGGTCAACTTTTGTCAAACTTGAACTTTTTATCGACTTTTTCCGATTAAAATTGGACTGCTGGAATTTTATGAAAGGAAAGTGGCTCCCACAAGGCCACATGGCATTAGAGAGTTGGATGAGAAGAAAATAAGCTTAAATGACCTTTTACCCCTCCTTAAAGACTTTAAGTGGATAGAACTTGAAAGGGGGGCCTTTGGTCATTTAGCATTTTAGGTCATTTAAAGCAATTGTTGGAGACAATTCGGCCAATTCTCACTTGTTGCAGCCGAGTATCACTAGAGGGAGATAGAGGAAGAGGCAACATTTCTTGAGGAAGAAGAAAGTGAGAGAAATGAGTCATCTTCAAGCTTCTCCTTCACCAAATCATCTCCAAACCTCTTGTTTCTTCATCATCTCCTCATCCTAAAGGTATGGATGCTCTTAACTCCTCATTTCATCCACTTTCTAGTTTGGGTTTTTGTGGGTTTTGGCTTGAACTTGAAGAACTAGCTCTCTTGGTTGTTGTTTGGAGAAGAATTAGTGAAGTTAGGTTGTTTTGTTTGAGTTGGTTGAAGTTTTGATGAAACTCATTGAGGGTGTTGAGGATTAGAGGTTTTTGATGGTTATCAGATCTGAACCAAATCGCGAGCTGAAGCTCTGCGAGGACGGTGGGAGGTGGGAGGTGGGATAGGGAGGAGGAGGTGGGGGTGGCCGGAGACGACGACGGCGGAGGAGGGGTGGCCGGAGACTACGAACTCGAACAGCTCCAGCTTTTTTTATATAAATAAAATTAATTTTTTAAAAAAATAAAAATGTTTTTTGATATATAAAACTGTTTTTAATATAAAAAAAATTATTTTTCTAAAAAAACTGATTTTTATGTATTTTTTAAATTAAAATCTGATTTTTTGAAAAAATAAAAATGATTTTTGATATATAAAACTGTTTTTAATATAAAAAAAATTACAAAAAAAAAACTGATTTTTATGTATTTTTAAAATTAAAATCTGAGTTTTTGAAAAAAAAAATTGAATTTATAAAAAAAACTGATTTTATTTTAAAATTAGTGAAATTTTCAGTTTAACACCCTAAACAATGAAGGGTATTATTGTCATTTCACTTATTTTCAAATTCTGAGCCAATGGCATGAGATGAAAATTTGAGTAACAGTTAGGGGTATTTTGGACATTTTACCCGGTTGGGTATGAAAGTGAAATTAAAAGTTTGGTTTTTGTATGAAACTGATAAAAACTTATGCCAGAGTATCAAACTGAAATTAAATGTTTGTCAGGGTGGTAAAATGAAACTTTCCCTTGTTTCAATTTTTGTATGTTTATTCTACCTCGAGTTTCTAATTTGCTACATTACACTACCTTTACTGAGAATGAAAACCAACTTTATTAATATCAAGGGTTATATATTTTTTGGTACCCTTATGTTCCGTCCACGAACGATTTGGTACCCTTTTGAAAGTTTTTTCTAATTCGGTACCCTTATGTTCCGTCCACAAACGTTTTGAGTTAATGGGTTTAAAAAACTAACAAAGTAATGTGAAATGACCATTTTACCCTTATATTGATTTAGTTGACTTTTGACTTTAATGTAAAATGACAATTTTACCCTTATATTTACTTTTGACTTTATTTTTAAACTTATTATTTAATAAGTTTTTCTAAATATATTTTCATAAAAATAAATAAATATATTTTACTTATTTAATTAATTTTTTATAAAAATATTTTAATATATTTTTCGAATTTCTTATTTGTTATTTTCTTAAATAATTAATAATTGTTTTTAAATTTTCTGAAGTAATTTTCTGAATAAGTTATAATTAATAATTTATTATTATTTTTAATTTTCACTTTTCTTATAAAATTAATCTATTATTTTATTATTATTATTTATTTGTTATGTTTTTATTTATTTATTTATTATTATTATTATTCATTAATTAATTATTTTATTTCTTTTATATATTTTTATTATTTAATTATTTCTTATATTATAACTAAGGGTATAATGGTAATTTTGTCTATCAATTTTATAAGCTTAAAATAAGAAAGGGTAAAATCGTCATTTCACACCCCACTTAACTGCATATGACTAACTTAGAGGTATACTCTGTTAGTTTTCTAACGGAATATGCCACTTCCGTCCGTGGACAAAACAAAATGGTACCAAATTGATCATTTTAAACATAAGGTTACCCAATCGTTTGTGGACGGAACATAAGGGTAGCAAAAAGTATATAACCCTAATATCAAATATCTGTATAAAAAATATAACACTTATTTAAATGATAACAATTTTATAATGCCTAAATAACAAGGAGCTCCGGAACCCTAGAGCCACCGCCTTTAGGGTGAGGAAGATGATGGCTTATGGCATGTTTCATGCTATAGTTTATGCCATGACTGATCTCCTCTCTCTCACAACGACATTCATCTTCATGTGGAGTTGCAGTTTCAAAGGAGAAAGAAGAAACGGTGGGGAAGAGGGAAATGGCAAAGGCATTGTGAGGATCGGTGTTATAGGGATACAGAGGGGGGCTCGTCGTGATTTAGTATGGTTAGATTGGAATGGTGGCGATGACACGAATGTCCCATCTGTGGGTTACAGGGCTGTTTAGGGCGGGCCATGGCAGCGTAGCGGGGAGAGGTGAGGTTTCTCCGGTGAGGTTTGTCATCGGCTGGGATGATGAAGTGTTTGGGTGGCTAGCAATCAGTGGTGGTAGGTACTACCGAACATCAGAACATTGTTGGTCACGACAACGGCAGGGTGTTCTCGGGCGGGCAAGACGACAATTGTAGTAGTGGAGGAGGACATAGTGGAGGCAGCGGGAGTTGTCGGCCGGTGTTTCGATCCACAATTGTCGTCCATTTGACTGCAGAGTGGACATGTACCGTATGAACCGTGTCCTCAATCGACGACGGGATGTACTTGTCTGTTGTTAGCGCTCGTATGATCTATGGTCCGATGCGAATCCTGAGCATTAACGCTAAGGGGCCTTCAGGGTCTAATGGATTGACAGTTTAATCGACGAGGGGCGGAATGCACCCTCGCCTTGATCAATGAGGACTTCGTGGTCCGTTCTGTCCTAGCTTCTCGTTTAGATTCGTTGTACCAGTTTGTTCGAAGGTTATCGCAATATCACCTTTTAAACAGTAGGGCTGGGCATCGGCCGATACCCGTACAAAAACCCATACCCATTACCCAAACCGTAATTCTCGGTTACCTAAAATCCGTACCCATCCCCATCACTGGTAGTCGGAGAGAAAGCTGATAACCGCCCAGCCTTACTACCGGGCGGTGACGGTTATAACCAGCCAACACAGGTCCAATGGGCTTTCTGTTGGGCCTTCAAAAATATAACCAACACACAACATTTTACAAACTTATTTTCAAACTTCCAACTTAATTTCACAACACTTCCCATTTATTAGTGAATTCAAACATTCAAACACAAAAATTCCTACAACTAATACCTCATTATCATATATTTATCGTCTTACAAAACACGGTTTCAGAAACCGTTTCAATTCTGAAGGGCTTCAGACATCATTTGAATTGGGCCTTCATGCCTTTGGGCCGAAACAGGTAAGTATGCCCAAATAATATAAGCCAATATGAACAGTACCGACCGGTTTGGTGACCACCGGGTTACTGTTGTCCTACCCGTTGACCACTCCAGTTCGACGATTTTTAAACCGTTCCCACCTCGGGTAAGATCGGTTACCGGTACTCCGGTGACGAGAACGGTCGGAGACGATCGGTTTCCGATGATGGTCAGATTTTTGCTCAGCCCTATCAAACAGCCTAGTGAAATATTTCAGTCAATAAGCTTTTATTTTTACTGTTTGTTTCTTCATCCCATAAAGTCAAGCCTTGCTTTTCTTTTTGTTATTTTTATTACGATCTTTAATATATAGTCTCAGTTTTCCCTAATTTTTTTTATTTAAATTTAGATTAGGTCAATGTTATTTTAAATTTGAAAATGTATATATATAAACGTTAGTATGTATAATGCTAGGAGGCACGAGTTCAGGAAGATATAATAACAGTGAAGCATGATTCTTACCAAGATTGGTGGCCCACCTATCTGTAATTGTTCGGACGTCACACCGTGTCTTGTCCTAACCTAGATATTAACGAATGGGGTTTGGAGTTGTATCATGGTAGAGGTACAACTCAACAGCCACCGAATAGATAAAAAATGAAAATTGGTGTTAATTAAATACAAAAATAATAATAAACAGAAAAGAGAAGGTGAAGGTAAATGAGTTTGTTGGGCGCATGGACTGGTTGCTATCAGTCCCACGTCAGCTCATTTATTATTGACGACGTAATCTTTGTATAGTTTTTGTGAATATCAAACATAGTCGGTTCTCAGTTCCCAGCAGCAGCGTTTCAATCACGTTGCCCTCCGATATCTTTCGACAACTAAAAGTATGTGCAATGGTATAAAAGTTTATCAACATAGTCGTCGAATTACACGACTGTACCGTCAATGCTTGTACACGTTATTGTTGCACGAGCTCAATGCCGACCCTAAGAGCATGAACAACATAAAGGACCTTGGTCAGGGAGTGGGAGTGCAGAACTTGTGCTGACTGGACAAAAGTCAGGGAGTGGGAGTACAGAAAAGTGGGTGTTTTGCAACAGAAATGACCTTGAGGTCCTGGGAGTGCAGAACAGTGCTGACTGGATTATTATTTGATATTTTCCTGTTTTATTTAATTCGTTATCAGAAGCCGTTTAATTTAGTCATAATTTAAACAATTTTGGAAATAAATAATTAATGGCAATCAAAAATTAATAAATTCAACACGAATATAAATGAACTTCTAATTTTATTCAACTCCTTTTAATACAACCCAAAACAAACCAGCTCCAAGAGCACATACGACTACTCGTCGTCATGGAAACCAACTCCAAATCGATCCCATTAGTGCTCCATAAGATCTTGTTGTAGTTGATGGTGGATCTCAGGATTTAGGACACTTTGTTGAGCATCCACAAGTCCCTGGTATTCCAATGGCCCTCCGTGGTGCCATCGTTCCGGTGGTGTCCAATTCGGCATTTCTGGAGGTTGCGCCCACAACAACTCCTCCTCCCCATACTCGTACCGGTCGCGCTCATCCTCTACAATCATGTTGTGCAGAATTATGCAAGTGTGCATGATATCAGCCAAAGTGTGTTTGCTCAAACTACGAGCGGGACGGGAGATGATGTGCCACCTTGCTTGAAGTACTCCAAAAGCCCTTTCAATATCTTTCCGAGCACCTTCTTGGCATCTAGCAAACAACTTCTCTTTGGGCTCGAAAGGATGCCGAATAGTCTTCACGAACCGTGCTCATGCTGGGTAAATGCCGTCCACCAAGTAATAAGGTCGGTCGTACCGATGGCCGTTGATGTAGTACTCCACAGCTAGCTCACGGCCGTAGTAAGCGTCTTGGAATAGGTGGTTGTTGTTGAGGACGTTGACGTCGTTGTTCGATCCAGCCATCCCAAAAAATGCATGCAAATCCATAAATCACGGGACGCTACAACTTCAAGCATAATCGTCTTTTCCCCGTGGTGACCACCCCGTCCATGGGCTCCCTGGTCTTCGGTTGGGCAGTTCTTCCACTTCCAATGCATACAGTCAAGACTCCCCGCCATTCCGGGAAACCTTTGGTTGTACCCTTCTCGGAGTAAGCGCTCCAAGTCAGCCGGTGTGGGTGTACGCTGATACTCGGCTCCGAATACCTGAATGACAGCCTTGCAAAACTTACGTAAACATTCAATTATAGTGCTTACCCCCATGCGTAGAGTTTCGTCCAATGAATCGGCCGAGGACCCATACGCAAGCATCCGTATAGCGGCGGTGCACTTCTGTTCCGTTGATAACCCCGGCCGTGAGGCAGCGTCGGGCTTCTGTTCGAAGTAGTCGTCGTGAGCCTTCACCGTGTTCATAATCCGTTGGAAAAGCGGTTTGCACATACGGAACCGACGCCTGAACATGTCAGGGCCATATAGGGGTTGTTCGTCAAAATAGTTCGCCATCAATTGGATGTGGGCTGCCTCACGACCTCTGTTAATCTCTCAGCGCATTGGTTCCCCATGGATGGCCCTCTGGATCCTTGGCATTACTGTCTGCATGTGCCTCTCCATCATTCGCCGGAATCGTCGCTCAACTGGCTGCATTTGGGCTGCCATCTCCTCATATGTCGGCATCCGGGAAGCCAGCTCCTCGCACGTCATCTCCTCAGCGTCGGACATAACCTCGTCGTCGGACATTTTCAAAAATAGCGAGTAGGAAGTGAGAATGAAAGAGTGAAAATAGAGAATGGTTTGACAAAAATGAGGAATGAGGTTGGGTATTTATAGGGTTCATTTTATCTGATTTTTGAATTAAAAAAAAGAGTCGTTGGAGTTGACCGTTGCCAACGGTCGGGACATGTGGCGGCACCCGACGCTGCCAACGTAGGCGAGGGCGCGTCCAGCGCGCTCGACCAGCCAGACGGGAGCGGGAGCGGAAGAATGGGGAGCGGGAGCGCGATTTTTCGCGTCTGCAGCGGACCGGCCAGCGACCGGCGTTCCCGGCGCGCGCGAAGCGGGGAGCGGGAGCGACCCGTTGTGCCTGCTCTAAGAAGGTTGAAGCCTTAGGCAAAAAAAAATAGATTTAATTAATGGGGGTATTTAGCTAAATGATTTTATTTTTAATCTCTAACTCCCTTCTTCTGTTTTTTTATTGAAGTATGTTAGAATTGACCGAGTTTGATTCATAGTACAGTATGTCGTCAAACAGTTGTCTGAGCTCAAAATTATAACATTGACTTAGTGAAATACCAAAACTCTAATTTCTAAATTTTTTCGACATCCTCACTGTATAATTTTCATAAATATATATGTATAGATGTAGTTAATATGAAATTTTAATGTTGTGAACATCGTCATTGAAACAGAAGCAAATGAATTATTGAATTGAATTTTGATTATCTTCATTTGCAGCAAAATTTCTCCAATTTTTTGGGGATTTCGAACGAGTGACTGTAATGTATGAAATAATCCGATAGTTTTCGAAAGAACCCATTGTTTAAAATGACCCAGTATTGGGTGTTTTCAATGACCACATACTAGATGTAATGACTAGGTACTAGATTAAATGTCCAGGTGCTCGATTAAATGACACGATATTGAGGTTTTGTTTTTAATTTCTAATCATGTAGGTTCTTAATTCTTAATTCGTGCAGGAATGAGGCGATTAATTATCCTTACTTCATGTGGTAGGAATACAAGGAAGATGAAGGAAAGTATACTTGGGAACCCAATGTTGATGTCCTTAGCTTCGTTGTTAATGTTTTGATGAAGATGTTATTGGAAATTTTGTATGAAAGGACATGAGTGAAAAAAAAACGAAATGCAATTTAGAGTCAATTACCAAGTGTACCACTTGGAAGGTGAATATGTTGTTGTGAAGCCAGTTGGGATAATAGATGATACAATTCTTGCGGCCTATTGTATATTATATGGGCAGAACAATGGTCGTACAAACATATTACATGTAGAACTAATTAAGAAAGATACTCTTGGAGATAATATCTTTTACGAGGATTTGTGCCCTCACGAACCAGAGTACATCGAAACGGACAATGTTAGTGTTAATATGTTTAGTGGTCTATCGAGAAAACGCGTTATTCAACCCGTAGTTGATATCAGTATTGGAGAGGATGTTGAACCAGTAGTTGATCTTGGTGCAGAATATGGCCTTGTCAATGAGGACGTTGAACCTATAGGTGATATTGGAGCAGTAGAAGGTGATATTGGAGTAACCAAGGGAGATAATGGAAAATCAGAAGATAACCCTGAAGATATGGGAAATCAACATTGTGGATTGTTCCGATTGGTTGATGAACAACCCTTGATCCCATTTGATTTCTCAAATGGGTCGGACATGGAACTTGGTCAATATTTTTTTGAACAAAGTTGAGGTTGTAAGAAAGTTCAGGACTGTTGCAACGAAAGGTAAGACGAAGTTTGATTTTAGAGTCGTGAAATCTACCCCGTATTTGTATGTTGTAAAATGTCGGGCGGAAGAATGTGGATGGATAGTGCATGCATCCAGAGTAAGGGAAGTAGAACGCTTCACCATAAGAAGGTATCACAACTGACACACTTGCTCCATAGATTCTCTACCAGAAAATCACAGTCAAGCAACTACGACATTGGTTGGCGCCTATTTGAGTGAATCCTTTAATGGTGAAGAGCTACCCCATCTAAAATCAGTTCAAGGTTGGATGAAAGGTACCCATAAAACGGGCTTAACGTACTAGAAAGGTTGGATGATACGACAACTTACAAACACTAAGATCAGAGGTTGCCCTATTAAAAGTTATCAACTTCTTCCTTTCTATTTGAACCTTGTTAAACAATTCAATCCAAGCACAATGACAGATCTATTGGTGGATGATCAGCGGGAATTCAAATATTATTTTATAGCATATGGAGCATGCATTAAAGGATTCAGACACATGAGAAATGTTATTGGTATGGATGGTACTTGGTTGAAGACAAAGTTCAAAGGGGTAATGCTAGTTGCATCGGTACATGATGATAATTTTCAGATGTACCCTCTTGCTTGGGTCGTGGTGGACTCGGAGAACCTAGCATCATGGACATGGTTCATGAATAATTTACAAAACTACATACCAGATTCGAGTGAGTTAGTAATCCTTTATGATAGAAATGCAAGTATTACAAAAATAATGTCAATTATCTACCCAACCGCATAACATGACCATTGTAGGATGCATCTCCAGCAAAATGTTGTTGACAAGGCTAGAAAAAAAGAAAGTCGGAGAGCGTTTTGAGGAAGTTGCTGATGCTTACACAATTAGCGAATTCAACAAAAAGCAGGTTGTGATGCATGTTTTATATCCACTAGTGACAAAATATCTGGAGAAAACAAACATATCGTTACATCAGTGGGCAAGAGCTCACTTATGATATGAGCGGTACAATGACAACGAATGGGATCGAGTCTATAAATTCAGCTTTAGGGCAAGCCATAAAATGGCCTATCATCGCCTTGTTAGCCACGATGCAGGCAAAAGTCACTGAGTGGTTCAACAACCGTCGCAACTCAAAATATACAATGCCTGAGACAGCTAAGTTGACGCCCATTAAATTTGATATTATCGGTGAAAGGTATAGTCTTGTTCGAAATATGAAGGTTGTAGCACTAAACGCGAAGGAATTTCAGGTTGGTGCTAACCGCAAATACAAGGACGCCAAAGTTGACTTGGGTCTAAAGACATGCAAATGTCATGTGTTGGACATTGAAAAAAATTCTTGTGTGTATGCATCCATGGCATATAAAACAACTAAGAAGATGAAGATGTCAACGAACGAGTTGTGCGATAACTATTATTCGAAGGAAACATGGGTGGATATAGTTAGCGATACTGCTTATCCAGTGCCAGTTAATCCCAAAAAATGGCCTTCACACTAAGGTTGTGAAGAAGTATTACCCCCAACAATCAAACCCAAGCGTGGTAGACTTGAAACAATCAAATTCAACTCCAAAATTAAGTACAAAAGACGTCGTAAAAAAATTAGGACTCGTACCCGCAAAACCCCCAAAGAAGAAGAAGGGACCCAATTGTATCCTTTAGTACTGTACCTAATGTTACAAGTACTCGGGGCCACATCCAGGTCCTGAAAGTTGATCCCGACTAGAAGAATTTGGTGGTCGGTCAGCTCTCTGGTAGGTAGGAAAGCGAAGCTTCAGGCATGCCTGGGCACATATGGAACTGGAGATGGAGCAAGAACGAGAACGGGAACATAAGCTGTAGGAGTGAAAAGAGGGTTTGCAGGGGAACCCTGAGACGATAAAGCGAGGGCTAAAAAGCAACCCCGCCAAGAGGAATGAAAGGAATTCAGTGCTCTATGGACTGACCCTATGAGGGGTCCCTGTAAGAGCTCTTCCTCCCTGTGAAACTGATGAATGCGGGTTTGGTCGCACTCTATAGAGTATGCAGCGTTTAGACATTATCTTTAAGCTGTATTCGTCAGTTTTGTCTTAGTTTAAATTTAGCCTGCCTATATGACTATTCCAACACCGTTTGTAACGATTTTTTTTTGTCTTAGGGTTATTTGTAAATAGACATTTTCGGGATTTATATATTATAATGAATCTCTTTTTTATTTGAATGAAATACATGCATCTTTTAGTCAAAAAAACCATTGAACTGCTATTTATATTGGCTTTACTATTTGCAACCAAATCACAGCTCAAATTCTTCTTCTTTCGATTATGGGCAGTTTCATCCATTTAACCCTGCCAAGAAAAATTTAACGGTGCAAATTTAAGAAGTAGCGTGTGAACAATACACGAAATTGAGACTTTTTTTTTGAAACAAGTAAACCGGGGAAGTGCATTACTGCAAAATGTAAACCATACAAAGTAAGGCGTAAAAGTCCTGGGTTACAGATATATGTCTTGGTTTCCCATAGCCAATCCGGCACTCATGGACCCGTAGAAACAGTCTGCTTTGGATCGCAAACACTACCTCAAGACATCCCCTTACCAGTATTTCAAAGGTACAAGACAAGAATTTAAAAGTCCAACAACCCACAAAAATAAAATAGTCCAACCTAAAACGATAAAACTCATAAAGCATGCAGAATTAAAGTGCTCTAAGTGCGGCTTCCCCGAGACTGCCCAGGATCGGTTGTTCCGGGTCTGCAGGTATAGGTCCGATTTGACCCGTCCCACCTTCGCCGGGTCTTCTCATTTCTCCGAAGGAGACTGTAACACCTCCACCTGTAGAACATGCTCCTCCTCCTCATCCCTTAGTTTGTGACCCTGAGGGATTATGCTTGTAAGCTCCATAGCCATCTTTATACCAACATGCCTGGTATACCGTAGTCCACCCCTTCCTTTACCCTTGGTCTTCATCGCCTTTGACCGTATGGGCCCACTCCTCCAGCTAGGTCCTGAGGCTTTTTCTGCCTCCCATGAGGCTCTTTCTGCATCCCATGCTCTAGGACCAGCTCACCTGCAAATAAATCAAGAAAAACTCTACTTCCGAGTTCCTCGACGTTAGCCAGGTTTTTAGGCTTTGTGCTACCCAGCTGCCCCACTAACTCTCCTGAGAAAGCCTCTTGTAGAATTGAAACTGTCCTCTCCGGGGCATCTTTATAAATGTTGCCAGACTCCGAACGGATATCATCCTGTCCTCACATATCTTGAAACCCTGGGGGAGGTATTAAGGACAGCCTGGTGGTGCCTACCTGAGAACCTCCCACATAGTCCTTATCGGGTCAAGGGTAAGAGATGTTAGAAGATGACCCTCCATACAGTGGTGAGAAGAAGATCCACATCCAGATGTCTTGGGACCCTGATAGACTCGTCGTATCATACTTCCTCTCGGCCAATCCTCGGGAAATGAGCCACACACTCGGTTATGCGATATGTAAACCTTCCACACCAAGTACACAGGCCCGACAGCCGCTCGTACTGCAACCCTACCAGCGAGGGTTGGGTATGACCAGGAAATCGAAGGCGAATAATCCCAAAGTTTATTTAATTAGGTTGCATGCAAGTCAAGAATGGAGCCAACAATACTGGATATACTTTGAACCCCTAGGGATCTCGGTGTCGGATGTCTTCCATGGTCGTTGGGGATGGGAAATGGAACCCTACCACTTCCTTCAAGAGGTACTCGATCTACAAGCCTTCGAACTTATAGTTATGAAGCGTCTGCCCACAAAAAGAATCATGATTGTGTTGGCCCACTCCAGCAACCTTCCCCGCCAGCGAGAACTGGTAACGACCATCCACGACAACAAGGACGGCCTCCGCCGGGATATCCAGGACCTCATCCTCGTCTTCCCAATCCGGCACCGGAGCGTGAGTCTTTATCGGAGCCTTGGACGTCTTTAGGTGGTACCCGGTTGGATCCACCACTATCAACGATGAGCAGATCAGATCCGCTTTGGGCGAAGCCTCCAGAATCCCTCGTGGCGCGAAGTGGCCTTTCCGACTTCCGCATGGGGCCAAAGAAGGGTCGGCCAAGCCGGTGTCTACGCTATTGCGGCTGAACGTAACCGAGAGGGTTCATGCATGTCGTCCGGGGCGTGCGACGTGGTAGGTGTCGAAGTGACCTTTGATTGGATCGAGATCGAGATAGGATCGGCTGGGGGAAAGTTCATATCATGTAGGAATAGATGGGGTGGTTGGGTTGTGGTCTGGGTGGAGGGGTTTAGTGGTGCCGTTTGGTCGGGATCCATGGAGCTGGTGACCGGAGGAAGATAAGGGTTGTTGTGGTGGTTGTGCGAAGAAGAAGAATTAGAGAGAGGAGCGACGGTTTTTCGAACCTTTTTTTTAAAACAGGTAACCGGAGACTTTCATAAATACCAATAGGTAATCAAACAGGACGGGGCATGACCGCCCCAGGTTCCAGATGTATGTCCGAGCCGACCGTAGAAGGCCCGACGCTCATGGAACCATATTATTATAGCCCACTTGAAATTGTGGGCACAAACTCAAGGCAGCTCCTTACCATCGTCTCAAAACAACGAGACATAAAGTAAAAGGTCCTAAACCAAGCAGGAAATAAATTGTTCCAAAAATAATGCATATAACAAGAAAACATATAAAAATACTTTGCTGATGTTGCAGGCTGCCCGGGACCTCCCAACACTGGCTGTCCCAGGTCTGTAGGTATAGTCCGAAGGCGACTCCACCCACCCCTTCCGGGTCGGGTCATTCCTGCATCGGAGGCTGATGTGCCTCCGTCTGCTCTTCCCTATCCCCTTCCTTGTATACCGGCCACACGATGTCTGGTTGGAGGGTCGGATCATCCATCGACTTCTTCAACTCCAGCGGACGAGCATACAATGACCCGCTCCTAGAATTCAAGGTAGTCAGCTTAACCATTCCTCGGCTGGGCCCCCCTTTCCTTAGTCCTGCATGGGGATCTTTCTCCTTCCACTGTGGATCTTTCTCCTTCCACTGTGGATCTTTCTCCTTCCCCTCCCGGGTCGCTATAGTAGCTCCGGGCTCAGCTCGGTCAACAGGATCAGCAGCAGGGGGGACGTTACCCAGATTGTCAGGCTTTGTGAACCCCGGTGGTCCTCTAGAGACTCGACGCCCTCCCTCCTGCATTACATTGGTTTCCCCTCCTGGGGTAACCCTAGCTAGATTGTCAGACTTCGAGGTGTATGCGCCGGGGAGACTCTCTCCCATAACAATTTCCATGGATCGAATCAGCGGATTCAGGGACAGATCATTCAGCAGGTAAGTAATAGTCGGGTGTGTCACCGGGGGGGGGGGGTGTATTCCAGACCGTCCTCATCAGTCGATCCACATCCATCTGCCTTGGGGCCAGGATAGACGGTTCGTATCAGACCTCTTCCCGACCAATACCCGGCAACTGAGTCGTACAACCCGTAATTCTATGGGTTAGCAATCCACACCTGCGACAGAAATCCGTTAACCTCTCATATTGCAGTTCAATCACATCGCAGGATGTGGTACTTGGAAATCTGAGTCGTAGTCTTCTCCGTAGAGGTCGGTTCAACTCCATTCAGACCCGCAGCCATAAAAACATATCCTCCCGCCTAGCCAATGGAATCGGAGCCGATAACACTTGAGTGCCAATACTATCTGCAATGAGGTCGCGGATGTATGAATTCTTGGCTCCCACCGGGACGTTCAACGCCCTAACACCAAGCTCCACATGACGGAAGTCAATCTCATTGGTCGAGACATATTGCCTGAGTGGCTCCAACAGGAGGGGGAAACCCTTGAAACTCCAGGGGGGCCAATGACGGATATTTTCCATCGTCTCTACGGAAGGGAAGTGATAATTTGTGACCTCCGGGGACATGAATTCCACCTGTATTCCATTCACCTTCCACTTCAATAACATCATCGCATAGACAACGTTCTGATTGTGGATCTGGTCCCCTGCAACCCGAGCTGACAGGGAGAACTGGTACGTGCCCTTGGTGAAAGCCGGGACCCCTTCCTCCAAAACCACCACCTCGTCATCGTCATCCTCCCAATCCGGGACCGGGGAGATCCGGATCGAGTTTACTTCAGGTTGTCGTACACTCGACCCAGATCCGTCGGCTGGTCGAGGACTCGTGTCCGGTACCCGATCTGTCGGAGGCGATATATAGGCACCACCGTCGGTGGTTGTGGCCGAGAACGGGACGACAGGTCCGTCCGAGCCTCCCCCGCTTCCCATCGGCTTTTACCCTGAGCCAAGACGGCCACCGGAGCCTCAGAAGCCGCGGTTGCGGTCAGGTGCGTGCCTGGCTTGTCCTTCAGGGCCAGGGGGGCGGTCGACCGTCGGTGGTTCGGCAGAGGGCGAGAGGGATCTGCATCGGATGCCGGCGTGAAGGTGGCGCCGGGCAGGAACCCTATCAGTTCGGGGGCCTGTTGCTGGTAAGGTTCGTCGACGACGGGGTGGATCTGGTCGGTGGATGTCATTTCCGATTGAACTCGGCAAGGAGCGATCAGATCCGGTACATAGAGGGGCTGAGGCGACGAGGGACGGCGGAAGAGTTGTCGGAAGCACCGCGGAAGGACAGTCTCGATAAGGACCGTCGGGAAGCGGAGCAGAAACGACCGGTCTAGGACAGCGGGAGCATTGAACGTCAAAACAAAGGCGATGACGCAGACGGGACCATCGATGGCGAGGACGCAGGCGGGATCGACGATGGCGAGGGCGGCGACGACAAGACCCTAGTTAGGGTAGAAATGAACCTCACGAAGAGGTGGAAATAGAGCTTTTTTGGTTCTCAATACGGATTTTCGAACCTTAATATACGCTTTTCGTGTTTTTTAAATGTTGTACGAAATTGATATTTAATATTGGTAAATGAAATGTTTGCGGAGGCCGATCTGTTGATTCAGAATAACTTGATTTATGAACCAATTAGACAGTATATACATAACGAGAAAGACCTAAAGAGTCTATAAAACAAAAGCGTGATCTTAGGATTAATTTAGCTTACTAATTATAACAAGCATTATGAAAACAGAGAGAACCCTACGCGCACGCCTCTTTTTCTCTCGCTGAGAGAACACCTTCGTCTTGCATTTTATGTCGCCGGTGGCTTCCATAGCTGCCGCCGGCCCCCATTTTATGTCATCCCCTTTATTATCCTTCCTTCTCGTCTTTTCTTTAGTGACTAGACCTTACCTTCATCAATCTGTCGTCGAGAGGGTTGTCGCCGCCGCTGACCGGCCAACTTTCCTCGCTTTTGGATGGTCGCGGGTCAGATCCAGCGAGCTCCGGCCGAGCCTTCCTCACCTCAGCGCAACCTCGTCCACCTACCTTCGCCGTCAACAGCCTCCGTCTGTCGTTGTCCGCCCTCAGCCGCTGTCCTCCGCCGTCGCCCTCCACCTCCTCCATCCACCTCCCGCCACCCAGATCTGCTTAGTCCCATTTTCATCCGTCCTCCACCTCCTCCCTCTACCTTCCCTCACGCAGATCTGCCCAACTCTGCTTCCACCCGCCCTCATCCGACCAAGCCCACCCTTTCTCGCCTCAATCCGCCCAGATTTACTATTCCCCGTGCTTCCCTCATGTCCTTTACTCCGGCCTTCCCACCAACCATTTCTCCCGACAGTGACGACGGTTGGCCGCTCGTTTGGCCAGCTGGTTTTATCTCCCGATGACGTCAAAACGTACTACCTTGGTCGAGCCTTCTCGCCTCGCTCCTCCTCTAGTCAGACGACCATATCTAATCCCACATTCAACTGGAGATCCGCAATTCGAGCCTGTGCTCCTGCTTTTCGTGTTCATCCGGTCAGACCCGTGCACCTGTCTCAAGTGGATCAGATTTGTACCCGTAGGCGCTGCCCACCTCCCCCCCCCCTCCCCCCCCCCTCACTACGATCTCAGTCATTGCCTTCGGAGGCTGACAACGAGTAGTTTGTGATTGGCGTTATTGGTTATTTTGTTTGTTGTTTTTTTTATCTATCTTATGTTTGTTCTCCCTGTCGGAACCTCAGATCTTCGGTAGGTGTAGCTGCTGCCTCTGGTAGTGTGTCCAGTCGAGTCTTTCTATCGATGGAGTTGTTCGGAAAATCGATAAGAAAGACCGATTTGGTCGTTGTTATTTTTCTAGGCGCTGCGTCACCCTTCTCGAGAGCTATTCATCAAACTAGTCGTTCTTCGAGTTCTCGAGAACGATTAGTAGATACAACGCTTGTGTTGTTCGGTTTGTATGATCCGGTCTGTAAGGTTTATTAATCTATTAATGAGTCTTTCTATTTCAAAAAAAAATTATAACAAGCACTATGACATGAAGGAGAAAGTCTCCCGCTGCCCCGATATTAAACATAGTGGAGTAATTCCTGAAAACGGCGCCGTTGCATTTATCTCCTCAACGAAATTGTGTCAAAAGACTCAAAACCCTTAACCCCCAAAGCTCCTCTTTTATCAAATTGAACCTAAATCCTAATCGAGGAGCAGAGCAAAGCAAATATGCGACCTCTGGACGAGACGGAGACGACGGCCGTATTCGAGAAGCTGTTCAAATTCGTGGGCAACAATCTGAAGAACATCGTAGACAATCCCTCCCATGAAGGGCCGGAGTCGAGCCCGGGGCGCTACTGCTTCCGCCTCCAGAAGAACAAGGTCTACCACGTGAGCGACTCACTCGTCAAGCGAGCCACCAACATTGCCCGGCCGAACCTGGTCTCTCTCGGCACCTGCATCGGCAAGTACACCAAAGGAGGCAGCTTTCACCTCACCGTCCAGTCCCTCAGCATCCTCGCCGCCAACGCCAAGCACAAGGTGTGGCTCAAACCCACCTCCGAGATGTCGTTTCTCTACGGAAACCACGTTTTGAAAGGTGGCTTGGGGAGGATTACCGAGAACATCATGCCCGGTGATGGGGTTGTTGTCTTCTCCATGTCTGATGTCCCTCTCGGTTTTGGCATTGCCTCCAAGTCCACCCAGGACTGTAGGAAATTGGACCCCAATGGGATCGTCGTGCTGCATCAGGGGGATATTGGGGAGTATTTGAGGATGGAGGATGATCTTTAGACATGATTTTGGTGTGTTTTTGTTTCTGAGCTTTGAGTTATGACATTTGAATTTTATATGTAATCAATCCTATGAATATGTTTTATAAACAAGAACAATGAACTAATTCATGGTTGCTATCTTAAACATGTGTTCCCAATAATCCAGAGCTAGCTGATTGATTTCGTTCTAGAAAATGCACTTTCTTTGTAGCTGTTTATCAGTGTGATTGGTTCTCCAGTATACACATAAGCTTTGAAATAGATGTTATCAATGGTTTCTTAGCTAAGCTTGACCTCCATTCTGGTTAGTTGCTCCCTATTTTCTCATGTTATTTTTCATCATTAACTGCATGATTGGTTCTTATTTTCTAGCTTTCAACTATACGCAAGCAATGGTGTTTCTTAAGGGCATTTGCAATGGTAGCAAATTGCTTGTCGAGAAGCTTACAAATCGGCGAGTGCTTGCAATGCAATGGTAGCAATGATTGGTTCTTATTTTCTTTTGTTTACTGTTTTCTATTCTGTCGGTTTGTCATATGTATATGGGTTTTGTTTCATGTTTGTTCCATTTTTCACGTACAGTAGAAAATTGTGGAAACCCTACTTTTCAACTATATTTTAATTTCATTTCCACTTTCCTAACTGTGACACACGTATCGTGACAGTTCTCAACTGCGAATTATCACGTTTTTACAAAAACTAACGAAATCCTTCAAAGTTAACAGAATTGTCAGTTTCTCGTGTAAAATATCAAAAATGCCCTTCAATCTAACTCATATTGGGTGGTAGGAGGGGTGGTAGAAGCACATTTTCACTTTCTCTCTTTTCCAAATCACTAGCTGCTACCACTAACCATGTAGTGAACCACCAGCTAGTTGCAGGAGCTAGTTGTTTGACTGTTTTGCACTTTTTGATAATTTAAAAACAACAAAAAAAACTGCTAATTTTATTTACACCAAATATGAAATACAACTCGTTATATTAGATTACTCTAATTGTGCCAAATGTTATATTATATCGCCATCTCCATTTTTATCCCAAATGTGATCAATGAGGTCATTGTAAAGCCGGCGATGAAGAACTTCTCTATCTTGGAGCCTTTTTCTATGGACCATGATACTTGTGATGTTCACCGCTAGTGGTGGTCTTGTGCGGGTCGCTGCGATCGGGACACCAATATCTGCAAACGAATAAGTGGGGTACGACCTCTGTTGATCCTCAACGATCATGTTGTGCAGGATAATACAAGTATTCATGACCACTGTGAGTGAGTTCTATCCCACATTCGACTCGGACGAGTGACGATATAAAAGAGAGCCCGCAGAACTCCAAATGCTCGTTCGATATTCTTCCTCGTTGCCTCTTGGTTTCTAGCAAAATACATTTGCTTTTCCGTTTGTAGAGTTGATATTGCTTTCAAAAACGCACTCCAAGAAGGATAAATTCCACTTATTAAGTAATAAGGGGTCGCGTATTCTGTGTCGTTATACTTAAACTTAACCGGTGGAGCGAAGCCTTGAATTGCCTGAGAAAATAAGGTTGACCTATTCAACACGTGGATGTCGTTGTTGTAACCCGATGTTATGAAAAAAGCGTGCCATATCCACATGTCTTTGGATGGAACAAATTCTAGCATGATTGTGGGGACGTTCCCGTGGTCTCTACTTGGGACTTCCATAACAGAACTGAAGAAGTGTTGTCGTGCATTTTTGGTATGCAGAGAATTCGAGCTTTCCTATAGCATCAAGTCGTTGACGCAAGTATGAGTACCGCTCACTTAGTGCATTCATGATTCGTAGGAACAATTCTCTCGACATCTGGAAGCGACACCAAAATTGTTGCTCGTTGTACACCAGAATAGGAGAGAAGTAGTCAGCTATCAACCGGTCATGTGCTTTTTCTCGATTTCGCTTTGTCCATCTCTACTTTGGTGCCGTCGACGACTATTACCCCTCGACCTCCCCATCTTCTACACTTTGATGTACCCTTTTCAAAATCCAATCTAGAAGTCGCTTGGCCATTAGTTCTCCCATCTTTTCCCCTGCTTTCACCACTTCTCGGGGAGTCATTTGAGCCAATTCTGCTACTATTAGATAACGATTCATCGAAAAAAAAAACAAAAAAGATTGAGAGAAGAAGAAGTGTAGAAGAGAAGAGGTGTGAAATTTGTCTAGAGGTGATATTGTATATATAAGAAATATCAAGGAATTTGAAAAAATAGGCGCTGCCACGCGTCGCGTCGCTATTAGGCTAGTCGTTGACCTGCAACGATGCGTCCCACCGTTACAGGATCCATCGGTGAAACGCTGCAACGTACGGTGCTACAACGACCACTACGCATGCTCTTAGTGGGTATCTCGTCAATCTTACACACCGATGGTCTTCCTTTCGATCTAGGATAGCAATAAAAAGTAGTTATTTTGAGCTTGATAATGTGATACGACACCGTGACGATGAACCTCTCTGTAAAGTGACATGTCGTTTTGCTGAATACAGAGTGAACGCATCCGCCAGTAACGGGCAACAGCAACATCCCGTAAAAAGACCCACCCAAATCAATCTTCAAAAAAACCTCTCTCTCACTCTCAATCCCTCGTTTTCCCTCTCGCCAAACACACTCTCGGTAGCTCTCGCTTTTCATTTTGCTATCGATAGTATACACAAATTCAAACGAAGAAGCCCTAGACTCCTCTCGTTAACCCTAAACCAGAGAACAAGCTGCGACTATGGAGTGGAACCCAGAAACCCTCAATTCGCTCTCTCAATGGTTCCTCCAAACCCTCTCCCCCGTCCCAGAGCCCCGCCGCCAGGCCGAGGCCGCTCTGGCCGAGGCCGCGGACCGCCCCAACTACGGCCTCGCCGTGCTCCGCCTAGTCGCTGAGCCCTCCGTCGCTGAGCAGATTCGCCAGGCCGCCTCCGTCAACTTTAAGAACCACCTCCGAGCCCGCTGGCTTCCCTCCTCCGACGCCAATGCTCTGATCATGGATGTCGAGAAGGAGCAGATCAAAGGCCTAATCGTCCCTCTCATGCTCTCCTCCACCCCCCGCATTCAGAGTCAGCTCAGCGAGGCTCTCTCTGTCATCGGCAAGCATGATTTTCCCAAGCTGTGGCCAGCGTTGCTGCCGGAGCTCGTCTCTAGCCTCCAGCAAGCGTCTCAGGCGTCTGATTATGCTTCGGTTAATGGTATTCTCGGCACTGCTAACTCCATTTTTAAGAAATTTAGATATCAGTATAAAACCAACGATCTTCTGCTTGATCTGAAATACTGTCTTGATACTTTCGCTGCACCATTATTGGAGATTTTTCTTAAAACATCCACGTTGATCGATTCTGCTGCTGGTTCTGGGCAGCCTGCTGCTGCCCTCAGGCCCCTTTTTGAGTCTCAGAGGTTGTGCTGCAGAATATTTTACTCATTGAATTTTCAGGAACTTCCTGAGTTTTTCGAGGATCATATGAGAGAGTGGATGTCAGAATTCCGTAAATACCTTACCACAAACTATCCCGCGCTTGAGAGTAATGCTGATGGGCGTGCTCTTGTTGACCAGCTTCGTGCTGCTGTGTGTGAGAACATAAGTCTCTATATGGAGAAGAATGAAGAGGAGTTTCAGGGGTATTTGAATGATTTTGCAGTTGCTGTCTGGGGTTTGCTTAGGGATGTATCTCAGTCTTCTTCTCGTGATGAGCTTGCCATTAAGGCAATTAAATTCCTCACTACTGTGAGTACAAGTGTGCATCACACATTGTTTGCAGGTGAAGGCTTGATACCCCAAATTTGTCAGGGTATTGTAATTCCAAATGTTCGGCTACGGGATGAAGATGAAGAACTTTTTGAGATGAACTATGTGGAATTTATTAGAAGAGACATCGAGGGAAGTGATCTTGATACTAGGAGAAGAATTGCTTGTGAACTTCTAAAAGGAATTGCTACCAATTACAAGCAGCAGGTGACTGCTATTGTCTCTGCTCAGATTACAAATTTGTTAGCCTCATTTTCTGCAAACCCTGTTTCGAATTGGAAAGATAAGGATTGTGCAATATACTTGGTTGTTTCTCTAGCAACTAAGAAAGCAGGAGGTAATTCTGTCTCAACTGATCTCGTTGATGTTCAAAGCTTCTTTTGGTCAGTTATAGTTCCAGAGTTAAGGACTCAGGATGTGAATTCTTTCCCCATGCTTAAGGCAGGTGTGCTTAAATTCTTTACAATGTTTCGGAATCATATAACAAAGCCTGATGCCCTTAAATTGTTTCCCGATGTTGTTCGGTTCCTTGGTGCGGAGTCGAATGTAGTTCATTCTTATGCGGCTAGTTGCATTGAGAAACTTTTGCTGGTCAAAGATGATGGTGGTAGAGCAAGATATACTTCAGCAGATATTGCTCCTATTTTTTTAGTGCTGATGAATAACCTTTTCAATGCTATGAAGTTTCCAGAATCTGAGGAAAATCAATATATAATGAAGTGTATCATGCGTGTTCTTGGAGTTGCGGACATTTCTCCAGAGGTTGCTGGACCTTGCATTGCTGGGTTAACTTCTATTCTTGGCGAAGTATGCAAAAACCCACGAAACCCAACATTTAACCACTATCTTTTTGAGTCAGTGGCTGTTCTTGTTAGAAGAGCATGTGACAAGGATGCATCCCTAGTTTCAGCTTTTGAGGGGAGTCTGTTTCCAAGCCTCCAGATAATATTGGCTAATGATGTCACAGAGTTCTTGCCTTATGCCTTTCAGCTTCTGGCACAGCTTGTTGAGTTGAATAGGCCTCCAATTCCTCCAAGTTACATGCAGATTTTTGTTCTTCTACTGTCGCCTGACTCATGGAAGAGATCTTCAAATGTCCCAGCACTTGTGCGTCTGCTTCAGGCCTTCCTTCAGAAAGCAGCACATGAGATTAACCAGGAGGGGAAGCTGGGGCAGGTGCTAGGTATATTCAACAATCTAGTCTCATCCCCTAGTACAGATGATCAAGGCTTCTACGTGATCAACACTGTTGTTGAGAGTCTTGAGTATGGTGTGATTGCACCCCATATGCCTAACATTTGGAAGTCACTGTTTTTGCGTCTCCATAACCGCAGGACAGTGAAGTTTGCTAAGTGTTTTGTTATATTTATGTCACTCTTTCTGGTCAAGCATGGTTCTTCAAACCTTGTGGATACCATGAATTCTGTTCAAGCAAACGTATTTCTTCAAATTGTGGATGCTTTTTGGATACCTAACCTAGCGAAAATTACCGGAGCCATTGAGCTGAAACTAACAGCAGTTGCTTCCACAAGACTTATCTGTGAATCTCCTGTCCTTTTGGATGCTGCAGCTGTTGTTCAATGGGGAAAGATGCTTGATGGTATTGTTACCCTTCTTTCACATCCAGAGCAAGATCGAGTTGAAGATGAAGCAGAGATGCCGGATATTGCAGAAAATGTGGGGTATTCTGCTACGTTTATTCGTCTTTATAATGCTGGGAAGAAAGAGGAGGATCCTCTAAAGGATATAAAGGATCCAAAAGAATTTTTTGTAGCTGCATTGACAAACCTTTCTGCTCGTACGCCTGGGAGGTATCCAGCGATAATTAGTCAATATCTTGGTCCAGCAAATCAGACTGCACTTCTTCAGCTTTGCCACACTTACAATTGCAAACTTGTTTGAGTAAGTAGCTGTATCAAGTTATGCATTCTCTTTTATTTGCTTTGTGATATATATCATTAGCTGTATCAAGTTATGCATTTTCTTTTATTTGCTTTGTTATATATGTTATTTGCAAATATGCTGTTTTGATTTGTTTTCCAATCATGTATTTTGATTGAGATTAATCTTGTTTCCTAGATGTGGTAAGGTGTAAGATCCTGTTGTAAAATACAGGATCTTTCTCCTCCTTGTCTGGAACACCTGAAAAGGTATACATAAGTCGCAAAGCCTTGGGTGAAAAGCGCACTTGGGTAGCTTATTGGGCTTCAATATTTTTTTTAATTTTTTTAAAAGTATGTAAGCGTGTTGGTGATGAGTAAGTTCCATGAAAGGTTGTATTGTATACATGAATCATATATGCCAAAAGGTGCGCAAATCATTTTAAGGTATGGAAGCATGTTTTTTGTTGTTGTTGAAGAAAGGTATGGAAGCATGTTAGTAATGGGTAAGTTCAATGAAAGGTTGTATACACAGATCATATACGTCCAAAGGTGTACAATTCGTCCACCCAAAGGATACCATACAATTGAGTCCTATGGTTTCCGAAATAGTGTTAAAAGAAGTGCTTTGATGAAAAAAAGATAAAATACTTATCTTACTTCTGTAAATTATTATAGATCTCAATTGGTTCACCAATTGGCTAATCATCATTCCCTTACTATTTTGTTCCAATATTTTAACATGAAAACTTAATTGGCTTTCATTTTTGACCCTACACTTATGGCATGAATTTTGTTGTGCCTGGTTTCTTTTTTTATTCAATCGTTTGACTTTACTTTATTTATCATACCTAAGACATTGGGTCAGCATAAGCAGAATCTTCCTAGTATCTTTAAGCAGAATCTTCCTATTATCTATAATTTGGCCTTTTAATGGCGCTATAGAAATCACAGCTCTGGAAATAAAGAGCCATTATAGAAACCACAGCACTGGAAAGAAAGATTCATTATAGATCCTCTATCATCAAATGCCTAAAGCTGCAATGTTCCTCAATACTATCTAGTTTGTATTACTGTCTGTAGATAGACTCATAATATCAACATTAGAAAATTATGACAAGGACTGACTTTCATTCACTAAAGAAAATAATGATTTCAGCTTTCAAACAGTGCGGCTTAGAGGGCAAAAGTTGGTTGCTTTTAACATGTCATAATGTTATGGTAGTAATACTATACCTAGAGTTTTACTGTAGAATAGATTTAGTTTCAATAGAATGAGCCGTGTTGTAGCGATCATACCGACTCATTAATGAACATTGTAATGGAGCTCTTTGGATGTTTGTTTTAAATGGCTTGAACAGGTAGGAGAGTGGTATATTGTCTCTTCATATTTGCTTTATGCCATTACCTCTAGGTTCTCGTCAGTGACTATCTTCTGTCAATACTGGTAGTGGAATATGCTCCCTTTTAATGTGCATGCTGTGCATTTTGTTGTCCAACATTTGTAATGGAGAATTGACCCAAATTACCACAAATTATTAAATATAAGAGCTTATTAAATTTTTATATTGGTTTCTTAACTCTACTCACTATATACCATCCTGATGTTTTTCTTTTGGTGATTATAAAACTTTTATTACATGACTGTTTGATGGTCTATGTGCGTACCAAGAGGAGCTTGTTAAAAGTTTGTTTTCTGTTTGACTAGGAAGTTATATACAAGTCATCATCTTCTTCACGGAATGATTGGTTGCACATGCGTGGTTCAGCATCTTCTTCATGGATATCTGTAATATCTGTACTTATGTTTGCTTCACCTGCATTTTCCTTGTGTATGTTTATATTTGGCATGCATCTATTTATTCCTTGCATTGGCATCTAATGAAACAAGGTTGTAATAATTTACTTTCACCTTTGTGTTGCTTTCAGGGTGCATTGGGAGTTGAGTTCTTGTTCATCATCATCACCATTATGTATTGTGTGGGAAATGCAGCAAAACCAGTGTTGGAACATTGAAGAGGTCTTGGAAGTTATGTTTTGTATGTGAGTGGATGGCTTACTGGCACAGATAGACCATGGTGCATTGCCTCTATTGATTATTATGTTGTTTGTGGGGAAATTGTACATCTACATTTTGGGTTGAAGTACACTTTTAAATGCATGCTTTATTTACCATTTTGTAATGGTGGTGGTGGTAATATTGTATTGCGAAACTGGATTTTACATCCCTGGATCTGCTGTTGCCCTTGCTTCCAAGTTATAATTTTTTGCCATTGTGAGGATGGAAGTGGGTGTCCTTCATGGATACAATCTAGATGACTTTCTTTTTGGGCAATGGCTGCTGTCTTAATGTTGCTTGTCATAGGGCCCATGCATTAGCATGAGTTCATCTATACAATCAAATTCTTTATAGAAAAAAAATACTCATTTTTGTATGTAATTATTATATAATTTGTCTGGATAGTATGTTAAATGTTGGACGGAAAAGTCATATGTAGAGTACATAATCTTATTTTTTTCAAAAAGAATTACCAAACAACTTTTGAGAAAAGGACAATTAACTAACCCTATTTTTTCTCCTCTCCATTTTAGAACTCGACTCTCTTCTTCTTAGAGCACCCACATAGTGTCATTTCGGCCTCGATTTGCGTGTCGAAAATGGTTGAAAAGTTGAATTGGCCTGTTGAATCGTCAAATCGTAGTGTTTTCCCACGTCAAAACGGTGACGTTGTAAAAGACCGTATACGATTCTACAGATGGTTGTAGCCATCGTTTATGCGGATACGACTTTGACCAACCATTTTAACAGGTAACACATGGGACGTTTCTACGCGTAGTTTCTGCCGAGGGTCGCATAATCTGCCAACTACCTCTGACTCAGTTGATTAGGCTTCAACTAAAATAAAAATGAACGATTTGAAACGATTTTTCGCTACAAAAACCCATTGAAGTTCCATTTTTCCCACACCATCATCTTTTTCATTGTTCTCTCTACACAATTATCCCGAGAACTATATTTTTCCGATTGTTGATGGATTCTCCTAATGATGAAGAGTTTGATCCATCCGCAATCGACTACGCCACATTACAGGAATAACTCGGGAGGCGGACTGAGATGGTGCAGTCGTTACGAGCTACTATTAAGGAAGCCGAAGAACAAATCATGAACCCCGAGCCGGAGAAGCACAACATGACTTACATTTTCAGAGATTGACACGATGCTCATGAGCGGCTTGCGGACGACTACTTCGTTGATCAGTCATTGTATCGCCGGCGGTTCCGTATGGCGAAGTCTATTTTTATGCAACTTTTCGCAAGCATGTCCAAATTCGATCCATAGTTCACCAAAAGAAGGGATTGTCAAGGTCCGACCGGGTTATCCCCTTACCAAAAATGTATTACCGCTATCCGGATGTCATGTTACGATTAAGCGTACGATACCTTGGACGAGTATTTGAAAATGGCAGAAATGACAGCGTTGGAGTGCATGCATCAGTTTTACAACGTCGTCATTAACGTTTTTGGGGAGACCTACCTACGGAAGTCGGTTTTGCGTGTAAATGAATTACGTGGTTTTCCCGGTTGCATCAACAGTTTTGACTATATGCATTTTGCATGGAAGGATTATCCAAATAGCGTACCAAAGGTTCACGAGCGGGGCATCATCCTGAACCGACAGTAATGCTTGAAGTCGCTGCTGGGCCCGAAAACTGGCTTTGGAACACATGTTTCAGTATGCCGTGGTCGAACAACGACATTAATGTCTTAACCAATCATCATTGTTTGCACATGTACAATGAGGTGAGCAGTCAAAAGTCGAGTTGCAGGTAAACGGTCTCTATTACAACAATCCTTAAATGACATAATATATCCACCATAGGAAACTTTTGTGAAGTCCATCCCGGCACCACAACTTCCAAAGCACGTATTATACGCACATAAACAAGAGGCCGCGAGGAAGGATGTAGAGAGGGCTTCCGGGGTTCTCCAAGCTCGATTTCATATAATCACTAGTTCACTTTTTTGGAGTCTTGGGCAACACTCTATCCGGTAGGTGACGAATTAGAGGATCTCATGGAGGATTCTCGGTAGTACGAGCATAATGTCGGCCACCCCTTCTTGAAGCATGAGTGGTGGTCGATGATCCGAGAATGCCCAAAATAACGCCTCTACAACGACTTTTTCCTTTGTAGGTTTTCATGTTTTCAATTTTCATCCCTGCTCTTTTGTACTTACGGTTTCCCGATTCCTGTAATAAAAATATTTTCCATTCCATCGCATTTATCATGTGGACTTTTTTTTTTAGGAATAGACCATAATTGGACCGAATATTCTATTCCCACCACACAATCAAAATGAAAAAGACTTGCGAATTTAGAAAACCTAACCTAATTTTAACTGAATTGGACCGATAATGGACCGATTCGGTCTATTCTCGCTATAGATGCTCTTAGTTCACTTCTTTTCCACAGCAGATCCTCTCCTCTCTCTTCATTTTAGAAAAGAGACTAATCTAACCCTACCTTTTTTTTTCTCATTGTCACTTCTTTTTCTCGGATCACCGATGTAGAGTTCGTCCCTTTCCGTGTTGTTCTCATTGTTCTTCTCCTCCAGATCCCAATCAAACGACACAGAACATAAGTTACCAAATAAAAAGACTCACAAGTTCTGAAAAATAACTCTACCTTTCATGGCGGGTTGTCTTGATTTTCTTTTTTTTTTATAAGCGAAAAAGTATTATTAGGCAAGCGCTTTACAAAAGCGTAAAACGATGCAAGAAAAACGATCGTTAAAAGGACCTTTTCCCCAAACCGAAACAAGCAATTCGTAAACAAAAACAAATACAGAACAAGAAAGTAAACAACCTCGCCTACTTCCTATCCGGGTTCAAGCAAAGAAATCGGTTTGAAACCGAAACAGGAGCTGAATGTCCTGAAGACACTTCCGGAAAAACCTCATTCTCGCTATCCTCGACATCCTCCTCGGCCTCATCATGCTGTTGGGGTTCAACAACTGGGGACTTGACAACCGCCCTTTTCACAAATCTCTTGCTAAAACTCCACGAACCATCTTTACCTTGTTTAGCAATATCAATGGTGAAGCTTCCCGCTTGACCCCTTGTATCGGCCGATGTTCTGGGTCTTGTCTGATAAAAAACAGTTGGAGGAACTGTCTTTTTTGGCTGTCCTTTTTTGGGACGACCACGTTTCTTTGGAGCATCTACGGGAGTACTTGTTTTACTCAATAGAATGTCCTTCCACGGACTTCTGTCTTGTTCCACAAGGATTCCTCCGTCCACCACCACCACAGGTGGATCAGTCCCAGACAACACTTGGGCTTGCATATCTATCGAGCCTGGCTGAACTTGAGTCGTATCCACAAACCCATCCTTATCCAAACTTAACGCGAGCCCACTCGGAGAAAAACCCTCAACACGAGGCCCCTCCACAACTTTGAGTTCATCCGAGATCACTTTCGGGTCCAAATCAGCGCCAATGCGTTTGAAAATGTCGAACAAACAAGGGTCCTTGCTGGCCAGCCCAGCTGCACCTACTACTGGACCGGATTGTGCAGGCCCAACACCTGGGCCGGATTGTTCAGGCCCAACACCTTCATCTTCTTCAACCTGAACTTCATCAATTGAGGGAAAATCGCGTTTGAGACCAAATCCCTACAATCACGCTCGTTCGAAATCAAATTAAGCGATTTCTCCATCCCGTGATCCATGGACGCCTCGATCATCCCCGGGTTCGATGCGAGAGAATCGAAAAGCCGACAGGACAGCTCGCCGGAATCCGACAGGGAAGCCATGTCCAACCGGACCTGAAAGCCCTCTCATTCAAACCGAATCCCAGAACCGCCCTCCTGACGAACCGAAACAACTTTAGAAGACACCCTTGTGGCTGCTCCATTGATAGTACCCAACTCTGCACCCAAAAAACGATTTTCGCCCAAAACAGAGCATATGCTCTATTTTGCTTCCACAGACGGAATACACGCCGGAGCTCCAATATTTTGGACCTTATGCCGGGAAAAGGCTACAAAAAACACATAACCATTCACCTTGAATCTATTATACGTCTCAATTGCTTGTAGGGCTGCTGTCGACGAAGAGAAATGGACGAACACGAAAGCTTGGCCCGATCGATTTGTCTTCTTAGGTAGAGATAGAGACCCGATTTCACCAAAAGATGAGAAAGTTTCTCTAACCCATTCCTCCGACGAAGCATATGGGAGATTGCGAATGTAAATATCAGAGTCGCTATAATCAAAACGGGTTGAAAAAAGACCTGGAGAAAGATGACTCCGACTGTCCTTCACCGGGGTAGCCACAACTGCGGCCACAACATCAGGAGTCGAAATCGTGCACCTTGAAGCCTCCACCACCGACTTCACATCCTTCTTCTTCCGGGATGGGGACCTCGGCCGCGCAACGGCAGTCTTCGGATCTTCATGGGGATCAGATCGAGCATGCCGAGTCCGTGATCCTCCCTTCTTCCCCAGTGCTTTCTTCTTGGCTGGTGACAAACCAGAAATGAGCTTGCAGTATTCTCCATAAAGAAGCAAAAGCTCAGATCCGAAAGAGAGAAAAGAGAGCATCACAATTCAAACTTGTTCGCTACAATTTCTTACATACTATAGTATGTCTAGATGAGAGAAAAACTTGATTGGAGCCCAAACAGTCTCGGAGTTATGCCCTTCTCAAGATCAGTTAGTCTCGGAGTTGTCTTGATTTTCGAGTAAGTCCATACCTCATTAATCTTTTTGCTCGATAGAAGTAATTTAAAACTACAAATATTAAATTGACAGAAATAATACTAAATATAACGAGGTTTTTCCTTCTATATTCGGCGGACCTAAGTCGCTTTCGACTCCATCTTCTTCTTCTTGTGACCGTTGATATGGAGGAGGAAACAATGGATGTGATAGTGCCCATATCTAGTTTTGGGGATTTAGAAATAAGGGTATAAGTTAAATATTTTGGTTAACATAGATGGTTGATTATAAAGACGCGAGGAAATAGAGGCGCGAGATTTAGGGTTAAAAATAATGAAAATAAAAAACCATTAAAAATAAAGTTAAATATATTACAAAAAAGAAATGAAAATTAAAAACTAATTAATGTATGGGTTGAGATTAGAGTAGCTGCAACGGTCGTTGCAAAGCCGTTGCAACGCCTCCTACAACGCATCCCCGACACAAGAATCGTTGCAGCGCGTCTTTGAAAAATCCTGCAACGATGAGACTCGGCGACGTAGGCCCAACGCCTAGTCGCCAGCCTAATGGCGACGGGCCACATGGCGCCAACATCCCTAATTTTTTCTATATATATACTATCACTTCTACACAAAATGCATATCTTTTCTCTTCTACACCTCCTCTCTTCTATGGAATTCGACAACGGTACATCAAAGGGAAGAAGATGGGGAGGTCGAGGGGTCACAGTCGTCGACGACACCAAAGTGGAGAATGATAGAGCGAAATCAAGAGGAAGCACACAAGCGGTTGATATCTGACCACTTCTCTCCTACTCCGGTGTATGGTGAGAAATAATTTTGGTGTCGCTTCCGGACGTCGAGGGAATTGTTCCTATGAATCATGAATGCATTGAGTGAGCGGTACACATACTTTCTTCAACTTCTCGATGCTATAGGGAAGCCCAAATTTTCTCCACACCAGAAGTACATGAAAACACTTCGTCAGCTCTGTTATGGATGTCCTACTGATACCATTGACGAGTACTTGCGAATGACAGAGATAATTGCTTTGTAGTGCGTCAAGAAGTTTTGTTTGGGCGTCATCAAGATTTTTGGACGAACATATCTATGACGCTCGATCGAGGGACATGTCCGCCGTTTGCGTGAAATCAACGAAGCCCGCGACTTCCCAAGGATTATCGGGAGTCTCAAATGCATGCATTGAGATTGGAAGAACTTTTTGGTGGCACGGGGTGCACAATTCTCAAGCAGAGATCATAGGAACGTCCCCACAATCATGCTAGAAGCCGTTGCATCCCAAGACCCGTGGATATGACACGCTTTTTCGGAATACCGAGCTCCAACAACGATATCAACGTGCTGAATAGGTCAACATTGTTTTCCCAAGCAATTCGAGGCTTTGCTCCACCGGTTAACTTTAAGGTCAACGACAGAGAATACACAACCTCTTATTACTTGACAGATGGATTTTATCCTCCTTGGGATGTACTTGTGAAAATAATACCACTTCCACAAACGACAAAGCAAATGTGTTTCGCTAGAAATCAAGAGTCGGCGAGGAAGGATATCGAACGAGCATTTGGAGTTATGCAGGCTCGTTTTCATATCGTCACTTGTTTGAGCCGAATGTGGGATAGGAACTCACTCGTAGTCATCATGACTACTAGTATTATCTAGCACAACATGATCGTTGAGGATGAACGAAAGTTCTACCACACTGATCCATTTGCAGATATAGGTGTCTCGCCCATAGCGACCCGCACAAGACCACCACCAACAGTGAACATCACAAGTATCATGGGCCATAGAACACCAGCTCCACAATGACCTCATCGATCACATTTGAGAAAATATGGAGATGCCAATCAGAATTAGAGTAATATAATGTATTTCATATTTGGTATAAATAAAAATAGTAGATTGAAAAGGGGTTGTTTTGAAAATACTAGAAATTGCAAAAACACACAAATAACTATCTCCTTTAACTAGCTAATGGTTATCATTACAGAGCTCGTGGGAGGAGGTAGTTGTTTGGAAGAGAGAGAAAATGAAAATGTGCTCCTATCACCCCTCCATACTACTAACTAGTTGTTTACTATTGGAGATGCTCGTAGTTTAAGAAGTAGAGTAAGCTAGAATAGGATATCTGCTTGGAAACATGCGATGGTGGAGATAAGGTTATGAATCAGAGTATGTTAGAGTATGATTTTTTCTGCTTTATTGCTAACATAAAAACAATATGATTTCTTTCCTTGTCTTCCTTTATCGACTTTCACCATCATCTCGTATCGTTGGTTTCCATCTTCGTCTCTCGTCACCGCCTTTCGTATTTGTCTCCTATCACTCGCATCACGTCCCCTTTATCCCAATCCTTGCATATCTGACGATCATATGAGTTTGTCATACTATTTTTTTTATAAATTATGTACAACCAATTGATAAAATCATATGTCGCATAACACATACATGTATAACTTCATAATTTTTTGGGAAAATTTCAATACAATACCCTGCGAAATATTTAATTTCAATATAATATCCTGACAATTTTTTTTTGCAATATCATACCTAAAGCAAACATTTAGTATCAATTTCATACTCAACCATTAACTTTCTGTTAACCAGGGGAGAGTGGACCGAGGTGTCAAGGAGAAAGTCATGTTCTAATTCAGTTAAGGAGCTTTCGGCCTTTGTAGCTAATTTCCCGAACTCCACCACCACTGACCAACTTCGAAATTTGTAGTCAGTTCGGTTCGATATCTACTATCGAAGCGGGGTCGAATATCGCTTCTAAGGGGTCTCGTTCTGGTTTCGTTTATATCACTCGAGATGAAGACCTGAGCCGTGTTGTTGATTTGTTAAATGACACTTCTTTTGGTGAGCGCAAAATCCGGGTTGAATTTGGCAAGAGGTACAAAGGACGTGTTAAGCCTGCTGCTTCGTTCCCGCCATCTAGAGGAATCTCGACAGAGAGTGGCCGTTCCTCCTTACCACCTCTTATGGCTAGTCAGGCAGTTACTATTTCGAACGACCTACAATCTTATTCTGAGTCGTGCTCCCTTTCGCTGGCTCTTAAGTTCGAGGTGGTGTCCGCTTTTTCCGTGATTGGCGTGGCCAGTACCTCGGTCGCGGCCCGTACTATCAATATTGGTCTTAGAGCGGTTGTATTTTTGGGAGTGGATCTTCTTGACCTGGGTTCTCGTGCTTTTTTACTGTCGTGTAGGGATCGGGAGGTCTGGGTATCCTTGGCGGCTGATGATTGGAAGGTGCTTCGTCCTTGGTTCTTTTTTTTCCCGATTGTGCTCAGCGTGTTTTGTTTGGAGGTCGTCTCCTCTAGGTCGACATCTTAGGCTTTCCTGTGGTCTGCTGGAGTCGTGAATCCATAGCCGAAGTAGTTGGGAAACTCAGTTTTCTCATTGCCATCCACCCTTGTTCCTTGACTTCTACTCAATCGTCTAGGGCCTTGGCGTTGGTCCGCGTGTCAGATGTCTCGGCGGGCATACGTTTGGTAGCGACGCATGAGCCAGTCTTCAATGTCGACGTGCTTCTCCAACCAGCTTCCGTGGACTCCATTCCTTACCTTCCCCAGGTGGGGATGATTGCGTCGTTAGCTCGACCTGATGAGAGGGGTAATCTGGCTGTCCCTGTCTCTAGAGCTTGTTCCACCACCCTTCAGCTTCATGCCAAAGCAGTTGACTCTACCCTCTCGTCGGATGAGTAGATGGCACCGCAGCTTGCTGCTAAGGCTGTTGGTGATGGGACGTTGGTCTCGTCAAATAACACTTTGAACATGTTATCGGAGAATAAATCGGACAAGTGGACATATATGGCCTCCGATCCTGCATATTTGGATTCCTAATACACTCAAAACTAGATATGAACAGAAAAAAAAAGCTTTTAACCGTTCAAAATTAAATTTTACAGAAACAAAACACATGTGACTAAAGCGCATTAAATCTTTCACTCATTATAAATAATCAAATGAGTTGGTGAGAAATAATGTGAAAGTGACCGAATAAGAAGAGGAAAAAACCAAAGGTATCTTTAGGTGAAAGAGGCTTTGGTCTATTATTTATGGGATAAAGTGGTCCGCAACTTGGTGAAATGGTTCCAAGTTTAGTAATCTCAGCGCTCAGCTTTAATCCCCCCTCTGTATTTGAGCTGGTTTTGGGTTACATTTAATTAGCACCTCCCCAAAAAATGTTGTGTGTTTTAGTTAGATGAATTGAGGTTGGCCATTTGATTGAAACATGTGGCTATGGATTTTGGTTCTTTATACAAGACAAGACACAATGAGTCATGAGCTTCATGGGCTGTTCATTTTAGTTGAACTGATTTGCATCTTAATGGTTTTTTTCTGAAACGGGAAGGAAGTAGTATTAATAAATCAACGTGCTTACAATGTGGGACCTAACAATCCCGGATACCAGCTGTTGTCCCGATCGGCCTTGGCCCATCGGGCGCACATGGTTCCATAACAATAGTCTGCTTTGTTTCGCATATCCAAACTCAGGAACTCCTCGATCCACTGTTTCAAGCAAAATAAAACTAACAGAATGAAATCTACCTATCCAAAGTCTTATTTGTCCTAAAACAAGCAACCTGAAATTGGAAAAGGCCTTTGGTGCGGATTCCCCGAGACGTCCCGGCTGTAGACATCCCGGGTCTGTGGGTATAGGTCCCTGACGGTCCTTCCCACCCCGCTCTGGGGGATCATTCCTCCCCCGGGGGATTGCAGGCCCCCGGGCTAGTGTCTCGTTCCTGTGCTTGGTCAGTGGAGGTGGGCTGCCCTGTAGACTCCGATTTGTGACCCGTCTTGATCACCCTGGGTCGTGGTCCAACGGCTGTGGTGAAGCGCAGGATCCCCCGACGAGCCAAAGTGCAGTTCATCAGATCCCCTAGACGTGGATCCGGCTTCTTCCATTTGGCCCCAATCTTCAAGCGGGGCTTAGGGCTTGGGACATCCGTGCCTTGACGTTTGGTTATCGTCGGCGATGGATGTAGCACCTTGACAGTGGTACTCCGCTGCTCCCGGTGTCCCCGGCTCCTGTCGGTCTCGGTCCTTCTCAGGTTGACACGACCCAGATAGTGGGGAGCCCTACCCAGCTGCATCCCAATCTCCGGCTGATAACGAGCCCTACCCGACTGCATCCCCCACTCCGGTTGAAAGTGAGGAGCCCTACCCGATTGCATCCCACCCTCCGACTGTCCATAATCTGGTTGATAAGCTGAGGACCAGGAGAAACAGTGTACCGGATCCCATGGGAATGCCGGGTTCCCGATGTCCGCCGGTGGGGGAACTGGGAATAGATCCCGAGCTAGTGCCTCCTGACGTCGGAATGGCTGATCCCAATCCGGGAGAGGGCGGCGGTTGCCGGGGTTGGCTGCAAAGATCCGGGCGGACTCCGGAGGAGGGCGGTGCCAAGGATCCCTATGCATCCACGTCGGATCGTGGTGCATGTCGTGCATGGACCATCCCCTATTGTGTAGAACCAGAATATGGTTGGCTCGATCGGCCATGATAGGGCGTGGACGACCAGACCCAAACGGACGATCCAGGTTGAAAGAGTTCGGCAGCCATGGATTCCGTGAGGGGTGTCCGTCACAATGATAGCGATGGATCGGGGGCACCATATTGATGACAGAGAGGGAGAGTAGCACTACGGGAAGAGAAGAGATTACCAGGTGGGCGGGGCGTGGAGGAGGGCGACGACCAGGCGGCGACAGCGACGACGAAGCGGGAACCCTAGAAGGGTTTTGAGAGGAACCTCTGTGAGGTTTTTTCTAAAACCCGTTGTTTTCTCTTAATGGTTATACTTAGGCTAGTGTAAAGAGATGCACTTGGAAATAGATTCTGTTTTATCAAATGATACTTACAACTAACACAAAATATGATGAAAGATGGTATCTTAAAAATACAATGTTAGAAATGGGATAAGATACAAAATTGTATATTATGTTAGTAATGGATTAATTCATAAACAATAAGCTTATCCTAAATGTAATCGAAAGGAACTTGGATATAATAGAATTTATGAAGGAAACTTTGTATTTCAGACTTGCCATCAAGAACCAAAAAAAAAAAATCGAATAACATAATTGGATTTACATACTTTTTTTTATCAACAGATTCTTTTTTTATTAAGGACCAACAATTTCAAAATGAAACCGAACACTGAGGACGAACCCTCAATACAACCCAGAGGACACAGTTTCAAACCGACATTTCCAACAAAGAGAAAATACAAACATAAGGTCTAAAAACCCTGATATACCTAATTTTAAGCACAAACCAAGATTAACCAACAAAATCCCAACCAGGGGATTGTAACAACAACAGGTCTTGAAACATAGAATAACTAACATGAGGTACAATACCAGAAAAAACAACCAAAGGCCCCAGTCAGGCACGAACAAGTGTCCAGGCCCAACCAAGGACCAAACCGAAAAGAAAAAATCTAATCTAATACCCACTCCGGCATCGAGCCGCGCGCAGACCAATACCCTGAAGCTTCTAACGTCCACCATCCAACTCCGAGCACTAAACACCCGACCACCATCGACTGGTACAAACCAAACACTACGAGTGCCAGGCGAAGAAGAAGCAGGCCCAAAAGCGCCAAGAGGCGCCACCAAACGCAACTGCGAAGCTCTCCCACCCAAATCCCCAACCCAATCTACACCGAGTCCTCAGTGAATAAGGTTTCCAACTCCTTACACTAATTACACCACCCAAATACCCGAAACCCCAAAGCTTGGGGAAACCAGGACATCTCACCCTGACCTTGAGAATCCAAAACCTTCCCCTCAAATCCCTGTCCGCTTAACTCCAACACGCCGTTAGGCAACCCCCAACACTGGCCAACACTGAGTGTTGGGCCTCATCCTTCAACAAAGATGAGAACCAGGAGAAGAGGAGATGGGAAAGAGAGGGAAGGGAGTATTCAACAACAATCAAAGGGAAGAAGAGAAGACCAGAGCTTTCTCTCAAATCTCAGACGAGACCTCGTCAGAGGCCAACGTACACCAAACCGACGACCCATAGGGAGAGGTCGAATCAAAGAATACGACAAGAAAATTTGGTCTAAGAGGAGTAACATAGTGAAGAGAGGAAAAGATTATAGAGACCTTACCAATGACGAAGGCGAGGAAGGTCGGAGAAGATTCGCCGCGCAAAACCAGATCTATGTCGCCGCAAGTAGGAGACCCCTCCCCGAGCACCGAATCCCCCAAAACGAGGTCACACACGACCAAAACCCCTCGCCGCTCCGGCGAGGCCCGGAAAAACCGAGAACAGAAGAGGAGGAAGCAGATTTGGAGCAAAGGAAACGTCCGCGAGACGCCACAACACTGGAGAAGACGAAGAGCCAAAGCGCTGAGAAGATCCAGAGCTCGCCATCAACAGAGAGATGAAAAGCGTCCCACCTAGATCTGGAGAAAATCGCCGTTGATGGTAGAGAACCGCTTTCGCAACCGAAGATGGGAGGCCCAAACTAAGGAAAAAACGACGAGAACCACCAGTGATTCTTGTGGCCGGAGCCACGAGAATCACAGGAGGTGAAGCGAGGCCGAAAGAAGGAAAGAAAAAGGGTTTGGTTTAGGGAATCTAGAGAGAGGGGAAAGTCTCTCTCTAGACCTTTTTTAGAAGTAGGATTGAGTTTTTCCTGGATTTACATACTTGTGATTCTTGTTGCATTACTTTTTTTGCCACTCTATGGTTTAACAGTTTTACTAAAAAAAAGGACAGACGTGTTTATGTTAGGATTGCAACCCCCCTTCCTTTCTCTTTCACACCGTCGTACATCGGCTCCCTTGCTTCTTCACCAACAAGTCATGGCTTCTCCCCCCTCTCCACGTCGGACATCACCACACCAGATAAGACCCACACCCCTATATTTTTCCTACCAGACATGAACTTCCCTTCGGTCTCTGATTTCACGAATTCGCAACCTGCGTAGAATCAGGATCTCCCCAATCGGTCGGGATGTTACTGGAGTCTACGCTGTACATGCATGTAGTCTCCCGATCTCGTCTCCCTACGAATTCCTAGGTGCTGGATTGGCCGACCCTTCGATTGCCACATGCAGAAACGGGGAAGGCTACATCGAGACCCTGAGGGACGGCAGGGGCCTTATCTGCTGCAACTCCGACCTCGCTGGCGATGATTGTGTCAGACCGAGCAAGGGCCAGGGTTATTGGCATGAAGAAGTTACAAGAGCTTTCGGGCCTAACCCCATCGGGCCATCAGTTGAGGGATGAGGATGAGGCTCAGGTTCCATGGGCGGAGGAGTCAAGATCTCCTTCGGAGCAATGAGGAGACCCGACAGGGGTGGGACGGGACCACATGGGCCTATACCCACATATCCGGGACATCCGGTGTTGGGAAGTCTCGGGGAAGCCACAATCAAAGCACTCTACTTCCTTCTGCTTTATGAGTTATATCGTTTTAGTTTGGATTGGTTTAGTTTGGGTTATTGTTGGACTAGTTCTTTCTTGTTTTGTACCTTTGAAATGCTGGTAAGGGGATGTCTTGAGTCAGTGTTTGCGATCCAAATCAAACTATTTCTATGGGTCCGTGAGCGTCGGGTTGGCTACGGGAAACCTGGACATATTTTTAGAACCCAGAGCTTTTACGGCCTACTTTGTACGGTTTATGTTTTGTAGTAATGCACTTCCCCAATTACTCGTTTCAAAAAAAAGTTTTACTCAAAAACCTAGTTTGGAAAATAATAATAAAGAAAAATATATTGGTCAACATTAAGAACTTTTATTGGATAACTTATTCGATTGATATCATACATGTCTGAATAATTCAGATTCCTTAAGAGATTTATTGCTTAACATGTATAGTCATCTCCAAAAATACACTTCCGACAAACTCAACTCCAAACACGAGGTCACTATCGGATGAGAATGGAGATAAGGAAAATAAAATGCTAACATCGTTAAACTCAACTGTTGCCCATCCTCCCTCCATCGGTGACAGCCATGTCAACTGGCATGTTGTCGCCGACGGCTTCTCCTACCCTTCTTCCCCCTTTCCTCTATTTCGTAGCTTTTACTTGGCTCGTTCTCTTCCCGTGTGAGTCGATTCTGTGTGTGGTGGCTCGCGGTCCGTTCTGGATCTGTTTTTCTCGTCCTCAATGGGTGGTTAAGACGATGTTCCCTCGTCAGAGCTTGGACAAAATCGTTCCAGTTCGCCGGAGCAGATGCTTGTGGGTCTATTAGTACGAGCTTGGAAGCTAGTCGTTGGTGCTTCTCATCCCTCCTCCACCGCCTCGTGGCTCCGGGAAGCTTTTTCCGGATGTATTACTGGCGTTTAGGCTCAGATCCAGAGTGGGACGACATTCCTTGGACATCTCGTCCTTAGATAGTCGTGGATCTGGAGTTCTAATGCCTGGTTTTTCTTCCGTTTCTACTCGCTGGTGCTGAAATATTATTGGTGCTGATTCGTTGCTGGTGCTATTTCGATTTGGTGTTTGGGACGGGTCTGGCATGGCTCTAGAGCGGGTAGGGTTTGGAGCGGGGCGGGTATGGATCTGGGCGGGTCTAAAACGGATATAGAGCGGGGAGGGTCAGATCTTGGCCCTTTTTTGTTTGGGTCTTATTTGTTGGGTCTCCCTAGCGCGTATGGGGTCGCGTGCCTGCTTGTGGAACCAGTTGGATTTGTTTTGGTGTTGCTTGCCGGAGTGTTGGGTTGTTGTTTCTTTTATCGTCCGGATGTCTGGCAAGTCGGAGAAAGGAGATCCTCGACATTGATTGTGATGTGTGGTGTTTGGGGGGTTTTCCGTCAGAGTTGACTGTTGATCTGCTTGCTGGCTTTGGTGTCTCCTTTTTCTGGACCTGGAATGGATCGTGATCGGTATCTTTACAGGCCTTCCCCTTTGGGTGCTCATTGTCGGTTTTTGAGGGGTTACCGTTACCGCTCTCAGAACGCTCAGCATGCATTCCAACTTCGGTTTCTCAGAAATATAGACTTGCTGCTACCGGCTTGGAGTTCGGAGCTCGTACTCGGTAGAAGTACCGGTCCTCCCCCTTTTGGGCATATTTTCGGTGTTTACTGGAATTAGATATCAGAGGGCTGAGTGCGAGCTTTATTGTCTGATCTGTTTCTCGTAGTTTCGACGAAGTGGTTTTGGCGGATGAGGTTCTGTCGGGTCTTTGGAGGTGTCTAGTTCCAGCTCAGGTCGTGGGACGCGCTTCTACATCCTATTGGGTATGGATCATTGTTGAGCTATTCTAGCTGCTTCTGGTGCTTCGCCACCTTGGGACTTCTTGGACACTGCCTTCTGATCTTTGTTTGGTAATTCCTCTCTCGCCCTCTCCTTTCAATTGATTCGATTGGCTTCGCTTCTTCTCGACCCGTTGTTTGGTGTTCGAGCTCGTCGGTTATAAGTGTTGGTATTGGTCGTCGACGAGTGTTTAAGGCTGTTCCATTTATTTGTTGGGATTGGTGTGTCTCAGTGACTTATCACTGATTCTGTATCTGTCGATCGTGGTCTTGGCCACCGATGTTTTTAGTAGTCTCTTCTTTAGGATTGAGTGTTACTAATGATTTATGGAGTATGATTCAATTTTGATTAGGTCAGTAGTGTCTCCTATGTTCCTGCCCGTTTTCTCTCTCTACCTTCTTTGGTGGCCATTTCTCAGTTGTTCAGACCGGTTCTTCATTTGTGTTGTCATGTGCTTCATGGTGGTGATATCTTGGTGCTTGGACGTTTTTTAAGCTCTGTGGTTGTCTTCTTTCGGCTTTATGGTTGTTCTCTATTAGTTGGTGGGGTGTAGGATTTGTTGTTGTATTGATTTGATCAGAGTATGATTGGTTGTTGTTTTGTTTTGATCCGTGTAGGGTCGGTTGCTTTTCCGGTTTGATCCGGGTAGGATCAGTTGTTATTCTGGTTGGATTCGTGTAGGATCGATTTTTTAGTTTGATCCGTGTAGGATGTTTGGTTTCGATTGACGATGAGAAGTGTTCAGTACTTCTTCGTTGGTTGTTTTTTGTGGGTGTCTTGTAGCTAGGTCATTATACTCCTTTTTCCCCTCAAAGGGTTTCAATCTAAATATGTTTTACCGATAAAAAGAATGGAGATAAAAAATAAGAGTGTTATGGTTCTGGATTTTAAAAGAAACTAAAAACAAACTCATCATGGCCATCATTTCCAAATAACATTTGTTATGCATGCTTGGGCGAGTTCAACCACAAACAATACTTTAATTATATTACTAGTGCCAATTAAAAATATATAAATAGGGATAAAAGTCATGAGAACCAGAATAAAACCGAGCCTTTCATAGGAAATTCGATGGTCATGAATGCGTTGGAACAATCTAATTTCCATCTTAGAAAAAGATAAAAATCCCTATGTACTACCTTGAACCGGTAATGTAAGGAACTAAAAGAAACAGAAATAACAAGCATCCAAATGAAACAAACTAAATAGCAAAGGAAACAACAAGAAGTCCTTGGTGTAGACACGCTCCCCCAAGTCACGCATGTAGAACCGGTCCCAGGTCGTGAGGGGTAGGCCACCAATTTTCTAACCCCCGAACCCCATGTAGACACATGGCTACTGGCGGGGATGTTTGGAAACCTGCGCCTGATCATAGTCGTCCTCAACTTTATCGAAAAGTCGCTACTTTACAATTTGGGGTTCCAGTATCTCTAGGGCCCGTTTCAGCTGGCTCATACGGCTGTAGACCTGGCCCATCCTGTTCTGCCCTATAGTCTTCAACATCTTCAAACGCTTGGGACATAGCCCTCCCTCGACCTCCCGAGGTTCTTTGTACTTCCCGACCTTGGCGGGAATCTCCACCTCTTGTTGGGAGCCCTCTAGAGAGGGCGATAGTGATTGTGTAGGTCTCTCGCTGACATAGCTGGACTCCCCTCCTAGCGCCTCTTGATCGTCCACCTGACTCAGGTTACCCATGTCTGTAAGAACCGCCCCTAGTCGAACCGGTAGCTGTTTGGCAAAGTTTGACTTTCGGTCGGAAAAGTCAACCGATGACTCCGGAAGTCGTTCGAGACCTTTCCGGGGCCCAAAAAGCTTAGCCGTCATCACGGTTAGCTTAGTTGGGCCATTTCCTTTCGTTTGACTGTAATATTGTAAAAGTCAATTTTTGGTCAAACCGGGACTTTATATCGACAAATCCTAATTGAATTAAGGTGCTGGAGTTTTTAGCTAAGGATAAGTGGTCCCTACATGGACACTTGTCCATGCTAGCTTGGAGGGGAAGAAAAGAGGCTAAAAGTACCCTTTTACCCCTCACAAGTACCCTTAAGTGGATAAAAGCTAAATGGTTTTTTGGTCTTCATCAATTTAGGTCATTTAAAGCATTTGAGAGCACAATTCAGCCACAACACATGTGCTAGCCGAAAATTAGAGAGAGAGGAAGAGAAGAGAGCTTCCATTGAAGCTTGAAGAGAAAGCAAGAGAAGAAGAGCTCATCCAAGGCCATTTCTTCATCCATTCTTCACCAAAACCTTGTTTTCTTCATCATCTCATCATTCTAAAGGTAAGAACACTGTCATAATCTCATTTCAATTCATTTCAAGCTTTGGGTTTCATTGGGTTTTGCTTGAACTAGCTAAGTTTTTGAGTTCTTTGTTGTTAGTTGTTATTCTAGAGCTTTAGATGATTGATTTGTGTTGAAATCTATGAGTTTTTTGTGTTTTTGATTTGGGAATCTCTTGGGCATTTGGAGTTTTGATAAAAACCTACTTTGGGTAGTGATAGATTGAAGTTATTTGACTGTTTTGGAGGTTTTGGATGACTGAAAATAGAGTTTTTAGACTGTTTTTCGTGAAAAGGAGGCTGGAGGAAGAAGGACGAAACTGGTCTGTGCCATCACGGATCCGTGACGGGCACTGTGACAGGAGATGTCACGGCTCCATGAGGGAGACCGGGACGACACTCGTCACGGGTCCGTGACGTCATCCGTGACGGGGAGTCTCACGGCTCCGTGACCCGATCCGTGGCAGACCAGTTTTGGTCCTTTTGAATCCTTTTTGGGTGTTTTGCGTCTATTTCGAAGTGTGATTTTTGAACCAAACGGTTGGTTTTTTTAACTTAGATTTGTGTCTCGTGGTTAGTCTTTAATTATAGCCTTTTTGTGATCCAAGACCTTGGACCCGGACTTGACGGAGGAGGAGGCCCTGGGACCTTGTGAGAAGACGGAGAGGAAGCTAGCCAGGACGTCAGCAGCTAGGAGTATTAAGTTTTGGAGTTTTCTCGATAGGGAAGAGTAGTAACTCCACTTTTAATTATTATCAATAGTATGCCTATAGGATAATAATAACCGGAAAGGTCCTAGTTTTCATATAGGATGTGATTCACTAGATTAACCGCTTTTCAAGTATATTAATAACCGGAAGAGTCTAGTATGCATGTAAGATGTGATTCACTAGTTTAATCGCTTTCAATACTTTGGGAAATTTCCGTGCTGGTAGAATGGTCATGTCGAGCCTTAGGATTGCTTGTTGAATGTACTTAGTGATGATTGTTCGTCCTTGGTATTGATCCATGCTCCGTATCTTAGGTTAATATAAGAGTCTTACTAAACTAGATGAACTATGATGATTGTATGTGAATGGTTGATCCGTGTTATGATTGAGTGAATGATTGTTGATTGTGAATTGATTGTGCCAAATGGTATGATCGGGTGAGTGATAGACCGATGGAACGTGGTTGGTAAGTCATGTCGGTAAGCGTGATTGTTATTATGAGTTCTTTGTGCGTGTTGTGGTAAGATTGTGGGATTTGCTAAGTTATGGTCGTATTATGACTTTATGCCGCATGCTATTTTCCTTGAGGTGTGTTCTAAGATGAGTTGTGTTCCGGTATGGTACCTACATCGAGGGGAATGTCGGTGTAGGGTAGTACCTAGGCCGATGGATTGTGGTAACCCCGATGCGAATCCCGGGAAGACCGATGCGAATTCCGTTATTGTGGTAACCCCGATGTGAATCACGGGAAGATGTCTAGGCCGATGCAAATTACGGTATGACGTGAGGTTGTTTACCCTGAGGGGATTGGTTACTTGTTGCTTCACCCCGAGGGTATACGTTCCTGCGAGAGCGTTTGCGGGAGAACATCTTACTTCACCCTGATGATCTATGGTCCTTTGGGGACATTTCCGAGAATACTGATGATATGTGTCCCCTTAGGGATGTTTCCGGCAACCTCGACGATATGTGTCTCCTCTGGGCCGAGGGGCAATCCGATATGATACATTGACAAATTGTGGATCCGAGTATTGTGATTTAAGTTATCAATGTGACGTTATACGTTCTCTCTTTAGTTGTTTTTATTAAAGAATAAACCGCCGCTCCTTTGATCTCCTTGAGTTAATGTTTTATTAAGCATTGAAATTCTTGTTCATATTTGATTATGGCGTTCTTTTGGTTAATCGTACTAACCGGAACATTTGGATAATTGTACAAACTGTGTTTTCCTGTCAAGCGGGGGTTTCGTGAGTAGACTTAGAGATTGCTTCGAAACTCGGGAGTTCCTGGAGGAACTGGGTGGCTTATTGTAGTTGGACGTACTTTCCATTTTTTGTATCGAACTACTTTTCCTACTTTTTAGACTTAGTATTTGACTCATTATTTTGTTTATCGTAATCGTTATTTGGAGCTCAAAGATTTGGAGTTGATTCTCAATTAAATTACCTTTTGTTATTATTTTATTACTATTCCTAGTTCACGTCTCGAGTCCGGTCAAAATCGAATTTAGGGCGTTACAATGTCGCCGGTCTTCGCGATCGCGCATGTCCCATCTGACGATCCTAGATGCGCCCCTTAAAAAATGGAGGTGTTCCCTCAGAACCCTCCTTAGCCAAGTCACTAGTTTTCGGAAAATTTAAGTTTTTGAAAATCCATCGCTTCCACGCATCGCCTTTCCGTTAGCCCGTCGAGTAGCCATTGAGGTGGAGAAGACGCGTTCTATCGTTGCAGGGTTCCTAAGGCGACAGACTGCGACGACCGGTTCTAAGACGACTCGTGCGACGACAAGGCGTTGCATGAGCCGTTAAAGCGTTGCGACGACATCGAAATACCGACCATACGCCGACCATTGTAGATGCTCTTAGGAGAGGAGACCTAGAACGCGGCTATGAAGACTGGCGGGGTAGGATCCATCGCGCGATGAAGATGGAAGATGAGAACCGTGGCTGGTTGGAGCAGCACGGTGAGGAGGTGACTGGCCAGTGAGCCCCACGCTAAGACCCGAGAGTCCTGCCACCAACGTCTAGCGTGAAGAGGAGATCAAGTCTCTAGTAACGACAACTGTGTGGGCTGAAGAGGAGGAGGAGGATCCGAAATTAGCCATGAAAAGTTTGGAAATGACGACATGCCTGAAAAGAAGAAGGAGAACCCTAAATTTGGAGTCTCTCCGACTTTTTTTTAACAAGTTTGTCCAATCTTCCGTAACGTATGGTTGAAACAAATATATTTTACATTTTTTTGAAACGGGAAAGAGGTAGTTGTATTACGATTTCATCGCATGCTTACAAGTAGGGACATAACAGTCCCGAATACCAGCTATTTGTCCCAACCGGCCGTAGCCCGTCGGGCGCACATGGTTCCATACATATAGTCTGCTTTGATTCGCAGATCCGAACTCAAGAGTTCCTCGATCCAACCTTACAAAAAAATAGTAAACCAAAGTCCTAAACTTATTGAGCCAAACTATTATTCGAACTAAAACAGTGAAACCTACTAGAGAATTAGCCTGTAGTGCAGATTCCCCGAGACCTCCCTGCTGCAAAAACTTGTTCAGGGTTGAGAGTCCCGAATTCGGATGCCGGTGAAATAGGCCCCAACCCACCGTCCCTCCTCCCGGATCCCAGATCAATCGAGGGAGCGGAGCTATGCCGGCGAGGGGCATCTCTGAAAGCGAGGGATGATTGCAGGCTACGAAGGAGAGCGACGGTGGGGAAGACGACGACGATGAGAGGGGCGACGGGCGTGGTTAGTGGCGTGAGGACGGCGGCGACGACAGTAAACCCTAAATAGAATAAGAGGAACCTCATCTAGAGGGGTGTGGAGAGCTTTTTTTTTTCAAATATATTTTACATTATTTAGAGCTTAATTTATTTGTTTTAAAATTAAGCCTTACACCCATAATTTACCACACAAAATATGCATTATTTTGTTTCTAACTTTTTTCATTTTGTGACACGTTGTCCAACAAGTTATAATTGTAATCTAAAGCGCATCTGCACCAGTAATGGATCATAGTAGGCGATTCTCGTGTGGGTGGCCGACGATTAAAGAAAGAAATCAAGTTGAAAGGACAGATAGAAGGCAACTAGCTTTACAAGGGTAAGATCTTTTTTACAGGTCTCGAATCTTATAAATTGTATTTGAGTTTGTGTGATAAGAATAGTTGTGGAAACGATTGTTTTTCATAATGTCTGGATCTTATCATGAACTAGATTATTGGCCCATTATTTTGATTCATAGTTTGTCCAAAGCGATTCCATATGTTCTCAATAAGGTTATTTTAGAGTTGTCGGTGAATGTTATCACTTTTGAGATGTCCTCGAACGTTAATTTATCATTTGTAGGATAAGGGACCTCCGTAGTGTCATCGTTTTGGTGGTGTCAAATCGAGTATGTCTGGAGGGGGCTCGTGATATCAGTCGTCAGTTCCGTTTTCGTACCGGTCTCGTTCCTCTTCTACAATCATATCGTGTAGAATGATACAAGTGTGCGTGATATTAGACAACATATACATGTCCCAGACACGAGCGGGGTCGGGAAATTATGTGTCCGTTCTTGAAGAACTCCAAAAGCTCGTTCAACATCCTTATGAGCACCTTTTTTGAATTTAGCAAACAATTTGTGTTTGGGTTGGACCGTACGTCGAATCGTTTTAACAAACCGACTCCAATTTGGGTAAATATTGTAAACCAAATAATAAGGTTGGTTGTAACGATTTCCTTTGACCTCGTAGTCCACGACATAGTCACGGTCGAAAAACCCCAATGAACAAGTGTCCTTCTTTAGGTACGTTGATGTCGTTGTTGGAGCCAGCGAAACTGGAATACACATGCCAAATGTGAAGGAAAACCTTACTCCCATGTGTCACTTCCGTCGGATGAGTCAGACTCTGACCAACGACCTCCACCAATGAATTCTCAAGCTCGGCGCCGGATGATGTTTTAGGAGCTTTAGGAGAGAGATGATGTATAGGATCTTGAGGAGGAAGAAAATTCAAAATGTGAATACACTAGGAGGTTTATACAGAGGTGGTGACCTTAAGTTTTAACTTTTTTTTTACAAAAAGTTGAAACTCTCTTCATGTAATAAGCCCGTACTATAAAAGAAAAGAAAAATATTAATTATAAATGCAACACACTAATTCAATGACAATCAACTCAACGAAAAATGATAATGACCAACAACAAAAAAGAATATACAAATCATCAACCTTAAACTACATGGCTGAAAACTGCAGGATTGATATTATGGTTTATATCAGGGTTAAATTGAGACTAGATGTGCTCTACTAAATCGTACTTCAACCGCATATGCATCTGGACATTCAAGAGGTTGTTGAAGTTGGATAACACAAATGTAAATCAGGGAGTGCACCAACATGTCACACAATTGGGTCTTCCCATGTCGGCATTACATCAATGAAACCATCTGCGTCATCGTACGTGTCTCGTTCGTCCTCCATAATGATGTCATGGAGAATGATACAACAATTTATAATAGTGCTCAAGTCTTTCTGGTGCCAGATACGAGTTGACCTAGTGATGATATGCTATCGGGTTTGAAGAACTCTGAAGGCTCGCTGCACATCCTTTTGCACGCCTTCTTGATTTTGGGCAAACATCTTGTCCTTAATTAGCCGTTAATGGCCCTGGTATGGTCTTCACAAGTCTAGACCAAATAGGATAAATTTCTCCAACCAAATAATAAGGTTGATGGTAGATCGTGCCGTTGATTTCGTACTGTACACATGGGTCTTCACCTATTAGCTCTTCTGTGAACAATGTGAATTATTCAGCACATGTATGTAATTGTTTGACCCAACTGTACCAAAGAAAGTGTGCCAAATCCATAAATCGTATGATGAAACTGCTTCAAGCATGGTAGTAGGCCGACCGTGATCACCTTGGGTGTATTGTCCCTTCCAAGACATGGACAATTTTTCAATTTCATTGCATGTAAACAAGGCTCCCGATAATGCTAAGGAAACCCTGTCTCTCGCCTTGAACATGTAATCTAGATTTGCCAGCAGCATTCGAAAGCCTCAGGTACTTTGTATCGAGACATTATCCGTAAGAAAAAATCGCTTCACGCATTAGAGGATGGTCGATACACCCATCCTCATTGCTTCATCAAAGGAATCTGCGGAACATCCATAAGCTAGCATTTGTAAGGCGACTATGCATTTTTTTTATATGGATTAAACCCCATCACCCAGAGACGGCACGACCTTTGTTGAAAATACTCATCTTGGTACACCACTGCCTCCATGACGTGCTGGAAAAGTCTGCGACTCATCTGGAAACGACGTCGAAAAATTACTTGGTTGTAGATGGAACGCTCAACAAAATGATCTCGTATTATCATTCATCACTTTCATGACGTCGTTGATCGATGACCGTACGCCGCTCTTCCCCTATTAAATGCATACACTCTTGTTCTTTCGCGTTTTCAACCATCAATCGTATTGTGCTTGCTTATCAGCTCGGATTTGTGCAATCACGGGCTCGTATGTGGTGGGATCCATAATGTTTGTATAACACAATATTTTTTTTCGATGAACAACTACATCAAATTGTTGCAATTTATAGGCAAAATATTGGATACTTTTTTTTCAGAGCCCCACGGACTCGACGTTGTAGAAACGCTGATTGGTCAAAACTCCGCGTCGAACTACTACGCGTCACTACTGAGAGCGCGGAGTCAACCCAGTGTGACAATCGCCCTCGTTGTATTAACATTTCACAAAATCGCCACTGCCTACAACTCGATCCGTTACTCAAACACTAAACACGACGATTATTCATGCATCGACAATGCTAATTAACGTTGACGACAAAATCGTCAACTTCAACATTAAACACTGATCAACGACCTTGCGTTGCACATGCTTTTAATGTACCTTCATCTGCCTCGACACCCATGGGTGTTTTGTAGACCCCGAGCAAACAACAAGCTCAACACTCCAAAGGAAACCGGAGTGACAGAGAAAAACAGAGTCACGGTCGTCTTATTTTCTCTCTCGCAGAACAACAACAACAACAAACAACAAAAACGCTACTCCTGCTCCAATGGGATTGGAGGATGCAGAAGCAAAGGTGAGCCTCTTCTCGGTCTCTCCCAAAATGAAGTCTCTCTCCACCCCTCCTCTGCAGGGCTGCTCCGCCGCCGTGCCCTTCTTGTGGGAAGAAGAGCCCGGCAAGCCCAGACCCTGCAGCGCCGTCGTCCCCACCGCCGGTGCCGCCCAGCTGGAGTTGCCGCCGAGGCTCCTGCCCTCACCCAGTACCGTTAAGAAGAGGCCTAAAGCTTCCTCCTTTAGAATGAGCAGCATAAGAAGAAGGAAGGAGCTTAGGAGTGGTAGCTACGGATCTTTGTCCTTCAGCCCCGAGAGACCATCGCCATGGAAGCTCCCCCTCAGGAGATGGAAGAGCAAAGAGAAAGGCTGGTTCTTTTGGGGTTGGAGGAAATTAGAGATCAATGGATCAGAGGTTGCTGCTGGAGATAGCTTTGTGTTTCCTTCTGATTCTCTCCACAGTGACTGTGATTATGATGATGATGAGCACAAACAAGAGCACAGCCTCACCAAGAAGATGATGACAAAGATCACCATCCTTGTCTCTCCATCCCAAACCAAGTCTGAATTTTGGGTATTGAACAAAATCTTAAACTTGCTTGTGATTAAACTAAAGCTATGGTTTTGGGTTAGTGGTTTTTTAATGGTGACTAGTCAATATTGCATTGCAGGCAACCATTTATGGAGGGCTGAAGCAGGTGATGCCATGGAAGGGAAAGAAAACTGGGTTTGTCAATTGATTTACATTCCTTTTTTTACTATTCCTATGATATATAGATGTGTAATGTTGAAATAGCCACCTGCATTGCATAGATATTTTGTATGACAAATGTAATCTCTCCCATTGTAACCCTATATATACCTATGTTCAATCATTTCCGGATATATGTTTGCATCTTGCTCACACTAACACTTGACTAGTCGGTGACGGCTCTAAATCACCGATGCAATGGTTAATCGATGGAGGAGTCCCCAATGACTAGTCGTTGCAACCATTGAGAGTGTTCGTCACCTGTCCCACTAGAGGTTGGAAATATTCGGCTCCAACCCTTTTCAATTTACATCTACCCCAATCTTCTCTATATAACCCAATACTATTTTTTTTCTCTCCTTTTCGAGTATCTTTCCATGGATAACCAATTCGATTCATTTCTCGATGATATTGACCTTTCTGTTGTCGAAACCAAAAGAACTCCCAATTCGATTGGGTGCCATCTCTACAAACAAGTGTGAGCTTGATGATCTCGCCAATTGGTCCTCACAAGGCTTTGAACATGATATATGCCTCCGAGTACCACCCCTGTTGTCCCAAGCTTCAAATGCCGGGTATACAAAAATAAACGTTCGAGGGTGATGAAGGTCGTTGAGAAGAACGTTTGTAGTCGAATGGATCAACAACTTTGTCGATCCAATCTTTAGGAATGGCAAGAAGACCGAGACCTAGTGGAATAGTATCGACAATAAGGTCCAAAGCTTGAAAACCAGTAACGAACCAAAGCAGAGTGAGAAAAATCGTAAAGATCATTGGAGGTAGATAAATAGAAAGGTTATAAAATTTCATGGTTATTAGTTTGAGTGCACACACATTCATAAAAGCGGAAGATCCGACAACTACATCATATCTCAACGAGGGCAATGTACAAAAGATAGCAGCTCATGTAACATTTCTACATAACCTTGTATGCAGAAACAATGTACAAAGAAGAGCAGTTCAAACAACATATTAGCAAAATACGTGATGAATATCGAGAAACAATATCGCAGAGCACTGGATACGACTAAGGAATTAGCCAATTTGTATATGCACCGCAAACATTCCACCTGAGATGCTTGCAACACATTTTGCATAGCATTACGAACAAAATTAGAATGTAATTGTCTATCACACTATGTTCTTTCTATATGTTTTATCCTTCGTGTATGAATTCATGAATTTGGTTACGGTTTCAAAAATAAAGGTTTCGTTTAATTTCTCGAAGTCTAGACATGTTATATTTCAAATAATGTAGATCGAAAAAAAAACAGACACGTTCTAGAGAGAAAGGCTCTACCCTTTCTCTAGAAATTCAAAACCCTAGCTCAACAATTTCGCCGCCTCGCTCCTTTCCTCACCGTCGACGATCTCCTCTTCTTTGGAGATCGCTGGCGGTGACCTTCACCCCTTCTCCCTCCTCTGTCTCTCCTTCCCCTTTCACCTTCTTCCTCTACCATTGTCTTCCTTTTTCGTCTTTTTTCGAGTTTAACCCATTTGCTCTTGGTGTCATAATAGGTCAGATTTGGTTGTGGGTCGACCTTCCTTTTCGTCTTTAAAGTGGATAGTCGCGGATTTGACCTTTTCTCGCCGTGCTGGTAACTCTGTTGGTGTTGTTGTGGTGGAGGAGAGACTATTCAGATTTCGGTGACTCTTCAAGATCCGAATGTGGCACTCGCTTCCTGGTGGTGGATCGATGCGGTGACGGTCGCTGTTGTTGTTATGGAGACCGACCGATTTATTCCCCTTGGTGGCTCCGCTCTTCTTCTAGCTCTCAGGCTAGTTCTAGGGCTCCTGGGGTTGGTAAAGCTCTTCATCCCTTCTTTGTCCTTATGTGGCTTTCTACTCCCTCCCTGTCCTCTCTATTTTTCAAAGGGCTCTTCTTGTGTTTCCAGCCATGTTTGTGGTTCGGTCTCGCCGGTTATAGGTGTTGGCTGCCAGCGAGTACACTGGACAGTAATGCCTTTTGAAGACCTTTGTCAAGTATTTAGGTTTTTGGGGTTTCGGACGGTCCCGTCCGGATTTTTCTCGACCGACCGCAGTGTTGCCTAGTGACAAGACCAATGACCTCTGTTAAAGAGGTTTCTGGTTATGTGAGAATGGAGCGGATGTAAATCCGGATTTGGATTAGGGTAGGGGCGTCTCGGGTAGATGGAGGCTACTGGTTTTTTTCCGTGCTTAATGGTACACAAATCTGGTATTTTAGGTTTGTTTTTAAAATTGTGATTCATGGTAGATAAATCTAGTGTTTAGACCTAAAATTTGTTGTTGTTTTAGTTTGGTAACCTCTTGTCGATGTGTTCTTCATCTGGGTGGTGTGTAGTGTTTCTTTGGTTGTACTTTGTCTGTAGAGTTGTATTGGTTGAGGATCCCCCATTGAATTGTTTTTTAGTTTGTATTTTACCCCTGCTCTGCACTTCAAAGAGCAAACTTTTTAAATATGTTTTGCTGATAAAATATATATTTCAATTAATGTGTTTTTTTATTTTATTTTGGTACATGTAATTTGCATTTCAACAAAATAAAATGATAAGGGGCCAACAAATAGGCCGCGATTCATCAGCAAAACCCTAGGGTGTCATTCTATAAAACCGTCCGACCCTCCTCCATTGCACATCATCTCCACGGCACAACATAGCATGATCGTATTGCCTCAATACACCGAGGTTGGAGCCGAACATAGGACTATTGTTCGTTTGCACATTGTCAAGGACTCACCATATTCTGCCCCAAGCGAAATCGGGCATCCCATCAAACTGGAATTCGGAGCACAGCTCAAGGAAAAAGAATAGTGAATACTAGTCAAAAGCCATGCGAAGCATCACCACCACATCAGGACAGTTTAGGTGTGAAAGTTATTATTTGCATAGTTCATAATAATTCTTGTAATTTCGTAAGCTATTAGCCAAACATGGTCTATGTGTACGAGACACAGTTCAATAAATCTGGCTAATTCAGGAGAGAAACTGAAAACTTCAATTAGCCTTAACTATTAGCCAAGGGCAAATGGCACTGTAGATGCTCTCATGGCTACCTTGTCTCAATTCAGTTTCCAATCAGATACTTTAACAAAATTTTATCTACAACTCAAGAGTTTAGGGCGAGCTTGCATATATCTATTTACTTGAAGTGGATTTAGACCAGAGAAGCAAAGTGATACAAGCAATTGCCGTCTGAAATGGTATGCAAGCAATTGTCGCCTTCATATGAAGGAAAACATAAAAATTCCTAACTGAAAAACATGAAACATTATTTGCTTGCACAAAAAAAGCTGTTAAAATGAAACATTTCGTTGTCCATAAATGACAAGGAAGCTAAAGGCCTTTTCTTATTGAGAAGGAACACAAACATTGTTTTTTTTTACTGGGGCCAAACTGTCCCTTTTTCTCATTAAATCGTATCAGCCATGTTTTTTACCAGTCACACCTGCAACCACCTGCAAATGCAATGGCCCAAAAATTGATTACTAAAATGCTCGAAAATTGCATAAAAGCATAGAAATGCAAAAGGAAGCAAAATTCTTGGAAGGATGCTACCCTTGTTCAGACCCTTTAGGTCTAATAAAATTACCTCCAACAGAGTTAGTCTGGTTAGAAATTGATAAATCCAGATCACGTAATTATCAAAAATAAATAAATCAAGATCACGTAGTTATCTAACCTACCTATAAAACCTAGTCATTCTATCTCTCCGACTGGACTATATAACTAACTTAGCCGATAAACAGTAACCTTGAGAGACTTTTAAATAAGACTCACTATAGTTGCTATGGACATTAAGTTTATAACAAAGACGGTGTGCTTCATATAAGACCTATCAAAGCGTACGTTTGAATGTGATAGAGAGAAGCTACAAGCTCATACCTCCTAAAAACAAGCTACCCTAGTTCACCAGCATAGTAGATCATAAGCAAAAGTCAACAGCATAACCAAATCATAAAGAGAAACACAAATATGAAAGAGCTGATGATAAAAACATTATGCAAATGTTACTCACGTTACTTAAAGGGGTTGGAGGAACTTGCTCGGATGTGGCAAACGAGTCAAGCATGGGCCTCACCACAGCTGGAAGGAAGAGCCCTGATGGTTCCAGAGCACATGAAGAGTTATGATCTCATAGGCATTCATTTCGTCAGCAAAATAATATAAGATATACCACGTAAACTGACTTTAGAAACCCTAGTAGAGCATTTTAAAACAGAACTTAACCTGTTCGTAGTTTATCATACTTATATGAGACATACTTTGCCTATATCATACTGTATATAGAAGTTAGCAGAGTTGTAGTTAAAATAATAATCAGACTTTTCAAGAATACACTTAATTTGATGCACTACCCACACTTCCACCATTTTCAACAGTATGACTGTTGAGTGTACACATGTGAGTCTTGATCCCACATGAGTAAATATGAGGTTAAGGGACTGCTGATATACAGCTTTGACTTGTAACCTACTAGAATAGTTTTTTGAGTCATGGTGGTGTCCAATATGTATATCGTTAGCTTCCCTGGTCACTCCTCCTTGGTAGGTCAGATTTCCTAGACGAAGTATGACTTATGGAGCATGTTAAACCAAAACCCATTTCAGTTTCTGGTCATACTATTGAAACTGGAAATACACCCTGTATTTTTTGTTGTATGAAATAAGTAATTAGTTAAAACTCCCCAAGATGTACTAAACCTTATCCCAATTGGAATAAGAATTTCCAGTTTGGGCTGAATTAGCCTGACCAAATGGACACTAGTTCTACTAATTTCTATTCAATGTTATTGCTGACCCACAAATGTATGGGAGGTGCAACTCATTTGTCATTAATCAGCTTAAAAAATGTTATAGCTTGCAACTCTCCTTCCCATACAAACTCATTTTAGCAACCACTAATACAAAATTTGCTCGCAAGAACAATAAGAACATCTCCAAGTCACCAAATAGACATTAACCAGCACCCATTTGCTATAGGTGACATATCTCCTAGAATTGTTATTCATCGAGCAACATGTCAGTGAACAACGGATCAGCGAAACCAATGCATAAATGACACAATATGTAGAAATTATCATGAATTTGAGCCTATATAATCGCAACTTTCAATCATGAGCCCTAAAGCAATCAAATTAGTCGCAAATGTCCAATACAAAAAAACTACCGATCCATTAAAAGTGATCATTCTTACTGTAGACACGGCTACAATACACTGGGTGGGGGAAAACATAAAATCAGCTGATGCTAGATTTAGAGTTGGGGTTTGAGAGAGAAATGCAGGTGCGCGATGCGATAAAAAAAGAGATGATAAAAAGGGTGTACCGAAACCGCCGATGAGACAAGAGGCTGCTACGACGGGTTCTTTAGCCACGAACATCCTTAGCCTCTGCATCACTCCCATTTCTCAGTCGTCTCTTTCTGCAATTTCAGATGGGTTCTAGGTTTTACCTTCTGCGTGTGTGCTTTTGAGGGATTGGATCTGGCTTGTTACGGGTCGGGTTAGTTCATGAGAACCCGACCTGTTCATATAAATTTATTTTAAAAATAATCTTACAATACAATAGACCTTTAACAAATTTTTTTAGGGTTTGAAAGGGGCGAATTGATATATTAAACGAGAGTAAAAAAACAGTACTCAATGCAAAGTGGGTATCGCAATAGAGTGGTAAGTAAAGTAAATAATCAAATAAAAGCCTTAACATCATATGACTGAAATGAGATGATCACTTAAAGGATCACAACTTACTTGCCTCAACGAATCCGGTTCTTTTCCACCTGAAAAGTGAAATAGAATCCCCATATCCTTCATTTGAGATCCTTGATGACGAGGTCATTGTGTGGTTAGACTTGCATCATGAGGCACTTCATGCTAGCCTGGTCAAAGTTCAGGGATGTGAACAAACGACTTGTAAGGCCGAAGAACGTTTGAGATGCACGATGGTCCGTCATAGGGTCATGAGGGATCACAATGATCTGGTCCTCTTCCTCCTCCATTGAAAGGCATCAAAACCCTCTTGAAGGTCAAGGAGGTCTTCCATCGGAGGACGTTGTAGAAGCATGATCGCATCGTCACGTACATTCATTCCACTCTGAAGAGATTGTAGATGGGTCGGAGCCGCTGTGGAAATGATCGAAAGAGAATCGGAAAAGGCCACGGCCGGGGTCGTGATGGGACCAGAGTGGGGCTAACTATGGAGAAGATCGTCGTGACCGTGGTCGGAGCGACGACGGAAAGTGGATGAAGAGGGAGAGGGGAGGGGCGAGTGGGTTTCTTCCCCGGCATGGTTGGCCTTATGAAGCCCCTCGGTGGTGGTGGAGGCATCTCCTGAGGCTCCTCGGTTGTGTGGCCAGTCGAAGATGCAACGATTGGTGGAGGAGGTGCAACCATGTGGGTGGTGGACGTGGACGGCGACGATGTATTGGTCGGTGAGGACGGCGCCGATGAGAAGGAGAAGAACGTGAAGAAAGAACCTTTATTTGGGAGATAAAAAGTTTTAGTTATAAATCGCATAAGTTAAGAAACTCATTTTTACCTGTGTGAAGTCAATAATTAAATTAAAATATGAAGATAATGGGAAACATGGGATTAATTATCTTTTGTACCTCTTTTCTATTGATATCACACATTTAGTATCTTACGTTTGGTAACATCCAAACACATCCCCTCCATTTTGGTAACACACATTTAGTACTCTTTATGAATTGCTCACAGATCATTTAATGCCCCTTATGTATTGATAACATAACATTTAATATCCCTTATGAATTGGTCACAGATCTTCAAAATAGCGTAAAATTGACCAAAATTTTGTCCAGGCCATTACAAATACATCAGGGTATCAAAAAAGTGTTATAAATACATAAGGAGTACTAAAGATAATTAACCAAGAACAATTGTTAACCGCCTGCAACATTTTCTATAAGAAACCCACCATTTAGCAAGAGGAAATGGACCACCCAGAGATTCCAAACCAAGCAACTTGTGAGAAATAATAATACTAGCATTCAAGCCTCCGTACAAAGCTTCAACTTTTACACACCACAAGAAATATCACGAAGAAAGTACACTTGATAGGTTTTCCTATCCGGAACAATATTTACATAATCCACAGACGCTTCCAGCAAAACATGATTACCTTGACCTAAACTCATCCTCTACCTCTCACTACATATGATCAGATTTACCAATCACCATTACCATGAGCAAATCTAAAAAGGCAACAGCCAGCCCACTGTCCATCCCAGGAGCAACCCAGCACCAACAAGACCCAATCCCACTGCTAATGCAACCAAATAATTCCCGATGTTGCTCTGTCTCGGCAGATTTCGCTTGCCTCTCTTCCTCACTTTCTTTCCTCTTGAACTCGAAGGCATCCATGGAAGGCCTCCTGGGAAGAGACTGGACATGGGCTGGTTGTTATTTTTTATCTGCAAGTAAAGGCTTTCTAACTGTAACATTTGGAACCATTGCTTGTATGCAAAAAGTTGGGAGGCTTGTCTGAAGAACAGTTTCACAACGTCCTCCTTCTCAGCATATGCTCGCTCAGCAGCCTTCTCTGCTTCCCTTGCACGCGTCTGAGAATGTCGCAGCGCATCCAACAGCTCAGCCTTGCTAGGATCACTCTCGGGATCTACTATGTTGTTTTGTGCAGGAATAGAATTGTTTCTTGAATTCGAAGTCCTGATAAACACCAAGACAGTAACTCAATCAGAAAAATAATCGATTATATACCTCCTAAGAAGAGGATATCAAATATGCATATGCAAATAATACCCATGAAAGTGGTAATGCTACTTCCATATCAAGATTTTTAGAGTGAATCAAGTAACAGACTAAACCAATACCTGAATGTTTCAGAAGGTTCATATGGAAAATTCTCTTGAAATGAATTCCAGTGTCTACCCTCTGCTCTTCCAGAAGTATTATCGAAGACGGCACCACTTTTAACCTTCCAATCCGAAGATGATGCCACAATCTCATCTCTATTTAAACCCTGAAGACCGTATTCAGAATATGGGTTTCTCCTAAGATTCGTCTTCTGAGGTGGAGGAAGATCAAAATTTTCAATGTGGTCAAGTGACTTCTGTGCAACAAAAGAAGCCAAATCCTTCTTATCTGTTACACGCCACCATGGATCAGTCTTCTCCTGAATCCAAGGAGACTCTGGATCAAGTCCAAATTCACTGGATTTTTTTGAATCCGAGAGACCAAGAGAACTCATCTCCAACTTTTCGTAGCTATCCCCCACATGAACGGATTCATGTTCCTCAGTGTTAGTACTAAACATAGTCTTCACTCCCTGATTCCCAACCCCGTTATGAATCTCAGCAGAAAACAGTCCAGTAGTGTAGTCACCAAAAGTTGTCATCTCTTTTTTCTGTACATCATCCTTACTAGATTTAGAAGCTGGGTTTGCATTTCCAGCTCTCAACATTTCTACCTCAGCCTCCAAAGCATTCAACTGTTCATGTGTCAAACTCTTCTGGTAACCATAGGTAGGTTGCAGCTGAAGCCACCACCTTGAGTCAGGAGATAGATCAGGATGTGAAGGGGTCCGGTTCAGAGGCTTGAAACCTGCAACAGGCCTGCTGGCTTCAGGAGTAGGTTCTGCATCAACAGGTTTGCTGGTAGAAGATGATGATTGACAGCAAGCTAACTTGGGAGCCCTCTTGGCATCCTCTTGAACAAAGCAACGATTAGCTGCCCTCTGCCACAAAGCCCTTGCTTCTGCAGCTGCCATCACTCTCCCATCCGCTCATACATTTCCCTGCACAAAATAGAATAATTTACAAGTTAATACACTAAGGGTATTCAACTATGATTCAATCTAAAGCTTGTCCTCAGCAAAACCACTAGTTTAACACTGACAAAATAAAGTGGACAAAACAGACGAGAAACAATACAAATACCAACAAGTTGTGTAACCAAAACATTAAAGCCTAACATCATACCAAGTTGGTAATACTAAAAAAATAGATGATTGGTTCATGCTGCCAAGTGTGTCCACCATAGATAGTTGTAGGAGAAAGAAGGGTTTGAAAATAGGAACACCATTAAACCACTCCATTATTAAAATATGGATCTCTCTCATATAACAAGGGACCACAATATATAAGATAATCCTTCACATAAGAAGACTTGTTAATGCAGAAACTTACAAAGGGATAACCTAGCATATATCATCCTTTTGTTTTTTCTTAAAAACATTTAGGTTCAATGATTGATGAGTACATCCAACGAAATGACTGTTGACGACCCTTCAAGAGTTACTTACTCAGAATTATTATGCACGCATACTTGGATTTCAATTATGAAACAGTCCTTTTACGAATCTAGCAAGAAAGGAGGACCATAACTTCTGCAGAAGCAAAAAAGATGAAGACAAATACAGAAGAAAAAAAATCTGATCAATCACACTCAAATTCATATGAAAATATATAATCTAAATCTAGGTATCAAATCAGCAAAGATCTTAATAACAATAGCTACGAAACCAAGCATTAGATCAAAACACCATATGCAAAACCATGAATAATCACCGGAACATACCAATCACAAAAAAAAAACACAAGACTTAAAAAAACATCAATAAAATCAAGACATCCAACATACATCAGTTTTAGCGATAATAACAAAACAACAAACGAAACCTCTGTTATTAAACAAGAAAACCCAGATCAAACAAAGAATACAGAACTGAAAATAAGACCCAAGTGAAGAATCAAGTTAGATTGAGAAAGGAGCTGGAGTAAAGCAGAAAAGAAGCATAATAGGCTAAAATAATTGAAACCCAAGTGAAGAATCAAGCATGGAAGAAGGTACAACAGGTTGGTTAACACAGAGCAGAGGATAAAAGAAAGTGGAGGGAGAGAAGAGGACTGACCGAAGAGAGAACAAAAAGGAAGTGTTGGAGAGGGAGAGATAATCTGAGGAATCAAAGTATATGTATGTATGCATATGCATATAGCTGGTTTTCGAATCTACAGAGAAGAGAAGAGATCGAGAGAGAGACCATGGGCGTTTGCTAGTTTTTCTCTTGGTTTTCGGTTATCATTCTTTGTTGTCGGTTTGTACACTTCTCTACTCAACCCTCTTTTTTTTTTCTTTTTTTTTTCTTTCCTATCTCCTCTTTAAAGGATAATTATGAAAGGTGTCTTCGAGTTTCGATTTCTATTGTATGTTTCTTTCACCTTGGAGTAAAAAATGTCTCTAATTCTTTTAGTTTAAAATAAAAATATACCTTCAGAACAATAAATATTATAATTTAAAAATAAGACCAAAAATACAATTATTTATATTAGGGGTAAAATCATATTGTAATGTTAGTACCAAGAAAAACTTCTCTCTCGCACGTCGAGATTTCTTTTTTTCCCGAAGTAAAATCCTAGTCCTTATGAAGTTTCTTTTCCCCTTATAAAATCATGCGTACTCTGTTCCGTCTTATGATAGTGTCATTACCGTTGGTTGCATTTATTTTTGGGTTTTTGTGATATGTTGCTAGATCTTTGTACTCCTTTTCATCCTCTGAAGAGGTCTCATTTATATATTTGCTTCGCTGATCAAAAAATATATATACGTTTATTTTTATATTACACTTGATTTAAGAAAAATAAAAAATAAAACAAAAAAAATTAACTTTATAATACTAAGGATGTGGATGCTTACATGCCATATTTTCTCTTTTTACATGACATATTTTTTTTCTTTCTTCTAATATTATCTTACCACAAAATCGATAATACTAAGGATGTGGATGCTCTAATAACAACTTATGAAGTAACAAAAAAAAAACAAAGAGAAGTAACCAAATAAATCAACAAAAATGAGAAATAAACAAGGGAGGACAAATCGGCTAGAATCCACTCTTATCCTAAAAACTGTGTGAACAAATCCTACCCACACACACCTAAGATCTAATATTCAACATGATGTCATATCAACATCCACAAGTCATCAACTCACGCACAATTTAGAAATCTCTTAAAGCATGTACAGTGGGTCAAACCGGATGATCAAACTGTATGCTGACTGTGCAAAATTATGGTTTGCAGGCCTTAAAATAAACTGTGCTCTACAGCAGTACAAACCGGATAAGGGTCCGTATTGTGAGTGGATGTTGATTGTACGATGAATTGATATTTTACTGATTTAATTAAATGTTTTATTAAAACATTATACGTTATATAAAATTGAAATAAATTTGATAAAAATAATTAATAAGAAAATAATCTTAACATAAGAAAATAATTAATAATTGCATTGCATGTTTAATTTATCCCTCCAAAACCCTAAAAAAGAAAATAATCAATCGAACTTTAAAAGTACGAATTTGTCCCTCCAAACGATCTCGCATGGCCGAAAAGAATCGTACTTCATGGCAAAAAATATTGGGTCCATTTTAAATGTTGCCTAACATTTGGTATAGTGTAAAATTATCTATTTATACTTTAATTTTGGATTAACCCTATTTAGTTAAATTTGAATTTATGCATTTAATAAAAAATCGGGATGGCCACGTGTCGAGCAGAGAGAGGGTGGCGTTGCGACCCGGGTCGCACGACTCGTGGCCCATGTTTCCGGGGTGCGAGTCGCGGGCCGCAGACTGAACCACATTTTTACTGTTCGCGGGCCGCAAAAAGGACGCGCCACAACGGCTCATCCTGTGTCCCGCGAACCCCAAAAATGGGGTTCGGTTCACAGGTCGCAATATGGTTCGTGCCACTATACATGTTCTTACATAAGTAATGGCATAATTGTAATAGAATGGTGTCATGTGAACAAATGTATATTTTTTTCTTGACCAATTCACTAATTTAATCATTCCCGCTTCGTTTCAACTCCGATTAGCTTCAAACTTGTGCTATTATTTTTATTTTTCCAAGTGCTTTAAAACAAGATCAATCATGAATATATTTTGAAGAACGAAAAAATAAATTATATCGGGGTGATAAAACTATTGTTGAGTATTGATAAATCTTCACTTATAAATGTTTCATATCAAGGTGATAAAACTTGGAGGATCTTGTAACTAAAGTTGTCGTTTAATTGAAATAAGTTATCATTCAACTGAAAGTGAGTAATCAATGGAGATTCAACTGAGAAGAAGGTAAGACAACAATTTGACACCGATAATTAGGAATAGAGAAGAGCGCTCGTCGAGAAATAACGAAATCAAAGAAAAAATAGCCAGTAAATTGTTAAAGACAAGGAATGGATTAACAATCAAGTAAAATTCAACAAAAGAAAAGATGAGACGTTCTACACGAATTCTCTAACTATGTTTCGAACCATAAATTTGAATACAGTATGTGAATGAGAGGTAATGTTTTATGTATTTAAAATATTATTTATATTAATCTCATTCCATAAAACGATAGCTTTTGTTGATGTAACACTGGACAAAATTAAGTTCCTTTAGTTACAAAAGTGACTTATAATTTTGATGCGTTGTTACCAAACAAATTTGGCAGCTGTTAGAAAATAAGAGTGGCTATGGTGGGGCCACCTCCGTATAGAAGATGAGACTGACTCATCAGTCATCATCCATTTGTTTTACTACGTATTTTGTTATCTACGCTAAAGGTGGGCCTCTAGTTTCTTGAGATATTTTTAATTCAATTTTAGCCGTTCGATTCGGATTCATCACTCATCAGTTGTCAGTTTCACAGTATTGGCTATCGAGGGTCTGATTTGGGATATCCTGTTAATAAATCAAATATTGTTTAGATTGATTCAGATGAAAAAGAAGAGGGGCAAAAACGAAATTTTCTTTGAATTAAAATAATAAAAATAGTCAAACAAGAATAATTTAGGTTTTAATATATTAAAATACATTTGGAGATGCAAAAAAAGAAAGAAAAATCTGAATAGGTATGTTTATAAGAGCATCCATAGTGAAAAATCGATCTGTTCTTGAACGATAATTCATCTAGAGAGAGAGATTTTGAGTCCTCTCTCTAGAAAACCTTAGTCCCTTCTCTTCGTTTTCAGTCGCGCCGTCCCTCATCCTCGTCGGTGATCTCCTTGCTTCTCGTTTTCGGAGGCTGCCGGCGGGGAAAGCTTCTTTCCCTTTCTCCCTTTATCCAAAGTCTACTTTTGAAACCCTTTTTCCTCCTCTTTCCTCAACGGCGTTGAAGCCTGATTAACCCCAAACTTCTCAGATTTAGTCCTTAGGACTTCGATCTGACCTCCCTAGAGCCTCAGTGCCAGTTCGCCTCATAGGTCGACGTGTGGAGTTGCCTGAGGTGCGTCGGCGATGGCTTCTTTCCTCGTCGGTTCACCCAGATCTGACCCTCTTGGCTCAGATCTGTCCATTTCAGGCCTCTGGGGGTGTTGGCCACAGTTTGGGTCTCACCGGCGACCCTTGGAGTGGATTTAGGAGACTGGTCCTTGCTACCGGTGAAGTTAAGGGGCGGATCTGTTAAAGCCCGTGTTCTAATAACGCTTCGGTGTTGTGGAGTGAGAGTGGGGAAGTGGTATGGGCTCGTGGTGCTGTCAGAGTTTACGGTGGAGACCGGCTCGACTTTTGTTCGTGCAGCTCTCAGCCGTGGCAATAGCTTCTCCGGCGGTGGTGCTCTGGTGAAGGATTGGCTATTCCATTGGCGATTCTTCCAGCTCTGGATGTGGCACGTCCTTCCTGTTGTGGATCGATGCGGGGTTGGGTGCATCTCTGCTGAGGAGTTCGTCTTCTCCTCTTCATCTGCTCAGCTCAATTTCTTGCTCCTTGGACAATATTGGCTCCTGAGGTCGGTAAGCTCCTCATCCCTCTTTTGTTTTTTTTCTGGTTTTCTGCTTCTCCACAGACCTTTCTATTCTATTTGGGCATCCTTGTGTTCCTAGCCTCATTCGAGGTTAGGTCTCGCCGGATTTTGGTGTTGGCCACAGGTGAGTACAAGGGGCAGTCTGCCTTTTAAGCCCTCTGATAAATAGTTAGGTTTTGTGGGTTCTGAGTGTTTAGTCTAGAATTTCTCAGCCGTGTAGCGTTGTTGGCCGCCGACATTAAAGACTTTTTTTCTCTCTTCGGAGGTTCGTGGTTCTCTTGAGAAAGGAGTAGTTGTAATCCCAGATTTGGGCTAGAGTTAGGGCTATCTCAGGTTGTTGGAGGTTTGCTGTTCCTGCTCTGTTATCGCCTTCAAGCTCAAGACTAGGGGTGTCTTTGGTAGTTACTGTTTTTTTGTGCTTCAAGGTTGAAAAATTTGGCATTGTAGGCCGATTTCATTTAGAGCTTAAAGTTTGTTAAATCTGGTGTCTAGGCCTTCTTCTCTGTTGTTATGTTAGTTTTCCCCTAGTTGGATTGGTTTTTAATTGTTTTCTGTGTGCTTTGTTTTGTTTCCCTTAAATGCTGACTTTGATCTTCATGAGGATTCTTTTGAAGGTCTGTTGCTAGATCTAGTTCTGTTTGTAGTCCTTTTTCACATCAAAAGAGGATATACAATTTCAATATGCTTTGTCGATAAAAAAACGATGTGTTCTCAATCTAATTAAAATAAATTTTATTTAATAAATGGTCTAATCTATTTCGATCTCCATAATAAAAATAGACTGATTCAGTCAAATATGAGTCTAAAGGTATGTTCATTACCAAAATGTCATTCAAAGTCTTTGAAATTTCAATATAAGACAACAAACAAAATTATAGATCGTCATTGAGTTTTCAAACTCTACATTAATGAACATCAAATTTAGAGTCGGGTTAAAATCTCTTATTAGGTTATCGAGGTTCCTTTGATAGGAATACTCTTGTTGTATTGTTCCCCTCTGAGGTTCAAGTTAGGAAAATTTAGGGTTTGACCTTCTGGTTCGAGGTCGAGGCTTGTCTCAGACTTTTTGTTCTCATGTTAGTTGAGGTTCCATATCAGAATGCTCGTACACTATTATCTTGAGAGGTAATATCCTCGTCCTGTTTCTTTATTTTAAAAGCAAGATTAATAAACTTTTATTTGTTGATAAAAAATGAACAACAAAACTATGTAATTGAATTGGATAATAAAAAGCGTAAATCAAATTATTTAATAATCATCAACGGATTACTAAAACAAGCGTACAACACATCAAAACAACTCATTCATCCTCTTTGTCATGCCGTTCAGAAAGAGCCTATGAGTCACCAAGTCCTCTAGGTCCATGTTGGAAGTATTGACATCTTGGAGTAAGCGGAACTCACGCATGAGAGACTCCAACTCAACGAGTGACTCCCGACGGTGTTTCTCAATGCAGACCAAGCTTTTGGCCAACTCCGGGTCGAGTCACGCCTGTCGTTACGCTCCCCTTCTCCTTAGCCCTCATCGCTTTTGTCGCCTTCTTCCCCTCATGTCAGCGACCGCGTACGGGTCCATGAACCCCCCCCCCCCCCTTCGGCCTCATCCGTGGTAGCTGTAAGAATATCCTTCTAACTGACTGCTCATGTAGATGTGCTTGAACTTTGAGATGAACACCTAAAACATCTTCACCTTCTTGTCGGTGACACTCCAATACTATTTGCAATTCTGTAAGGTATGCTCAGTAGTCGGGGAATGGTTGGTGACATTAGCGATTTCCCTCCAAATGTTATCCCAGAATGCATGACCCGTCTAGTCCGCCCAATGCACCGAGTTCTAGGAGTGATTAAGCCATGCAGAAACCAATGCTTCCTCTTCAGGCCGAGTCCACTTCTGGTAGATCTGGGTTGCTTGTGGCTGCCTAGCCAAGAGGGTGGGACTCGGACACGTATCACCGGAGGTGGGTGACGGATTCCCTAGAAGAATATTTCATTATGGCCTTTCTTCAAGATTAACCCTTAAAAGGTCATGTAACTCATGAACGTCGATGACATCGGATATGGGTTTGAGTCGTGGTACATAGAGGAGCCCGGGACTATCGTATGCACCAACAAAGAAATGTAGCTTTGCGCCCAAAACGTCTCCTCCCAATCGTTCGAGTAGTGTTGGGAATCCGGGACGCAATCCTACTCGCAATTGAAGCCAATAAGGATGGTGGGGTTGTTGTTGTATGCCATATGTGTTGCCAGAAAAGCATATTGGAAGGATCAATTTTGCTGCCGACGGGAACTCTACAACTGCTTGCTTCGACCGTCAAATCTGCAGCACGGTGTTGGAGCTTTGGGGAAGCTATATCACCTGAAAGAGGTAACACCACGACATAGTTTCGTCGTTGGGGGCATATATGCCGTAAAGAGTTGTCGTCGATGAAGCAGCTGGAACGATGATAATTGTTGAAAGGGAAGGAAAGATCCGTAGAAACGGGTGAAGAAGATGGAATCGGTTGGCCTTTATTTATAACCGAATTAATCTTTCAACTTTAATGACCCAACCGTTTCGGTTTCCACTTGGCCTTCTCCTATTCGGCAATAAATAATTCAGTGGGGCCGTTTGCGTCGAATCTGTAGTCTGTTAGCGTCTGCAGATTCATTGACATTGCTTTCTAGGCTCTCATATTCGACTGCAAACAGACGTATTTACGGGGATTCAACCCACTTTTTGGGGGATTCTGATAAAACCGACGTCTGGTTTCAACGCTAACGCTACCCCATTGTGACTGCTCTAAGAACATGATTTTATTTTATACATTAATATAATCTCATTTTTATTTAAACAAAAATCTTTATTGTTGAAACCCAATAACTTGTAACAGATATAGGATCGAGGACATTGAGATTTAGATTATAGTCTAGGATTCCCGTAGGCATACCGACGCTCTTGGAACGATGGAATCGTAGAAACGGGTGAAGAAGATGGAATCGGTTGGCCGCTATTTATAACCGAATTAACCTTTCAGCTTTAATGACCTAACCGTTTCGGTTTCCACTTGGCCTTCTCCTATTCGACAATAAATGATTCAGTGGGTCCGTTAACGTCGAATCTACAGTCTGTTAGCGTTTGCAGATTCATTGATATCACTTTCTAGGCTCACAGATTCCACTGCAAACAGACGTATTTACGAGGATTCGACCCACTTTTTCGAGGATTCTGATAGAACCGACGACTGGGGTAAATGTTGAGTTTGCCTGGGGTAAATGTTGATCCCATTAAGATGCCTCGTGGAAGGTTATAAGGGCGACTACTCGACCGCTGCTGGTAGACCATGATTTTCGGAACAAATGGGGATGCTATGTCCGATGGGGAAGGGACCAATCGCCGATTAATCGTCCCACTCCCACCGAGCCCAAAAAAATGAAAAAAAAGGCTACAACTTAAACTTTTTTTATAATTCGTTATTAGAGTTGAGCCCCAAAAGAGATGAAGCCCAAAATTAGTCAAGAATTAAGTGCTTAGTAGTTAGCACAAGTGATAGAACTTTTTATAGAAGAAAAATACAGAGTGATAGTGAAACTTGGGCGATGTGGGACTTTAAAATAGTTGGTTTGAAATACTTCCATGCTAAAGCAATATTTATATTTTACAAACTAAATATTACTATTAAATTGTGCTAGTTGAGTTGGTTGTGGACACTTTAATCAAGTGTTAGGTCTAAAGTTCAAATTACCTTATTGATATTTTTTTGTTAAGTCATATTTATTTATATTGTTTTTGAGGATGATATGATATTTTTAGACTATATATATATATATATATACATGTTTTAGTTGGTATAAAGTTTATCTTATATTTTTGAGTAATCTTTGATCTTCTTAATATTTTTGAGGGAAAATTTCATTTTAACACTCTGCCAAACATTTAATTTCACTTTGATACCCTGACATAAATTTTTTGCACTTTCATACCCAAACCAAACATTTAATTTCACTTTAGTACCCAACCGTTAACTTTCTGTTAGTCTGGATGGAAAAAGGTAAAAAGACCATAATACCTTTAACTATTACTCAAATTTTCAAACTCATGCCATTGAACTCAAAACTTAAAAATAAGTGAAATGACAATAATACCGTATTAAAAGGAAAATTTCACTATTTTTTAAAATAAAATCAGTTTTTTTTTATAAATTCAGTTTTTATTTTCAAAAATTCATATTTTCATTTAAAAAATACATAAAAATCAGTTTTTTTTATATAAATTCAGTTTTTATTTATAAAAAATTATTTTTATTTTCAAAAATTAAGTTTTTAATTTTAAAAATACATAAAAATCTGCTTTTTTGAATTTAATTAATATTTTATTATATATATATATTTTTTTTCCATCTAACACTTACCCTACATTTTCCTTTTATTAAATTCATTTTCCAAGTTTATGTGTTTCTTCTTTCTAGTTCAGATCTGAAAAGTACAAAGGAAGAGGAGAGTAAGCGATGGAGGTGACGGCGAGGGAGGGGTCGTGGAAGGCGACGGAGGGAGATGGTTTTGGTGCAGACGCCGAACGGCGTTGTCGGCTCGTACCAGATAGCCAAGTCCTTTCCTGACGAGCTCCTGCAAATCCGGCAAGCTTTTGGAACCCTCTCCGATTTGCCGCTGCTCGTCCCCGCCGGACCTCCCTTTCAAATCGCCACACATGCCCACGATTTCCTCCCCTAACCTCCTTCGTTTAATTGCAGATCTGGCAATTTCGAGGAACAAGTGAAAAAATTGCAGATCTAACAATTGTTAGATGAGGAGGAGACAGGGTGAAATTGGGTAGAAAAAGGGAAGAATGAAAAAATTGGGTACACGAAGTTGTGTTTACCCAGATCTGGCTCTTCCTCACCATTTTTCTGCAAATGGGTGTTTGGTAATTTGGGTAACATTTTTTGTCTCTATGTGGTGGCTTTAAAGATCAGAAATGGGTAACTTGTGATTCTTGCTTCGTGGAACAATTGAAGAACAACAAAATTAATGGGTCGTTTGGAGAATGAGTTTTTAAAGTGGGTTTCGGGGGTTTTGTCGATTCAAGATCTGGGATTAAAAATGGAGAAAGAGAGTGCTGGGTAGAAAAAAGAAAAAAACAAAAAAAAAAACAAATATAATTAAATATAAATTAAATTAAAAAGGGTTATTTACGATAAGGTACCCTTATGTTTCGTCCACGAACGATAAGGTACCCTAATGAATTTTGTGTCCGATAAAGTACCCTAATGATTCGTCCACGAACGATTTGGTTTTCTGCTGTTAAAAAACTAACAGACCAAAGTGAAAAGACCATTTTGCCCTTTATCATTTTAGTTGACTTTTGACTTAAGAGTGAAATGACCATTATACCCTCAGTTATTATTTTTCCTTAATTTATATTTTCTAATTAATTTTAATTTTCAAAATAAAATAAATAAATTATATATATTTTTTAAAAACTGAATTTGTTTTTTTTTTCAAAAATCAGTTTTTATTTTTAAAAAATCAGATTTTTATATTTTAAAATCAGATTTTATATTTAATTAGTTTTATAGCTCTGCGAGGAAGGTGAGGACGGTGGGAGGTGGAAGAGGGAGGAGGCAGCGGAGGTGGGGGTCGCCGGGGACGACGGCGACGGAGGAGGTGCTGGCCGGAGAGACGCAGGAGAAGACGAACTGTTCTGCTCTTTTTTTTTTAATAAAATTAATTTTTTTTAAAAAAATAAAATGATTTTTTAATTTTTTGTATTTTTTAATATTTTTTATTAATAATTTAAATAATTTAATTTTAAAATTTAAAAAATTTAAAGTTATTTAATTATTTATTATATTTTTATTGTATTATATAATTAAGGGTATAATGGTAATTTTGTCTAACTAATTTATAAGCTTAAAATAAGAAAGGGGAAAAATCGTCATTTCACACCCCACTTAACTGAAAATGTCTAAGTTAGAGGAATATTCCGTTAGTTTTTAACGGAATATGCCAATTTTAAACCAAATCGTTCGTGGACGAATCATTAGGGTACCTTATCGGACACAAAATTCATTAGGGTACCTTATCATTCATGGACGAAACATAAGGGTACCTTATCGTAAATAACCCAATTAAAAAAGACTCATTTTTCTGTTTTTTTTTAAAACTGATTTTTGTGTATTTTTTAAATTAAAATCTGAATTTTTGAAAATAAAAATAATTTTCATAAATAAAAACTGAATTACAAAAAAAAAACTGATTTTTATGTATTTTTTTAATTTAAAATATGAATTTTTGAAAACAAAAAAAATATAAAAAAAATTATTTTATTTTTAAAATAGTGAAATTTTCATTTTAATACCCTAACAATAGAGGGTATTATTGTCATTTCACTTATCTTTAAGTTTTGAGCTCAATGACATGAGTTTGAAAATTTGAGTAATAGTTAGGGGTATTATGGTCTTTTTACCCTTTTCCATCCAAACTAACAGAAAGTTAACAGTTGGGTACTAAAGTGAAATTAAATGTTTGGTTTGGGTATGAAAGTGCAAAATAGTGAAATTAAATGTTTGGCAGTGTATTAAAATGAAAATTTCCCTATTTTTTATATAGTATAATATTAAATTTGATAATATATATTTATTAATAATAATAAAAAAAATACACATCCGATTAATCTCCGCCTAGCGCCTAGGACTCCTCGCCATCCGATTGGCGTCTAGCGTTTTTTACAACACTGCTTACAGCTCAACGCTTTGCGGAACACGAAAGGAGGGGTGCAATTTTTTGGTTTAATCGAATGCTACTTCAATACTCATACTCTTTGGGGACATACTTAAGTGTAACTAGGGAGATGCACCGCGCGTTGCGTGGTGCTTAGTGTGGAGACTCGTCAAATTACTACATGTATTACTCATGTGTAGAATATCAGATATTAGACATGATAAGATAAAACATATACCACAGTGTATAATCTTTTTTTTATCAACAAAACAATATATAAAACTACTCTTCACAACTTCATTTGTATACACAAATCATTACATATATTCAATCACCTCAGTTTACATAAAAAAAAAAGCATTACATATATTCAACAACCTCAGTTTACATAAAATAAAAAACACCATAGTGCCCTCAGTTTACATAACAAAACACAAACTTATTACAATCTATGGAAGCTAAACGACGAAATTTAAATCCATATCCTACACACAGTTTTAAGTTTGGTCGTTGCAAGGCACAAGCTTTATGGAAGCTTCTTCTAATTCTTCTTGTGTCATATTAAGCGGGTTGCAAGGCACAAACTGTAGGCAACTGAAATCAAGAACGACAGAAATAATAAAAGAACTGTTATGAATATTTGATTGGATGACCACATGGAATATTCTAGATAGAAGTGAGAGTTAGAAGACTTTTGTATTTCGAATTCTATTGTTTACGTAGTTCATTAAGGTTATGACTCTATGATTATGAGCCTATAAATAGAGGTCATTGTAAAGGATGAAGTGATCAATAATATTCGATTCTCTACTCTCTCCAAATTCTCTTGTTCTCTCTAGTTCTTGTTCTTCCATTCACAAGTATCGTTCTTACTTTCATAACACGTTATCAGCACGAATCGCTCTATTATCCAGGTATCAAAGTTTTATATTATCGCGAATTTATTTGAATTTGATTCATGCTTATTTGTATAAATTCATTTACGTTTTTCAATAAGTATGCTCTGTGATTGCCAATATACATTGGATCTTTCACAACAGAAATTTGATGTTTATTATACTTGTGTGTTTTTTTTATTTGATACTCGAATATGAGATTTGTTGAAATCAAATCATTTGGACCTGAAGTTCCAAGATGTGAACCGTTATTCTTATATCATACAACTTGGCTTAAAAGCATGAAGCTTGAAAAAATTATATATGGTTACATAGGTAGTTTGGCTACTCCATGTATTCTCTCGTCACATGGTCATTTAGTGAATAATATTGTGAGGTCTTATATTTGTATCCTGAAGTTTACAAATATGATAGTATGTTGGGTCAGAAATTCCAAATACGTAATACCATCGACTTGGTGTATGTTGGACCAGAAGTTCCAAATACATGGTACAACGAACGGTTGTGTATTCTCTTCCATATATGAATAAGAGTATTATAGTTGATGGTTCATGTAACTAATGACACGTTCTTTACTTATATTTTTACATAGTTGATTGTATTGATTTTATAGTTTCACAATGTCGAATCATTTTGAACCCAAAGTTCAAATATTAACGAGAAAATATTTATGAAACCTGAAGTTTTAGATCGTGGGTATTATAACTTACTGAAATTAGAGTGACCCGAAGTTCACATGTACCTAATGATGACAAAACCCGAAGTTTTGGTTCTAAGTATAAACTTGAAGAAATTAGTGACCCGAATTTCACATGTAACTAATGATGACAAAACTTGAAGTTTTGGTTCAAAGTATAAACTTGAAACTTACTTTTATGACTAAATGACAAACCACAAGCCCGAAGCTTGTAACTTGTGTCCATGGCTTTAAGCCTAAAATTTTATATATAGTTATTTTTATTTAGTACGAATATTCTACGAGCTTTTTCGATGTGTGGTTGTATACATATCTAATTTCTATATTTATACACCCCACGAGTTTGTTCATTATGTAAATCATAATATATATTTATTCATATTTGGGTGGATATTATGTATATTCAATATGTGTAACCTGAAGTTTACACAAGTTATGATATTTTGAACACGAAGTTCTACAATCGTCTAGAAACAAGTTTATCGAAATTGTCATTCAAGTCAACCAAATACCCGAAGCTCATACAGATACCCGAAGTTCTAAATTGATGATCCTTACAGGATAGATAAAAGAAAATATTTTCACACGTCATCATATTATTTATAATCGATGAAAAATGTTTTCCTACATTGCTTCCATCTAGTATGCTCTTGAAGTAGCATTACTGAGAACGAAAATAATCAGATTTAATATATTTATTAAGTAATGAATTATCAATCTCTTCCTGTTGGTAGCACTCCATTCCCTGAAGTGAATGCGATAAAATATGGGTAGATCCACACCCAAGCAAGGTTGATGCCCTAGACGTGGTCGTGGTCATGGTTATGGTGTGATAAATTCCAGTTCCATGAAAAATAATGTGTACCACCAGAAGTGGAACGAGTATGAAAGGCACAACAAAGAATATGGCCCACCAAATGAAAACTCACGAACGTGATGGACGTTATTTTGTAAATGTAGTTGATTGCGTACCTGAAGTATGATTAAAGATTTGATTGAAGGAAAATAAGAAAGGGTAGAGAGAAACTTTATTGATGACTTAGATTCTGAAGATCTAATCGAATGTCTTTAACTCATTTGTAATTGATGACGAGAAAACAAGTATCATGCATATGAGCCAATCTTTGGATGATTTGTATTAATATTTCTGTTATATCCTTTTGTAGTATGTAAACCAATACATTAATTTTCTCATATTAAAGGATATGGATCCCAGAAGTGATCTATCTATTTACAGAAAAGGATAACGATATGAATATGGTTGATAGTGTCACTACACATACAATTATGATAAACAAGAAATATTTTTCATGTCTGACCATGGTCGAGGCAAACATGAACACCATTATGGGTGCTGCAAATATAATAGAGGGCTCCGGAAGAGCTACCTTGTTATTGCAAAATAAAATATTTGGAGTGTCTTGTTTTTAATTTTATTTATTTGTCTTATGACAAACTATGGACAAAAGTTTCTCTGATTATGTTAAAAGCAACGGGAATCACTTTGCTTGACAGATCAAAGTGAACAAAACATCTGGTGCATCAGATCTTATTAAGGCTCCGGAAGAGCTAATGTAATGCTACACAATTCATTATCAATGATGTAAGTTCTCAACCAGATCAAAAAGAAACTTGTTAAGTTTGAAAGATATTCACCGAAATGGTTATCACATTGAGACAACAAATGAAATGACGTTGAATGTTTATACATCACGTCCATAGTCTTGAGGAGAAAAGAAATTGTGGAGACTCCCTTCATATAGTTTTGGATTATATTATACTTTCATTTTTCCAATTGAAACCAATATGGTGATTAACCAAAACCCAATGGACCCATCAAATTTTATGATATGGCATGATCGTTTAGGCCATCTGGGTTTCATAATGATACAAAAAATTATAGAAAATTCACATGGACATACCCTGAAGGGTAAAAATGTCCTTTTTGTCAAAAGATTACCCATGTGTTGCTTGTTTTTAAGGAAAACTTATTACAAGACCATCTCCAATGAAAGTTGAGACTGAATGTCCAACATCTTTAGAAATAATTCACATAGAATTCATGACATGTGATATGTTTACGGCACGATTTGCCGACTATCAATTTGATGAGACAATTTCCCTACATTAGGGGGAGATAAAGAAACGTCTGAAAAAGAAAGACGAGAAATTTCATGGAATGCATTGACATTGTCTCATTTTGATCCTCGTACGAATCAATATGAACTAGATTTTCAGAAAATTATCCACTTACAAAAGGTTGAAAATACATTGTCTGATGCATTTACGGATGTTAAGACTGTGATAAAATCACAGATACCAGTTGCTGATGTTCCTTGTAGAATTAATCTTCCTGATGAAGAAATGGGAAATATGCTAGTGCTAGCAAATGAGTCTAAAGCACGCAAGAAGTATGACAGACCTATTGGATCCAATTATAAAACCCAAGAAAAGGAAAGGAACAAGTTCGGCAAGTTGGTACATCAAATTATATTACAACTCCCGAAGAAATAAATGTGATAAAAATGAAGAGACGTCTTCAAAAGATAATGAAACACCTGAGAAAGATGACAATGAAGAGATCTCGTTTAACTATGTCATTCCAGGTGAAAGATGGAATAGAAAAGAAATGGTTGTGGATAATATATTTGCGCATGCAATTGCATTAGATATTTCAAAAGAAAATGAGGATCATGAACCAAGATCGTTCAGTGAATACTGACGAAGAAATGATTGGCCAAAATGGAAAAATGTCATTGAGACATAATTGAATTCACTCAACAAACGCCAAGTATTCGACCTGTAGTCCAGACACCTGAAGATGTCAAACCCGTAGGATATAAATGGGTATTTGTGCGCAAAAGAAATGATAAAAACGAGGTCGTAAGATACAAAGCTCGACTCGTTGCACAAGGATTTTCACAACGACCATGAATTGATTATGAAGAGACATATTCACCGGTTATGGATGCAATCACACTCAAATTTTACTTCTTTTTATTTATTTATTTATTATTTTATTTTATTTATTTATGTTATTTTACTTATTCGAAGACATTGAATTGGTGTTAAACAAATTTTAAGATATCTTCGAGGAACATTATATATGGGGTTATTTTATTCAAAAGACCCAAAGTCTGAATTGATTGGATATGGTTGATGCCAGATATTTATCTGATCCCCACAAAGCGTGGTCAAAAACTTGGCATGTATTTACATATGGTGACACCGCTATATCTTGGCGCTCTATAAAACAGACCCTTACAACCACTTCTTCAAATCACGCTGAGTTGATAGCTCTTCATGAAGCAAGTCGTGAATGTATATGGCTAAGGTCTTTGATCCATCATATCCGAGAATCATGCGATCTTTCAATAAATAAAGTAAGTCCAATTGTCTTATACGAAGATAATACAACTTGTATATAGCTTAGATCAAAGGAGGCTACATGAAAGGAGATAGAACGAAACACATTTCTCCTAAGTTCTTGTTTACTCATGAACTTCGTTAAAAGGGAGATATCGATGTTTATCAAATTCATTCTTGTGACAATCTTGCAGATTTGTTCACTAAAGCACTTCCTACAACTTGCTAAGATCAGAATGAGAAAACTCCTTGATTTATGAGGAGATGTTGTAATCAGGGGGAGAAATACGTGTTACACTCTTTTCCCCTTGCTTTAGGTTTTATCCCAATGGGTTTTCCTAACAAGGTTTTTAATGAGGTAACTTATATACGTATTGTACAAATTATGTACTCTTTTTCCTTCTAGGGTTTTTCCCACTGGGTTTTTCCGAGAAAGGTTTTAATGAGGCATAATAATATTTGTACATGTCATCCAAAGGGGGAGTGTTATGAATATTTGATTGGATGACCACATGGAATATTCTAGATAGGAGTGAGAGTTAGAAGACTTTTGTATTTCGAATTCTATTGTTTACGTAGTTCATTAAGGTTATGACTCTATGATTATGAGCCTATAAATAGAGGTCATTGTAAAGGATGAAGTGATCAATAATATTCGATTCTCTACTCTCTCCATATTCTCTTGTTCTCTCTAGTTCTTGTTCTTCCATTCACAAGTATCGTTCTTACTTTCATAACAAGAACAATATTATACTTACAACCAAGTCGATAGGTTGTTTGTGTAGGAAGTCCGAGTCCAGCAGAAGGCTGTTTCCTTAAGACAAAATTGCCCCCTCTACGGCACTGAAGGTTGAATGGGCAAGTGTCTCCCAAGATAAAACGGACCTAAACCACTAGCGAGTGCTTCGACTAGTGGAGTCTGGCGACCTAAACCCGACTTGCACTCAAACTGTAGAATGTCAGAAGAGAAGAAGAATCGAAAAAGAAAGTGATTTTTCTGTCCCCTCAACACCCTTTAAATAGTAGACAAGGTGCCCTTTTGGAAAGATTGCGACTCTTAGACCAAAGGGCATGTCTGTTTAAAACACTTGATCAGACTCTTTCACCAAAGGTCATGTTGATTCAAAACTTGACCAGATGCAAGATAATGAATCTTGACATAATGTTGGGAAGATTAATTGCTGAGTCTTGCATGCAAAAAGATAGATTTTTGTGAAGCTCGAAGCTCGAAGCTCAAAGTCCAAAGCCCAAAGCCCAAAGCCCAGGCCCAGGCCCAGGCCCGGACCGGACCGGACGGACGGCGGCGGCGGCGCGCGTGTGGGCTCTCTCCATTACACATTAGTGGTAACCCAAGGCCACGGCCTTATTCCAATTGTCAAACTTTATAAAGTGTATGGAAGAGTGTAATGTGGGCTATGTGGATTTGCATTAAATGCCATTTAATGCATGTCATTAATCCATGTTTTTCTTTAACTTTGCATGCGATTATCTCATTCAATATTCAGCGTATTTCCGTAAACATACATCTTACGTTCAAGTTCGCAATGATGTGAACGTAACGGATACATGTGTTGCCGAAATTGATGATCGGAACAAGGTGATATGGATGTCGGAAAGTGAGTTGTCCAACAATCCCCCACATTGAATGGATATTAGCGGTTTCTTCCTCAAGCTTTCGTGCTGATACATAGTTCACTGGTTTGAGTACAATGATAGAAAGTTACTGCATTGGGTGAAGTAGCTCGAGGCCTTGAACTTTCTTAGTGACAGCCTATCGGACTTACTAGCAAATCAGTAGACTTGATTGTCTTTGAACTGTAAGCTATGAGTGTAAGCCTAGACAATAGACAGCACACAGTAACCTTCTAAATTGGTATTAGATCTCTGTATGTGTTCGTTTTGGCCATGAACACCTGCTTGGCTCATGAGTGCGTATAGATATCCGGCCTGATTGATATCTATTGAAGCGGCCCCACTTCGCATTCACTTAGGTGATTCTATCAAGAGTATCCCGCAAATACCCCATTGTGTACTAAGCATACACAATATAGACATCATTAAAAGTATTTCAACTTATCCTGACGCGACGGATGGTGCACTAACTTATCAGAGGAATGAGGAGGAGTCAAGTACTCCCTAGTGCCTCGAAGTTTGCCAACGCTTCGTGTTCCTTTTTGAACCTAGATCTTGGGATCTCCAGTCAACTAGGTTAGGTATCCGCGGAAGGCAATCTTTTGTTTGAGTTACAGCCTTAATCCCATTCCCATCGATAAGGTTTCAACTTTCTCTCTAGGTAAACCTTTTGTTAATGGATCCGAGATATTATCTTTTGACTTAACATAGTCTAGTGTGATAATCCCATTAGAGAGTAGTTGTCTTATGGTGTTATGTCGACGACGCATGTGTCGAGACTTACCATTGTACATGAGACTTTGTGCCCTTCCAATAGCAGATTGACTATCACAATGTATGCTTAATGGAGGCACTGGCTTATCCCATCCATGTATATCTTCCAAGAAGTTTCGAAGCCATTCTGCTTCTTCTCCAGCCTTGTCTAAAGCAATGAATTCAGACTCCATGGTTGATCTTGCTATACAAGTCTGTTTGGAAGATTTCCATGATATTGCTCCACCTCCCATTAGGAAGACATATCCACTAGTAGATTTGGATTCATTGGAGTCAGATATCCAATTGGCATCACAATATCCTATGACAGATGGATAATTTTCGTAATGCAATTTTAGATTTTTAGTGTATTGTAGGTATCCCAATACTCTAATGATGGCTTTCCAGTGATGTTTGCCAGGATGACTCGTAAATCTACTTAGCTTACTAACTCCGTAAGCTATGTCTGGCCTAGTACAGTTCATGATATACATAAGACTGCCTAATATACGAGAATACTCAAGTTGGCATACACTTTCACCTATGTTTTTAGCCCATGATTGAGTTAGATCAACTGGTGTTTTTGCATGCGTTATGTTATATTTCTTGAATTTATCAAGAACTTTCTCAATATAGTGTGTTTGAGATAACGCATAACCTTGTGATGTTTTGGAGATCTGTACTCCTAAAATAACATCAGCAACGCCTAAATCTTTCATATCAAATTTAGAAGACAACATTGCCTTAGTAGACTTTATTATGGATGAAGTACTACCAAGTATAAGCATGTCGTCTACGTAAAGACATACAATGACATATCCAAGTTCATTGTTTTTAACATAAACACATTTGTCGCATTCAGTGAACTTGAACCCGTTTGATAACATAACATCATCAAACTTTGCATGCCATTGTTTTGGTGCTTGCTTAAGTCCATAAAGTGACTTAACTAGTCTGCACACCTTGTTCTCATTCCCAGGTGATGAGAACCCTTCGGGTTGTTGCATGTATATTTCTTCTTCTAGTTCACCATTTAAAAAAGCTGTTTTTACATCAATTTGATGAATTTCAAGCCCTTTTAGTGACGCGATTGCGATGAGCATTCTGATGGACGTTATCCTTGTCACAGGTGAATAGGTATCAAAATAATCCAACCCTTCCTTTTGTCTGAATCCTTTTACCACAAGTCTAGCTTTGTGTTTGTCTATGGATCCATCGGTTTTCAGTTTCTTTTTGAAAACCCACTTGTATCCCAATGGTTTTATACCAGGGGGAAGTTCTACTAACTCCCATGTGTGGTTTTGAAGAATAGATTGTATTTCACTATTTACTGCTTCTTTCCAATAGAAAGCATCTGGTGAAGACATTGCTTGTGAATAAGTTTGTGGCTCATCTTCCACCAATAGTGACACAAAGTCGGGTCCGAAGGAATTAGCTTTCCTTGCCCTTTTACTATGCCTTGGTTCTTCCATGATATGTTCCTCATGACTGGACTGACCTTCCGGTTCCTCAATGTCCCGTGGTCTCTTTTGAGGATGTGATTCCTTTGGCTCTTTCCGAGGGTAGATGTGTTCAAAGAATGTAGCGCTTCTAGATTCGATTATGGTATCTACATGAATATCCGGAATATCCGATTTATATACCATAAATCTATATGCACTGCTATTATATGCATACCCAATGAATATGCAATCAATAGTTTTTGGTCCTATTTTGACCTTTTTAGGCTTAGGTACTTCCACCTTGGCCAAACACCCCCACACTTTTAAGTATTTGTAGGATGGAGGTGTTCCTTTCCATAACTCGTATGGAGACTTAAGGAATTTCTTACGAGGCATCTTGTTGAGAATGTAGTTTGCCAAGAGTATGGCTTCTCCCCATAGGTTATCTGGTAAACCAGAACTTAGTAAGAGAGCATTCATCATTTCCTTGAGTGTTCGGTTTTTGCGTTCTGCAATTCCGTTGGACTGAGGTGAATATGGTGCTGTAGTTTGGTGTATAATACCGTTTTGAGCACAAAAAATTTCAAAGGGATGTTCATATTCTCCTCCTCGGTCGCTTCTTAAAGCTTTTATTTTCTTGCTTAGTTGATTTTCAACTTCAGCTTTGTAAAGTTTGAAGGTTTCAAAAGCTTCATCTTTACTCCTCAACAGGTACACATGACAATACCGTGTACAATCATCAATAAAGGTAATGAAGTACCTTTTTCCACCTCTTGTTTGACACAATTTCAGATCACAAATATCTGTATGTACTAAGTCAAGAGGTTCGGTGTTCCTTTCAATCGAGTGAAAGGATGATCTTGTCATTTTTGCTTCAACACAAACTTGACATTTTTCTTTTGGATTAATCCTAAATTTAGGAATTGCATCCAAGGAAATTAAACGACGAATTGTATCAAAGTTAACGTGACCTAGTCTAGCATGCCATGTATTAGAGGACTCAGCGATATACACAGAAGAACCCACTTTATTATTATTATTATTATTATTTACAATAGTAGGTACAACGAGCATAACGTTCATTTTGAACATACCCTCATTTACATATCCCCTTCCCACTTGTACATCATTTTTTGAGAGAACAAACTTATCAGATACAAAGACTATTTTGAAGCCATTCTTCGTCAGCAATGAACCGGAGACCAGATTCTTTCGGATGTCCGGAACATAGAGAACATTGTTCAAGGTAAGTTCCTTTCCGGAAGTCATTTTCAGCACTATCCTCCCGGTACCTTCAACCTTTGAAGTGGATGAGTTACCCATGAAGATATAGTCTTCCTCAGTAGCAGCCTTGAAGGTGGAGAACATAGACTTGTTGGCACAAATATGTCGATTTTCTCCAGTGTCTATGAACCATTCCTTGGTGTTACCGACCAGGTTGCATTCAGTAATCATAGCACAAAGACTCATGTCAGAGAGGTGCTCAGTGACATTGGCCTCGTTCTTCTTTTGCTTCTTGAAGTTCTTGGGTTTGCGACACACATCAGCTTTGTGTCCCTTGATTCCACAATTGTTGCACTTCCCAATCTTCTTCTTGATTGGACCACTATCAGTATGCTTCCTCTTGTGAGAATTTGTCTTCTCAATTACATTGGCCTTTCCGACCATGTTGCTTCCATAGGTTTTCTTTGACATCATGGATGGTATGGATGATCAGTTGTAGCTCCTGTATCTGACTGAGAACCGTCTTGGAGTCTATCATTTTGAAGTCCAGAAATTTGCCAACAACGAATTTCTTCATGCCGGATGCAAGAAGATAGATTTTTGTCAAGCTCAAGCTCAAGCTCAGGCTCAGGCTCAGGCCCAGGCCCAGGCCCGGACCGGACCGGACCGGACCGGACGGACGGCGGCGGCGGCGCGCGTGTGGGCTCTCTCCATTACACATTAGTGGTGACCCAAGGCCACGACCTTATTCCAATTGTCAAACTTTAGAAAGTGTATGAAAGAGTGTAATGTGGGCTATGTGGGTTTGCATTAAATGGCATTTAATGCATGTCATTAATCCATGCTTTTCTTCAACTTTGCATGCGATTATCTCATTCAATATTCAACGTATTTCCGTAAACATACATCTTACGTTCAAGTTCGCAATGATGTGAACGTAACGGATACATGTGTTGCCGAAATTGATGATCGGAACAAGGTGATATGGATGTCGGAAAGTGAGTTGTCCAACACAAACATTATGGAAGCTTCTTCTAATTCTTTTTGTGTCACATCAAGCTGGTTCCTCGGCACCAACAGTGTCTTCACGAGCTAAAGCAAGAAAAGTAGAAATTTTATGCTCTTCAATTGGATGGTGTAATACATAAATTATTCAAGATGACCACACCAACTTTTTGCAGAATTCAGAAGATACAGACAATTCAACATTTCCAACTAAAAATGCATAATGAGATTTCTTGTCGCAAATGGACATTTTGGATCTGTTTCAGACTTGGGATAGAGAAAATTTCCAATTTCATTTCTGGTTTTACACGTATTCTTGTCCCATTAATAAACATATTGGATTTTACTACTTTTTATCTATCTAATCATGTCCAGCCTTAACAAAATATGATGTTTATTCCAAAAAAATACATGATGTGAAGTTGTTGAGTTGTCTTAAAATGTTATCTCATCCTCTAAATCCCGGTGTATTTCACCCATAAAATGACACACATGAAGCACTGAGCATAAATCAAACTTAATGGTAAAGACAAACAACCATGAATATTTTCAAGAAATAAAACATAGGTGTACCTTCTCCTAAAAGTATATTAGTTCTTAAAAAGATCCAATACTCTCAACCTTATCCCACATTTTAATTTCATTGTTTTCGTTAAATTCTGTGTCATGTTAATCTAATTTAAATCACTCTTCCATTCTCTTACAACATGGTAATGTATTTGAACTACCCCATAAAACAAAATTTGTTATCAAATTATATTACTTATCAATGTGTCTGAAACCCCATGAGTATTAAACTCAAGTTACAAGGTCGAAGCAAGAACCTTGACAATCACAATTCATATAAATAAAACAGTCTATGCATGTGAATATATGCCTAATAGATGTACTAATTCTCACATGATTTTTCTCACACCTTGTAAATTTTTATCAATGTATCTATCTATCAATTTCCTAGATGGTTTCAACGATTTTCTGATACCAATTTAATTCGAGATATGATGATTGTTGGTCTAAATAATTTGAAACAAAGAACACAGAAATGGAAAGACAAAACCTCCAAACCCATTATTGTCAACCGAAAAAAAATTATGCCAACCTCTGCAAGTCAACCAAAAAGCATTATCTATATATATAGGATAGCTTTCAGGTACAAATTTTCTTAAAATACAAACGGTGCGAACCATGTAAATCTGTAGAAATAAAATGTAATTACAAATTATTTATATAGATTTACATTTCCGATTTACATTTACGTTAGACTATCCTATTTTTTATTTACATAAACAAAATATAATATCTCTAAAATAAAATGTAATTACATTTTTTTTCCGCAGATTTACATGAAGTTCGCATATTTGTATTCTAAGAGTGTTGTGTACCTGAAAACTTCCCTATATATATATATATATGTACCCAAAAAAAATGAGAAAGTCATAAAAAAAGATTCAAATGTAGTTTAACAACAATATACATTGTACCCATGAAATTATAACAGCATTGATCATCGCTGTTAATTGTCCCAAATAGCACAGTTTCTCACTCTATGAGTAGATTATAAAAAAAATTAATGTCTAAAAATGACAGAAATAGATCAAAGATATCAAAATTAACATAATGTATAAGGTGAGTTTCGTTCTCATTGTCTTACAAACCTTGAATCTAAATCCCTACATGTCTTTTTAATTTATTAATGGCTGTTATTAAAGAACACGCAAAAATGTATACAAACAATGAAGCTAAATCAACACAAAAACAAAATCAAAACACATTTTACTCATATGCAATCCAGATGTTGAAACACCAACAACCCATAAAACCCTATTCCTTACCTCATCAAACGAAAACCTCCAATGGTGCGTAGAACAACTGACGAATTTCTGCAAGCTAAAATATGAACACACAATACCTGTTATCAAAACAATAAAGCAATTAGAAGACCACAAAAAAGTGACAAATAGACAAAATAAATAAACCCTTATGACAATTACAGTCAGACTAATTAAGAGAAAGAAAGTGAGCACATACCGAGCAACAGTTGATCGTGGTCAGGTCAAGAAATTATAAGGGTGAGAGCCAAGAAATATTATGGGAGTGAAATATATAACCATTTTAGTAGAATGTCTGTTACAATTTGATAGAGACCTCCCGCATTCTGGGGTTTGAATGCAGCAGCGAGTAAAAGGCCCGATTATGTTCCCATGAGTGAAATGTTGATGGTTGTTATGTCCGGTTAAGGGATTAGAAGTAAAGGGTTGTAGGAAACATTTGTGAGGGAAAGCATTTTAACACTAAACCCTCCATGCTTAACAAAACCAGAAAGGTAAATCACCAAATGTTACTTCTACCACTGCTTTCCAAAAATGCAATTAAGAAATTTTCAATTCCTAAAGAAAAATGCAAGTGAAGCACATACCTGAATCGTTTGTTTTTTTGCATCAACCAGATATGGAAATTAACAGTAGAGGAACGTAAGAATCGTTGGAATAGGTGTGAAGACCGCTTAAAAAAAAACCAACTATTGGGTCGGACCGGGTCGGACCGGACCCGACCAGCAACCCGGCCAGACCAGCGACCTGGCCCGGGCAGGCCTTTCAGCCGTCCTCCTCTCTCTCGGGTACTCAAACCCGATTCGCCGTGACCCCGCTTTTATCCCGCTCGAGTTTAAAGGACAACTGTCGGTTTTAAATTGGAATAATCGTGACCTTTAAATTAACCTGGGAACCACCTCTAATTTATGGCTTTCGTGTTATCTTTAGCGTCCGGCTTCAATCGAAGTGAATCCCGGAGGAAGCGAGCCAGAACGTCAGCAGCTAGGAAGCGTAGCGGGTGTTCTTCGGTTGAGGTAGGGAAAAGTAGCCGGATCTCGGCCCTGACTAGGGAAAGTTAACAGTAGAATTGCATGTGACACTGGGGTGTCGTGGGTTGAGTAGGTTATCGAATATTAGAAATGCATGATACGGGATTGTAGCGTTTATGAGAAAAGCATGTGACAGTTAGTAGTGTCGTAGGATCAAAGAACTTAGCGATAAGTGAATTACTGGAGGCATATGACCATGCCCGAAGGTTGTTTATGAAACTAGTGATCTTAGGACTGCTGAAGGCATCGATTATGTCGGAGGTTGTTGTGCGTTATTTATTGTTGAGTTTGGGTGGCCTTGAGAGCCCGTGTTATTTATTGTCGAGTTTGGGTGGCCTTGAGAGCCGTGCTATTTATTGTTGAGTTTGGGTGGCCTTGAGAGCCCGTGTTATTTATTGTCGAGTTTGGGCGGCCTTGAGAGCCCGTGTACTAAGGTTGGTGTCTTTAGCTGGCTTACGAGTTAGAGTCTCGGTAAGTTGCAAGCGTGGTTTATTGTTGAGTTTGGGTGGCCATGAGTGCCCGTGGGGTCGTTGGACCCGTGTCTTTACCTTTGGTGTCTTGGGAGGCCGTGAGTGCCTGTGGGGCTGTTGAGTCCGTGTTTTACTGTCGGTGTGTCTTGGGAGGTCGTGAGTGCCTGTGGGGCTGTTGAGTCCGAGTTTTACTGTTGGTGTCTTGGTGGCCGTGAGTGCCTGTGAGTGTTGAACCTGTGTTGTTACTGGTTGTTGAACTTTCTTGTGATTGTGATTGTGATTGTGATTGTGGTTGTGTTTGTGGTTACCTGAGGTTGGGGGCCCGCTTCATGAAACGGGGGTCCACGATCACACGCATCTGCATGTTTAGACGGGGTAGGGGGCCTGCCCGCCAATAAAGGGGTCCTGGCCGCGCATGTGTGGTTTGGGTTTGTGAGCATACTTTGGCTGGCTTACGAGTTAGAGTCTCGGTAAGTTGCAAGCATTCTTTGGCTGGCTTACGAGTTGGAATCTCGGTAAGTGCAAGCATTTTCCGGCTGGCTTATGAGTTAGAGTCTCGGTAAGTTGCAGCATTCTTGGGTTGGCCTAACCGGGTTAGAGTCCCGGGAGGGCGTGAGCATTCTTGGCAGCTGGTTTGCGATCCTTTGTGATCTTGTTTGGTGTTGCGTACTTTCTTTTGAGTCCTTGGAAGAGGTCGTCAATGGTTGTGTCGGGTCTACTTTACGTGTCAGGGTGTTGAGTTGGTCAGGGAAGGCAACAGTGGGTGTATGTTCATTCAGAGTACTTGGGTTGGGGATGGTGTTTCCCCGGTGTTGAGTTGTTGTGTTGTTACCGGCATTGTCTGCTAATTATGCCGTAGTCAGTATGTTATCCGTGGTGGTGAGCGAACGCTCACCCCTAGCTGCTTTTCCTACAGGTACTTGTCGCAGGTCGGATTAGGTGAGCTTCCAAAGCTTGAAGAGCTAAGGGCGGGAGTCCGGGTTACTTTTTTAGTCTAGCGACGGATACCTCGCTTTTTGTCCGCTTGTGGGACGTTTTATTTTAAGTTGTAATTATCATTTTGTTGAACTAAACTAGTATTGTAAAGTGTTTTAATGGAAAGGGTTTCAAAGTGTTTTCTTGTTTTTAAAACGTTCGCGTCCCGAGTTCGGTTTACTGAAATTGGGGAGTGATAGCTTGGTATCAGAGCTCGAGGTTTCACACCTCGGACTGTACGTCAATTAGGTGGGGAGAGTCGAGTCGGTAGAGCCCCGTCGTACGTTGGGTACGCAGGTCGGGAATCGGGTGTAGACCTGTGGTGTTGTGAGTCCTTCTTGTGTTTGTGTGTACGTGCAGTGTTTTCTTGCTGGCTTGCTGATTGTTGTTGCTGCGTGAAATGTTTTTAAGCTGTCGAGGGTCGACTTAGGAGCGCTCCTGTAGTCGAACGTGACGGTGCTGATATCAAGTCGGTACAACGTAGTTCGGGGACGCCTGGACCGGGTTGTAACTACGTGATGTCAAGTATGAGGTTTTAAAAATGAAGTGGATAAAGCTTTAAAAATTTGATTGTTTTGATGTTGTTTGACGCCGTGGGCGTTTGTGTTTGACTTTGATTGGCCTGGTGGGCGTGGTTCGGTATTGGTAGGCCCGGTGGGCGTGTCTTGATTTTGTGTGACGCCGTGGGCGTTTGTGTTTGACTTCGATTGGCCCTGTGGGCGAATTGTGATTGTTGTTGGTTGGCTCGGTGGGCGTGTTGTGGAGTTTTGGTTGGCTCGGTGGGCGGGTGTCGTCGTTGTTATTGTTATGGGCGTTTGGCCGGTTTGGCTTGTTTGTGGTTTAGTTAGGTTTGTGGTTGTGTGACTCGGTTCTTGTTCATGCGGTTGAGCGTTGGTTTTATGGGATTGTGTTCGCAGTTGTGGGTTGTAGAGGCCGTAGGCCTGGTGCACGGTTGGGTTGTTGTTGAGTTTTTCGCTTACGTACTATTATAATTGAGGCCTAAATAGCATGAGCAGTAGTGTTTCACTGGTTTGGAGGACGTGTTTCCCGTGTCGAGGTTTATCTTACTCGAGCGAGTACTTGAGGTGGTGGTTTGCCCTGACTAGAGTGGTAAGCCTTTGGTGCGTTACTAGTATGCCATAATCGAACGAGTGTCCGTGGAGGTGAGCGTAACGCTCATCCCCTTTACTACTTTTCCCGCAAGGGACGAGTAGCGAACACTGGTTTGGTTGCAGAAAGTTATGAGTAAGTGCATAAAGGACCGAATAAGGGCTTGGTGTACGTTTGTGTGGTTAAGTTTGAGGTTCCGCTTACGTGATGTTATAATTAAAGGATGTTTAGCGTGAACAGTGTGGCGTTTAGTAACAAGTACGTTGGGGTAGACGTAGACTGTGTGAACGTTAGTGTGTTTGAGCTGGTTGTCTTTATTTGAGTTCGCAAACTGAACGTTTGCGTGTATCCGTGCAGAGGATACCTGCTGATGGCTCGTGGCAGACGAGGAAGAGCAGCAGTGGCACGGGGACGAGCACCCTCGTGAGGCAGGCGGGGATGGTCAGCGGGGACACCAGGACGGGTGCCCACCGTTGAGCCCGCCGAGTACGCCGAGGCGCAGGGTACTCCTGTCGGTGAGGATAGGAGGAGCGATGCGGGACCTTCTACGGGCACGCCCAGCGTCTCGCCGGTCGCAGACCCACCCGTTATGACTGCCCTGGATGAGCTGACCAGGACAGTCCAGAGTTTAGTGGCGATCATCGCCAGTCGAGAGTCGGCTTTGCCAGCCGCGGAGGCAGCCACGATCCCAGTGAGGCCCGGTCAGATAGACGATCACACGTCCCGAGCACTACTAGACTTCCTGAAGCTCGGGATACCTACATTTGTCGGGGAGCCGAACCCCGACCTAGCCGAGAGGTGGATAGAGCAGGTCACGCTGGACCTGGATACATCAGGTATCGAAGACGGTCGCCGCAGAGTGTCCTTCGCCGCCCATCAGCTGAAAGACAGCGCCTACCACTGGTGGGGGCGTGTGAAGGACATGGTTGGATACGACTACAGCATCTTCCAGGATGTGTTTATGGCGCAGTACTTTCTCGAGTCGGCTCGGCTGGAGCGACATCGGCAGTTCCTAGATCTGGAGCAGGGAGGATTGACAGTGGCGGAATACGAGGCCAGATTCACGGCCTTGACTAGATTCGCGCCGAAGATGGTGACTACTGAACAGAACCGTTGTCTGCGGTTCCAGGGGGGACTGAGACCGGTGATTCGGGACAAAGTCCTCGCCTTGAGATTGCGGATGTAAAACCCACTTCGTTTAAAAGTGTAGTAAAGTGCAACTTGAAACATCGAGGTATGTTTTTGTAAGCAATTAATTTTTGAGAAGGAAAAATCAAAAAAAAGAAAAGGAAAAGAGGTGATTTAGGACCAGGCCTGAATCTGATCCAGGCAGAGGGACCGGGCCTGATGGCCGGCCCAGTTGCGGCCCACGAAGGCCAAGCCCAACCCTGATGCGCAGCACCTCTATAAAAGGGGTCGAAACCCTAATGAGGGTACTATTCACCTGCCCCTTCGTCTTCCTCTCGCCAGACCCCTCCCGAGCTCGCCGTCGAACACCTCCCAGTTCCGGCCGTTCGCCTCCGTCGAGCCCTCCACCACCGTCCTCTTCTTCTTCTGCTTCGTCTCGGCAAAGCCCAAATCACAGAGAACCCGGAGATTTCCCTCGCCGCCCTCTTCTCTTCGATTCGAACCTCGCCGGAGATCCGTCCGCTCGGATTCGCCCTCTCCGGGCAAAATCGAGCCCTCTCCCCCCTGTCTTCTTCTTCTCCGGCCTCTCTCATCTCGTTTCCGAGCTTTCCCGAGCTCGATACGTACGGGGTCGGTCGGAAACCCTCGCCGGCGACCTCGAGGTGTCAGATCTGAGCCAAGGGCGAGTCTGGGTTCTCGCCTGAGCCACCGCCGCCACGACACCTAGCTCGTCGTGAACCCGCCGCCTTCCTCCGCTTCTTTCCCTCGTCGGCGCACCTTCCCTGCCACCGTGGAAGACCTCCGGAGCAACCCGTGCTCACCGGCGTCACGTCCAGCTCCGGCCGACCTCACCAGGCCAAGTTGGGCCAAGGGAAGGATCGGGCCAGAAGGGAGCTGGGCCGAGAAGGGCCTTGGGCCTAAGAGAAGGACCAGGCCAGCTTGGGCCAGAAAGGAACTGGGCCGAGAGACCTTGGGCCTGTAGGAAGGATCGGGTCAGCCAGACCAGAAGACGGGCTTTGGCCCATTGGGGACTCGGGCCTCGGGCCCATTTGGACTTCAGGACCGGGTCTGGACCGGGTTCGGGTTCAGATCCGGGTCAACCGGACTTTAATGGAAACCGTTTTAAAAGCAGATTTAATTAATCGGTTTAACGAACTCAAGGTGAGATTTTGGACTGGGTAAATTGTGGTTAAATCAGAGAACCTTGGACTGTTATCATTATTGATTTGGACATTTTATGTGTCAACCTAGACGGGACTTCGCCCTAGAGCGAAGATGTTGGACCCGAGCTAGAAGAGCAAAGATCACACCGGGACCCGAGTGGAGAACGGAGTAGTGACCACCGGGCTCCATCAAGGCGTTGAGAGAAAGACCTTGAGGTAGGGAAAGCCTTAACCTCTCGTTTATGGTGCCTAGTATGCATGCTAAGTAATAAAATTGGAAAAGGTCCTAGACATGCATATAGGATGCGAATAACTAGATTAATCGTCTTTCAATTGCTAATAACCGGAGAGTCTAGTGGTGACCGATTAGGATGCCAATCACTAGTGTAATTCGCTTTTCAATACTTGGGATATGATTGTCTGGTAGAGGAGTCTTGGCAAAGCCCTCGGATTAGTTGCGTGATAGGATCACATGCTTGGTTGTTGATTGCTTAGTGGATAGGCTAAAGAGTCTAATGAAACTAGTGAAATTGCATGCTTGAATGCTCTTTTGAAGGCTTTACGATTAAGTTGATCATACTCGTACTTGCTCGTTGATTGTATTCGAATAATTACTTGATTTACTTGCTTGGTTGTTGGGGGTATCGAGTATGACTGGTTGTGCCGAGCGGTGCAATCAGGTGATCGATGCCCCGGTGGTTCGAAACTGGTAAGTGAACGGTAAGTTGGGATTGTGTATTTGGTGTGCTATGGTTGCGTGATTCATGTACTTTGTGTTGCAGTGAATTGGTGATGGTTGAGCCGTGTGTGGGCTTGGATTGGTGGTTATTGAGCTTGTATTACTTCGGATTTCTGTTGAGTGCGTTATTCAATTATTAACTGCTTATTATTAAATTGCCCACGTGTGCGCTTCCTATGGGAGTATGGCCCTGGGTTCCCGATGACCTAAAATCCCTTGGAGACGTTTCTGAGACTTCCGACGATGTGTGCCCTGAAGGGTGTTTCCGATAGTCTCAATGATATGCGTCTCCTCTGGATTGGAGGGAAAATCCGAGAGGACACATGAGATGTGGATCGGAGGGTGGTGACTTCATGTGCCACGACATTGATCGGTTTATCTACTACCTATGATTGTTAAGAGTCTTGTGTTAACTTTACTGTTGAATCTACTTGTTGTATTATGAACTATCTTGTTGACTGTGTTGGTGAATTGTGGATCTTGTGGGCGTTGCTGTTGATTCGTTGGAGTTTAAGGTTTACCTTGTTATGTGTTTTCCCTACTGAGCATAAGCTCACCCCTGTGAGTTCATTGTTGTGTTTACAGGCTTGATTGAGGAGTAGAAGTTCGGGAGCTTCTCAGGGTGGGTGCATGATAGAGACTTCACGGTTCTTTATTTTTAATGTATTGAAACAAAACTTGTTGAGGTTTATTATTAAACCCCTGGAGGGTTATCGTATTTGAACTCGGTTTAACGGATCATTTTCATCAATGGAGAATTTCAGGGAGTAAATGTTGTTTTATCACTTTTATTGTCTTCTATCACTCGTCATGCCTCGGGTCCGGGCGATAACCGGATTTGGGACGTGACAGCGGAAGTATACGGATCTTGTGGACACCGCAGCGACGGTGGAGCAGGGCATCCGGGATGCGGACAGGACCCGTGAGGTCCGACAGCGGCTGACCAGCTTTGCAGGACCGTCCGAGTCACGAGACCCGTAGAGGCAGAGGACCACGGGATCCTTCCGACCACAGACTCATCAGGATGGATCGAGACAGCGGGGGTCGGTGGCGTTAGTGGGGCCAGTCACTTCGGAGAGACGGCTGGGATGCTATAGCTGCGGGCAGCCAGACCACATGCAGCGAGAGTGTCCGATGAACACGAGACCGAGGGCCGACGAGACCAGGTGTCACCGGTGCGGCCGCGTTGGGCACACTATCGGCCAGTGCTATGAGCCGTTGGGGGAAACGACAGTGCGACAATCACAACAGTCGCGCCCTCATCAGAGCCAACGGTCGAGGTCTTCGCAGCCGTCGACGAGCGGGCCAGCTCCGAGACAGCAGCGGAGCTACGGATATCCAGCAGTTAGTGCGCTGAGCCAGAGGCAGCAGGCGCCAGCGGGGAGAATGTACGCAGTTACCGATTCCAGGGCCCCAGGATCCCTTACCTACCGCGAGACCTATCAGGGTACGTGTTTATTATACCTTTTATGAGCATTATTCTAATTTCGCGGACGAAATTCTTTTAAGGGGAGTAGATTGTGAAGACCGCTTCAAAAAAACAACAACTATTGGGTCGGACCGGGTCGGACCGGACTCGACCAGCAACCCGGCCAGACCAGCGACCCGGCCCGGGCAGGCCTTTCAGCCATCCACGTCTGGGCCGCGCGGCCCATTTCGGCGAGGCCCGTGTGTCAAGCCTGTTTGAGGGCTTCTGTATAAAAGGGTAAGTTTAGGGTTGAAACCCTAAATTTTGTCTTCGATCCTTCTCTTCTCCCGCAGCCGAACCCGATCCCCTCCCTCACTCCTTCTTCTTCGTCTTCTTCGAACCCACTCCCGTCTCCCTCTCATCTCGCCGGAAACGGCGTCTCCGACCTCCCAACCCCGATCCCCTCTCTCTCTCCCACACGTCTCCGCCGCTAAGGTGAGCTCCCCGGCCACAACCCGCCTCCGAGCTCCACCCCTCCGTCAGGCTTACGCCGAGCCACCGAGCCCACTCTCTCCTCCTCTTCTCATACCACCACCAGACGCCCGAGCTCCGTCGCGCCTCCACGCCGTTGCCGAGCACGGCCAGAGCCGAGACGGACTCGCCGGCGCCGTCCTCCTCTCTCTTGAGAGTCCGGCGCCTCCTCCCCTTCTCGTCTTCGGAACCCTCGAACCCGAGCCCTGTCGTCCCAGATCTGAGACGGGCGAGAGGCCACCGTGCTCCGCCGTGCCCCGCCGCCCTTATTTCCCATACGGTGAGCCCTAACCGTGAGGTTGGCCGGCCGGACTCGAAACCCGAGCCCTTTTTCCTTCCAACTGTTACTAGCAAAAATGCTACATTCTTCTAATGTTGTTATTGAAACTGTTCTTGGATCTGGTTCTTTGTGTAACAAAAGGGAAAGGAAATGAAACCTAATCCGAGTTTAATCTATTGGAAGTTTCAAAATCAGTGTTTAAAAATGAACAAGGAAAGGTTATTTGAAACAGAAACGTTTCTAATTTGGAAAGAAAAGATTGTAAAACGAAAAATCAGATTTAAGGAAAAGGGATTTAAAATAAAAAGGAATTAAAATCAATTTGGTTTTAAAAACGGTTTTAAATCGAGGAGTTTGAGAATCTAATTTGTAAACGGGATTTAGGGACGGTTGTTCAAAAAACGAACTTAATTCATTTTGGGCTCAAAAGATCGGAACAGAAACAGATTTGAAATAAAAGGGAATTTGATTTGAAACAAAAACCGTTCTGTTTTGAAAAAAAGGGTTATTAATCGGAATTGGGAACGAATCTGGAACTCTAGTTAAAATGGACTGCTAATTGGGTTTAGAAAGGAACAAAAGCGGACCGCTGAATCGGACCTCGGGATTCGTGCATTTGGACCGTGCCTCGGAAACATGCACCGGTTTCGGTGCTCGGGTACTCAAACCCGATTCGCCGTGACCCCGCTTTTATCCCGCTCGAGTTTAAAGGACAACTGTCGGTTTTAAATTGGAATAATCGTGACCTTTAAATTAACCTGGGAACCGCCTCTAATTTATGGCTTTCGTGTTATCTTTAGCGTCCGGCTTCAATCGAAGTGAATCCCGGAGGTAGCGAGCCAGAACGTCAGCAGCTAGGAAGCGTAGCGGGTGTTCTTCGGTTGAGGTAGGGAAAAGTAGCCGGATCTCGGCCCTGACTAGGGAAAGTTAACAGTAGAATTGCATGTGACACTGGGGTGTCGTGGGTTGAGTAGATTATCGAATATTAGAAATGCATGCTATTATTGCCATTGAAGAAGACCATAAACGCAATAGTTATTAGGGCAAAAACATAACTGAAGAAACTTAATATGTTATGAATTCATGAAATCAGAGCAATGTAACCGAAACAGGGACAAGGGGCGAAGGCGCGAGAAAGGAGAGAAAAGCGATAATGAACAGATACACATGCCACGTAGGTTCCACGTCAGATTTGGCCCAACGTTATTTTTATAGATATATATGATTATTGTTAGGATGTGATGAGATTATGCTTCTTATCTTTTCTACATGTTCTGTTTTAGTGTTGCTTCGTAGCCTATTAGGCCACAACATCATGTTGTGTAACATATCGATTTTTACAAAATTACATATGCTTTTTCTGTTTTGACAGCTCCAATATAGGGTGATTGGAGGACAGACGGATGAGTACTCTTGGGATGAGATTCCTGATATGTTAATATGATTTCTTCCGACATTCGACGAATTTGTAGAGGGCTTACGTCTCGACGCTTTGTGGAACACAAAGGCGCCAAATAAAGTGTAGTGCCCTCGTCGGTTTTGCTTCGCCTGATATATATATATTTGTAGCGTCTTGCACCTGCCATGCCCATATTTGATCATAATGTCTCGGCGAAATCACACCTCCAATCAACTGATATTACAAATTCTTTAAGAGCATGTACAATACATCAATACTATAGCTTTGGGGTAACCATAACACCAAACACTAAACACCACCTCTTTAACCAAGCATTTACAATATATTAGTGTAGCACTTGATTCAAGACGAGCTTTATTATACCTCTTAATCAATCAAAGCCTTGTGTTAGAAAACATAGAAATTATACATAGATTTCCATAGTTGATATTCTTGACTTTGTACACCTTAGCCCACCGACAATTATCCACCTCCCTTGATCGTAGCTCATAGTCAAGCCCACAAACCTCTCCGCCTTCTTTGACTATGTAGTTCCCTCGTATTGTATAAATACTCATGCATTGTAAGCTAATATTATCAAGCACAACAACAATCAATACAAGTTCTATTTCTCGTTTCCACTTCCCAAATTAACATGGTATCAGAGCTTTGGTAAGCTTCTGAAAATTTCTGTGGCTTTGCCCACTCGTTAATTTACTGATGTAACGAGTGGGCAAGGCATTAGAAAGACAGAAGTCCGTTTCGACTTACCCGCTTCCGCTTCGTATTGTCAATTCCGACATCATTTGCATCCAACAACTCCAGCTAGCCACACCACCGGAGACCCAACATTTGCTACTGCAATAGTTGGGTTCGTCCTGACCAGAGACCCACGAGAGGTCCTCATAGTCCCGCTCCTACCGCTCGGTGCCGACATCCGGCACTCTCATCGACCACCAGGCTGCTCCCGTTGCTCAGCTCTCCGCTCTATTCCGTTGCTACAGATCTACGTGCTTGTTGTTAGTGTGGTGCCCCTCTTTGTTCTCTGTCCGTGGGCTCAATTGCAGGGCCACTCTTTCCTCCAAAGAAGATAAACTCGTTTCTATTGCTTCTGGTTGCTGCAAATATTTCCCTGTCGTCGAGAAATAAACAAGTTAAAGTTGTGGTCTGCACAAAGTTCTCATCTTGCAGAGAAAAGATAGATGATAGGGATAACGCCGTTTCCGTACCTATGTCAAAAGGTTTTTTTCACTTCCTAACTTATGTCTACCTTTTGTGACAATTCCTATCTTATACATAGTTGCATTTTACAGGAAGTGAAAAAAACTGTTGAAATTGACGACTCCGTCAGCTGTTTGAGCACATGACCCGCACATGGAGCGTCTGAACTTTCTAAATGACGATACTGCCCCGAAATGTTATGCTTCAAAAGGGGGAAGTGAAGATACAACAATATCTGACTTGCATAGGAAGGGAGAAGGAGCAAAATCGCGTTGGAAGGGAAGCAACAGAGAGAAGAGGAAACGATGAAGGGAGAAGCTCTGGTATATTTTTCCACTCTCATGTCTTTGAACTCCATTTTAATTTGTGGGTGCATCCGAAATGGTTGTGTGGGTTCATAAACCTAGGGGTTGTTCATCCACATTTAAAAAGATAGGTTTTTTTTTAATTCCTTATCCAAAAGAAATTGAGGGTTTCTTCTTCAAGAATATGAACAAAGAAATGAAAGGATTGGTTTTTCAAAAATATGAAGAAAAAAGTAGGGTTTGTTCATATTACATATGACAATGTACTGTAAATATGATTCTGACGGGTATTGAATTATCATTAGAAGCTGAAAATGCAAAGTAAGAATTAGACATTACAATGATACTAAATCAACATTATGTACAGGAGAATAGGATTGCAATTCCCGAACTTGTATGCTGTTATTGTGGAGTACAAGCTCCATTTCGTACATCATTGCCAAAGGAAAATCCCGGGAGAAGGTTTTATGGTTATGGTAAATTTAATTTAAGCTTCTTTCCTAACAACATTGTTCATATCACTCAATTTAGGGTCTTGAAATTAATGTGTTGAACAGTATAATTGATATGTATGTATTTGTCAGGATGGGAAGAAAAAATGTAGCTTTTTTCGTTGGTATGATCGTGAAGTTTCTAAGGTGGAAGTGGCTCAAATGAATGACAGAATTAAGGCATTGAAGGAAAAGAACAACCCTTTGAAAAGGAAGACTTCGAAATGTAGACTAGTGGTATTGGTTGTTAAAGAGGGTTTTATGTTATCTTTGTTTCTTAAGGGTAGTAATGGACTGAGCAAGAAAGCGTGCATGATTCTTCTATGAATTATGCATTGTGGGTTGGTTTAGTTGTAATGTAAGAAGACATGGTAATTAATTTATGTCATATAAGTTGTTAATTGTGTTTGTGTATGTGTAGTTATAAAGAGCAGATAAAATAGTTGAACAACAACATGATTTAATTAGAGACTACATAGTTAAATGCATGGAAAATAAGGATACTTCCTAAACATGGTTTAGATAAAAAAAATTGAACAGCAACAGGATTTAATTAGAGACTACTCATTGTCTTCTCCGTCAATGGGTCCATCGTCTTAAGTATCTGTAGCAAAACCCGACTCATCATCGCTCCTTTCTCCTTCCGTGTCCCCGGCATAACCATGTTCCGAGTTATCCTCTTTCTTAACAGGAGGTTGTTGTTGTGGAGGTTCTTGTTCTGGTTTAGGTAGTTTAACCGGAGGTGGTGTTGGTGGATGAACTGTAGGTGGTGAATGAACAAGAGATTCTGTAGCGGGAGATGGGTAATCCCCTGTGGAATCGTGGGGTGGAGGGTCGGGAATGGTTGAATGCTCATAATGTTCCTAACTATCGCTATTGTCGGACGAAGAATAATTGGGATAATAATCAGCAACTGGGTCATTATTGGTGGACATGGTTGGTATGTAGAGGGTTTGTGGATGTTTTTTCAGTAAATTGTAGAGGCAGATGTGTTTGAAATGAGTAAGGTGGATCCGATTTTATAGGCTGAACACAAGGTAGTAAAATGCAATAATAATGGAAGACAATAATTCAACAACAAGGAACAACATTCACGGGTAGGAATCAAATTTTTACCAATTTCCCATATAGTCACATGTGCTTGTCATAGTTAAGGGAATATATTCCCTTAAGAGCCACAAAAAAGGGATGGAGACCAAAGCATGGTGTCTGCCACCCCTCTATCAAACCAAGTCCAAAAAACTGACCTACCATAGCTTTATGTCTTTTAAAGACTACAACCACAAAAAGACAAAAGTTAAGCTATTCCTACAACCACCAAAAGACACAACACAATTGGTATTCTTTGACCTATGGTTGGAAGCTTGAGTCATTCACTATTTTGCTTCTCTTCGGATTCTTTGGAGGTTTTGGAGGTTGGTTGCATCCATACATCTTCATCATCTTCAGCCACTCACCAAAACTACTTGCATCCTACAATTTCAAGAATTCAAAATAACATCAGGTAAGCACTCAAACTACATATTTCAACAATTCTCAGATTTAAACATAGAGTTTCACATCAGAAATTTCTTATATATTTCAACAAATTTCAGTAATCATACTTTTTCAGTATCCTCTTTTAAGTCTAGTGTGGTTTTAGATTGGTATACATAGCTACAACATGGTCCATAAAATTCTAACAGTTCCCACATAACATAGTTCTTCCTAATAATATTAATGAATTTATTTCCTACAAATTATTTAGGGAACAAGTTAAATATGGACAAATCTTGTTACCTTTGATGGTTGAACATCATCAGTAGGAACTACATCTCTTTCCCTTTTAACTCTCCCAGATCGTGGTCGTGTAATAGATCTAGGAAAATGAGCAGGTTCATTTTCAACAAGTTCATCACTGCCCACACCCTGATTTTCAGCCTCCCCAACATTATCAGCCTCCCCAACAAATTCTGGTTCCCCAACAGTTTCAGCTTCTCCCACATGTGCTGCTTCCCCAACATCTTCACCATTTTCAGCAGGTATGCCTAAGTGTCGTGTCATGTAAACAAATTTTTTTAACTTTCAACAAAGTTCAACAATTCTAAAATTTCAAAATATTTCAACAATTTTCAGATTTCAACAATTCTAAGATTTCAAAATATTTCAACAATTTTCAGATTTCAACAAATTTCAACAATTTTCAGATTTCAACACATTGCAACAATATTACAAATTTAATGTAAACAAATTTGTTACCTGCAGCTGCACGTTGACGCTCTAGATCTTGTAAGCGTTTTTGTTGTTTACGCCTCCTATCCCTTTCCAGTTTAGCTTCACTTGAAGCCCTCTTTTTGTCCAGCAGCGATGCAAGTATTTCCCCATCACCTCGAACACAGAATGATTTCTTGGATGGTGCTGCATTCCTCTTCGTGGAGTCCTTATTGGTCACCCCGTAGTCTTTTGTTGAGTAGGTCCTCATGTTATGCCCACTTTTCCCACAATTGCCACATGTCATGATCATACCTTTCCTTGTGTTCTTAGGTTTCGCAGCACTATCCACTTCAATGACATTTTCAGCATCATTAGTTTTTCGACCACGACCTGAGCCAACACTCTGACCTCCCCTCTCCATAACACCCTTGATTCGCCTTTCTCTAGGTCTCCTTGGTTGCTTACGGACTAAAGGAGGTAGGAGTACTTGTTCCCTAACTGGCAGTTTCCGACATTTCTTTATGCGTGCAATAGGAAAAATCTGACATTGATATATTTTCTTCATGGTGGGCATAGAGTAACACTCATGTATATGCTCTATTGGATTTTCCCTTGATAATAAAATGGATGTCACTGCATGCTTGTAGGGGATTCCACTGAGTTGCCACTCCAAACATGTGCAAGTTGTATTAGGAATGTCCACCACATAAGTGTCATTTCTGTCATCAACCTCATACAAAGCAATGCCACTTCGCTGCGCCGGACATTGCTGCCCCTCTTTGAGAATGACCTCAAAGTTAGCATGTATTCTTGGACAAATGTTTCCCCCTTTCTCAATCAAAGTGCCTTTAGCATAAAACCAATTCATTAACTTCTTCCTATAGAACTCTAAGAAGCTAAGAATGGGTAGCTCTCTCCCTTTACCAATCCATGCATTAAATGACTCACATATGTTGTTTATTTGAGCAGCGTACTTTGCATCTGTCTTAAAGTATGCCTTGCACCAGTTTTGGGGAGGCCTTTCTTGCAACCACAGGTACGCCTTCTCATTAATCCCCTTCATTTGGTCCATGTACTCTTGCAACTTTTCTTCGCTGGTAGATCGTGAGCACTTCCACAACAACTTTTTCAACTCATACGGCTTGAAACTCTTGTACCAATTTTCGTACAAGTGTCGCATGAAATGCCTATGCTCCACTTCCGGATGTGAATGCAACACCTCAATCAATCCCTAAAACAAGTAATTAGGACAGTTAGCATAACATCACAGGGCTGAGTCGACGTGGGAACGCGAGGATGAGGTTCGCGCGAAGTATCCTGGCCTGTTCGACTCCCGAGGTACGTCTGTTTTAAATTTCGCGGACGAAATTCCTTTAAGGGGGGTAGACTGTAATAACCACTTCCGGTCAACGCCAGTCAAACCTGCGAAAAACAGGAAAATTTAAAATTTTTAAGGCAGACACTTAATTTAACCTAAATTGACCCCGAGGGTCATACCGGACTGAAGTTGACCCCTTTATCGACCAAAATGAGTCACGGGGGACTCAGGGCAACTTTCTGATCAATTTGGGAGATGTTGACTTTTCGCTGGAAAAGTCACCCGAGCGACGTTTTGGTCCATTCGAGGACCGTTTTGGATCCAAAAAGCTTAGCCGTCATCGCAGCGGTCTTAGTTGAGCCGTTTCCTTGTAGCCCATCAAGTTTCATAATTTCTTGGGAAAAGTGCCCGTTCGGGGCCCGAAACGTCCATTTTTCGCGAATCTGATCGGAAAATATCAAGTAGATATTTTCCAAAAGGCGTGGGGCCCACCTTGCCACTTGTCCAACAATTGGTGGTGTTAGTTTTTTTTTGGGGGGGGGGGAATGAGTGGTGAGGGAGGGTGGCCGGCCACACTTAGTTAAAGAGAAAAAAAAAAGAAAAAGGGAGTTAATTGTTTGAAATAGAAAGAGAAGAAGAGAGTTAGAGAGAGAAGGAGAAGGAGAAGAAGAGAGAAGGATAAAAGCTAGGGTTTTGGAGTGTATCCAACCCTTGGATCGTCTCAAGGCAAGAAGAAAACGTCTTCCCCTCGTCTTCCTCTACGGTTTGTACTAAACCGATCGTCGTTTCGTTTTTTTTTTCAAAAGCTAGGGTTTCGTTAAAATGATTGGGTTAGGGTTGTATTGAGGTTGGGGAGGTGTGGGAGACGTTTTAGAGCTGTTTGGAGGAGTGGTTGCACGTTTTCCGGTGACCGGAAGCTCGAGAGGAGCTCCGGCCACCGTGGGTGGTGGCTGGCCAGAGCTGGGACCAGCTACCACCATGGTGGCCGAGCCCCCCTTGAACCCTAAGGGCTCACGTCCAAGTAGGTCGGGTGGGGCCCACGTGCTCGGGTGATCGGGTTTAGTGTTCGGGAGGTTTAAAACGTCCCCCGAACCATTTATCCTTAACCGAATCGAAAATTGGATTTAAATTGGAGAAGTTGTAATTAACGGGTTTGAGAAAATTTAAGCGTTAATTAATCGACTCGGAAATCGGAACTCGATTCCGTCAAGTACATTGGGATCCTTGAACTATTCTAAGACCGTAGAAACGAAAACGGGAATTTTTGGAGCCCCGGAAGGGCTTTTACAAAACCCGGGCAGATTCGCCATGTCGGTCGAATCGGGCCTTTATGGGTCCTTTATCGACAATATCGAGTAATTGGGAAGTCTGGGAGTGATCGACATTGTCGGGGTTACGTTTGGGCGTTAAGTTTATTGAATTTCGGTTTATTCGTACTAGTTTAAAAGTGCCTTAAATTTGTGTTCTTTTAGATCGTGCTGCGGACCGAGGCAAAGGAAAGCTCGGCGAGTGACTGGGATCACATCGAGACTTAGTGGAGCACTTTTGGAGTTTTATACGAGGTAGGGAAAAGTAGTCGGATCTCGGCCCTGATTAGGGAAAGTTAACAGTAGAATTGCATGTGACACCGGGGTGTCGTGGGTTGATTAGGTTTATTTTAAATATTAGAAAAGCATGATACGGGATTGTAGCGTCTATGAGAAAAGCATGTGACACTTAGTAGTGTCGTAGGAACAGAGAACTTAGCGATATTAGAACTACTGGAGGCATATGACCATGCCCGAAGGTTGACTGTTTAATTTATGTGTTGGGTGGCCATGAGAGCCCGTGGTATTTAATTTGGTGTCTTGGGTGGCCATGAGAGCCCGTGTATTATTATTGGCGTCGTGGGTGGCCATGGGAGCCCGTGTTATTTAATTTGGTGTCTTGGGTGGCCGTGAGAGCCCGTGTTTTACTGTTGGTGTCTTGGAGTGGCCGTGAGTGCCCGTGGGGTTGTTGAACCCGAGTCTTGACTGTTGAGGTGTCTTGAGTGGCCTTGAGTGCCTGTTTGTTGAACTTGCCTGTGATTGTGTTTGTGGTTACCTGAAGTTGTGAGCGTGATATGTCGACAGCCTGATCCGACTTGGTGTCGATGAATTGCGATAGGTCGACAGCCTGATCCGACTTGGTTCGAGGAATTGCGATAGGTCGACAGCCTGATCCGACTTGGTGTCGATGAATTGCGATAGGTCGACAGCCTGATCCGACTTCGTGTCGAGGAATTACGATAGGTCGATCCTTGACCTGATTGAGATTGATAACTGGGCATGAGGGAGGTTACCGAGCAGCTGGTGTGCGATCCTTTGTGATCTTGTTTGGCGTTGTGTAGTCTTTCTGTCGTGTCCTTGGAGGAGGTCGTCGATAGTTGTGTCGGGTCTACATTGTGTTATCGAGTGTTGAGTCTGTTGAGGAAAGTAACGGGTGGTGTGTCAGTCGAGTAATTGTGTCACGCCCCCAATTTCAGCGAACCGAAACTAGGGACGCGAACGTTTAAAAAGTTACAAGACTGAAACCTGTTTTCGATAAATCACCTAAAAAGTCAGTTTAGTTCCACAAAAAAATAATATTTACAACTCAAAATAAAAGTCCCACACTTGGACAAAACGAGATACACGTCTCTAGACTCAAACACCCAGCAACCCGCTTCAAGCTCTTCAAGCTTCAGAAGCTCACCTAGTCCAGACTACGAACGGTACCTGTAGGAAAAGCAGCTAGGGGTGAGCGTTCGCTCACCACCACAGATAACATACTGACTATGGCATAATTAGTAGACAAGCCGATGACACTAACAACGACTCAAAGACACACACACGACCAGTCTTTTCCTCAACTGACTCAACACTCGGACACGTTATGTAGACCCCACACTACGATCGACGACCTCCTCCAAGACACGATTGACCACACAATACCAAACAAGATCACAAAGGATCGCAAACCGGCTGCTCAGTAACCAATCTCTGTCTCTCGCCCTTTACCGATCATAGACGTGGTCAGGCGGTCGACCTGTCGCGCAACTTCCCCCGATCCCAGTCGGGAGGCTAACCCACAACCTCTCCGCTTCACCCGATCCCAGTCGGGTGGTTAGCCACACCCGCACGTCCTTCCCCCGATCCCAGTCGGGGAGCTAGCCCACAACCCCTCCGCTTCTCCCGATCCCAGTCGGGAGGCTAGCTACACCACACAACCTCCACCAGTAACCAGTAACCAATCACAATCACAAACAAGTTCAAACAGACAGTAACGACACCGGTGACAACTACACATGCGCTCAAGGCCAACAAAACACCGACAACCAAACACAAGTTCAACAACCCTACGGGCCCTCATGGCCACCCAAGACACCAACGATAAAGTACGGGTTCACAACCCCACGGGCACTCACGACCACTCAAAATACCGAAACGACAACACGGGCTCTCATGGCCACCCAAGACTCAGCAATAATTAACACGGGCTCTCAAGGCCACCCAAACTCAACAACAACAACACGCAACAACCTCCGGGCATGGTCATATGCCTCCAGTGAAACAGTTAACGCTAAGTTCTCTACTCCTACGACACTACTAAGTGTCACATGCACTTTCAGTAATCGCTACGTTCCCGTATCATGCATTTCTAATATTCGATAACCTAAACAACCCACGACACCCCGGTGTCACATGCAATTCTACAGTTAACTTTCCCTAGTCAGGGCCGAGATCTGGCTACTTTTCCCTACCTCGAAAGCAACTCCAGAAGCGCTCCACTAAACCCGAGATGAATCGCAGTCACTCGCCGAGCCTCCCTTTGCCTCGGTCCGCAGCACGATCTAAAAGAACACAGATTTAACTCACTTTAAACTAGTACGAACCGGTCGAAAATAAATAACTCAAAGCCCAAAATAAAAACGGTTCCGTCGTTCAGTTAACGGCTACGATTTGTCCATTTTAAACTTGACAGTTGTCGTTTACACTCGAGCGGGATAAAAGTCGGGTTACGACGGATCGGGTTCGAGCACCCGCGCGCCGAACCCAGGTTTGATCTAAACCAAGTTTAAACCCCTTTTTAACTTAAAACCGTCTTTGGACTCCTTTGCTTTGTTTAAAAACGACTTTGACTTGAACACAACGGTTTCCTTCCGCTCATTTCCAAACTCGATATTTTTGGTCCGAAACCCTTCTAAAACCGATTTGATTTCGTTTTCCCTCCCTTTTGATTTAACTTCACTAAAATTCGTTGAACGACCGACCTTCGTTTTAGAACCCAATTAATTCAACCGATTTAGTTTTATCGATAACTAATTAATCGAACTTTTAACCTAAAACAGATTTTTCAACGTAACGTTCAAATTAAACCCTTTTCTTCTTCAACGTTAACACGAAATCTGGAAAATCGTTCGAAACATAACAATAATATCAAAACTTTGTTCAACTTTACAATTTTCAGATTTACAACAATACTACAAAACCTTTAAACAACCAGATCTACGTTTTCTGTTCTGTTCCCTTCCATTTCGGGAGCTCCGTTCCATCCCGACCGGATCTGAACGAACTCGGGAACGGGAAAGCAAAGACGAAGAAGAACGGATCGGGTTAGGTACGGCCGACCACCGGCGCCGGTCGGCCGAAGTTCCACGGCCGAGAACTAACCGTGAGGATGGCGGCGGTGTACGGCGGCGCACGGCTGCGTAGGGCTCGGGTCCGGACGGCTCGTCCCGTTCCGGATCTGGCGAGCTCGCCGGCGACGGCGGGAGCTCGGGGTGAGTTAGGGCTCGGACGGTACCGGTGGTGGACGGTGGTGGCGTGGGGAGCTCGGCGGCGAAACTGATGGCCGGAGCTGGTGGTGGCCGGTGCTGGTTCGGCGAGGAAGACGAAGGAGGAGGGTGAGGCAGGGAGCTCGGGGACGGAGTCGTGTGGCTGACCGGAGCGGTGACGGCGTCGGGACGGAGGAGAAGAGGACGGGACGGCTGGGACGTGGTCGGAGCTGGGCGTGGTCGGACGGAGACGGAAGGGAGACGGCGTGGTGGCGATGGGAGAGCGGCCGGAGCGATGGCGGCCGGTGCCGGTCCGGCGAGGAAGACGAAGAGAGAGAGAGAGGTGAGATCGGGTAGAGAGAGAGAGAGGAGAGGGTGAATGGAGGTTGTGGAGAGAAAATGAGACTGAAACCCTAGGGTTTCAGTCTTATAAAGGGGGTGGGTTTTTGGGCCAGCCCCTTTTGGGCCTCAGGGGACAACCGGGCCGAGAGTGACTGGGCTGGGTTGGGCCGACGCGCCTGGCCTGGTCCAGACTTGCTCCCTTTAATTTTTTTTTTTGCACTCGTTTCAAAAACTTACCCTAAGGTTTTCGTTTTCAAATTAATACCTTAAAGAAACGAAGCGGGTTTTACAAATTGAGTTGGGGTTTGTAGTCTCGGTGTTCGGTTTGGTTTTAGTGTTACTGGCTTTATCTACTAATTATGCCATAGTCAGTCTGTTATCTGTGGTGGTGAGCGAACGCTCACCCCTAGCTGCTTTTCCTACAGGTACTGATCACCGGACGGACTAGGTGAGCTCTTGAAGCTCGTGGAGCTAGGAGCGGAGGCTGGTCTTTATTTTTGTCGAGTCTAGTGACGGATATTGTACCTTGACCACATGTTGGGACGTTTTTGTATTGTAAATACTCTTATTTTGTTAACTAAATAGTAATTTCAAAGTATGTATTCAAAACAGGTTTCAAGTGTTTTTATGATTTTAAATGTTCACGTCCCGAGTTCGGTTTACTGAAGTTGGGGCGTGACAACTTGGTATTAGAGCTCGAGGTTCCACACCTCGGACTGCCCGTCAATTAGGTGGGAGAGTCGAGTCAGTGTAGACCCGTCATGTCTTGAGTCTTGTTTTGTTTGTGCGTATGTTGCAGTATTTTGTTGCTGGCATAGTGATTGTGTGTGGTTGCGTGAACTGTTTTCAAACTGTCGCGGGTCGACTCAGGAGCGCTCCTGTAGTCGAACGTGACGGTGTTGATGTCAAGTCGGTACAACGTAGTTCGGGGACGCCTGGACCGGGTTGTAACTACGTGATGTCAAGGAATGAGGTTTTAAAATGAAAGGGTGAAAGTTTTGAACTTGATTGGCCCTGTGGGCGTGTGTTTTGATTTTGGTTGGCCCGGTGGGCAAGGTTCGACTTGGGTTGGCCCGGTGAGCGGGGGTCGTTGTTGTTGTGGTTGTTGTTGTTTGACCTTGTCGGTTTGTGTTTTGGTTGAGGTTGGATGACTAGTGGTTGGTTTTGATTTGTTGCGCGTGTGTTGTTAGTTTGGTGGTCTAGCGCGTGTGTCGTTAATGCCAATTTTAGAGTTAAGACGGGTTGAGCTTCGAGTTTGAAGCAAGTTTGGAAAACAGGTCTGCACGAGCGTCACGGATCCCGTCACGGATCCGTGACGGAGCAGAGGGTTTTGGTAGGATTTAGGTCTTTGTCACGGATCCGTGACCCCAACCGTGACGGGGTCTGCCACGGATCCGTGACCCCTGTTTCTGCACCGTCTTGACTTCACAGTTTCTTCATGTTGTAGTGCGTGGATTGGTGTGCGTTTATGCGGTTGAATTGAGGTTTCGCTTACGTATTATTATATTTAAAGTATTAATAACGTGAGCGGTGTGACGTGTTAGTGTTAAGCACGCTACAGTAAACGTAGACCGTGGGAACGTTAGTGTGTTTGAGCTTGTTGTCTTTATTTGAGTTCGCAAACTGAACGTTTGCGTGTATCCGTGCAGAGGATACTAACTTATGGCTCGCGGTAGACGCGGACGAGCAATGGGAACACGGGGTCGAGCGCCCACGCGAGGCCGGCGGGGACGGTCAGCGGGGACACCGGGGAGGGTGCCAACCGTTGAGCCCGCCGAGTACGCGGAGGCGCAGGGCACTCCTGTTGGAGAAGACAGGAGAAGCGACGCGGGGCCGTCTATAGGCACCCCCAGTGTTCCGCCGGTCGCGGACCCTCCAGTTATGACTGCCCTGGATGAGCTGACTAGGACAGTCCAGAGTTTGGTGGCGGTCGTCGCCAACCGAGAGTCGGCTTCACCAGCTCCAAAGGCAGCCGCGGTCCCAGTGAGGCCCGGTCAGACAGAGGATCACACATCCCGGGCACTACTAGACTTCCTGAAGCTCGGGATACCTACATTTGTCGGGGAGCCGAACCCCGACCTAGCCGAGAGGTGGCTAGAGCAGGTCACGCGAGACCTGGATACATCAGGTGTCGAGGATGGCCGTCGTAGAGTGTCCTTCGCGGCCCATCAGTTGTGAGACAGCGCCTACCACTGGTGGGGGCGTGTGAAGGACATGGTCGGATACGACTACAGCATCTTCCAGGAGGTGTTTCTGGCATAGTACTTTCCCGAGTCGGCTCGGCTGGAGCGACATCGGCAATTTCTAGACCTGGAGTAGGGAGTGTTGACAGTGGCAGAATACGAGGACAGATTCACGGCCTTGACCAGATTCGCGTCGGAGATGGTGATGACCGAGCAGAACCGTTGCCTACGGTTCGAGGGGGGACTGAGACCGGTGATTCGGGATAAGGTCCTCGCCTTGAGGCTGCGGAAGTAAACAGATCTCGTGGACACCGCGACGACGGTGGAGCAGGGCGTCTGGGATGCGGCCAGGACCCGTGAGGTCCGACAGCGGCCGACTAGCTTTGCAGGGCCGTCCGACTCACGAGACTCGCGGAGACAGAGGACCACGGGGTTCTTCCGACCACCGCCTCATCAGGGTGGATCGAGACAGCAGGGGTCCGTAGCATCAGTGGGGCCAGTCGCCTCAGAGAGGAGGCCGACATGCTATCACTGCGGGCAGCCAGGCCACTTACACCGAGATTTCCCGGCGAAGGGAGGGCCCGCGGCACTACCAGCGACTAGCCGGACAGGCCAGGGCTCGGGGTCGAGAGCCGACGAGACCAGCTGTTTCCGGTGCGGCCGGGTTGGACACACTATGGCATGGTGCCGTGAGCCGTTGGGAGCGACATCAGCGTAGCGACCGCAGCAGTCGCGAACAGTACAGTCGCCCAGGGGTCGCCCTCGACAGAGTCAGCAGCCGAGGTCGTCACAGCCTTCTACGAGCGCACCGATTCCGAGACAGCAGCAGAGTCACGGGTATTCAACAGACAGTGCGCCGGGTCAGAGGCAGCATGCCTCGCAGGGGAGAGTGTATGCAGTCACCGACTCCAGAGCCCCAGGATCTAGCACGTACCGCGAGACCATCCAGGGTACGTGTTTATTGTATCATTTATGGGCGTTATTCTTATTTGATACCGGGGCGTCGCACTCTTTTATTTCGTCGGGTTGTGCTGAGAGGTTGGGGTTGAGCTTAGAGCCGTTGAGTCCACCCCTATGCCTAGACACCCCAGTTGGGGGTGGTGTATCGTTGACTAGGGTGTGTCGTGCCTGCGAGATTAGAGTCGCAGACTGTCCTTGCCCTGGTGATCTTCTTGTGTTGGGGATGACGACCTTTGATGTGATCTTGGTAATGGATTGGCTGTCGAGGTACCGAGCCAATATCGATTGCTACAGGCGACGAGTGACAGTGTCAGTGGGCGGTACGACGGTGACGTGTGTTCTGGGTAATAAGAGTGGGGTCCTCCTGTCGGCGTTGTCCGTAGAGGAGGAAGTACCAGCTGTGCAGAGCCGAGAGTTACCGAGAGTGGTATACAAGTTCCCCGAGGTCTTTCCTGAGGAGTTGAGCGGGTTGCCACCGATTCGTGAGGTGGAGTTCGAGATTGATCTAGTGTCGGGAACGGCGGCGATATCGATGACGCCTTACAGGTTTGCGCCGGCAGAGTTGACTGAGCTGAAGCGTCAGCTAGAGGAGCTTCAGCAGAAGGGGTTTATCCATCCGAGTGTATCACCGTGGGGAGCACCAACACTCTTCGTGAAGAAGAAGAGTGGAGAGCTACGGATGTGTATAGATTACCGGAAGCTAAACCGGGTTACGGTGAAGAACCGATACCCGATGCCGAGGATCGATGACTTGTTCAACCAGTTGAGAGGGGAGACCTACTTCTCGAAGATCGATGACTCTGCTAACGCGCAAGGGAACCAGATTTGTGTGGACGGAGGACTGTTAACGGGCATTCACGGAATTGAAGACTCGACATACTACTGCTCCAGTATTAGTGGTGCCCGAGCGAGGGGTCGGTTATGATGTCTACTGTGATGCGTCCGGAGAGGGACTGGGCTGCGTACTGATGCAGTTGGGCAGAGTTGTGGCTTATGGCTCCAGACAGTTGAAGACGCACGAGCGCAACTATCCTACCCATGACTTGGAGCTAGCAGCAGTCGTGTTTGCGCTAAAGAGCTGGCGATATTATCTGTATGGCGAAGGGTTTCAGGTGTTCTCGGATCACAAGAGCCTCAAGTACATATTTTCCCAGCGAGACCTGAACATGCCTCAGCGACGGTGGATGGAACTACTCGAGGAGTACGACTTCGAGCTACACTACCATCCGGGCAAGGCGAACGTGGTCGTCGACGCCTTGAGTAGGAAGTCGGTTCCCAGCCTCGCCATCATATCAGTCCGAGAGTGGGGCATGATGGGGGAGCTGAGCACGTTCGGGCTCGAGCTAGAGGAGATTACTGGCAGCGTGGCCATGTGCTCATTGGTGGCTCAGCCCTCACTGCTCGCCCAAGTGTTGGAGGCGCAGTCGGAGGACGTCGAGGCGTCAGAGATCCGCGAGAGAGTCGTCAGGGGTGACGAGGTGGTGGGATGGGAGGATAGTACTTATTGGGGGTTACGGTACCGCGGGGGGCTGTTCGTGCCGGTTAACTGTAGAGACGCCGTGTTGCGAGAGGCACATCATTCGCGTCTTACAGTGCACCCGGGGGGCACCAAGATGTACCGTGATCTCAGACGGCACTTCTGGTGGCGCGGGATGAGGAGAGCAGTCGCAGAGTTTGTGTCGAGATGCCTCGTCTGTCAGCAGGTGAAGGCCGAGCATCAGCGTCCCGCGGGATTGTTAAAGCCACTACCGATTGCTCAGTGGAAGTGGGAGCACATTACGATGGACTTCGTGTGTGGACTACCGAGGTCGCCATAGGGAAACGACGCCGTGTGGGTGGTAGTCGACCGATTGACCAACTCGGCCCACTTCCTGGCTATGAGGATGACTGACCCGGTCGACAAGTTGAGCAGCTTGTATGTTCAGGAGATAGTGCGTCTCCATGGGGTCCCGGTGTCGATAGTGTCTGACAGGGATCCCCGCTTCACGTCCAGGTTTTGGCCGAGTCTGCAGAAGGCATTGGGGACCGAGGTTCTACTCAGTACGGCACATCATCCTCAGACATACGGTCAGTCCGAGCGCACTATTCAGATATTGGAGGACATGCTGCGGGCATGTGTGCTGGATTTCATTGGATCATGGGAGACCCACCTGCCGTTGGCCGAGTTCGCCTACAACAACAGCTTCCAGGCCAGTATCGGGATGGCACCGTTCGAAGCGTTGTATGGGAGGCCATGTCGATCGCCAGTGTGTTGGGCAGAGGTGGGGGACAAGAGCCTGCTGGGGCTAGATCTTGTCAGAGAGACGACAGAAAAGGTCGCACTTATACGCGATCGGTTGAGGACCGCGCAGAGTCGGCAGAAGAGTTATGCCGACAGGCGACGTTGACCTCTTGAGTTCGCAGTCGGGGATCACGTGTTCCTGAAGGTGAGCCCGAGGAAGGGGATGGTGCGGTTCAGACGCAGCGGGGGCAAGTTGGCCCCGAGGTACATAGGCCCATTCGAGATCTTGGGCATAGTGGGAGCAGTGGCTTATCGTCTGGCGTTGCCACCGCAGCTTGGGAGAGTCCATAACGTCTTCCACGTATCCCAGTTGCGGCAGTACAACGCAGACCCCTCCCACGTCATTGAGTAGACCGATATCGAGGTGGCTTACGATGTCTCCTATGAGGAGCAGTCGGTTCGGATCATGGACACACGGGAGCAGGTCCTACGGGGAGGCAAGATTATCCGCTTGGTACGAGTGCAGTGGAAACATCACGGGGCTGAGTCGACGTGGGAACGCGAAGGCGAGGTTCGCGCGAAGTATCCCGGCCTGTTCGAATCCCGAGGTACGTCTGTTTTAAATTTCGCTGACGAAATTCCTTTAAGGGGGGTAGACTGTAATAACCACTTCCGGTCAACGCCAGTCAAACCTGCGAAAAACAGGAAAATTTAAATTTTTTAAGGCAGACACTTAATTTAACCTAAATTGACCCCGAGGGTCATACCAGACTGAAGTTGACCCCGTTATCGACCAAAATGAGTCACGGGGGACTCAGGGCAACTTTCTGATCAATTTGGGAGATGTTGACTTTTCGCTGGAAAAGTCACCCGAGCGACGTTTTGGTCCATTCGAGGACCGTTTTGGATCCAAAAAGCTTAGCCGTCGTCGCAGCCGTCTTAGTTGAGCCGTTTCCTTGTAGCCCGTCAATTTTCGTAATTTCTTGGGAAAAGTACCCGTTCGGGGCCCGAAACGTCCGTTTTTCGCGAATCTGATTGGAAAATAACAAGTAGATATTTTCCAAAAGGCGTGGGGCCCACCTTGCCACTTGTCCAACAATTGGTGGTGTTATTTTGGGGGGGGGGGGAATGAGTGGTGAGGGAGGGTGGCCGGCCACACTTAGTTAAAGAGAAAAAAAAAGAGAAAAAGGGAGTTAGTTGTTTGAAATAGAAAGAGAAGAAGAGAGTTAGAGAGAGAAGGAGAAGGAGAAGAAGAGAGAAGGAAAAAAGCTAGGGTTTTGGAGTGTATCCAACTCTTGGATCGTCTCAAGGCAAGAAGAAAACGTCTTCCCTTCGTCTTCCTCTACGGTTTGTACTAAACCGATAGTCGTTTCATTTTTTTTCAAAAGCTAGGGTTTCGTTAAAATGATTGGGTTACGGTTGTATTGAGGTTGGGGAGGTGTGGGAGACGTTTTAGAGGTGTTTGGAGGAGTGGTTGCACGTTTTCCGGTGACCGGAAGCTCGGGAGGAGCTCCGGCCACCGTGGGTGGTGGCCGGCCGGCCATGGGGTGGCTGGCCAGAGCTGGGACCAGCCACCACCATGGTGGCCGAGCCCCCCTTGAACCCTAAGGGCTCACGGCCAAGTAGGTCGGGTGGGGCCCACGTGCTCGGGTGATCGGGTTTAGTGTTCGGGAGGTTTAAAACGTCCCCCGAACCATTTATCCTTAACCGAATCGAAAATTGGATTTAAATTGGAGAAGTTGTAATTAACGGGTTTGAGAAACTTTAAGCGTTAATTAATCGACTCGGAAGTCGGAACTCGATTCCGTCAAGTACAATTGGATCCTTGAACTATTCTAAGACCGTAGAAACGAAAACGGGAATTTTTGGAGCCCCGGAAGGGCTTTTACAAAACCCGGGCAGATTCACCATGTCGGGCGAATCGGGCCTTTACGGGTCCTTTATCGACAATATCGAGTAATTGGGAAGTCTGGGAGTGATCGACATTGTCGGGGTTACGTTTGGGCGTTAAGTTTATTGAATTTCGGTTTATTCGTACTAGTTTAAAAGTGCCTTAAATTTGTGTTCTTTTAGATCGTGCTGCGGACCAAGGCAAAGGAAAGCTCGGCGAGTAACTGGGATCACATCGAGACTTAGTGGAGCACTTTTGGAGTTTTATACGAGGTAGGGAAAAGTAGTCGGATCTCGGCCCTGATTAGGGAAAGTTAACAGTAGAATTGCATGTGACACCGGGGTGTCGTGGGTTGATTAGGTTTATTTTAAATATTAGAAAAGCATGATACGGGATTGTAGCGTCTATGAGAAAAGCATGTGACACTTAGTAGTGTCGTAGGAACAGAGAACTTAGCGATATTAGAACTACTGGAGGCATATGACCATGCCCGAAGGTTGACTGTTTAATTTATGTGTTGGGTGGCCATGAGAGCCCGTGTATTATTGTTGGTGTCGTGGGTGGCCATGAGAGCCCGTGGTATTTAATTTGGTGTCTTGGGTGGCCATGAGAGCCCGTGTATTATTATTGGCGTCGTGGGTGGCCATGGGAGCCCGTGTTATTTAATTTGGTGTCTTGGGTGGCCGTGAGAGCCCGTGTTTTACTGTTGGTGTCTTGGAGTGGCCGTGAGTGCCCGTGGGGTTGTTGAACCCGAGTCTTGACTGTTGAGGTGTCTTGAGTGGCCGTGAGTTCCCGTGGGGTTGTTGAACCCGAGTCTTGACTGTTGAGGTGTCTTGAGTGGCCTTGAGTGCCTGTTTGTTGAACTTGCCTGTGATTGTGTTTGTGGTTACCTGAAGTTGTGAGCGTGATAGGTCGACAGCCTGATCCGACTTGGTGTCGATGAATTGCGATAGGTCGACAGCCTGATCCGACTTGGTGTCGATGAATTGCAATAGGTCGACAGCCTGATCCGACTTGGTGTCGATGAATTGCGATAGGTCGACAGCCTGATCCGACTTCGTGTCGAGGAATTGCGATAGGTCGATCCTTGACCTGATTGAGATTGATAACTGGGCATGAGGGAGGTTACTAAGCAGCTGGTGTGCGATCCTTTGTGATCTTGTTTGGCGTTGTGTAGTCTTTCTGTCGTGTCCTTGGAGGAGGTCGTCGATAGTTGTGTCGGGTCTACATTGTGTTATCGAGTGTTGAGTCTGTTGAGGAAAGTAACGGGTGGTGTGTCAGTCGAGTAATTGAGTTGGGGTTTGTAGTCTCGGTGTTGGGTTTGGTTGTAGTGTTACTGGCTTTATCTACTAATTATGCCATAGTCAGTCTGTTATCTGTGGTGGTGAGCGAACGCTCACCCCTAGCTGCTTTTCCTACAGGTACTGATCACCGGACGGACTAGGTGAGCTCTTGAAGCTCGTGGAGCTAGGAGCGGAGGCTGGTCTTTATTTTTGTCGAGTCTAGTGACGGATATTGTACCTTGACCACTTGTTGGGACGTTTTTGTATTGTAAATACTCTTATTTTGTTAAGGGTTAACTCCATGTACTAACGTTGTACTAAGGTCAACTGTCAAATCCGCACCCAAACTTTGAAAAATTGTCAAATAGTACCGGATTTCAAAACTTAATTACCAAAAGCCATTAAATACTGTTAAACCCGACTGTTTCCGTGAACAGTGACTCACGTGCTTCTCACGTGAGTCATTTTGTATTTGTGAAATCACATGATTGCCCTTTTATTTTCTTCTCTCTTGAAGCCTCAATCTCACGTGTTTCTTCTCTCTTGTTTGGCGTTAAGCTATGTGTTGCTGCAGAGCAGGTTGGTGAAATTGAAGAACTAAGAATGCAACACAAGGTGAAGAAGATGATCGGAGAAGAACCAATTACTCCGGTGGAGCGAAACACAATGATTCGACTACAAAAATTACAACTTGTGTTTTGGGTTGTTGCTAACGAAGACGGAGTCGGAAAATCTCGAATATAGTGTAGGGTTCCTGAGAAAATCCCCAAATTGTAGGGTTCCTGAGAAAACAATCCCCAAATTGTAGGGTTCTTGAGAAAACAATCCCCAAATTCTAGGGTTTGTTTAAAAAATCCTTAATTTCTAGGGTTTACTTTCCCCAAATTATAGGGTTTGTTTAAAAATCCCCAATTTCTAGTGTTTACAAGCTGAAATTCGCCAAATTCTAGGGTTTGTTTAAAAAACCCCCAAATTATAGGGTTAATGAGCTGAAAATCCCCACATTCTAGGGTTTATGAGGTGAAAATTCCCAAATGCTATGGTTTATTGGCTGAAAATCTCCAAATGATAGGGTTTATGAGCTGAAAATCTCCAAATGATAGGGTTTGTTTTAAAATACCCAAATTCTATGGTTCTTGAGGTAAAAAAAACAAATTCAGAATATGAAAGTGATAATTTTTTTGTTTGGGGATGGTGAATTGTGCAAGGATGGTGAATGAAGCAACTTATTTAGAAGATGCTCTCAAAGACGAACAACTAAAGAATGAGGCTCTTCAAAACGAAAGAATAAAGCATATATCTATTTAGTTCATGTTGTGTGAATTGTGTAAGAATGGTGAATGCAGTTTTATGTGTTGGTATGTAAAGAAAATTAGCAGATCATTAGTACATATGAAAATTATTGTTACATAAATGACATTAACTAAATAGATACGGAATGAATCTATGTTATAAATTGCAATATGGTTATGTTGAGTGAGTTCCTAGACACAGTTCCAAGATCTCAGAAATATTCCAAGATCTCAGCCATATTTCAAGATCTCAGAATATTTCAAGATCTCTGATATATTTCAAGATCTCAGAAATATTTCAAGATCTCAGCCATATTTCAAGATCTCAGAATATTTCAAGATCTCAGAAATATTTCAAGATCTTAGAAATATTCTGAGATCTTGAAATATGGTTGAGATCTTGGAGTATTTCTGAGATCTCAGAAATTGTACTTAGTAAAGGTCATTGAGTCCAAAAATGATCCGCAGTGACCTTTGTTCCTACATATATATTTTGCTAGCATAAGAGCATAACAGTCTGGTTTGACGTTTGAATTATTTATTTTGGAACAAAAATTACCGTAAAAAGATATATATCTAAGATAACCATCAATTTAGCAGTTTTTTTTGTTCCAAAAATAAATAAAGGGGTAAGTACATGACGTTTGACTTTCTACCAGACATGTACGTAGAAAAAAATCATGGCGGGTTAGTTTTTGAGACAAAAGATCATTATGGGTCAATTTTTGTAGTTATCCCTAATATGGGCATTATCTACCGGAATAAGATCAGATTACACCTGGAGCTTTAAGAGGCTTACAGATTTGCCTGCACAAGAACTGAGGTATGCTACTAATTTGACTTGTGATTTGACTGTGGAAGTGTCTTAATACGCATTAATGTAATGAATTTTCTTAGCTCAAGGCATGATTTAGACTTCTTCAGAAACTGCTCAAAGGACTTGAGTATGAGCCAGAACATATGCAACATCCATATAGAGCCCATTTTTTAATTGTGGATTGTGGATGTGTGTGTACCTTCCATGGCCCGTAAAGTTTTTGCTTGTGAATATGTGCTCTATTGAACTTTAAAATTGCATCCTACAAATGATTAGCATTTGTAAAGTATACAAAACCATAAAGCTTCCCTCTTCTATTTGGCTTAGGAGAAACCAAAGCCTTGCAGTATCCATTGATTAATCATTCTGATTAAATTGCTTATAATGTGCAGAGGAGACTCTGGGGTCTTTACAGTGAAGTACTGTGAGCTGGAGCTACAAGGCTTGGACGTAAGAACATTCATGACTCAAAGTGATGTCACTTTGTATCGGAAAAAGTTGTGTACTTATGTGGCGTTGTCTTTCAAGCATCTCTTAGATTAACTGAACATTAGTACATAGAACCATGTTTGGATGTGAACGTTTATGATTCTGCTTTTGGATGTTTGGATGTGAACCTTTAATTATGTGGTTGAAACATTTTGCTAGCATAAGAGCATAACAATTATGTGATTGTGTCCTACTTGTGATTCCATTAATTTTTCAATTCTGTTTTCATACCATATAATTGTGCCATGTCTATGAATGTAATTATAACTGAAGGTTCTGTGGTAGACTTGAGCAATCATCTGTGGCCAACTAGTCTAGAGCTTCCCATATAAGGAAGGATGGTGAGGAATCGAAGGTGGATAGAGAAAATAGTGTTTTTTTCTCAGGATCTGCTGTATATGACATCTTTGTAATCTCTTTGCTTCTGTTTGGGAGTCATGTAATATGAACAAAATTATAATGTTAGTATTGCTTTGGGAAGAAGAGTAGTATTTGTTAATGTTGTTCTGTGTCTGAAAGAAATGTCATACTTTGGGAGCTTCACTTATTTGTTTAAGTTTTAAGTAAATTGTTATGTCAAATTTGTCTATTGAAAGAGGAGTAAGAGGAAGAAAAAGCAAAATGCATTACTTCAAGATCTCAGAAATAGTTCAAGATCTCATAATATTTCAAGATCTCAGAAATATTTCAAGATCTCAGAATAATTCAAGATCTCAGAAATATTCCAAGATCTCAGACATATATCAAGATCTCAGAATATTTCAAGATCTCAGAAATATTTCAAGATCTCATAAATATTTCAGCAAACATATCTGCCAAACATATAAACGCTATAGTAACCTTAATATTTTAAACTCTCGACAAAACATGTTTCATAAACATTTAACCATTTAACCAAATGAAGTTTGTCACATCTTACAACCAAATAAAATATTGTCTTGAACTTTTTATCCAAAAGAGAGTAGCGCTTCATAAACAAGACTAGTCTTTTCCATTTCCTCGAGTAGCCCTTCATTTTCCTAACCCTGCAGCAGCCCGCGAAAAATGAAACCACACATGATGTCAACTCTGAAAGTATTATTTCGCATCTGTATATGCAAATTAGCAATTCCTAATTTGCAATTTCTATGTAATGAGGAATGTAAAAGATGGACCTTTGCATTGTCACTATTATCGGAGGATATGGCTACTCTTTCTTTGCTGCGAGTGATGATCTCGTGACGAATTTCTGGTTGCATCTTCTTTTTTAGACTTGCCAGTGATTCTAAGATCTCAGACATGTTAGTGGTTTCCTTACCCAAATCACCACCATCATCTCCTTCAACATCCTCGCTACTATCCTCGTCTATAAGTCTGAATCTTCGAACTACATTATCATCCTCACTACTATCCTTTCTACTATCCTCATCCTCATCACCTTCATTTTCTTCTGAAAATTCAAACAATGAAACTTAGCAACCCAACCCTACACCTAAGCTTCCATAAAAGTTAGAAGTCAATCCAACAGTCACACAAATGGGATAAACAACAAATTTTACCATTTGTATAGAACTAATAAAGTAAATTCAGTATAGTTCAAGAACAGATATATCCAGAAAAAGATAAATCCAATGACTTGTCTTCAGTTTGAACAGGTACAGCTACATGATCATCCTGAGCACCAAGGTCTACTACATGATCATCGTGAGCACCAAGGTCTACTTCACTGTCTTTCCTTCGCTGCTCAGTAGCCTTCTCTTTAGCCTCCTGTCTTTTTAGTCTCTTTTTCATTCTCTCTTTCTCAATCTTAGCAAAGCTTGCCTCTTCTTTTTTAGTATCTGTTGAACCATTCTTTCAGGACCTTTAACGCGAACTGGGGTAAGTAACATGCTAACTTCCAAAATAAAATTCTAATTAAACTGGTAAGTAAAATGTTAATTACAGTTTATTTCATTACCTTCAACATGAACATGGTAGGTCTTTCTCTGTTTCTCAAGCGTATTGTCCAATGGTTTCCTTCTTACTGGCAGTTTACCTTTAACTGGGACGGAATCCTCTTCTGTGGTTTCCTTAGCCTTACCTTTTCCCTTAGCCCACCCTGAAGCATTACCAGTGACTCCAAAGTCCTTCGTTGAGCACGTTCTTTTGTTGTGGCCCACATTCTTACAAATGTTGCAGGTAATAACTACCCCTCTCCTTGACATCTTATCGGTGTTCTCTTGGTCCTCTCCTTCTTTCTTTGCCTTCTTTTGTAGTTTCCCTTGAGTCTCCATGCACCCCTTTCTCCTATTTTTCCTTGGTCGACCCGGGTGCTTGCGAACAATTGGAGGTAATAGCATTGCCTTCTTCTCTACTTATTCACGCCAATGACAGGTAAAATGTTCCCATCATATGCTTTCTTGAAGAACATCATCTGATAATACGGATCCAAATAGTTAACTGGGTCCACTTCCGCTTTAATGAGGGCAGCAGCAGCATGCTTGCAAGGAAAACTACTAAGCTGAAATAACAAACAGGTACACGTCCTCTCTATTAAGTCCACTTCAAATCCTCGTTGTTGCTTGTAACCTCGAACAACGCGGGCATACTTCGTTCTACTATCAGCTTCACTCCTATGCTTAAGTTGTCTTCCAGCCTCTTATGTATCTTTGGTAACACTTTCTGATCATCTGGGTCACACAAACACCTTGTCCGATTCACAAATAAAATTTGAAAAGGTTAGTTCAAGATATGCATAAAGACCTCAAGTACGCAAAAACAGCACTGAGCATAAAAAACTACACAAAAGCTATAATCAAAGCTCTTTTCGATTCCAACACAGTACATCCACACATGGATAAAAACTGTGTCAATCTAGTAACAAAACAATTTAACCACACAAATGCTACAATTCAAGCTACAAAAGGATAGAGAAGACAGTCAAACAAAACAATTCTATTGGCTTTAAATAAATTTATTTCACACACAAAAAAACACAAGACAGCTAGAGTCATTTAGTGCTAGTTACACTTCATCAAGATTGGATCCAAATGTAATCAACAATATCCTGTGCGCGGTAGGAACAAAAACAACAGGCATATTAGGGTCTGAATTTGCAAAAAATGGGACAACAGTCCAGCGTCCCTTACCACCAAACTGAATTACAAAGCCAAAGTCCTCGAACTTTTCCATGATCACGCATCACATGTGGTAAGTATCAGCATTAAAAGCAACATCTGCAAAGAGAGAGAGGTCCTATCTAGATTTCTGGTTGGCTCAAGGCCATGACAAATTCAAAGCAATGAAGAGACTAAAGTGGTTATTTGATACGGTAGATTTAATGCAAAAAAATCATGCCATGGTCAACTTTTTGGCTTTAGAATGCATACCTTTGCGGTAGAATCACGACATCAGCTTCTTACGGTAGTACTCCAAGAAGGTTAGTATTGGCATGGCCCTCCCCTTTCTGATCCAGTTGTTGAAAGTCTCATTAATGTTGTTGGTTTGTGCATCACTTGTGCCATGAGTAGTGAAGAAAGCAAGGCACCAATTATTCACTGGTCTGTCTCTCAACCATTGATAAGCCTTCTTGTTCTTCTTCCTAAGCTCCTCCATTGTACCTTCATATTCTTCTGCAGATGTTGTGGGTTACTATCTCCAGCTGAAATTCTGTCTAGTCTAGCAAGTTGTCATTTTTAACATAATCTTGTTGGGTTTTGTTTTAGCATAATCTGCCGCTAATTTTGATTTGATTAGGGAACTACATGTTTAGGATTGAGATTTACTGTGGGTTCAACTACTTTGGTGTTCTTGTGACCATGCACATTGATCATTCTCTTCTCCTATCTGATTTTGTCACAACAAATCCACAAGAAATTGGATTCTTTCTCAATTTCATGCAAAATTTGGACAATCCTTGTTCTTCAAAGTCAATGCTGATCAGGCTAAACTTTGGCCTGTCTTTTTTCTTCCTTTTTTTTCAAACATGTAAATACCCAAAATGGAATGTACAATTAAATTATATGATTACGGGCAGACCAGTCCTCTCAAAGGTTGTACAACCTTAATATGATTACGGGTTCCTACTTCCTAGTAGTAGCTAAGCTAATCAACTGCATCCTCATAAACTACACTCGGAAAGTTATAGTGATTATGTGTCTACAAGAAAAACATGTTTCTCTTGAACATTAACTTCAACCTAGATACACAATCCCCATCAGGACCCTAAGAAAAACATGATCAAAGCCCTATAAACCCTAACAAAACGAAATTTCCAAATCGAGTTAGGGTTCAACAACACTTACCTCAAAATCGCAAGGATGGAGCTTGTTGACGAAATGGAGCTAGCAAGCTGAAGCAATTGACACGAACGCGAGTTAGGGTTCAACAACAGATTGTTAACGAGCTAGGGTTCAACGCGAAATTGAGTTATAGTGATTTGTGTGAGAGAGAGAACGACTTTGATTTGGGCGTGAAATTGATTTGGGCGTGTCCATAGCTGATATTCAACCACATATTTTAGAGGGCAAAACCGACTTTTCACATGACAAAATTAACGTCCGTCCAAAATTAATAACAGTTGGTGAATAAAGTTGGGTCAACGTTACTGCATGGCAATTTAAGTTTGCTTGGGTTAGGATTTAACAATTTTTGAAAGTTGGGAGTTAGGATATGGAGTTACCCCTTTTGTTAACTAAATAGTAATTTCAAAGTATTTATTCAAAACAAGTTTCAAGTGTTTTTATGATTTTAAATGTTCGCGTCCCGAGTTCGGTTTACTGAAATTGGGGCGTGACAAGGACAATGCCACTATGGTAGGCTTTGAGGTGGCAGCAATCAAGCCCTATGAAAGGGCGACATCCGTCCCGGAAACCAACTTTCTGAGCCCCATACTGAATGTATAATATCTTAAAGCGTGGTGGTTCACTCTCGTCAGTTACGACTAAGAACCTTGAGTTTGGGTTACTCTTCAATACCATGTCCCCGTACATTTTCAGCATACCATATTGCTCACCCACTTCTTCATGCACAAAATGCTTTGCCTTCTTCATCACACGGTACCCCTTTGCAACAGAAATGTTCACCCCCAATTTCTTGGTCACCTGCTTAATCAAGACTCCAACAATAGTCTTTTTATGGTTTTCTAAATAGTTATGCAACCTCCAAGCAATTGCGGTGGACGTCAAATTCAAACCGAGTGTCTTCGGTGTACACCAATGTTGTGCTCGTAGGTTTGTAATGTGTAAACAACCAACAGTCTTCTGCAAGCCGCACCAAATGTAGAATGGGCACCCTTTCTCTTTAAAGACAGTCCCAATTCCAGCTAGCTTCTGATTCCTTGTGTACCTGAAGCTGAATCCTCTCTGAGCAGAGTATAAGCGTAACATGATCCGAAACCAAGCTACAGTCTCGAATGTGTCTCCCACAACCAGTTCTATCTTCCGCAACTTTTATTTTTTATCCCACCTACGAGGTTCTCTCCCCAAACTAGCAGCAAATCCAACCTTCCGTTCCTCAACCATTTCAGCTTCACATGCAAGGTCCTCCACAGATTCATCATCAGATGAATTATTCTCTGATGAATTATCTTCTGATGAGTCCACATCGCTACTGTTATCATCTTCACTGTTGTTCTGTTCTTCTTCATCTTCACTACATTCCTCATCATCATCACTTGAACTTTCTTCATTTTCGGTACCGTTGTCCTCACTTTCTTCTTCATGGTCTGGTACATCAGTTCTACCATCATCACTTCCTACAGCTTCAACCTCATGGATTCATCATCGATCAACTCTTTCTCAAACATCCCAGCATTACCAATGTACTCATCGTCATAGGGTTCATCTACTAGTCTCCTAATATGTTTAAGTTTCTTTGGCCGACCCTTCTGCACAATCAAATAATTAACTATTGTAAATGATCTAATATGATAAATCTCTTAACTTCTGATTTCAGACAACAAGAGTTTAAAGTTTCTTACAGTGCACAAGGATTTTACCAAAATTTATACTCACTATTTACCCATACAATATGTTGGTCAACTAAGAACACCAAAAACAACAACTACTAAGTCTACTTAAATTCTTTCCATGGTATTTGCATTCTGTGTACAGATTCATGCTTTGAAACCTAATTGCTTCAGTGACATCATATGAACTCAACAAAAAAAAGGTACACAAAGTACATATTGTACAAATTAATTATTTGAAACCAAACATAAAAAAAAAATTGTACACCTTCATCCTTTAAAACCCATTTGTTTCAGTAAAATTATATGAACTCAAGAAAAAAGGGTACACAAGCAGCAGACTGTACAAATTAATTCTTTGAAACCAAACATAAAAAAAATATGTACAACTTCATCCTTTGAAACCCTAACATACAACATCATAAACGGATTGTACAGATTTTACCTTTTGAATCCTAACTCTTTTGTCCTTTCAAACCCTTTCGAGCCCTAACCCATTTTTTTTTTCAAACCCTAACATACAAACTATACCTATTATTATGGTTCAACTGTTATATGAAGATAGGACAAGATTTTACTTGAGATGAATGGTTCTTCGTGAATCGTTCAGCTTGGTTCTTCTTCAACCTTTCAGCTTTTGTCTTCATTTTTCCTAGCTTCGTTCTTCTTCCACCAATACTTCTTCCTTCACCAGTGATTGATTTCTTCGTCTATTTGTTCGGGTTAGGGTTTCGCAGGTTCAGAGCAAAGAAGAGTTGAAGAGAAGAAGAGTTATGTCTGAAAAGGGTAAAATGTTGAGTGATTTAGAATTCGAAAGGTTCATAGAATATGCAGGGTTAATTTCAACATTTTCACAGTCAAACTAACGACTTTGTTAGTTTGAACGGCGATTTATACTTCCTGTAAAAAATTAAAACTTATATGTGAGGAATTGTCACAAAAGATAGACATAGGTTAGGAACTGTTAAACAAAGTTCACACTAAGGTAGGAAATGACGTTTTCCCTAGATGATAAGCTCATCTTGCGGTCTCTGCAAAATAGATTTTTGATGGGAGATAAAAGTGAAGCGTAGGAGGAGTAACAAATGTGTTTTTGCTAAGTAATAAATATGTTATTTGAAAGCAAAAGCTGAGATGACAAGGCAACGCAAGGAGTCATGGTTGTTGATGCGGAGAAGACAAGGCTCACACGCAACAACATTCACAAGTAAGGTTGCTCTGGCCCACATAAACCAGCAGAAGGTGTAAAATTTCCAAAGAGCGCGTGAAAATCAAGCGTCGTCGATCATCTTCTCACTCAAGCACGCATGAAGCACGAGCAGTTCTAGTCATGCGTTTGTATGGTACACGCGCCACCAGGCAGATTTGTAAGAAAGAAAAAAAAACCTTTCCATTCGAGTTTCGTAAGAGGCGTTCCGACAAGCCGTTCCAAAGTCATGTAGTTGCTCCGTCCCGACCGAAGAGTCATTGTCGCCGTTCCGATCGGCGTTCCAAAGTCGTATTGCTGCCCCGTCCCGACCGGAGAGTAATTGCCGTCGTTCAGACCGGCGTTTCAAGTCGTGTAGCTGCTCCGTTCCGACCGGGGAGTCATTGATGTCGTTCCGACCGGCGTTCCAAAACCTGTTGCTGCTCCGTTCCGACCGGAGAGCCATTATCGTCGTTCCGATCGACGTTCCAAGATCGTGTTGGTGCTTTGTTTCGACCAGAGAGCTATTTGAGCCGTTTCGACTGGCTATTTTCGTGTTGTTGCTTCGTCCAATCGAGATCTATTTGAGACGTCCCGACCGGCTATTCTTGTGTTGCTACTCCGTTCTAATTGGGGATCTACTTGAACCGTTCCGATCGGAGAGCTATTTGTCGTCGTTTCGACCAAAGATTCGATCCGTTTCAACCGTTCGTTCTTGTGTTGTTGCTCTGTTCCGACCAGAGAGCTATTTGAGCCGTTCTAACCGGCCATTTTTAAGTTCTTGTTACTGCTCCGTTTCGATCGGAGATCTGAACCGTTCTGACCGGCTGATCATGTATTGCAGCTCTGTTCCGACCAGAGAGCATTCCCGCAGTTCAGACCGCGTTCCAAGTTTGTATTGCTGCTCCGTTCCCACCGGAGAGCCACCGTAGTTCGCGCTTTCCGTTGCAGTCCTTCAGTCTACAGACGCATATCAGTCTTCATAACGTTGTCGTCTTTTCTAGAGCAATTGTTCGGTCTTCATGCCTTGGGTAACCGTTGTGATCTCTGCAGTACCATTTGTTCTTGTTGTGTTCGTGTGTCGATCAACAAGATATTCCCGTTCCGCTCCGATCGGAAGGGTATTCGTAGTCAACATACTGTCTCGTCAGTCTATGTGTGACCATTTTAGAAGGTTCCGTCCTTCGAGCAGTTCCATGTGCTCCGTACGTGCAGAGTTTCTAACCGTCCCTAAGGCCATCGAGACATTTTCAGTGTTTAACAAGAAGACCTCAACTCCCATGAAGCATCATATTAGTCGTCCATTTTTCACTTCCGTCAACCGCAATGCTCGGGCGAGCTATATATCCGTCTATCAAGAATCAAGTTCGCTTCCAGTTTCAGATCGATTCAAACTCAATTTTGGTTCATAACCATATTGAGTTTGAGGGGGCGTGTTAGAAAACATAGAAATCATACATAGATTTCCATAGTTGATATTTTTGACTTTGTACACCTTAGCCCACCGACAATTATCCACCTCCCTTGATCGTAGCTCATAGTCAAGCCCACAAACCTCTCCGCCTTCTTTGACTATGTAGTTCCCTCGTAGTGTATAAATACTCCTGCATTGTAAGCTAATATTATCAAGAACAACATCCATCAATATATCAGTTTATTCTTCGATCCATTTCCCAAATTAACACCTTGTTTTTCTCTCTCTCCTCAAAACTACCTCATGCATTACTGTTGCGCCTAGTGTTTGGTGTAGCAGCTTGTCTACTGCCATAACACCAATCTACTACACAAAGTGCTTCAAAAAGTTGTACATTTTTTTTTCCGCTATACCTCCTTCATTTTTCTCCCATGTACATGCATGTTTTAAGAGCATGTACAATGCATAAGTCAAGCACTTGGCTTATAACTTCGTTCTGCAGCTACACCAAACGTTTACGGTGCAACTAAATATGTTTGACTTAATAGCTTGACTCAAATAGTATTTATTAATTACAAATAATTTCATTTCACATTTTTAATAAGGCTTAAATACAATTTTATTGAAACAAAGACATTACGGTTTTACATACTGTGTATCAACATTAAGATACTGAAAGTCCTGTTCCTTCTAGCGTAGCTCATTCCGCACCAAATTCAACTCCAACGACCATTGATCATGAGTTCATGACAAGGTATAGTAAATATCCTATAATTAAACATTTCAGGATGAATAACAAAAGTCAATATTTAAGAATCAAGATTTTTCATCCAATTATAAGACCGATGACATGACAACACAGATTCTCTTCAATTTGCGTGAGGTAGTTGTTGATTACAAATGCAACATTGAATTACAAAGGGACTCGATGACGTGCAAGGAAGAGGATGACATGGCACAAGAGAAGGATGGGAGAGGACACGTGGCACAAAAAAACGACAGAGAAGTGACTAAATATAGATAAGAAAAGTAAACATAGGCAGGCTGGCATTCTGACAAAATGAAGGAAAGGATAAAAGTAGTAACGTATGATTGGGGATTGCCGACCCTTGGGTATATTCATATTTCCCTAATGTCCAGTTCATTTCAAAGATATATTTATCCATTTCCAGAAGAACTTCATTAATGAATCAAAATCTGATCTCAACAAAAAGGTTTATCTTTATATACTCACATAAAGCCAACTTGGAAAATACAAACAAGCCTACTAAAAGCACGAAAATCCTCAATCTCTCATCTCTATGGTTCAACTGCTTTTTCGGAGATGTACATAGCTGTTTGAGACAGGACTTCCATATATAGAAAGGTAAGCTCACCTATGATGGACATTGTTTGTATGGCGGTGTTCAGTCACAACACCGGGCAAAATAAGTTTCACCCTGATGAAAATATCATGCATAAGGTAGGATCGAGGATGCTTAGAAACCTTGACATGTCATAAGAAGTCACAGAGCCGCTAATAATATGGTTTTGCAGTGTTGACCAGTGTGTCAGACATGTGGAGTTATAAGTTCCCTGCATCTTCAGGTCTGAATGAACAACATCCTGTGAGCACGACTATGAATTAGCTTCAATTCTCAAGTAGCTAATCATTGAGCTGAATCAGTTTCACATGCCCATCCCCACCGCATGTAAGAAAGCCATTTGAAAGAACTTGTATATCAGTAACAGCAGCCTGAGACCACAGAAAGGGATGTAGTTTCAATCAATTTTTGCCTCCAATAAAACTCCAGTTATTTATAAAGTACAAAAAAAGACGCATTGCAATTGAAATTGAGAACCAAAAAGTTACCCGAACAACTCCACCATAACCCCGGGAACTTGGTTGCAGGAAGGTGTGTCTCTCATGCAATTTTGGCCAATGATAAACTAATTTAGCCTTTTTAGCATCCCAAAGTTTGACATCGCCATCTTTGCTTCCAGTTAAGAACAAGCTGGTGTTCGGGATTGTAGATATCTTGGTGACACTCCCTTCACAAATCATTTTTACAGAAAATTAGAAAAGGGAGTTATTCCTACAAGTCAAAACTGTCATATCTAAATCTCCTGGTATTTAGGACTGTACATGTCTTGTTTACACTCCATTCACACATACCTGAGTGTGCTTTTGGTATATACCAAAGCATGCCATTTGAATTCTGATCCCCTGCTTTGTTAGCTGTTCCAGTCTGCATGTCAGGAGTTGAAGAGACATTGTTGGTGTGTTCACCATTCCCAGAGTACTTGTGCCTTTTAGTCCTTCCAGTTGCTATGTACCGGAAGTCATGGAGTCCAACGTCGCCACCTTTACCACCAGTCAAAATAAGAGGAGAAACAGAACCGCTTCCGATGTCATTATCAAACACAGAAAGAGAGCGGGCACCACCTTCACAAGGTCAGAACCATACCAGTCAGATGATTTGCGATCGAAATCCACACGTTGTCAACCCATGAGATATCCAATTATGCAAGAAATACATTTTAAAAGCAAAACAACAAATAGAAGTGCACGAACTGGGGATAGTTATGATATAATGATGTGACCGTGAATGCCGTATTTTAGTCTACAGAAACAAGACATTTGCAGCTTATCAAGACTTTCACTTCAATTTACTTAATGGTACTTCAGAAATATAAAAAAAATAAACTTGGCTCATACACCTCAACCTGACTCTTATAATTGACATATTTTTTGAAGCCATTACCAATCATAGCCGCACCAGGAAAATTACACCTTTCCTTTTCTGAATGCCTAGCCTTTTTCATTTTAACATGTCGGGATTTGAACTGGACACTACCACCAGGCGAAGCAACTAAGCTAATAATAGGCAATGATTTTAACATTTGCTGATTTTCCCTAGAGCATTTCATTTATTTTTATTACCCTTTTCCTGCCCCTACAACCCCACATGAGAATCAAGACCTTGTAAGAGGTAAGGGCTCTCTTGACCACAAAGCGGGCTTTGTGCAGTTCATTTAACCATACAATTTTGAAGAAAGATATAGAAACAGGCATCCAGTTTTAACTAGAGGGTTCAGATTTTGAAGAAAACCTTCATGACAAATAATTGAAGCTCGGGAGGTTGAAGGTGGAGCCAAGGTGTCCCATATGACCACATTAGCACCATTGGAACTATAACCAGAAGCAGCTATGATAGATCCACTTGAAGTAATGTACGTAACATCCCTGTAAGAGTATCATAAGACTACATGAGTACATGATTGATGTTTCACGAAGTATATATGATAGATGAACATACGAGGTGTAGCTGTTAAAGCATGGAGATGATTCTGTTGGGCGGATGTTACACCTTCCTCCCACCTCTAGCTGCCACGTCGATACAGTTCCATCTAATGCAGCAGTGGCAAATCTGTGTCCACAGTGGTCAAACTGCACAGCAGATATCGATGCAAGAGCATATGGCGGAGGGACGTTTACAACAGGCAGCACTCCATAAGTAGCAGTCGCAATATTCTTACCGAACTGCACTTCGTATATTTAATATCAGCCACGTATTGCACAGGGTAACTTAAAAAGAAATAGCAATTGGTGACATGTACTGATAGGATACTCATATATCTCAAATATAATAGGAAGACCAACCATCGTATTATCCGTATCTCAAATGTTTACTGTATGGGATTTAAATAGTGTAGTTTATACCAATTGTAAAAATATTTTCAGCATTTACACAATACCCCTTTTGTTGACCTCCTTATCGTAGCTGTATCAAAATAGATTGTATAATTGGGTGCAGATGGTTTTTATTGAGATCAGTCGTACTCAGGTGAAGCCCAAGTAAATGCGGAAAAATAGCTGCCCTTCAAATTAGAGTAACAAATCATACGTTCTATTGATATAGTATCATACCTCCCATAAGTAGATATGTGTGTTGCTGGAACCAACTAAGAAGAATGGTCTGGATGGATGACTGTATAAGGCCCTTGTGCTAATATTATCTATGGTCGGTGCTGGATCAGAGAACTCTTCGAACTCTTCTTGAATCCCCCATCCCAAGCCAGACGCTCCTATACTGGCATAGCCTGGCAACCCAAATGTTCCACCAACCATTAAGTCTCTACCTGGCCTAGCCATAAAGCCACCACCACTCGTTGTTCCGCCCAATCCAAGGTGCGACCCTTTCTTGCTCCCAATACCACCAGGAGAGACAAAAGCTGGCACCGGTGTTGATTCAGAACCAGCCCATCCATTCTGTGGCCAATCGGCAACTGACCAGATGTAGTCTGCTTGATCTCTAAATGGCATACCATCTTCCCAACTAAAGAAAACTATTCCCTGAATCAGACAGGCGATATCATCGATAATTTTTTGTTATATATTTCCATAACAATAGAAAATAAGATAATATACACATGATGTTAGGTAAGAGTCTCCAATAAAACAATCATTGCATTGATTTTAAAGTTCCTAGAGTCCAGAATTTGGCCTCTAATATAATGACATTTAAGCTTGTCCGTTTAAAAGATCCCACTCTCTTATGCAGGTCAGCATGCCATACATGAGTATGGCATTATTTTGAAGGTATCCACATGTCTCTTAACTGCACCAGAGATGGTTAAAATTTGAACATGCAAAAGTCAGGCCAAAGGGATATTATATGCATGGAACTTTTTTTTTATCAGCTCTAAGGCTTAAGCCAACAAGTGTTGGACTTAAATTCAAAGCTTCCAACTCAGGACCTTGCTTACATAGAAACTGAATCCATAAGGTGGTACAACTAAGGAAAATAAAGTACACATCTTGCACATGTTATAAAAAAGATCATTATGGATATATCTAACCACCCTCACCCCCCACCCCCGATGGACACACTTCTACCATTATCCATCAGATCATATACTGTGAAACAAAATTTAACGTGAGCAAAATTACCAACCTTTCTATTGCTGGCAAGTGCAGCTTGCCTTTGATCAATGGAGTTAATACAGATAGCCTGCTCAATATAAAAAGCAACTTAACATTAACATAATGTATAATATCAATCCCCAGTTTAAATTTATTTCAGTAAAAAGAAAACACCATAAGTCGTTATCAGAGTTTTTCTTTCATTTATGTATAAGGAAACTCAGTCAATGCAACATTTTCTAGTTAGTTAGTAGAACATTCCTTGTTGTTAAGAGAAATAACTTCCTTTTCTTATAGAAAGTAAGTTAGCTTACACACGATCAATGATTAAAAGTCAACCGAATGACAATAATTCCAACACATTTCCAGTTTGGAATTTATTTTCAACGAAGCACATTACGAAGTTCTTTTCCACAAAAAGAGCAAGACCTTGAGATTTGGTTTTTAGAATCCTACACACCATTTCGAGCTGACAAGACACTAAGGTCATGCATTGCCATTAACAAAAACTTATATGAACTCAAGATGCAATATATATAAAGACAAGAAAGAACAAGGTAACCTCCAAAAGCTCTCCATTTCTCTTGTATACTTCTTTAGGGCTTTGGAAAGGAGTAACCTCCTTTCTAGGAGTATTATCTTTTTGCCAAGTACTTAAGAAGGTATGACCATTCCGGGAGGGAGCCTTCGAAGGGGATTCAGCTTCACCATTGGCAGAATTATTGCCAAGTGTACCTTCACGGTTGCATGTCTCCTCAGTTTCATGCTCTTCGGTGATCACTTTATATATTACACTCCACTTTTCGGAGGGCTTATACTTGAAACTATGCAATAGATCTAGTTTTGCTCGAGCAAAACCTTCAGCTATCATTTTAGGATCAGCACACATATCCAGCAGTAGCTCAGTGACGGATAATTCATCTAAACCTATAATTATGTCCAAAGTTAAAGTACGCTGATTTTGATGCTGATAGGGGGTTGCTGGTTGAGACTCCTCTAACCATGAAAAAGTAGGTGTGTACAATCCAATTTCTACTTTCTGCCACAGTAATGATGCGAACAGCTTTATGTTATATGAAGAAATATGTGAAAGGGTAATACTCAAATGCCTGGCCAACTTCAAAGAAACTAGACTAATCTGCTCAGCTAAACTATCCCTATCAGATCCAACTTTTTTCGAGCAAGATGCCCCAGAAGAAAGGCTGCTATGTGAAACAACACTTGGAAAGACGTCACCTTCGAGTTCATCAGAAACAGCCTTTAATTTTTTATCCATAAGGTTGGACATGTGTTGCCATAAACAAACCCCAATAATTTGCCATCTTTCATCGCCTGGAATTGAATGCAGGGTATGCAACAAATCTTTGCCTGGTTTCTCTTGCAAACATTCAGCAACCTTATGGCCTGTGCCTATATCCTCATTTGGTACGGTATAAGTTGCCGACTCTAAAATCTGAAGAAGGATTTTCTTCACACTTCCCATATCAAGTTCATAAGGACTATGTCCATTGGTAATCAAAAGTGGTTGAACCATCATGATGAGAAATTTTGAGTTCTTTTGAACCCAAGCAGCTGCAAAGTGAACATAATATTCAAATAAATCAAGAATAGTGAGGGGTTTATTGATGAGATCTTCTTCCATGGAACCATAATATATATCCAGAGCAGCTCTTAAATCGCAAATTGACATCATGAGACCCCTGATGTTGTGTCCCGGAGCATCTAACCACCTAGACCTAACTTCAGCAGACACATCATTCTCAGTATGATATGTGTTTGACTGAGAGCAATTTGTACCACAGGCAGTTATATATCGGGAACAAAGGGAAGAGACTTCTTCAGTAACCTTCAAAAGCAGTGTGTGCAGTAGAGAATTTAAGTGGTGACTGCCTCCCTGGCTCTCATCTTGCAAATAATCTTCAGAGGCATATCCACACATTAAATCATGTCCAATAAACATTAGCCCATTATTCCATAAGAAGATTAGAACCTGAAGAACAGGGGGAAATAAATCACTTTTTCTGGACCAGCATAAAATGAAATGCATCAGAAAAAAATATTTAATTAGAAGCACAACACAGTGGTCTTGACTTACCAAGCATATAAGACTGGCAGGGGACACTGAAAACTTTTGATCAAACCTTTCCAGGCCAGTGTGAAATTTTTGTTGAAAATTATCAAGTAATATATTATGTTGGCGAAACTCATTAGAACATGCTGTCAGCCCAGCCTTTGCCGCCTTATAGTCAGGCCAACTTGGATGCTCCTTAATTATTTTTGAGAAATACTGAAGTGCAAGATCTAGTTTCGCATGAGCCTCCAAATGGAAAGCCACATCACCCAACATCCAGTTAGTTGAATCATTTGGACAGGGCTTTAGAACTTTATGTATATTTCCAGCATATCTACTATCATGTAAACTTCCTTGATCAATACCTCCAAAAGCGCTCAAAGAAGATGCACGACACTCCAAAGATTCAAGCTTACAACAAATACAACAGATAAAGTCATCATAAGAAATAAAATGTGTCTTAGCTAAAACAAAAATAATCCCCAGTTTAAAGAAAGAAAAAAAAATCAAGTTCTTAATCTTTAAACGGCAACATAACTTTAGCCTGAAGGAAAATGTAATCAAACTAGTGAACAAAGGTAGGCAAGTTTGCATAAGAAATCAAATATCTCAATTCTTTTGTGTAAAAAACAATCAAATTAAAGTATAAATCAATATTCTAATCAAGCAATCATAGAATAAACTTACAGGGAGCCCACATCTATTTAAGGCAGTAGCGGTCATCAAAGTAGCCCATCTACTGAGGATTGTAGCATTTTGCTCCCCTACAGCATTTCTCATGCTATTATTTGCGGCTAATGTAAGACAATATAGACCTATACTTGGGTCCAAAAAAGCGACTTGGTTGGATGAAAAGGTGAGCATGTCAATCGCTGAATTCATCTGAAAACCAAGCATACTGGCAAAAGATTGAGAATAATTCCCGAGCTGCCACTGCATGTCAAAGAGGTGAAATCTAAATTTAAATATCCCCAGAACAAGATAAAGATTGAAGACATGCACGGATTTATAAAGTATGATGCTTGAAAATAAGTATTCCAGGTACCTCCATAAGGCTTGTAAGCCAGTAGTCATGCTTTTCAATTGCGGATGGGAGTATATACTTTGTTATTAGTTGCCGCTCTAATGACCCACCTTGCCCCTCAACAAGCCGACAAATTACTAGAGCAAGCTGTTCGTCCCCAAGGTTCTTTGCACAGATAGTTATTGCAGAAGAGGTATCACCTCCAAGCAGAAAGAAAGCAACAGCCAACTCCAACTGATGTCTCCCCATTAAAACGTAAGCATTTTTCAAAGCTGCTGCTTTATTCTTTTCCTCCTGTACCGCGATTGATGCAGATGCCCATCAAGATTTAACATCGTAGAAGTATAATGGACCATTAGCATGCTCAATTACCTAATTTGTCTCATGACTGTAACATTTCAATTGCAAGGACTAATTTGCTTTTCAATAACAAGATTAGCTCTACTATTGAAACATTAACTAAGAGAAAGCTCATGGTTTCAGCCATTGAAAATAATCAGGACCAAATTTAGTGACAAAGCTTTTGTGCTGTACCTATGTCTTGTTTCTCTTCAAGTTAACTTAGTTTTATATTGTACCTGGCTTAGATTTCTTTGTATCAAGATATGCTATGTGTGAGGATGATTGCTGTTAGTGTTGTTTCTTTAGACATCTCTCTCTTATTCAGTTTCTTTGGTAATAGGCTTTCTGCTTATTACTCTGTTCATAAATTTGTTAAATTTCCTCAGAATTTTTTTTCAGACAAATGAATGTTCTCTTGTTTATCACAAAAAAAATGCTTAATGACCAAGGAATACATGATGGAGATGGGGGTTTGGATAGTTTACACGGAACAAGCTATAACAAAAAAAAATTAAACCACAGTGCATATAGTGAAACCTTGTTGAAATGATGGTCCAATGATGAATGAAAATAGCACCAACAAACAAAGAGATTGAAAGGTAAGGAACTCAATGGTTCTATGTGGAATAGTAATGAAGAAATTTTTTTATCTCCACCAATTTCTTAGCAATTAGCAAATCAATCAACACAGTATCAAATCTATTACTCATACAGTACCTGAAAGTTTCGCGAAAGAAACCCCACCAAAGGCTTATCCTTCTCATCTCTGCTTAGTTTAAAAAGGCCGGCCAAAACTTGGAGTCTTTTCAAAGCTATATATAGAAGTGCACAATCCTTGGGATCTCTCTTCTTCAAAAATTGGGATCTTGCTAGTTTCTCCATCTACAGAAGAAGTCATATAAACAACTGTTTACCGAGTATGCATTTGAACTCCATTACCACTGTGTCTAAATCCAATAGTGGACAATGTAATTACTAACAAGTATTTGTGTTTGACATAGGAGTGGTTAAAGTATGACTCACACCATCTATAAAAATATATGTAATTTTGAGACTAAGAAAAATATTATAATATTTCCTTCTACACACTACTGGACTGGAACGACTAGTTTGTTGCCTATATGGAATAAGATTCATCTCAATCACAACCGTGCTCATGCAACAGCAGTCATTTAATGTATGCAAACAAAATACACCACCATAAAAGCACATACACCATACAAATAATGTTTTTCTCATGAATGGCACTGCCTTAATATGTTATTTTGGCCCAGCTGTTTTAGATGATGGTGTTGAATTCTACAGCGTGTATCTGATATCAGTTTGCTTTCTTTGTGATTGACAACTGTTAATTTCTTCTTCCTTCCTCCTCTTGGTGATATGCACAGTACTTGTTCATGTATCTGTTTTGTTTTCCTTGTACAAAATGTCTCTCAGTTCATGAATCAATTCTTGCTTATAAATAAAAACATACAACAGATTTCAAAGATTAAAATGACAGTTCACCCTTCCATGAACTACATACAATAAAACATTAAGATCAAAATGTGACCGGTTGTGACATATATGATCCAGTGTTTCTAAGCAAACCAGTCCGCAAGTTACTTTATAGAGAAATGAAAAAAGCCTCCATAGCCTATTTAGATATTTTTATGGTAACTTTCATTTGCATACACTACAACTAGCACCAGTAGTATCAAATTTTAGCAGACATTAAGCCCCAAATTAAGTATACCAGGAAAAGGAAAGAAAAGCAATGGTGATCTTCTGTTAAAATGAGCTATTCTAACACTGAAGAGATAGAGCAATTGTGTGTGATCAATATCTACCTTTGTTCGCAATTGTGTTGCGTTAGTAAACCAAAATCCAATGCCCAAAGTTCGCATTTCTTGCCAAGATGGCTCATTAGGTAGAAGGGAACCAAACAAATTTTCCTGGCAATCAGAGTGGAAGGCCCATCCAATCATACCAGAGTCAACAACTAACTCTTCTACAGCTGTCACTCTACCATATCTTCTCACAGAATATAGTTGCTGAAATCTTACTGCAATCCAAAACCTTGAAAGAAACATCAGAAACAACAACTGTCTAAACTCCAACAGAAATGAAACTAAAGCTTGCCTCAAATTGGAATAATGTGCAAATAGAAAATCAACAATGAACAAGAAATTTAGTAGCAAGACGTATAGGAAAGGCTAGAACATCAAAGTAACAAAATCAGGAGACACATGAGAAACAGAAACCGGAAATAAAAAAGTTTTACTAGAAATTATGACTGTTCACCTTAAATTAACTATTTTCTTACGAATAAGAAAGTTACTGTCAAAAGTTACCGAATTCTTATTTTGCAACTTCATTTACATTTGGGATCAAACCACATCTCGATTTAGGGTGGACCACTTTGATTTTTTCGTTGTCCTAAGCAACATAATTTCGCCACAGAAAAGCTATCCAAATAGAAATAAATAAAACAAGCCGTAACTAGCTAAAAGGATGCCTGAAGTATTGAACGGAATTATTTAACATCAAGTTACTTTCTTTGAGTTCTTTACCTTAAAGGGCACTCAAAGGCATGCTGGGAAGTAACCTAGTTAGCACACATACTCAGTTTTGTTTTAGCCTTTCTAGATGCATGAATCACATAATGCAATCTTCTCATAGTCAATACATGAATTATCCAAAATGATCTTACATTCTCCTACATTTGACATTATGGCGATACAAAATATTGAGTGCATACCGTAGAAATTATTAAAACAACTTACTCAGAAGTACCTTTGCCCAGGCTCATCCAGACTACTATAAACAGAACCCGAATCTGAGTTGCTAAGTTCACTGAGAATGTCTATAATTGCAAGAAGTTGTATCTTCTCCATGTCATTCACTGCTGCTAAATCAGATAATTTCTTGACGGGTTCAATAAAACTACCAAGTCCAGATTTTGACGAATATGAAATGAGCTTATCACTTGAAACATCGGAATATGAACTGTAGCCAAAGTGGTTAAAGTCCTCTTGGAACTGCGGAGATGATCCAATAGAACTCGAATCTCCCCTCCAATGAAATCCTTGATCAGTTGAAGCTTTTGAGATATTTCCTTCAAAATATAGTGATAAAGGGATTTGTGGAATAAAATGACTAGACTTTGTTGAGGCACAAGCTGTCCTGGACTCATCTTTAGAAGTAAGAAATTCAACCAGATGTCGCACAGCTAAACATGCACATTTCCAATTGCCTAGATAGATCAAAGGGTACACATGGTAAGTTACTAAATTAGTAGTTTGAATAAAACATGTAGTTCTCACCAACTCAAGAAAGTTCCTACAATAACATCTAGGCATATGATTAATATTCAGAGGTCAATTCCAAAACTATTTTGTCAAAAGAACAAACTATTAGCTGAAATGAATTTCAGAAATGCAAATCATGAAGTGCAGCAGCAGCTGCAGCATGCTTACTTAGGAAAAGAGAATCTATAGCACGAGCCTGACAAACAGCATGTACAACAACCTAAATTATTCACTTGAAGTTGACGAATATAAGCACTAAGTAAACACACACACTGTGGTCATATTGCTTAAAGGGATCATCAACTTTTTTTGTTCTACAAGGAAATTGATGAAGTAATACAAATTATTTCAGGCACCCTCTAAATTTTCCGAAGTCCTTCGTTTACAAGATAAGCTCCAGAGTTCAGGCTACAGGTATGCTCTGAAGAAAGAATATAGAGAGAGTACCCAGAGAAGGGAGTTGTCCGAAACATAGGTTACATATACAACTATACTGTTTCCAGATATACTAGTCCACCTTTAAAGTGGAAGGACAATAGTCTCTGATATCACCTCCACTCATGCCTATATAATAGAGTATATAGATAACACACATTGATAAATGAATGTTACATGTCCAAAGTGGATAAAAGACTTAAAGTTACATATAGAAATGCGAAAAAATAAATTAAAAAGGCAAAGCATGTTGAATATGAGAATAAAAGATCAACATATGTTCCGCCAAAACAGGGTCAACCATATCAAGGAGATCCGAACAGTACCAATGGTAGCAATGTCCAAATAAAGCTACTGGGATATGTAGTGCATAAAAAGTACATGCATTGTAAATAATAAAAAAGCGCCGAAAATCATAATAGGATATTGTAAACCAATTTACCACTTTTTGTATTTTGCAAATCTTATCCTTGAATCTGAGTAAAAGTCATTATTCCTTTTACCACAATTAAAACCCCATTTCCAAGTTGATAAGCAAAATTCTATACAGAAGAGATGCTTGTGTCCTTCAAGATAGTTATTGACACAGTAACATATATCAACGAAGATATGGCCTGTCATTCATACGAGCATCTCAGATAATGTCTGAACCAGTACCACAGTAGGTCAATCAAACTTCAGAATTCTAAAGCTCACAATCGTATAGTAGCAAGTTAAAGAAACAATGAAACTGCTAAATATCAATACCTGAATAGATATTTATTAGAAGTGCCTCAGGGTGATAAACAGGCAAAGATCCACATAACTTCTCCGATAATTCAACCATACTCCAAAAAGGAAGCTTTGTGTCCAAGCCATATTTTAACAGTGTCCTTGATGCAAACAAACTACTGCAGAGTTGATCAATTTTTGACCCGGACTTATATGGTTTTTTACTATCTTCTACGGATACTTCTTTGCAATCACAAATGTCAGAGTCGGTGAAAATTGGAGGTATGATGTCTTTATCCATGTCATCATCGTTACCGAAAATGTTGTGCTTTACATAGTTTGGATGGAACTTATTGTGATGTTTCTTATCCACTAAGAACAGCCACTGGCTAAACAGGCAAAAGTAACTATCATGTACCACCACAGCTGAGGCCCTAGGTCCCCATATAAACTGACGTATAGAGGAAGGGGTATGAGCAAAGGCAATGCAAATCCAAATTGGTATTTTCTCAGATCTTCCGGAGTGCAACAAAGGTAGACTGCCACAAAGCCTCTGAGCATAAATGCGCAACTCATTCTGCAGGCAAACTCCAAGTAATAACTGACCATTTCCAATGGTTAACCAATTTAAAGCAACAACGTCACCATGAAGGGATATAGTTTCTTCTAACATGAAACACCCTGTTCCTGTAAGGGGTACAGAGTCCCATATATTAAGAGTGTCCACTGAAGCTGATTGACTTGCTGCACCAACAGTTGCAATCTTTCGACCACAGTCAGTCAAGCATATTGTCTTAATGGGACCATGATGTGCAGCAAACATACCAACTAGCTCCCACTCTGCCAACGAGCTTAATGATTTACTAGAATTGCTTCTCCACAGTTTCAAACTTCCATCAGAGCAGCCCGTAACAATGATATAAGCTGGACCATTGCTCCATGGGAAATTAGTAGAAGACTGGTTTTTTTTAACAGTAGGAAATATGCTACCTGGGCAGATTACGGCAAAACTTGTAACATGATCACAGGTGTGAGGATCTGGAAACCTTTGTGAGCAAGGCTTGACATCAAGGCAATATCTCTTACCCGCAATAACATTTTTAAAGTTCTGCATCTTGCATTCACCAGCATTCTGACTGTCAACATTACAATAACAGCAATCTCCACTAATATCACACGAATGCAAAGTGATTTCCCATGTAAGAGCCTGAAACTCATTCATCCATACCCCTAGAAGCATAAATCTATTAGAACTAATGGTTTCATTACAAGTAGAAGGCAAATGACTGCAAAAGATACCAGTGGGACCGTCCTCACGAGACGAGTTATCAGTAAAAGGGATAGTGCATAACTTGTGACATCCTATATTTCCTTCTTGACCTTGAGCAATCTTCACTACAAAGCAATCAACACCTCCAACATGACCCATAAGAAGAACTCGGTCTTCATCCAATATTAAAGGTGCCCATGTCATGCTTATATATTTAAGAAATGGAACTTGAGTTTCATGTTTTCCACAAAGCTTCCATGGGGGAGCAAAAACAGGAAGTCCAAAATCATAATTGGTAAAAGAAGAAATGGACCAAAATAACAGTAATCCATTTGAATCTACTGACACAGCTAGTTCTGTTTCACTCCTAGACGGATGTAGAACAACTTGCAAAAATATTCCAGTATGACCATCCAAATGTAAATCTCCATGTCTAGAACATGACAAGTTCTTTGCCCTCGACTTACTAATGGATCCATCCTCTAGATCATTTGATGTTTGAGTGTACAAATGTGACCAGACCAAGGCATTAGAACGCAATGAATGAACAGAGGAGCACGTAGCTGGTGGACCAGATGAACAGTTCCTCCAGATGACAACCTTATTAAGAAGTGTCAAGTCTTCAACATTTGAATAGCCATGCCTATGGAGATCTCCTGTTTCAAGTCCCAATGATTCTTGTCTCTTCCATAATGTAACTCGTGGGAACCTCAAAGGAGAAATGTCATCAAGACAGTGGATGGCCCAGAAAGTGGCATTTGCTCCAGGTCCAAATCCAACTAACCACTCACATCTGCCAGCCTTGTCGTGTCCATCTCCTTTTGTGGATACAAATCGGTCTGCTTCTTCATCAGTTCTTATTATACCCCCAATTTCTGTAGCCCATGTCACAAACACGTTTGTGCCAAGAAACCCATTTAATACCTGGTTTGTCTCAATTACAGCGACAGCACAATAAGAATGCCTCATAGTTTTTGGCTCACTGATATCCCTGCTAGCTTTTCTGGCCCTTCCGGTGTCTATCTCAGTCCATAACCTTACTGTTCCATCTAAGCAACAAGTTAGCAGCACATCCCTCGCTGAATGTCTTGCGTCTCTATCTGGTTGTCTTTTTATCGACGGTCTCCATTGGACCATTAGGACAGGTTGAGGGTGATGTAGCTCAGTTTTCATATATTCTGATTTCCCGTCGCTATGACATACTGAAACAGTTTTGCTGGCCTCATTGATTGATGATCCTACACTGTTCAGCCCACTAGGATAAACAGCAGATGCTGAAGGTCCCTCAATAGACCAGGTTGAAGAAACTAGAGTCTGAGGCTGAGTTGTTCTGAACTTCCAAGCTATTTCCCATGCCCTGCTCCGGCGTTTCCACAGAACCAGTTCAATTCCACCAGCAACTAACCCATCTCCGGAGCCCGTCCATTTGATAGCCTCCACCTTTGTAGATTGTACAAGTAATGCAGTCTGGCTCCAACAAAAAGAACCTGAATATGAGTAAGAGAAATTCAAAACTTAAGATATGCAAAGAAGAAAGAGATCAACATACAGATACACTACTTATTTCTCCAATAACGGGATGTACCAAAGCATACTTCACTAATTATCAGAGTAACTATCAGAGTGACATTAGTAGGCCAGCATTTAAATTATCTTTTCATTTTTTAGGCATAATATATATCCTTTCTTGACACTAGTTACTTAACTTGGCTCAACTGGAATCATCTCTAAGGATCATCTACATTGCATTATTCCAAAGAGCTTAAAGATCATATATTGTACACCACCACTAATTTTCTAGTCCATTCTTAGACCAAAACTGCCCCAATATCTTACACTAAAGAATGAACACATAAAAGCTGAATGCTACTACTCTCTTTTTTTCACTTCTCTTTCCCCACAATTTCCTCAACTGTGAATGGACTAAGAAAACAACAAGAATAGAACATTGCATATCCATTTATTTGCCTAGCAAATTGTGCTAACGTCTTGTTCTTGCTAAATTTAGTTCCAAACCCTCTAACAAACAAAAATGGCATCTTGTGGCTGAACCAATCCGCAAGCTGGGTGATTAAAATGACTAATGCAGATTGGCAAACCGTCACTCTCAATTTCATTTTCCTTTGCAACCAAACAGAAAACTAAACACAAACTCCCCACACCCACCTTCCGAATTCTGCGAATCGCGTGAGAACACGGAGATACAATTCCCAGACGCGGCAGCGACCTCTCCCTCTGACGACCAGGAAACAGCAGCTACCGTCGCCGAAGGGTCGGTGGAGAGCTCGAATACTTGGCGGAAAATGGGGCCAATTAGGGCTTCTTCCGGAGAAGTGGGAGAAGGGAAGTGGGAAATGACCAAGAGGGAGGAGGCTCCGTAGGCGATCCATGAGTGGCCAACTAAGTCCGGAAACCAGTCGATGACTGGGCCGGAGCCGGATCGGTTGGGCGCCGGAGGGATGAGGTCGGATCTGAGGAGAGGAAGAGGCAGGTGATCGACGGGATCAACGGTGGTGATTGAATTCTGAGTTACGCCATCAGGGTCTGGCATTTTTGGGGCTCCGATCAGAGAGCTTGTGTCAAGGAAGAGAGGAAGTGATTACTGTATTGTATGGTCATTTGTTGATGGAAAAATGGAAAATTTAATGTATTTTCTCTCACTTTTTTCTTCTAAGTTTTCAATTCATGGAAATTATGTTTATTTTTACATAGTACTTGTCATGCCTATTTTTTTTCACCTACTGTTTTATTTCTCTCTACAATCTTTAAAGAGTATCAATTCATTTTGTAATAATATATCGGTGTCTTTAACGGTTTTTGGTTGATATGTTCGTTGTCTATATCTTCGTGTTTGTGATCGTGTTATGAGAACTATGATATTGGTTGCTCTCTATCTAACAAATTCATCTTTAAATAATATAAGTATCTGAAGATGAAGGTTGGACAATATCTTATATCATCTGATTATTCACCTAATATCAATCGATCACATTTAGAGGGACTACGTCTGATGGAAAAAGGCGTTGTCTAATTGCGTATTTTGTGTGATGTTGTTTGAGGCATGGCTAGTCTAATATGTTTTGGGGCTTAGGCGAATTTTATAAAGATTACTAATAACGTCATAATTAATCATAAATAAAAATTATTTAATTTGAATTTTCAAAAGGTTTTGCAGCTCGAACATGTTTTAATGTCTTATTTCTCTATATTATAGTCCCACCGTTGGTACCACCTACATGCCCTACCATAGTGTTCATCAAAACTGTGCGGGGGAAAACCTAAAATAGTTCCTAAGGTTATCCCGTCGTCGTCAACGACCTTCCCGTTACTCTCTGACCTGAAACCACCACCAACTCCTCCGCTAATAGCTCCTGCTCTGCCATTGTCGCTGCCTCTGCTCCTCCCGCCACCTTCACCACGAGTCGGTGGATATACTAAGGTCCTAAGGGAAGCCATCAAATTCACCGTTTCCGCCTCCTTCGTCGCATCTGACTCCCTCGCCACCACCACAATCGCCTCCACCTCCTTTAGCGAAACCAGCACCGCCTCCTTTCGATCATCCGAGTTCATGGGAGGCCCGATCTAGGGCCGGACATCGTGAGTATAGCGCACCTGATCACTCGGGGCATCCGTGCATGGCCGCTACAGCCCCATCCGCTTGATTGGGGTGATTACAGGGTAACAGCCTCCCCTTCGACCTAGAAGAAGAGGAGTCGGGATGCCCCCAACTTGACCAAGGAACCAGCTGCTTCATAACAATTAGAGGCGAGGTATACCAAGCAGCCTCGCTAGGGTCAATGAGCGGCATTTCAAGAAACGGGGTGTGTGGGGGAACGCACATCTCGCTCTGTCAAGGTCGGTGGAAATACGACAACATGACTCCCCCATTTTCAAGTATTCTCCTTGGATGCTCGTTATCTCATCAAACGCACTTGATCTTTATCACGGGCGTTTTTAGGTCGAGATCAGTTGATGTTCATCATCCACTATTTCTGCACAATCACCATTCTGAAGATAATCTCCGAGTATTTGTCCCTGATATAGCCGAATATTTCGTAATAGGGGTATCGTTTAATATTCATGAGTTTATAACTTTGTCTCACCCTTTTCTTTTTTGTTTTATTTCAATGTTATGTAATGTTTGATTTCCATGATTAATAAAAGTTTCACTATGCTAAAAAAAGTCTTATTTCTCTATAAATTTAAGATCAATAAGATATTTAATTTTAAAAAATTCATGCAAAAAATGGTTTAAATACTTTTTGGTAGCCTTATGTTTTAGTCACGTGTCTTTTGGTCTCATATGTTTAAAAATGTCCAATACGCTACCCAAACTTTTGGTCGATGTTGAAAAATGAAATCTAAAATCTTTTGATTGTTGCAAATTTTGTACAATTTTCTCACAGGCTCTTAATCTCACTCAATGTGTATTGCATAATCTCCAAATGTGTTTCTTACTTTTCCAAACGTAGATTCCTCTATTTATACATGTTTTTTGTGCTCAGCCCTTTCCCATACTATCTTAGCTTCTTTCCCACCCTCCCTCCCTTTACAACAGGGATAAAAATGTAAAATCATGTAGAATAAACATTGGGATAACACCAGAAAACAACTATCGTTTGACTTCCTAGTACAAATCACAACTATAAACTTTTTTATCGTCTATAGTACACAGTCCCGTTAGTTAAATTATTATAAACCATAATTTCCGTCCAAACCACTGACGACAATGTAACAGGACGCGTGAAATGACCAAAATACCCTCAGTCCATGTGTTAAGTAAAGGTGAAGTCAATTCTTCTCATTTTCAGACACCGAACACTTCAGACTTCTCGACTTCTCTCTCAGCTCGTGTGCAAGGAAGCTCTCCGTCGTCTTAAAGGTCGGAATCCGAGCGAACCAAACATCAAATCCGACAAGTAGCTTGAGGTAAGAACTGAAACCAAGAAAAAATCCAAAGTTTAGTTAAATTTAAAAGTTAGGGTTTATGGGTATGAGTTGAGTTGACTCGTAGGTCTCTGAAATGTAGTTCGTTCTGTTGATTTATTGGTAGTTATGGATGAGCTTATAGAATCGATTGATGTGGGGAGGTTTGGATTCGAGGTTTGTGTGAACATGAGTTAGGGTTTGGGGGTAGAACTGAGAAAGGGTTGAGATTGGAAAAAATTGGGCTTTTTAGGATTTCTAGTTGAGCTTACATTCTTTCTTGTGTGAGAAAGTGACACAAAACAATGTGAAGCAATTAGCAAAATCCACAATTTTATTGTTAGGTACTTAAAAGCTTCATCATCATTGTGTTGGTCTATATTTTGTTCATTAGGCTGAGGTATAGAATTGGAAAAGGAATTTAGTGAATAAAAATTGGTCTTAGGGTCAAGTCTCTAAAGTTGCAATGTCTATCATCAAGCAACAATGTTGTAGATTATATGGATCATTATCATGAAACAAGGCTAATTGAAAAGGGTTAAACTCATCCTAATAAACCTTGAATCTAAAATGAATTCCCCTTGATGTTGGTGATTTAACATGTATTGTATTTAAATTAATTTGAATTTGTTATATGTCTGTGTATTTAAATTAATTTGATTTTGTATGGATTGCGTTGTAGCTACTGTTATTGTGTAGGATTGAGAACAATTTTCTTGGTGTATTAATTTGATCCCTTGTTTATATAAATGTGATAGATGGCAAAGAAGAGAAAACCATCTCGAACACTAATTGACGAACCTTCAGATGATGAGCTCATAGCTCAGGCAGAGATGTTCGATTCACAACTTATAGATGAGGAGTTAATTCACGATGATGAAGATGATTATGTAGCTGAAGATCTAGGTTATGAAGATGGGAATTATGTACCTGACAGAGTAGAAGATGATTCTGAGGCTGAGTCTGGCTCTGATTATGAAGCACCCTCAGAAGAGGAGGAGGAGGAAACATCTCTTAAGGAGGAGGAGGAGGAGGCAACATCAGCAGTTGTAGAGGGATCAGCAGCGAGATCAAATAATGCAGTAGAAGACCATGTTGACGCTGAAATGGATGATGACAATTTAGGTATTGAAGAAATGATGGAAGAGGATATGCTTGAGTTCAGTATGTGGGATACCAGAAGTGTGTTGAAAGATATTGAGTTGCGTTTGGGTGATAGGTTCATTACTGCTGCTTGGTATAGGGTAGTGCTACAGAACTACGCTGCGGAAAGGCGGTTCAATTACGTGTATACAAGGAATCAACCTCAAGACGGTATTGGGGTGGTATGTGATAAGCAAGGTTGTACCTTTTACATTTGGTGTGGGTTTGTTAAGAAGACTAAGGTTTATGCAATAAAGACTTTCCATCCTCAGCATTCATGTCAAACTGAACAAGGTGGACAAAATATTATGGCGCAATCACTTGCATACAGGTAAAAGATATTGCTTGATCACAGTACTTGTCTGAATATGATAAATGTAAAGTTATAATTTTATGATTATGTTATTGACATTAATTTCACTATTATGCACGTATTTAGAATCCATCACTAGAAAGAAGAAGGTTGATGTTGGTGACTTATGAAAGGAAATTCTGGCTGACATTGGCGTAGATGTGGAGGTTGGGAAGTGCTACCAGGTTTTACGAGCAGCTGCACATATCCATCATGAAGACGAGGGCCTTCAATACGGGATGCTGGAGAAATATAGGGAGTTGGTGCTGAGTAGCAACCCGGGGTCGAAGTTCGTCATATTGACTGATGAAGAGAATGGACGCCGGTTCAAGAGACTGTACATCAGGTACGAAGCACAGAAAACTGGCTTCGTTACAGGATGTCGCCCATTTATTGGCCTCGACGGTTGTCACATGAATGTGTATCACGGTGGAATAGTTTTGGTAGCAGTGGCTAGAGATCCCAATGATGGTATGTTCCCACTCGCCCTAGCAGTGGTTGAACAAGAAACCATCGAATCATGGAATTAGTTCATGGAACAGTTTTTTGAGGACTCTGGTAGTGGCGAACATATGGGATGGGTGTTCATGTCTGACAAGCAAAAGGTATATTCTCACTTTACATTCTATTCTGTTAAAGAGTTGCATAAATTGTGATGATTAAGTTACGATAGAATTAACGTTGCACTTCATAACTTATAATCCTGTCTGTTAACTTATAACAACAATTTTAGATATAGAATAATGTTAAATAGTTTCTACTGTTAGTTTGCACATGTTTTATAGTTACGAGTGTTCAAATGTCATATATGCTTCTATTTTTCTAATGTTTTGAATATTTCAGATTGTGTTTTTTCCTTTGTATTGCTTATTTTCAATCTGTTTTTCCTCTACCAATCTGATACTACAAAGTTGTTAGTCACCTGAACTTGCTTTATTGCATGTATGAATCCAAAATGAAAATATTAGGTTACTTACATGTATAAATATGATGTGTAACCATTGTTTCTTAGGGAAGTTCCAGGATTAATATGTAACCGTTGTTTCTCTTTTTTAGAGTTTGAAATTGCATCAGTATTATTGTCATCTAACTTGAGACTGATTTTGAATGAATTTCATGTATGGTTTGATCGATGTGTTTAGGCAACACCCGTCTGTAGAGCATAGGCACTGCATGCGTCATCTGTTTGAGAATTGGTTCAAGTTTTTTTAAGTCTCACGACTTGAAGTTGCAATTGTGGAAGTACTCTAGAGCCATATCTGTTCAAATATTAGAAACTGGTATGGAGGAGCTGAAAGCCATGAATGAGAAGGCATTTGCGTGGTTGCATGATAGACCACCAAATAACTGGTGCAAGGCGTACTTCACTACTGAGGCCAAATGTGGATCCCAGACAATAATATCTGCGAGTCATTCAATCTGTGGATAGGGAAGGGTAGGGACCTTCCGATTCTCAATTTTTTAGAGTTCCACCGGAAGAAGCTTATGGACTGGTTCAACAAAAAGAAAAAGTTGATCACAAGTGAGGATGTTCTTCTATGCCCAAGGATCAAAGACCGACTGGATCTGGTAATTACCAAGGCTAGTAAGTGCAAAGTGGTACAAAGTGGAATTGTGGTATTCGAGGTTGAGATGTTTAAAGATACATACAGAGTAAACATCTTGGAGGAAACCGGTAGCTGTTTGAATTGGCAATTGACTGGCATTCCCTGCTTGCATGGTGTTGCATCTTTGCTGAAGGCTAAGAAGGAGGTGTATTAGTCAGTGAATAGCTACTATCTGAGTCCCGCTTTTCGTAGGACTTACGAAGGCCAAATTAATCCTCTGGTTGGGTTAGATAGCTGCAGGAAAGTTCCTCTAGAAGGACGTATTCAACCACCCAACATACGTAAGCAACCTGGAAGGCCAAGGACAGGCAGGAGGAAGGTTTGTTTGGAGGAAAACAGTTCATCTCAGAACCGGAAGAAAAGTGTTAGCAGAAAAGGGGTAGTGCTTCGATGCAGCAGATGCAGAACTGTAGGACATAATGTCCGTAGCTACACCACGAAGGACTATGGGTCGAACCCAACACCTCCAAAGAATGACAAGAAAGGGGGCCCAAAGAAACCATTACACTGTGTAGGTAATAAGCCTGATGATGAACTAGCAGAAATATTGGATCGGAAAAGAGCAGCCAACCGTGCTAGGTTGGAGAAGTCGAAGGCTCTCACCAGAGCTTGGAAGAGGAGGCAACATGGTGAGGATGGACCACCTGCTCAGGATGCACCTACTGCTGAGGATGCACCTTCTGTTGAGGTTGCACCTACTACTCATGATGTGCCCGGTGATGAAGCGACAGGCTTTGGTGATAATGATGAAGGGTTGTTCGGAGATGACGATTATCTTGAGGATGATGATTTTCTTGGAGGTGGTGATGACTTTGGAGGGGATGATACCATGGCTGGAAACAGTGAAGGACAGGATACCATGGCTAGTAATAGAGGCGATGAGGCCGAGCATGTGGACCTTGTAGGAGATGAGGACTTGCCTATGTATGAACGAAGTGAGGATGAACGAAGTCAAATATTTGACGTTGTTTGGACTTGTTTTTATGATGATTTTCTCGATCTTCTTGGAGAGGACTTCTAGAGGACAGGACCGGCTAAGAACATAAAAACATCGTCTTTCAGGGGGAGTAAGGCAAGGCTGGAAGGTCAGGTTGTGGATGAGGACAAAGTCGCGAGCAACATTGAGGCTTCCTTTGAGTCTATAGCATCTGCGAAAATACTACAACAAAAGCGTACCCCACGGAACAAGAAAGTGACAAGTAGTTTAAGTATTAAGAAAGTCATCAAGAAGCCTACGCATCAAAGAGGCAAGGTGCCAACACATAAGGTGACTAAGAAAGTGGGTAAGAAAGTGACTTTCATACCGTCACTTACAATACAACCTATTGCAAAGGAACCCACAACCAAGGCCAGTTATGCGAAGCCCACAATCACTAGCAATGCAAAAGCAAATGAAATGAAGGCAGGTAAAGCTACTCCTCGAACCACATTCAGCAGTATGGACAAGGTTGAAGCCAAGTCTGTAGGAGAGGTAGCTTGGAAAAACTCTAAGGTATTTTTGTTCAAGTATTTTTTTTATGCTCACCTAAACTTATCTGATAATTCTTAGTTTCTACTGGTTTTACTGATGAACCTTTTGTTCATATTTATTAGTTTCATTGACATCCTGGTTTCTTACAACTATAGGTTAGGTTGAACATGATTTGTTCACTACTTAGGGGGAATTGAAAGATTAAAGAATAAAAAGATGTATTTTTTTGTCAGATTATCCTAAAATTCATAGTATATGTAATATAATTCCTATTTTGGATATTATAAAAATAGAGAGTTCAATTCCTAAAAATAGGATCCTAAAATATCCTAAACAGATGTATTTTGTTGTCAGATTATCCTAAAGTACATAGTTCAATTAGTCTCTTGTTAATCTTTTAGGAAGTCTTATTCACCGAGTAGCGTTGGGCTTGGTATTGAAGAAAACAAGGATGAGAATAGTTGCATAAACAAATATGAGTAATTAGATAGAGGAACATGAAAAGACTAACATGATTTCATATGGCTTCGTCTTCTGAGATCTTCTACTGATATGGCGTCGTCTTTCTGATCTGTGTCCTAGGAAGAGAGAGTGGGGTCCATATGTATAATATGATTTGATTATGATATTACAGAACAACATATGAGTATCAGAATTACTATTTCATAGCAAATGAGTATGAGCATGAAAATAACACATATTTGACTTATCTCCATCACTATTTCGCAGGCAACTAAAGGATTTGACATATGGCTTCAAGCAACAAGGCAGCAGGCAAGTAGAGGAAGAGGAGAAGCTGCATGACGAGGAACTTCAGGAGAGCCTTTGAAGAAAGGAGTTCAGATGAAGGAAGGCCACATTTCTCAACCTTAGGATATAGGTGTCACGCCCCAATTTCAGCGAACCGAACTCGGGACGCGAACATTTTAAAAACATAAAAGCACTTGAAACATGTTTTCATGAAACACTTTAAAATACCAATTTAGTTCATCAAAATAATAATTACAGTTTAAAACACGTCCCACCAAGTGGACAAAAGTACAAGGTATCCGTCACTAGACTCAAAAAGACAAAACCCGGACTCCGCTCCTAGCTCCACAAGCTTCGCGAGCTCACCTAGTCCGTCCCACGAACAGTACCTGTAGGAAAAGCAGCTAGGGGTGAGCGTTCGCTCACCACCACGGATAACAGATTGACTACGGCATAATTAGTAGATAAAGCCAGTAACACTAAAACCAAACCCAACACCGGGACTACAGTCCCTAACTCAAGTACTCAACTGACCCACAACCCGTCACCTTCCTCAACAGACTCGACACTCGATAAAAACAGTGTAGACCCGACACAACTATCGACGACCTCCTCAAGGACTCGAACGAAACGACACAACACCAAACAAGATCACAAAGGATCGCACACCAGCTGCTCAGTAACCAATCTCAATCAGGTCAGGGTTCGACCTATCGCAATTCCTCGACACGAAGTCGGATCAGGCTGTCGACCTTTCAAACTCGCAATTCCTCGACACTAAGTCGGATCAGGCTGTCGACCTTTAAAACTCGCAATTCATCGACACTAAGTCGGATCAGGCTGTCGACCTTTAGAACTCGCAATTCATCGACACTAAGTCGGATCAGGCTGTCGACCTTTAAAACTCGCAATTCATCGACACTAAGTCGGATCAGGCTGTCGACCTTTAGAACTCGCAATTCATCGACACTAAGTCGGATCAGGCTGTCGACCTTTAGAACTCGCAATTCATCGACACTAAGTCGGATCAGGCTGTCGACCTTTAGAACTCACCACCCCAGGTAACCACAATCACAATCACAGGCAAGTTCAATCACACAGGCACTCAAGGCCACTCAAGACACCTCAACAGTCAAGACTCGGGTTCAACAACCCCACGGCACTCACGACCACCCCAAAACATCAACAGTAAGACACGGGCACTCATGGCCACCCAAGACACCAACAATTAAATACGGGCTCTCATGGCCACCCAAACTCAACAATAAATAACGCGGGCTCTCAAGGCCACCCAAACTCAACAATAATAACGCACAACAACCTCCGGCATACTCGATGCCTCCAACAGTCCTAAGATTTCTAGTTTCACAAACAACCTCCGGGCATGGTCATATGCCTCCAGTAAATCAATTATCAACAAGTTCACAGACGACCTCCGGGCATGGTCATATGCCTCTGGTAAATCAATTAACGCTAAGTTCTCTGCCCCTACGACACTACTAAGTGTCACATGCTTTTCTCATAATCGTTATGATCCCGTATCATGCTTTTCTAATATTTGATAACCTAAATAACCCACGACACCCCGGTGTCACATGCAATTCTACAGTTAACTTTCCCTAGTCAGGGCCGAGATCCGGCTACTTTTCCCTACCTCGTATATAGATCCAAAAGCGCTCCAACAAAACCCGAAGTGGACCTAGTCACTCGCCGAGCTTTCCCTTGCCTCGGTCCGTAGCACGATCTAAAAGAACACAAATTCAAAGTACTTTTAAACTAGTACGAATAAACCGAAAATTAATAAACTTAACGCCCAAACGTAACCCCGACAAAGACGATCACTCCCAAACTTCCCAATTATTCGATATTGCCGAAAAAGGACCCGTAAGGGCCAGATTCGCCCGACATGGCGAATCTGCCCGGTTTTGGTTAATTGCCTTCCGGGGCTCCAAAAGTCCCCAATTTCGTTTCTACGGTCTTAGAATAAATCAAGGAACTCAACGCACTTGACGGAATCGAATTCCGACTTATAAATCAATTAATTAACGTTTAAAGTTTCCCAAAACCCGTTAATTACAACTTCTCCAAATTAATTCCAAATTTCGATTCGATTAGGAATAAGTGGTCCGGGGGACGTTTTAAACCACCCGAACATTAAAACCCGAGCAACCGAGCACGTGGGCCCCACCCAAGAGGCTTGGCCGAGACCCTAGGGTTTGAGGGAGGGGCTCGGCCACCAAGTGGTGGCTGCTGCCACCTCCGGCCAGCCACCACATGGCCGACCGGCCACCACCCACGGTGGCCGGAGCTCCTCCCGAGCCTCCGGTCACCGGAAAACGTGAAATTAAACCCCCAAACACCTCTAAAACGTCTCCAACACCTCCCCACCCTCTACACAACCCTAAGCCTTAGTTTATAACCAAACCCTAGCTCTTGAAAATAATCAAAACGAGAATCGGTTCGGGTATTACCGTAGAGGAGAACGAGGGGAACGGGATTGCTCTTTGCTTTGACTCGATCCAAGGGCTCGATCACAAACCCTAGCTCAACCTCCCTTCTTCTCTCTTCTTCTCCTTCTCCTTCTCTCTCTAAAACCTCTCTTCTAATTTCTAATTTAATTAAACTAACAACAAAACTAATAAAAAAACTAACACTTTCCCTTTTAAAACCCCATACTCGGCCAACCCTCTCCAACCACACCTTTTCCCTCCAAAAATACACCACCATATACTTGACAAGTGTCAAGGTGGGTCCCATACCTTTTGGAAAATATCTAGTTGATATTTTCCAATCAGATTCGCGAAAAACGGACGTTTCGGGCCCCGAACGGGCACTTTTCCCAAAAATATTTTAAACTGGATGGGCTTCAAGGAAACGGCCCAACTAAGACCGCTACGACGATGGCTAAGCTTTTCGGGTCCAACACGGTCCTCGAATGGACCAAAACGTCGCTCGGGTGACTTTTCCAGCGAAAAATCAATCTTTCCCAAAATAACCAGAAAGTTGCCCTGAGTACCCCGTAACTCATTTTAGTCGATAACGGGGTCAACTTAAGTCCGGCATGACCCTCGGGGTCAATTTAAGTTAAGTTAAGTGTCTGTCTTAAAAATTTTAAATTTTCCTGTTTTTCGCAGGTTTGACTGACGTTGACCAGAAGTGGTTATTACAGTCTACCCCCCTTAAAGGAATTTCGTCCGCGAAATTTAAAACAGACGTACCTCGGGAGTCGAACAGGCCGGGATACTTCGCGCGAACCTCGTCCTCGCGTTCCCACGTCGACTCAGCTCCGTGATGTTTCCACTGCACTCGGACCTAGTGGATAATCTTGCCTCCCCGCAGAATCTGCTGCCGTGTGTCCATGATCCGAACCGGCTGCTCCTCATAGGAGACATCATCAGCCACCTCGATATCAGTCCACTCGATGACGTGGGATGGGTCTGCGTTGTACTGCCGTAACTGGGATACGTGGAAGACGTTATGTACTCTCCCAAGCTGCGGTGGCAACGCCAGACGATAAGCCACGGCTCCCACTCTGTCTAAGATCTGGAACGGGCCTATGTACCTCGGAGCCAACTTTCCCCCGCTGCGCCTGAACCGCACCAGCCCCTTCCTCGGGCTCACCTTCAGGGACACGTGATCCCCGACTGCAAACTCAAGAGGTCGACGTCGCCTGTCTGCATAACTCTTCTGCCGGCTCTGCGCGGTCCTCAACCGATCGCGGATCAATGCGACCTTCTCCGTCGTCTCTCTGACAAGATCTGGCCCCAGCAGACTCTTGTCCCCCACCTCTGCCCAGCATACTGGTGACCGACACGGCCTACCATACAACGCTTCGAACGGTGCCATCCCGATACTGGCCTGGAAGCTGTTGTTGTAGGCGAACTCGGCCAATGGCAGGTGGGTCTCCCAAGATCCCCTGAAATCCAGCACACATGCTCGCAGCATGTCCTCCAAGATCTGAATGGTACGCTCAGACTGACCGTCTGTCTGAGGATGATGTGCTGTGCTGAGTAGGACCTCTGTCCCCAGTGCCTTCTGCAGACTCGGCCAGAACCTGGACGTGAAACGGGGATCCCTGTCAGACACTATCGACACCGGGACCCCGTGGAGGCGCACTATCTCCTGGATATACAGACTGCTCAACTTGTCGACCGGGTCTGTCATCCTCATAGCCAGAAAGTGGGCCGACTTGGTCAACCGGTCGACTACCACCCACACGGCGTCGTTTCCCTTGGGCGATCTCGGTAGTCCACACACGAAATCCATCGTAATGTGCTCCCACTTCCACTGAGCAATCGGTAGTGGCTGTAACAATCCCGCGGGACGCTGATGCTCTGCCTTCACCTGCTGACAGACAAGGCATCTCGACACAAACTCTGCGACTGCTCTCCTCATGTCGCGCCACCAGTAGTGCCTCCTGAGGTCACGGTACATCTTGGTGCCCCCCGGATGCACTGCGAGACGCGAATGGTGTGCCTCTCGTAACACGGCATCTCTATAGTTAACTGGTACGAACAGCCCCCCGCGGTACCGTAGTCCCCAATCAGTACTGTCCTGCCAGCCCACCACCTCGTCACCCCTGACGACTCTCTCGCGGATCTCTGATGCTTCGACGTCCTCCCTCTGCGCCTCCAACACTTGGGCAAGCAGTGAGGGCTGAGCCACTAGGGAGCACATGGCAACACCGCCAGTAACCTCCTCTCGCTCAAGCCCGAATGTGCTCAGCTCCCCCATCATGTCCCACTCTCGGACAGATATGCTGGCGAGGCTCGGAGCCGACTTCCTACTCAAGGCGTCGGCGACAACGTTCGCCTTGCCTGGGTGGTAGTGTAGCTCGAAGTCGTACTCCTCGAGTAGTTCCATCCACCGTCGCTGACGCATGTTCAGGTCTCGCTGGGAAAATATGTACTTGAGGCTCTTGTGATCCGAGAACACCTGAAACCCCTCGCCGTACAGATAATATCGCCAGCTCTTTAGCGCAAACACGACTGCTGCTAGCTCCAAGTCGTGGGTAGGATAGTTGCGCTCGTGTATCTTCAACTGCCTGGAGCCATAAGCCACAACTCTGCCCGACTGCATCAGCACACAACCCAGTCCCTCTCCGGACGCATCGCAGTAAACATCATAGCCAAACCCTCGTTCGGGCACCACTAACACTGGAGCTGTAGTCAGTCGAGTCTTCAACTCCGCGAACGCATGCTCACAGTCATCTGTCCACACGAACCCAACACCCTTGCGCGTTAACAGAGTCATCGGTGCGGCTAGTCGTGCAAAATCCTGGACAAATCGCCTATAGTAGCCTGCCAATCCCAGAAAGCTGCGGATCTCGAAAACACTCGTGGGCCGTGCCCACTTCGTGACCGCATCGATCTTCGACGGATCGACCAGGATACCGTCACGGGATACGATGTGGCCGAGGAATCTCACCTCAGAGAGCCAGAACTCGCACTTCTCCCGGTTGGCATATAGCTGGTGCTCGCGCAGTAGGGTCAGAACAGCCCTCAGATGTGCCTCATGCGCCGCCTCGTTCTGCGAATATATTAGGATGTCGTCCACGAACACCACCACAAACTGATCCAGGTACGGCGGGAAGATGCTGTTCATCAGGTCCATGAACGCTGCTGGCGCGTTCGTCAGTCCGAATGGCATCACCAGGAACTCGTAATGCCCATAGCGTGTCCGGAATGCAGTCTTTGCGACGTCCCCCTCACGGACTCGCAACTGATAATAACCGGATCGCAGATCGATCTTCGAGAAGTGAGTCGCCCCTCTCAACTGGTCAAACAAGTCATCGATCCTCGGCATCGGGTACCGGTTCTTCACCGTAACCCGGTTCAGCTTCCGGTAATCTATACACATCCGTAGCTCTCCACTCTTCTTCTTCACAAAGAGTGCTGGTGCTCCCCACGGCGATGCACTCGGACGGATAAACCCCTTCTGCTGAAGCTCCTCCAGTTGACGCTTCAGCTCAGTCAACTCTGCCGGCGCAAACCTGTAAGGCGCCATCGATATCGCCGCCGTTCCCGGCACTAGGTCAATCCCGAACTCCACCTCACGAATCGGTGGCAGCCCGCTCAACTCCTCAGGAAAGACCTCGGGGAACTCGCATACCACTCTCGGTAACTCTCGGCTCTGCACATCCGATACTTCCTTTACTGTAGACAAGCCGACAGGAGAACTCCGCTCCTACTGCCCAGAATACACGAACCTTTCGTGTTGCCTGTTGACACCGTCACTCGTCGCCTGTAACAGTCGATAATGACTTGGTACTTCGCTCGCCAATCCATTTCCAGGATCACGTCAAGGCGGTCATTTCGTGGGTATCCTTCCCACGGACACAGGTACCAGCTTAGTCGCTGCCGAACTTCATGGAACCTCGCGGTCTCACTAAGACCTCGCTCCTCCACCGTTATCATGCTTACCGACTCCGAACTCGCCCGAATCCTCGGGGTGAGGACTCGATCCAGCATCAGGGCTCTTGGGCCCTCTCTCGAACCTCCTGTACTGGTTCGCTTCTCTAACTCCGCAGGCATGACAGACCCTAGTCAACACCACCCCACCACTAACCGGCGTGTCACGACGCAGGGGTGGACTCAACGGCTCTAAACTCAGCCCCAACCTCTCAGCACAACTCAATGAACAAACGAGTGTGATAACCCGACATCCAAAGAAACTGACGCCCCAAACGGAAACCGAACACCCACTCCATTAGCCACCCTGGTAAGGTCTAGTGTAACCCTCACACGGTTCTCTAGGCATCACTTGTAACTTTCCGCAACCAAACCAGTGTTCGCTACTCGTCCCTTGCGGGAAAAGTAGTAAAGGGTATGAGCGTTATGCTCACCTCCACGGACACCCGTTCGATTATGGCATACTAGTAACGCACTAAAGACTTACCGATCTAGCCAGGGCAAACCACTACCTCAAAATCGGATGCCAAACGTCACACTGTTCACGCTAGCAACAACTTAGTACTCGCTCAAGTAAGATAAACCTCGACACTGGAAACACATCCTCGATTCAGTAATTCACTATTGTTCGCAACCTCAAAACCCCATTTACCCGATCACGTATGGAAACCTTAAGACGGGGACCACGCTCTCAACTACGCAAACACCCTTGCCCACACTATTAAAACTTCAAATGTAACAATACGTAAGCGAAACCTCAATTAAACCGCATAAACGCACACTAAAACGCGCAACGACAAACCTAACCGTACAACGAAACAACCACGAAACAATTGAAATCGGCTTACTGTACCGGGCCTGTACACGACCCCCGCCATGCCACTCTCCGGGCCGGTAACCTGGCCGGGTCGTGCCCCTTACCGGGCCGGCACCCAGGCCGTGCCGTGCCTCGCACCGGGCCGGCGTTCAATACCTGTCGGGCCCCCTTACCGGGCCAACAGCCAAACCGGTCCACTCTACCTATCGGACCAAACTAGTGACCCTGATAATATAGCGGTAATGATTTCACCCTACTTACACCCGCTATGTCTACCCTAGGGCATTCGTAACCTTCCCGGCTGATAGCGACCCGTACACAAGTACGTCGCAGACAACGACTGCCAAACACATGACACAGTTACGGTAAAACAAGACCGACCTCAAACACAAGCCAACACGGCCAAAAACAACACAATCACACGACCGCCGCTCACCGGCCAACCAAGGACGAACCTTGCCCACCGGGCCAACCAAAATCAACCATACGCCCACAGGGCCAACCAAGTCAAACACAAACGCCCACGGCGTCAAACAGAATCAAGACCAGTCCACTGGGCCAACCAAATTTTAAAACTTTCTCCACTTTATTTTTAAAGTCTCGTACTTGACATCAGGTAGTTACAACCCGGTCCAGGCGTCCCCGAACTACATTGTACCCACTTGACATCAACACCGTCACGCTCGACTACAGGGGCGCCCCTGAGTCGAGTCGCGACAGTTAAAAACATTTCACGCAGCAACACACAAACATTGTGCCAGTAACCCCGTACTGCACAAGCACATAACAAAACAGGACTCAAGTCCTAACGGGTCTACACACGAGTTCTGACTTGCGTACCCAACGTACGATGGGACTCTACCGACTCGACTCTCCCACCAAATTGACGGACAGTCCGAGGTGTGAAACCTCGAGCTCTGATACCAAGCTGTCACGCCCCAATTTCAGCGAACCGAACTCGGGACGCGAACATTTTAAAAACATAAAAGCACTTGAAACATGTTTTCATGAAACACTTTAAAATACCAATTTAGTTCATCAAAATAATAATTACAGTTTAAAACACGTCCCACCAAGTGGACAAAAGTACAAGGTATCCGTCACTAGACTCAAAAAGACAAAACCCGGACTCCGCTCCTAGCTCCACAAGCTTCGCGAGCTCACCTAGTCCGTCCCACGAACAGTACCTGTAGGAAAAGCAGCTAGGGGTGAGCGTTCGCTCACCACCACGGATAACAGATTGACTACGGCATAATTAGTAGATAAAGCCAGTAACACTAAAACCAAACCCAACACCGGGACTACAGTCCCTAACTCAAGTACTCAACTGACCCACAACCCGTCACCTTCCTCAACAGACTCGACACTCGATAAAAACAGTGTAGACCCGACACAACTATCGACGACCTCCTCAAGGACTCGAACGAAACGACACAACACCAAACAAGATCACAAAGGATCGCACACCAGCTGCTCAGTAACCAATCTCAATCAGGTCAGGGTTCGACCTATCGCAATTCCTCGACACGAAGTCGGATCAGGCTGTCGACCTTTCAAACTCGCAATTCCTCGACACTAAGTCGGATCAGGCTGTCGACCTTTAAAACTCGCAATTCATCGACACTAAGTCGGATCAGGCTGTCGACCTTTAGAACTCGCAATTCATCGACACTAAGTCGGATCAGGCTGTCGACCTTTAAAACTCGCAATTCATCGACACTAAGTCGGATCAGGCTGTCGACCTTTAGAACTCGCAATTCATCGACACTAAGTCGGATCAGGCTGTCGACCTTTAGAACTCGCAATTCATCGACACTAAGTCGGATCAGGCTGTCGACCTTTAGAACTCACCACCCCAGGTAACCACAATCACAATCACAGGCAAGTTCAATCACACAGGCACTCAAGGCCACTCAAGACACCTCAACAGTCAAGACTCGGGTTCAACAACCCCACGGCACTCACGACCACCCCAAAACATCAACAGTAAGACACGGGCACTCATGGCCACCCAAGACACCAACAATTAAATACGGGCTCTCATGGCCACCCAAACTCAACAATAAATAACGCGGGCTCTCAAGGCCACCCAAACTCAACAATAATAACGCACAACAACCTCCGGCATACTCGATGCCTCCAACAGTCCTAAGATTTCTAGTTTCACAAACAACCTCCGGGCATGGTCATATGCCTCCAGTAAATCAATTATCAACAAGTTCACAGACGACCTCCGGGCATGGTCATATGCCTCTGGTAAATCAATTAACGCTAAGTTCTCTGCCCCTACGACACTACTAAGTGTCACATGCTTTTCTCATAATCGTTATGATCCCGTATCATGCTTTTCTAATATTTGATAACCTAAATAACCCACGACACCCCGGTGTCACATGCAATTCTACAGTTAACTTTCCCTAGTCAGGGCCGAGATCCGGCTACTTTTCCCTACCTCGTATATAGATCCAAAAGCGCTCCAACAAAACCCGAAGTGGACCTAGTCACTCGCCGAGCTTTCCCTTGCCTCGGTCCGTAGCACGATCTAAAAGAACACAAATTCAAAGTACTTTTAAACTAGTACGAATAAACCGAAAATTAATAAACTTAACGCCCAAACGTAACCCCGACAAAGACGATCACTCCCAAACTTCCCAATTATTCGATATTGCCGAAAAAGGACCCGTAAGGGCCAGATTCGCCCGACATGGCAAATCTGCCCGGTTTTGGTTAATTGCCTTCCGGGGCTCCAAAAGTCCCCAATTTCGTTTCTACGGTCTTAGAATAAATCAAGGAACTCAACGCACTTGACGGAATCGAATTCCGACTTATAAATCAATTAATTAACGTTTAAAGTTTCCCAAAACCCGTTAATTACAACTTCTCCAAATTAATTCCAAATTTCGATTCGATTAGGAATAAGTGGTCCGGGGGACGTTTTAAACCACCCGAACATTAAAACCCGAGCAACCGAGCACGTGGGCCCCACCCAAGAGGCTTGGCCGAGACCCTAGGGTTTGAGGGAGGGGCTCGGCCACCAAGTGGTGGCTGCTGCCACCTCCGGCCAGCCACCACATGGCCGACCGGCCACCACCCACGGTGGCCGGAGCTCCTCCCGAGCCTCCGGTCACCGGAAAACGTGAAATTAAACCCCCAAACACCTCTAAAACGTCTCCAACACCTCCCCACCCTCTACACAACCCTAAGCCTTAGTTTATAACCAAACCCTAGCTCTTGAAAATAATCAAAACGAGAATCGGTTCGGGTATTACCGTAGAGGAGAACGAGGGGAACGGGATTGCTCTTTGCTTTGACTCGATCCAAGGGCTCGATCACAAACCCTAGCTCAACCTCCCTTCTTCTCTCTTCTTCTCCTTCTCCTTCTCTCTCTAAAACCTCTCTTCTAATTTCTAATTTAATTAAACTAACAACAAAACTAATAAAAAAACTAACACTTTCCCTTTTAAAACCCCATACTCGGCCAACCCTCTCCAACCACACCTTTTCCCTCCAAAAATACACCACCATATACTTGACAAGTGTCAAGGTGGGTCCCATACCTTTTGGAAAATATCTAGTTGATATTTTCCAATCAGATTCGCGAAAAACGGACGTTTCGGGCCCCGAACGGGCACTTTTCCCAAAAATATTTTAAACTGGATGGGCTTCAAGGAAACGGCCCAACTAAGACCGCTACGACGATGGCTAAGCTTTTCGGGTCCAACACGGTCCTCGAATGGACCAAAACGTCGCTCGGGTGACTTTTCCAGCGAAAAATCAATCTTTCCCAAAATAACCAGAAAGTTGCCCTGAGTACCCCGTAACTCATTTTAGTCGATAACGGGGTCAACTTAAGTCCGGCATGACCCTCGGGGTCAATTTAAGTTAAGTTAAGTGTCTGTCTTAAAAATTTTAAATTTTCCTGTTTTTCGCAGGTTTGACTGACGTTGACCAGAAGTGGTTATTACAATAGGTGTTTGTTGTGAGTCATAACTTATTATATTTTTTGGTTGGTAAAGGTCATAATGACCATTAACTTTTGGACTATTGTATTATTATGCTCTATATGGTGGCAGACACCATGTGCTCACTATAGTACTTTTGAGAAACCCTATGGGAATCAGATTCCCTCTTCCAAGCCAGCTTTGGGAGCTTTTGTAAGGAGTGGGTTGGGTTGAGTTGCTTTCACTGTGTATGAAACAGGTCTTCGATTAGATAATTGAAGTGAATGTTGTTCAATTATTTTTCCATTGGTTTGTGTGATTCTGTATTTACAATATTGCCTATAAAAGGTCATGTGCTTCACTTGTTAGGACCACACAAAGGTATGGACAAGAAATATGTTTTAGATGAGGAGGATGAAAGGAGGTTGCGAGAATGGGAGTCAAAAGGTTGGCATGGTTCACCTCAGTCATCTTCTGAGCACTCTGATCAATGGAACAAAACAACATCTTATGGTCCTCCTCCTCCCACACCACCATATGTGCATCCACAAGAATTGTTGTCCGATTGGGAATACCCTTATCCGGATGAAGGAGAAGCAAAATACCAGCCTCCAACTGCAGGCTATGTCCCAGATGATGACGATCAGGCATCTGATGATGAAGTTCAGAGCAAGGTAGAGCAACCACCAGTCCAACAAAGTACTACAACCAGAAGGAAATTGTTTCATCCCAAAGTGCAACCACCACAACCTTACACACAAGCTCCTCCATCATCCCCCCTCAGATCCCACAACCCGATGTCCAAGATAGTGGAGATGAAAAGGAGATTGTTTCCTCTCAAGGTAGTATGACTGCATCCAAAAGTCTATTTCGTAAACCGTCTGCGTGGTAATTTTTCTTCTAATTATATGTGCTGCAACTGAAACAACATGTACTTCATATCTATGTTATGTTATCTTGTGTTCATAATATCAATAATACACAGCATCTCTACATCAAATCTAGTTTTCCTTGAACAATTTCAATAATACACAATTTTTATTCATCCAAATTTTTTTGGAACCCAAGCTCATATCTATATCTTTTTCGGATTAGGGTTTCAAAAATAACCTGCTATATATCTACATCAGACCCATGTTCTGTTGGAATTTCACTTTTCCACACGACAACATCGAGCTACTAGCACAGGGTTTGGGAATTTCATTTGGGGATTTCATATTTCGACACAAAAAAATCGACCTACTAACAAAGGGTTTCAGATCTTACCATTGCACCTTCTTCTTTCTGCGATCTCGACCCTCTCCTTCCTACGCTGTCGACCTTCTTCATCTTCCACTTTCACGACGCTCTTCTTCGACTTCGCCTTCTGAAACAACATGAAATGGAGTTCGAATGGATGGTTTTTGTCCATATTCTACTCATTTACTGAGGGCATTCTTGTCATTAAATGGTACACGTGAGCAGCACACGCTTTTCAGCAACGGTTTCCGTCTATTTGGACGACTGATTATGGTTTCTGATAATTTAACTAACGGGACTGTGTACTATGGACGATAAGAAAGTCTATAATTGTGATTTGTACTAGGAAGTCAAACCATAGTTGTTTTCTGGTGTTATCCCAATTTGACCAAGAGTTGTCCATAGAAGATGTATGAGAGATGCAAGAAAATGACGAATTATCCATTCGAAATGAATGTTGGACATTTGGACTTGAGCCTTGCTTTGTGGAAATGAAGAACAATTCCTTTGCTTGTTTGCATTGTCCAACTCTGCCTTGATGTTTGGTTCCTCATCCGGCATGACACTTAGTCTATTTGGTTTGTCAGGCGGACATCACCTTGTTTGGTAAGTCCGATAGACAATCTAGCTAGATGGCTTTGGCTTTTGTCGCTCCCGTTTGATTTCACATCCGATTTTGATCTTTTCCGCTCTAAACACCTGCAAAATCACAACGAGAGATACTATACGTAGTACAAGATAATAATGCATTCAACTTTATTAAAATAGGTAAAAAGAAACTATAATCGTGGAATTAAATATCTAAAATAGATACTAAGATGTGTTTGCATCAGTAAACATGCTTGAATCCCCTCTATTGGTTTATTGAGGTACATCCTCTCGGGGTAGGGACAACCACCTTATTGCCCCCCCCCCCTCCTTCTTGTTCCCGTTTATTACATCAACCCTCGATGTTATGGACACTAACAATTGTCTCAACATGTGCCCACAAAATTCAACATCATTTTTCTTAGAGATTGTTGTGGTGTGGTGTGGATCTTAGAATTGGATAACCACCTAATGATGCACATAAAACTCACAACATATGTCCACAAAACTTGTAATATATAGTCAAGTGAATAGCCACCCAATAGTGATAGCCGTAAAGTAAGAAGTATATGTCCTTGGCATTGACCTAGGGATCCAAAAAGTTGATCGACATCTCATTTGGTACAATTCAAGGTTGTGACGTCCTACGTGTTTAGATCCCTTATGGACCATAAAAAAATAACGCAAACTAGACGGTAAGAGTAAAAGACTTCAGTAAGTCGGCGACCTTGAACATCGTTTGACACTTCCTTAGACTCCATCCATTCCATCCAATGAAAATCAATGCATTTATATTGAATCATCTGTAACTACTTTTTCCTCTAAGAAGCTTTTGGCAGTTAGAAGTTACATAAACCAAACATGACTTTGGTTATAACAAATCCACCCCAGAGGTTGGAATCGAGCACTCAAATTTACCTATTATCCACCTAACTAAATACTTGTACTTTTACCTGACTAAGTTGCCCACTATCCACCTCAATGTGTCTATCTCGGCTTCCATTTTTTATTCTTGGGTTGAGAATCCTTTGCGCGGACACCATTTAAATTTATTTTTTGTGAGTCTGTTTCCTCAACCAATAGACCAAAAGAGGACTAGTCATCAAAACAAAAAGTAGGTTGACACTCTTTTGATGATGATGATTACATTATGAGCAACATTTTTCGCCTCATACTGAAGCATTTTCCCCAATTCTAACAATGTGTTAAGATATGCTTGTTGGGAAATGTTGCTTGAGCTGAAAATGCTTGTTTGTGAACAAGCATTGTCTGTTTTTCTTGCCAACCGTTTAGATAACATTTGAACTTCAGCTGTACAAACTAAGTGTTTTGTTTTGGAGGAAAGGGGTGTTCGAATTCCTATTTCACAGATGTCTTGTGTGTTTTGTACTAGTTTGGGAGGATTGTCCTCACTTATTCATCCATTGTTAGAAAGTTTGGAGACTATGGTACGAAATTATAAGATGGTGGGGAATTTGCTAGATTATTCCTGGAGCTTGTTGATTTCTATCTGTGTGACGGTTTTTAGTTTCCAGACGGTCTAGGAAGGTTTGAAATAGGCTGCCCCCGATAACTATTTGGCAGATTTGGCTCCTCAAAAATGCTTTTTGTTTTTCGAAATGAGATAGAGGGTAATGAGGCCAATTTCTACATAATTCAACAGGTTACTTACGGGCTGGAGTTGGTAGAATCAGGAGAAACGACTTTTGAAATTTGAGGAGTGGCGAACAAATCTGTTAACTTTCTCTCTTTTACTTTCTTAGTTTAGTATTGATGTTTTGTTTTCCTATAAGTATTTTTGTTTTTGTTGTTAGTTGGGAGGGGTTCTAAACTCAAGTCTTGTTCTCTTCCTTGGAGAGCAAGATTTTATTAATAAAAGTGTTTTTGTTGATAAAAAAAACATATGAACTTCTAAACTCCATGTTGTTGGGAATGTCGGTATACAAAATGTTGTTTGTTGGGATACATATCAAATACAATACATACTTTCTATCTGGTGCTTGCTTACATTTCAAACAAAATACAATATGTGAGTAAGAAGATATCACCGTTGAAAGAAACATGTAAACATTACACGATTGAATTTTGTGGTTCAAATTGTTAGAGTGGAGATATGTTGCCAATACAACTCATTCAATTCAACTCTATTACTAGTTGGAGCTTCAATGAACTAGCCATCATGAAATTGATGAGCTCGTCAAAATAAACAATCAACCAAAAAAAAATCCAACTTTTGCATGCTTCATCTAGAGGTAATGTAAGATTGGTATATCTCTGTTACTAGTTGAAGGTTCTACATGTTGGGCGTCATGAAGTTGATAAGGCCTTAAAGATTTACACAAAATTAGGTGCAACAAAGCATCGATCATCAAATAGTATTTCAATTTCAGGATGATTATCATACCCAAAAAAAGAAATTTCTCAATCACATGTCATTTATCACAGTACTAAGTTATTTCAAATAAAAAAAGTGTTTATTTTTGAATTTGAAACACGGAACATGCAATGTAAATTATCAAATAAAGAGTGCAACAAACAAATAGAAGTTGTAAAAAAAGTAGTGAGCTGAGTTGAGCATGTTCTCTCTCTATGACGAAAATTGCATTTCCATGTGCAATATTCGATCTCTTGGTCATAGAGATGTTGTCGACACTGTTCAACGCATGCCAATTTCAGTTAGTAGGAGACCAAAGCAGAGTTTGGTTGTCATACAAAGGTGGGCTGAGGGGAGAGTAATGGTGAAGCACTCATCGATGCTCCTATGAACGAGGTTCATGGAGGACCTAGTGGTAGTACTGGTCGTAGGGCAAGTCGCTTACTATCATTATGAAATTGTGGTTCAATGTGAAAAGTGTCGTGAATCTGTGCATTGTTCCCCGGTTGTAGAAGTCAAGCTGCCAGAGAATTGTGGGCCGACTTCTTTGAACGTCGGCGAGAGTCAATCTCATTCAAAAATTGCGTTGGCAGATTCGCTTGTTCCTGAAATCTTGGGGACGAATTGTCTTGTTACGAGTCCTCGTATCATATTGGCTTATGATTTGCGTACATGGCCTGCGGTGGAAGCCCATCTTGAGAAGGTTGATTTAGAACATGCTTATGCGCACGGAACCATGGTATTACATGATTCCATGCCCGACAAAATACCCTTATAATCGTGTTACGTAGGCCAGTTGGGTGCTAGTTCCAACTCAATTGTAGTGATGCCTAAAGCGAACATCTTTATTTATAAAAAAAAGTCGGTACTACAATTTTATTGATATAATATGTAAAATACGTAAATGAGAGGACATAATAAACCTTACTTCACATATTAAATCTAAATACATTAATACAATTAAAATAAAAAAATGTCCATTCTTCTACTATTCTTCGAAGTCTTCCTTCTTTCATAATGAATCCCGTTTCATTATGTCGATCAATTCTCTCCTTTCAGTATAACTCGATTCATACTTTCTGCTAGACATTGATATAAAAAATTGTACAAGAACTTTAGTTATTTTGATAGAACCTGATACGTAAGAAATTTGAAATGTTTCCATAACACCTAAGCTTTTACACTTTGTATTTTTCTTCTTCTTCTTGTAAAATTAATATCAGAATCGATGTTAGAAAACAAGTTAGAAAAATCACGTAATTATAATTGGAAATGATTCTACAGTAACTTCAAGTTATGAAAAATTATAACTAAATAACTATACAATTTCTAGAAAATACTCAATTTCTCACGAACATCTAAAATTCTAATGTAATTTAAAAAATTCAACTAAAAATAAAATGTAGAAAGAACAATGTGACAGGCTTGGATTGTTTGGGGAAATGTTATGGTCTGGTGGGGTCTTGTGTGGGTGGTTCCTAATTCAGTCAAGATGCTATTCACAGCTTGGCCAAGCTTGGTCTAGACTATACACAGGAAAAGCTGGCTCAAAATAATTCATATAGTGTATTGGCAGTTATGGCTTGCTAGGAACAATGAGGTATTCAATAATGTCCATACAAGTGTTGAGGAGATCTTTCAGAAGATTCTAAATCAATCTTACAGTTGGGAGTGGGCAAAATTCAGAAATTTTGGAGGTTTTTTTCTCTATAAATATGTAGCTTTAATCTCTTAGATCTTGCATTGCTTGGAGAGGTACTCTGGTGAGATCCTCAGTTCTTCATTATCCTCTGCCTGTCCTTAAAAGCTTCATTACACTCCTTATGTTCTTTCTGAGCTTGTTTACTTGTGCTACAAGCAATCTTCTGTTTTCCTTTTCTCCTTGCCTTTGAGGGTGGATTGGGGTGGTGGTTGGATAGGGTGGGGCTCTTGAGTCGAGTGCTTTATTTTTTGTAAGGTTTTTTTTTCTGCTTCTACCTCTTGCTCTTTTGTTGAGGTAGCATGGTGTCTTCTTGGGGTTCGTTGGTTGGTGTTTCCTTTTGGTGTGTGGGCTCTCTGATTATTTTTGGTGAGGAGAGTTCTCCTTTGGATGTCTTTCCTGTTTCTTGCAGGTTTGTGCTTTATTGGCTATTGGTTTGTTGGAATTATTGTGATCTGCTCTGCAATAAAGTCTCTTAAAGTCTCTTGAAGATGATCAAAGTCTGCTCGGCTTTGAAGCCACTGAAGATCATCAATGCCAAAGTCTAAGCCACTTTATCCTTGTCTTAAAGTAGGGGAAGTTAATTAGTATCCAAGATGTGTTATCCATATCGTCCTGGCTCTACAGCTCCTATTTTACAACTCCTTCCAATTGCATCCATTAACTGATCGGATCTCTCTCATGTTTGTAATTCAACTAGGAGTGTGGGAGTGAGGGTGTGTTTGTTTGGTTATTTGACTGTCTTAGAGTTGGTTTGTCTGTTGAGTGGACTACTTTTTTTTATCAGCAAGAAAAATTTAAATTAAATGCTCTATGAAGTATAAAGCAAGTGATGAAAGTAATACAAAGAACTGAGCATTCCCGAGGGAACCTCTAACCACAAACCTCAACAACCTGAGGAACAGAATAACCAAACTACAACCTCAACATCCTGAGGAACTGAACACCCAAACTACAACTGAAAGGAATACAACTTGAAACAACCCACACACAACAAAAGTACAACCAAGAAACACCAGAACAGACTCACAAACAACTAAAATCAAAGCAGGATAACAACCACCAAGAAGCACAAAGGGGAGAGTCTTCCAACAACAAGCCAAGAACCAGTCGAAAACTAAAACCCAACCTTGAAAGAGTAGAGCAACTCCCTGCTCAAAAGAACTGTCATCCCTCAGAAGAGAAGATGGCAGCCTCTATAAAACCGGCGGCCAACCACGCTATCGGCTGGAGAAAACCTTAATTAACCTAAAAACCCTAGCACATAACATCCGAAGAGGACAAACATTGTCCATGAACCTCGCCGGCGGCCAACACCAAGGCCGACGAGTCCGATCCAAACCGGATCGAGATGAAGTGGAGCCTTGAAGCATAGGGTTGCAAGGAAAAAAAGGGGGGGGAGGGGAGAAGACTAAACAGACAAGGGAAGGGAAATAGCTTACCTCAGCCGAGCCTACCGAACCTCCGACGTCCGAAAGGAAAAACGCTCCCGGTCCTCTAAACGAGACTGGCCTACCCCGAGAATCGTCCAAAATGGTGAGAACCTGGTATTTCTACCGGGAACGAGGGTGTAGCGGAGCTCAGAAGCCGAGGAACGAACCGAGAACGGCGAAGCTGTGGAGACCGTAGATCTGGCTCGGAGAAGCCCAGATCTAGCAGGGAGAAGGAAAGGGAGGTTTAGACCACCACGATTGAGAGATGCCTGGATCTGAACCGCAACTATCCACACCCGAAGCGGCATAGAAGGTGTCCCACACCCGGATCTGAAGAAGATGCCTCTGTCGAAGAAGAAAAAAACCACCTGAGCTTCGCCGGAGGGAGGAAAACAAGGAAAAAGGGACGGCTACGTGAGAAAAGGCCAGATCCGCGACGATCCTCTCCAGGGACGAAGAGGAAGGTCGACCCACGACCAGATCTGACCTATTCCGGCACCGGGGGCAACAGGGGAAAACGGGAAAGTAGCACGGAGGGGAGAAGGAGTGACAGAGGAGGGCGACGAGGTGAGGTTCACCGCAGTGACCTCCAAGGAGGAGGAGATCACCGGCGGTGTGCAAGGGAGGAGGAGCGGCGAGCCTGAGCAGTAGGGTTTCGAACGTCTAGAGAGAAGGCTGACCTCGATTCTCGGTTGGTTTTTTTGTTGTTGTTTCGTGTGTGACAAGCTACGAGTTTAGGGGTGGCTATTCTTCTTGGTTTTTCTTACTTGTGCTTGAAGTTAAGTGTGTGTGTGGTTTGGTTGGTTTATGTTGGGTATTTGATGTCCATCCTTTTGTTTTTTTTTGGAACTTTGTAATCTCCTCTTTCACCTCGTGAGAGGCTTAATTTAAATTCGTTTGCTGATAAAAAAAAACAACAGGGGCCGGTGTAGAGAGGATCATTGGTGCCATCACTCAAGAATGGTGCAGAGAGGACCATTGGTGGTGCAGGCGGCGATGGGACCATTGGTACCACAAACTATCTAAGATAAATGCCAAGATAAACCCCGCGATACTATCTCCGTAGGCGGAGCTTGGCGACTCCGGGTTATTGAAAGCAGCAAATATGCATATGCAGACTCGACTAGACAAAAATTCTCGTGCAAATGCACGAGCAAATCAAAGACCAAAAAATCAAGACTCAAAGAAGGTGTGTGCTTACAATTGGATTTTATCGGCAATTTGACCTAGAGCATGCATAAGGAATAAGATTTCTCATCATTCTTTTCTACTTTACACCAACCAACTTTTACATGTTGTAGATTAAGAGAGTATGTGTAGTGGTTTACAAGATGAAGTGCAATAACTAGAAAGATTTCAAGCCTAAATATTGTCATTTAGCCCTTTGCTCTCTCGATTCTACATACCATAATACTAATCAAGAGCATAACGTAATCTCATTCACAAATCTTATGAGTGGACGTTGTCATGCAATTACGTTGCCTTGGGACTACGCGAATGATAAACTCATCTAGTTCTTTTACGAGTCAAGTGGTAGATCAAAGTTTTGCTTGGTTTTTTTCGATTATGTGTAGAAACTTTGGATCATTAAGATAGGCTGGGGGGTTCACCTTTTATTACGCTATGATTAACTCGGGACATGAGGGTCTCACTCTGCATAGCGATCCGCCATAGCCCCTCAAGCCTTTGTTAATACACAGATTTTATTGGATCCCCTTTCCCCGGGACCTATACTTAATTCCCCGTGCATAGTGTGTGTGATTTTGAAAAATTGGTACCACAAACGCACAATGGGGCTAACCACTTGAACTCGACTAGATTTCCAATTTACCGAAACACATAGTTCGATCCCAAGACATCAAGCATGTGGGCTCAACCTCCTCTACATGCAACAAGTGAAATAAGACTAGTATCCCTTAACTAGGGCCACTATATGCAGAAATCAAGAGAGAATCAGGCCGGTGACAATAAAAAGAATTGAAACTTAACCACACCTAACATTTGGTGTGACCGCCTTTTCGTGTTAAGGCATCTAGCATCACAAAATCATCATGAACCCAATAAGCAATATAGCACAAACACAAAATACAGCTCATTAATACTACCAACAGTAAATCATCCAAACATTCCTAAAAAATCCTCAATGATGAAAATCTACTCCCGACTTGCTCAAGTTGTCCTAAATTGCACATCCAAGGTTTACACACAAAATAAAGACCCAATTTTTTTAAACCAAAAATGCATGAAGCACAGCATAGAATGCAAACATATAAATGCAAAGCATCCCACCCCACACTTTAAACCTAAGCACTGTCGCCAGTGTGACTCTAAACACATATTTAAAAATATTTACACATGCACCCGATAGATGATAACAATAAACACCCCACACTCAAAATCAGGCAACATACAAGTCAAGAAATCCTATATGCATAGTCTATCAGCACAACAATTCGGGTGCTCAGCACCCCCAGATAGCATATATGAGATATAATAGCGGTAAACAATATAAAACAAGAAGGGAGGAGATACTGCCCCTCGAAGAACCGCTACTCGACTTGTAAGCCGTTGTGGGAGTCCTAACGTGCATGGATGGATGGAAAGCTCGTCGCCCGAGTGAACTTCTCAGAAGCTCGGCGCCATGGCATGTGACTAAACCGCTCCTACTTTCCATCCATTGTTGGGGTGCCTCCCAACTAGCGCATTTGTTTAACGTCGTTAGCTCGACTCGAAAGCGGCTCAATCAGGAGGCCTCCCAAGAACCTCATACTTCCATTGCGTCCTCCTCTTCAAGTATGGATGTGCAAGCGGGAGAAGGAGCACAATGTAGCAATTGAACCTCTTCCTTGAGTTCTGCACAAACTCCAAACTCAAGGCCAATCTCATCAAGCTTGCTTTAACAGAATAATCATGATCAAAATCATCTTTGCATAGCTTGGGAGGGATAAGAATCCCATGAATCGGAAAATGCACATGCCCAAAAGGGTTAGTAGCATCAACCGAAATAGAATAATAACTCACAAACGGGGAATGAGAACTAGCAAATGAATCAAAAACTTTATGTTCAACATTAAATTTATAAATCAACGGTATAGGTTGAACATAAAGAATTGATTTGCTAGAATCTAAAAATGAATCTCCCACACTAAATGAAATTTCGACATCATGCTCGATGTCTAGCAAAATAAAATCAATAGGAGATTCAAACATAACCCCTCTCTTGAGAGCATCTTCCATAGTACTCCTTGGATATCTAATTGATTTGTCAGCCAACTCTATGGATACTATGGGAAGATTTGGCTCAACAAGAGTTTGTGAACTATTTTCTGAAACTATACACTCAGTATTTACATCTATATAATCCAATGCATCAAAACTACATGGAGAATCAATTGGCATAATAGAAGAGGGATAAGAACTTGATACCTCACATTCCGCACTTACCTCTAAACTCATGGTTGAATCACAAGTTTCCTCTTCTGTTATGTCACATAAGTGCTCGGAATGATCATCATCAATGTGGACTGCTTGATCATCAAAGTTTGTCTCATTAATCAATTGCACGAGATCAAACATTTGACTTGAAAGCTCTTTCATCATGGATGTTTGTTCCTCTTGTTTCCTCAACATTCGCGTCATCATGTCATCCATCTCATCACGTCGATTATCCTCCTCGTCAAGTTGATTAAGGTAAGCGAGACAAACTTCACGAAGTGATGACTCCTCGTCATTAGGTAATTGCGGTTCAAATTGATAACCTTGATCAAAAGTGGAAGCGTCCTCCTAATTTTGATTCTAGGCATTTGAATGCACAAGAACCTCGCAATTGTAAAACAAATGATCATTAGCACCACATATATCACAATACCCTCTATTAGGGAACCAATTCTCCATAAAAGTTACGATGCAAAGAATCAACTAGAAAATATATACAAGAATGAAACAGACGTAGCACAAACTATATAGCAAGGGTCGCCTAATTGCTCCCCGGCAACGGCGCCATAAAACTTGACGCCTTGCGGGTTTTAATCGCAAACTTGAGCACGGCAAGTGCACCGGCCGTCAAGTAGTAATCGGATTTGAAGTCCGGAATATCGAGCCCAAAGGAGCAATAGACAATCACTCATTATTCAAAGCTTGTAGCTAAACTGTTTCGGTATAAATCGAGTTTTTATGTTTTGAAAATAAACCTATAACGACTAAAAAGAAAATACAGAATTTAACAGAGAGATTTCTTATCTTAAATCAAGTGAAGAGAGATCAAGGGCATGGGTTCATCGAGTTCATTCCATAAAATTGAACACGTTCGATTGTAGCGATGTCGATTTATTTTAGAGGCAACGAGTTGTCTCGAATCTAGTCCTAACTTCTTTCGAACGATTCAGACCCTAATAAAATCTAACCACCGAGTTCTTTCGAATCACGATGTAGGAAGACCCAAAGCGTTAAGCTCTATGACAACTTCTAACTTTCGACCAACCAAGTCTATAGTTATTGCAATTGTATTAACCCCGCTAGTTCTAGCTAGGGTTTAAATCCAATTTACGATCGATTTTTGACTTAATTAGAATTCTCCTCTTTCGAGCGACGAATCCTAATTCGAAACAATTACCAAGCCTACACGGGAGGTAAAACATTAAGCACAAATCAATCATAGACACTAATACAAATCAACAACACCACAATCGAAGCATTCAAAATATAGAAATCCCTACTCTAATCCACCATAGCCCTAGAAATTGGGGGTTTAGTTGTTCATGGTGAGAAAATGCAAGAATGAAAAGAAACAAACAATTAAACTCATAATCAAGATGAAAGTAGAGATACAATCACCGAATTAGTTGTCTAAGGTTGCTCTTCTTCTTCTTCTTCTTCTTCTTCTTCTTCTTCTTCTTCTTCTTCTTCTTCTTCTTCTTCTTCTTCTTCTTCTTCTTCTTCTTCTTCTTCTTCTTCTTCTTCTTCTTCTTCTTCTTCTATCTCTCTCCTTGATGCTCTTGAAAATCCACCAAAAGAAACCCACTTGTGTAGCCAACAATGGAGTTTGTCTCCAAAAATCAACACCCAAATAAATCGCAAATGATTCTCTTTCCACCAAAATTTTGATTCTCCACAAATAATCCAAACTAATAAACTCACAATTTAATTCTATATAAAAAAAGAAAACAAAAATGTACAGGACTCTCTCCTTTTCTTCGTGTTCTCTGCTCTGTTCGAAAAAATGGAGAAGATGTCTCCCTCTAGGTTGCGGCGCAGCAAAGTATAAAGTAGGGTTGAGCTTCTGCCCTACGTGTCAGCAGAGGAGTGGAGGAGCTGAGAGGGACACGTGGCGTTATGAGGAGGGGCTGGCGGCTGGGATGGCCAGGTGGCGGCGCCTGGGACGGACATGTGTCGGTATGAGAGGGGCTGCAGGTGAAGCGGGGCCAGCGAGTGACACGTGGCGGCTGATGGGAGGCTGGCGGCTGGCTGGGACGCGTGGCAGCTGGGTGACGCGCCACGCGCGCGGAGATGGGCCTGGATTGCCACGTGCCAGGCGCAGGTAAGGTTGGCGGCGGCGCCACGTGGCTGCTTCTGATGGCCTCTTCCCTTTTTGTTCCTTTTTCGCTATTTTGCTCGCTCCGGCTTTGTTTGAACTCCGATTGATCTCGTTCTTGCACCAAAAAATTCCACTTTTCAAGACCTACAAAACAAGACCAATCATGAATATATTTCAGAACGAACAAAATCGACCCTTTGACGGTCCACAAGCACGAAAACACCCTAAATGCATCTAAAATCCATCGGAACACCGAACATATCGGTAAATCAGTTATTCATGCTAAATCTAAATATATGATAGAAAATCGGGACCAAAAGCCTATATAACTCGATATAAAGTGGCTCTTTTATGTGTTAAAATGCACCCGCATCAGGTGTGCAAGGGAGGAGGAGTGGCGGGCCTGAGCAGTAGGGTTTCGAACGTCTAGAGAGAAGGCTGACCTCGATTCTCGGTTGTTTTTTTTTGTTGTTGTTTCGTGTGTGACAAGCTACGAGTTTAGGGGTGGCTATTTTTCTTGGTTTTTCTTACTTGTGCTTGAAGTTAAGTGTGTGTGTGGTTTGGTTGGTTTATGTTGGGTATTTGATGTCCATCCTTTTGTTTTTTTTTTTGGAACTTTGTAATCTCCTCTTTCACCTCGTGAGAGGCTTAATTTAAATTCGTTTTGCTGATAAAAATAACAACAGGGGCCGGTGTAGAGAGGATCATTGGTGCCATCACTCAAGAATGGTGCAGAGAGGACCATTGGTGGTGCAGGCGGCGATGGGATAACAACAATGGCTGATGGTGCTTTGGTTACAGAGGGAGTAGACATCGTAGGCCAATCTAAGATTTTTTTCGGGAGAGGTACACGAAAAGCGTGAGAGAGAGAGGGATATCCCTAGAGAGAGGATTCTAAGTCAAAAAGTTTACAATACGAACTTAATTGCTAATATTACATACGAGAAACAAATAGAAATAAAATGACACGGTTCTAAATTTCGAATCATGAATAATATGCATTTCAATAGGCCTTATTCTAAATATCTATAGCACTTTGTCGACACTTAATAGAACATTTAAGCAATAGATTTTGTAGCGACGGATCAAATTTAAATAACGAAAATGGTATAAACATTACAGCATTTCATGATGCAGATTGTAAGAAACAGTAGAATATGGGACAGACAGCATGGGAAGGGGAAGGCCTTAGCTAGCTAGCAAAGATGCGTAGCATTCAAGTAACAATAATAATAAGGGAAAATTTCATTTTACCACCCTGTCAAACATTTAATTTCAGTTTAATACACTGGCATAAATTTTTATCACTTTCATACCCTAACCAAACTTTTAATTTCACTTTCATACCCAGCCGGGTAAAATGTCCAAAATACCCCTAACTATTACTCAAATTTTCAAACTCATGCCATTGGGTCAGAATTTGAAAATAAGTAAAATGACGATAATACCCTTCCTTGTTAGGGTGTTAAACTGAAAATTTCATTATTTTTAAAATAAAATCAGTTTTTTTTATAAATTCAATTTTTATTTATGAAAATTATTTTTATTTTCAAAAATTCAGATTTTAATTTTAAAAATATATAAAAATCAGTTTTTTTATTTTGAAATATTTTTTTATGAAAAACAGTTTTATTCCAAAAATCATTTTTATTTATATAAAAAAATTTAATTAATAATTTTTTATTCTTTACCCTTCTCTCTCCTCAACTTCGTTTCTCTCTCCTCCATTTTCAATCTCTCTCACCTCCACTCTCAGATCTGTAGGGTATTGGGTATTCAATCCTCCATTTCCTTCATTTTCACGCCAGCCAAACAAGCAACTCCACCCAAACAATCAAACACCCAACCAAACAAGCAACTCCACCCAAACAATCAAACACCCAACCAAACAAGCAACTCCACGGTCTCTATCTCAACATCATATTCAACTGAACAGTAGGGTATTGGGTATTGATGGTTTCTGGTGCGAGAAAGAAGAGGAAGTACACTAGGGTTAAGAATCGAAGTGGAATTAAGAGGAAGGCGAGATCTGGAAAGGAACGAAACGATCCGTTTGGGGACTCGGTTGTGACCTTGCAATTGTTACCGGAGAAGACGGAGTCCAAAGAGAAACCGGAATCACGATTTCTGCGTGACCTTAACATCGCGATAATCTCGGATTGAATACCCAATACCCTATAGATCTGAGAGTGGAGGTGAGAGAGGATTGAAAATGGAGGAGAGAGAGAGACGAAGTTGAGGAGAGAGAAGGGTAAAGAAAAAAAATTATTAATTAATTTTTTTTATATAAATAAAAATGATTTTTGGAATAAAACTGTTTTTCATAAAAAAAATATTTATAAAAAAAACTGATTTATATATATTTTTTAAATTAAAATATGAATTTTTGAAAATAAAAATAATTTTCATAAATAAAAATTGAATTTATAAAAAAAGACTGATTTTATTTTAAAAATAATGGAATTTTCAGTTTAACACCCTAACAAGGAAGGGTATTATCGTCATTTCACTTATTTTCAAATTCTGACCCAATGGCATGAGTTTGAAAGTGAAATTAAAAGTTTGGTTAGGGTATGAAAGTGATAAAAATTTATGTCAGGGTATCAAACTGAAATTAAATGTTTGATAGGGTGGTAAAATGAAATTTTCCCTAATAATAATCATGTTCAGTTCCTCTTCTATACTATGTTTTTCTCTCTCTTTCTATATGTTGTTTCCCCCAAAACGGTAATCGGTGCATGCACAACCTTTACATCTCTATCTCAATGGATATTTCTCATAAAAATAAAAATAAAGGTCAAATAGTTCAAGACATAGTTTATAATGTTTTAATTATAGCATTGTTATCGTTAAACTGAATATGGGATATATTATGGTTAGTCTAATAAATTATCACAATGACGACCTAAACACAAAATAATACGATCAATCAAGATGGAGTAAACTATTTGTAGATATGATGAGAGTCAAAATAGTTGTCATGTAATTATGGAATGGCATGTTTGGGGGAAATCTTGACCAATAAGTATGTTGGCATGCATTGCAATGAGAAGGTTGATAAATGAACATCAAACTCAATTGTGTATGGCAATCAAAAGTGTAAGAAATAAGCTACCGAGTCAAAAGAAAGAAGGAGAGGATGCATCATCAACACAAAAAAAAATACATGAGTAATTATTGATATTTAGTAGTAGTAATTAATTAAAAGTAGAAGAAAGTTAAGTTATGATCAAAGAAAATGGTTTTCAGTGAAGAGGGCCAATGAGGGGTGGGGTTGGGAAGGCGTGCGCCAACTCTGCTTATGATGGAATGTAAGAGCATGTCAACCAAAAGCACAACAAAACCAGCCTATCCCTTCATTGTTTCCATATCTTTGGACCCAACAAATGCAATCCTCTTAAACACATCCCAGTAATAGGACATATTATACTCCAACTTAATGAGAATTTGATGTTCTTGACTTTATTATGTTTGGATTGAATATACTAGTTTTGAGTAGATTAAAAATCTTTAAGAGCATCCACAGTCATCTCGTCGGCTGTCGGCGAGATGACATGAAATATAATATTTAAAGTATCTCGCCAGCTCACCGCCAGCGACATCTGCAGTGGGTTACTGTTGCTGGCGAGGAGCCGCCGGCGAGAAGGAGGAAAAAGCAAATAAAAAAAGTAAAAAAAATTTGCAACATAAACCCACAACTTTATTATAATTATACATATACCACACATACGATAATTAAAACAAACTTAAACGATAACTATACTTATAATTAGCACGCAGATGGTAAGTTAATACATAATTAAACGATATCTAATTTTATGACACGATCACGATCTACAGCTCGTGAACGTACTGCAGGAATTTGTGATGGTCTCGAACGATCTCCCACAGAAACATCTTCGTGAAATGGGTGCCATAGTCCCTGTAGTGGGCAACGGCTGCTTGAGAGCGAAAGTAAGTCTCGGTACTTCCCGGCGGGGCGTTATGAACTTCTACACGGTAGCACAGTTCATACCGGTAGATTTTCTGGGCGAGATCTTGCCAGTGGTCTCGACACTGTTTATGGGTTCTCGGCGGGGAGTTGGCCGGAGCACCGTGGACAAAATTGGCATAGACTACCGGCCAGTACCTATGATTTGGGCCCGGCCGGGCGTCCTGCAGCCAACATAGGACCAACACCATCTCTTCCTCGTTGGTCCACGGGTATGAGCCTACACCGGCCATTGGTGCTTCGAAGAAAGGGAGGAAAAATGGAAGAACAAAAGTTTGGGAGATAGAGAGAGAATTGGAGAAGAGGTGTGAAGAATGAAGGAGGAGAAGGGTGGTATTTATAGGCCAAAACCGCCGGCCACAAGGGGGCATTTTGGTCATTTTGTGGTGGTGGTGGCAATAATGGCACACATCCCAATAATGGACAACTCATAATGTAAAAAAAAAATTCTTCTTTGACCAAATTCAAACAATTCATTAAAGTAAAACAATTACCAAAACATGAAACTTAAAAAACATTCATTAAAGGAAATTAGAATTACAACTTAAAAAAAACAAGTACGGTAAGCTTAAAAAAAAACAAGTCACTGGGTCATCAGATTGCGCAAAATCTTAAGCTGCGTCATGTGGGCCTCTAGCTGCTCGGGGTCCATGCCCGAAGTGTCGGTTCTTTTAGCTTCGACCCACTGCTGGTATGCCATCAGCTTCAGCTGCGCAGCCTTCTCAATGGTCCTGGCTTGGCTTGCTTCTTTGGCCGCTATATGGGCCCTCTCGACACGATCAACAACCGCTTCCTTAGATGATGATGTCGAGCCCTTTCCTCCTCGCCTTGCAGCCTTGGCAGCCTTGCAGCCCATATGCCTCTTGTACTGGGGTTGACCTTCCGTATTAGCACCCGTCGTCTGCTGACTGTCCTCAACGCCCGACGTGTCTTCCCGAGTGCGCTTCCCCGAGTTGGTAGAATCTTCGACATCGAACGCTGTAATCAGTGTCGGTACAACGGGGTCGTCAACGGAAAAGAAAGCCGAATTCCACTTCTGCTCACCTTTCACAAGATCCCACTAGTGTTTCCATGTGAATGGATGGTTACAAGACTGGAGGTATTGCTCCTCGGTCAACCTCATGACGTCTGCATCACCACGGCCGCTCCTGTGGTCCCTGTAGTTCCTCACAAACAGCCCTTGGAAGAACGTCACTCGGGTATTTGTGTGCTTCCAGTGGTCTTTGCACTGCTTAGCCGTCCTCAGCGGGTCATCCGGGCCCCGAGTAGAAGCCAGTTCCTCGGCGATGGCCCCCCAGTACTTCAGGTTGTGCTTCTGGTTGCCGTGAACTGAGTCGTACGAGTTGTGCATCCAAGCTCGAACTAACCTGCAGTCCTCCTCGACGGTCCACAAGACACGCTTTGCTTTGGCCTTTGCCGGACGGACTTCGACGTGCTCGGTAGTAGGTGGAGAGGATTGGACGGCCGGGTTGGGGGACAAAAGTGGGTCCAAGAACTCTTGGGACAATGTTTCATCCGTGACCGCCCTATAGATGGTTGCCCACTCGTTGAGATCGAAAGAAGCCATACCTAAAATTCAAAACTAAGAAGTGTAGTAGAAGGAGAAACTAATTGAGTGTGTGTGAAAAATGTGTTTGGGGGGTGTTATTTATATGGGAAAAGTGCAAATTGGTATAAATGTTGCTGCCAGCGAGGAGGACACATGTCGCCAGCGAGTGGGTCGCCAACGGCCGGCGCGCCGCCCGAGACAGACCAGGTCAAACTCGCCAGCGAGATCTGCTGGCGAGTTCGCCAACGTCTATCTTTCTCGCCGGCAGCCATCTCGCCTCCTCCTCGCCTGCTCCCCGCCTCCTCCTCGCTGGCGACTTCTCCTCGCCAGCAGCTTATCGCCCACGACTGCGGGTGCTCTAAGGAGATCAAATCAAGACGAGTATGTTTTTTTCAATATGTGTATTTATATAAAAAAACATATTTAAATGTATTGTATTCTAGATTGAGAATGAATTTACAATCATGTACTTTAAATCGTATCAGTTCACTTAAATGGATGATTTTTTTTGTTTTGTTTCGATTTATCTGAATGTTTAACTTCTGTTTATGCAAATTATGCAAAAGTAGGTCGAGCCCCTTTATTTGGACCTACTAACCAGTTACGAAATAGCATTAGATTTAGGGACAAAAATGATGAGGTATATTTCGTCACTAAAGCTAAACTTATAATAAATTAAAGAAAATAACAAATTGATTGGGATGAATTTATGTAATTTAAAATATAAAATAGTGAATTGGTAATATTTTATAATAAAAGTTAATGTCGAGTCTGAGACACTAAAACTCTCTTTGAGTTTTATGGGGTTTTCTTTTTCTTTTCGTCGTCGTACCTAACCATCATGGCATCTCCGCCCTATGTTACCGTCATCCTCATTGCACCAAATGCCTCCTACCAACTTCCATCCAAGCGGAGCGCCTCCTCCCCCGTCCCATCTGTGTTCTTCTTTCAAGTCTCATCACCCTTGCCGCTTCAACATGCCTCGTTGCCTTCACCACGTCCGAGTAGTGTCGTCGCTCTCGTCACTTCACGGGGTCCGCTATAGGCCAACACCATGCGCGAGTCTCCGCCACAGTCCTTTTATGGAGCCACTCGGGGTCAGAGGCATCCCTCTCGCGCCATGCAGATCCGGCTCTATGCCGACAACAACTTGCAGCACCACAACCTACGAGTGGAATGGTCTTCATTCATCGGGGCACTCCGTCCCTACCTCAAGCTGTCTCCCAACCAAGACCACCTCTCTTAGCCGCCCTCCCGGACGGGACTGGAAGATATCTAGGGCCATTTCAGAGCATTCGCCTAAGAGGACGAGGTGGTGCTCGTCCCGACAGAGTCTTTCTCAACAACGTCGGAGGGGTGCTACCGCTACGCAATGTCTGGATGGATTATGAGCGACATAGCATGCAACCAACGGACCCTCTGTGGGGTCATAATACAAAATTGGAAGGTCTAGGGCTTGGAGGTCGAATGCCTTTCCAAGAAGGTCATGTCGTTCTACTTTTCGAGTAGTATCATCATGGCCGTAGGGATTCAGCGGCTACCCACTGATATAGGTACCCTTCCTCCCTTGCATACAGTCGATGTCATCCCTTTTCAGTTCATGGAGATTTGGGTTCAAGCGAACAATATCCCGGGGATGCTCGTACGGTTCATATTTGATCCCTTTTAGCCAACACTCTAGGTACCGAGGTGCTCAGCCTAGACATTGATAATACTTTACACTGGAAGATCCGCTTCCTTTTCCCCGATCATTTGGAGCCCACGATCATTGCCCTCTAATATGAACACTTACTTGGGTTCTATGCTTAGTGTGGGAGGCTTAACCACCGGATCAGGACATGCCAAGCTTGTCTTTCGAGAGTGGGTCAAGAGGAGGCCCGATTCGATGACTCTCTCACGATCCCGATGGGCATGGATACAGAGCAGTTTCTCTGATCAACTTAAGGGGGCACCACAAGAACAGAGGGTACTACCAATTGAAGAGCTCTTAACCTCACTCACTTTGGATGCACATGACGACAACGAGAGGGAACAAATTACTCATGCTCTTCCCCGAGTTTTACAACGCTTCTCCCTCCAGAGACTAGGGGCATCCCGAGGGGATGGCTCCAAGATTTCAGTGGGCGCATCTCGGATCGAAAGATGGGACAAACGAGATCACAAAGACATGTGATCTGGCTAACGAGGCCTAGGTAGTAGGAACGGTTGTGCAGGTGGGACAACATCCCTACAACATGAAGAGCCCTACATATTAACTATCACCTTCTCCAAAGCACCCAATGGTGGACACCGAGAATTCTCACTGGGTGGAAAAGAAGAAAGAAACTCGAGAGCAACAAGGCGGCTTGCGCCCTAAAAAGCCCAATGGATGGAAGCCGAAGGGGCGAGACAAGACAAGAAAATTCTACACATGCACAAGAAAGTTCAAGAGGGCACTCGACCTATCAGCCATCACTACCATGCCCCACCAACTACTGGACGAAAGGGCAGACGACTTCCAATAGGTGAGGACTGCCAAGCAGCCCTGCTAGGAGTTGGCCCCAAGACGTGGTGATAGGTCCTTGGTGGCCTACACCCCATGAATTGGGTCCGAGCCCCACTGGGCTCTTTTGGATTAGCGAGGGAACACGCCCGTGTTATCTTTGCTTTTTTTTATAAGCACTGAAAATTTTATTAGAAAGAGCACACTTTCCAAGGAAGAAAGAGGCGAAAAGACCATCACGGTCTGAAACAACGATCACAAAAAGTTCCAACAAAGGAGAAATAAATACGGGACACATCCGGACAAAACAAAGGGAAAAAACAGAGAAACTTAAAAAACCCACAAGAACGACCAAACCAATAAACAATCCTTCAAAGGACTTATATAGGCAACCTATCCGGACTGATGAACAGTACCTTAGGGTGTGACACGAGTGATCCTTTGGTCCCAAAAGGATTGAGCTATTCGCGCCCCTCCACTCAAAAATAGATCGGCCCCACAAAAGTCCCCTCGGATGAGTACTCACCAGAACCCCGTGTTATCTTTATTTTAGTTGGTCTTTAAATCTCTGTTGGTTATTCTATTTCAGAATTTATTTTCTTAGCTAACAAGATGCTAGATTGTTTGTTTGTTTGTCGTCTAAGGTACAAATTAAACGTTTCCTATAGATCCAAGAGCACCAAAAAACCCACGAGTGTCTTCGGCACATTCTGGAACCCAAACTCTATAACTTACATTATGTTATTTTTGTTCGGTACAATTAATAGAAATCTTTCAACCCTTGTTTCAAACAAAATAATGAAGTATAATGGCATCAGATACATATAATATTTTATTTATAGAAGGTCTGACATACTAAGATAACCAACCAATTGGTTTGGTTTGCTTGTTATTAATAGAATATGTACTATATCTTGGTAATAACTACAAATAACCGTTGCAAGGATTTGGAATCCTTGATTATAGCAAGTAATTATGTATAGGATTTGTAATCCCATGTAATTAGGTAACTGATTAGGTAGGTGTTATCAGTATATATTGGACAATTGTAATTGTGAGAATTCAAGGAATTATAATCATCCTTTATGGTATCAGAGCCCATCGTGGCCTTTCCTCTCTTCTGTAGCAATATTTCTCTCTTCTTCTGCAACAATCATCTCTTTTTTTCCTTGTTCTTCCTAATTTCTCTTTGCTTACACCATGAGTGAAACAGTAAAATTTCACCCAGCTTTGGCAATCACCAATGTCAAATCTCTTATTCCTATTACATTGGATATGGAATCCGGGCAATATCATTCCTGGGCAGCTTTATTCAAGGTACAGGCTCGCATCCATGATGTTCTTCAACACATCATACCGCCTACGGAAGCCAAAGAGAAGGAGGCGTATGAGAAAGCCAAGGCAGCCGACCTCCCTCTCTAGAATAGATTAGATGCTGCTGTCCTACAGTGGATATATGCCACTATTTCACAGGACATTCTAAACTCTATTCTTATTGACGATGATTCGGCTGAACATGCATGGCAAAGCGTTGCCGACCTCTTCCACGACAATAAGCATTCGAGGGCTCTATATCTCAACAATGAGTTCACAACCACGAGACTTGATGATTTCTCGACAACCAATGCTTATTGCAATCGTCTCAAGAGCTTAGCCGATCAACTAGCCAACGTTGGGGCTCCTGTCAATGATCATGCCTTGGTTCTGAAATTGCTTCAAGGTTTGAATGAATCCTACAAGGAGTTTTCTATGGTCATGCAGAACAAGAAGAATCTCCCTTCCTTTGGTGTGGTGCGGTCTAAACTTGCATTGGCAGAGAAGAATCTACAAGAACAAGCCAAGCATGATGCACCTACTGGTGCTTTCACTATCCACAACCAAACAGTGGATGATCGGTCAACTACCACCGCCAATCGGTACTCTTCTCCCCATAATCGTAATTCTTATAAAAATAATTACCATGGCCATGATAACAGGAAATATAACAAGAACTTTGGCGGCTGGAATTCCGGCAAGAGCGGTGGCGGTCGTAGCAAATACTCCGGCGAGGGGTATGTCGGCAACAATAATGGTGGAAGCCGTGGAGGCCAATTTTAACAACAATGGACCCCATGGATGCATTGGCTCCCGTGGGCATCTCCACCTTGTCCCTTTCCGACTTCCAACAATTGGGCCAGGGCCAGGCCAAATTTTGCTCCAAGACCACCTCAGCAACAGTCTGGCATACTTGGACCAAGTCCTCAAAAAGAATCAGCATATCATGCTAATGCCCCAACTCAAACAGACATAGAGGCAGCCATGTACACTCTTGGAATTAGTCCTCCGGATGCAAATTGGTATATGGATACCGGTGCCACCTCCCACATGACTTCTACACAAGGCAATCTTTCGTCGTATTTTAATATGAGCAACAATTGTGGGATTATTGTTGGTAATGGTCACTCTATTCCAATTCATGACTATGGTCACACTAAATTATCTTCCCCGCATCCTCCATTGTCTTTAAATAATGTTCTTCATGCTCCTAAAATTGTAAAGAACTTAGTTTCAGTTCGAAAATTCACATCTGGTAACTCAGTTTCTGTGGAATTTGATCCTTTTGGATTTTCTGTGAAGGATTTTCAGACAGGGATGCGCATAATGAGGTGCGAGAGTCGGGGTGAACTGTATCCCATTACCCAAAATAATGCTCAGTCGCCATCTATTCTTGCTGCATTAGCACCTTCTTTGTGGCATGAAAGGTTGGGACACCCTGGAGCTCCGGTTTTTGACTCCCTTAAGCATCATAATTTTATTAAATGTACTCAAACTCGAAATAAGCATGTCTGTCACTCATGTTCTTTGGGAAAACATGTTAAATTACCTTTTGTTGCTTCTAATTCTCGTACTTTTATGCCTTTTGACATTGTCCATAGTGACCTTTGGACTTCTCCGGTTTTGAGTTCTTTGGGACATAAATATTATATTTTGTTGCTGGATGATTTCTCTAATTTCTTGTGGACATTTCCTTTATCAAAAAAATCTCAAGTTTTTTCAACATTTTTACAATTTAGAGCTTTCATCCGCACTCAATTTGAAAGAGAAGTTAAAAATGTCCAATGCGATAACGGGAAGGAATTTGATAATGGGCCTTTTTGGGATTTCTGTAAGCTTAATGGAATTTCTTTTCGTCTTTCATGTCCACATACTTCTTCACAAAATGGGAAAGCCGAAAGGAAAATACGTTCCATTAACAACATAGTTCGAACTCTTCTTATTCATGCCTCTCTTCCCCCCTCGTTTTGGCACCATGCTTTACAAATGGCAACATATCTTTTGAACATTCTTCCAAATAAATCTTTGGGATATTCATCCCCTCTTTAGATTTTGTATCGAAAGGATCCATCTTACTCTCATTTGAGGGTTTTTGGGTGTTTATGTTATCCCCTTTTTCCTTCTCCTACCATTAATAAACTTCAACCCCGCTCTACCCCGTGTGTTTTTTTGGGATATCCTCCAAATCATCGTGGTTACAAGTGTTATGATTTATCATCACATAAAATTATTATTAATCGTCACGTGATTTTTGATGAGACACAATTTCCTTTTGCCAAATTGCATAATCCTCAACATCAACTATATGATTTCTTGGATGAAGGTGTGCCACAGTACATGATCCAACATATGTCGACACTTCCTGCGGATTCAGACGGTACTACCGAGGTTATGCCTATCCATTCCCCCTCTCCTGTTGAGCAAAACATACCCAACGACCAACCTACTACTCCCCCACAAAACCCCGCCTTCGTCTCCCAGCAACCTGTTCCACCTCCCGCACATAGGCCAACCACCCGGAGTCAAAGTGGGATTATCAAACCCAAACATCACTTTAATCTCAATACAACAATTTCTAAATCTCCTCTCCCTCGTAACCCCGTGTCTGCCCTTCGTGACTTGAACTGGAAAGTGGCTATGGATGATGAATATAATGCTCTTATTTCAAATAAGACGTGGGATTTGGTGCCCCGTCCTTCTGGTGTTAATGTGATTCGTTCAATGTGGATTTTTAGCCATAAAGAAAAATCTGATGGTTCGTTTGAGAGGCATAAAGACCGTCTTGTAGGTGATGGTGCAGGTCAACAGGTTGGCATTGATTGTGGAGAGACATTTAGCCCGGTGGTTAAACCAGCGACCATTCGCACAATTCTCAGTATAGCCCTCTCAAGATCGTGGCCTATTCACCAACTTGACGTGAAAAATGCTTTCTTACATGGGGAACTCAAGGAAACTGTTTATATGTATCAACCTTTGGGCTTCAAGGATCCTGACCGTCCCTCTCATGTATGCTTGTTGAAGAAATCTCTTTATGGGCTTAAGCAATCCCCTCGAGCTTGGTACAAGCGTTTTGCTGATTATTTATCCACTATTGGGTTCATTCATAACACATCAGATTATTCTCTCTTCATCTTCCGCAAAGGTACTGATATGGCTTATATTCTTCTGTATGTTGATGATATAATCTTAGTCGCTTCGTCTGATGTTCTTCGTAAGTCAATCATTGAACTCCTTAGCTCGGAATTTGCTATGAAAGATTTGGGCCCCTTGAGTTACTTCTTGGGCATCGCAGTAACACGTCATGCAGGTGGTTTGTTTTTATCTCAACGGAAGTATGCAACCGAGATCATTGATCGGGCGGGCATGTCCTCGTGCAAGCCCTCTCCCACTCCAGTTGACACTAAACCGAAGCTTAGTGCTAATTCTAGCACACCATATGAGGATCCATCTCATTATCGAAGTCTTGCTGGGGCTCTACAATACCTCACTTTCACGAGACCCGACATCACATATGCCGTCCAACAAGTGTGTTTATTTATGCATGACCCGCGAGAGGAACACATGCATGCACTCAAACGCATCGTACGCTATATACAGGGTACATTGGATCATGGTTTGCATCTATATCCCTCTGTATCATCTGCTCTTATTTCTTACACTGATGCAGATTGGGGTGGGTGTCCGGATACCAGGCGATCCACATCAGGCTATTGTGTGTTTCTTGGTGATAACTTGGTGTCTTGGTCGGCCAAACGTCAACCAACCCTTTCGCGGTCAAGTGCAGAGGCCGAATATAGAGGTGTTGCAAACGTAGTTTCTGAATCTTGTTGGTTACGAAACCTATTGTTAGAGCTTCATTGTCCGATTCAGAAAGCTACATTGGTTTATTGTGATAATGTTAGTGCAATATATTTATCTGGCAACCCCATTCAGCATCACCAGACTAAACATATTGAAATGGATATTCACTTCGTCCGCGAGAAAGTTGCAAGAGGGCAGGTTCGTGTTCTGCATGTCCCGTCCCGCTATCAGATTGCAGATATTTTTACAAAAGGACTTCCACTGGTTTTATTTGAAGATTTTCGGGACAGTCTCAGCGTACGCAAACCTCCCGTTTCGACTGCGGGGGTGTAATAGAATATGTACTATATCTTGGTAATAACTACAAATAACCGTTGCAAGGATTTGGAATCCTTGATTATAGCAAGTAATTATGTATAGGATTTGTAATCCCATGTAATTAGGTAACTGATTAGGTAGGTGTTATCAGTATATATTGGACAATTGTAATTGTGAGAATTCAAGGAATTATAATCATCCTTTAGTTATAAAACGTTTGATCATTTGCCTTTTCAGTCTTCAACATAGTAAACTTTTGGCAAACCAACACAGTGGAAAAGTAAATCACACAAATAATGGTAGATGTTGTACAAATAGAAATGTTATTAACCAATACCGACGCATATAGCATTATGATTCAATTGGAGAAACGGCAATGGCTAACTCGTAGTAATTATTCATAGTTTTTATTTGGATAAATTGGTCAGGAATGAATTGAGGTCGGGTTGCTCAGGTAATATTATCTGTTGAAGTATAAACCCACATCAGGAAAATATAAGGATAAAATGCTACTTAAAAGGCTAAGACCACACCCAACTAATAAGGTTGACCTTTTAGTTGTGGAAGCCCGACCCGATATAAGTAGCCCGTTTTAACCAAAATTTACATGGTATCAGAGCTGGTTCGGCCCACGGCCCATTTATCACCTCCACCATGTGGACTCCGGTCCATCAGTCCTACACGTGAGGGGGAGTGTTGAAGTATAAACCTACATCGGGAAAATATAAGGATAAAATGCTACTTATAAAGGCTAAAGTCACAGCCAACTAATAAGGTTGACCTTTTAGTTGTGTAAGCCTGACCCGATATAAGTAGTCCGTTTTAACCAAAATTTACATTATCTATTAATTGTTTTCATGTATTTATTTATACAAAGACAGAATGATTATTTGAAAAGATATATACGGACTGTAGTGTTGAGTGAATGCATGCATAGGTAGGGCAGGGTTTTAGACTTGTGCTGCTGATGCTGTTTACAAGCATGTCTGCGCTTCACTCAAACACATGATTCCTCACAAAACAGTAACTATTCATCTTTATCTTTTCTAGGATTTAACTTGTGTTTATTAACCATGTACGTAAGAATAAATTTAGGGAAAATCATGGTTCATGATCTATTTTAAGTTTTGTTTTCACGATCTTAACTTAAGTTTACTTTCGTTGTATTTCCTAACTATGAGCTTTATATTTTTTGTACGGACTACCGTTTGTCGTCAAAATTAACAGGGACGTTTGTTTTGGATGAGAAAAGTCTAAAATGCTCTCAGCAAAAAATGGAAAAGTCATAGTTGAGAAGTGCAAAAAAAGGTCAAGCTCAACTTCAAGTTATTGACTTTTGTTGAGGACATTTATGTCTTTTCCCATCCAAAACTAACGTCCCTGTTAATTTTAACAACAAATGATAGTTCATGCAAAAAATATAAAAATTATAATTGGGAAATGCAACGAAAGATAAACCCAGATTAAGATCGCGAAAACAAAACTCAAAATAAGATAGGAAGTAGGAACCATGGTTTCTCCATAAATCTATTTGTTCAATGATACAATAATTGGATTTGTTGCAGTATTTAAAGCTAGTTACCAACGATCTTGTAGCCCTCACTTCATTCCTCACTCTGCTAAACAAAATGACCCACTTGGTTCTGCTAAGGTTGGGCTTGTTATTTACAGCTTATTACAGTGCTCATGCCATGGCACAGTGGCCAGGAGGAGGATCTACACAGTTTTACGATTTCAAGGTTATCTCTATCTCCAAGTCTTTTTACTCGATCATTCCATAGAATCTAATAATACGAATTGATCGGTGACATTGCCATTGCTTTAGGTGCAAACCACACAAATCACAAAACTATGTACCACCAAGAACATAGCCACCATCAACGGTATGTTTCCGGGACCGGTCCTCTACGCTCAAGAAGACGACAGAGTGATCGTCAAAGTCACGAACGAGACACCCTACAATGTGACCATCCACTGGCATGGCATCCGCCAGATGCTGTCGTGCTGGTTCGACGGCCCATCCTACATAACACAGTGTCCTATCCAGGCCGGCCAAAGCTTCACCTACGAGTTCACCGTGGTGAAGCAGAAGGGCACGTTTCTGTGGCACGCCCATGTGTCCTGGCTAAGAGCCACCGTGCACGGCGCCATTGTCGTCTATCCTAAGAAAGGGGTACCATACCCTTTCAGGCACCCTTTCGAAGAGCACATCGTCATCTTAGGTGAAGTAACGTTCATGTGCATATATAGCAACCGTTACCTTTGTATGTTGTGACTTTTCTTGATTTAGAGTATATATTGACTATTGTATCTATAATATATCTATGAAATGATCTGATGATAGGAGAGTATTGGCTGAGGGATGTGGTGCAGCTCGAAAAGGATGTCCTCGCAAGTGGAGGACCGCCCCCTCCAGCCGATGCTTATACCATCAATGGCCACCCCGGCCCCAACTACAATTGCTCCACCAATGGTAACGCTCCAACCCTAGTAGATTCAATAACGTATTTGACCGGTGTTCGTGAGGTATTAAGCTCTGACATTATATTAGAGAACCAATTCAGTTAAAACTTCAAATTGATAGTTAAAGACTAATTATAATTATATTCTAACATAATCTTTTAAACGTTGGTTCCCGTATTACTTAGTTTGGCGATGCTTGTATAATGAATCGTGTTTGTGTGTATGGAAGATGTGTATAAGATAGACGTGATGAAGGGAAGGAGTTACCTACTGAGGCTGATCAACGCGGGTTTGAACGGGGAGAGCTTCTTCGCCATTGCCAATCACAAACTAACGATCGTGGAAGCAGATGGAGAGTACACCAAGCCATTGACGACGGACAAAGTCATGCTCGGTCCGGGGCAGACCATGAATGTGCTGGTGACGGCCAACCAGGCCATAGGGAGCTACTCCATGGCCATGGGGCCTTACGTATCCGCCAAGGGCGTCCGGTTTCAGAATGTCTCAGCAGTAGCTCACTTCCATTACTCCGGCGCCTCCCCAAACGTCGTGTCCTTTCCCGCCAGGCTACCCAGCTCCGACGACAGCCTTGCCGTGCAGACTGTCATGGACGGCCTCAGGAGCCTCAACCCGGGAAACGTCCCCACAGAGATCGATGTCAACCTCTTCGTGACCGTTGGATTGAACGTCCAAAAATGCAGCTCTACGACACCCAACAAGAATTGTCAAGGGATAAATAACGGGGTGATGGCTGCTTCCATGAACAATATAAGCTTCGTCAAGCCTAACGTCTCGCTCTTGGAAGCTTACTACCACAAAATTGACGGCTACTTCACGGAGGATTTCCCCGGGACGCCATTGAAGTTCTATGACTTTGTCAGTGGTGCACCCAATACCATCCCTAACGACACGCAGTCCCTTAACGGGACTCGGGCCAAGGTCCTAGACTTCGGAGCCAGGGTGCAGATAATCTTCCAGGACACCGGGACGGTCACTACTGAAAATCATCCCATCCACCTCCATGGTTACAGCTTCCATGTGGTCGGGTATGGCACCGGCAACTATGACGCTCAACGGGCAACCTTCAACTTGGTAGACCCCCCTTACATGAACACCATCGGAGTTCCTGTAGGCGGATGGGCTGCAATTAGACTCGTCGCTGACAATCCTGGTACCGGTTTTACGTTATGATTTTGTCTTGGAAAAACTCTAAGTACCAACTATCCTCAACTTGTACACCTCAAGAACTTGTTGATTTATTAGTCCAGATTAGGTCTGTAGACTTAAGGTAATTACACAAACTAACATTTTCCGTTACAAATGACAGAAAACGTTAGAAAAAACTCCAAAAACTAAATATCATATGACTATTGAACTCAAAAACTAACTGTAGACTTGTTACTTTTTGGAGTTTTTCTAAACGTTTTCTATCATTTCTTATGAAAAATGTTAGTTTGTGTAATTCCCTAAAGTCTGTAGACCTGATCTGATCGACTAATAAATCAGCAACCAATTCTTGAACGGTACAAGTCAAAGATAGTTAGTACTTGGTTTTACCTTATGTTTCTGTCCTGATTCTAATGCAAGTGTTGTTTTGACACTGTAGGAGTGTGGTTCATGCACTGTCACTTCGATATACATTTATCATGGGGACTAGGCACAGCACTGATAGTGAGGAACGGGAATGGAGAGATGGAGACACTTCCTCATCCTCCCGCAGACCTGCCATTGTGTTAGAGTTCAATAAATACTATTATCATAGTTCACATTTAAGAATTCTTTACACCAGTTTTGATCATGTCTTCGATTATAATATCAAGGTGACAAATTAAACAAGCACAGATCGAATCTTTGAAAGTTGGGTGACAACAAACTAAGCAAGTGTGACATGACATGCAAATAAACACTGTCATGGGACAGAAGCACGCACTTCATTCTTACAGGGATTAGATTCACCTTTTCTAAACACTCGAGTCATAATTTTACCAAACCAGTGGCTCACGGGTTAGTTTCCATGAATGCTCCAACAGATTCCTCCTGTGTGGTCCCGAATATAGCGACAAATCATTAAAAGTCATTAGAACAAGTACAATACTAGTGTAAAAGTAGATGGGGCCTTTCATGTAACTAGTAAATTCCAACGACTATCAAGTGATCCAGACTCTGGCAGGCTGGTACAACCACCACTCAGAACAAGTTTAGATTTCTGGTAGGTGTGAGATGCAATATAAGACAAGTCCTGCTCTTCCCAGGAGAGAACCACAAATGCCTCTCACAGAAGGCATCTTGCTCAAATGAGTGTTCCACAATCTTACTTGGAAATGCAACATCACCCTTTTCATTTCCTCTGAGCTTTCAATGGATACTCATTGAGGCAAGATGCTTTGCATGACAGGCTTGCAGTTGAATACATCCCAGCTGTTGGGCATAGGATTTTCATCTTAAACCGGTAAGCAAGACTCTGCATAGATTCGTATATTTTTCTCCTCAACTATACTTATACTTATACTTATACTTGTCAGTGATAGTATACACTACACATCTTGCCGGGAAACAGCAAAATGAAGCTTTTATTATCATCAATCAGAACCATAGTAAATGGTTTCAACATCACAACTCAGTTTTCATACTAGAATCTAAAGCTAACATGAGGAAGCTTATGGGTTGACCTTCGCCGTGGTCCAAGACTTAACTTGGTTGACACTCGTTTTAGATGTAAATGTCAGCCTCTGGTTGCTCTTCAAATTCAGGTAATCAACCTGTAAATGATTGAAGTCCCATGCAAATTTATAAATCTAAATTAGAATCACAAGTCACAAAAAGTTAGAGAAGCAACCGAACCTGATTAGGATCCAGAATCAGCAGACAAAAGGCTGCAACTGGGCCAGCGGAAGGGTCTAGAGACGGTTCCTCAGGAGATTCTTCACTTAAAGAGGGAAGACCTGGCACTGGCCCCAAATACTGAAGTCGTGATCTTGGAGAACTAGCAAACCATGCTTTCTCCCTTTGCTGCATAAACAATGTGCTTTCACATAAGCAAAAGGTACACCGATTGTATACCACATATCATTTGTTATTTATTAATTTGCATTTTGCTTAAAGCGGTACAATATATCATCTGTATACATGGTTGTTAGACCTTAAAGAACATTTGTTTTTATCTATAAAGTGGTTCTCAACATTCACTTACAGATACTGTAATAGAGGAGTCCTCTGTAATTAACAACTCAAGAAAGTATGAATTACAGCTCAAAAAACTGCATGTAGATATGATGAATTTCTGACTACATTTTAAGGAGTCCTACAACATGATTTATGTCCAAGGAACATAACTTTCTCATACGAGCTCGGATTTTGTGTGGTGAGATATCAAATCGAAGGGAAATGAGAGATCTACAACTTTTATGAAGACACCTCAGTCAAAAAATCAGTTCATGGACCCGAAACGGCAATGCAGAACCGCTCACTAGATTCCTGAAAGCCGAATCTGCCCTGCTTGTGCACAACCTTGTCCATGGCCGTGCAACGGTCCATGCACAGTCGCAGGGTTCAACTTCTATGTAAAATTCTCAATTTGCTGTTCCGAATTAAAGTTGTATAAATAGAAAACTTAGGGTTTTGGAAAGAAAGCTTCAGATTGTATGTTTAAGGAGAGAAGCTCTCAACTTTGTAGAGAAAGTATATATGTTGAGGATGATTGATGATACGTATTTTCTTCTCTACCTTTTCTATAGTTGAATCTCCATTTGTATCCATGTACTAAATACCACGAATCTAGGGCATGGGTGAATAGTTTGTGTAATTGTTGATATTAGGTTTCTAATTATCCTTGCAAATATGAACTTAGACTTGTGTAATCCTTGTGCTTAATATTTTACCTCTTTAATTGCTTTGATAATTGTTGTGTTCTAATGGTCAATACTTGAGAAATGAGAACGTTAGTTTGTTAAGGGGATTACTTGACTTGGGTTTAAATCTAAACTAGAGGTGGTTAGGTTGACACAAGTACAATAGTCATAGATCCACAAATTGAAAGTTAGAGGGTTTACTGGAGGTGGTTAGGTTGACACAAGCACAACGAAGTCCAAAGTGAAGAGTTAAAATCAGATAAAGCAGAAAGATAGATTGCCTGTTATATTAGATCTCTATAACAAACTCTTGAATTGGTCGACTTAATCTAAGTTTGGACAAAACATTCATCATATAACAAACAAGCATATAAATTTAGATAAAGGCATTATTTATATGTTAAAATATCATTTCCTTTCTGTATAATTGTTTATTAAAATTCAATTCAAACATAGAAGGGTAAAATAGTCATTTCAGATTCTCCTGTTAAGTTTTCCGAACAGAAGTGTGTGGACGAAACTTTAGGGTGGCCACAAAGCGTGGACGAAACTTTAGGGTAGTTTTGGACAATTATCCTTTTTTTTATCAGACATTCTTTGTATATGTTAATGGTTATATCAGTCTAATCATAATCTATTCCTTTTCTTTGTTGTTACATAAACTCAAGAGTACCTCTACACAACACCCTTTGTGTTTCTTAGATTTCTTTTTGTGATAATCAAAATAGGCAAGAGACATCTAACACCACATCATTTACATCAAATGAGGAATGTTTTCAGTTTGATCAATCAAACTAAAAATGCTTTTATTTCTGTGAACATAACTTCAGATCTCTAGTTTGTAACTACCCTAAAAATTAAAGGGCCTTATTTAGAAGCTTACAGAATAAAGAGATGGGAGGAAAGAAAATCTCCATGCCTCGACCTTTTTCAGGTTTGGAGATCAATGCCCCTAGAGCAATACATCATTTCCAGTAAGGTTTCATAATGAGGCACATTAACATTCTCTATAAGCTTATTGGATACCTAACTCACTTCACAGGAGGTCCTCATTCCTCATCAAGTTCTGTAAAGGGTTCACACTGATAATTTCAATATCCTCAGCACAGATGTTTGTACTCAATTGATAACTTAAACTTGTTAAATGGGCAGTAAACCATAGTACTAATCAAGCAATAACAAAGGACACGCTACAAATATTAAATAAAATTGTAGAAAATTGTATGACGTCTATTTAAGTAGCCTACGGAACAAATGATGTTAAACTAACCTCACGTTTTAAGGGGTCGGAATTTGACCCATCAATAACATCAATTCTTCCATTGATTCGAAATTGTTCCCAAGAGTCCGTAAAATACCAACATATCTAAAAAGATGTCAAATGATTGAGAAAATCAAACTTCAATAAATTAGGGGAAAATGAAATAGAAGACTTCAACATTATAGTTTGTGTGTGAATATCTAGAGATGAAACTTGTGTTCATTAAACTCAAAACTAATCTAAACCTTAAGGGTTATTACCTCAGCAAATGGGCAATGGTTGATCTCTTCAATCTGCACAAATTCAAACCAGAAGTCAAGTTTGGAAAACGAGGTTCACACTTCCCATCAAACACAGTAACTAAAGAGCAATTTCACAACCAATTTCATCAAAACCACAAAGCACATAATTCCCAGAACTCCAATTTTCATAAATTGATGAACCCATATGCAATACCGAAGCTCCAACAAGGCAGAAACCCCATTATCACAAAACACATTGATGCAATTACACAACAGCTTCTCTGACTTCCCAAATTGACGAATGAAATTCGTAAGAAATTGAGGATATGAGAGAGAACCTTGCGGCTTCGGCAATCGGTGTTGATATGAATCTTATCACTGTTTTCTTCAAACCCTCTGAAAACAACAGTGCGATTGGACGGCCTACCGTTCGATCCAATCGTCGCCTGAAACTCAAACATGTACAAATCATCGAGTAATACGGAAATTAATTGCAAAAAATATAGATAAATAGTGACGCTAGCACACAAGCTGGAAGTAGGAGGTGTGTTTGAGGCGAGAGTTGGAATCCATTGCACTGAGAAGAAGCTGCTTCCATGGCGCTGTTGCTGAGCCCATTGGGTTCAATCGAATTTGTTTCAGAATTGAATATGGCTTCTTGTTTGGTTGCTGAGAAAACACCAACCAAAATAACGGAAATCAATTCCGTTAAGAGATACGTTTTTTTCTTCTTACATAATAAAATCAAATTGAAATCTATATATTAAACCAAAAAATTGTGAGAACTCATCCAAACCATCTATTTGATAAACAGATCTATGAGATGTAATTAAGTTACTGATTGCAAAAACACTGTATTTTTTGATAAGTTTTTTTTTGAACGAAAGATGCAAGTATTATTAGATCTCAAATTGAACGGTACAGTGTAGTGCGTCAGGCATGAGGCCCGACCATTGAAGAACATCCACTAAACGAGCTTCCCGTGCTAAGAGCACCTCCAACGGTCGTGTCTACGCGTCGTGTCTGGCGTAGACACGACCGTGTAGACACGACTTGTCGTGTCTACGAGGCGTGTCAGGGCGGTCGTTGCTGGGCGTCGTTGCTGGTTTTGGCAACGACGCTGCTGGTCGTGTCTGGCGCCAACGGCTAGTCGGCTGGCCAGTCACGACCCGCCACGTGGCGACGCCGACCCCCCAAAAGCCCTAAATTCCTTTATAAATACAGATCCACCCCCAACTCGAATTTTACCCTCTCTTCACTTGTTTTTAGCTTCCCTTCCTCTATTCTTCATCGAATTCTCTCCAAAAAAATTTCCTACACTCGTTATGGATCCGAATGAAGCCCTCCAATCCCTTGTCGACTCCATGGATGATGAAGACGTGAGTTCTCACCACACCGAAGAGGACTACTTGGGGCACTACTCCTCCTTTTCCCAACTCCTCCAATCGGGGCACTCAATGCCGCTTCCTCCATACACCCCGACGACCCAATGGACAGAGTCCCAAGTGCAACCTTCCCAATTCGTTCCGGCCACCCAACCTTGCTAGTCAGCTCCGACGCAAGCGAGGAGGAGGAAGGGGAAGGCGGCGACATCTTCAGCGAGGCCACTTCCGCGATCGAAGTGGACCGCCGAGGAGGAGACCAGATTGGCCCGAGCGTGGCTGAACAACTCGCTCGAACCCATCAACGGGAAGAACCAGAAGAATGACAAGTACTGGCAAAAGGTGCATGCCGAGTACGAGGCGGTTAGACTGGTAGAGGACCCACCTCGGGCGTGGATGGCATGCAAGGACCATTGGCATAAGGTTAAAGCCTTCATCACCAAGTTCCAGGAGAAATACACCAACTTTGAGAACACGCTGACAAGCGGGACGAACGAGGTTGACGTCCTGGCAGGCGCTGAAAAGGCGTACCGCGACGATGAAGGGCACGTGTTCAAATTCAAACATATGTGGGAGGTCGTGAGGGGGAAACCAAAGTTTTTCACAAAAAATGTTCCAGAATGTGACATCCCCGACCTTGACCTCAACCTCGACGCCGACAGTGATGGAAGCAAGCGGACGAGGATGGACGAGTCTCGCACTTTTGGAGACGACTTCGACCACGAGTTGAACTCGTTTACCACCGAGGGTCGTCCGATCGGGCAGAAGAGAGCCAAGGCCAGGGCTCGAGGAAAAGCCCAAGCCTCCCAATCCTCCCAGTCGGCGGCGTCCGGGCTACCTCCCGAGAAAATACCGTTCCTCGACACTCTTTCCCAAAGGAAAGGGACACAGTTAGAGGGCAGAATTGCGATGCAGAAGGAGATCATGGACACCCTGAACGCAGTTCTTCGCCAAGACATCACCGACTTGACTGCGGCTGAAAGGGCGTCTCGTGCCTCGCTCATTCAAAGCCTCGGGAAGCGGTTGGAGAACTTGGATTAGCCAAGACTTCAATTTAAATTTAGTTTTTAAATTTATGTTTTCTTAATGTACTTTGCGTTTTCTTAATAAAAGTTTTAATCTAGTTGATTTGTGTGTTATTCAAAAAAAAAAATCAATTTTGTATCGAATTATCGGAGCCTCAAGGAGCGTGCCAGGGTTACTATTTGAAATAGTAACCCTAGGTCGTGGCAGTCGCGCCGACCCCTCCCCCTCCCCCTCCCCCTCCTATGAATACCCTCACCCTCCTTCTCATTTCTCACACCTCTCAAATTCTCTCTCTCCCATTTCTCTCATTTTTTAGCATTTCCTCTTTTTTTTTTCTCTCAAGTCGATATGTCTACTTGGGCAACCGGGCCTCTTTGGTCACTAGAGGAGGAAATTCATTTGGTGGTCAATTGGCTCACCCACTACGAGCCCAGGGGTCAGTATTGGCATGGTCTGTACGTTGCTTACGTACAAACCGGGAACGATTATTGGCCTCCACGGACAGAGAAGCAAGTGAAGGACCACTTCCAGAAGATGAGCAAGAAGTGCAAGTGGTTTGATAAAGCCTACCGGAAGAAACTGGCCGACCCTAGAAGAGGGGCAACGGATGATGAAATATATGCCGCGGCCGTTTCTGATTATGAAGGGGAACACGGGCTGTGGAATAAACGTCCTGTGTGGGAGATGCTCAAGGACGATGCGAGGTGGCGTTTACATATTAGTAGAAATAGGAATTAGTATAATCGTATTTTAATAATTATGTTTTAAATTATCTACATATGTATTAGCGTTTAAATATTATGTAATGTTTGTGTGGTATGAAATAAAATTAGTATTAAAAATGTGGGGTGCTTTTTTAATTAACTAAAACTGTGTAGACACTGCTCCTGACACTGCGTAGACACTACCATTGGAGGAGCAGTGTCTGGAAGCCAAAAACAATGGTTAGACACTGCGCATAGACACTGTGCAGTGTCTAACCATTGGAGATGCTCTAACCAGTGGGAAGCTTAGTTCGCAGTTCTTTTTTAAAATTGAAGAGTAATCCCCTCGCGTTGAGAAAGCAGAAGAAGAATGTTCCGAATAATAGTCCCTGTTGGAGAAGTCGGGGGTTCTCATGTAGAATCATATTGATGAGGACCTGAGCGTCAAACCGAACAATAAAAGAGTCCCCTAGCCTGGGCGCATTCTGAAGAGCAGTAGTCAGGGAGCAAGCCTCCACCATGATCGGAGACCAACTCCCCGGGAGTAGGCCATTAGCAGCCAGGTGAATCGTCCCATGTATAACCCTTGCGATTATGTCACACGCCGATTGGTTCGTATCCTAAAATGTTTCCCCATCAACATTAATAGCTATGGTACCTGGGGGCGGGCTGATCCACTTAGCCGGCCAGGATGGCGCTTACGGCCGAACCGGGGTAGCCACGACCTTCGCTTCATGCCACGCCTTAAGGTGAGCCGCCGCCAATGAAACCACCCGCAGCACAGTTGGGGACACCCCTCCCAATTTCAGACCATTTCTTGCCTTCCAGATTTCCCATAAGATGGATAAGATGTCGGCCACCTTATGTTTCGGTCTCCCAGCTTCAATCCCCTCCCACCACTGCACAAAACCTCCACCCAGGCCCTAGGGGGTTAGACTTCCAAATTTGGACCATCATGACTTTGCAAATCCACACTCCAGGAAGAGATGATCAACATATCTCACATGTGGCCAGTACCGGGACAAAGCGCTGGTTGAGGTTGGAAGCGACTTGTAACGTACCTGTTAGACATCTCCGTAGAAAGATCAAGAGACGAGCTGGAGCTGGAATATTCCAAAAGGTTGACCATGCCACCATTGCCGTGTTCTGATGTGCAACATGCCTTTCACCTGCTAGTAAAGAGTAATCTGCCTTTGTAGTGTATACTCCGGATTGCTCAGAAGCCCAATATCAGGTGTCCTTAGTCCGAAGGCCAGAGAGCGGTATCTGGAGAATATGATCCCTTTCCTTCGCAGGGTACAATTGGGCCAATAGCGGTGCATCCTAACATAACCTCTCCAGCACCATTAACCCCGCGACCCGAGCTCCGTCCAATGAAGGACGTGTTGAAGTGATCTGGGGGTTAGGGCCCAAAAGCCATAGGATACCCTTAATATAAGTGTCTTGGTCATCACCTATTGCAATACGAGCCCCTTCCGAAGTAGGGTTTCAGCGGATATAATACTAGCCTAAGTAAAGCTAGGATGAGCTGTAAGTGTAGCTTCCAAGAAACCAGTCTTCGGAAAGTAGCGCGCTCTCAGCACACGATCCATTAGAGAGTAGGGTTTATGAATCAAGCTCCACGTCTGCTTCCCAAAAGAGCCGTGTTGACATCACTCAGATGACAAAACGTCATCCCCCTACCACTTTGGGCATGCACAACTTATCCCAATCTTGCCAAATAATAGGTCGGTTTGACTTACCCCCCACCAGAACCGGGCTAGAGCTACATGGATCTGGGAAACAATCTTAGTGGGTACCCTGAACATTGACATAACGTAAACTAGAAGAGATGTAAGAACTGATCGGATCATAACTTCTCGACCATATGGGGATAGAAGCTTCCCATCCCACGAACGGATATGCTTTATGATTCGATCCCCTAGATACGCCATTACCACTTTTTTGTTTCGGTCAACCATATTGGAGACGCCGAGGTACATGGATGTAAAACCCCGCTCTTTCAAAAAGGGTATTATTTGAAATAGGAAACGTCAGGGTGGATTTTTGCAACGAGTGAATTTTGAGAAGAGAAATAAAAAAAAGAAGGAAAAGAGAAGGGTAAGAGGACTGGGCCTGGGCTCCGACGTATGTGCTGTTAGTCTTAGTGCCCGTAGTTCAATCCTAAATGTCCAAATGTACATATCATCGTTAGCAATAAAATTAAAGCGGCTTTATATTACTTATGTGTTGGAGTAATATATCGACGTGTGCTCTGATCTATGCCCACCATGCGAATAGAACCATAGATCGAGATAGATCACACTCGATGGGTCCCTAGTCAACAAAGCTTCACTAGAAGCGACTAGTATGAAAGATGGCTCTTTATGGCTTACGTTCTGTTAGTCATTGGAATGGGATTCCAGAGTCTGATCATAGATATCATGTGGGACGTGATATTGGACGACCCGCCCTGAATATGTGCCATAGATTAAGTCATGAACATATTCAGTGTTGTAGCTTGTCATGTATCCTTAGACCAAGGAGTCTTTGTGATCGCTATGTAGTCAACAACTGAGTTTGACCTGAGCCTAACGTTGTCCGTAACAGGGCTTCCATAACGGCCAGGATTGGCTTGGGGACGGGCTACATGAGTGACACGAAAGACGGCTAAGGGATTTATCCCTCATACTAAGGTATGGGAAAGATATCGGTTCTCGGCCGCTTGATCGAGAGTGACTGGAAGAATAGCATGGCCATGCACATGATACTGGGTATCATATCTTCAGTCATCTCACATATCAAGGAACGGTGATTGAGAATAATAAGGATGACGGCTCTATGCCTTATCTCAATCAGGATATCGGAGATAAAAGGATAATGACAGGGACGACGGAAAGGTTAAAATCGACAGGGTCGATTCGCTATGCAGTGTCAGGAAATACTAAAGTCTCGTTAGTTGCCACTTAAATAGGATCAAGTAAAATGGGATTTTACGTTGATCTATTGACATGCATAAACCTAAGGGTCACACCGGAGGATGAAACTCATTGACACATTTATGGAGAATGGCCAAAAGGGAGTTGTCTCGGGACATGACCAAAACTGGGTTTTGGGTCATGTGCCCGTAAGTGAATAGGACTTCACAGATCGAGACAAGGCTTGGAGTCTTGGGATTGATCGCGTCGGATAATGTTGGACATTTCCGGTATGGAAGGCATGGAGGCGATGAGCGAATCACGGGACCTCGTTGGAAATGGCCACGGGCCATGTTCCAAGAGGCCCATGAAAGGCCCATGAAACCAAGGCCCATGGAACTAATTAATCAAGTCTTGATTAATTAGTACTAAGTAAGCAAGACAAGGATTAAGGTGTTGGTGATTCACCACCTAACCCAATCTTGTCTTGCCATACTTTGTCCTATTTACACCTTACTTGACACCATACTTGTCCCATGCCTTTAGTTGGACAAGTATGGGTTTTGTTATGTTTAAGTCATCTTTTTTCAACATAACAAACACAAGACAAGAATAGGAAACACATTTTCTCTCCCTCTTCCATGGCCATTTCGGGTTTGGCTAGTTTCCACCTCCATGTTTGTGTTCTTGAGTCCTCAAAGAGAAGAACTACGTGACTTTGATTCCCATGTGGATACGTAGGCGTCTTGGAGACTCAAGCCAATCATTCGTTAACCGGTGTTCTTGTTTTGGTAAGAACTAGTGCTGAATTTTTCTCTTGTGAATCCATTCTTTGTTAGTTGTTTCATGGTTTTAATCGTCTCTTGGTTTTCATTGATTTTCCGCTACGAGTTGGTTCATCTCCAACCCTACCTCGAGACCCAACATGTGCCTCCTCTGGATCGAGGGAAAATCTGATGTGATATGAATACTCTAGTAGATCGGAATATGGGAACCGAGTTGACACTAGAATCTATTTATGGATCGGAGGCTTGAGAAAGCAAGTGGTTGGCGCGATATCAATTACTCCCATTTAATCGTTATGATACTTTATATTTATTCTGTTATGGAACATTCAAGTTAATGTTATTTTCAAGAGTACGAACTGATCTTATTTCATCGTCCTTATCTTATTCTATCTTGTTTATATATCTTATTTTATCGTCCTTATCTTATTCTATATTGTTTATACATTATTTCATCGTACTTATCTTATTCTATCTTGTTATATATTATTTCATTGTTGGTCGTATTTGTTGTTATTTGAGTTATCTGTTTACACAGTACAGTATTGAGCTAAAGGTTGAATTGTTAAGGTTTTTCCTACTGAGCGTAAGCTCATCCCCTTTAGTTTTCTTATTGTTTTACAGGTGTAGCTGATGTCTAGTAAGGTCGAGGCTCGGGAGCTTTTGGACATCTCGGGGTTTATCTTAGAGTTGTGTTGGTCATGTGTTTTAAACCTTATCTATTTGACTATTTATGTTGAGCTGTGACTCACTGGAAGTTTTGGAACTATTTTTAGATGTTGATATTGAGAAAGTTTATCTTAATATTATAAAGTTTTGGTATTTAATTATTGCTTTTCTACTCTTAATTCCGGTCACGTCTCGAGTCCGGTCAAAACCAGATTTGGGGCGTGACAATTTGGTATCAGAGCCTGGTTTCATTTGAAACAGGTGGAATTTTAAACTTGTTTTCAAAACCTCGGACCAACGTCAATTAGGTGGGTAGAGTTAGGAGGTCTAAGTCGTGTGCTCAGTGACGCAAGTGAAAATATTTGATGCGTAGAGTGGGAACGACACGAATCTTGATTGTCTCAATGGTTGTTTAAAGTTGAATTTCTTCATTATGATGGTCACATCGCTTTGTTGGGATCATTACCCTATTGACTATAAGGTACAGTGATCGGTGAAGCCGAATGGTTGAGATCGGTATTGGGTTAACGAGCGGTTTTCGAGCCGTTGTAAATTGGTTGTTGAGTAAATCATTTGTTCAGAAAGATTGTTAATTTGAGTTTTTGTGGTTTGGTGGAAATGGTGTGAGTTGCTATGCTAAGAGTGTACTACGACGGTTGTGGTTTTATGAGTGATTTTGTTGAGGTGTACCCACCTTCCGACTAGAAGTCGGTAAAGCGTGCAACGGTTCTGAGATTTTGGGGAGCACGAGAACTCCGTACACTGAGAACTTCGAGGAACATGGGAACTTCGGTTATTGATTGTGTTGTATACTTTGAAGAGTATGAGAACTCTGTGTATTGATTGTGTTGTGTACCTTATGCATTGATTGTGTTGTGTACCTTGTGCATTGATTGTGTTGTGCACTTTGCGAAGCGTGAGAACTCTAAGTATTGAATGCCCTGCGAGAATTTAATTGGTAATTGTCGACTTGTTTAAGTGCCCACCATTATTTAAGAATTAAAGTTGAAACTAATATTGAGTTTGAAATGAACATTGAGTTTGAAGCTGAGGCTTAAGTTAAATTTGAAATGGAAATTGAAATGGAAAGTAAGTCGAGACAGAGATTGAGACTGAAGTCAAGATCAGGTTTAGATCGGATGAAGAAGCGATGCTTGGGTTGGTTATGACACGTTGGTTAATTAATTATGGAAGGATTTGCCGTTTGGGTCGGTCGCTAATTGATGAAAAACCTGAAATGCTAAATTGATCGAGTAGTATTGAGATATTTGCTAAGACCCGCGTAGGTTACTTATGGTGTTCAGGATGCTGTGTTTTTGAGATGGTTTGTGTGCACCTTCGGGTAGGACTCTGTGTACAGGTTATTATTAAAATGTCCCGCTTAAGCGGATGGTTAAAGGAAAATACAAACGGGTCATGCCGAATTTTCGATAGAAACTGAAGTGTTTGCACTATCACGGGCTGACTCAGGGGCGCCACTGTAGTCGAGCGTGATATAGGGATGTCAAGTGGTTACAACGAGATTCGGGGACGCCTGAATCAGGTTGTAACGACGTGAGATCGACATGAATGTTATAAGAGAAAAGTAAGGAATTGAGATTATGGAAAAGAATTGAGGACATAAATTGTGAGATTTATCGTGTTGCGATTCTAGACCCTAGTGTTGGGAAGAGACCCAAATCGAGGGGTATGCTTGTTGCTTTGTGATTTGTGTGAATTGATTGAGATTGTTCCTCCTGTTGGAGTTGATTGATTTGTTTGAACCGGTGATTGCTGTTGTGAGACGCACTAAGTTGCGACCTTTTCTGCCTTTATATAAAGTATATATTTATCTACTGAGACAAGTGCGGTTGGTCTTTTTATGATCTTTGAGGGACGCGCGTGAACGTCCTTGTGTCTTGTTCGAATTGGTTGTTCTAAACGAGACTTCGTACTACCGATCCAAGTAGGATCCATTTTAGACGCATGAGAACGTCCCTTTATGAGAAATCGAATCGCTTGAGTTAAATTGAGATTATGAGTACACGAGATGTCCCGTGTTTACAGTCCGAGAGGGACCAGGAGTCGCCCCGCTGTGGGCAGAGGCAGGCACCAGCCGTTGGTCTGGCCGGAACAGCGAGCGCTAGGGTGCGGCTTCCACAGGGCACCAGAGTTGGGAGGTAGACCGGTAGGGTCACCATCGAGCTTTTTTTCAGTCGCAGAGTCGACTCAGGCGACCCCTATGGATGAGGTAGTTCGCGCAGTACCAGCAGCGCTCAGCAGGAGACTGCAGTATTGGCACCAGAGTTGTGCCTACGGCCGACGCCGTTATTATCGAGAGGCTAGGCTAGATGCACAGCAACACGGCCAGACTCTCAGAAATTGTTGTAGCTTGAGTACACCAATCAATCCCGGGGGTTCAGACCCCGAGGCAGCGGTAATATGGTTGGAGTGGTTTACCCGCAACTTTGTTACTTCGAGAGTATTCAGTTGGCCATCTGAGAATATTTTAGCGACCGTTCAGCTTGAGAGAGAAGCATGATACTGGTGGCAGTTTTGCAGATCAGGGTTGGAGGTGACTTTTAGTTGTTTGTTAGATTGTTCCTGGAACCGTATCTTTCCCTCGATCCGTTCGAGAGGACCAACACCATCAGTTGTTTGATAGGCAGTAGAGAGGAATGACCGTCTCTAAGTATGAGGCAAGGTTCACATTCCTGTACCGCTTCACGCCGAGATGGTGCAAACCGAGGAGAACCGCCACAAGCGTTCGAGAGAGGATTCACCCTGTCTGTCGCGGATCGAGTTATTACTTTCAGAATGAGGAGCTTTTGTACTAGTGGATCAGGCGCTAGCCGTTGAGAAGCGCCCTTGGGAGACCACCAGAGCGCGGAAGACCAGGCCGAGGCCGAGTGGCTTCCTAAGGCCGCCAAAGAGTCGCAATGCTAAGAGGCAGAGGACCTCAGGATTGTTTCAGCCACATGCCCAGTCCGGTGAGACCCGACTGGCTCGGGTAGTAGCGTCCGTTGGACCCGCCCCAGTGGCACAGTTTTGTCCTCCGTGCAAACAGTTTGAACTTCTGGGCCAGAACTGCCCATGGAACGTTGGATTCACAAATCATCCTACAGGTCGGCCTACGAGAGCCGATAAGAGGACATGCTATTACAGCAGCAGATTCTTTCACCACCGAGAGGAGGACTTCTGTTTCAGTAGGGCCGACCATACGCGACTACCGGGCCCCGAGCTGAGGGACTTGTTACTGATCTTGAGATCGCTTAGAGTACCTGTTTACGATTTACATTTTGGATTTCTTGGTCACAGACACTTAAGTATTACACTTGGTGGTGTCGTTTCGTGATTACTTTATGGTGGATCGAGTTTCAAACTGGTAAGCCCACCCGTATCTTAAACACACCGACCAGGGGTGTGGTAGTACCAACGAACGCCAGTTGGGTGTGGAAGAGAAGTAACAGACCTAATAGTACATGAAGTTCTTTTCCGTATTCGATAGCGAGAATCGAATTTTAAGAACCGATTGGTGAAGCATCAAACGTTCGTCGAACACTATCGGCAGCGAATGCCCATGCAGTGAGAGGCTGCGGCCTTGACCAGTAAACGGTCTGAACGGTCACAAGAGATGACCGAGCAACGATAAGATCAGAGTAGCGCAGCGGAAGCGTGGTGGGCCCTTAACCCACAAGAGTAGTAATCTCCAGCTTCTTCTACCTCCGCTAGAAGGCTTAGGTCATAAGATTTGAACCTTCGAGGCGTTTTGCTTCAAAATCCCGCTTAACGAGCGAAAAGTCGCACAAGTGTGTGACGTACTTAAGAGATGGGATTAGATTATGCTCCATACGTTCGTCCCGGAGGGACTAAACAGTTTGCCGTCAGTTCACGCGGAAGAGGCAAATAACATCGAGAGTTGTTCAAACGACTTCCCTAGCGGAGAAGAATACGGAAGACGAGAACCGGGTACCAAGGTGTACCTTTGCCAGCAAGAGAAGATCGAACGCCAAACGTCCCGCGAGGACTAAGCATAACCATAAGATGGCACCATGGAAGTGAGAGCATCTCACGTTGGAACAGGCAACAGATAGCCGATGGCAACTACCACAAGCTTCCAGGCCAGTAGCAAGATGGAACCGAACGAAGCGTTGTGTGGTAGGTCGGATTTTGTGCCATGCATGGGCACATGGAGAGTTAAGGGTTAATCGTTGTTGGTTTTGAGTTGTTCAAGGAACGATGGAAGGAACCGCGCTAGTTTCTGAACGATTCAGATTATCGAGATCACAGTGCATGATGGTTACTCCTTATGGGATGACTTGGGAAGACTTGACTATAAGTTGTTTTGATCGACAGCTCGTGAGCGAGGGTCAGCAGAATAAGGGTTACCACCGATCGGGATAAACTTTATTGATAAATCTTGGATTGTGTTTTGCTGTCGAGTGTGTTTATTGTACGTTTTTTGAGGTGTTATGAAGGACACCTACTTTCGGCTAGAGTGCCAGTACGAGGTTCCACCGTTCTTGTTGTTTGCGTCGTTCGTCCGGCTAGGTGTCGGTAGAGTTCGTGGTCGTACGGAACCGTACACCGAGTTTGAGAACCGTGGTATCGCAGATACAATAACTTAGACGAAGCGTCTTGTAAGATGGTTTGTCAGAAGTATGAACTGGTATCGACGGTAAGAGAATTATAGAAAGTGTGTTAACTTTTGTGATCGACCATAGTTGAGAATGGTTACTCTCTCCTTAGTTTGGGATCGTGATACTTGTTGAGTGGTTGAATCTTTATCAGGTTGAGAATCTTGAACGGTCTTACCAGGTGTGACCTGTCGTTAAAATTGGCCAGTATGCCGCACTTCGGATAAGTTGAGCTTTTAATGGTAGTACGTTTTGAGGCGTGCCGACTTTCGACTAGAGGTCGGTGCTTCGTTTTATTCACTTGTTTGAGGTACGCCTACCTTTCCACAAGATATGATGAGACGAACGATTGATTCCAGATCCTTCGGTGTTAGTGAGGACTTTTGTTTGTTGGTTAGAATACGTAATACTCCCTTGGAAGTTGTTTGTAGTCGGTCTTGACTTGTTAGTATTTGAGTTCTGTTGGGATTGATCCCGTGGCGATCACTAAGGAGATAGTGGTTGAGTTACGTTTATGTGTGGTTCCGACTTTGTTTTGACTTGTGAAGAGTTCCAGCAGGTTACCTTGGTGACGGAATCTCGGGTGTGAGATATCGAGATCTTCACCTTAGTTTTCGTAAGGGTTTAGATGTTTTCTCGACTTGTGTTGTTACTCGGTATTCTTGAGTTGGTGAAAGTTGCTCGGGTTTTCGTGAAGTTTTGGGTAAGGCGATTTGCACCGCTAAGGGTGACAATTTGAGTGTTGTGAGGCGTTGCACGTTGGTTTTGCAAACTATTGAGGAAGACTGTTTTGCACCGCCAAGTATGGCGTTTGAGAAATTAGCGTAAATCTAGTGAAGCACGTTTAAGTAATTGTTGCGTAAATCCGGAAACGGTTACATACCATGCAGAGAAGCCAAAAGATTTATGCAGTTAGAAGGCGCAGACCTCTGGAGGTTACAGTCGGTGAGCGCGTATTACTGAAAGTGAGCCTAAGAAGGAATTTTAGCGGTTCGACCGCATCGGAGGCAAGTTGGCCCTGCAGCTTATCGAACTTTTGAGATCTTCAGGCGGGCTAGAGCCGTTGCCTAGCAGCTCCCACGTATTCCCAATTGCGGGAGTACACCGCGGATCCCTTGCTCATGAGTCTTGAGCAGGGCGTTCCCTGAGCTAGGATCAAGAGGAGCGCGTGCATTTTCAATTTCGAGGACGAAATTCTTTTAAGGGGGGTAGACTGTAAAACCCCGCTCTTTCAAAAAGGGTATTATTTGAAATAGGAAACCTCATGGTGGATTTTTGCAACGAGTGAATTTTGAGAAGAGAAATAAAAAAAAAGAAGGAAAAGAGAAGGGTAAGAGAACTGGGCCGGCTAGGCTCAGGCCCAGCCAGAGGACAGAGCCTAGGCCCAGCCACTCGCGCTTCAGGCCCAAAACGCAGCTAACCCTACAACATCGTCTCCTTCTTTACGCGTTTGGAACGCGATTCGAGGGAGAAACCAGAGCCGCGCCCCCTTCTGTTCCTCCTTCGATTCTCTTCCCCGTTTTCTTCTCGTCTCCCTCTCTCACTCAACCTCACCTCACCGTAGCCGTCGCCGCCGTGCACAAGACGAACCCGCGGCCTTCTGTTCCAGAACCCCGACGCGGTCCTCTCGGCGCCAGCTTCTCGCCGCGCCGGCATCGAAGACGACGGAAGGATTCACACCCTCTCCGTCCCGATCTCCTCCTGCTACAACCACCGACGGGATCCCTTCCCCTGACGACACCGTGGAGAGCTCGGGAAGGAGTGATTCTGGCCGGACGCTCCCACGCCGATTTCCGCTTCCTCCCGCGCCAGATCTGAACCAGAAGGACGTTGTACCGTGCGTCCGTCGCCACCATCGCCACCTTGGGCAAGCCGGTGTCCCGACGTTCCTCCCGGCCGGTTCCGAGTGCTCTCCGACCATTCCTGTCGCCGTCCGCCGCCGCTGCTCACCGGACTCAGACCAGCCCGGTTTGGGCCACGACGAATTTCTGGGCCAGTCTGTACTACCGGGCCCTAGGACCAGGACCTTGGGCCAGGCCTTGGGCAAAGCGCATGTCACTGAACTGGGTCTGAGCTTGGACTTGGATCAGGTCAGACCCGGGTCAGCTTGGTTCCGGGTCCGGGTCTGGGCTCGGGTCCGGGTCAACCCGGTTTGACAGAAAATATTTTAAAAACAGATTTAAATGAATGGATTTAATTAATTAAAGGTGAGATTTTAAAGGACTTTTTGGTTAAATCAGTGGACCTTCAGACTTTTACTGGTTTTGGTTCGGACGTTTTATTTGTCAATTCTAGACGGGACTTCGCCCGAGATCAAGGGCTTGGACCCGAGCTAGAAGAACAAAGATCACGCCGGAACCCGTGTGAAGAACGGAGTGGTGACCACTCGAGATTTTCATCAGAGTTTTATTAGAGGAAGACCGCAAGGTAGGGAAAGCCTTAATTTCTTAATTAACGCTTAGTATGCATGATTAGGATAATAAAATTGGAAAGGTCCTAGAATTGCCTATAGGATGCGAATAACTAGAATAATCGTCTTTCAATTACTAATAAATCGATGAGTCTAGCATGCATGCTTAGGATGATGACAATTAGTGAAGTTTGCTTTCAATACTTGGGAATTGATTTACTGGTAGAGAGGCTGTGAAAAGCTCTCGGATTAGTTGTGTGTTAGGTTCACATGCTTGGTTGTTAGTTAGTAGGAAATCAAGAGTCTAATGTAACTGGTTTACTTTACTTTGTTTAGTCGAATGTTTGCTTGATTGGTTGAATGATTGTGTTGATATAATTGTTGATTGAACGGATGATCGAGTATGACTGATTGTGCCAAAGGGGTACAATCAGGTGATCGATGTACCGACGGTTCGTGACAGGTAAGTATGGCGGTAAGGGTAATTGTGGGTATGAATCCCGTGTGGTAGGTATTGATGAACGCGTGTACTTCTAAGATTGAGGTTTAAGTGAATGTCTTTGTGTGTTGTGGTGAAAGTGTGATTTGAGAAGTGTTCGTCGTTGGATGAATTTAGTGCTTGTTTATCTATTCTTATCCTTGAAATGCTTGTTGTTGTTTGGTTCGGTACTACACCGGGGGGGGGGGGGGGGGGGTAATCCGGTGCCGTTGTGGTGGTTGGAGTTTGATATAGACAGTGATATTGAGTGATGTGAGGGGCCTAAGGGCTCGGCAGATCCTACGGGATATTGAGTGATATGAGGAGCCTATGGCTCGGCAGATCATACGGGATATTGAGTGATGTGAGGAGCCTATGGCTCGGCAGATCCTACGAGATATTGAGTGATGTGAGGAACCTATGGCTCGGTAGATCCTACGGGATATTGAGTGATGTGAGGAGCCTATGGCTCGGCAGATCCTACGGGATATTGAGTGGATTCCTTCATGAGAGATGGTTACTGGGGTTTCACCCAAGGGTGGACGTCCTACGGGAGCACTACCTTGGTTCCCTATGACTTATGGTCCTTTTGAGACATTTTTGAGAATACCGAAGATGAGCATCCCTATGGGACGGTTTCCGGTGCTCTGACGTATGTGCCTCCTCTGGATCGAGGGAAAATCTGATGTGATATGAATACTCTAGTAGATCGGAATATGGGAACCGAGTTGACACTAGAATCTATTCATGGATCGGAGGCTTGAGAAAGCAAGTGGTTGGCGCGATATCAATTACTCCAATTTAATCGTTATGATACTTTATATTTATTCTGTTATGGAACCTTCAAGTTAATGTTATTTTCAAGAGTACGAACTGATCTTATTTCATCGTCCTTATCTTATTCTATCTTGTTTATATATCTTATTTCATCGTCCTTATCTTATTCTATCTTGTTATATATTATTTCATTGTTGGTCGTATTTGTTGTTATTTGAGTTATCTGTTTACACAGTACAGTATTGAGCTAAGGGTTGAATTGTTAAGGTTTTTCCTACTGAGCATAAGCTCATCCCCTTTAGTTTTCTTACTGTTTTACAGGTGTAGCTGATGTCTAATAAGGTCGAGGCTCGGGAGCTTTTGGACATCTCGGGTTTATCTAGAGTTGTGTTGGTCATGTGTTTTAAACCTTATCTATTTGAATATTTATGTTGAGCTGTGACTCACTGGAAGTTTTGGAACTATTTTTAGATGTTGATATTGAGAAAGTTTATCTTAATATTATAAAGTTTTGGTATTTAATTATTGCTTTTCTACTCTTAATTCCGGTCACGTCTCGAGTCCGGTCAAAACCGGATTTGGGGGCGTGACAATGGAGATCACCGACGTCTCCCCAATGGCCAATATCTGACAACAACACTGTTTGACCGTCAGTGGGGTATTCTTGCTAAATAGGATCGAGGATTTGTTGAGATTTAGGACTTGGCCAGACAACCGCTCAAAGAGACCCAGAATATCCTTAACGATTTGAGCATCCTCCTTCGTAGCACGACATAAAATATAGCAGTCGTTAGCAAAAAACATGTGTGAGATTTCCAGGGCTCCCCTCGCAACCCGAACACCCTTAAGCTAACCCTCTTATTGGGACCGACACAGTCTAAAAGGACAACCCTTCCATGCAAAGTAATAACAAATAAGGGGATAACGGGTCCCTTGGCGTAGTCCCCGAGACGGTGTAAACCGAGGTGTATCCCTTCCCTAGAGGAGACAGTATATTGCACGGACTTCATACAGCAGGCCACTAATTTCGTCCATTAAGCTAGAAAAGCCTAGTCGGGTCATAATACTGAGGAGAAAGTCCAATTCCACCCAGTCATATGCCTTACTCATATCCAGTTTAAGTGCAATAAAACCCAGATTGTCGTGCCGCTTCTGTCGAAGATAATGAATGACCTCAAAAGCAACAAGAGTGTTATACTGGATACATCTACTGGGGATGAAAGCCCACTGCGTATCGGAAATAACGGCATGAAGGAGGGGTCTCAAGCGGTTGGCCAAGACTTTTGAGAGAATGTTGAAGATCACGTTGCACAGGGCGATTGGACGGAGGTCGGTCACTACTTCCGGGTCTGGCTTCTTGGGGATCAAGACGATGGAGGTATCGTTCTGAGTTTGATCAAACCCCCTTGAGGCCAACACTTCCTGGATGAAGCATATCACTTCTTCTAACACAACCGGCCAATAGTGATGATAGAAGCGGGGATTGAGGCTGTTCGGACACGGGACTTATCTGGTCCCATTTGAAATACTTCCGACCTGACCTCCTTGTCCGAGCATGGAGCCAATAAGGAATGATTGTTTTCCAGTGTAATACAGTGAAGAGATTAATGGGAAACTCCCTAAGACCCGGCTGACTGGATTGAAATAACTACCCAAAGTAATCCACAATTAATGATCTTATGCCAGTGTCCCAAGTAACCAGATTCCCTCTGTTATTTCGGAGAGACAACACTGCATTTACCCTATGACGATAAGAGCAAGTGGCCTTAAAGAATTTCGTGTTACGGTCCCTCTCATCCAGCCAATGCTGCTTCGCGCGTTGACGCCATAAAGCCTCTTGTTCCCTAAGGCCTTCTCTAACTGGATCTGAATAGCCTCACGTATATGCACCCCAGCTCTATCAGATCTACCATTTAATTCAGCAATTCGCCCATGCCACCATTTAATGTGGTTGATGTTCTTCCGAAAGTGATGTTGACCCCATTCATTTAACGTTTTACCCATTATATTAATCACCTCCGCAATTGGTTTTGTCGGGTCCTTATCTCAGTGCTATAGAATCAACTTGTCGTAGTCTGGATCCCTTACCCATTGAGATTGGAATCTACATTTAAGGGGCCCTCGATGAGGTACCTTCTGAGCCAGAGAGATAAGGACCGCCCAATGATCGGAGTTTGTTACTCCAGTGTTACGGAAATCCAGGTCCGAGAGGGAGTAGAAATAAGGGGTAGAGACCAAGGCTCTGTCCAGGCGGGATTGGATCCTCTCGTCATGCCTTCACCCCTAAAACCAGGTATACTGATGTCCTGTCATCGGAACGTCAACTAGTCGCATATCATCCACCATAGAGAAAAAAAATCATCCATGAGGCCCAGAGGATAGGTACCCCCACTTGTGGTTTTATTTGTATCAAGAACTCCATTAAAGTCTCCTATCAATATCCAGTTCGGCCTTGTCGAGGTATGTAGGCGACATAACATCTTCCATGTACGATACCGATGTTCTATACGAGGCTCCCCATAGATGCTTGTGAGTCTCAGGTCCCTAGGTCCCAGTGCCGAGAACTCCACGTCGATATACCGTGCAGACGACGACATGAGCACCACCGCAATCCCCGAGACCCATAGTAGAGCCAACCCATCTGGTTCCGAGCGTCCTGATTCCCACGGGAGGTAGAGTAAGGGACACAAAGAAAGTCCTCAAAGCCCATCGAACGAGAAAGAAGGGCACAATTTTGTTCAGTCATAAGGGTTTCCGACAGGAAGAGCAAGTGAGGGCAGTGGTCCCAGAGTAGATGACAGAGCTACTGTTTGTGAATTCCTATTCCCACTCCCTGACAATTCCAAGCCAAGACCCGAAGATCCGACGTATCGAAAGACGATGGTAGAACCCTTGAACCTGGATCCTAGTGGCGCTTCGATTGCCTGAGAATAGGCAATGAAGGTTGCGTAACAACAACAACAACAAGATATTCCCATATGTCTGACTAACAAACATTGGGTTCTCTACCTCTTATCACGTGTCGTTCCTCCTATATATAGAGATAGCCATTGCGTGTCAACAAGCTTGAAGGTTTCATTTTGAGAACATTTGCACCAAAGACCGGTTGGCCCTAAAGGGGTGACCAGTTTTTTCCGTTGAAGATTTAGAGAATACAAAAGGTCTTGCGAACAACAACAACAACAACAACAACAACATTAAATAGCCTAGTTGATTGAACAAGCATCAACCAAAGAGAATTGATGCAAAAACAATATATGAGATCACTACAACAAAAGAGAAATTCTAGAAGGGTAAATTAAAAAAAAAATAGTCGTTGATATCCAACCTTTTGGTTTTGTTTCGGGAATTGTTCCCGCAGCTCCTTATGAGAGCTCATTTGTAATTGTTGCTACGGTTTGTTCCTTCTCGGATCTTACTTTTTTAAAATAAATTTTTTAGAGTTTATCCACACAAAAATTATCTGGGTGGACAGAGACTAATCTCCTTAAAAACCGGGTTGTATTTTGATTTCTGATCTTAAACTATATTTCAAAAATTCCCAACTCAGGATCTATTAGTCCTGTTATATTTTTATTCCATTGCGTGAGATATGCAATGGTCATGGACAAAATACACTTTTAAGTATACCAGATTCAGTGTATATACTCATGGAAATGTAAAATTTATAGATGAAGAGATGATGTACATTTTCCCAAACTTCTTCATTTTAATTTTGTAAAAGTCCGTTTCAATTTTTTTTTTGTAAAAGTCCTAAACACAATTGCTAAAGTATTTTATTAACGGGTAAATCTTTTTTTATTCTTACAAAATTAATACAGTAATGTAATGTAGATTGTAAAAATTAACAACACGCATGATAGTTTGGCTAGGGTTAGCCGCAACAGACCCCTCAAAGCCTTCTCTCTCGAGCAGCAACAGTATGTGTTGGATGTAAATAGAAAAATCTGATGGATAAATTCAATTAAATTAATTTTTCTTGATTTATTTTTTATTTTCTAAGTCATGAATGAGGTCATAAAGTCAGAATTGAATTGACAATCAATTTTGATTATGACAATGAATTGGGGGCTGAAATCGTGGGATTTGTCTCCCCACGTATTTCCCTTTTTGCCCTTCCCAAGAGCCTATTTATACTTCTTTCCAAGACTTGAAAAATATACCAAAAATACATCAGATTCATCTCCCCACGTATTTCCCTTTTTGCCCTTCCCAAGAGCCTATTTATACTTCTTTCCAAGACTTGAAAAATATACCAAAAATACATCAGATTCATCTCTCAATTAGTTTTCTCTCTTTCTTGTTTTGGTGACGGATCAACCGGCTTCGAGTTCGCTGACGATTAGTCGTTTTATCCTGGGAGACCGCTGCCATTACAGGGCAGTCAAGAGTCTTAAGGACACAGGATTACCTGGACTCGACTAAACCCATTTCCGATTCTCTATTTTCTATAAAATCATTTGGTATTGTTCTCCAATTTCCTTAATAATTTGTATCTGATTTTCGTTATTATACTAACCACCTAACAGTATGTCCATGGCTATGGTCATGGCCTTTGTCATGGTCTTGCTCCTCTCTTCCACGCATACTCTCTACCGCCTCCTCTCTGACTCTGGGGCATGGCGACTGACTCACCTCGACATCAAACCCTAACACCGTCTTCTCCGTCGGCGTCTCTGAAGCCGTTGCAGCCGACACCTCGGATGTCGCAGGCGCACCGTCGCCGTCGCTCCCGGCTTATGTCCGGAACCACGGTGTTGGCTCCCCTCCACCACCAACATCGTGTCTCCCGGCTTATGTCCGACTCATCTCTCCCGCCACAGGCCCGACATCCTCCCTGGTCTCCACCACCGGCCCTGCACCCATCGGGATATATGAGGTTACCGCAGCCGCCGCCTCCCGTCACCGCTATCACCGTTGAGGTCCATCAGCTCCTCCGGTCTCCTTTCTGCCTTCCCCCACCTTCTATCCTAGTCCATGGGGCACCAATCCAATACCGTCAGGGACAATTATTTTATGAAAAGAATCGCGAGTATTTTACATGCTCTATGCCTGTTTTGGTGGTCAGAAAGTCTCTGACGCACATTATTGTAATTGAAACAATTGATCAATGAAAACAATTTTCACTGCGAAAAAAATAAAAAACTTAGTAATATTTTAACTGATGCAGACGGTCGAGCATATGTATCAACTTACAACGCATAACATTAAACTGCCCTCTTAATTATTCCTCAACCGGATCGAAAGAAAGTCCAATATCTAGGTCCCATTCCGGTCCATCTCTAATTAGTATTGATACAATAATAGTTAATTAAATTGTTTAAATTTGTACCTTATATCTTCCCACTAAATAAGATGCTTGACCATCTACTAATTTCGGATTAGAAGTTGATCACGAGCGCATCTAACCACTAACAAATTCTCAATTATATATATGTCTCCATCGCGTACAAACTTTAATTATTGTCTCTCCTTCCAAAAATGTGCAAAATTCTCCTTTGAAAAGGAGATAAATATTTTTCTAAGTATATGCAGTAAATGAACAAATGCATATATAAGTAGGCCTCTGTATTGGGGCAACAACCAAAATTGGCAAACACATTTGTCATTATTAATGAAAAGATTATTCTAATTTCCATTCATTCAGTAGAGCACATATTAGAAAAACAAACAGGCCCGAAGTGATTTTTGATTTATTACCTGGTCCACTTTACTTGAGATATTGTAAGAACTGAGAATCAAAGGGGCACCTGTTTTGAATTGATGAATTACATTTAACCAAACGGCCAAAGAAACGAGAAATTAGATATAAATTTTTTCAAAAAGATATTAAGTGTAATAAACAAACTAAAAAAAAATCCGTATGGCTGAAAAAGTTCTCTAAGAAACCCTAGCTATGTGCTTCCGAATCTATTTCATCCTCTTCCCTCAGTTCGGTGCTTTTCTCGAGGAAAATCAACTTATCCTTGCGCCGACATCATCTGCATCCGCCGCCCCAATGACCACCGCACCTTTCTTTTTTCCGCTCGCCTCTCCAATGAAGGATGGGAAAGAGGCCCCACCACCACGTCACTCTTCTGAGATGACTAGCCATTTAAAAGGGCATTGGAAGAGGAAACCGAGAACTTCCATAGACCCATCGTCGGTAATGGATTCCTCTCTAGAGTTGTTGCATCCCTCTACGAAAATCGTAGCATTCTCTACGAGAGTCTCGTCTCCGGAACCTTCACGAGTGCCCCCAAAACGCGACCGGCCACACAAAACCCTAGTGGCTTCGACTGCAAGCAACAAACCGCCACCTTCTCCTTCCTTCAATGACGTATATGAGCCAGTAGATGGGACCGTGCATGCAAGTGCACTGGTGGTCCTGCTAAGGCACGACTCTGTTTATCTGCAAAAGGCATTCCTGCCGCCTTTTCCACTGCTAAACACGGACCATATCCCGATCAGCCCCTCCCTCCTATTCCAAAATTTCTATTGTGTCATGAGGGCACTACTCCAACACCTCCAGAGGTTGTCCTCGCTCTGGTCTTTCCGGACCCGCTTAACTCGAAGGCCTCCAAAATATTGACATCACCTGAACCACCCAAGAACACATCTAAAAATTTCCCTTGCTGTAACACACTAACCGTTCTCTATCCATCCACTCCAAAAGCTTACCCAACAAAGGCTCCCAAATCCAATTCATGAACTTGTGAGGAGACACCTCTCTTTGTAAGGTTCTGCAAGGCCAAGACCGAAGCAACAAAACTCCGACCCAAGGCCAAGCCCCCTGAATGTGCAACAACTTATAGCGCAACCCCCTCCACATGTGTTGTAGGAGCTTGTACGACAGCCGCCACAACATTTTCTACAAGTTGTTGCTGTTGCGTGGGCTGACCTGGCTCGATTAAAGAAAAATAACATATTTACGAAAGATCTGTAACTAAATCACCTTAATTTAAAAAAAAAATCAAATTCAAACTCTTCTTAGGCTCCAAATTTCTTTAAATCAAGGATTGAGTTGAGTCCACATGCTTGAGAGAAAGTAACAACACGTAAATAGAGTAAAAAAAATCCTCACAAACCCTCTCTGGATGGATCACATCCACTTCACCGATCCCTCCAAACACAACATTCAATGTTCCAAAGCTACAACCGTGAGGAGGGATACATGTAACCTTTTTTTTTCGATCATCGAAAGCAAATTGAATATATCTTCTGAGTTAAAAGATACAAGACAAAAGATCTCAATCTAGCTACAGAAAGAGAAAAAATGCCACAAAAAAGGGAACAACAACGGAAAAAAGAAGCTAAGAATGGGTATGCATACCCAGAAGCTATGAATGGGTACGCATACTCAGAAGCTATGAATGGGTACGCAGAACCTGAAGCAATGAATGGGTACACTGACCTTGAAGCTATGAATGGGTACGCGGACCCTGAAGCCCCACACCAGGGAAAACAAACAACCACAATGAATGGGTATGCAAACCCTGACGCTATGAATGGGTACGCAGACTCTGAAGCAATGGATGGGTACGCAGACCCAGAAGCTATGAATGGGTCCGTAGACCCTGAAGCATTGAATAGCTACTCATACCCAGTAGTAATGTATGAGTACACAGACCCATAAGCAATGAATGTGTACACAAACCCTGAAGCAATGTATGTGTACATAGACCCTGAAGCCAAGAATGATCAGAACAGTGAAATAGGTCTTAAACCCTGATTTTGCTACCATGAAGCACACCAGATGAGAAGGTCGAAACCCAGATTTTCCAAACATTAAGCACGAACAAAACTGATATAAACCAAAACGACTGCCCAAGAAAGTAGAACACCCTGTCTCATCAGGACCATCAAACAGTCACATAGCCTACAAACAGTCGCTAACAAGTCGGTGGCCAACACCACCAAAAGTGTCTAAGCCAGAACCACAACAATCCACACCAAATGAGGTAAAGAAAGCGTCCAACGTTCAGCTATGAAAAGGACACCTCCAAAGTTACACTTGAACCTCCATCACACCGCCTCAAGGAAAACAACGTAGTCGGGTAATCCGGCGGCCAACACCAAAACCGGCCCAACATCCTTGTAACTGCAGCTTGCATCGAGCAGCTCCAACAAGGCGGGAGGAGGAGGAAGCCGGCCACAAAGGCCGGAGCAGGGGAAAAGCAGCAACCCAGGTCCGACGAGAAACTCCCAAAGCCGATATGCAGCAACAACAACGACTCCACACCGGTGAGAGACCACAACCAGCGAGATATGGCCGAGCAGCAATCTAGCAAGAGGCACTCCCGGCAAGAGAAGACCGAGCAGCAAGAACTCCGGTCACACGAACCACCCGGCCAAACCCGTCTGGATCTGATCGACCCAGATCAGACCCACAACTGTTAAACCGGGCCAAACCCAAGAAAGACCAGGCCCAACCCGAAATAGAAGAGCCCAACCTGGTACAACACAAGCCCAGCCCATTAGGAAAAGCCTGACCTGGGACTGATCCGAATCAGCCAAATTGGGCCCAACCTAGGGAGGACCAGGCCCAACCCAGAACAGATCCGAATCAGCCAAACTGGGCCCAAACCAGGGAGGACCAGGCCCAACCCGGACCTGAGGAGTCCAAGCCCAGAACCCGACCTGAGCCCAAGCTCACCACACACGACCCGCCCACGAAGAAACCTACCCGGAACCACACGAGTGCTGCTGAAACCGCCGCCCCAGCCAAACAGACCAACTCCGACCAGAACGAACGGGGAGCGAGGCCTGACTATGGGCAGCAGCAACTAAAGCAAGGAGAAGCTCGAGAGGAGGATGAGGACGGGCACGAGCTTCACGTAACAGTGGCGGAGAGAACAGCCAGAACACACGAAGACCCGACGCAAACCACCAACGAACGACGAGCCGTAGACGCCGGTGAGCTTTGAACACGACAAGTAGAACGCCAACCGGCAGGCACAACCAGAGTCCGACGAGCACGGAGCTAGGAAGAGAACCCCCTATACCAGATTTGAACTCGCAGTTCAGCCAAGCAGATCCGTCCAACTCGAGCAGACCAGTCGAAGCAGGCCAGAGAAGAGGAAGAAGGAAGCCAAAAAACCCACACTCGCAACCAAAGAAGTAGGTCCTAAGTGCAGAGAGGGGGAGAATAAGAATGGGAAATAGATATGAAAAACGAAGAAGGAAAGGTAAAAGCGGGGTAGAGGAAGAAGAAGGCGAGAAGAAGTTTAGGGGAGGGAGGGACAGGCCACCGCTGGTGGAAGCAGAAGATGATGGCGGCGCTGAAGGGAAGCAGGGCTTGGGTCGAGAGCTTTTTTTGTATTAGTTTCGATACCTATAACCTTATACCACTCCAACGTTCACCTTGCAAAACTATTTGCAGCCGATCCCAAATCGCTCCCTTTAGAGCATAATAAGAACATGTAACAAAGTAAGTCCAATCGTATAGACAAAGGACGAAGCTCCCCAAGTCTTTGTGTCTCTTACAACGCGAGTAAAACAAATTACGTGAATTATTTTTACTCAACTGAAGCTAGGCAGCCGAAATAAAAGCAACATTATTACTTTCTCAGAACAAGCGATGTTCCCTTCTAGGGTTTGCGATGCCGCACGGTTTGTGCACGACCATTAGTGTTGGTTGCCGTGACTTGCATCTACAAGATCCCAGGGATGAAGAAGACGAGTTTAGAGGCACCGTGGAAGAGGAAGAGAAGATTCGTTGATAGCGTTTCTAGATCTATGGCCAAAGTCCATGAATGCTGTCAGTGTAACCGAAGCAGTTCCCATTGGCACTGTATGACGTGGATGACTAATTTCGTGAGGGTAGGACGACGCTAGGACTGACCTATGATATCCTAACCCCGTGTGGTTCGTCGACGACATGTGTGCAGGGCGGGGCTTCATCATCGGCTCTGGCGATAGGATGCATGTTCTCGAGCAGCTCAGGGCATAGGGATAGTTCCATGTGTCTATTGGTGAGCTGGGGTGTGCGAGAGTCTTTACTTGTGGGTGTTGGTGGTGGTGTTGCTCGCGACTGCGTTGGGGTTGTCCCGAGGTGGCGGTTTTGTCGAGGGGACCAGAGTTTCTTCCGCAAGTAGCTAGGGTTTTGCCTCACCTCATTTTCGGTTGTTGGGTTTGTGTGTGAGGAGGGTGATATCGCGAGTAGAGTGCGGCCGATCTTTGTAGATATTGTGAAGGACGGAGTTGTGCGCGGTGATGGTAGAATCGTAAGTGTTGTATAGTCGACTGATGTCAAAGACGTGATGGCTAGAGTTGTGCGTGTTGTTGGTAAATTCACGGAAACATAGAGCGTTATATAGTCCGATGGAGCATCGAGAATTCCAACGAAGGGCGTCAATCACGCTCACATTCTTCAATGAGCAATTGGGGGGTCGATGAGGGGTTCGCGGGTACTCCCCCTCATCATCTATAGGGGGACAGAGCTTCCGCTAAGTAGCAGCAATGGGTCCGCTTTGTCCTATCTGACCGTCAGACGTAGTTGTACAAGTTTCTTCCTCCATTATCATAGTATTCTTCTCCCGACATCTCGTTTGGAGCATTTCAATAAATAAGCACTTTTTTGTTCTTTGTTATGTCCATGATATTCAGATTTTTTTTTTATTTTTCTGATGCAACTGTTTTATGTCCTTTTTGGTTGACCCACTTTGGTTCAGGGCCTATGGACAATTACTTCAAATAATATATCAATCACGTTTATAGTTAAAATATGCTGAGGCTAGAAATTTTTGGCCTAATGTTTTTCTGATTAAACGTAAACAAATCAAAATATTACTTGGCAATCACTTCTGGGCCTGCGTACCCATTCATGTTTGTTATTTTACTGCTGATTTCAAGACTTTCTCACTTCAATATATAGACATATTGTTTCGTTGTAATCTTTTTCTTCCTCAGGAGAGGGTAATCTATCTTTTGCTTTCGTTGATAAAAAAAGACAATAAATGAGGTGGAATAAATATTTAGATAAAAAATAATATATAATGATCTACTTTCACAGTTTCACCATCTCCTACGCTCAACTAAAGGTATTGTGAATTAAAAAAAACATAGTCTCTCGTCTCTGCAGCTTTTCTTCTTTTCATTTTTAAGGACATCGCACCCCAATCTCGCATTCCTTCGCTCTTGCTACCATCGTCTACTACTAACATGCTATCATCGGTTTCCCCGTCGTCAATGTCCCTTCCAAAGCCAATCTTGGTCATGCCGACACGTCATTCCCAAAAGGTCATCTGACATAAATGTGTTCCTAGGGATACAAAATCCAAGGCCTCCTCCACCTCTCGTCATACCACCGTCACACCCTCTTCTTCGGCCCTGTAGCTTCCCTCGCCGAAACTACAACTCCCGTCTCTAGCCCTACACATGCTTCAGTCCAAACTTATATGAGTGCTACTGTTGTCGCTTGTGACGTCCATGAGTAATCAGAAGCTGAATGTCCGCCTTAGGAAGACGAAAATCCAAAGGGTTTTTCCTCCTTCCTCATTTGTCTCTCCCCAATAGACCTTAAGAGCACCGCTGCCTCTGGACACACCGACACCCATGTCTTCGTTGATCACGACCATGTCCCCTCCAACATCACCACCATCTCTCGATGATCTCGGGGACATCTTGTTTGCATGCTCTATTAAACCGGATGAGGAAACCGTTTTCGAGGTCCCTTTCTCCCTGACGGACCAGTATTCTCCGATTTTTTGCATCTACATGTTGGATGGTCATTTCCTTTCGAGTCGGGCCTACAACCTTAATATTATGCTTTAGGTCATCAAGAAGGCATGTAGCACATCTTCTGTTACGCTGGTAATTAAGGACTTGTAACCGAATGTCTACACGTTCTACTTCGCTTCTAAGGAAGCCAAAGATAGGGTGCATAGCGATAAGACATGATGATTTTAGCATGCTCCACTAATCCTTACCCATCTTCTAGTGGAAGAAGGTATGTTGCTCCCTCGACTTGACTGTATCCAAGTATGAGCCTAGAATTGGGATATTCTACAAGCAGTCATGACCGAAGAGGCATGAATTACTAGGGGGAACACACTAGTAGGGTATTTGAAGGTCCAACGCGATTAGTGGGGTCCTTGCTAGGGAGAAAAGATCCAGGCCAGGTTCTAGATGAGCCTTAACAAACCCCTCAAACGATCGATGATCCTCAAGTTTTGAGAATTCCCTGATCCTGTTCAACTTAGTCCGAAGTGCGAGCGCTTGCCCATCTTCTGCTTCAACTATGCCTGTCTTGGTCATGCTGTTAAAGAATGCATGATTTCCACACAGGTACTCCCAAATTCAATTCTTCTCTTGTATTCGACGGGAATGATGCGTTAGGGAAATGCTTCACAACTAACTGGACGATGCCACCACCTCGAGCCTCTTACGTGGTTCCCCATAGTTTTTCATTTCTTTTATCCCATTCCCATGTTTTGTCCCTGACAACAAACAATCCGATAAAGCTCCAACATATTATAGGATCCACACGCCCACTTGGCATACTCTCCCCTGGAGAGTGACATAGGAGGGTTTGGCTCGGGATGGGGTGTTGAGCGCAATAACGAACGTCCTTCTTAACACGCAATTAAGCGGGACAAATAACACTCGCCCTACAACCTCTCCACTATTAGGAGGGGTAGGCTCGGCCCAGGGTCTCATGGAGCAGCAATTGGAGATGCTGATTCCCGAGAAGGATAAGGAAGGGATTCTTGCTGCCCTTCCAACAACCATCGAGCAAAAGAAACCCTCAGTAAAGAAGAGAGCCTTGGGCCTCACCTACATGGTATCTATAGAAGAGTCAAATGAGAATAAGGTGAGAGCTGAGAAGTAGTCTTGCCAAGGTAAATGAGTTTCCCTCGAGGATACGGGTCGTTCGGAAGGAACAACATCCTGACCCCATTCTGGTTGCCTCCATCAGTTGTTGTGATCCCTGATCAAGTCGTGTAATTTATTCAGTTTTTTCAAGTTCCTCGTCAGAAGATCAAGTAAGGGATAGGCACCTGTATTTGTATCCGGTCCAGCGAGATTGGTTCCCTTGTTTCTTAGAGATATGTTTCTTGGGGTTTAGCCTTAATCATCAAAACCGATGTATTGTTACGATTCTAAGATCAGAATGATGGACTGTCCAAAAACGATCTACATTTAAACCCTGATTCTTTTTTCGTGTGTTTCACGTTAAAATTAATAAACACTCTCTCTCTAAGATTAAAAAATGCCATTTCATATGAGTAAGCTGGCACTAAATAATTAGATATATAAATTAAGGAAATCTGAGATATTGCACAATAATTGTTTTCTCTCTCAACTTTGAGAGCTCTTCCTAGCCCTAGCCGCGCGACGTCATGGTGCTCTCTTCTCCTCTTCCCTTCGCCACGTCCTCTACTACTTTCGTGCCTCTAGTAACCGATGTTGCTCCTCCCGGTGTTGCGCCCCTCCTCCCGTCTGGTGATCCACAATCCATTGTTGGTGGTGGGGCCAAGAGTCGACGTCGGCGAAAACCGAAACCAACTCTCATGGCTCTGCTGGCGATTTAATCTGTCCCGTTACCGCCTAACCCTCCTCCCCGGGGTGAGAAGGTGGACGAGCCCTCTTTCTTGGTGGGATCGACCTATCCGATTCTACCTGTAAAACCGAAACGGGAATGCCTCTACGTCGCCTACCGGTGCCGTCTCCCACAAACAATGGCCTTCTCGCGCTGCCTCCTCCAAACCCTAGCAAACTGGTTGGCGTACCAGGCCAAACCCTTCCGGCGACCTTGAACCCTAGGGGGCCGGCGTGCCTTGCGAGCCACGCTAGTGCTCCCATAAACCCTAGCAAGTCGCCTCCTGATCCTAGTAGGGTTTCCATAAACCCTAATGTCCCGGCGTCTCCCGCAAGCAACTGGGTTTTCCTAAGACCTAATGCCCTGGCATCTTCCGCAAGCAACAACCATGTGCGCCATGACCTTGCTCTGGCGCCATTGTCTGAAGGCAAGGAGCTTAGGGTGTTGGCGCCGTCTGTTGGGATCTCTTCTCTGCCGAGTGCTGAAGGCTCTAAGGTCCAGTCCTTGGAAGGGCACCTATTCCTAAAATTACATGAGACCAGGTTTGTATCCCCACGGATGAAGGTTCATGTATCATTGTTAGTGCATTCCCCCCATTACGGTGGGACGCGACGAAAGGGAATGCCCCCATGGAGGACTTGCCAAGGACGGTGGTGACGCCCTTGAGTCTATGGCGCTGCCTTCCTGTTCAGGCCACAGTACCAATCACTCTCACTGCCCATGCTACCTCGCCAGGTATGTCGCGGGACAAGGAGTGGCGTGTGACTCCGGCTGAGCTTCATCCAACATCGGTTGGTAGGGGGTCGACCTCCAGTCATCCTTAGAGGGTCTACAAGATGGATTGTCATCCTGTTCTTTGGAGGAAGAGGAAGAAGTGGAGGTTATAGTCCCGACGTCTCGGGCGACGGCATCGATGGCCCTAGCTTGGCAACAATGGGGGTTGATGGGACGCCTCTGGACACCGAAGACCCCACGGAAGGACGTGCTTCTACGTATAATCACAATCGCATGAGGAAAGTCCGCAGAGGGCTTGGTAATCAAGGATTTAGGACCGGGCTTGTTCGGTTTCTATTTCCGGACAGCGGAGTCGCAGTCATGGGTTCGAAACAACGAACCCTGATGCTTTGATGGCAAGGTCCTACTGTTGGGGGACTTGGACCCGTGCGCTCGGGAGCTGCCCCCTTTAGACCGGGTGCAACTCTAGGTGTATGCTAGAGGGCTGGCACCTCTGGTTCGAATGAGGGAGACGGGTATATCCATTTGCAACGCGTTAGGCATGTGCATGCATGTCCCATGCGATCAATGAGGGATGTGCTGGGGCAGGACTATCAAAATCCGCGTCTAGCACATCTTTGAGAAGCCGTTACAGAAAAACTTGGTTTTGAGGTTCCCAGAATTCCCGGACCCGATCACTGTCGACCTCACATATACAAAACTTCCTAACTTCTGCTATAACTGTGGTCGGCTCGGCCATATCCCGAAGGACTGTACGTGGGCTGTTAGAGGACCCCCGAGATTTGGGGAATTTATGCTGGAGTACTACCACGAGAAGAAGGTCAAGGCGTACGCCACAGATTGGGGAGAACCAGTCCGCCTGCCCGCCACTGGTATGTCGGGTCCTAGCCTCAAAGGTCACTTGACCTGGGACCCGAGACCCCTCTTGTCCCCTCGATCAAGCCATCTGGGCTTGACGAGTGGGCCACCGACTAGACCACCCGCTCCCCCGGGACTGGAACCTCCACTGCCACACAAGGATCCGTTGGTCGGGAGGACTCAGACAGAGTGTGGAGCTCATAAGGATGATACCCCTGGACGAACTGAAGTTGAGGACAACCAGAATACTCTGAAACGGTCAACAACTGGGGTCCCTAGGAGGAACAGGTCAGGGCGGGGAAACAGCCCCGCCAGGAGGAATGAGTGGTATGTTATGCATCAGGGACAGGCCCTGGGAGGGGTCCCTGTATAATGTGCTGCCTCCCCACTTCACCTTTATCGTTGAGGTTCGTTAGGATCTCCGGTACCACATTCTCCCTCTCTGCTTTCTGTCATGGCCTATAAGGCATCAAAATACCGCTTACGACGGTTATGCTCCGATAAGGGTTAGAGAACCTTTGTTCATCTATTCTAATCTTTTACCCGTGGTCGGGGAATTCATTCCTCGGACCACATCTATGTAATCTTTTGATGTTAATAAAATTGCAACATCGTTCAAAAAAATTTAGATATATTTTTTTTGAGGTGCGAATAAATTTACCCTGGAGTTAATTACCAACGAGTGTATATCCCCCCACAAATATGGTCTACAGAAGAAATAGTTATTGATGCACACAAATGGCTATGCAAGCTAAAGCTACTTGCTGTTTTTCCTTTTTCTGCTGTACGTGGATTTTAATTTGTGTGGTTGAAAAATTATGATGCGTTAGGTACATTTTGAACTGATTTTCAGACATATAACCAGTTCAGACGCATATATCCCAACTTTGACGCCTTTTGTCTCTGCAATGTCTTCGTTTTTTTGGAAAATCTTATAATTAATGGCAAAGAGAGCAAGGCCAGAGACTCCACTTCAAGATGAAAGCCAAACCAATGTGGCCAAATTCTGGAACCAATGTGTCTATTTGGTGTCCGTTCATTCTACATTTATGGTTGTCCTGATTTTCTTCAAGTTAAATTATTATGATACCACGAGCTACAATCCAATCTTACGGACCGTCAAATTTTCATCTTCTTAGTTCAACTTGAGCTAATGTTGTCTATAGGTTATAATGATCAATGATTGGAATGTTCAAAATAAATAACTTCTTCAAATATTTGTAACAATTCATTTTTTTTAGCCAAAGGTGCAACTTTTATTAATTTAAATAAACTATAATGTCATGCATCGAAGAACAGGCTCTTCGATCACAAAAATGACAGAATAAAATACAATGATTTACTGATCCTTGTAGTACCAGAACCGTCATAGACAGTATTGTGACGCCTCTTGAACAATGATAGAATATGGGGGATGAGAAGGGGATACCAGAAGTCCTGCTCCGAAAGCTGACCAAGAACCTCAACAGTAGTGGTGGGAGACAAAGCATCATCTAGGGACCCCTCCCAGGGCCAGTCCCTAATACTCGGTCGGTTTAACATTCCTCCTAGCGGAGCTATTTCACAGCCCTCGCATGATCCTCCCGAGGCTCTCCTGCTACCGACATCTTGAACGCGCTCCCATCTCCAGACCCAATAGAAATGGGCGATGGAACTTCAACAACCGGATCAGTAGGGAGCTACCGGTTCCCCGAGCCACAATACCATTAGGTACAATGCTCGTGGAAACCCGGGGGCCCCTATCCAAAGATAAGGCGCTCGTAGGTACAGTGACCGATGATACGATTTTGTGAGGAGCCTCTACCCAATCCGTCGCGTATGACTTTACCTACTTATCTATCTGATATTCCAACAAAGAGGAGTCATACCTTGGGGGGCCTCTAGTCGCCTATGTGCAGTCCTTCAGAACACGCCCAAGCCTCCCATAGGTGTAATCTCCTTGTTGACCCTTTCTTTAATCACTATACTCCTTCATTAGGGCCATCTTTTAGGCTTCATGAACTTCAAAAAAAGTATTTCCGCAGATAAAAAAAAAAGTATAGATGATGTTGGGGGAGGTATGAGAAAGAGTTCGGAGAAAATTTGAATGTGAGAAGCCTGCCATTATGTTTAGTCCCAATACGTTGGAGACAACCTGAGGGAGAATTACCGTGGTTCTTGGTATGCAATTGGTTGAGGAAATGTGTTTTCACTTGGGGTTGCCATCCATTTTGAACATGAGTCGATATAGAGGCTTTGAGTTTGTTAAGGAACGAATCCTTAATTTCCTCAAGAGTTGGGATTAACTACTCCTCAGTAAAACGCGAAAGGAGACGTTATCTAAAGTGGGTATACATGCGTTATCGACATATGCGATGGTGGTGTATCTATTATCCAAGGGACTTATCCAGGATATTGAGGCGATCATGAATACATACTTATGGTATCATGACACTTTTTCATAAACATGTGTGTTGGGGGGGGGGGGGGGGGGGAGTGTTACCCACCTAGTGGATTTCAACTTTTCAACTGGATTTATTGTGAAAACATAGTTAGAGCCTTTAATTTAACCTAGATAGTTTGGTGGCCTGAAATATGAAGGTTCAATTCTACTTGAGATTGGTTTTCCTGAAAGCGAAATTGAAACATACTAATATCTATTTGTAGAGAAGTTTTATGGCGTCGTACTAAATAGTTTAGGAAGGTGCCCGAAGCGTATTGCTGATGGTTGAGGTACTCTGATGGTTGTGTAGTCTTGGTTACTATCAGCCTCAGGGAAGGTGTAGATTGTAAGAACCGTTCCTGATCGATCCCGGTCGAACTGGTGAACTTTGGACGAAGTTTAACTTTCGGCCGGAAAAGTCAACCGATGACTCCGGGAGTCATTCGGGACCTTCCCGGGGCCCAAAAAGCGTAGCCGACATCACAGATAGCTTAGTTGGGCCGTTTCCTTTCGGTTGGCTGTAATATTGGAAAAAGTCAACCCGGAACTTTTATCGGTCAAATGTGCTTCAATTTAGAACAAAATCCGATAAAATTGTGTGCTGGAATTTATTTAAGCCTTGGAGTGGTCCCCACATGGACATGTGTCAATTCTTGCTTGGAAGAGGAGACTTGGGTGTGTTATGACCCTTATACCCTCAGTAGTGGTTTTGGGGGATGAGTAAAGTTAAGGGGTATTTTGGGCACTATCACTTCTAGGTTTTAAGCCCCATTTGATGCTCATTTCAGAACAAATACCAAGGCAGCCGAATTTGGTAGAGTGAGAGAGAAGGAAATTGGTTTTGGAGGCTTGAAGAAGAAGAAAGGAAGAAAAATGGAAGCTTGAAGCCACTTTCTACCCAAAACCTCTCAAAAGCTCTTGATTCTTCATCTACTCTTCATCCTCAAGGTAAATCCCTCTCCTATTTCGTTCCAATGGATTTTAGTTCATGGGTTTTGGAGAAATTTGATAAACAATGGATGGGGTTGGAGTTGGGAGTTTAGATGAGGAAGTTTTGGAGGATTTTGATGTTAGATGATGGATTTAATTCGTATTTTGGAGTTTTGATGAACACCCATGGTGGGTTTTGAAGTAGAGAAGTTTAGGAACTGTTTTTGGAGCTTTAAAGGGTCATCCATAGAGGTTGTGGGGGTTAAAATCGTGGAAATCCGAAGCTGGAGTAAGCAGACGGATGAACGTGCCAGGCGTCACGGCTCCGTGACAGGAACCGTGACGGAGGGCATCACGGCTCTGTGAGGGAGTCCGTGACGGCGTCAGACACGGCTCCGTGAGGAGAATCGTGACGGCGCAGCCCATGGATCCGTGACCAGATCCGTGGCAGAACAGTTTTGGTCCTTTTGAACCCTTTTCGATCTTTTTTCGTTTACTTCGAGAAGGGGTTTTTGGAACAACGGTTAGGGTCTTTTGAACTTAGATGATTGCACTTTGTTTAGACTTTAATTAAATTTTAATTGTGATTCAAGACCTTGGAACCGAGCTCGAGGGACGAAGATTACTTGGGGACCCGTGTGAAGAACGGAGAGGAAACTAGCCCGGACTTCAGCAGCTAGGAGTTTTGTTAGAGGAAGACCTTGAGGTAGGGAAAGTACTAAATTCCTCGTGTAATTCAATACTTTAGTATGCCTATTAGGTTAATAACATCGGAAAGGTCCTAGAGATGCATATAGGATGCGAATCACTAGAATAATCGTCTTTCAATTACTAATAACCGGACGTGTCTAGTATGCATGCGTAGGATGTGAATAACTAGTTTAACTCGCTTTCAATACTTGGGAAATTGCCGTGCTGGTAGAAAGGCCGAGATGAGCCATAAGATTGGTTGTGATTGCTTCACATGCATTGCATGCTTAGTCTTAAGATAAGTTAAGCGTCTAACGAAACATGATTGAATGAATGCTTGAATGATTGAATGAATGCTCGAATGATTGCATGATTGAATGAATGATTGAGTGTAATTGATTGTGCCAAATGGTATGATCGGGTGAGTGATAGACCGATGGAACGTGATTGGTAAGTATGCCGATAAGTGTAATTGTGGGTATGAATCCCTTGTGGTGTGTATTGGTGAATCTATGGATTTCTAAGTTTGGTTGTACGATGTGTTGACATGTTGGTCTCTTGTGTGTGTTTTAAGATGAATTGTGGTTCGGTATGGTACCCACACCGTAGAGGATTCCGGTGTGGGGTAGTACCATAGCCGATGGATGATTTACCCTGCGGGGAATAATATATTTGGTGATCCGGTATGGTACCCACACCGTAGAGGATTCCGGTGTAGGGTAGTATCATAGCCGATGGATGGTTTACCCTGCGGGGAATGGTATTTGGTGATCCGGTATGGTACCCAAACCGTAGAGGATTCCGGTGTGGGGTAGTATCATAGGCGATGTATGGTTTACCCTGTGGGGAATGGTATTTGGTGATCCGGTATGGTACCCACACCGTAGAGGATTCCGGTGTTGGGTAGTATCATAGCCGATTGATGGTTTACCCTGCGGGGAATGGTTATTGGTGATCCGATATGGTACCCACACCGTAGAGGATTCCGGTGTGGGGTAGTATCATAGCCGAGGGATCGTTTACCCTACGGGGAACGTTCACTTATCTTGTTTCACCCCGATGACATATGGTCCTTTGGGGGCATTTCCGAGAATCCCGACGATATGTGTCCCTCAGGGATGTTTCCGGTAGCCGATGTATGTGCCTCCTCTAGACCGAGGGGAAATCTGACATGACACGAGTACTCTTGTGAATCGGAGTATGGGGTCCGACATGACACAAGAACCTATCGTGGATCGGAGTATTGGGATTTGAGTTGTTGATGTGACATTTACTTGCTCCCTTTTTAGTAGTTATCAAATATTTACAGCGATTTTCACATAATCTCTTAAAGTTACCGTTATCCTTAACAATGTAATATTATTGTTATCTATACCTTTCCCGTGGTATCTTATTGATCAATAGTGTTAATTGTAAACTGTGTCGTCGTGCTACAACAGTTTTCTTACTAAATTGGAGGTTAAACTGTTTATGATTTTCCCTACTGAGCGTAAGCTCACTCCCTGTTGTTTCATCTAATGTTTGTACAGGCGTGCTGGATGATTAGTGGACTCGAGGCTCGGGAGCTTCTGGATAGTTTGGGTTTTTGGTATTAGAGACGTCATTGGTCATTTGTAATGAACCGCATATTTTATGTACGCTATTTAGAGCCTTGACTCTTATTTAGGATTTGGAACATATTATTTGAGTATTTGATCAGAACCTATTTGAGCATTTAATCGGTTTTATTATTATTTTGTTACTATTTAATTGTCAACTCAAGTCACGTCACGAGTCCGGTCAAAAACCGGATTTGGGGCGTGACAATTTGGTAGCAGAGACTGGTTTCATTTTGAACTTGTTTTCAAAACCTCGGACCGAACGTCAATTAGGTGGGTAGAGTTAGGTGGTCTAAGTCGTGGTACTTAGTGACGCAAGTCGGAAACATCTGATGTGTAGAGTTGGAACAACACAAGTCCTGATTGTTTCAGTGTTTGTTTATGTTTGAATCTTTTATGTTACAATTGTTGCATTACTTGATTGGTATCCTTGCCCTATTGGTTGTATGTTACAGTGATCGGTGAGACCGAACGGTTGAAATTGGGATTGGGTTAACGAGCAATGATCAAGTCGTTATGAAATAGTTATTGAGTAAACCTTTTGTTAAGTGTGATGCCACCTTGGTTGGCCGTTCCATGATTGATAAAGTTGAAGTGCTGACTTATTGAAGTGTTGACTTGTTAAAGTGTTGACCGTTATTTGAGGATTAAAGTTGACATGATGATCCGATTGGATGTCAACTGAGTAAAGGGTAGAAACCCAAGGAATACTGCAGTATTGCACGGTGATGTGTACTTTTGCTGATTGTGGGAACCTTGTGTGCTGAATGTGTGTGAAATTGATTATTAAATGTCCCGCTTAAATGGATGGTTAGTGGAAAATACGAGCGGGTCATGCCGAAAATTCTGTGAAACAAAAGTGTTTGCACTATCACGGGCGGACTCAGGGGCGCCATTGTAGTCGAACATGATAGAGGGATGTCAAGTGGTTACAACGAGATTCGAGGACGCCAGAATCGGGTTGTAACGACGCGAGATCGACATGAATGTTATAAGAGAAAAGTAAGGTGTGGAGGTTTATGGAAAGAGTTGAGACTTATGGGAAAGAAATTAAGGATATACCTTGTGGAACCTGTTGTATTATGATTTGAACCCCACGTGATGGGAAGATACTCGACCGAGACGTATACCGGTCTGGTATGTTGATTGAGTGGTTGTTTGAAACAGTGTCTCATGTGGGAGTTGATTGCATTACTTGCTTGATGTTGTGAGACACACGAGGTGCGGACTTCTTTGGCTATATAAGTAATATATATGGCTATACTACGTACTATCGACCCAAGTAGAATCCCTTTGAGACGCATGGGGATGTCCTTGTATTATAAATCAACTAATTGTGTTAAAATGAATTTTGAACTTGTACGTTATAAATGCAGCGAGCATACGAGATGTCCCGTGTTTATATCCAGAGGGGTACCAGGAGCCGCCCAGCTGTGGGGCAGAGCCAGACACCAGCCGTTGGGCTGGCAGGGGCAGCGAATGCCTAGGGTGATGCTTCCACAAAGCATCAGAGTTTTGAGAGTGGGCCGTCAAGGTCACCACCTAGAGTTCCTCCAGTCGCAGAACCGACTCAGGAGGTCTCTATGGATGAGGTGGTTCGCGCAGTACTAGCAGCGCTCAACGCTCTACAGGAGACTACAGCGCCGGCACCAGAGGATGTGCCTACTGCTGACGTAGTCACTACCGAGAGACCATGCCAGATGGACAGCTACACGACCCAGGCTCTCAGGGATTTTCGTAGGTTGGGTACGCCGATCTATTCTGGGGGTTCAGACCCAGAAGCAGCTGTAGTATGGTTGGAGCGGATTACCCGCAACCTTGATACTTCTGGGGTTTCTGAGGGACGTCTGAGAGTCTCTTTCTCCACCTTCCAGCTCGAGGGTGAGGCACATTATTGGTGGCAATCTGTTCAGACCAGAGTTGGAGATGACTTTCAGCTTTTCAGTACACTTTTCTTGGAGCAGTACTTTCCTCGATCAGTTCGAGATGATAGACACCAGCAGTTCCTGGAGCTGCTGCAGAGAGGGATGACCGTCTCTGAGTATGCGGCGAGATTCCTATCCTTGTCCCGCTTTACAACTGAGATGGTGCAGACTGAGGAGAGTCGTTGCAGGAAATTCGAGGGCGGGCTCATTCCGTCGATAGCAGATAGAGTTATTTCTCTTAGGATTGAGGTGTACTCTACACTGGTGGATCAGGCATTAGCTGTAGAGAGGCATTTTTGAGAGACCGCCAGGGCGCGGGATGTCAGGCCGAGGCCGAGTGGGTTCCTGAGGCTACACGAGGGACGTGATACGAGGAGGCAGAGGGTCTCTGGGTCATTTCAGCCACAGTTTCAGCAGGGTGACATGCGCCGGGGAGGAGCAGTAGCATCAGTTGGACCTGCCCCGCTAGCGCAGTTGTGCCCTTTGTGCAGACAGCAGGGTCACTTAGCCCGAGACTGCCCGAGGAGAAGTGAACCCGCAGATCGACAGGTTGATCGTCCACAGAGGCTTGGGGAGAGACAGTGGATTGAGGAGCGGGTGTGCTATCGGTGCGGCCGACAAGGGCACCTTTCCTCTGCATGTCCGGATCGAGTTGGAGTAGCACCTGCTCCGAGACCCCAGAAGGCACATCCTCGTCAGGCACCTCCTGGCCGACCACGACAGGCACAACAGCCGAGAGCTCCGCGTCAAGCGGCGGGAACAACATCCTAGAGACACCAGCCTAGACCTCAGCAGCAGGTGGCACTACCACCACCACCGAGAGGAGGACCTTCGATGCGGCATGGCCGAGTGTACGCGATTACCGGGCCCCGAGCTGAGGGACTTGATACCGATCTTGAGATCGCTTAGAGTACTTGTTACTATTTACATTTGGATTTTGTGTTTGCTGACACTTGAGTATTACACTTGGTTGTATTGGTTCGTGATTACTTTATGTTGGAACGAGTTTAAAACAGTTAAGCCCGTACGTACCTTAACACACTGACTAGAGGTGTGGTAGTATCGACTAGTGTCAGTATGAGTTTGAAGGTGGAGTAACAAATCTTGTCGTACTGGAAGTTCGTTTCCTTCTTCGAGAGTGCGGATCGAGTTTTAACAATCGATTGGTGAAACCGCAGACGTTCATCGAGTACTATCAGCAACGATTGCCCGAACGGTGAATGGCGGCATCTTTGACCAATAAATAGTCCGACCGATCACAGGAGATAACCGAGTGACGATAAGATCAAAATAGCGCAGCGGAAGCGTGGTGGACCCATAACCTACAAGCGTCGTAATCCCCAGCTTCTTCTACCCCCGCTGGAAGATCTAAGTTATAAGATTCGACTTTTGAGACGATCCTTTTGTCTTGACACCCCGGTTAACGAGCGAAGAATTGGACGAGTTTGTGTCATACGTGTGAGATGGGATTAGAATGTTTTTCCCTAAATTTCCCCGGAGGAACCGATTGGATTGCCGCCAGTTCACGAAGTCAGCATCAGAATCGACCCGAAACCAGAGACGACACCGACATCCTTGGACCAGGCAGATTCGCGCCAGTAGAGTGATTGCACTGAACGTCAGCCCGAAGAGCCAGAAAGACGAAGAACCCATCCGAGCGCATCGTCGTGAAGAATGCAACACACTTCAAGGAGGAGCGGAGCGGAGCGCTGAGGAGGCGTGAAGATCACCGTAAGCTGGACCGCTTCAAGATGAAGACCCGACGCTCGGTGCCGACGCGACAAATCCAGAAGAAGATGATCAACATGTTGGGTCTCGAGGTAGGGTTGGAGATGAACCAACTCGCAGCGGAAAATCAATGAAAACCAAGAGACGATTAAAACCATGAAACAACTAACAAAGAATGGATTCACAAGAGAAAAATTCAGCACTGGTTCTTACCAAAACAAGAACACCGGTTAACGAATGATTGGCTTGAGTCTCCAAGACGCCTACGTATCCACATGGGAATCAAAGCCACGTAGTTCTTCTCTTTGAGGACTCAAGAACACAAACATGGAGGTGGAAACTAGCCAAACCCGAAATGGCCATGGAAGAGGGAGAGAAAATGTGTTTCCTATTCTTGTCTTGTGTTTGTTATGTTGAAAAAAGATGACTTAAACATAACAAAACCCATACTTGTCCAACTAAAGGCATGGGACAAGTATGGTGTCAAGTAAGGTGTAAATAGGACAAAGTATGGCAAGACAAGATTGGGTTAGGTGGTGAATCACCAACACCTTAATCCTTGTCTTGCTTACTTAGTACTAATTAATCAAGACTTGATTAATTAGTTCTATGGGGCTTGGTTGCATGGGCCTTTCATGGGCCTCTTGGAACATGGCCTGTGGCCATTTCTAACGAGGTCCCGTGATTCGCTCATCGCCTCCAAGCCTTCCATACCGGAAATGTCCAACATTATCCGACGCGATCAATCCCAAGACTCCAAGCCTTGTCTCGATCCGTAAAGTCCTATTCACGTACGGGCACATGACCCAAAACCCAGTTTTGGTCATGTCCCGAGACAACTCCCTTTTGGCCATTCTCCATAAATGTGTCAATGAGTTTCATCCTCCGGTGTGACCCTTAGGTTTATGCATGTCAATAGATCAACGTAAAATCCCATTTTACTTGATCCTATTTAAGTGGCAACTAACGAGACTTTAGTATTGCCTGACACTACATAACGAATCGACCCTGTCGATTCTAACCTTTCCGTCGTCCCTGTCATTATCCTTTTATCTCCGATATCCTGATTGAGATAAGGCATAGAGCCGTCATCCTTATTATTCTCAATCATCGTTCCTTGAAATGTGAGATGACTGAAGATATGATACCCAGTATCATGTGCATGGCCATGCTATTCTTTCAGTCACTCTCGATCAAGCGGCCGAGAACCGATATCTTTCCCATACCTCAGTATGAGGGATAAATCCCTTAGCCGCCTTTCGTGTCACTCATGTAGCCCGTCCCCAAGCCAATCCTGGCCGTTATGGAAGCCCTGTTATGGACAACGTTAGGCTCAAGTCAAACTCAGTTGTTGACTACATAGCGATCACAAAGACTCCTTGGTCTAAGGATACATGACAAGCTACAACACTGAATATGTTCATGACTTAATCTATGGCACATATTCAGGGCGGGTCGTCCAATATCATGTCCCACATGATATCTATGATCAGACTCCGGAATCTCATTCCAATGACTAACAGAACGTAAGCCATAAAGAGCCATCTTTCATACTAGTCGCTTCTAGTGAAGCTTTGTTGACTAGGGACCCATCGAGTGTGATCTATCTCGATCTATGGTTCTATTCGCATGGTGGGCATAGATCAGAGCACACATCGATATATTACTCCAACACATAAGTAATATAAAGCCGCTTTATTTTTATTGCTAACGATGATATATACATTTGGACATTTAGGATTGAACTACGGGCACTAAGACTAACAATCTCCCACTTGCCCTATTTCCAATCTAAACTCCAATATGTCCCCATCGACTTTACATGTCTAACATGTTCAGGCAGTGACACTGCCTTAGTCAAAGGGTTGGCTATGTTATCATCTGTTGCAATATCGGTTATCTTCACTTCACCTCAGTTCAGTATTTATCTGATGAGGTGGATACGCCGCAGTACATGTTTGGATTTGTTATACGATCTAGGCTTTTAGCTTGCGCAATGGTCCTTGTGTTGTCGCAAGATGGATTCACCGGGCTGGATGGGTTTTTAATTACACCCAGCCCTGCCATGAATTTCCAAATCCACATAGCCTCCTTAGCTGCCTCTGCAGCATCCATATACTTGGCCTCTGTCGTAGATTCGGCAATGATATCTTGCTTTACGCTCTCCCAGCTAAAGCTCTGCCATTCAGCGTAAACACATATCCTGATTGACTTCTAAAGTCATCTGGATTTGTCTTTGAAAACTAGCGTCTACTCATCCTTCGACGACTAGTTCAGCATCATCTTTCCCCCGGGTTAGAATGATGTCTACTGGTGCAACATAAGGCTTACGAGACGTCTGGTCTCATACATGTCATGGCATATATGATCGATCCTGCCCCCAGGCGCATAGGATTCTCATCATCCTTTTCAGCTCATCAGGTGTCTTAGGACACTGAGTCTTGCTGAGATGAATGCCATGACTAGTGGGTAAGAGTCCTTTCTTTGAATCGAGCATTAAGAACCTACTCAATGCCTTGTTCACATAGGTTCCCTGACTTAAATCCAAGACCCTCTTGGTGCGACCTCTACATATCTTAATCCTTAAGATATGAGAAGCATCACCTAAGTCCTTTATTGAAAAACACTTCCTCAACCAAGCTTTAGTCTCGTGCAAGGTTGGGATGTCATTTTCAATGAGAACCAGAAAGGTAATATTGCTCCCACTAGCCTTCTTATAAACGCAAGATTCATCCTCATTCTTGATTAAGCCAAATCCAATTACAGCTTCATCAAAACGAAGGATCCAACTCCGAGAAGTTCGTTTCAATCCATAAATGGATTTCAACAACTTATAATGTTAGTCTTAGTGCCCGTAGTTCAATCCTAAATGTCCAAATGTATATATCATCGTTAGCAATAAAAATAAAGCGGCTTTATATTACTTATGTGTTGGAGTAATATATCGATGTGTGCTCTGATCTATGCCCACCATGCGAATAGAACCATAGATCGAGATAGATCACACTCGATGGGTCCCTAGTCAACAAAGCTTCACTAGAAGCGACTAGTATGAAAGATGGCTCTTTATGGCTTACGTTCTGTTAGTCATTGGAATGAGATTCCGGAGTCTGATCATAGATATCATGTGGGACATGATATTGGACGACCCGCCCTGAATATGTGCCATAGATTAAGTCATGAACATATTCAGTGTTGTAGCTTGTCATGTATCCTTAGACCAAGGAGTCTTTGTGATCGCTATGTAGTCAACAACTGAGTTTGACTTGAGCCTAACGTTGTCCATAACAGGGCTTCCATAACGGCCAGGATTGGCTTGGGGACGGGCTACATGAGTGACACGAAAGGCGGCTAAGGGATTTATCCCTCATACTGAGGTATGGGAAAGATATCGGTTCTCGGCCGCTTGATCGAGAGTGACTGAAAGAATAGCATGGCCATGCACATGATACTGGGTATCATATCTTCAGTCATCTCACATATCAAGGAACGGTGATTGAGAATAATAAGGATGACGGCTCTATGCCTTATCTCAATCAGGATATCGGAGATAAAAGGATAATGACAGAGATGACGGAAAGGTTAGAATCGACAGGGTCGATTCGTTATGCAGTGTCAGGCAATACTAAAGTCTCGTTAGTTGCCACTTAAATAGGATCAAGTAAAATTGGATTTTACGTTGATCTATTGACATGCATAAACCTAAGGGTCACACCGGAGGATGAAACTCATTGACACATTTATGGAGACCAAAAGGGAGTTGTCTCGGGACATGACCAAAACTGGGTTTTGGGTCATGTGCTCGTACGTGAATAGGACTTTACGGATCGAGACAAGGCTTGGAGTCTTGGGATTGATCGCGTCGGATAATGTTGGACATTTCCGGTATGGAAGGCTTGGAGGCGATGAGCGAATCACGGGACCTCGTTAGAAATGGCCACGGGCCATGTTCCAAGAGGCCCATGAAAGGCCCATGCAACCAAGGCCCATGGAACTAATTAATCAAGTCTTGATTAATTAGTACTAAGTAAGCAAGACAAAGATTAAGGTGTTGGTGATTCACCACCTAACCCAATCTTGTCTTGCCATACTTGTCCTATTTACACCTTACTTGACACCATACTTGTCCCATGCCTTTAGTTGGACAAGTATGGGTTTTGTTATGTTTAAGTCATCTTTTTTCAACATAACAAACACAAGACAAGAAGAGGAAACACAACTTCTCTCCCCCTTCCCTTGCAATTTCGGGTTTGGCAAGTTCTCACCTCCATTTTTGTGTTCTTGAGTCCTCAAAGAGAATAACTACGTGGCTTTGATTCCCATGTGGATACGTAGGCGTCTTGGAGACTCAAGCCAATCATTCGTTAACCGGTGTTCTTGTTTTGGTAAGAACTAGTGCTGAATTTTTCTCTTGTTAATCCATTCTTTGTTAGTTGTTTCATGGTTCTAATTGTCTCTTGGTTTTCATTGATTTTCCGCTGCGAGTTGGTTCATCTCCAACCCTACCTCGAGACCCAACAGTGGTATCAGAGCCGTGCTACCTTCGGGATTCACAAGACTGTGTTCAAAGTTTCGGTTTTGCTTGAAAGTTTCGTTTTTGGCATGTTGTTTTGCTAAATTGTTTGATAACATGTTTTAAATTCTTGTTCATGGATTTAATGCATGTAAAATGAATTTTTGAAAATTATTTCAAATCTGGAAATTTTGAAAAAAATTTGATTTTTCGGGTCTCGGGAGCGGGACTCTCGGGGAGCCGAAACCGGGACCGAACGGGGCTCCGTTGGACGGAGCTAGGCCAAGCATGACCATTGGATGGTTGATATGCCAAGGCTAAACCGTTTTGTTAGTTATGACGAGTTTGGAACCGTCATGACGAACTCGAAGATCAAATGTTCAAAAGTTTCATTTTTGAACGGTTTCGATAAACCGAGCATCAAAATTTTTCGAAACTTGGCTATTAACTAAAACCGGAAAATCACATGATGTTTGATAACATGCTTGTTTGATAACACGATGTGTGATGTGTTGTTGGCATGGTGTACATAATAGCCCCGAGCTCAATTTAATTATTTATCGCTTTTCACGGCCTGCGAGCCGTTAGAGTTAACGTGTAATTATTCTTTCAAGGTGTGGTCGTCGAACCACTTGTTTGTAATATTTATTTATTCCCGACCTGCGAGTCGTGTATTAAATTGTAATTTTTTACTCAAGACGAAGAAAGGGCGAAAAGGTCATTTGGTGGCTTTTCGGGTGTTGGCATCGGCTTGGAATCGGTGGAGCTCAAGAAGCTAGTGGGAGTTAGTTTAGGGGGCTATTATGTGCACATTTATCGCTTTATGCTTGGTTTAGTTTATGCATGATTAATTCTATGTGTTTTAGAATTGCATGCTTAACTTTATTTACCGAGCATATCACCTCACATGCAAAGATAAAATTGGAATTTTAATCCTTGTGTGTGAACCCTTAGAACCGTCATTGCATTGGATGTAGTTGACGGGTTCAAAGGAAGAATTACATTGGATGTAATTTGAGGCATCATTGCATTTGGAATGTAGTTGATGTGCTCATCGCATCTAGGATGTGCCAAAGTTTTGAACACAACTGGACAAGTAAAAGCGGGTCATGTCCGATACCTCCCAATCATCAACACCTTACTACCTCCCCGTCCTATGGTTGTCGTGCGCATTAGCGGAGCATCCATAGGGAAGCGGGGTAGTAGGTTTGGACGACATTTGTGGGTGTCGTGCGCATTAGCGGAGCACCTACATAGTGACGAGCCATAGTTGAAAATTGGTGGACCCGACTACGATTCTCGGCCTGAGGTTGAGCTAGGGTAACAGATAGGGTAAGTCGTGTACATAAGTACATACCCTAGCCAAGAGTCACATTGGATGTGATTGGATGGAGTCCTACCTACATAGCTCGATTAAGTGGTGAGCATTAGTTCAGCTTAATCGAGTGAATCAAGGATCTTGGTTTCAGATTCTAAAGGTTTAGAATTGATTGTTGGTGTTTAAGCTTGATCTTCATAAGATTTATTCAGTTTACTGATTGAATTTTATCTGTTGTAGATCAAATGGCAAATTCAGCGAACATTGATAGTTTGTCATTAAAAATCATTCTTGACAGGGTCAAGCTAAATGGGACAAACTATTTGGACTGGTACAGAATTTTGAGGATAGTCCTCAAGTCTGAACGCAAAGAATATGTCCTTGACAAGGCTGTCTCTAAGACCATATCAGAGTTACATGAAGTGTCATCAGCTGCTGAGAAGAATATCTCAGGGATCTGGGATCCAAGGATATTTTGATGGTCAACAAGGGAATTAGAAGTGGCAAGGGCTGGGCCCATGCGCACTTGGCAGGAAAGATGAGACACCTAAGAATGTCTGCTTCTACTGCCAACAGCCTGGTCATTGGAACCGGGATTACAGGAAGTTCACGGCTGATCTGAAGAAGGGCAGTGGGACTGCGCCTTCATCAAATAGCCTGGATGATCTGAAGAAGGGCAGTAGGACTGCGCCTTCATCAGGAAACCGTGATGATCTAAGGAAGGGCGGTGGGATCGTGCCTTCATTCGGTATTAACTCTATAGAGCTACATCTCTCTACTTCCAAAGATTCATGGGTATTAGATACCATGACTGAATCTCACACATGCACTAATATATGGTGGCTGAAAGTAGGAGAGATTTGGAAAGCACGAAATGGACCTCAGAGTTGTGGCAACTGCTGTAGGATCCATGAGTCTTGCTTTGCCAAGAGGCCTTGTCTTAGTATTGTATAATGTATATTGCATACCTACTTTTAGTAGGAATATTATATCTGTATCCGTGTTTGACAAGGAAGGATATAATGTTAATATTGGAAATGGAGTTTTCAATGTTCTATGTAATGATATGTTTTATACCAGTACTGACATGGCTGGAGGATTGTACATATTAGATATGGGTAACAATGCCTCAAGTTCTATATATTCCGTTAATACCAAGAGGTCTAAATCCAACGATTTAAACCTAACTCTGTTATGGTACTGTCATTTGGGTCGCATAAACAAGAAGCGCCTATCAGCACTTCAGAAGTGCGGGCTTTCAGGTTCATTCGAATTCCATTCGATCGATAGGTGCAAGGTTTGTTTGATGGGCAAAATGACTAAAGTGCCCTTTATCGATCGCGATGAAAGGGCGGGTGAATTATTGGGGCTGATACACTCGAATGTGTGTAGACCAATAAGTTCACTTGCCAGGAGGGGTTTTAGCTACTTTATCACATTTACTGATGATTACAGTAAATATGGTTATGTCTATTCGGTGAGACATAAGTCTGAAGCTTTTGATAAATTCAAAGAGTTTAAGACTATAGTAGAAAACCAGCTCGACAAAGGTATTAAGGCACTTCAATTGGATCGAGGTGGAAAATACTTGACCACAGAGTTATTAGATCATCTAAAAGAGAATGGGATCCTTTTGGAATGGACTCCTCCTAGGTCACTGTAGTTGAAAGGTGTAGCCAAACGGAGAAATCGGACATTGTTAGACAATGGTCTGTTCCATGATTAGTTGGACTGATCTCCCAATCTCTTTTAGGGGTTTTGCTCTAGAGACGACCGCATTCATAGTGAATCGGGCTTCGACGAATGGTGTGGAAGGGACACCATTTTAAAAAATGGTACGGGATGATGCCCGCTTTGTCCTTCCTAAAGATTTGTGGTTGCGAGGCTTATGTGAAACATTTGGTTTCGACTAAGCTCGAACCAAGATCTGAGATATGCACCTTCGTGTGGTATCCCAAAGCAACAAGGGGATACTATTTCTACAATCCCAGTGAGAACATGGTGTTCGTCGCTTGGGGTGGGGTCTTTATGGAAAAGAAGTTTTGTTTCCAAAGACGTCATTGGGAGGACTGTGCATCTCGAAGAAATTCAGGATGGTACAGATCTGTCTAAACCAATTGGCAACCCAGTAGAAAGGAGCCAGAGATTGTCGTAGAGTAAGAACCAATTCCTGTTACAATTCCGGAAGGTCCAAGGCGATTTGAAAGGATCAATCTTCCACCTCCAAGATATGGTATCCGGAGGTGACAATGAAGTCATGGTGGATCACGATGATCCAGCCACCTTTCAGGAAGTCGTGGATGGGCCCAACTCCGAGTTATGGCTGGGAGCCATGAGGGAGGAAATGCAATCCATGTCGGACAACCGAGTCTGGGAACCGGTTGATCCCATCAATGGTGTGAGGACCATAGGATGCAAATGGATCTTCAAGGTGAAGATGGACATGAACGGCAACCCTCTGACCTACAAAGCTCAACTGGTGGCGAAAGGTTATAGGCAGATCCAATGGATTGACTATGAGGAAACCTTCTCCTTAGTGGCTATGGTCAAAATCGATCCAAATTCTTCTTGACATAACTGCATATCATAATTATGAGATATGGCAAGTGGATGTCAAAACCGCTTTCCTAAATGGAAATTTGACTGAGTACGTTTGTATGTCTCGGCCCAAAGGTTTTGACGATCCGAAGAATAAAGGAAAGATTTATAAGTTGTTGAAATCCATTTATGGATTGAAACGAACTTCTCGGAGTTGGATCCTTCGTTTTGATGAAGCTGTAATTGGATTTGGCTTAATCAAGAACGAGGATGAATCTTGCGTTTATAAGAAGGCTAGTGGGAGCAATATTACCTTTCTGGTTCTCATTGAAAACGACATCCCAACCTTGCACGAGACTAAAGCTTGGTTGAGGAAGTGTTTTTCAATAAAGGACTTAGGCGATGCTTCTCATATCTTAAGGATTAAGATATGTAGAGATCGCACCAAGAGGGTCTTGGATTTAAGTCAGGGAACCTATGTGAACAAGGCATTGAGTAGGTTCTTAATGCTCGATTCAAAGAAAGGACTCTTACCCACTAGTCATGCCATTCATCTCAGCAAGACTCAGTGTCCTAAGACACCTGATGAGCTGAAAAGGATGATGAGAATCCTATGCGCCTGGGGGCAGGATCGATCATATATGCCATGACATGTATGAGACCAGACGTCTCGTAAGCCTTATGTTGTACCAGTAGACATCATTCTAACCCGGGGGAAAGATGATGCTGAACTAGTCGTCGAAGGATGAGTAGACGCTAGTTTTCCAAGACAAATCCAGATGACTTTAGAAGTCAATCAGGATATGTGTTTACGCTGAATGACAGAGCTTTAGCTGGGAAAGCGTAAAGCAAGATACCATTGCCGAATCTACGACAGAGGCCAAGTACATGGATGCTGCAGAGGCAACTAAGGAGGCTATGTGGATTTGGAAATTCATGGCAGGGCTGGATGTAATTAAAAACCCATCCAGTCCGGTGTATCTATTTTGCGACAACACAAGGGCCATTGCGCAAACTAAAAGCCTAGATCGCATAACAAATCCAAACATGTACTGCGGCGTATCCACCTCATCAGATAAATACTGAACTGAGGTGAAGTGAAGATAACCGATATTGCAACAGATGATAACATAGCCAACCCGTTGACTAAGGCAGTGTCACTGCCTGAACATGTTAGACATGTAAAGTCGATGGGGACATATTGGAGTTTAGATTGGAACTAGGGCAAGTGGGAGATTGTTAGTCTTAGTGCCCGTAGTTCAATCCTAAATGTCCAAATGTATATATCATCGTTAGAAATAAAATTAAAGCGGCTTTATATTACTTATGTGTTGGAGTAATATATCGATGTGTGCTCTGATCTATGCCCACCATGCGAATAGAACCATAGATCGAGATAGATCACACTCGATGGGTCCCTAGTCAACAAAGCTTCACTAGAAGCGACTAGTATGAAAGATGGCTCTTTATGGCTTACGTTCTGTTAGTCATTGGAATGAGATTCCGGAGTCTGATCATAGATATCATGTGGGACATGATATTGGACGACCCGCCCTGAATATGTGCCATAGATTAAGTCATGAACATATTCAGTGTTGTAGCTTGTCATGTATCCTTAGACCAAGGAGTCTTTGTGATCGCTATGTAGTCAACAACTGAGTTTGACTTGAGCCTAACGTTGTCCATAACAGGGCTTCCATAACGGCCAGGATTGGCTTGGGGACGGGCTACATGAGTGACACGAAAGGCGGCTAAGGGATTTATCCCTCATACTGAGGTATGGGAAAGATATCGGTTCTCGGCCGCTTGATCGAGAGTGACTGAAAGAATAGCATGGCCATGCACATGATACTGGGTATCATATCTTCAGTCATCTCACATATCAAGGAACGGTGATTGAGAATAATAAGGATGACGGCTCTATGCCTTATCTCAATCAGGATATCGGAGATAAAAGGATAATGACAGGGATGACGGAAAGGTTAGAATCGACAGGGTCGATTCGTTATGCAGTGTCAGGCAATACTAAAGTCTCGTTAGTTGCCACTTAAATAGGATCAAGTAAAATTGGATTTTACGTTGATCTATTGACATGCATAAACCTAAGGGTCACACCGGAGGATGAAACTCATTGACACATTTATGGAGACCAAAAGGGAGTTGTCTCGGGACATGACCAAAACTGGGTTTTGGGTCATGTGCTCGTACGTGAATAGGACTTTACGGATCGAGACAAGGCTTGGAGTCTTGGGATTGATCGTGTCGGATAATGTTGGACATTTCCGGTGTGGAAGGCTTGGAGGCGATGAGCGAATCACGGGACCTCGTTAGAAATGGCCACGGGCCATGTTCCAAGAGGCCCATGAAAGGCCCATGCAACCAAGGCCCATGGAACTAATTAATCAAGTCTTGATTAATTAGTACTAAGTAAGCAAGACAAAGATTAAGGTGTTGGTGATTCACCACCTAACCCAATCTTGTCTTGCCATACTTGTCCTATTTACACCTTACTTGACACCATACTTGTCCCATGCCTTTAGTTGGACAAGTATGGGTTTTGTTATGTTTAAGTCATCTTTTTTCAACATAACAAACACAAGACAAGAAGAGGAAACACAACTTCTCTCCCCCTTCCCTTGCAATTTCGGGTTTGGCAAGTTCTCACCTCCATTTTTGTGTTCTTGAGTCCTCAAAGAGAATAACTACGTGGCTTTGATTCCCATGTGGATACGTAGGCGTCTTGGAGACTCAAGCCAATCATTCGTTAACCGGTGTTCTTGTTTTGGTAAGAACTAGTGCTGAATTTTTCTCTTGTTAATCCATTCTTTGTTAGTTGTTTCATGGTTCTAATTGTCTCTTGGTTTTCATTGATTTTCCGCTGCGAGTTGGTTCATCTCCAACCCTACCTCGAGACCCAACATATAAATCTTTCCTTTATTCTTCGGATCGTCAAAACCTTTGGGCCGAGACATACAAACGTACTCAGTCAAATTTCCATTTAGGAAAGTGGTTTTGACATCCACTTGCCATATCTCGTAATTATGATACGCAATTATGTCAAGAAGAATTTGGATCGATTTTGACCATAGCCACTAAGGAGAAGATTTCCTCATAGTCAATCCATTGGATCTGCCTATAACCTTTCGCCACCAGTTGAGCTTTGTAGGTCAGAGGGTTGCCGTCCATGTCCATCTTCACCTTGAAGATCCATTTGCATCCTATGGTCCTCACACCATTGATGGGATCAACCGGTTCCCAGACTCGGTTGTCCGACATGGATTGCATTTCCTCCCTCATGGCTCCCAGCCATAACTCGGAGTCGGGCCCATCCACGACTTCTTGAAAGGTGGCTGGATCATCGTGATCCACCATGACTTCATTGTCACCTCCGGATACCATATCTTGGAGGTGGAAGATTGACCCTTTCAAATCGCCTTGGACCTTCCGGAATTGTAACAGGAATTGGTTCTCACTCTACGACAATCTCTGGCTCCTTTCTACTGGGTTGTCAATTGGTTTAGACAGATCTGTACCATCCTGAATTTCTTCGAGATGCACAGTCCTCCTAATGACGTCTTTGGAAACAAAACTTCTTTTCCATAAAGACCCCACCCCAAGCGACGAACACCATGTTCTCACTGGGATTGTAGAAATAGTATCCCCTTGTTGTTTTGGGATACCACACGAAGGTGCATATCTCAGATCTTGGTTCGAGCTTAGTCGAAACCAAATGTTTCACATAAGCCTCGCAACCACAAATCTTTAGGAAGGACAAAGCGGGCATCATCCCGTACCATTTTTTAAAATGGTGTCCCTTCCACACCATTCGTCGAAGCCCGATTCACTATGAATGCGGTCGTCTCTAGAGCAAAACCCCTAAAAGAGATTGGGAGATCAGTCCAACTAATCATGGAACAGACCATTGTCTAACAATGTCCGATTTCTCCGTTTGGCTACACCTTTCAACTACAGTGACCTAGGAGGAGTCCATTCCAAAAGGATCCCATTCTCTTTTAGATGATCTAATAACTCTGTGGTCAAGTATTTTCCACCTCGATCCAATCGAAGTGCCTTAATACCTTTGTCGAGCTGGTTATCTACTATAGTCTTAAACTCTTTGAATTTATCAAAAGCTTCAGACTTATGTCTCACCGAATAGACATAACCATATTTATTGTAATCATCAGTAAATGTGATAAAGTAGCTAAAACCCCTCCTGGCAAGTGAACTTATTGGTCTAAACACATTCGAGTGTATAAGCCCCAATAATTCACCCGCCCTTTCATCGCGATCGATAAAGGGCACTTTAGTCATTTTTCCCATCAAACAAACCTTGCACCTATCGATCGAATGGAATTCGAATGAACCTGAAAGCCCGCACTTCTGAAGTGCTGATAGGCGCTTCTTGTTTATGCGACCCAAATGATAGTGCCATAACAGAGTTAGGTTTAAATCGTTGGATTTAGACCTCTTGGTATTAACGGAATATATAGAACTTGAGGCATTATTACCCATATCTAATATGTACAATCCTCCAACCATGTCAGTACTGGTATAAAACATATCATTGCATAGAACATTGAAAACTCCATTTCCAATATTAACATTATATCTTTCCTTGTCAAACACGGATACAGATATAATATTCCTACTAAAAATAGGTATGCAATATACATTATACAATACTAAGACAAGGCCTCTTGGCAAAGCAAGACTCATGGATCCTACAGCAGTTGCCACAACTCTGAGGTCCATTTCGTGCTTTCCAAATCTCTCCTACTTTCAGCCACCATATATTAGTGCATGTGTGAGATTCAGTCCTGGTATCTAATACCCATGAATCTTTGGAAGTAGAGAGATGTAGCTCTATAGAGTTAATACCGGATGAAGGCACGGTCCCACCGCCCTTCCTTAGATCATCCAGGTTTCCTGATGAAGGCGCAGTCCTACTGCCCTTCTTCAGATCATCCACGCTATTTGATGAAGGCGCAGTCCCACTGCCCTTCTTCAGATCAGCCGTGAACTTCCTGTAATCCCGGTTCCAATGACCAGGCTATTGGCAGTAGAAGCAGACATTCTCATGTGTCTCATCTTTCCTGCACAGTGCGCATGGGCCCCGCCCTTGCCACATCCAATTCCCTTGTTGACCATCAGAATATCCTTGTATCCCAGATCCCTGATATATTCTTCTCAGCAATTAATGACACTTCATGTAACTCTGATATGGTCTTAGAGACAGCCTTGTCAAGGACATATTCTTTGCGTTCAGACTTGAGGACTATCCTCAAAATTCTGTACCAGTCCAAATAGTTTGTCCCATTTAGCTTGACCCTGTCAAGAATGGTTTTTAATGACAAACTATTAATGTTCGCTGAATTTGCCATTTGATCTACAACAGATAAAATTCAATCAGTAAACTGAATAAATTTTATGAAGATCAAGCTTAAACACCAACAATCGATTCTAAACCTTTAGAATCTGAAACCAAGATCCTTGATTCACTCGATTAAGCTGAACTAATGCTCACCACTTAATCGAGCTATGTAGGTAGGACTCCATCCAATCACATCCAATGTGACTCCTGGCTAGGGTATGTACTTATGTACACGACTTACCCTATCTGTTACCCTAGCTCAACCTCAGGCTGAGAATCGTAGTCGGGTCCACCAATTTTCAACTATGGCTCGTCACTATGTAGGTGCTCCGCTAATGCGCACGACACCCACATATGTCGTCCAAACCTACTACCCCGCTTCCCCATGGATGCTCCGCTAATGCGCACGACACCCATAGGACGGGGAGGTAGTAAGGTGTTGATGATTGGGAGGTATCGGACATGACCCGCTTTTACTTGTCCAGTTGTGTTCAAAACTTTGGCACATCCTAGATGCGATGAGCACATCAACTACATTCCAAATGCAATGATGCCTCAAATTACATCCAATGTAATTCTTCCTTTGAACCCGTCAACTACATCCAATGCAATGACGGTTCTAAGGGTTCACACACAAGGATTAAAATTCCAATTTTATCTTTGCATGTGAGGTGATATGCTCGGTAAATAAAGTTAAGCATGCAATTCTAAAACACATAGAATTAATCATGCATAAACTAAACCAAGCATAAAGCGATAAATGTGCACATAATAGCCTCCTAAACTAACTCCCACTAGCTTCTTGAGCTCCACCGACTCCAAGCCGATGCCAACACCCGAAAAGCCACCAAATGACCTTTTCACCCTTTCTTCGTCTTGAGTAAAATATTACAATTTAATACACGACTCGCAGGTCGGGAATAAATAAATATTACAAACAAGTGGTTCGACGACCACACATTGAAAGAATAATTACACGCTAACACTAACGGCTCGCAGGCCGTGAAAAGCGATAAATAATTAAATTGAGCTCGGGGCTATTATGTACACCATGCCAACATCACATCACACATCGTGTTATCAAACAAGCATGTTATCAAACATCATGTGATTTTCCGGTTTTAATTAATAGCCAAGTTTCGAATTTTTTTTTTTGATGCTCGGTTTATCGAAACCGTTCAAAATGAAACTTTTGAACATTTGATCTTCGAGTTCGTCATGACGGTTCCAAACTCGTCATAACTAACAAAACGGTTTAGCCTTGGCATATCAACCATCCAATGGTCATGCTTGGCCTAGCTCCGTCCAACGGATCCCCGTTCGGTCTCGATTTCGGCTCCCCGAGAGTGCCGCTCCCGAGACCCGAAAAATCAAACTTTTTTCAAAATTTCCAGATTTGAAATAATTTTCAAAAATTCATTTTACATGCATTAAATCCATAAAAAATAATTTAAAACATGTTATCAATCAATTTAGCAAAACAACATGCCAAAAACGAAACTTTCAAGCAAAACCGAAACTTTGAACACCGTCTTGTGAATCCCGAAGGTAGCACGGCTCTGATACCACTGTTGGGTCTCGAGGTAGGGTTGGAGATGAACCAACTCGCAGCGGAAAATCAATGAAAACCAAGAGACGATTAAAACCATGAAACAACTAACAAAGAATGGATTCACAAGAGAAAAATCCAGCACTAGTTCTTACCAAAACAAGAACACCGGTTAACGAATGATTGGCTTGAGTCTCCAAGACGCCTACGTATCCACATGGGAATCAAAGCCACGTAGTTCTTCTCTTTGAGGACTCAAGAACACAAACATGGAGGTGGAAACTAGCCAAACCCGAATGGAATTCGAATGAACCTGAAAACCCGCACTTCTGAAGTGCTGATAGGCGCTTCTTGTTTATGCGACCCAAATGACAGTGCCATAACAGAGTTAGGTTTAAATCGTTGGATTTAGACCTCTTGGTATTAACGGAATATATAGAACTTGAGGCATTGTTACCCATATCTAATATGTACAATCCTCCAACCATGTCAGTACTGGTATAAAACATATCATTGCATAGGACATTGAAAACTCCATTTCCAATATTAACATTATATCCTTGTCAAACACGGATACAGATATAATATTCTTACTAAAAGTAGGTATGCAATATACATTATACAATACTAAGACAAGGCCTCTTGGCAAATCAAGACTCATGGATCCTACAGCAGTTGCCACAACTCTGAGGTCCATTTCGTGCTTTCCAAATCTCTCCTACTTTCAGCCACCATATATTAGTGCATGTGTGAGATTCAGTCCTGGTATCTAATACCCATGAATCTTTGGAAGTAGAGAGATGTAGCTCTATAGAGTTAATACCGGATGAAGGCACGGTCCCACCACCCTTCCTTAGTTCATCCAGGTTTCCTGATGAAGGCGCAGTCCTACTGCCCTTCTTCAGATCATCCACGCTATTTGAAGGTGGAGTAACAAATCTTGTCGTACTGGAAGTTCGTTTCCTTCTTCGAGAGTGCGGATCGAGTTTTAACAATCGATTGGTGAAACCGCAGACGTTCATCGAGTACTATCAGCAACGATTGCCCGAACGGTGAATGGCGGCATCTTTGACCAATAAATAGTCCGACCGATCACAGGAGATAACCGAGTGACGATAAGATCAAAATAGCGCAGCGGAAGCGTGGTGGACCCATAACCTACAAGCGTCGTAATCCCCAGCTTCTTCTACCCCCGCTGGAAGATCTAAGTTATAAGATTCGACTTTTGAGACGATCCTTTTGTCTTGACACCCCGGTTAACGAGCGAAGAATTGGACGAGTTTGTGTCATACGTGTGAGATGGGATTAGAATGTTTTTCCCTAAATTTCCCCGGAGGAACCGATCGGATTGCCGCCAGTTCACGAAGTCAGCATCAGAATCGACCCGAAACCAGAGACGACACCGACATCCTTGGACCAGGCAGATTCGCGCCAGTAGAGTGATTGCACTGAACGTCAGCCCGAAGAGCCAGAAAGACGAAGAACCCGTCCGAGCGCATCGTCGTGAAGAATGCAGCACACTTCAAGGAGGAGCGGAGCGGAGCGCTGAGGAGGCGTGAAGATCACCGTAAGCTAGACCGCTTCAAGATGAAGACCCGACGCTCGGTGCCGACGCGACAAATCCAGAAGAAGATGATCAACAACGACGACACCAAACATCGTAAGCAAGTGACGGATCAAGGAGAGAGTTCGAGCCGCGCAACAGTAGGAAGACGTGTTCGAGAGTTACATCATTCGCGCCGCACGTTACAACCGAACGACATCAAGAAATACAACGACATCAAGCAACATTCCCAGCAGAGCCGAATACGGAAAATGTGAACCGAGCACCAAGACGTATCTTTGTCGACAAGGGTAAACGAACGTCAACGTCCCGCGAGGACTAGTGTAACCACTAAGTTACGCCATAGAAGTGAGAGCACCTCACGTTGAAATCCGGAAACAGATAGCCGAGTGCGACTACCACAAGCTTCCAGGCCAGTAACAAGATGGCACCGAACGAAGCGTTATTTGGTAGATCGGGTCTTGTGCCGTGCAGGGCACAGTGAGAGTTAAGAGTTGACCAGTGACTGGTCCTAAGTTGTTTGAAAGACGTTTGAAGATTTACGCGCAAGGTACCCCAAAGACCGTTCAAATCCTCGAGATTTCAATGCTTGTTGTGGATTCACTATTGTGATGACACGGATGAAACGACTTATAAGTTGGTTGATTGATAGTATGTGAGCAAGTGTCAACGGTAAGAGAAATATCGCGGATTGGATAATCTTCTTGATCGATCGCAGTTGGGTGTTGATGGTTTTGCCATGACCTAGGATTGTGATATTTGATATGTGACTGATCCATTATCAGGTTGAGAATCTTGATAAGTTTGACCCGGTTTGACCTGTTGCTATGTTGGGAAAGTGTACCATGCTTGGTGTAGCATGAGCTTTTGTTTGGGGTATGTTTTGAGGCGTGCCGCCTTCCGACTCGGTGTCGGTAAATTGTATTATTTCCTTGATTGAGGTACGCCTACCTTTCCACGAGGTGTGATGAAACGAGTGGTTGTTCCACACCCTGCAGTGATTGTGAGATCTATTGTCTTGATGAATGCATTTGAGTATTACTTCCTTGTAGAATTGTTTGTGGTTGGTCTTGACTTGATAGTGTTTGAATTCTGGTGTGAATTGTCCCTGTGACGGTTACTAAGGAAGAAATGGAGAAGTCACGTCGGTGTGTGGTTCCGACTTTGTTTGGTTTACGGAGTGTTCCGGCATGATACCTATACCGACGGAAAATTCCGGTATGGGGTATCTAGACCGAGGTTGTCTGTGGCGGTACAATATCTATACCGATGCCGGATTCCGGTATAAGATATCTAGACCATAACCTGAGTTTTCTTAAGTGTTTGAGGTGTTATTCGACTTGTGTTGTTACTCGGTATTACTTCGAGTTAGTGTGAGACGTTGCACGTTGGTTTTGTGAACTATTATGTAAGGCTGTTTGTCACCTCCAAGTATGACATTTGAGTAACTAACGTGATTTAGTGAAGCACGTTTAAGTGAAGGTTGCGTTGATTCGGGAACGATTAAAGGGTACGCAAGGTCGATGGAAGATTTACATTGATAGACGTCATCGACCTTTTGAATTTTCGGGTAGTGACCATGTATTTCTGAGGGTGAGTCCGAAGAAGGGTCTAACGCGGTTCAACCACGGCGGAGGCAAGTCAGCCCCGCGATTTATCGAACCTTTGAGATTTTGGGCAGAGTTGGAGACGTTGCCTATAGCCTTGCATTACCACCACGGCTTGGGAACGTGCCTAAAGTCTTCACGTATTTCTACTACGGCAGTGCACTGCAGACCCCTTCCCACCTTATCGAGTGGACGAACATCGAGTTAGCTGATGATGTCTAGTATGAGTAGCAGTCAGTCTGAACATCGGATACGCAATAGAAGGTCCTACGGGGCTAGACTATCCCGCTGGTACCAGTACGGCGGAAGCACCACGGAGCTGAATCGACTCGGGAACGCGAGGATGAAGTTCGCGCGAAGTATCCCCATCTGTCCGACCTTTGAGATACTACAGTTGTAAATTTCGAGGACGAAATTCTTTTAAGGGGGGTAGATTGTAAGAACCGCCCCTGAACGATCCTGGTCGAACCGGTGAACTATGGACGAAGTTTGACTTTCGGCCAGAAAAGTCAACCGATGACTCAGGGAGTCATTTGGGACCTTTCCGGGGCCCAAAAAGCTTAGCCGACATCACGGATAGCTTAGTTGGGACGTTTCCTTTCGGTTGGCTGTAATATTGGAAAAAGTCAACCCGAAACTTTTATCAGTCAAATGTGCTTCAATTTAGAACAAAATCCGATAAAATTGTGTGCTGGAATTTATTTAACCCTTGTAGTGGTCCCCACATAAACATGTGTCAATGCTTGCTTGGAAGAGGAGACTTGGGTGTGTTATGACCCTTATACCCTCATTAGTGGTTTTGGGGGAAAAGTAAAGTTAAGGGGTATTTTGGGCATTGTCCCTTCTAGGTTGTAACCCCCATTTGATGCCCATTTCAGAACAAATACCAAGGCAGCCGAATTTGGGAGAGTGAGAGAGAAGGAAATTGGTTTTGGAGGCTTGAAGAAGAAGAAAGGAAGAAAAATGGAAGCTTGAAGCCCCTTTCTACCCAAAACCTCTCAAAAGCTCTTGATTCTTCATCTACTCTTCATCCTCAAGGTAAATCTCTCTCCTATTTTCGTTTCAATGGATTTTACTTCATGGTTTTGGAGAAATTTGATGAACAATGGATGGGGTTGGAGTTGGGAGTTCGGATGAGGAAGTTTTGGAGGATTTTGATGTTAGATGATGGATTTAATTTGTATTTTGGAGTTTTGATGAACACCCATGGTGGGTTTTGAAGTAGAGACATTTAGGAACTATTTTTGGAGCTTTAAAGGGTCATCCATGGAGCTTTTGGGGGTTAAAATCGTGGAAACCCGAAGCTGGAGTAAGCAGACGGATGAACAGTTGCAGGCGTCACGGCTCCGTGACAGGAACCGTGACGGAGGGCGTCACGGCTCCGTGAGGGAGTCCGTGACGGCGTCAGACACGGCTCCGTGAGGAGAACCGTGACGGCGCAACCCATGGTTCTGTGACCAGATCCGTGGCAGACCAGTTTTGGTCCTTTTGAACCCTTTTCGATCTTTTTTCGTTTACTTCGAGAAGGGGTTTTTGAAACAACGGTTAGGATCTTTTGAAATTAGATAATTTCACTTTGGTTAGCCTTTAATTAGAGTTTAATTGTGATTCAAGACCTTGGAACCGAGCTCGAGGTACGAAGATTACTTGGGGACCCGTGTGAAGAACGGAGAGGAAACTAGCCCGGACTTCAGCAGCTAGGAGTTTTGTTAGAGGAAGACCTTGAGGTAGGGAAAGTACTAACCTCCTCGTGTAATTCAATACTTTAGTATGCCTATTAGGTTAATAAAATCGGAAAGGTCCTAGAGATGCATATAGGATGCGAATCACTAGAATAATCGCCTTTCAATTACTAATAGCCGGACGTGTCTAGTATGCACGCATAGGATGTGAATAACTAGTTTAACTCGCTTTCAATACTTGGGAAATTGTCGTGCTGGTAGAAAGGCCGAGATGAGCCATAGGATTGGTTGTGATTGCCTCACATGCATTGCTTGTTTAGTCTTAAGATAAGTTAAGGGTCTAACGAAACATGATTGAATGAATGATTGAATGATTGAATGAATGCTTGAATGATTGAATGATTGAATGAATGCTCGAATGATTGCATAATTTTAATGAATGATTGAGTGTAATTGATTGTGCCAAATGGTATGATCGGGTGAGTGATAGACCGATGGAACGTGATTGGTAAGTATGCCGGTAAGTGTAATTGTGGGTATGAATCCCTTGTGGTGTGTATTGGTGAATCTATGGATTTCTAAGTTTGGTTGTGCGATGTGTTGACATGTTGGTCTCTTGTGTGTGTTTTAAGATGAATTGTGGTTCGGTATGGTACCCACATCGTAGAGGATTCCGGTGTGGGGTAGTACCATAGCCGATGGATGGTTTACCCTGCGGGGAATGGTATTTGGTGATCCGGTATGGTACCCACACTGTAGAGGATTCCGGTGTAGGGTAGTATCATAGCCGATGGATGGTTTACCCTACGGGGAATGGTATTTGGTGATCCGGTATGGTACCCACACCGTAGAGGATTCCGGTGTGGGGTAGTATCATAGCCGATGGATGGTTTACCCTGCGGGGAATGGTATTTGGTGATCCGGTATGGTACCCACATCGTAGAGGATTCCAGTGTGGGGTAGTATCATAGCCGATGGATGGTTTACCCTGCGGGGAATGGTTATTGGTGATCCGGTATGGTACCCACACCGTAGAGGATTCCGGTGTGGGGTAGTATCATAGCCGAGGGATCGTTTACCCTGCGGGGAACGTTCACTTATCTTGTTTCACCTCGATGACATATGGTCCTTTGGGGGCATTTCTGAGAATCCCGACGATATGTGTCCCTCAGGGATGTTTCCGGTAGCCCGATGTATGTGCCTCCTCTAGACCGAGGGGAAATCTGACATGACACGAGTACTCTTGTGGATCGGAGTATGGGGTCCGACATGACACAAGAACCTATCGTGGATCGGAGTATTGGGATTTGAGTTGTTGATGTGACATTTACTTGCTCCCTTTTTAGTAGTTATCAAATATTTACAGCGCTTTTCACTTAATCTCTTAAAGTTACCGTTATCCTTAACAATGCAATATTATTCTTATCTGTACCTTTCCCGTAGTATCTTATTGATTAATAGTGTTAATTGTAAACTTTGTCGTCGTGCTAAAGTAGTTTTATTACTAAATTGGAGGTTAAACTGTTTATGATTTTCCCTACTGAGCGTAAGCTCACTCCCTGTTGTTTTATCTAATGTTTGTACAGGCGTGCTTGATGATTAGTGGACTCGAGGCTCGGGAGCTTCTGGATAGTTTGGGTGTTTGGTATTAGAGACGTTATTGGTCATTTGTAATGAACCACATATTTTACGTACGCTATTTAGAGTCTTGACTCTTATTTACGATTTGGAACATATTATTTGAGTATTTGATCGGAACCTATTTGAGCATTTAATCGATTTTATTATTATTTTGTTACTATTTAATTGTCAACTCAAGTCACGTCACGAGTCCGGTCAAAAACCGGATTTGGGGCGTGACAAGGTGGCCCTGGGAAGGTATGTTTACCAGTTGTTGATGGCTGGGAGAAATGAGTGGGATGTGGGGTTGATTTAGAGGACTTTCTCGACAAGGATGCATAAACGATACTTCATGTACCAATTGTTAATGTAGAGGGGGGAGATTTATAGTATTGGAAGGGTGATAAAGAAGGTCAGTACACGGTTTGTGTAGTCTATAGAACTGTCCAAAGGAGAATAGGGAAGTGTTCAGATCAGGATAGGTACGCCCAAAGTTCCTCCATATAGTTTGTCGAGCTCTCATAGGATCTTTGCATGTCTCACGTTGAGGGGATGACTAGAGATTGTTTGGGGCACGGGTCAAGTATCGAAACTAGAACAAGTTTTGGTGATTTGGTGGAAGGTATGGTGAACCCGAAATGACAGGGTTTTGGATAGCCAAGTGATGACATAATTGGCAACGAATGAGGCTATTGTGGTCTTGTTGTGAGAGTGGAATGAAGCTCAAACTCCGAATTTGAGCAGGGAGGTCATTCCGCCTCGATTGATAGCTCAATGGGTTTGGCCTTCAATGGGTTCCGTGAAAACAAATATTGATGGTGTTGTGTTGGGATAGGAGTTGGGAGGATTTGGAATGTTCTGCCGATGGAAAGAGGGAAAATAGTTTTCCGGTCCATGTTGTTTATTCCCTCATCGATGAGAATCAGAGATAACTGACATGCTGAGCTTACGGGAGGGCTGTGTTGGATACGGGATAGTGGATGAGAGTTTGGTGTTCTGGAATCAGATTGCCTAGGTGTGGTGCAAGCGATCAATCACGAGGCGGCTCTATAGTCGTCGGAGGCTGCCTCATCGAGGAGATTCGGACGCTTCTCTAGGGCTTGCTTGGTTTTGTTCTAATTTTTTCTCATTGGATAGTGAGTAGGGCCGTTCACTTATTAACTAAGAACACTGCACATTGAGGCTATAATGTTACAAAATTGACTATGTTTCCAGATGTCACGCCCCAAATCCGGTTTTAACCCAGACTCGAGACGTGAACTAAAATAATAATAATAAATGCAATTTTAAGACCAAGAAACTCCAAAATAATAGTTCAAACCAATAATTCCGACAACAAGAGTCAAATGCTCGAAATCCAAGTAATAAGAAGTTTAGTACAAAAAGGAAAGTACGTCTCTAGACCATCCAAACTAGAACTCTCGCTAAGCTTCCAAGCTCCGAGACAGCCTCTAATCAAATCGTGATCAAAACCTGTAGAACAGTAGAAAAGGGGGTGAGCTTTTGCTCAGTAGGAAAAAGTAGTAAAGGAAGTGAGCAATTGCTCGCCACCACGGATACCCGTCCGATTATGGCATACTAGTAAGGCAATAACAAAGACCATTTAAACAAATAATCCAAAGATAACGCTTGACCCCACTCGGGAGCGATCTGCGAATCAAACTTGATACCGAACCGACTCTCGTACACTTTTCCTCAACTATGCACTTACCAACTGTCACCCAATCAATTATCATTGGATTACGGCCACGGTTATCTCACAACTAACCACGCGTGCGAACTCGCACATCTTTACATTGAACTCATATATAAATGCATTCAAGACCACAGAGGATCACATGACCATCATAAATAACCACAACGAACCAAAACAGATCAACACACAGAGTAATATCATTAGTAACCACACCCACACTAAGTATCCCCGAGAAATACGTCGGATTCCATAGCCCAGCTCAACCATATCGTACCGAACTCTACATCGGCCTAGATATCATCCCAGAACACACAACATCGTTCGGATATCTTCCCGTAGCACGAGGTACAAATCACACCACACATACCATACAGGAACACTTAGCATCGTCCTAGGTATCCTATACCGGAATCCTCTACGGTATAGACATCACCCCGGAATACCATCCTCGGCCTAGATATCCTATACCAAATTCCTCTACGGTATAGATATCGGACCGGAACACCATCCTCGGCCTAACAAATCACCCGATCATATCACAAGGCAGTAGTTCACGTCATACCAAACATATCATACCACACATATCATACCGAACATGTCATACCGAACACACAACATCGGTCTATCAATCACCCGATCATATCACAAGACAATAATTCACACTAACATTCACCACGCTCTCATAGCATATCATGATCCTTAATTTAACACCGGGACATACCACAGACTAATCATTTCAAATCTACTAATCACAAACAAACGCAATCACCACACAATCCTACGGGCACGACACGACCCACATGCAATTCTACAGCACATCAAGTCCCACACCTACGGGCACGACATGACCCACAAGTGGTTCCATATTTTATACGGCTACCCTAGTTATTCACATCCTACATGTGATTCTACAATTATTCCGGTTACTTAAATCATATATGCATTCTAGTAAATTTCCATAATTAAACCGGTATTCACTACTTTTCCCTAACTCAACCGCTATCCAACACGAACAACCACGAGTCGCCTAGTAGCCTCCTCCGCCGTGATCGGGAACAACGTCTAAGATCACAAGGTAATACGAGAATTAACAAAAATTCAAGGGTGGTTTAAAGAGAAAACACACAAATTTCCCCCGACAAGAAAGCACAGACCGTATAGTAAACCGGGCCGGAACAAGGCCCGTTCCGGGCCGCTCAGAGGGCCGGTCAGAGGCCCTCTCCGTGCCGCTCAGAGGGCCGCCTCCTTCTTCTTCTTCCCTCAACTTCGTCCCCACGAATCCAAACCTCCAAAACTCCATTGTTAACTTCTAAAACCTCAAAATTCAGTCCCCAAAACCCCAAAACTTCAAACCCAAAGTTGGGTTTCATCCAATTAACAAAATCCAATTAGTTTCCATCACAAATTTCCACTTTTCCACCATAAATCATTCATTTAATCAAGGAAGAGCTTAAACCCCTTACTACCCAAGCTAGTTCATGCGTTTTCTACCAAACCCACAACTAGGAATTCATCAAAAGAGGGTTTTATTGAGTGCTCACCTTAGAAATGAAGAGGGGATGAGAAATATGAAGGTTTGGAGAAGATTTGTGGTGGAAATCAAGCAAAAGGCCTCCCTTTTCTTCGCTTTCTTCTTCTTCAAGCAATGGAACCCTCACTCTCCTTCTCTCCTTGTGATTTTCGGCCAATGTAATGAATGATCTGAATTTTTGGCTCATGTGTGGCCTTTAACCTAAATTATGAATGTCCAAATTGCCCCCTTTAGCCCCTTTTCTCCTTAGGCCCAAAATGTGCCAAATTGGTCTTTCCCCACCCTTTCTTCTCCTCCAAGACTCATGGACATGTGTCCATGTGGGGTCCACCTCTACCCATAATTAATTCAACTCATTTAAATTTAATTCGATAAAAGTCTTATTTCGACCCCGTTTGACCCGGATTTTGACTTTTTCGTAAAAGTACTCATTTGAAAGGAAACGACCCAACTAAGCTAACCGTAACGACGAATATGCTTTTTGGGTCCCGGAAAGGTCCTGAATGACCCCTGGAGTCATCTGTTGACTTTTCCGGAGGAAAGTCACTTTTCCCAAATTTCACCGGTTCGACCGGTGTCAACCGGGGGCGGTTCTTACACCAGAGGTTCTCTTCAACGCCCCGGTTTCTAATTTGCATGTATAAAATTCCACTTTTTTTTCAAAAATCTTTTTTTATCTATATATGCTTTAGTGCTACCATAATTTTCATTTTACTTGTCCTTTTGTTCCGTATTCATTTTTATATATCTCTCTCAAATAAATTTAATTGACTCATTAGGTAAATAAAATACATTAGATGACTAAAACCTCTTGGGTGCCTTTTTTCTTTCGAATCTAAGAGTCCATTTCTCGGCCTGGTGGGAGACAGTCACAACTAGAGGGACACCGGAAAGAAAATTCAGAAGTGCTTTATTTCCTCTGGGAGATATGGAAAGCACGTAATGCCTTAGTTTGGGGGGTTTCCACCTCCTCGACTATAGCGGTTGAATCGGCTGCCAAGGTAATGTTTCTGGCATGGTGAGAAGCAAAAATTAATACAATTGTGGCCAGACCGCCAACCAAACAATACTCTACTAGATGGATCCCTCCTCCAGCTGGCCAATTATCATCAGTGACCGTAGCTTGGGCTCATAGAAGTGACTGGTGAGATTAAGTTGGTTGTGAATGGTGTTCTTCAATTATTCATTGAAGCATATGCTATTGGCAAGACCCTAAAGAATGTTGCAGCTTTGGGGAATGGTCTGATGGTAATTCAATCAATTACTCAGGTCCTCGATTTAGACAAGGGACCTTCCAGCCTCGCCGGTAAGTACCATAACTCGAGATATTCGCCACTTGCTTACTCAAAAAGAGGGTGTTACTCTCGAATTTGTAAAAAGAACTGCGAATAGGTCCCCTGACTGGTTAGCCAAAGAAGCTCGTTCTATGATTGTTCTTTAGTGGCCAGAGTCGCTCTTCCTTATGCACTTCTATGTATCTTGCTCTCAGATAATTAATAAACCGTGCAACTTTCGCTAAAAAATACATTAGATAACAACTTGAACCAAACTTCGAGCATACTTTTTTTTTGCGGATTATTATTTATATTTGGGATAATTCCATTTTAGTACCCTAAAACTTTCGGATTTCGTTTTTAGTACCCTAAATGTTTTTTGTGCCACTTCAGTACCCTAAATCTTTGTTTATTCCAGTTTAGTACCCGCCGTTAACTTTCCATCTATTTTTGGATGGAAAAACGCCATGTGCCTTGCACATGACCCTATCTTTTATAATAATACCAAAACTACCCTTAGGTAGTTTTAAAAAAATGAAAATTTGAAAATTAAAAATGATTTTTTATAAATAAAAACTGACTTTTGATTTTTATTTTCATATATAAATTAATTTTTAAATAAAAACTTATTTTTTAAAACAGTAAATTGAATTTTTAAAATTAAAATATAGTTTTTATTAAAAAAAACCTGATTTATATATATATAAAAAATTAAATTCAATGGCAAATTTTTGAAAATTTGATGTAACATGAGGGGTATTTTGGACATTTTATGTTCATTGGACGGAAAGTGAATACTATTGGATGGAAAATCAGACGTTGGGTACTAAACTGGAATAAACAAAGATTTAGGGTACTGAAGTGGCACAAAAAACATTTAGGTACTAAAAACGAAATTCGTAAGTTTTAGGGTACTAAAATGGAATTATCCCTTTATATTTTAATCACAACTCCAAAAATTTACTAAACAATCATAAGATTAAATACTTAACCTCTTAAGCAAATAAGTTTCAATAGTCTTATAATACGGCAAAACGTTTTCTCCATTTAATGCATTAGTTTAACACTAACTAGCAATAAACCTTCATACGCCATTTTTAATTAGGAATTTCATATCATTTCAGATTTGCATGGCGTTGTCTCCTCTCACCAGTCCTCCCTTTTCTTAGGACTGACTCAACTGTCTCATTGTTAAACAATCCACCATCTGGTACCGAACCCGTCTTAGTCGTTCTTCCCAAAGAACAATGTGTTATGCCACATCGACCATGCGTCAGGATTGGGAACCTTGGTGCTTGAAGAGGTCACCCCTAGTGCTCATCAACTTACAAGAACAATCTGTGGTGACCAATCTACTATTTGACCATATCCAATTATGGATGCAAGTCTCCGACTTATCACTAGACGTCATGACAACGGACATAGGGACCACAATTGGGACCACATTGAGAGGTTATATCAAAATGGATCGGGACAACTGAGGATTCTAATAGGATGAAACTCTCTAGGTTCTTTTTTGGTAGGATCTCCTCCGATCGTTCCGTCGCTCAGTGTGCCTAAGAATTAGGGAGAATCCCCAACCAATTTGTGTGAGCTTGAAGTATGAGTGGCTTCCTCTCCTGAGCTTTGCATGTGGTTGTCTATGATATATTAAAGGTAAACTACAAATGCATACCCTGAAGTTGGCACGTTTAACCGATGATTACCTTGAATTCCAAAAACTACTGATGCATACCTTGAAGTTACAACTTGTAACTAGAAACCCCTTCCGTCAGCTAAAATGACGAAAATACCCTTAGTGATTTTTTAAATAATTTTTTTAAAATAAAAATAAAGTGATTTTTAAATAAAAATGATGTCATTTAATAAGTAAATATATATATATATATATATATATATATAACAAAAATGATTTTTAAATAATTATTGAAGTGTAGTTGAGAGTATTTTCGTCATTTTAGCTGACGGAGTGATTTCTAGTTACAAGTTGTAAGTTCAAGGTATGCATCAGTAGTTTTTGAACTTTAGGGTAAGCATCGGTTAAACGTGCCAACTTAAGGGTAGTCATTTGTAGTTTTCCCAGATATTAACGTTGAGTGCCCGAGCGAAGCCTTGGTGTATTGTACGAAAAGCAAAAGAAAAATTAAGAAATATGAGAATTTAGTTTTTTTAATTGATTAAAATTTAAACTTTCAAATTCAAAATTGTGATATTGAAACAATTTATACAAAATGAAAAAGAGGACAAGTTTATGGAAGTTTTGAACAATTATCAAAGAATACAAGGTTTTTTTGTTTACCCAACAGGGATTTAAGCATGTAGTGACTCATTTAATGGAATAAAATACCAGTTTACTAAAAAGAATCAAAGAATAAAATACAAATTACAAACAACGAATACCTCGTAATACTTACGAATGTATATACACATATACATATAGATACACTTGTCTCTTAAAACATCAATAGTGAACTAGACATGTTGGGTCTAATTAGCCTCGTAATCTTAATTTTCTTTTTTTAATATCCGCGTCCAAAGGAGAAATCAAATACAAATCATGTCTTAATCTAAAAACTAGAGAACCAATTTAAGCCATCTATTTTAAGAATGAAGGGATGAGATGAAATTGAGTGGTTGACTTGTTGACTACAAAAAAAAACAGCACTTTTTATAAAGTGGGAAGAGCTTTTTAGTAAAACTATCATGAGGTGAAATCGGCTACAAACCACTCTTAACCTAAAAACTAGAGAACCAATCCTAGCCACACACACCTAACATCCAACATTCCACATGATGCCACATCACCACCCCAATTTCACCCAAACTCACGCCAATTTCATCCTTTCTCACACAAGCAAGGGCATAATTGTAAAAGCATGGTGCCATGTGGACAAGTGTCCATTTTTTTTCTTCACCAATTCACTAATTTAATATTTCCCGATTCGTTTGAACTCCGATTAGCTTCAAACTTGCGGCAATATTTTTATTTTTTCAAGGGCTTTAAATCAAGATCAATCATGAATATATTTTGAAGAACGAAAATAAAAAGGTATATCGAAGTGATAAAAAATTGTTGAGTGTTGATAAATCTTCACTAATAAATGTTTCATATCGGAGGTATCAAACTAGTGCTAAATGTTGATAAAAACATGTACTGAGGTGATAAAAACCATGTTCAATTTTGATAATAAGCGTGATAAACTAATCATGATCAGTTTTGGAGAATGGGGTGATAAAACCAGTGTAGAGTGTTGATAAAACCAGTGTAAAGTGTTGATAAAAACAGAGCAAAGTGTTGATAAAAATTAGCCAGATATAATTACTTTAAAAACCAGCTCCGAAATAAAAAAATTCGTGCTTCAAAAAAACCATGTGATGGGGATGATAAAACACACGTAATTGAATGATAAATCTAGCGTTTAGTGTTGATAAAACTAGTGTTCATAAAAAGCACGCGATGAGGTGATAAAAACATGATCAGTTTTGGAAAATGAGATGATAAAACCAGTGTAAAGTGTTGATAAAACCAGTGTAAAAGTGTTGATAAATCCAGAGCAAAGTGTTGATAAAAATTACCCAGATTTTTTATAAAAAAAAATCAACACCGAAATAATTTTTTTTTTCGTGCTTCAAAATATATTCATGACTGATCTTGATTTAAAGCCCTTAAAAAAAACTAATGGCGCAAGTTTGAAGCCAATCGGGGTTCAAACGAAGCGGGAAAAATTAAATTAGTGAATTGATTAAAAAAATAACATGATAGTTTTACTAAAAAGCCCTTACCACTTATTAAAAAGTGTTGTTTTTTATGCAGTCAACAAGTCAACTACTCAATTGCATCTCATCCATCCACTCTTAAAATGGATGACATAGATTGGTTCTCTAGTTTTTAGGTTAAGACACGGTTTGTATTTGATTTCTCCTCAAACTATCATATTACTTTTTTACCAATTCATTAATTTAGTTTTTCCCACTTCATTTGAACTCTGATTGTCTTCAAACTTGCGCCATTAATTTTGTTTTTTCAAGGGCTTTCTATCAAGATCACTCATGAATATATTTTGAAGCACGAAAAAAACTTATTTCGGGGCTGATTTTTTAAAAAAAAAATTATACATGGGTAATTTTTATCAACACTTTGCTCTGGTTTTATCAACACTGTTACACTGGTTTTATCAACACTTTGCACTGAGTTTATCACCTCATTTCCAAAACTGATCATGATTTTATCACATCATCACATGTTTTTTATGAACACCAAACACTAGGTTTTATCATTAAACTATGCGTGTTTTATAACCCCCATCACATGTTTTTTTTAAGCACGAAAAAAGGAATTATTTCGGGCCTGATTTAAAAAAATTATATCTGGGTAATTTTTATCAACACTTTACATTGGTTTTATCAACATGTTACTCTGGTTTTATCAACACTGAACACTAGTTTTATCACCTCATTTTCCAAAACCGAACATGATTTTTATCACCTCATCACATGTTTTTATGAACACTAATTTTATCAACACTAAACACTAAGTTTACCATTAAATTACATATGTTTTTATCACCCCATCACATGTTTTTTTATCAACGCTAAACTATTGCCCATTGCTTCTTGTTTCTCTCCACACCTTTCGTCAATTTTGTATCCACGCCCGGCACGATAGGACCCTTGCCCTCCTTGCCTTCACCATCATTTAGCTCTTAGGGAGACAATTGCGTATCAGGTCGGGATTTCCCTCAGCCTCGACAACGGCGGCAGCGAGAATATCCATCTCCGACATCGAAGTCACGGAGGTCCTCGAGGTCCGAGCTCCTCATGTGCCACTTGTGCCACCGATGTCCCAAAAACACGGGAAAAATTTATCCTCGTACTGGTGCTGTCAAAAAAGCTTCTCTGAGACAAGGTTCTACTAGTGCTTCAAAACGAAGTCATGGTCGTACCGATATTTATATTCCTGCTCCGTATAAGCCAAGATATGATCATATGAGCGACCACTTTGGTGGATGTGTCTGAATTAAGACCAACTCCCCTGAAACTACTTCATTTTCCGGTTCATCACTCTTTAATTGTCCTTGCATGTTTTCCCTCTTGGCTCGTTCTCCTCGCTAGACCCGGTTACAAGGGAGCCATCCTTGCTCACAACCGTGTCCTCCGAATTGTTCAACCTTGCAAGCATGAGGGCGGTCTCTTCTGCTCGAGTTCATCAAACCTTTTACTACTTTCTTTCCCTTTTGAATTGTTGCGCCCCACAAGGAGAAACGGGTGGCCTCCTTAGTCATATGTGAGGTGGCTTCCAAGTGAGTTCGACATTGAGATGGAAGAATGGACTAAGGTTGAGGCAGAGAAGGAAGACTACACCGGGTTTGGGAAACCGATCGTACCAAAACTTTTAATTGTCTTCGTCAGCTTAGTATTATTAGGGTAGCGAGTTGGGGACATGGTCCTAGCCATCACATATTCGCGGGGGCATGTTGTGGTAGGTGAATCAATTGTTTAAGTTGGGGATATATTCCTGGTTCTTTTTTAGTTCTATGTTTTGTTGGAGGTGCATCATTGGAGAATCGATTAGAACTTCCCCGGAGAATCTGCTGCGAATTAGGCTTTAGCATTTGGTGTTACCTTTTCCAGAGAAGCAGAGGAGGATACTCAAGATTTTGCTATATGATGCGTCGGAGAATCTTGTGGAAGGTGCTTTAGAGAATCCACAAAAGGTCAGCTTAAGAATCAGACACAAAACTTAGAGAAGAAGAATCAGGAAAAGTGTTTGGCGTGGGAATGAAGACGAATTCGATACGTATCAATGAGACAACATCGATTTTCGCTTTTTAATGCTTGGCCATGTGACAGAATTGGATTGCTTGATCAAAGTCGTCACTTACAGATTTAGGTCTATTGTAGAGCTGTCAACGTTGTAGATTCTTTGACCCCGACCTTCTAGACACAATGATCCAGTGACTCATTCGACCCACTTTTGGGGATTCAACTTTTCTCTTTTTGTGGTAGATTAGACGACCCGATAATACCCACTGTGGTTTCCTTTTTTTACCAGCGAATGCAAATTTAAATTAAGCCTCTTCACCCGAACTTGAGGAGAATACTGTATCTCATCGGCTCCCAAACTCATAGAGTTGAAGGGCACCGACACGCCGGCGACCAACATCGTTGGTCGGTAGAGATAATCCGATGAATTATCACCGAAACTTAAAACCCAAAGATGCAGGACTCAAAGATTTCCAATGTCTAAAGACCCAGTAGTACCCGTCAGAGGTCAACACCTAAAATACTAACGCCCCCCCCCCCCCCCCCCCCCCCCAAAAAAAAGGTAGGGATACAACGAAAATCGAAACAAGGCTAAACCTAAGGATGAGTAGATTACCAACAAGCCACATGTAAAGATTAAGGTGAGACAAGAACCTTACCAGCCGCGGTGACGAGGACCAATCCAGATGCACAACGAATCCACAACCAGAAACGCTTCCCATAGTAGATCTGAAACAAGGCACCAAAGGACCACAACGAACGGGTCCGGTGAACAACATAGCAGTAAGCCTCAGCGAATCGCTAGGTCTACTTGAAGAGCCTAACAGATCCTGCGAGGATGGAGGTGGAGAACACCGACCACAAAGGCCAGAAAAGGGTAACGAACAACAGCATACAAACTCCAGCGAGTCGTGCCTAGCTCCGACGAAGAACAGCAGCAACACCAAGCCAACCTGCGAAAAGAACCTCATCGGCCTCGTTCAGACCCGAAGAGAACCACAAAGGCTCTATTTCGACCCAGAACCAGGCCCAACGCAGATACGGCGAGACCATGCCGGCCGATCTTCAAGCGAGCTAAGCCTCTAAAGAAGGCGCTGAACCAGAGAGACGACCGGAAGAACGACCACTAGAGGAAGCCAACTAGTCGTCCCGGATCAAAAGGGGATAGATCTGCCCGTGGTGGACAGATCTGGTCACCGGAACATCTTGCCACGACTCCAGAAGAGCTCCGAACTCCGACGAGGTTCTGGAAGCGACCTCAGAGGAAGAAGAGGCGAACGGAACCAGTTAAACAAAAGCTTCCAAACCCACCAGCCATGGAAGGCGACCACGACCGAGCTACAGGCAAGTCAACCGACGAGGCGTGTCGAGGGCCAGAAAAAGGACTCGCTGCGAGGAGAACCAGAAGGAAAGAGGGAGGAAATGAGGGAAGAGGGGAAGGGGACAGAGGAGAAGGAGTAACTCTGCCGGCGACCTCCAAGACCGGAGCCACGACAGTCACCGACAGGACGAAAAGAAAGGGAGCGGCTGTTTAGGTAAGGGTAGTTTTTTTTTTTGGGATACAGATAGAAAAAGGTGGGTGGGGGGAGCTCTCGATTACAAGATGTTCACCACAGTGGGTTCACTTAAGGATCACAGATGATCAAATTTTGAATGACTTATGCATGACACGAGACTTATTTAGATGAAAAATGGGGGCACAAGGTGTTTATGTTCCTGCCCGAATTGATATAAACAACGTCCGGGTGAAAAGCCAAGAAAATGTTAATTTCTTGATTCTACAATAGAAATTATTACATCAGCAACGGATGCTCTTTTATTCTTGTGAATGGTAAAAGTTGCTACGAGCATGGAAACAAATCATAACATTATTTAGTCCTACAACAGTAGTTGTTGCGCACAATTTACGTACACATTTCACTATCATCAAAACCATAAACAAAAAGATGTGTTGGACCGCATAAAACGAGACCTCCGTAAATGAAAAAATAAACTTCCCTTTCAAGAAAGCTAGGAAGGTAAGCACGTGAAGCCGTTGAGATTAAAGACAACCAATTATTCCACAACAATATTATTACATCCTTGTCATTTTATACCGTAATTTATTCAGATGAACAATGACTCGGCAAAAGATTCAAGTTGAAGCTGATCTTCCTCCTTGCTACTGTTATTCAGCAGCTGTAGATACTCCTCGTACAGCTTCTCCAAGGAATTATCGACCATAGTAGTAGGTGGTACGCAAGACAAGAAGTCCAAATCCGAGCCACGGACGAGGTCACGATCATGATGAAGATGAAGATCAACCGCACCGGCACTAGGGGTTGCCAAGGACTCCCTGAGGTTACACCACTGACCGTCTTCTTTAAATATAGGGTTATCCTTTTTTGGTGGTGACGGGACTGCGGCTCTGACTCTTGCGGCTTTGGGCATGTGCACTTGAGTCTTGTTCCGTTGAGAGAAGTTCTGCTGTTGCTGTTCTCTGTCCGGCGGCGGTATCTTCCGGTGGGTTTTGGGATCGGTTCCTTGGCGGCGGAGCCTCTTGGTGAGGTGGGTGTTCCAGTAGTTCTTTATCTCGTTATCGGTTCGACCAGGGAGCCTTCCGGCAATGAGAGACCACCGGTTTCCGAGAAGGGAATGCAACCGGATGATGAGATCTTCTTCATCCGGGGTTATGTTCCCTCTCTTTATCCCCGGCCGGAGATAGTTCATCCACCTCAACCTGCAGCTCTTTCCGCACCGCAGCAACCCTTAACAAAACAATTATGCAAACCTAGTTACATTCATTGCATGAATTAATAAAAATAAAGATATTTTATTCGATCGAAGAAAACAAATTTAAATGAAACCTCTTCTGAGGTAGAAAGGGTTACAAAACACACAATCTTGATACATATTGCCAAGAGAAAAAAGAGTTACAAAGTCCGAATCAAATTTTCAGAACCATAAATAAACTAAACCACCAAAGGTAACAATTTCAGCACCCCTAAGAGTTGCAAATATTAGTATCTATTAGTTTACCGGCCTTCTTGGGGAGAGATCTCCAATGGCCTTCACCGTGGGAGTGAATGTATTTGGTGAGCAAGTTGTCTTCTCTAGGAGTCCATGGACCTCTGTGCAGCCCAACTTTTGTACAACAAGGAGCACGACCCATTTTTGTTGTCCCTCTCCCTCTCAAGAACCAAGAGAGAGAGAGAGGATTAGAGCAGAGGAAATGAGAGGTGAGACTTGAATATATGTAGCAATGGGTGGGTTTATGTACTTGTGTAATATTTTGGTCATCTGATTCAGTTTCGTACGGATGGGGGTGGGAACACAAGTGAAAAATGCTTTGGCGATTGCGTGCAGGAGTTAGCTAATATAGATATGCAGGGCTTTATAGGAATATATATAATATTTGAATAAATATAGTAATGCATATGCTCAACAACCCTTCTCCTCGCGCCTATCTATCAATCATCCATTACATGTGTACTGTATATATATGTTCACTTAACCAATATGTGTATTATCAAACGTACCATCACAACAACAAGGATTGTGATTTGTGAGAGTAAAACTCTTTTGCTGAGTTGTTTCATAAATATGGTATTATAATAGTTAAATGTGATTTGAATCTACTGTAGGACAAAAATTTTGTTGAAAAAATGTGTTCGTAAACGGCGTTTAAAGGATCTTAATGTGAATTCTTTCTCTTTGAAACAATTTAATAAAAAAGTAAAACCTGGATTGATTTAAGTATCAATTCTGATGATCAGGTGTATACTATTTATACAAATTATGTTGGCTGCAAATTCTCTCTCGCAATTGTCGAGATTTCTTTCTTTTCGAGAAAACTCTATCCTAACTATAGAGTCTCATGTTCTTGCCGTCGACTTGGCTGTCACAAGTCCTTTCACCAATCTTGTCTTATCACAGTAAGCCTTGGTGTAGTCCCTTCCACGTGTGCCTGTACTTCGCCCCTCGTCGGCCGTGAGGCCTACCATTAAATAAAAGCGTAGAAGAAACCCTAAGCATTCTTCTGGCGCCTTGATCTCTACTTCCCTCTCCTTCATGTCGCCTCTCCTTCCTCCCCCAACCATGGCAGTTGTAGCCTTCTCTCTTGGTACGTCTGAACCTCCGAGTATATCTCGACAGGGTCGACGTTTGAAGAACCAAACCCTAGCTTCCTCTGTAAGCAACGCTAGGGTTTTGGTGAATTCAACTCCTTCGCTCTCCAATGTCGACTCGAATGCACCGTCGTTCGCTCCCGGCGACGTGGAGGCTCTACTGTAAGAACCGCCCCCGGTCAAACCGGTGGTTTTTTGGAGAAAGTTGACTTTTTATCGGAAAAGTCAACCGATGACTCCGGGAGTCATTCGGGACCTTTCCGGGACCCAAAAAGCTTAGTCGTCGTTACGGTTAGCTTAGTTGGGTCGTTTCCTCTCAAATGTGTAATTTTGAGAAAAAGTCAACTCGGGTCAAACTAGGTCTAATTAGGGGCTAATTCAAATTAAATTATTTGAGCTGGCTTTATTTGGGTAGAGGTGGTCCCCACATGGACACATGTCCATGGTGGCTTGGAATGGAAGAAATGGGTGAGATTTGACCAAATTACCCCCTTGTGAGCCAAAGAATGAGAGAGGGAGAAAGAGGGGCATTTTAGAGATTTCTCCTCTATGTTTAATACCTCATTGGGACACATTTCAGCCCATTCCCCTTGTAGTGGCCGAATTTTAGAGAGATATAAGGAGAGAAAGTGAGGCTAGAAGCTTGAAGAAGAAGAAAGGAGAGAAAGGAAGAGCCATGCATTGATTTTCTTCTCAAATCCTCTCAAAAACACTAGTTTCTTCTTCTATTCTCCCTTCCTAAGGTAAATCCTCTATCTATTTTCGTTTTCATTGAGATTTGGATTATGGGTGGGTTTCATTGGGTTTTGATGTTGGATGCTTAGATGATTGAATTTTGGAGTTAAGAGGGTGTTTTTGTTAGAAATAAATTGGATTTTTGATGATTTGATGAAGACCCATCATGGGTATTGAAGTATTGACGTTTATGGGACTGTTTCGGAGGTTTTTGGGGGATAAAAATGGAGTTTGGAGGTGTTGTTTTCGGGGAAGAAGAAGCTGGAGGAAGAAGAAGGCGGAACAGTCAGACCCGTCACAGATCCGTGACAGGTACCGTGACGGTGTGCGTCAAGGCTCCATGACGAAGGTCGTGATGGCACACGTCACGGTTCCGTAACGTCACCCGTGACGGGGAACCCCACGGTTCCGTGACCCGAACCGTCACAGAGTCCGTCAAGGCTCCGTGACCCGAACCGTGGTAGATCAGATGTGGGCTTTTGGGCCTATTTTGGTGTTGTCGAGTAATTAGGAAGGTTATCTATAACCGAGCCTTTTGGGGTAAATTGGGAATGTTTTCTCTCTACAACCGCTTTTGAATTAGCATTAATTCCCGGATTACTTTGTGATCTTAGGTGTTGGACCCGAGCTCGGCGGAGGAGGCTTTTGGGCATCTTGAAGTGACTAAGCATTTGGAAAGCGATCGAGGTAGGGAAGAGTAGTAATTTGCCGCTTTTAATTAAGTAATGCTAATAGTGTGCATATAGGATGATAATAACCGGTAAAGTCTTAGCTTGCATATAGGATGTGATTAACTAGAATAATCGCTTTCAATTATGGGAATTGTCGTGCTGTAGAATCACATGTCGCCATGCCGGGCCTTAGGACTATGTATGCTGGTTGCGTTTGGTTGTGATTAGTAGTCCTTTAATGTTAACGTATAGTATAGTCCTTGGTTAACTTAAGAATCATGTTATGCTATTAAAATGTGATAAATGCAATGAATGTGATATGGTTGATTGTCTCGTGATGTGAATTGGTGAATGAATGTGATGAATGTGATATGAATTATTGTCTTGTGATATGATCGGGTGAATGATAGACCGATGTGGTGCTATTGATAAGTTGTATCGTTAACCTTTGATAGTATGATAAGTTCGGTGTGGCATGTTTGGTACGGTATCGTGTGGTGTGACTTGTACTCCGTGTGACGGAAAGATACCCGACCGAGGTGTATGCCGGTCTGGTATGTGTCTGTTGAGATTTACCCTGATGTGCGTTTCCGGGAAGACATCTAAGCCGATATGCGTTTTCGGTATGATGTATGGTTTGTTTACCCCGATGTGCATTTCCGAGAAGACATCTAGGCCGATGTGCGTTTCCGGTATGATGTATTATTTGTTTCACCCCGATGATGTGTGTCCGGGAAGACATCTAGACCGATGGGTATTCCGGTATGATGTATTATTTGTTTCACCCTGATGCTGTGTGTCCGGGAAGACATCTAGACCGATGGGTATTCCGGTATGATGTATTACTTGTTTCACCCCGATGCTGTGTGTCCGGGAAGACATCTAGGACGATGGTGTATTCCGGTACGATGTATGTATTTCACCCCGATGTGCGGTTCCGGGAAGATATCTAGACCAACGTCGTGTTCCGGTACGATATGTTGAGTTATGAGTGATGATTGGAGTGTCATGGTGTACCTTTCTCATGTCCGTATGATGTCGGTTTGAGTGTTCTTTGTAGTTGGAATTGTAATGTAATATTTTGTTGTTCGTATGTTTCTCTAGCTGTCTCTGTTGTCGTTAATGGTATATTCCTGTTGGTTTGGGTATGAGTTGTCACTTACTAATATGATTTATTTACCGAGCAATTGTGGTGACGGTACATGAGTCTTTCCCGTTACTACTTTTTCCTACTGAGCGAAAGCTCACCCCCTCTGTTTTACTGTTTTACAGGTTTCGATCGTGAGTCGGTTTAGAGGACGTCTCGGAGCTCGGGAGCTCATTGAGAGTCCGGGGTATTTACTTAGTAATGACGTACTTCCTTTTATACTAGACCTTGTTTCCTTTATATTGGTTTTCGAGTGTTGACTCATGATTATCGGAGTTGTTTATTGTGGAACTAAATTCGGAGATTTATATTGTTTAAATTTACTTTTACTTTTAAATTTATTGCTATTATCATTTTTTTTATTTAGTTCACGTCTCAAGTCTGGCCAAAACCAGATTTTGGGCGTGACATCTACCGCCTCCTGTGACTGTCTCTGCTCTCCAACAACCGATGTAACTCACTCCCCTCATCGCCACCTCTGCTCAGATCATTTCCGCCTTGATTCTCCCTATCGTTGCGCCGCCTATAGCGGTACCCTCCACCAACCCGTTTCCCCCACAGGTCCGGACCATCTTAAAGGGAAAGCCCCCATGTCTGAACATGGGAGACCGGAGCGGAGGTGGATGCTCTCTGTGAGGGGGTTAGGGTTGCCAACGCCGCTCGTGTCTTCGTGATCCCAACACTGTTCACGCCATCACTGAGGATGGTTCACCGCCACAGAACTTTCAGACCCAAGGTTGTCGGCTCAACCTCGGTGGTGCCTCCCTCTCCGGGATCTCTGGACTCCCAACTGCTCAACCTTCATGATGGCTTCTGAGATTGCTCTTTGGAGGAAGAGGAGGAGATCGAGGTGATGGTACCGTATACTCCGGTAAGCCCATATGTTCTAGCTAGGCAACAGTTTGCCATGATGGGTAAATTGTGGACGTCCAAGCCGCCCCGAAAGCAGGTTCTCTTTCGGATAATCACCAAGGCATAAGGAAAATCAGCTGAGGGATTGGTGATCAAGGACATCAGACCGGGTATCTTCGGGTTTTACTTCGATGCGGAGAAAGCCCAGGCATGGATTCGAGATAACAAGTCATGGTGCTTCGATGGGAGACCACTACTGATAGGTGATTTGTACCCGATGGATAGAGAGCCCCCACCTTGGATAGGATCCAATTATGGGTACATGCTTGTGGCCTCTCTCCTTTGGTATGTACCAAAACCACGGGAGAAACAATCGGTGCCACGCTGGGGTTTTGTGTTCATGTCCCGTGAGATTAATGGGGTACATGCTGGGAGGATTAGTATAGGTTCGTTTTTGGCATTTTGTGGAGCTCCCTCTCCGTAGACAGCTTCTGCTTCGCTTTCGAGAATTTTCTGACCCGGTTCGTGTCACCCTTACTTATACAAAACTAAATGTGTTTTGTTATAACTGTGGTATGATAGGTCACATGGTGACCGAGTGCGACCGGGAGGTGGTGGGTACTCCCCGGTTCGACTCCTCGATGATGGAATTCCAGAAGGACCGTCAAACTAGGGTATATGCAATAGATTGGGATGATCAGCCGTCTCGCAAATCGGTATCCTCGACTTCTGTACCTAAGGCCCCTTGTCTCAAGGCAAGGGCTCGATAGTATCCTCGGCTACTACACCTAAGGGTGCGAACCGCTCGGCTGATCTTGGTTTGAAAAACTTGGTAATCTGCCTAGGCACATAGATGGAACTGGACTTAGAGCTGGAACAGGGTCTGGTGTTGGAACAATGGTCGGGGGGGGGGGGGGGGGTAAAGAGAAGGTCCACTAGGGAACCTTTGGACGATCAGGATAAGGTGGAAAAATAGGCCCACATGGATGAATGAAAGAGATTCACTGCTCTAGGGACTGGCCTTGGGTGAGAACCTTGAAAAGAGCTCTACCTCCTCTTGAAATCAATGATCGCAAGTTTGGCTTAATACAAATAATAGAGCAGGAAGACTACAACTTGAGCAACAATCATTGATTTCATCATAATTTAGTTTTATTTTCAATACGCTTTTATGGTACTTCCAACACCGGTTGCACCAGATCATTTGTCTCAGAGTTTTTTTGTAAAGAGACCGTCTAGGGCTCTATACTGTATAAAGAATCTTTTATATTTCATAGTCAGGGACTTTCTCCCGATGCACTCACTTGTAGTTGAAACCTAAGTTAATGAAATTGCACATTTTGACTAAAAAAAGTATCAATTCTGATTATGGGTATTAATTTGAAGACATAAACTATAAGATTTTGTTGTCATGCCCCAAATCCGGTTTTGACCGGACTCGAGACGTGAGCTAAGAAAAAAATAATGATAAAACAATTTTAAAAGAAATAAACTCTATAATGATAAAAATGACGAGTTCCTCAAATAATTGTCAAATCAATAATTCCAACCATAAGAGTCGAAGCTTGAAACCACAATAAAATAGTTTAGTACAAAAGAGAAGTACGTCTCTAGACCATAGTAGATTAAGACTCTCACTAGCTCCCAAGCTCCGAAAATCCCGCTAGATCAAATCCCGCTCAAAACCTGTAGAACAGTAAAGTAGAGGGGTAAGCTTTCGCTCAGTAGGAAAAAGTAGTTAAGGCGATGAGTTGTCTGCTCACCGCCACGAGTAACCGTCCAATTAGGGCATACTAGCAAGGCACAACAACTAACGACATCCACAGAATTTACATAATCACAAACCACACTCACAAGACTACAACCACACTTAATCACCTCACATACCCAATCATCAAGCAACAACACACAGTAGAACAACCACAAGTCCCGTACAACAGTCCCCTACGTCGCCGGCTTCCACAACCCGGCTCAACCATATCGTACCGGACTACACAGCATCGGCCTAGATATCTTCCCGGACCACACAACATCGGGGTACAACTCACAATACATCATACCGGACCACACAGTATCGTCCTAGATGTCTTCCCGGACCACACAACATCGGGGTACGAATCACATCATCCTCGGCCTAGATACCCTACACCGGAATACCCCCTCGATGTAGGTATCGTACCGGAACCCTTAGCACAAAGTCATAGTTCAACTAACAGCATACCAAACCAACAATCTTACCAAAACACATCACATCGGTCTATCAATCACTCGATCATATCACAAGACATTAGTTCACGTCATACCAAAACATATCATGCTTGACATATCAAACCGAGCATACCATAACAGGGTCCTCAATTCAATAATGGATAAACCACATATCAAGCATTACAAGTCATCAATCACAACAACACAGTCAACACGCAATCCTACGGGCCCAACCGGGGACCCACATGTGATACTACAGCACAACAATTCCCAAACCTACGGGCACGACATGGCCCGCAAGTTATCCCTCATTTCACTCGTTCCTCACATCATGCATGAAATTCTACAATTATATCATTCGATCGTAACCTATATGCATACTAGTAACTTTCCGCAATTAAACTGGTACTCGCTACTTTTCCCTACCTCGATCGCTATCCACACGCTTAGTTAACAAGAGTCGCCTAGTAGCCTCCTCCGCCGTGCTCGGGTCCAACGTCTAAGATCACAAAGCAATCCGAGAATTAATTCTAATTCAAAAGCGGTTTAACGAGAAAAAAGTACCCAAACTAATCCCCAATTGCTCAACTTGTCAAAATGGGCCCGGAAGGCCCATTTTGCCCGGAATCGGGAAAACGTTCCCCGGGACTCTGAAAATTTCCCTTTTTGTTTATATCATTCCTAATTAAGTTTACTTGTTCCATCGCATTTGACGGAACAAAAATCCGAGGTCCGAGCGTTCTAAATTCGCAATTAAAGTTTCTAGTCGCTTTTCCCAAAATTCCATGAATCACTTCCATAATTCGTTTCGGGTTTGAAGTTATCGTCCCGGGGTTCACCCAAAACCGTCCAAACATTAAACAACCACACCCCGGCCATGTGGGCCCCACGGCCACACATGGCTGTGGGTGGCCGAACCGGACCGGGCCGGTCACGGGTCCAAGTGTGGCCGACCATGGCCGGTCACGGTTCCAAGTGTGGCCGACCATGGCCGGTCATTCCTCTCTCCGGTGGCCGAATTCCGACGACTGGCCGGAGTTCTGGCGAACCTCCGATCACCGGAAAAATACCTCCTTTCTCTCAATAAGTTTCTAACTAGTTCTAGGTTCTCCACAACTCCATTGTTAAGCTCTTAAGCTTCAAAATCCACCTCAAACACTCCAAAGTTTCAAGACCCATGGTGGGTTTCATCAAAACCACAAAAAACCAATGAAATTTCATCAACAATCTCCACTTTCTCCATAACTTATCTAATTAAACATTAAGAACCTTAAATCTCTAAGACCCAAGTCCATTTCATGTCTTTTCCATAAAACTCATAAACCCAAACTTCGTAAAAATGGGTTTTGTAAGTGTTCTCACCTTAAGAATGAAGAGGGGTTGAGAATGAGAGTATTTTGGAGAAGAATAGTGTTGGAAATCACCCAAAGGAGCTCCATTTTCCTCCATTTCTTCTTCTTCTTCAAGCAATGGAGCTTCAATGGAGTTTTTCACTTTCTCTCTCTAGCAAGGGGGTTTCGGCCAAGGCGTAGAAATGCTGAAAAAAATTGCTCCATGTGGTCTTATCCTAAAGGTGAAAATGTCCCTTTTGTCCTTTAGCCCCCATCTCTCTCTTTTGTCCACAAGTGGGGACCAAATGGTCTTTTCTCACCTTTTTCTTCCCCTCCAAGCCATCATGGACATGTGTCCATGTGGGGTCCACTTCTACCCAAAATATCTCAACTCAAATTAAATTAATTCGTTAATACTCCTAATTCGACCTAGTTTGACCCGAGTTTGTTTTTTTCACAAAAGTAGTCATTTGAAAGGAAACGACCCAACTAAGATAACCGCAACGACGGCTAAGATTTTTGGGTCCCGAAAAGGTCCTGAATGACTCCCGGAGTCATCGGTTGACTTTTCCGATAGAAAGTCAACTTTCGCCAAATTTCAACGGTTCGACCGGGATCGACCGGGGGCGGTTCTTAAATTTGTGGCTACGAATTTTATTTTTATTCTTTCTTAAAGCCTGTATTTGTTCCATTGAGTCTATAAAATCACACCAACGCCAACAATCACATTTTCTCCCAGTTTCAAATTTCTTCTCTCTCTCGGATGTCTTTCTTGACTGGTTCAAAAATTCGTCTACACTGGCGAGGCTGCATAGCACACCACGCCTGATTGTTCGGGCCAACAATGGACTTGTCTCCATTCTGCTATCCATCTAGCAGTAGCTTGGGAGGTCAATGAGTGTTGATGTTGCTCCCGACATCACCACCATCGTCGGGTATGGACACTAGCCCCACGGGTGATGGAGGTTTCCTGTGGAACATGATTGGACTCCACAAATCATGGTCAGAGGCAATGTGAGCGTAAGTGAGAGTTGAGCAGAAGGGTTGCAGGGTAAGAGACGATCATCGATATTGCGTACGAGGGATGAGAAAAAGGACTTGGTGGTAGGGGGATTGTGGTAATAGTCAGACAAACAGGACCGCTAAAAGATTGATGTCGACGATGATATAGAAAAGATTCAGAATGGTGCGGATTTAAAACCCTTACATAGATCATTGTCCCAGAGTTCTAACAAAACAAAGGTTAATATCTATTTCGATTAACCTAATGCCTATAAGATATTTATATCTTTTATTGATATACACAATATATAATTAATAATAAACATTTGTCATAATTAGAGATATACAACTTGATCTATAGATCATGGACATGGGGATGACAATGATACCCGGACCCGACCTTTTCAACCTGAAAAAAGCAGGCCAAACGTGCCAGGGTTGGGTTAGTTTGACAGGCTTTTAGTCGGGTCCGCGTTAGTTTGACGGCTTTTAGTCGGGTCTGGGTCGGGCTCGGGCTAGGTACTACCTGCCCAGACTCGGCCCGATAAGTTACTAAATAATAAATAAACTAAATTATTTGTTAATTGTTACGTTTCTCCTTTCTACCTACATTAAATTGGTACACCTCTTCTCCGCCGCTCAACCCTCTAGATTAGTTGATCTTCACGGCTCTGAGCTTTGTCCCTTTTTTAGTCCAATTCTCTTCTGCAGTGCTATACGCGGGTTTGTAAATTGTAACTTTGTTGTTACTTGTTATATATATATAGGCTTACAATCAGGTGCGAACCAACTGCTACGATACGAACTCACAAAAATAGTTATACAATTTGAGAAAACAGCAGCCCCGGTTTAAGTTAAATATTCTCAGACAAAAAATTTCTCAAACCAGAAACACTATTTTCTCAAAGTAAATTGTTGTCTTCTAAATTTTTTTTCCTCAAACTGGGTTGCTATCTTGAAAGATAAAAATACAACTCTTATATTGAGTGGATAGGGTAATACCCGATCCGATCAGGGTACAAACGGACCGAACAACAAACGGGCCATTATCGGGTCTCGAGCGGGCTCGGGCCGCAAATAAGGAATTAGGGCCCGGTCCGGGTATCACACAATCCGGCCCATTTCCATCCTTACATGAACAATGTCTCGTTCATTGTCCAAGTCCAAAAACATATAAATTTGAGAAATGTTCTATATCAGTCATTTGTGTCAAGTGCCATATATGAAAATCATAAACCGAAGCGTAAATGAAAAATAATTTCTTTTCTCTTTTCATCTATTTTAAAGTTCTTGTATTGAAATTATTTTTTAAAATATAAAAAAGCTGATAAAAAAATTATTGAAATGATTAAATTTAGGGTAAACTTCACCTCACTACCCTAAAAATACTTTTGTTTCGTCTCACTACCCTAACCAAACTTTGTTGCACCTCACTACCCTAAGGAAACTTTTAGTTGCATTTTCATACCCGCCGTCAACTTGACATCCATTTTTGGATGGAAAATGGTAAAAAGTCTAAAATACCCCTCACTAACACTCAAATTTTCAAAAGCATGCCATTGGTTTTCAAAAATTCTTTTTATTTATTTATTTATTTTAAAAAGTCAGTTTTAAAAAAAATCAATTTATTCTTAAAAAAAATCAGATTGTATTTTTTAAAATTAGTTTTTATTTTAAAAATTAATATTTTATTTAAAAAATCAGATTTTATTTTTTAAATTTTATTTTTTTTACAAAAATAGTTTTTATTTTCAAAAATCAGATTTTATTTATAAAAAAAAAACAAAATAGCTTTTATTTTCAAAAATCAGATTTTATCTTTAAAAATCAGATTTTATTTATAAAAAAAACTGATTTTTTTAAAGAAACTTAAAAAAACTGATTTTTTGAAAATAAAATCAGTTTTTTAAAAATAAAAATTGATATTTAAAAAAAATCTGATTTTAAAAAAAAAACTAACTTTGAAAAATAAAATCTGATTTTCAAAAATATAAGCTAATTTTTTTAAAAAAATTGATTTTTAAAAATAAAACCTGATTTTTTTTAAATAAAAGATAAAATTTTAAAAATAAAATATGATTTTTTAATTAAAATATTAATTTTAAAAAATAAAAACTCATTTTTTAAGAATAAACTGATTTTTAAAAAATAAAAAACCGATTTATATAAATAAATAAATAAAAAGAATTTATGAAAACCAATGGCATGCTTTTGAAAATTTGAGTGTTAGTAAAGGGTATTTTGGACTTTTTACCATTTTCCATCAAACATGGATGTTAAGTTGACGGTGGGTATGAAAGTGCAACTAAAAATTTCTTTAGGGTAATGTGGTGCAATAAAATTTCGTTAGGGTAGTGAGACGAAACACAAGTATTTATGAGATAGTGTGGTGATGTTTACCCTTAAATTTAAAATCATATTACATGCCTTATAGAGTAATTTGGATCGTTGTCCAATTAAAACAGTAATGGAAGTAAAGTTGTCGCTGAATTAAAGTATCAATTTCATACGTCAATGTTTTTCATTTAAAATTGAAAGCAGTAGAGTTTGAAACTCCCCAATACAAGGAGAAGCATCATCAATTAAAAGTAGTAGACATGTAAAAGAAGAACAATCACCCAACAATACACTAGCTATAAGCCCATACAGGGGTGACAATGGGCTTATTGTGCCCAACAAGAAGAAATAAGTATTTCTATCTTCACACTGTAACAACTATGGTTTGGACTGACAACACATAATTAGTTCTACCTGAAGCTTTTTTTCTTCTGGAGTAACATATTCTAAAAATCCCCGTTCCAGATTGTAAGTCGCATAGTAAATTAACCCAATCCGTCTAAAATTTCGGGGGTTTAATTTCCCTATGATCTAATTACCCGGGTTGGCGAAGACCGAAGAGCACGTTTTTTTCTTAGTGTTCGTGTGCCGGGAGGTGGGGGCTTTACCGGTCACGGTTGGATGTTGCTTACGAGGTTGGTTGAAGATTCGTGGAAAGCGTTGAATTAGGCCCGTCTTGGGAGATCAAAACTGTTTTTAGGTCGTTCCCTTCAGTTCCCTTCAGTTCAATTTGGTGGTTTGGAGGTCCGTTTTATTTTGTCGTTTTAGGAAGAGATAGGTTGGAGGTTAAGGAGTTCTTCGAGGTTGAGTCGGTTGTAGTTTTTAGTATGTTCTTTGGTATTTGGGTTTTAGTCTATCTGTATATTTGATTTAAGTTAAGTTATCTCGTTGTAAATTTTGATCTTATCGTATTGACACGATCATTCCTTCATAACCCATCTTGGACAATAAAGAGTTCTATAACATATCGCCGATCAAAAAAGAATAAAAAGAACATAATGGGATAGAGAAGAAATTTTAATCATCTTTATCAAAGAACCGATCAGACCAAAGACCCTGAATCTAAACTTAAACGCCACAACTAATTGTAATCACTACATCACTCCTACCACTAACCATAACCAAATAAATATTAAACACTCTCAAGTCCTTCATTTCGCATAGGCGGTCGAAGAATTAATGTGTTGGTTTTTTTGACTAATCATATAAACATGATGTTTCTGAATAGGTGAGAGAAGCTCTCGCTTCTCTCTAGCTTTCGACCCCCAAACCCTACCTCGTTTCTCTTCGCCGCCGCCCTCGTCTGTACCTCTGCCGGTGGCCCTCGGGTCTCTCTGACCGAGGAGCCACTGGCGGTGGCCTCTCCCCGTCCCTCTTTCCCTCTTCGTGCTTCTCACCCTCCTGTTACCCCCCCGCTCCGACCTCAGATCCGTCGTTTCTCTCCCACTTTTGCAGGCCCGGCCAGTTTTGATGGGTTTCGATTCACGCGTGGGAGACGTTTCTCCACCAGTTCTGGTGGGGGATTGTTGTGAATCGAGATCGTCCTTGTCTTCTTTCGTCCTTCGCCTCAGATCTGGGTTCCTAGGGTTCAGTTTTCAGTCCCTTCTTCCTCTGGTTGCTCCGGTGTAGGAGTGGTACGGCGGTGGCCGTTGTTGGTGTCTGATTAGACACTAGGGAAGAACTTTGTTTGGGATCTGAACCTGTGGTGACTAATTTCTGTTGGGTGAGGGCTTGAGTGGTCTCTGGCCTTTTTCCCCCCTTCTCCTCTCGGTTATGGACCTCCGGTTCCGACCTTGTCTTCTTTTCCCCCTCCGTTCTCCCCTCTTTCCTTCCTTAGCTTTTGGGTTTGTTCGGGGGTCAGATCATTCGGATCTGACCCTTCTTGCACTTGCTTCTGCCTCACTCCGCACCAGAGTTCGTTCATCTCCCCCTGCTTTGTTTTGGGAGGATCTTCTCCTGGCTTTGTTTTTGAGCTCTCTTTTCTTTACCGGTGGAGTTTTGAGAGGTTTCTAACAAACTCGCCCTTTGGTTCACTATGAGAGTGTTGGCCCCGGTGGGCTTCTGTATTGGAAGCTGAGCAGTGCTGGTTGAAGATCACTCTTGGAGCATTGCTGATTTGGAGTGGTTCGTTCTCACGTTTTCAGCTTGGAGGTGGTCCCAGAGCCCTCGGACGGCCCTATCGCAGTCTTCCGGGGACGAGATTCGGGTCGTTCGGGGTTGATTTCTCCTGTTTGGTGCTGGCCTCAGGGTGTTCCGTCATGGGCATAGTCGAAAGCTTGGATACGCTCCTCAACTGGTGGTGCCCTCTACTTCTCCTGGTAAGCCTACTTCCTCCCTCTCCTCTATCCGACTCTCTCATCTCCCCTCGTTGTGTTGGTGGTGACAACCGTGTGGTGTGTTGGTCAATATGACCTGGCCGGTGTGGCCCTGTTCTTGAGGAGAGGTGGGTGGGGGTTGGGTGGGTTGTGGTTGTTCGGGTGCTCTGTAGAGTTGCTGGTGTCGTTTTGTGCAGTGCTTTTGCTTCCTGACCTCTGTTTCTCTTTTGGTTAATTGTTGGTTGCTTTGATTGTAACTTCTGGCTTTTTAGAGTCTGTTGCTTTTACTCATGTTTCGGTACTGGTTAAGGTTGAGGGTTGTCTCAGACCTCGTTTAGTTGGCTATTGTTGGCCTTTGTTCTAGTTTCCAACCTTGTACTGGTTTTAGTTTTTGACCGGGGGTTGTGGTTTTCAGTCTTGTCTGTAATTTGGGGAGAAAATAGCCCTGTGTACTGCCCATTATGTGGGTTGTTAGTTCTGGTTTGAGGTGCCATAGGCACACTCGGTTGTGTTTCTGGAGGGGTAAAACCCTTGGCCATGTTTTATTTTCGAAAACTTGGTCCTTCTATAAATAATTTGTTGATAAAAAAAAAGTGTTGGTTTCAATTTCCTAATCAAGAAACCAACATCTTTAATTGATTGTTTAATGGAATCCTGAATCCCCTACTTGCATGTACATGATATATTCCCCCCTAAAAGTATGTGAGGCAAAGTATTCATTATGTTTACCTCGTGGCCTGCACAGAGTGGCACAATTTATTATGCAAAAATACAAAAAATTATGTTCTATAATATCTCCACAAGTAACAAAAATGGTCATATTGTTACCAATGAACAAGACTGGTCATGTATGGTATGGGCTCACCACGGTAAATAGAAGCTCTGCATATTATTTTGGTAATCCATCAATCACCCAAAAGAAAAATGTATCTTTAATTACGGAACTAGTGTTTCGGAATTTACCTTATACCTTAGTTTAGTGTGTTTTTGCTTTATCCCAGTTCATAAACTTGTTCTTATTCATTTTTTTTTTTTTGCTTTCTCGAGACAAGTAGGACTCAAATGTGAGAACTTGATGAGTCCTTGTCTCACCGACACTTTTTGTATCAAGTTTATCATATTTTTAGATTATTTATCCCGCAGAAAGCATCGTTTAATGTTATTTTCATCTTGACGCACATGATCTTTTTCTGTTTTCCGTTTTCTTTGATAGGAGGATGACTCGAGATCGAAGGAAATATCATAGAGGAAGGATGAAATCAAATAAAGAAAGTGAGGAAGTAAGCATAAATGGGGATGACAGAACAAACCTGACATTGTCAAAGTTCGTACCTTGGGGATCAAGTCAGCCACTTGGCTATCGACTTCATCCTACAAAACACTGACGCCATCAGACCCTCCGAGTCTTCCAAGACTAATTTAGTATTGATGTAGGATTAGAGTGGAAAGAGCAAGGTGTCGACAGAGGCAACATGTGGATGAGATCACCGGGCGTTGTCGTAAGGCCTTACGTTGTCAGCCTAGAGTGTCAACGAAAACAGGTGAAACCTGATACCTTACGAAGTTTTTCCTATAGGATTAAACACCTTCATCTCATGGCGATATGGACCTTACAATTCAGAGAGAGAGCCCATGTAGCTCGAGAAAGGGCAGGGGGTTATACCCTCTCTCCAAGGAAAATCCGTTGCTTGAGAGTGAAAGGAAAGGAAAAAGGTCTCATAAGAAGAAGGTCTTAAGCACAAAATCAACCATTGGAGGAGAGAATGAAGAGTGGGTGAAGGAAAATGGAGCTTGAAGCTTGGATTCATCAACCAAGCATTTGTGTTATATCTATCTTAGTCTTCATCTACCTTTCTTCTATTGTGTATTCCTTGTATGATTACGTGTTACGTTAACATGATGAGAAAAAAAATTCATCTTTTTCCGTAATCCTAAAAACGTATAGATCAAATGTATCGATGAAAGCTAATCCATGCATAAATGTAAACAGGTTTACCTCGATATGGGTTACTCCATAAGTTGATGGTTCGAGGTGGGGACCTTTGAAATGATAAGTCGAGGAACTTAAGTGTTTGCCTTCTAACAATATCTACACGAGAGAGAGAACTCCACAACTAGGCTTTCTAGGAGCCCTGGAACGAAACTCACTTGCTCTCAATATATGGTGGCCAAAATTATATACTATGAGCAATTCGATTAAATAAAGAAGCTATGTTATACCGAATATAATTTTACCGATTTATTTATTAGAACATCTATCGTGCACTTCGTTCTGGTCTTTACTTTATTGTGTGTGACCTTTCAGGAACTGTCATGAGTATTTCTCAGTACTGATCCTACTTGGATCAAACTTTTTCTGATAAAATTTTTCGAGCTTATCCAAAAAAAAGACTTAAATCCTTTAACCTTATAGTCATCATGATTCCATCTTGGGAAACTTGTTGACTGGACAACATATCCCCTGCTCCATACGCACGTGGATCCTATGTTGGGGTGGCGGGTAAGTTATTCGTCGGGACTATGTAGCATGTCTTTCTCGAGCCCTCCTATCTTCCCAAATAAAGGTATATAAGAAGTTCTTCTAGTCAGGCGGGATGATAGGTGGAGTGAACTGCATGGATTGGGGGCATATAACCGGTCCCTTCCTCCTTCCCCATTCTCAAGTCAACACTCTCCGATAGGCTTCATCGGACTCATTGTACTTAGGCATAGATGCAATCTTAATGGGTAACTTCCCCCATTTTAAAATCCCATTTTCCGAAGCCCTAGGCAACCCTGGCGGGTGAGAAGTGGTCGGGCACCGAGGACCTGCAAGAGAAGTGAACAAAAAGGGCACCACGGGGATGCTTGTTAGAATTTCTGGTCCGGAAGTGGTCAGAGTTTTTTTATTCCCTTCGAGTGGCTCTCCACTAAAAGGGGTTATGGGGTCTCTCAACCCGTCCCCATATCTAGTTGCACTGTGATCCACCCCCCGCAAGAAATCTTTACATATGATGTTTTTATGGCTCAAACAACCACACCTTTGGCAGAAAGGCGAGAGGTTTTCATATTCGATTCCGGCCGTAAGGGGGTCCGATGTATCATCAAGTTGTAGCAGTAGATGACGTTTGAGGGGTCTCGTGATGTCAAGCTCCAGTCAGAGCCCAAGGAACGGAAAGTAACGTTGAAGTTTTTAGGTCTACTGATCCTAGAATCCTCACCTCCTTCCCTAATTTGAAAACTATAAACGCACGAATCACGGGGTTTTTTGCTTCAACTGGAACGTCATATACCTTACCTACATGTGAATATGTGAGAAGGATAGATGTTTCGATTGAGTGCGTGGAGGGAGGGGGACTAAGAGCATAACTGTCCCGTAGAAAGACTAAGGCTCGTGTGTCCTAATATCATCCAAAACGGCTTGGGAAGGGAAGAAGAAAACCATGATCTTCCGTGAGGGTGGTTGAAAGATTAGGTACTCCACTTTCCAATACTTAGCAATATCAGAACTTAAATTTCGGGTTTCTTACATTTTTGTCTTTAAGTAGGCGGCCAACAACCGCGAGTTTAAAAACAAGTATCGTTCCCCATGACACTGTGTTCTTCGGGACGATGAGCATCTCATCATTCTCTTCGTATGCATCACGGATGGGCTCGAAGACCGAGACCCTTATCAGTCTTTCTTGGATCACCTCTAGGTTAGTGGGATATGGATGCATTGTTGTGTTGGTGGTTTGGGGGGAGTTGTGGAGATGCTCTCTAGAGAATTCCTTCCACCGATGTTCCCTTGCATGGTGTTGTAGGGGGGAGAAGTTGCAGGAGGAGTGAGGTTGAGGCTTGGTTAAGTTGTCATGGGAGCGACGGGGGTTGAAAGAAGTGGTGGTAGGAATGAGGTTGGGTTCGGAGGATCTGTAGCATTTGGGGGTTCTGGATAGGATTCCATGGGGTTGGAGAGGAAGCGATTTGAGTGGTGGTGAGTAAGGAAAGGCGGAGATGGAAGTGGGTTGGAAGTGGAAAAGGAAGTTAGATATGGTGGTAAAAGAAGGAAGAAGAAGAGGAAGAAAGAAATAAACAATGTCATTATAATCGGTGTCTTAAAAAGAAGAAAAACAAGTGAAGAGACTTGACAAAACAAAGAACACATTAAAAAGGATGCTCGAGACCTGGAAATTTCGCTACCATATCTTATGTCTCCGTATTTGTTAATCACTTATATTTCATCTCCATCGGTGAGGCATACATTGCAAATGGGTAAACAACTTTGGGTTGTGAACACGCGTCTAGAGCGAGAAGCTGTGACTTCTCTCTAGACGCTTCCTAACCCTAAGCCGAACTCTTCCGCCTTCCTTCTTCCTTAACCGCCGGTGGCGGCCCCTCGGGGCTGTCGCCGGTGGTCTTCTTCTCCTCTTACCCTTCTCTCCCCTTTCCTGTCTTTCCCTCAACCTTCCCTCCTTCCCCCTTCCGACCACTCTGTCTTCTTCTTCCTCTGTTACTTTGGGAGTTCAGATCTAGGCCGCCGTTGGGTTTTGGAGTCTTCGAGATTTGAGAACGGGGAGCTCAGATCTGGCCTCAGATCTACTCCTCGGCACCTTTTGGAGCTGTTTCTCGCCGTCTTTGGTCATCCGGTGGGTGTTGGCCGCCGATGGGTCTTGGAGCCTTCGAGATATGAGATCGGGGAGCACTGTTCTGGCCTCAGGTATGCTCTTCTCTTTCCCTACTGTTCGCGCCCCCTGTTTCCTGACGCCAACACCTCTAGTTTGAGGCTTGGTCGTTGTCTCTTCCCCTCCTGGCCGACCGGTTGGTGTTGGCCACCGTCGGGATCTCCTTCTCGGAGATCGGAGAGACGGGATCTAGGTTTACTTGGCTGTGTTCTCCTTGGCCTTCGATTTCACTATCCCCTGGGTTACTTCCCAATCCCCCCCCCCCCCCCCATCAACTTCTTTTCCCGACCATGGTGGTGTGGTTCGGGGGTTCACGGCCGGCGTTTACCGGCGTGGGTTGTTTCAGCCTTTGGCTCTGTTGAAGTTGTGGGGGTTGGGAGCGGTGGGGTTTCATCATGGGTGTGGTGGATGGTCTAGGTCCGAGGGAACTTGCTGAGTTTTGGGTCGACGATAGGATTCTCCCGGAGTTGGGGTTCCTTTGCCTTTTGTGGGTTCCTTGCGGGTTGTGGGGTTTGAAGAGTTTGGTGGGAGTTTCTTGCTCGGTGGTTCTGTCTTGGGATTGGCTCCGTCGTCTTTGGGGATGGCTTCTCGGCGTTTGGGCTTCACTTCTCGTCTCGGTGTTTTGGACCGGTTCCTGTTTTCCGGCTGTGTTTGGTCGTCGTTGCTTCATGTCAGAGAAGTGGTTCCGGCTGTTGGGTTGTGATCTTCGGTGGCGCGGGGCTCGAGGACCTCTATTTTCTTTTCGTTGTTTAGGTTTTTCATTGGTTTGGGCCTGGCTGTCTTGGTTTGCCCCTGTTGGGCCTGTTGGATCTTGTACTGTTTGGGCTAGGCCCTGGTATATTAGTGCTTCATTTGTGTTATCTGGGTGTAGTTATTTGTTAGACCCTAGTTTGTAATGTTTGGTTGGCTTTTAAGCCCTGTTTGTTGTGTAACTTGAGGGGTAATACCCTCGGCCATGATTTTCACTTTTGAAATATTGGTCTTTTATAAAAAAAAGCTTGCTGATCAAAAAAAACTTTGATATGTTATGTTTTGAACTTATATATCATGCAATGGTGTGTATTAAATAAAAAGTTGGTAGTACAGGTGCTTAACGTGGAGCATTCTGCATGAGATATGAGCCTATATGTAATGGAATAGAAAATGTTAAGGAAATTACAAGTGAGATTCAGTTGTTTTTGTCTGATTGCTCGAATTCAAACCCATTCGTGACATTGTGTCTCTGTCACCATCAACTTTGTTTCACTTTATTGTTATTTATGGTTTAGAAGAAAAAGAAAGCACCAAGAACATACTCTACAGGACATTTTTACCTCCCCCTATATCGCTCATTTACTGGGTCCCGCGCAAGTGGCTTTTGTTGACCTTGTCGGTTCTCTCTGATGGCTTAGCATAGCAGTAACTCGTTCCATTTAGTTATGCTCCTCACGTACCCTCCGATAGTTGAAAGTTAAAAAGGGCATCTCTAACGGTGAACTATTAACAGAGTTTGACAAAAAAATTTAGGGAAATATGAAATATTACAATTTAGAATTACACTATAAAATTAATTTTCACCTATTTATAAATACCTCATAGGGCATCTCTAACGGTGAACTATTAACAGAGTTTGACAAAAATTTTTAGGGAAATATGAAATATTACAATTTAGAATTACACTATAAAATTAATTTTCACCTATTTATAAATACCTCATCCTTTTTCATCAAACTACTAACACTTCTCCAAAATTTATAAATGTAGAGTCATTAGCTTTGTATTGTTCTAAATAATTTATTTAATATCTTTTTCCACAAAAAAAAACATTGATTTTATACTTCGAATCGAGAAAACAAACAAAAACTCAACATATGTGCAACAACATTGAAACCCAAGTTTTTTTTAGCGAAAGGTGCAATATTATAATTCTTTAAAATCGATTATATTGATGTGCATCAAGGAACATGCTACTCGACCACGGAAGGTCAGTATGAATGAACAATGGTTCACTGAGCCTTTTAATACCAGAACCGTCACAGACGATATTTTGATGTCCCACGGGCAAAGTCAGAATACGAGGGGGGGGGGGGGGGGGGTACCGGAACTCTAGGAGCTCAACAGTGGTGATGGTGGGAGGCAAAGCATTGTCTGGGGATCCCTCCCAGGGCCAGTCCCCGATGCTTTGACGGTTTATCATCCCTCCCAACGAGGCCTCTTCCCCGCTTGTAGCTTGTCGCCCCAAATAGGAGCTGACGATGTCCTCTTCAGCGCCCCAACAATTGCGCTCCCCAGGGTAACGGGCGATGGAACTTCAACATCCCGCACCCTCATATGTGGGCGTCCTCCACCTCCAAACCCACCACCTCCCAGGGAAGGTGGTCAGCAATCGAATCAGCAGAGAGCTGATCGCCATCCGACCCCTACCGGATCTTCCCGTGTACAAAAGTCATCGGGTTTAGAGTGGACCACCCAGGGAGGCCTATCGCGGACGGCTAGCTGGTGTCCCTGGTAGGAAATCGGGGACCCGGGTTAGGTATCGGGTCCATTGTCATGCCGGTTTCCTTTCCTCGAGATAACCTCGCCTTAGGTATCTCTTCCAATGTTAGCGCACTTGGAGCATCTCCCTCCAAGAGCCCTTGCAGTGTAATGCTGTAAGAACCGCCCCTGGTCGATCTCGGTCGAACCGGAGGTTTTTGGCGAAAGTTGACTTTATACCGGAAAAGTCAACCGATGGCTCCGGGAGTCATTCGGGACCTTTCCGGGACCCAAAAATCTTAGCCTTCGTTACGGTTAGCTTAGTTGGGTCATTTCCTTTCAAATGACTCCTTTTGTGAAAAAGTCAAACCCGGGTCAAACTAGGTCGATTTTGGATTATTAACGAATAAAATAATAAGAGCTGAGATATTTTGGGGTATGAGTGGTCCCCACATGGAAACATGTCCATGTTAGCTTGGAGGGGAAGAAAATGGGGTTAAAAGACCAATTGGTCCCCACATAAGGACAAAGGAGAGAGAGATGAACTAAAGGGCGAAAGGGACTTTTCCACCTTGAGGATAAGACCACATGGGGACCAAAATTTCACCATTTCTTCCTTGTTTGGCCGAACACTATTGCTAGAAGAGAGAGAGTGCAAAAACTCCATTGAAGCTCCTTTGAAGCTTGAAGAAGAAGCAAGAGAAAGGAAGCTCCTTTTTGCCCATTTCTACACCAAATCTACTCAAATTTACTTCATCTTCTTCATCTCTTCATTTCCTAGAGGTTGGTATGCTTTATTTCCTCATTTGATGAAATTGTTGTTGTGAGTTTGAGTAGAGAGGACTTGAACTAGTGGGTTTTGGGTGTTGGATGACTTAAATAATGATTTGTGAAGAAGAGGTGGAGTTGGATGATGTAAATAACTTGGTTTGAGTAGTTTTTGATGAAACCCACTTGGGTCTTGAAACTTTGGATGATTTGAGGTGAAAATTGAAGTTCTAAAGCTTAAAAATGGTGATTTGGAGAACCTAGAACTAGTTAGGAGCTTGTTGGAGAAATTAGATATTTTTCCGACGATTGGAGGCTCGCCGGAGCTCCGGCCGGTCGCCGGAATCCGACCACCGGGGAGGGAAAGGGCCGGCCATGGTTCGGCCATCCTTGGAAAGGACCGGCCATGGTCCGGCCACCCTTGGACATGACCGGCCGGCCCGGTCCGGCCACCAACGGCCATGTGTGGCTGTGGGGCCCACATGGCCGGGTTTTGGTTGTTTCGTAATTTGGACGACTGTGGGTGAAACCCGGGACGATGTTTTCACACCCAGAACGAGTTATGGATGTGATTCATGGAATTTCGGAAAAAGCGATTAGAAACTTAAATTGAGAAATTGGGAAGGCTCGGACCCCGAAATTGGATTCCGTCAAGTGCGTTGTAGCAAGTAAATTAATTATGTTGTTAGACACAAAATAGGGAATTTCTGGAGTCCCGAGGAACGTTTTCCTGATTTCGGGCAAAATGGGCCTTCCGGGCCCATTTTGCTAAGTTGAGCAATTGGGATTAGTTTGGGTATTTCCCTCTTTAATCCACACTTGAATTAGCATTAATTCTTGTATTGCTTGTAATCTTAGACTTTGGACCCAAGCTTGGCGGAGGAGGAGATTTTTGGACCCCGTGAAGTGACGAGGAGGAAGCTAGCCAGGTCGTCCGCTATTAGGATTGGATTGCTTTTGAGTTAGGGAAAGTAGCGAATACCGGTTTAATTGCGGAAAGTTACTAGTATGCCTATAGGTTGTAATTACTCGTTTTAATTGTTAGAATTGCATGATTAGGATGTGAGGAACGAGTGAAATGAGGGATAGCTTACGAGCCATGTCGAGGCGTAAGTTTGGGATTGTCGTGTTGTAGAAATGCATGCGGGCCATGTCGAGCCCTTAGGTTGTTTGTTGATTGAAATGACATGATCTTTGATTGAGATGCATGATGTGTGATTTAGTTGTTGTTAGATTGAGAATCATGTTATGATATGCTCGATGTAGTGCGTTGATATGCTTGGCCAAGTGTGTCATGCTTGTTATGATGTGAACCTATGGTTGTGATATGGTCGAGTGATTGATAGACCGACGTGACGTGTTGTGATAAGATTAGTGGGCTTGGTAAGTCGTGATTGATCTATGGCATTTTGATGCGTGATATTATCTTGATGTGTGTTCCAAGAGGAGTTGTATTCCGGTATGTTACCTACACCGAGGGGGTACGCCAGTGTAGGGTAGTGCCTAGGCCGACGGTGTGGTCCCACGTATGTGCGGTCCCCTGGTATGTTATTCTGGTATGATGCCTACATCGAGGGGGTATGTCGGTGTAGTACATCTAGGCCGACGGTTTGTGATTTGGCACTAGGTGTCGTGCTTATGCCCTGACGATTTTCCGGGAAGACATCTAGACCGATGGTGTATTCCGGTACAATGTATTATGATTGTGCCCAGACGAATTTCCGGGAAGATATCTAGGCCGATGTTGTGTGTTCCAGTGTGATATGATAGAGTCGGGCTGTGGACAGCTGACGGAGTCGGGGATTGCGGTACAGGACGTGTGCTTATTTTATTGTATGTTGTATGCATGATACTTGTTTAAGTGAAGTGAGTATAGAGTGATAGTGTTCGTGTAAGTATGTTGGTGAGAGTGGTTATAATCTTGGAACTGAGGATCATGATTATGAAAGTCCGTGTTGTGTTTAGTTGTGTGTTGTGCTAGTATGCCCTAATTGGATGGGTACTCGTGGTGGTGAGCGGACACTCATTGCCTTAACTACTTTTCCTACTGAGCGAAAACTCACCCCCTTTACCTTGTTGTTTTACAGGTCTTGAGCGAGATTTGTGCTAGCGGGATTCTCGGCGCTTGGGAGCTAGCGAGGGTCTTGTCTAGTTGTCTAGAGACGTACTGTTTAAATTGCCATTAAACTTATTTATTTTGTGGTTTTTACTAAGCTGTTGACTTATGAGGTTACTTGGAGCTTTTAAACTATTATTGGGAACTCTTTTGGTTTTAAATTGCTTTATTTATTATTTATTTTAATTCATGTCTCGAGTCTGGTCAAAACCGGATTTGGGGCGTGACAAGCGCCGTCTTTGCGATCCCCAGGGATCTCTGCTCCTTCGAAGCCAGATGGGATGGTCGGGACTCCTATCGGCTCACACGGGGACGAGGCCCTCGCGCCGGATTATACCGCAACAGGCCCCTCCGATATGCAGGAAGGTGGCTTTGAGGATATTGGAGCAAGGGCGACAACCTAACTGGCCTTCGTGCAGCCCCTCCTCCTCACCGTCCAGTACATCTCTCCTCGAGGCCATAGGCGGAGAGCCACCGACCCCACAAGCAGGCTCGGGACCATCCCCACCGTAGGTATCCAAACCCTAACTTGCCTCCACACCTAGCCTCACCGAGCAAACATAGGAGCAACCTCTATCGTCTTCCTCCTCTACCCATACGTGTCACGGATCAAGCATTGGGACCGAACCCGCACCGTCGTGATCGTGGAGTACGCAGACCACATCGTCACATCCCGAGTGACCCCCCCCACCTTGGTTTCGAGAGGGAACAAACCTTGGAACCCTAGAACCACCGTCGTCTACCATGGGCACCAGAGCAAGGTCATGGTTAGCCCAGGCGGGCGGGCTAGGGTTCAGACGGGGCGGGACCACCCCATAGCTTGGAGAAGAAGTTACCTCTCAGCGTCGTATCAAGTCTCTCGGACGCGATCCAGAACGTCCCGCGACAACAGTATCGAAGGGCTTGAAACCGGAAATACCTCAGGAGAATAGGACCGACCCAAGGCGAGGGAGGAAGAAGGAGAAGATGGGGACGAAGGCAGTCATCCCCACCGATATTTATCCCCCACACCAGGCGTGGTCTGCGAGGGAGCCGACTGGAAGGGACAGGGTGACACCGGGGCGGCCCGACCGACAGACCCAGCCCCATGTGGCGACTAGGGATGGCAAGGGGGCGGGTTTTGTAATACCCGACCCTTATCCGACCTCCAAAACCTCACCCGGCCCCGCCCCGAACCCGGGCTTGCTCCGAACATACCCCGCTCCGCTTTTGACCCGTTCGGGGTCGGGGAATCCCCGACCCGACCCGCACAAATCATCTTTTGAGAACAAAATGTGGCTCTAATAACTGTTAAACTAATAAAGAATCAAAAACTTGAGTAGAAAAAAATAATAATTTTACTAATAAAACGAGGTCCTCATAAAGAACTCAAGATTGGGTTCAATAATGGAACTCAGAAAAATATGAGTTGAATTGTAAAAAATGGTTTCATTTATAGAGGATGGAAATGGTGCTTCCATATAGTCTGGGCGATGTGGGACGTTGGTAAGTTTTTAGAATTACACACGATTCATTTAATCATATTATAAAACAGAATTAGAATCATTAAAATCTGGTAGCTGAGTTGGTAAAACAATTTAATTATGTGCAATATGTCCCGGGTTCAACTCCCACTTGTTGCAATTTAATTTTATCATGTATACTATGTAGTTTATATTTATATATTATTAACAAATTCATAATACAAAGTGGCCTTGGTTGAGTTGGTAAAAGCCTCTCTCTATGTAACACAAGTATTGTTTTCGAACCATGCCCTCATCTTTTTTCATGAATAAAATTGAACTGGTGTTGTTTGGCCCTTGTGCCTACCGGGGCTACTACTCACATGTAGTTGTTTGGGCCTATCGGGGCGGGTCTTACCAATCCCGACCCCGGCCCCGGTCAACGACCCGAACCCGCCCCGGATGCGAAAAATACCCGATCCGTATCCGCCCCGTTCGGGTCGGGGTCACCGGGTCCCCGTCGGGTCCGGGTCAGATTGCCATCCCTAATGGCGACTGGGCAGGATGCATGGCAGCGACGGCGGTAAAAATAGCACCATAGCGCGGCTAGGGCTATGGCGAGGTGGCGAGGTTCTCAACGAGAGTGAGAGTTTTGTTGATTTCATTTGGAACCCAGGTTTATATGGTATTTTTTTTATTAATTATAAGTTTAATTTGTATTTAATTAATTAATTTATTACTTAATTTTATCAAAAAATTAATTTTATTTAGTGTTTAATGTTTTAAATTTGAATTTAATAAATTTAGTACAAACATAATTAATTATTCAGTCAGCATTCACTTAACATTTCTATAAACCATGATCTCTCCACATAGAACTCTATCAATTTCAAGAATTCGTATCACAATCCATCCTAGTTATGATATGAATTCCTAATCTTAATCCCCTCTATGTGATCCCTTGATGTATATGATTTAAGAGTCAAAAAAGCACAAGTCAAATAAATTATGGATGGAAGAATGCATGCATGGTATAAAATGAAAAGTGGGATTAATATATAACGAAGTGAATAATTGTGGTGTTGGAAAGCAAACAATGGGAAGTTACAAGGAAAGAGAAAGGAAAAATAGATTAAGGACATGTAAATGCAATCAAATCTTATCTTTTTGAGAAGGCAAAAGAAGATCCAAACCCCACTGGGTTTTGGTGAAGAGAGGGGAAGAACACGAATCAGGACTTTCCCGTAATTGGGTCAAAAAGATAGCAACCCACTCACTCCTCCGCACTCATCATTCCACCCACTTGCTTTTAACTATTTCTATTAATTCAGACAAAAATTCCCATCTCATCACCACTTTAATTATTCACTATTAAAAATAAAAACATCATTCCGGACTAATTAATTAATATTTTGCAAGAGAAAGGAACACATTTTCCTTTCCCCTAAAGTAATAAAGCCAACTCATAAAGCCATTTCTCAAAACATTCTCTCCTCTCTTACACCCAAAACCAAGAAGAGACCACCTTTCTCTTTCTAAAACTCACACCCTGTCCTGCTGTTTATCTTCTTCTTCTCCTCCTTCTGGTTTCATGGACACTGCTCAATGGCCACAGGTTGGTGTTTTCGGATCCTTTCCAGTGAGTTATTAGGGTTTATGGGGTCTCCAGAATATATAACTATATGATTGTTTTGTGGGTCTTTTCTGTACTTTAGTTTCATGATTGATGGATATATTTTTGTGTTTTCTTGCATGTTAATCGTTGAGGTTTATCTCGACTCAACATGAAAGAAAAGACTTGATCACTTTAATTTTCTTTTTCTTTTTTCTTTTTCCTTTTTTCCTTTTCTACTCATGTGATGACGGGTGAAGGAATGGAATGAGCTAGAAAAGGTGTTACATATACATATACATATACCCTAGTTTTTATGTTGTTTTCTTGATCACCTTTTTCAGTTGTGTAATGTGTTTTCATGATAGAGAATTTCAACAAAAGGTGTTATTTTTCCTTCTTTTTTTCTCCATATATATTAGTCATCTTAAAGAGAAAAATGGGTAGCTAATGAATTTGCATATATTGTTTAAAGTCTTGATGACACTGAATTTTTTGTTTATATATATTTGTAGGATGTTGGTTTGATAACGCCAATGGATCATAATAATCATCAAGATGAGATAAATAATAGAGGAATAGGCGGAGAGAGGAGGGCAAGTAGACCTCAAGAGCAGCTGAATTGCCCAAGGTGCAAATCAACCAACACCAAGTTCTGTTACTACAACAATTACAGCCTCACCCAACCAAGATACTTCTGCAAGGGCTGCAGAAGGTACTGGACTAACGGCGGCTCCCTCCGGAATGTTCCGGTGGGAGGTGGTTCCAGGAAGAACAAGAGGCCGTCATCAGCATCCTCATACAAGCTCCCTGACCTGAACCCACCATCATCACTACACCAAAACCCTAACACCACCCACCTATCCGGCCAGGACCTAAACCTATCATTTCAAGTCATGCAGCAAGAACACCAGCAAGGGAGCTTCATTCAACTCCCCAAAATGGAGAGCCATGAAAGAAACAACAACACATCTTCTTCTTCATCATCGGTGTCGGCTCTAGACCTTCTCAGGACAGGAATTGCCAGCAGGGGGTTGAATTCATTCACTCCGATGCCGATGCCGGACTCAAACACTCTCTACTCCTCGTCAGCTGGCTTCACCATGCAAGAGTTCAAGCCACCACAGCTGAGCTTCCCAGTGGGAAATAGGTATGAGAACAATGCACAAGGAAGGCTCTTCTTCCCATTTGGGGACTTCAGCAAACAACTTGCAGGGACGGCCGATGAGGCTGATCAAGAAAAGGCCCAAGGGACTAATAGGCACTGGAATGGAATGCTGCAGGGTGGTGGAGGATCATGGTGATTTATTAATGTGTTTAGTATTTGGTTTATATATATAGGAGTACAATCAGGTGCGAACCAATTACTACGGTGTGAACCTGCAAACTCGCGTGTTTAGTGTATCTGGTTTGAGGAAATAGCATTCTCGATTTGAGATGGTTTGAATTGAATATTCCCAGACAGAACACTTCTCAAACTAGAAACGCTATTTTCTCAAACCATATTTTCTCAAAGTAAAATGTTTTTTCAACCTTTTTTTCCTCAAACTGTGATGTTATTTTCTCAAACTGTGATGCTATTTTCTCAAACCATGTTTGTTATTTTCTCAAACTAGATTTGAGATTTGTACATTCACACTGTAAAGAAGATTTGCACGTGATTGTCTCCATATATATGTATGAAGAGTTTAAGTTTGATCAGGAAGCCGATAGATAGAAGCTGACACACACACATATATATATATATATATATATATATATATATATATATGTTTTCTTTTGGTCATGAATGTATTGGGTTCCAATAATTATTAGGAAAGTATCAATTGGATCACATTTAGAGTTTGGCTTGATAATTAAGGGTGTGGTGCATGGTAGAAGAAGGGGTGAATGTAGGCCATTGGCCTCTATTCATTATTTCTTCTATCACAGCTTTGTGGGAGACCAAACATTGTTCCTGTTCTCTTTTGTGTGTATTTTATTTCCTCTACTCTTATTCAAGCTCAAGCGTATGTATATTTGGAATTCGTCAACCACGTTAATTAATATTGATTTGCTCAAATACTAGCTAGTTGGGTTTTTCAAAAAGGGTGTCTGGATTTTTCAAAATCTAAGTGCATTAGTTGCTATGTTGTTATCATGACATGCATCATACATCATAAATTAGTTTGCATACATGCATCATAGAATATGGGGAAGCTGCATCAGGTATTGTGTTTCAAATTGTTTTGACTAATTAGGAAACTTATGACCTAGGTCGGGAAATATATGAAATTTTGCGTAGATAATTGCTAAAGAATTGAAAAGAGGAAATGATTTAAAACTCAGCAGCTTACCTGCTACAACAGAAACTTTACCTAATCCCATTTTAATTCATTTATTTACATTGACGGGATTTGATTATATCTGAGAGACCCGAACCATAAGGGTGTGATGATCCCAACCAATTTGTAGTCTTTGAAGTGACTCCCCAAACCAACCAAACAGACATTCCTATGTATATATGGCCTTTCCCGTTTGCTATTGGATTAAGAGCATGACTTTGGACCAAACAAAAGTTAAATCTGGTGTAACATGTTCTGGAACCCATGATTTGTTGAACTTGTCATTAAGGTTTGCAGATCCTCTAATAGGCAGAACTCGACAAGTATATATTTTCTAGACGGCGTGAAGGTGGGGTGGTTTTTGTCGGTGTTCTCTCTTTTTAACTCTTGGTTTCGAGTTGTTGCCAGCCTTCGGTGTGGTAGCAATGGCTAACACTTCAGCTACAGTATACACCGTCAATATTGGTCTTCAGCTAGCACAAATTTAGAGGGTGGAACTCTTTTGAATTGGGATCGAGAGTCTTTTTATTGTCATGTACAAATCATGATGTTTAAGTGTCCTTAGCAGTTGACAAGTGGAAAGCTCCATGTCTTTGGTTTTTCTCTTTCACAGATTGTGCTGACCGAATTCTGTTTGGAGGACGTCTCCTTTTGGTCGATATTTTTTTCTAATAAGCAATGGATTTATTAAATTCCTATAATATAAGAAGAAATAGAGGATATAGAGATACAACCCGAAAAATAGGAATCCCAAGATACTTCCAGAAGATGAAACAAAAACCACGATCAAACATGGGGCTTCTTAGAGTAAAATCTAGAACACAACATAAAACTCAAGAAAACCCCACAAAAGCCCCTAAAAGTCGAGTATAAAAAGGAAAACAGGGAGAAAAAAAAAACAAACGAACTAAACTTGTAAGCCAAACTAGGAAACCAGTCAAAAAGATTTCCATAGCAAGCTAGGGACAATCAATTAACCTCCTTGCCACATGTGTCTTTGTACGCTACATCCTCTTCGCTTCCCAAATCTAGCTTACCTGAAGCATCTGTATCAAGAACCTTTTCGCGGGATATTATCAACCTTCTTGTTGTGTGCAGTAACTCCATATTAGAGATTGTTGGGACGTTTGGGATGTTTGTTTCCATTTAACCGTGCTCACTGTTGACGACTCAATCGTTTAGGGTCTTAGCTCTATTCCACGTTTTGGATGTTTCAACAGATATATAGGTGGTTGAGACTCAATATCCTAGGCTTTTGTGAGAGAAGGTGCTTCTCAAGACAATACCTATCGATTCCATCCCACTTCTCCCCTAGGGTGGACTAGATGCAAGCTTATCCCTGACTGTCGAGGGGGGATTCCTTCTTCCCATGTCTCTCGCCTAACCTCTCACTCGCATACCCTCTCTATCAGCATAGTTTCCCTCCTTATCACCTCGTCCGCCCAATCTACTCCTCGTCTTGTTGGGGCTATGCCATTCGATGTATGGGGTTCGCTGATTGTTTTTTGGTCTTTAGGATCGACTTGTAGTAATTGTGATAGGTGGGTGACAGGGTGGAGAATGACTCCGATGACTTGACCTTAACTTTGGGGCTAGTCTAGATAGGCCCCTCGTTCATCTTGCAGATCGATTGCCGCAGTTTATTCGGGCTAATATTACTACGCTCTTCCCATATCGAGAGTTCCCTCGGGGCGTTCCTCGACGCAGTCTCTCAGTCTCTCTTCTCTCTCTTAGACCGGTCCCCTCCACCGCTCCAGATCGACAGTGGTGATGCCCCCCCCCCCCCCCCCCCCCACCGTATGGGCCATTCTTGAGGGCAAGACTGAGTAAACGTTCGGGTTCATTCATTCCCCTGAAGGAACTCCCTTGAGGAAAAGGATGATTCGGATGCAAGAGGGGCTCTATCAATGACACGGATGGCCTTGACTGGAAAAGAAGGGGGAGCAGGGAGGTATCGGAGGAGGGTTATAGTTTAGGTGGAAGGAAAAAGGGGTCGTTCCTCAACTCTCAGAAGGTTTCAGACTCAACTCTAGGTGGGAGACTAAAGGAGAAGGAAAGAGAGGACTCAGACGATAGTGATATCGAGGAATGGTGTATGAAGGAAAATGAAAGGGATCTGGAGAGGAAGGCTAGAAAGTATGTGTCCAAAGCGGATAGCCAGAGGAAGAGAACGGGGGAAACTAATTAGTCCCCGGTAACTTCCCACGGGAAATCATTGAGTGCTGATATTGGGGTGGACTTAAATGAGCTCCTAGAGGAGGATCTCAACAGCACAATTGCGAGGTCTGTGAAGGAGAGGACCAAAGGATGTTCAAGAACTCAAAGTCAAGCTAGTGTCTCAAGGCATGAAGGCAGTAGACGTTTCAGAAGAGTGGGGCAGAGGAGTTGGGGGTCTACAGACTCTATATTGCAAGACTAGGTCTTGAGAAGGAGAAAGGGAGTATTCATTGACCATGTGGTGGATTTTGGGACGCCACTCCCTGAGAAACAAGAGGATTTAATGATAGTTTTGGCGAGGGTTGCTAAGCAACCCCACCAAGAAAAATGACTGTACTTGCTTGGAACTATCGGGGGCTTTGGAACCCCTAGACTCAATAGTTCCCTGTTGAGCTTGTAGCTCGAAAGCGTCCCGAGGTAATCTTTCTTTTTGAAACTAAATGTCAGAAAGAATTGATTGATCAGATGAGGAGAAAGCAGGGAATGGAATGGTCCTTTATTGTGAACCGTAAAGGTGGGGTAGAGGTATTGCAATGCTATGGCGAAATAAGGAAGATGGGTCTTTGAGATCGTTTTCCCCGTCGCATATAGACTTTCAGACAATAAATGAGGAAGGGATATCAGTCCGTGTAACATGAATATATGGTTAGCCAAAGGGGGAGAATCGGAAGGAAACATGGTATTTGATTCGGACTTTAATTGTGCAAGGTGATTTGCCATGGATTATGCTAGGTGGTTTGAACAATACTCTCACTGATACGGATATGCGAGGTGGAACACCTTACCCTAGAAACCTGCATGTCGGCTTCAGTAATTCTTTAGAAGATGGTGGCTTGAAAGATATACCTATTTCAGGGTATAGATATACTAGGGAACGTGGGAGAAATAGCTCAGCAAGAGTGGAAATTCAACTTGAACAGGCTGTGTCTAACAGGCGCTGGGATGACTTGCTCCCGGATACCGTCCTACTCAACAGGGACTGTCAACCTCAGACCACACACCAATTTGGGTTCTAGGGAAGAAGGAGGAGATGAGTTGGAGAGCTCGGGCTTTCAGGTTTGAGGAAATTTGGACTAGAGAACCCGATTGCAAATTGTTAGGTCGTCGTGTATGGGAGGAGGAGAATGAAATGAGTTTATAGGAAAGGTTTCAATACACGGTGGGAGAGCTGCGTAAGTTGGAAAAAGCCAACCCTAACACACTGAATAAACATATCAGGGATTGCCAAGAAGAGATTAATAAGCTGAAAGGGAGATGGGATCATCCTAGCAGTGCTAGAATTCAATTTTTGAGATGTCAGTTAACCCTGTCTTTGTCCCAACGTGATGATAGGTGGAAGAAACATGCCAAGAAACATTGGTACACTTCTGGAGATCGAAACACATGTTATTTTCATGCGAAGGCTTCAGCCTAGAGAAAGAGGGTCCGTGTTATCAAGCTAAAGGATAATTCTGGGGTTCATAGGGAACGGGACAAAGGGTTGGAGGAAGCAATAGTCTATTATTTTCAAGACTTATTCTTATAGGAGAATGTGGCTTAGGATGAAGTGAGCAATATAGTGCCTCCAATGGTCTCGGAAGTGTAAAATCTCAAGCTGTTCAGATAGGTTACAATGAAGGAGGTCAAGCGAACATTAAGCATGCAACCTCTGAAAGCTTCGGGACCGGATGGCTTCCACCCGGGGTTTTATCAGCGGTATCGGACAATTCTAGGACCACGCATACTTCTGATGGTTCAAACCACCTTTGACACAGGTTTTGTCTCTGTTGCACTTAATGTTACTAATTTGGTACTAATACCAAAGGGACAGAGCCCTGAGAAAATGAGCGAATTTCGCCCAATCGCTCTTTGTAATGTGGTTTATAAAATAATATCGAAAGTTATTGTCAATAGGATGACGTCTTAACTACAAGAATCAATTTATGAATCCTAGAGCGCGTTCTTGAAAGGTCATTTGATTACTGAAAACATTATAATTTCAGGTGAGGTATTACATTTTCAGAGGAATAAAAGAAAGGGCCAGATTGGCCAGATAGCTATGAAAGTTGATATCCGTAAAGCGTATGATCAGGTCTATTAGAATTATTTGGAACTGGTGCTGATGAGAATGGGCTTTGCTGCTAAATGGGTGGGACTAATAATGTCATGTGTTAGAACTCCGCAGTTATGGAATTCTACTGGGGGACGACTGCTCGGGCTTATTATGCCGAGTAGGGGTATTCGTCAGGGGGACCCCTTATCCCCATATTTGTTTATCGTTTGGGCAGAAGGACTTTCCCGTTTGATTTCTAATTACGAAGAACGGGGGATGATCATTGGTTCTAGAGTTGTGAAGGATGTTCCCTCCATTACTCATTTGTTTTTTTTACAGACGATAGTTTTTTCTTCAGGAAAGCGACATAAAAGGAAGTAGAGGCATGGCAGACCTGCTAGGGCGATACGAAAAAGCCTCTGGATTACAGATAAATGTTCAAAAATTGTTCATATCAGCTAGCCTAAATACACCAGCAAATAGAAGAGATGGTATTGAACCGATCATTGGGATGCCTCAGGTGGTGGATGTTGGATCTTACTTGGGCTCTCGACGGTGATAAGGAGGTGAAGATATAAAGCATTTAGGTACGTGAAAGATCGTATTATTCGCAGATTAAGCAGTTGGGATGAGTTATTTTTAAGTAAAGTTGGGAGGGAAATTCTTCTTAAGTCCGTGATACTGGTGCTCCCTATATATACTATGAGTTTCCATCTACTTCCTACTACCGTTGATATGAGAGATAGAGGTTAGTATGAATAAGTTTTGGTGGTCTGGCGCCGGTGGGGAGCAATTTGTGGCCACAAACTACAGGGCGGATTAAGCTTCAAATACTTACATGATTTTAACCTAGCTTTGCTAGGGAAGCAAGGCTAGAGGTTAAAGCTCAACCTAGAGAGTCTTGTCTGCCAAATATTAAATGCTAAATACTTCCCCTTAACTGATTTATCTATGCTCATAAGAAGGCGAATTTCAGTCCTATATGGAATAGTTTGGTAGCGGTGCAAGAAGTAGTGAGAACGGGAATTGGAAGAAGTATTGGTATAGGTGAACACATTCTAATATTTGGTTGTTGTCACGCCCCAAATCCGGTTTTGAACGGGATCGACCGGGGGCGGTTCTTACAATTTACCCCCCTTAAAATAATTTCGTCCTCGAAATTAAAACTGAAGTGTCTCAGAGGTCGAACATGTGGGGATACTTAACGCGAACTTCATCATCACGTTCTCAAGTCGATTCATCCCCTTGGTGCTCCCGCTACACTCGTACCAACGGGTGTTCTGATCCCGCAAGACCTTCTTCCGTGCATCCAAGGTTTTAACTGGTTGCTCATCATATGAGACATCGTCAGCTAAATCGATGTCCGTCCACTGATAACGTGGGAAAAGGGGCCTGCAGTGCATTACCGTAGTCTAAATACGTTGAAGTCTTTACGCACACTTCCACGCCCGGGTGGTAATACTAGGTTATAGGAAACGTCTTCCACTGTGCCCAAACTCTTAAAGGTTCGGTAACTCGCGGGGCTGACTTGCCTCCGCCGCGGTTGAACCGCTAAAGGTCCTTCTTAGGCTTACTCTCGGAATATCTGATCACCAATTGAACTCAAGACGTTTGCGCCTTTCATCTGTGTAACTCTTATGTCGGCTCTGCACGGTCTTTAACCGTTTCCGAATCTACGCGACCTTCACTTAATTGTGCTTCACTAGATCACGATAGTTACTCAAACGCCATGTTTGGCGGTGAAAAACAGTCTCTCTCAACAGTTCCCAACTCACACGTGCAACTTCCCTCATCAACTCAAAGAAAAGTCAAGCAAAACACACGCCGAATAACACTCACACACTTAAGAACTTCAGGTAACGGTCTAGATATCCCATACCGGAAATTTCCGTCGGCACAGGTATCCTGCTGAGACGCTCTGCAAGTTGAACAGAGTCGGAACCACATACTAACATTACTTCTCAATGTCCTCTTTAGCAGCTGTTACCGGGACTAACCACAATAAAATCAAACACTATCAAGTCAAGACCAACCACAACAAGTCGATTTTCCCTCAGACACTGAGAAATGCCAGATAACGATCTTGGCAATCTATAACGAAATCCAACGTTAGTGTAGACAACTGACCGTCACAAACAACCTTGATGTAGATACCTCTCATAAGAATCCTCAACGGTACCGGTATCACACCGGATAGAACGACCTCGGTTCAGACATGCCATACCGGAATTTTCCGTCGATATGGGCGTCTTACCGGAATACCCCGAAAGTTGGGCAGAGACGGAGCCATCCGTAGATATACTTCTCAGATTCTCTGTAGTAATCGTTACAAGAATAGTTCACACTGGACCGTCAATAAGGTCATGTCCCGACCTATCACACACAAAGCAAGCAAGTAACACACAGATGCTACCATCAACCCAAAGTTCTCATCACTATTGCAGGGTTTGGAACAACCGTTCGTTTCATCACGTCTCGTAGATGGTAGACGTACCTCAATCAAGTAAATAGTACAATGTGCCGGCATCTAGTCGAAATGCGGCATTCCTCAAAACATAACTTAATCAAAACCTTCTGTCATACCAAGCATGGCACACTTGTGCAGCATGTCACAACGGTTAAACCTTATCACGATTCTCAACCTGATAAGGGTCAGTCACACATCGAACATCACAAACCTAAGTCGTGGTAAACCATCAACACGTAACTATGATCAATCAAGAAGGTTATCCAACTCGTGATATTTCTCTTGACATCGATACCAGTTCTCAACCCATGATTAAAACACATCACAATTCGTCTCACCCAAATCATCATATCAATGAGTCAACGGTTCTCAAAACCGGTGCATGGTTCAGTACCACCATAAACTCTACCGATATCTAGTCGGACGAACGACGTTCAACAACAAGGATCGATGGTCCTCTTATTGGCAATTAGTCGAAAGTAGGCGTCCTTCAAGACACCAAAACTAAACGTACGATAATCACACTCGATAGCGAAACACAATTCAAGATCGATTGACAAAGGTTATCCCCACCTGTGGTATTCCTTATCTCGTTGACACTCGTTCACGAGCTATCGATCAACACGACTTATAGTCAATTCCACCCAAGTCACCACTCCAGGAGTAATCAACACGCACTGAGTCCTCGATAATTTAAACAGTTCAGAAACTAGAGCGGCTCCTTCAATCGTTCCTCGAACCACTCAAAACCAACAACGGCCAACTCTTAACTTTCCCTGTGCCCACGCATGGCACAAACCCGACATACCACACAACGCTTCGTTTGGTGCCATCTTGTTACTGGCCTGGAAGCTTGTGGTAATCGCCATCGGCTATCTGTTGCCGGATTTCAACGTGAGGTGCTCTCACTTCTATGGCGTAAGCTTATGGTTATGCTTAGTCCTCGCGGGACGTTTGGCGTTCGTTCTTCTCTTGCTGACAAAGGTACCCCTTGTACACGGTTTTCGTTTTCCGTTTTCTGCTCCAATGAGAGTGTCATATGATGTCCTTGTAACTCTCGGTGCTATCTATCTGTTCCGTGTGGCGCGAAGGATGTGACTCTTGTAATACGTCTTCTCGCTGTTGCGCAAGGACGCGCTCGGATAGATCCTTCATCCTTCTGACTCTTCCGACTGGCGTTCGGTGTGATCGCTCTGCTAGCGTGAACATGCATGGTTCTAGGATGTCGACGTCATCATTGGTCTATGGTCAATCCCGACATTGACTTCGTGAATTGGTAGTAATTTGATCGTCTCTTCTGGGACGAACTTAGGGAGTACCATCTAATCTATCCTTACGCGTGCAACTCACACGCGTCCAACTATTCGTCCATCGACCGGGGTGTTAAGACACGAAGGTCGCTTTCAAAGGTTCGACTATTAAGATTTCAAACTTTTAGTAGGGTTCGAGGATTGTGGGTTATGGGCCCACTGCGCTACCCTGATCTTATAGTCACTCGGTCATCTCTGGTGACGGTCGGACCGTTCATTGGTCAAGGCCGCAGCCTTTCTCTGCTCGGGCGTTCGATGTTGATAGCATTCAATGAACGTTTGATGTTCCCCAACTCGTTTCTTAAAGTTTGGTCAATACATTCGAAATAGGGAGGGGAATTTTCAGTACGACAAGTTTTTTAGGAACGGGACGGTTTGTTACCACACTTTCGTCTCCTACATAACGTAACCACAAAACGATACAACCAAGTGTAATACCCAAGTGTCAGCAGACACAACTCCAAAGATAAACAGTACATAGGTACTCTAAGCGATCTCAAGATCGGTATCAGGTCCCTCAGCTCATGGCCCGTTAATCGCGTACACTGGACCCCGTCGCATCGGAGGTCCTCTTCTCGGTGGGGGTGGAAGAATTTGCTGCTGGGACAGCACGTTCTCTTATCGGCTCTTGTAGGCCGACCTGTGGAACGGTGTGTAGGTCCATCACTCAACGTGCAGTCTCGGCCTAGATGTTCCAACTGCTTGCTCGAGGGCAAATTGTGCCACTGGGCAGGTCCAACGGGCGCCACTACTCCAACCCGTCGTGTCTCTCATGACTGGGCGGGTGGCTGAAAAAATCCTGAGGTCCTCTGCCTCCTTGGATTGCGACTCTCTGACGGTCTCAAGAATCCACTCGGCCTCGGCCTGACATTCCGCGCCCTGGCGGTCTCTCGAAAATGCCTCTCAGCGGCTAATGTCTGATCCACCAGTGTAGAGTACGCCTCAGTCCTCAGGGCAATAACCCGATCTGCAATTGATGGAATGAGGCCTCTCTCGAATTGCCGGCAACGACTCTCCTCAGTCTGCACCATCCTGGGTGCGAAGCGGGACAAGGATAAGGATCTCATCGTATACTCAGAGATGGTTATACCTCTCTGTCGTAGTTCCAAGGAATGCCGGTGCCTATCATCTCGAACTGATCGAGGAAGGTACTGCTCTAGGAATAGTCTATTGAAGAGCTGAAAGTCATCTCTAACCCTGGTCTGCACATGTTGCCACTAGTATCGTTCTTATCCCTCCGCTGGGAGGTCGTGAAAAATATTCTCAAACGACTATCAGAATACCCTAAAAGTATTAAGGTTGCGAGTGATCCTCTCCAACCATACTACAACTGCCTTGGGGTTTGAACTTCCGGAAAAGATAGGTGTACCCAACCTACAAAAATCTCTGAGTGCCCGGGCCGAGTAACTGTACATCTGGCCTGGCATCTCGGTAGTGTCTGCGTCAGCAATAGGCACAGGCTATTGTGCCGGTGTTGTAGTCTCCTGCTGAGCGCTAAGCGCCGTTAGCACTGCGCGAGCCACCTCATCAATAGGGGTCGCCTGAGTCGGCTCCGCGACTGGAGGAGCTCTATGTGGTGACCCCACCAGTCTATCCTCAAAACTCTGGTGCTCTGTGGAAGCAACACCCTGGGAGCTCGCTGCCTCTGCCAGACCAACGGCTGGTGTCTGGCTCTGCCCCGCAGCCGGGCGGCTTCTGGTACCCCTCGGGATATAAACACGTCACATCTCGTATACTCGCTGCATTTATAACATATAGGTTCGTATCTCAGTTTAACACAATCGGTTCGATTCATCGTATCATGACGTTCTCGTGCGTCTCATATGGATCCCACTTGGAATGCTAGCAAGTAGCATAACCATACGTAGTATAGTCATATATAATATTTATATAGACAAAGAATCCCGCACCTTGTGCGTCTCACACAACAATCAGCGGTTCAATCAAATCAATCAATCAACTCTCACAGGAGGATGCAATCAAATCAATCAGTCAACTCCCATAGGAGGAATAATCTCAAGTAATTCTCACAAGGCACAAGGCAATAGGCATACCCCTCAATCGGGTATCTTCCCAATACGCGGGGTCTAGCATCGTAACACGATCAATTTCATCAAAATTTAGCGTTTCTCTCCTTTCCACAGGTTCTCACACTTTAACTTTTATCCAACATTCATGTCGATCTCGCGTCGTTACAACCCGATTCAGGCGTCCCCGAATCTCGTTGTAACAACTTGACATCCAATTACCACGCTCGACTATAGTGGCGCCCCTGAGTCAACCCGCGATAGTGCAAACATTTCTGTTCTACAGAAATTTCGGCATGACCTATGCGTATTTTCCACTAACCATTCGCTTAAGCGGGATCATTAATAATCAATTTCACAAGTTATTCGGTACATAGAGTTCTCATGCTCATCAAAATACACAATTTAGTACACAGAGTTCTCATGCTTATCAAGTACACAATTCAAGAGTTCCCGTGCTCAGTAAAGTACACCTTATCAGTAAGGTACCGCAGTACCACTCAGGTTTCTACCCTCTATTCAATAGCCATCAAATATGATTATCATTCTAGCCTTTATCCTTATTCAACATCTTAACCGAGTCAAAATTCCAACAATTTCACGCCTTAACAGTTTAACACTTCAATAGGTCAGGAAATCAACACCTCAACAAATCAATCAATTGAACAAATCAAAATTTCAAATTGCTGAATCATGAAACTGCCTAACACTGAGGCACCACAATTAAAAAAAATGTTCACTAATCAATCAATTCATGGCGGTTCGATCATCGCTCTTTAGGCCACCCTTGATCTCAACCATAGGCATCCCAGATCACTAAGGCATAACAATAGAGCTTACGACACGCGTAAAACAATTCACATACTCACAAAAGTTCCGACCTTTACAAAGGCGTTCGAGTCACAAAGACTGTCATCATTCCAACTCTACGTATCGAGTAATTCCGACTACGTCACTGATTACCAAAACTTAGGCTCCCTAACTCCACCCACCTAATTGACGTGCGGTCCGAGGTTTTGAAAATAAGTTCAAAATGAAACCTGTTTCAAATGAAACCAGGCTCTGATACCAAATTGCCACGCCCCAAATCCGATTTTGACTGAGATCGACCGGGGGCGGTTCGGGCAAGGAGGGAGCCATCCGCAGATGTACTTCTTAGTTTATCTGTAGTAATCGTTACAAGAATAGTTCCCAACCGGTTGTATTCCTTATACCGCTGACACTCATTCACGAGTTGTCGATCAAAACAACTTATAGTTAAGTCCACCCAAGTCACCACTCAAGGAGTAATCAACACGCACCGAGACCTCGGTAATTTGAACAGTTTAGAAACTAGCGCGGTTCCTTCAATCGTTCCTCAAATAATTCAAATCCAACAACAGTTAACTCTTAACTTTCCCTGTGCCCATGCATGGCACAAATACCGACCTACCACACAACGCTTCGTTCGGTGCCATCTTGTTATTGGCCTAGAAGCTTATGGTAGTCGCCCTCGGCTATCCGTTGCCGGATTTCAATGTGAGGTGCTCTCACTTCTATGGAGTAACCTTATGGTTATGCTTAGTCCTTGCAGGACGTTTGGGGTTCGTTCTTCTCTTGTTGACAAAGGTACACCTTTGTAACCGGTTCTCATTTTCCGCTTTCTGCTCCGATGAGAGTGTTGTATGATGTCCTTGTAACTCTAGGTGCTATCTATCTGTTTAGTTTGGTGCGAAGGATGTGACTCTTGTAATGCGTCTTCTTGCTGTTGCGTGACGACGCGCTCGGACAGGTCCTTCGTCTTTCCGACTCTTCCGACTGACGTTCGGTGCGATTTCTCTGCTGGCGTGAACCTGCATGGTTTTAAGATGTCGGCGTCGGCATTGGTCTTAGGTCAATTCCGATATTGACTTCGTGAATTGGTAGTACTTTGATCGTCTCTTCTGGGACGAACTTAGGGACTACCCTCTAATCCATCCTTGCATGTGCAACTCACATTCGTCCAACCATTCGTCCATCGGCCGGGGTGTTAGGACACGAAGGTCGCTTTCAAAGGTTCGACTCTTAAGATTTCAGACATTTAGTGGGGATCGATGATTGTGGGGTATGGGCCCACTGCGCTTCTGCTGCGCTACTCTGATCTTATCGTCACTCGATCATCTCTGGTGACCGATCAGACCGTTTATTGGTCAAGGTCGTAGCCTTTCTCCGCTCGGGCGTTCGATGCTGATAGCCCTCAATGATCTTTTGATGTTTCCCCAACTCGGTTCTTAAAGCTTGATCAACACGTTCGAAATAGGGAGGGGAACTTTCAGTACGGAAAGTTTTTAGGAACGAGACAGTTTGTTACCACACTTTCGTCTCCTACATAAAGTAACCACAAAACGATACAACCACGTGTAATACTCAAGTGTCAGCAGACACAAATCCAAAGATAAACATTACATAGGTACTCTAAGCGATCTCAAGATCGGTATCAAGTCCCTCAGTTCGGGGCCCGTCAGTCGCGTACACTTGACCCCGTCGCATCGGAGGTCCTCCTCTCGGTGGGGGTGGAAGAATGTGCTGCTGTGACAGCACGTTCTCTTATCGGCTCTCGTAGGCCGACCTGTGGAACGGTGTGTAGATCCATCACTCAACGGGCAGTCTCGACCAGATGTCCCAACCGTTTGTACGAAGGACATAACTAAGCCACCGGGGCAGGGTCAAAAGACGCTACTGCTCCAACCCGTCGTGTCTCGCCGGACTGGGTCTGTGGCTGAAGCAATCCTGAGGTCCTCTGCCTCCTAGGATCGCAACTCTCTGACGGCCTCAGGAAGCCACTCGGCCTCGGCCTGGTCTTCCGCGCTCTAGCGGTCTCTCGGAAATGTCTCTCTATAGAAAATGCATGATCTACCAGTGTAGAGTACATCTCAGTCCTAAGGGCAATAACCCGATCTGCAATCGACAGAATAAGTCCGCCCTTAAGTTGCTTGTAACTACTCTCCTCAGTCTGCACCATCTCAGGTGCGAAACGGGACAAGGATAAGAATCTCGCCGCAATTTTGACCGGACTCGAGACGTGACTTAAGGATGAAGCAATTGTATTACTAAAAGGACATAAAACCAATAAAAACATCTAACTTTAATTCAACCAAATATCTCAAATAACAACTTACAATAAAATCTCTACAAAAGGTTCATAAAAATTAATAATAATCCTTTAACAAAGTTCATGACCCAAAATACGACCAACGCCTCTAAGCATCCGGACCCCAGAAGCTCCCGAGCCTCGAGTCCACTAATCATCACGCAATCCTGTAAAACAGTCATAAACAAATAGGGGTGAGCTTACGCTTAGTAGGGAAAATGCATAACTAGGCATGCTTTTAGTTTAACAATTAGGGTTTCTCCATTTTAGTTCAAATCTCAAATACGAAGAAATGTGAATACATTGAAATGTGGGAGTAAACCGAGTGTTCAACGATTTCAAGGGTCAACAACAATCATAGGGAAATAAAGGAATCAATGCATTTCTTAAATAATCAAAAAGGGATAAAGCGTTCGATAAATGTCGTGGGACATGAAGTCGCCACCCTCCGATCCACAATACTCATTGTGTCATGTCGGATTTTCCCTCAGTCCAGAGGAGACGCATAACGTCGGGCTACCGGTAACAACCCCTAAGGGCGCTTATCGTCAGGATTATCGGAAACGTCTCCAAAGGACCATATGTCATAGGGAACCAAGGTAATGCTCCCGCATGACGCATACACTCGGGTGAACTAACAAGTAATCAATCCCCGCAGGGTAAAACCGTCCAATTGCCCCGCAGGGTCCAATATCCAATGCCCCGCATGGTCCAATAATCAATGCCCCGCAGGGTCCGTAACCATTGCCCGTAGGCTCAATAACCAATGCCCCGTAGGGTCCATAACCGTTGCCCGCAGGCTCGATAACCAATGCCCCGCAGGGTCCATAACCGTTGCCCGCAGGCTCAATAACCGATGCCCCGCAGGTTCCATAACCGTTATCCCGCATGATCTGCCAAACAATGCCCCGCAACCAATCAATATCCCGCAAGATCTACCAAACAATGCCCCGCAGGGTCTACCAATCAAACTCAGAAAGTCACAGATTCATCAATGCACACCACAGGGATTCATACCCACAATTACACTTACCATCATACTTACCAATCACGATCCATTGGTCCATCGATCACCTGATTGTACCATTTGGCACAATCAGTCATACTCGATCATCCATCCAACCATTCAATCATCCAAGCATGCATTCGATCATTCAAACATGTATTCAATCTAGTTTCATTAGACTCTTGATTATCCTAATGACTAGCAAACAAGCATGTGAAGCTAACACAACTAATCTGAGGGCTCATCACACCTCTCTACCAGTAAATCAATTCTCATGTATTGAAAGCGAGCTATACTAGTGATTTACATCCTAAGCTTGCTTGCTAGACACATCCGGTTATTATTAATTGAAAGACTTTTATTCTAGTTATTCGCATCCTATATACAATTCTAGGACCTTTCCAATTTTATTAACCTAATAGGCATACTAAGCGTTATTTAAATGAGAAGTTAAGACTTTCCCTACCTTGTGGTCTTCCTCTAATAATACTCTGCTGTAAAGTCGATTAGCCCCTCCTTCGTTCTTCACACGGGTTCCAGAGTGGTCTTCGTCTTCTCGGGCGAAGTCCTAATTCTCGAGCGAAGTCCAGTCTGATTTTAAAATCATTTTTCTTTAAATCTGGGTTGACCCGGATCCGACCCGGATCCAGATCCGGTCCAACCCGGTCCGAACCCGGATCCAGATCCGGTCCAACCCGGTCCGAACCCGAGCCCGGTCCAGACCCGAGTCCAGACCCGGCCCGTGTCCGAACCCACGTCCTGGTTTGGGCCCAAGGCCCGTGTCCTTCTTTCTTGTCCGGTCCAAGGCCTGAGTTTGTGGCCCGAATCACCCGGCCCAACATCTTTTCCAGGCCCAAGGCCCGCCAGCCTTAACCCTGAGTTCGTTCAGCTCCGGCGAGGTTCACGTGTTCCGGCCACCGTCTCCAGAGGCGACAACACCCAGAACTCGCGCGAAGAGCCGGCGGAGCTAAGGGAAAGGACGACAGAGCTCGGCCGTGGTTGGACGAGGAGTAGGGCATCAGGTATGGCGTCAGGAAGAGATATTCGCTCAGATCTGGGGTTCGAGACACGTCGGCGGTGGTTCCGGCCCAAAAACGTCGAATCGAGATCGGACCACCCGGAACCCAGTAGAAGTGAGGTCGGGGAAGAAGGAAATAGGGCGAGAGAGCTCGATTCAAGTCCAAGGAGGACGAATTAGCAGCAAAAACTCCGGCGAGGCTTCGGGCTCGCGCGTCTGTGAAGACGGACGGAGGAGAGGAAGAGATGGGGCTTTCTGGGTGTTTACGGTGAGGGAAGGTCGATGAAGAGCAGGAGCAGGTGAGAGTGGAGGAGGGTGGCCGTAGGACAAGGTTCGTCGCCGGACCTGCTCTGGTTCGCGAGAGAAGAAGGAGGAGACGAGAGAGAACGTTTGAGGGCGGAGATGAACAGTACCCCTTCGCTAGGGTTCGGCCCCTTTTATTGTGTGGACCTCGAGTCCGACTTGGGTCGGGCTCACTCAAATGGGCCGCGGTTCAGTCAACGGGCCCTGAGCTGGCCCAATCCCAAGCTCGGCCCAAAACTGTCCTTAACCCCCCCCCCCTTTTGATTTTCCTTCTTAAACTTCACTCGTTGCAAAAACCCACCTTTACGTTTCGATTTTCAAATAATACCCTTTAGAAATAAATGGGGTTTTACAGTCTACACCCCTTACAAGAATTTCGTCCTCGAAATTTAAACGAACGTGCTCCTCTTGACCCTATCTCAGGGGATGTCCTGCTCAAAACTCGTAAGCGAGGGATCCGCGATGTATTTCCGCAGTTTGGGGAACACGTGGAAGCTGCTAGGCAGCGGCTCTAGTTCTGTCTGAAGATCCCAAAAGTACGGTAATTTGCGGGGCCAACTTGCCTCCGTCGCGGTGGAACCGCTAAAGGTCTTTGTTAGGCTCACTCTCCGAAATATCTGATCACCAATTGAAACTCAAGAGGTCTGCGTCTTTTATCTGTGTAACTCTTTAATCGGCTCTGCACGGTCTTTAACCGTTTTCGAATCTACGCGACCTTCACGTAATCGTGCTTCACTAGGTCACGCTAGTTGCTCAAACGCCATACTTAGCGGTGAAAAACAGTCTTTCTCAACAGTTCACGGCTCAACGAGCAACGTCCCACATCAACTCAAAGAAAACCGAGCAAAAACACAAGTCGAATAATGCTCAAACATTTAAGAATATCAGGTAACGGTCTAGATATCCTATACTGGAATTTTCCGTCGGCACAGTTATCCTGCCGGGACGCTCTGCAAGTCGAACAAAGTCGGAACCACACACCAACGTTACTTCTGGATTTCCTCCTTAGCAACCGTTACAGGGACTAACCACAACAGAACTCAAACACTACCAAGTCAAGACCTACCACAACAATTCTACAAGGAGTAATACCCAAAATTAAACTTGACATTGACAAACAGTATTACTTAGCAGTTCACAATTTCAACGTGAAACAAACTATATCAACCCAAAGGATCCAAGAGTACACGCAACAGATCGATTAACCCTCAAATCCCCAGGAAAAACAGATAACGATCTGGGTAGCTTATACCAAATCCAGCGTCGGTGTAAATAGCAGACCGTCACAAACCTTGATGTAGATACCTCTCATCAGAATCCTCAACGGTAACGGTATCACACCGAATAGAACGACCTCGGTTCAGACATGCCGTACCGGAATTTTCCGTCGGTATGGGCGCCTTACCGGAATACCCCGAAAGTCGGGCAAGGACGGAGCCATCCGCAGATGTACTTCTCAATTTCTCTGTAGTAATCGTTACAAGAATGGTTCACACTGGAATGTCAATAAGGTCATGTCTCGACCTATCACCCACGAAGCAAGTAACACACAGATGCTGCCATCAAACAAAGGTTCTCATCACCACTGCAGGGTTTGTATCAACCGCTCGTTTCACCACCTCTCGTGGGAAGGTAGGCGTATCTCAATCAGTAAAGGGTACAATGTACCGGCACCTAGTCGAAAGGCAGCATGCCTCAGAACATGTCTTAATCAAAAGTTCCTGTCATAACCATTCGCATGGTACACTTGTCCAACGTAACAACATGTCACACCGGGTAAACCTTATCAAGATTCTCAACCTGATACGGATCAGTCACACATCAAACATCACAAACCCAACTCGCAACAAACCATCAACACCTAACTGTGATCAATCAAGAAGGTTATCCAACTCGCGATATTTCTCTCGATATCGATACCAATTCTCAACCCCTGATCAACCACCTCACAAGTCGCCTCACCTAAATCATCATATCAAGAGACAACGGTTCTCAAAACTGGTGCATGGTTCAATACTACAATGAACTCTACCGACATCTAGTCGGACAAACGACATATAACAACAAGGACCGATAGAACCTCTTACTGGAACTTAATCGAAAGTAGGCATCCTTCAAGACACCAAAACTAAACGCACGGTAATCACACTCGACAGCAGAACACAATCCAAGATCGATTGACAAAGGTTATCCCAACCGGTGGTATTCCTTATACCGTTGACACTCGTTCTCGAGCTGCCGATCAAACAACCTATAGTTAAGTCCACCCAAATCACCACTCAAGGAGTAATCAACACGCCCTGAGACCTTGATAATTTGAACAGTTCAGATGCTAGCGTGGTTCCTTCAATTGTTCCTCGAACCATTCAAAACCAACAACGGTTAACTCTTAACTTTCCCTATGCCCATGCATGGCACGAAATCCGACCTACCACACAACGCTTCGTTCGGTGCCATCTTGTTACTGGCCTGGAAACTTGTGGTAATCGCCCTCGGCTATCTGTTGTCGGATTTCAACGTGAGGTGCTCTCACTTCTATGGCGTAACCATATGATTATGCTTAGTCCTCGCGGGACGTTAGGCGTTCGTTCTTCTCTTGCTGACAACGGTACACCTTGGTACTCGGCTCTCGTTTTCCGTTTTCTGCTCCAATGAGAGTGTCATGTGATGTTCTTGTAACTCTCAGTGCTATCTATATGTTCGGTGTGGTGCAAAGGATGTGACTCTTGTAATGCGTCTTGTTGTTGTTGCGCGACGACGCGCTCGAACAAGTCCTTCGTCTTTCTGACTCTTCCGACTGACGTTCGGTGCGATCGCTCTGCTGGCGTGAATCGGCATGGTTCCAGGATGTCGGCGTCGTCATTGGTCGTGGGGCAATTACGAGATTGACTTCATGAATTGGTAGTAATTTGATCGTCTCTTCTGGGACTATCCTCTAATCTATCCTTACACTTGCAACTCACACTCGTCCGACTATTCGTCCATCGACCGGGGTGTTAAGATACGAAGGTTCAACTTTTTGTAGGGTTCGGTGATTGTGGGTTATGGGCCCACTGCGCTTCTGCTGCGCTACTCTGATCTTATCGTCACTCGGTCATCTCTGGTGACCGTTCAGACCGTTTATTGGTCAAGGCTGTAGCCTTTCTCTGCTCGGGTGTCCGATGTTGATAGTATTCAATGAACGTTTGATGTTTCCCCAACTTGGTTCTCAAAGTTTGATCAATACGTTTGAAATAGGGAGGGGAACTTTCAGTACGGCAAGTTCTTAGGAACGGGACGGTTCGTTACCACACTTCCGTCTCCTACCTAAAGTAACCACCAAGACGATACAACCACGTGTAATAATCAAGTGTCAGCTGACGCAACTCCGATGATAAACAGCACATAGGTACTCTGAGCGATCTCGAGATCGGTATCAAGTCCCACGTTCGTTACAAATGAGTTTATCGTCGGTATTCTCGGAAATGTCTCCAAAGGACCATATGTCATAGGGAACCAAGGTACTGCTCCCGCAGGACGCGTACACTTGGGTGAATCAACCAGTAACCATTCCCCTCAGGGTAAACCATCCAATGGCCCGCAGGCTCCGATAACCAATGCTACGCAGGGTCCAATAATCAATTCCTGCAGGCTCCAATAATCAATGCCCGCAGGCTCCAATAATCAATGCCCCGCAGGGTCCAATAATCAATGCCCCGTAGGGTCCGTAACCATTGCCCGCGGGCCAATAACCAATGCCCTGCAGGGTCCATAACCATTGCCCGCAGGCTCAATAACCAATGCCCCGCAGGGTCCATAACCATTATCCCGCAGGATCTGCCAAACTATACCCCGCAGGGTCTACCAATCACCAACGACTATGATACTACCGGATTACCCCCCCCCCCCCCCCCCCCCGGGTGTAAGTATCATAACGAACAACCAAACATCTTAAGAACAAGAATAAGAGAATCACACAATGACACATCAACCAAGCAACGCTTATCGAATCACACTTGCACCACAACACACCAAAGACATCCACTTATCATTTACACTTACCGTTATACTTACCAGTCACGATCCACCGGCCCATCGATCACCTGATCGTACCGTTTGGCACAATCACTCATACTCGATCATCCGTTCAAGTATTCAATTATTCAAATATTCAATCAATCAACCAAGCATGTAAACATTCAATCAATCATTCAAGCATAAGATTTAACTAGTTTCATTAGACTCTTGATTATCCTAATGACTAGCAAACAAAGCATGTGAAGCTAACACAACTAATCCGAGGGCTCATCACGGCCTCTCTACCAGAAAATCAATTCCCAAGTATTGAAAGCGAGCTACACTAGTGATTCTCATCCTAAGCATGCTTGCTAGACACATCCGGTTATTAGTAATTGAAAGACGATTATTCTAGTTATTCGCATCCTACATGCAGTTCTAGGACCTTTCCGATTTTATTAACCTAATAGGCATACTAATATTGAAATGCACGAGGACTTAGTACTTTCCCTACCTTGTGGTCTTCCTCTAATAATACTCCTAGCTGCTGACGATCGGGCCAACTCCGTCTTCTCAGGCGAAGTCCACGAAGTACAAGGTATCGGGTATAGTCCAAGCCTAGGGTTTAGCAGTTAAAACTTACAATCAGTTTCGGTACAATCCAAATTAAGATCAAAACGTTACCCTTTAAACTTGAACGGTCCAAAGCGAGATTATACGACGAATCGGGCTCGAGTACCTGAGCCCCGAGCACAGAACTAGGTGCACGTAAACCGAGGCACGGTTGTCAGTGCACGGATCCCGGCGTGCGGGTTTCGAGGCACGAATCCCCAGGGTCCGATTCAACGTTCCACTTTTGTCCCGTTCTAAGTCCGATTTAGTCGTTCCAGTTACCAAAAACGTTCAACAGCCCTACGTCGTTCAGATGTTCAAATTATAGTCTTTTTAAATAAAACTAATTTCCTTCCCCACTTTTGATTTCAAACAAATATGGTTCTAAATTCAGTTCTTTTAATTTCTTTAACAAAAATGATTACTCTGCTTCAGTTTTAACAACAAATGAACAGAACCAGGCGGCTCGAGAAATGAAAGGGTAAGAAACGAGGCTCGGGAGAAGTTTCCGACCGCCGACGACGACATCGCCGACGACCAAACCCACGGTTGTAACGCTCACCGTAGGAGAAAGGGACGATGGCGGGGAGGTGGTTGTAGACGTAGGAGCGGCGGAGCGAGGCGGGTCTTCTCGCCTCAGATCTGGACGGTGCGATTTCCGTCTCAGATCCGGCGAGAACGACGGCGCTGATGGGAAGTTCGGCGGCACGTGGAAGATGGTGCAGCCGGAGAAGACGAGAAGAAGGGTGAGAGGGGCGATGAGCTCGGCCGACGAGGAGTGGCCGTCGAGAGCTCGAGATGAGATGGAGCTCGGGACGGGGAAGGGAGAGAACGCCGGGGATGAGAGCGTGGCCGGAACTTGCGCTGGGGTGCCGGGCTCGGGATGAGGGAGAAGAGGAGGTGGGAGGGACGGCGTGGCCGGATCTTGCCGGAGAAGGTGAAGGAGAGGACGGTGAGGGAGAGGGGGACGGTGGCGGTGGTTGCTGGACGGAGTGGGGTGACGCGGCTTCGGGGCGAGGACGAGAGAGTGAGGTCAAGAAAGACCAATTTCAGCTCATTTGTAATGTTGTAGCCGAAATTTTGAGAGAAAAAGGGAGAGGAGGAAGAACAAGAGTGTCTTGAAGAAGAAGAAAGGGAAAAGGGAGCTCCTTGATCCAAGTTGTTGTCTTCTACCTTCTCAAAACATCACCATCTTCTTCATCTCATTCTCCTCAAGGTAAGAGCACTATCTAAATCCCTTTTCCTTTCATTTCATTTCATTTCATGGGTTTTGCTTGTTTTGCTAGAAGTTGTTGGGTTTTGTTTGGGTTAGTGTTAGATGATGTTGTTGAGAAGTATTTGTTGATATTTAATTGAAATCCTTGGGTTTTATGGGGTTTTTGGTTTGATTTTGATTTGGAAAATCCTCGGAAACTTGTTGGTTTGTTGATTCCTACCATGGGTAGAGGAGTATTGGAGGTATTTAACTGTTTTGGGTGCTGGAGATGACTGAAAATGGAGTTTGGTTGGGATTTTTCGTGGAAAAGGAGCTGGAGGTTGAAGAAGAGTGAATCTGCCCAAACCTGCCACGGATCCGTGACGGATACCGTGATGGGAGGCATCACGGCTCCGTGATGGAGTTCGTGACGGCACACGTCACGGTTCCGTGGCGTCATCCGTGATGGGTGGTGTCACGGCTCTGTGGCCCATTCCGTGGCAGATCAGTTTTTGGGTCTTTTGGGGGATTTTTCATCAAATTCGATCTTTGTTATGAACTGAACTTTTGGGGATGTTTTTGGGTCTTTACTTGCTTGTTGGTTAGACTTTAATTAGAGTTTAATTGTGTTCCAAGACCGTGAGACCGAGCACGAAAGGAGGGAAGACCTTGGAAGCGAGCTCGAGGGACAAGGGCCAATCCGGGACCCGTGTGAAGAACGGAGGAGAGGCTAATCGACTTTTCAGCAGAGTATTTAGAGGAAGACCACAAGGTAGGGAAAGTACTAACTCCTCGTGCATTTCAATATTAGTATGCCTTTTAGGTTAATAAAATCGGAAAGGTCCTAGAATTGCATATAGGATGTGAATAACTAGAATAATCGTCTTTCAATTACTAATAATCGGATGTGTCTAGCAAGCATGCTTAGGATGAGAATCACTAGTGTAGCTCGCTTTCAATACTTGGGAATTGAATTACTGGTAGAGAGGCCGTGATGAGCCCTCAGATTAGTTGTGTTAGCTTCACATGCTTGTTTGCTAGTCACTAGGATAATCAAGAGTCTAATGAAACTAGATCGAATGCATGCTTGAATGTTTGAATGTTGAACTTGAATGCTTGAATCATTGGTTGATTGATTGAATGCTTGAATGATTGAGTGGTTGATCGAGTATGACTGGTTGTGCCAAGGAGGCACGATCAGGTGATCGATTGACCGGTGGAGAGCAAGTGGTAAGTAAATGGTAAGTGTAATTGTGGGAATGAATCCCGTGTGGTGTGTATTGATGAATCTGTGAATTTCTGAGCATTGTTTAAGTGATCCTGCGGGATATTGAATGTGGATCCTGCGGGGCATTGTTTGAGTGATCCTGCGGGATATTGATTGTGAACCCTGCGGGGCATTGTTTGGTAGATCATGCGGGATATTGATTGGTAGACCCTACGGGGTATTGTTTGGCAGATCCTGCGGGATAATGGTTATGGACCATGCGGGGCATTGGTTATTGCGCCTGCGGGCAATGGTTATGGACCCTGCGGGGCATTGGTTATTGAGCCTGCGGGCAATGGTTATGGACCCTGCGGGGCATTGGTTATCGAGCATGCGGGTAATGGTTATGGACCCTACGGGGCATTGGTTATTGGGCCTGCGGGCATTGGATATTGGACCCTGCGGGGCAATTGGATGGTTTACCCTGCGGGGATTGTTTTCTTGTTATTTCACCCAAGTGTATGCGTCCTGCGGGAGTATTATCTTGATTCCCTATGACATATGGCCCTTTGGAGACGTTTCCGGGAATCCCGACAATAAGCGCCCTCAGGGGTTGTTACCGGTCTTCCCGACGTTAAACGTCTTTGTGATGTCATGCGTCTCCTCTGGACCGAGGGAAAATCCGACATGACACAACGAGTATTGTGGATCGGAGGGTGGCGACTTCATGTCCCGCGACATTAATTGAACACCTTATCCTTTATTGATTATTTAAGAAATGCATTGATTTACTTATTTTCCTATGATTATTGTTGACTCATTGAAAGCGTTAAGTTCTTCGTATTTGAGATTTGAACTAAAATTGTGAAGTCATAGTGTTAAACAAAGGGGTAACCTGGTTATGCATTTTCCCTACTGAGCGTAAGCTCACCCCTATCTGTTTATGACTATTTTACAGGTTTGCGTGATGACTAGTGGACTCGAGACTCGGGAGCTTCTAGTGTCCGGGTGCTTAGAGACATTGGTCTTTGCTTGTAGTCATGAACTTTTGTTAAAGAATTATTATGATATTTGTAAACCCTTTTGTTGGAGGATTATTTTATAAGTGGTGATTTGGAGACTTTTTGCTGAATTAAAGTTGGAGTATTTATTGGTTTTACGTCTTTTATTATTATAACTACTTTCTCCTTAAGTCACGTCTCGAGTCTGGTCAAAACCGGATTTGGGGCGTGACAGTTGTCCATGGGTCGGAACTGAGTCCGGGGAACTGTTGGACGTGGAGGGGCAGGTGGAGACATGGCCGGTTAGTAGGCTGATGTGGCTGGGGAGGCAGGAGTGGTACTCGGACCTAGTGAGTAGGGTCTTCTCGGAGCGTGACGCAGTAGTTGTGCTCCGAGTTCCCCTCAGTGATGGTCGAACCAATAATTCCTGGTATATTAAGGGTGTGAGAGATGAGGTGTATTCGGTGAGGATGGTTTAGGCAGATGGGGCCCTGATACTCGAGATGAGTTTTGGTAGACATTGTGGTCCTTACGAGTCCCGCCCAAAGTGTCCCATTTGCTTTGGAGGGGGGCTTCAGGCATTTTCCCAACAGGGGTTAGCCTTCGTACTCGTCGAGTGGATGTCTCCCGACCATGTGGTTTATGTTGGGAGGAGGGGACAGACACTCATGTGCTGATTAATTGTCCTCTTGTAGTGAAGGTCTGGAGTAGAGTTTCGAGTGTTTCACTGGATCACTCGGACTCGGTTCACAATTGGATTAATCATATTTGGGAGACATGCACTCGGGACGTGGCCGAAATGATTGGAGTGATCTGCTAGGAGCTATGGAAGGCACACAACAAACGAGTTTGAAAGGAAAAGACCATTCCGACCTAGGCTATATATCGTTCAGCGATTACTCTAGGGTAGGAGTGGAAAGAAGCTCAGGTGACAGTCCCCTCCTGTTGTCTAGTTCGCACGATGGGTGTTTTTAGGTGGAGAAAACCAGTTGAGGGGAGCATAAAACTTTATACTGATGGATTTATAGTTGTAGGTTATGGTGGAGCAGGAAGTTTTGTATGTAGGGATTTCAGGGAGTGGTAAGGGGAGTTCGTTGCCTTGTACTTCCCTTTATTACTGATCCTGAATTAATAGAAGCCTGTGGTGTGAAAGAGGCTCTGATCTGGAACAAGGGCAGCAAGTAGTTAACAGGGACAATTGAATCAGACTGGCCTGGGGTAGTCTTGGCCATTAATAATTCAGGAAGTATGTTCTCGCCTCTGGGAGGGATTATTGATGATTGCAAGGCTTATAAGTCAGTTACTAAGAGTACGAGTTAGCCATGTTCGCGAAGAAGTCAACCTGTTGCGCACGAATTGGCTCGTAATGCTTTTAATTGGTCTCAAATTGTATTGAATTTGAATCTGTTGCTTGGCCCCATTTCGAGGCTTCTAGCTTCGGATTCTGAGTAATGAAATCATTTTTACGTCAAAAAAAAACATAATTACTCAATTTTTACTTAACAAATAAATTTATATCTCAACCTCACTTAATTTAGAGAATTTCAATTCACTACTTCAAAAGGTCTTGTTTTCAAATATGTAGCTGAAACTTTTTTTTCTTTTCCGCCATCATGGTAAAAGTTTATAATATTCAGTTCAGCTTGTTTTTTGTTACTTTTTCGTCCTAAACATCTAAAAAATCCATAATACTCTTCATTAGCAGTGAAATTTTCAAAATCATAATTTTATGGAACTCAAATTTTCAAAGAAAATGATTCATTTAGCCATGAACTTGTAACTATGCAAGCAATCATTCACCACCAAAAACTAATTATGGTAATACCCATCAACCTTCTCTTACTTTTGAACGTCCTGCGATTTCTCATACACAAATTTCATCCATGGCATGAGTATCTCCAGAACCTCATGAACCCTACCAGCACTATGAATCACGAAAGGTACATGACCATTAAACTGAAAATATATCTTTTCCAAGATAGCGGGAAAAGAAAGAAATAAGTTCAAGGTCATTTGAAAACAAAACTTTTATAAGGTAGCGAGCTGAAAATTTCCCCTGAATTTATATTGCCGGTTTTTTTTTATCAACATTTTTTTCTATAAATAACCAATGTTTTCAAACTAAAAACAAGGGCAAGGGTAAACCCCTCAATACAAACCTGAGCATGCCTATGAGCACCTCCAACCAGAACCAACATCCCATACAATGGGTACTAAACAATTCTTAATTTGTCTAACATGAAGTACACAAAGTTCACAACTAAAGCCAATAGGGGATAACTGAAAGCAACAACCCAAACAATGGGTACTAAACAGGTCTAAGAACCCTAATTTGTCTAACATGAAGTACACAAAATCACTACTAAAGCCAACAAGGGCTAGCTGAAAATGAAACAAGCAACTAAAACTGAACAGGTGTCAAATACCCAGATAAACACAACTACGCACAAACCACACCCAACGGACAAACTCAGCCAAAGCAACAACAAACTTAGGACTCAAGACTCACCGAAGCCACAAAAACCCCAACACACCGGTGGCCAACACCATGAAACAGTTAAGTCACCCTCGGACCTCAAGAAAGATAGATCTGAACAAAGGCTTATTGCCAAACAATCAACGCCGACCATCACCGGGAACGTCGAGTCTCTGACATCAGCGTGACCGGAGAAAAGAGATCGTCCAAAAATGAGATTCATGAGGGAGGGACACACAAAAAAGAGGAAACAATGGCTGGGGACGACGAGTAGGACCCGAGTCACACCGAATCTCCACCTAATAAACGTGTCCCACTATTGATCAGGTGAAAGACGTCGAGGTCTGAGCAGTAAGATGAAGAAGGAACCACCACAGCAGCAAAGTAGAGCCGATTGCAACAATCATGTCGGAAAGTCATCCCACATCAAATCTACGCTACACCAACCCTCCACACACGAAGGAAACAGTCACCGACCACCAGATCTGAACGGAACGGATCTAGTGATAACATCCTGTGAAAAAAACACCCCCAGCAAAAGTACCCAACACCACGAGGTCGTGGACGCCGGGCTAGTCAGAAACACACAAAGCCAGGGAGGAGGAAACAAACCCAACCCACGAACTCCGGCAAAAGTCAACAACGAAGAAGTCAAAATCAGCCAAATAGGCCGAGTCTGACCCCAAACAGAAGAACCCAAGCACGGTGAAGGCGATCAACAGACCAAGCAACAGATCTGGAAATAGTTCCCCCCACCACACGCTTAAGTCGAAAGAACGACACCACCGAAAACCACAGGCGGTCGGAGTATGAAAAAGGGAGAAGGGGTAAAGAAGGGGAGGAAGAGGGATGAGGAGTCATTGCCGGTGACAGCCGGAGCCCGAAATAGTGTCCCCCACCACACGCTGAAGCCGGGAGAAAGAGCATCACCAAGTTCCACAAGTGGCCGGAGCACAGTAGAGGGAAAAGGGGAAAAGGAAGGGGAGGAAGAGGAGGAGGAGGCTCCACTGGTGACTGGCCTGACCGAAGGCCGGACCATCGCCGATGGTGGGAAGGACGAGGGCGACGGCTGAGGGTGAAGCTACGGTTCGCTTATCTATGAGAGAGAGTCCATGTAATATGGTGTCGTGCTAATTTATATTGCCAGTTCTGTGTAACAAACTACTGGAATAAATCTTAGGGATAATTCCACATCAGTACCTTAAATCTTTCATATTTCATTTAGAGTACCTTAAATCTTTTTTGTGTCACCTCAGTACCCTAAACTTTCATTAATTCATTTAGAGTACCCTAAATCTTTTTTGTGTCACCTCGGTACCCTAAACTTTCATTAATTCCATTTTAGTACCCACCGTTAACTTTACATATGATTTTCCATCCAAAACAGGTAAAATGACCATACTACCCCTCACCAACAACCAAAATTATGGTAAAGTTAACGGTGGGTACTAAAATGAAATTAATGAAAGTTCAGGGTACTAAAATGGAATTAATAAAAATTTAGGGTACTCTAAATGAAATATGAAAGATTTAGGGTACCGAGATAACACAAAAAAGATTTAGGGTACTCTAAATAAAATATGAAAGATTTAGGGTATTAAGGTGGAATTAACCCTAAATCTTAATAAAAAAAGGTCTTGCAATATCAAATCACAAAGTGACAATTGCAGTCATTTAAACAAAATTACTTCCAAAGAACTACATAAGAGAACTAGTGAAAGACAGTGTGGCATGAAACATTACATATTCAAACATCCTTCCAGTTCTGATCTGTACAAACAAATAACATTTAAGCAGAACATTAGAAGGATCATTGGCCTTTTAATCAAACAAGAAACAGTAAAACCTCATACGAGTTGATGAATGCCTCAAGACTCATTTGTCTGCATTGATTCCAAATATCCGGACCTTGTGCATATTGGGGAACTTGGCAATAACTAGCACGATCACTGCAAGAGAGTTGAAAAATAGCATTGGATGTTGGTAATCCGTCGTATGTGATGCTATCAGGTACCTGCCCAGAAAAAAAAACATAACCACAAAATAAGAAACTAAGAATTATCCTCATTTTCAAACACTAAAGCTCGTAAAATAGCATAATCTTAATAATTTTCACTTCACACTGAAGGTTGAAGTGGCATGATCTTTTAATTGAAGGTCAAAATAGCATTAATGAGCATATCCTGTTAACATCAAGTGATCCGGGTAATTAGATGTGACTTTTATCTCAGCATGCACATAATCATATAACTAGAAAGAAATGAATAAAAATACACATACTTAAAGATCGGAACACTGGCAGGCTCTGTAACTAACAAAATGCACTGATATCATACAAACATAACTCATAAAAGGCTATAGCATTTTTTTGATTCTACATATACCCGATTTTAAGCATGCATAATGATATGACAGAATTAAACTTACAGTACTACTGGAACTACAGTCAAGAATTTCCTATTACGTGTCAGCTGCTTTCCATTGTCGATCTGTTCCCACCAAGTCAACCCATTATAGATCCCTTGGTCATCAGCAAACGGGGTTCCCTTCTTCCAGTGGAAAAAGTGATAAGTAACCTGAATTTAGATACACATTCCTCAGTCATTCCATAGGAACAGATAAAGATAAAAAAACGAATGAACATCTAAACTGAGGTTACTAAATAAATGTATTTAACAACATTAAGTCTCACACCAAACAAACTAATGCAAAAACAAAATATTAGTGAAAAGGAGGGAGAAATGCACAAGGGTCCAACATAGTGGGCCTTTACCTTGCTTTTGCGGAGTGATTATTTCCCTTAATTGAGCAACCCTACCATTGCACCAACAATCACCCTCAAACAAGAGATTTCTAAATTATTTGTAAATCACTAACAGTAGTCTAAAAGCTTTGATGCATTCTTCAACCAATCACTAGAAAATAAAATCCATAATACAGGCAATACAGCACATTAATAACCCTGATTGTTCAATAGTCCTATGAACTCTACCAGTCAAAAGAAATATGGGGATAATGCTACACAAATGATTGTGAATTTTGGCTTTGGGTCAAGTGATCCTTTGACTCTCTCCTATGGGAGAGGCCATGAGCTTGAGCTTGATTCACCCTTATGGGACGACAAGGCTTCATCTTAGTGTAAGATAATGATTGCATCTTATAAATACTTCATCCATTGAAATTTTAAAAATTAATATTTCTCTAGTCAATTGTGACTATTAAGATTAGGTTTTTTCCCTCTTAACAAAGTAAAAAACATTAAAAAAAATACTGAAGAATGTCTTCTTGAATCGAAAATACCACAGCCTTCCAAGGTCACCTGAGAATTGAATAAGGAACCACACATCAACAGTTTTGAGGCTCAACCAGGCAACCTTTTAGAATATTAGCTTTACTCTATCATGTCTCATTGAGTCTCCAAATTACATTTCCAGTCCTTTTACTCTTCGCTATCAAGTAGGAATCTTGCAAGCCTCTCACTCCTCGTATCTACGAGAATTCAATAAAAAAAATCCCTTGAATTTGTGTTCTCAATAACGCCATCCTATCTTCTCATTCAGTAGACACTTAGGCTTTACTTTTTCTACTGAACTTGTATTTATAACAGCATTGGATAAACTATTGAATTGATGCACTATGATAGCACAAAGCAAAACACAAAACTTTCAAGGATTTGAAGAATTTCGACAAAAAAAAAGGTTGAATATAATTAGTCTAAGTATATGCACCTTTCATTTCTGGAACAGATCCAAATAAAGTAAATGAACCAAAACACAATTTTAGTTAGGTTAAGTAATTTGTCATTCATCTTTTTAAAACCAATGCTCTTCAAAACTTTAAAACCCATACATACAGGAAAAACATCAACTTCACTCGTTGAAGTTCCAACATTAAATAAAATCACCATCGGGTCTGAAGTACCTAGATGACTTCAGATGAGATTAAACAACCAAGTCATTTCAAAAGATGGGATTGGCTAATTTATAGCATCAGCTCTGATTCAATCATCGAACAAGCTAGATGACTTCGCAAACATCTGCACAAATTCGAGTACAGGCCTATTTTTCAACCAAATCTAGGTTTATTATTAACCTACTAAAAAGGAACCAAATGCATTCTCGAACTGACTGGTGCGGGAAATTGCATGAAATCACAATAAAAGATGGATGCCATACCAGAAAAGTACACAGTTCACTTTTAAAACAGCAGTCTGTGTCCTTGCACAAAAGAGAAGATATAAATTGTTTGTTTGAACATTGAAACGCACCTATACTCCTAGTAGTAGTATTTCTAACGAAGCAATACAACCAGAATGAGGGAATAGGAATAACAAACTGATAGGTTCCAAACTTCATTAAGAAAAAATAATGGTGAACAAATGATACATTTATGGGGAACAATATCCAATGAAGTTATTCATTTTGCAGTCCACAACCTAAGACAAATTTCTTAACTTTCTAGCATTTATCCTCCGACATTGGTGACACTTTCCGGATGACATGTTTCGTACATGAATCTCTTTAAAGGCTTAATCCTATAAAATGAAGTCCAGTTACATAGAGCTTTGAAGGAGGTTTAGCTTTGAATAATACGCGAGTGCAACTATAACATTCTCAGTGATGTTCATCATCTTAACTTATTCTCTCTGGTCCGCATACTTCTTCAAAACCCAATATAAGTATAGGGGTTATTAGGATTTTACTACCAAAGAGATAAAATGGTGAAATTTTAATCTTTGGCAATACATTTCATAAACCATGATGACATTCCTCCAACAGGAGAAACAGAAATGAAACTAAACATTAACTTCCTCGTTACTTTTTTTCTTCTACTACTTTTCAATCTCAGGAGATGAGTCCAACAAGCAAAATAAAGTAAAATAACTGACAAGGTACCCACTTTCAAAAGCTTACAGCATTTGATGTGCTATATATACCGAAACCAGAATTGAAAGAGCGTGAACAAAGAAAAAGAAACTACAATGACAATGAGCACTAAACCCAACCACAAAGGCAATAAGCAAATAAACCCATAAGCCAAATCAAACTTAAAACATATAATGAAAAGTAGGAACTTTACGCGACCCTCGCACAGGAAATATCGTATAGCTCGAAAACCCTAGAAAATTGCAACATGGGTATTGTTCCACCGATCGAAATTCACCCCAGAATACAAATCCCACATAGCTAATAATCATCACATACGAGTCCCAGCTGAGAATTAAAAAAATCAACCCAACAACAAACCACCAAATTCGAATAGAAACATATGAGAATTGAGAAAGTAAAGAGTCGAGAAGAGAAGCATACGGCGAAGTGGGCGAGATTGACAACGGTCCAGGCCATGCCTGGGGAGCATCCGAAGATGGAGAGAACAGTGAGCCAAGCGAAGAAGAGGATCAAGATATAGGTGGTCCACACGCCTGGGTACGTGAACCACTCTGTGTTCCGGTTCAGATCCGGCGGAGGTATCGCCTTCACATAGAGATTAGCCATATCTGAATCCAACCCGATTCGTGATTTTGAAGAAACTCAGTTTGATGGATGATTTCGATATTGGACGCGAAAAAAAAGGTGAAGAGTTTGTGACCAACACGATAGCGTGGCGATCGAAATGAAGCTAAATATGAGTTTATTACAGGAACCCTCTCTATCTCTCTAATTATGACACCAATTCAACTACACCCAAAATAAACTTTTCAATTAATGCAATCAGAGTGCGTGAACGAAAAAATATCTCACTGATAAACCTCAAACGACGCCGTCTCAACCCATTTCTCCCTTAATTTTGATTCATATGTAGTACATATTTTCTTTGGGATGATTACCGTTGAACTATATTTTTCTTTATCAGTAAATTTTCTATACAAGACTCCTAAATTTATGTAAATTAAGATACTCTTCCTAAATTTTCTTTAACTATCCAAAGAAGAGTCAAAATACTCTTCCTAAATTTATGTTTTTTTAGTAAATATATAATATTTTATTAATATATTTATGATATTCAGAAGCAATCATATATGGAGTGAAAATAAAGAAAAAGACAAGACATATTCCTAATAACATTCGAAACGCTATGACAACATTTTGGATTTGACTGTGTCGGTCTTGATCAATACTATGTCTAGTTTATGATCATAGTTGTTACTATTTGATTTTTCATTTAACAAAACAGCCATCTTTGATGTGTAGGTCTTGGGTTGTCTAGCTTTTTATTACCAAAAATCAATGCTTGTTAATTGAATGAGGTAGGCCCATAAGGCCCGACTTGTGAAGCCCGACAATAGTCCAACCACATTGATGCTCTACTCTACTTGATTACTCATGTTTATATGCAATCAATTTTGTTTACTGCATATCTATGACAAATGAATGTGAAAATCAAAGCCATGGAAGATTACTTTCGAGCTAAAATATGGTAGCAAAATTGGTGTAAGTTTGATGTTTTACGGTAATCTGTTTGTGTTCAATTTTCATTGGAATCTACCCTTATGTCCCATTAATGTCGTATGTACAGTTGATGCTTTTTGCAACAAGAAAATAATTATGAGTGCACCGTACTAACTTAAATATGTAAATTAAGATAAACAAACCAGTTTGATAACTTACAAACATGCAAGAGTTAAACAAACTTGAGTTAAAATAATATTAACTTTGTAAGTTTTATTACCCGCGTGCATAGTATGATATGATATATCTTCTCGATTGTTAAACAAATGTGTAACACAAATCCGATAATTGTTAACTTTGATAGTAAACACTCTTTTTATTAAAAAAAACTTTAATAGTTGTAGGGTAAAAACAAACGGTTAAAACAAAAAGGACACCACAAGTTGTTAATTCAGTTTGGTGAACAACACAGTGAATGGACAACCATTAAGAGTAAAGTTGATGTCAAAACCTCTCTAGAGCGTTTCTTCCTCTTTCCTAACCCTAACCTTGTTCTCAGCCGCCGGCATCAGATCTGGCCTCCTTCGAGCCAGTGATGATGCAGGCGGCTCCTCCTTGCCTTGCCTCCTGGCCTGTTCGTTCCTCTTCTCCCCTCCCCCCCCCCCCCCCCCCCCCCCTTTATTCTCTTTTCCTCCTCTGTAGTTGTACTCTCTCGCATCTATAGACCCTCTTTGGTCTAGGCTCTTCTCCTCTTCTTCGTTGTCGTGAGAAGAATCAGTTGTGGGAAGCTCTTCTTCTTCCTTCAGGAGAAGATCGGCGTGGTTCGACTCTGATTTCGTTGGCTTGGGGAAGAGCAGATCTGGTTCTGGGCTTCACCAGATCTATCGGAGCTCTCGTTCTTTCCTTCTGGCCTTGTTTGATTTGGGTAGTCTTTGGGGTCCTCGGAAGTTCTAGAGTGGAGCTGCTTCGTGTTCAGTTCGTTGTCGATCTATGTGGACCAAGAAGAAGGCTTCCCCAAGGCGTTCTCGTCCCTGCCCTTTTCAGCTTGCCTCGTTTCCGTCCTCGTGCTTTCCTTGAGACTGTTGAAGATCTAGATGTAGGAAGTTCTTCTGGTGATTCAGGTAGGCGTGAATTTCTCCGGTCTCAGTTGGCTCGTCGGCGACACTCAGTTCCTTCTTCTCCTCTGCTCTATTCGGGTAGGGTTTTGAAGAGGGTCTGGGTTGCGGGTTTGGATCGGTTCTAGGGTCGGGCAGCAGGTTGGTAGGGGTTCGGATTTCTGATTCAGGTGCGGTTTCGGGTCCCGGTACAAACCCTGGTGTTCACGCCTCACTCCTCTGGTTGCTCTATTTTCTGGCGAGTCTGGGAGCTTCTTCCTCATCCTATAGTGGGACACGTTTCTGTGCTCCTGGCAAGATCGTGGGGATTTGGAATGATCTCGCCATTCGTGGTTGCTGTAGGTGCTGGCCACAACACGTTCTTGCCGGCGCCATATGGTAAGCTTGCTTCTTAGCTTCTTACTGTTCGGTGGGTAGTTGTATCCGGGGGTAGATTGGTTGATTCTTTCTCTCCATTCTCTTAGAACTGTCTCAGGCTAGGTAGAAATACTAGGTCCTCCCCGTTGGCATTTCTTGTTGTAGACCGGATACGTTGGGAGGACCGAGCGTGAGATCTCTTTGGGATTGAAGGCAGATGAGTCGACCTTTCTGCTGCTATCTATTTCCCTTTCCTGCTTGTTGAGTTCTTCCTCCCTATTTGGCTTTTACTTTCCTTTGGATTATGACTTCGCTTCTTCTCGAATTCTCTGTTTCGAGCTCGCCGATATGGCGAGGTTCTTGGGTGTTGTTTTGCCCACTTCAGAAGTCTAATCCTAGGGTCTTTAAGGTCATTTTGGGTCTGGGAGTTCTCTCTCTCAAGGTTAAGGGTATAGATAAGCCTTGGGTTTGGTGGTGGCTGCTGGGGTTGATAGATCTCTTCTTCTCTGTTGCTGGTCGATTCTTGTTGGACTTCTTGGGTGTGAGATCTTCTCTTCGGATTGCTTTGCTGGTGTTCGACATGGCCTCTTGGTGTCTTCTTCGGGATTCTGATCCCCTGACATTCTCCTTCTGTTTCTTTGGGGGTGATAGCTTCTGCCTTCTTGATGGTAGTTCTGATTTCTGCTTCTGGGTTGTAACTTCTTGGTCATTTGGGTTGTCTTGATGTTGTCTTGTTGTTTCTGTGTTGGTTCTTTGGGTTGTATTTGTTCTGGTGGCTCTGTCTGTCTTGGTTGTAATCTTGTTGTTTCTTGCTGTTTAAGTTGTTGGTTTTTCATTTGTGGTTTCCCTTAAAAGTGGTCTTTGAACGACTTGGGGTTCCTTTTGAAGATCTGTAGCTAGATCTAGTGTAATCCTTCCCTTTTCACCTCAAAAGAGGATCTATAAATTTCATTATGCTTTGCCGATCAAAAAAACAACAACATAGTGAGCTTTTAGAGAGATGGTAGATCCTTGGGATATCATCTAGTTGTCAATTTTTTCATTCGTAGATTAGTTTATGTTGTTGGGATTTCACTTAGTTCTTCTATCTATCACATTTGTATATAAACTAGAGACAATAGGGTGATGGAGGCGACAAACAGATAGTAGGTTGAACCCGATTTAAATTTAATATCATATAAATTTTGTTTAATACAGATCATTTATATTAGGTCGAGTTTTATATTAGATCAGTCATGGCCCTCCTCTAGGGGCGGCGCCCCGTTTGCCCTGACCCCCACCTCCCCTACCTGAAGGTTAGGTAGAGTGTTTGGGGTTACGATCGATCCCCTTCTTCGGAGGGAAAAGACCTTAGATAGAGTATTCAAAAACACGAGCATAACCATCCATGGATATCTGGTCAGTTGAAGGCAGCAACGCCAACGGTAGTACAAAATGAGAGAGTTTAGGAGTCCTTTTCTTCCTAGTCTTTACTGGTCGGATGAAATCGAAAGAAGGACGTAGGGACATGATATTGGGGGTCGGGGAGATGACCACCACAGGGGAAGGAGGGGTGTGACGATCTTCATTGGTTGAATGATTGACAACACTTGAATAAAGGTGTCAGAGGAAGTCGATATCGTAGGTGGCTAGGGTTAGAAATCTCTAGAGAAGTTATGACACACGAGAGTGTGGGGAATTACTAAACAAAAATTTCAGCAAAGTATCTGAAAAAAGAGACTTTTACAAGTCCAAAAAAAAGATGAAAAATTCAACAACAAAAAACAAGTTATTAAAAACAGAGAAAACTCTTCCTTTTACACACATATTTATATATTTAGATATGTCAAGGTATACTCTAAATCTTTTAGGATTCGCCTCTAACTTATTGTATATATGATCAATATACTAGAGATAAAGAACCAGAAAAAGTAGGAAAAGTCATATAAGAGTCATGTAGCAGCAGAACAACAACATTGTTCAGTGGAGATGCCACACGCAAACCAAAAGTTGCACATCATCAAAAAGCTAAAAACTCGATATATTAGTTAGTTTGTAACTCTATACATGTTTGTTCCAAAATCAATGTAGAAAACACATCAACTAATGGAAGGCCCATACCTTCACCTTAGCCTTTAAATATTCCATGTGCGTTATATCCCACTAATTTTAGAATGATGAAAGAAGAACGAAAATATATGGTTTAAGGCTTGCGATTGCATATATGTATATTGTGTTGTGTGCAAGATTAGTGGTTTATGATGTTTGAAGTGACTTTTCAAATAAAGAATGTTTTGTTAAAAACGGAAAATGTTTAGAGATGTCCATTACATATGATTGTTCACTACAAATATGGCCCATCAATCTCATAACAAGCAAATGTATTTCATTTCTTTTATAGAAACAATATCGTTTAGGTAATCATAGAAAGTTGAATATCTCCAAATCTTAAATACATATATACATCATGACCTAAATTTTCCTCTCATGTAAACTTGAAAATCTTTATAATTTGAACTATACAGGGTAAGTTTGACTATGGTGCGACATAAACTTAACACAAAAGTTACATAAACCAAAGACCGGCCAAAGAAACAAAAGCATCAAGCACTTAGTTAATCTTGATAGGTACCATACAAATATTTGATTGGCAAACAAAATCAAATAATATGTACACATAATATTATTATTACATATATCTTTTCATGACCAAAAACGCACTAATGAGGGTGGAAGATGAATTAGGTGGTGTACGTTTCCTTACGGAATTAGGTACTTTCCTCAGTCCTTTCTCAATCAACCCCAATTTGCATTAATTTTGTATAAAAATACTATTATGCAGCTTGGCACTGAAATGTTCATTTCATGTCAACCGAGAGTTGCGTGACTGTCCATGGTTTAGTTTTTACAACTAGTTCAATACAAAAATCATTATTCTAAGGTTTATTTTATAATTAGTACGTAAGGATGTAAGACAGATCACTGTCTTCACTTCAAAGACTTGGATCCCAATTATAATTTATCATTAAAAAAAGGATGCAAGATAAATATTCGGAGATTAATCGATTTGTCTTTATTGAAGACAGAAATACATCTGTCGGCAAGGAGTTGCTTCCTCGTCAACGAATACGCTACTCGTTAGACAAGTTACTCTCTTCTCTGACTGATAAAGCAAACGACGGATTAGAAAATGTATCCATTGGTAAGGAGATATATTCCCACCGACGGATATAATATTCGTTGCAGAAGTGTATCACTTTACTAAGAGATGTTATAAACGCGGGATTAGAAACTATATATGTCGTTGTGGTCTGAAAACTTTAGACATGTATATTTACACAGCTCAAACAACAAACTCAGAAACATAAAAATACTAATTCAAAAACCAGTATGGTACATTAATGTAAACACCTTCCATCTCAAGTTCTCCCAAACCGATCTTGTCTACTATACTTGGATGTTTTTTATAGAAAGGAAATTGGGGTACTACAAAAAAAAAGGGTTTGTTACCCCCGTTACCCTAAGGGTTTCATCGCAGAATCATACATTAATCATCCATGGGCAACGTTCATCAATTTGAGTTGCATAATAAGTGGAATATTTCAATTGTTTCCCTTCAAGTGATTCCATCAATTCAGGTGTGGAACATAACGTTAAACCCGAGAAGAAATGAATATCGCTCATTGGATATTGATGAGGACAATTTGGGAGTATCCATGAACTCACCCTGTTCTCGAGTCCGCCTCCGTCACGCCTTGAGTCCACCTTTTGTCTGCCTCGACTCCACCACCCTCCACCTCGACTCCATCGTCATCCGCTTACGACTCTACCTCTGTCTTCCTTTGTGTGTAGTGAAGCATGAAAACTTGGGACTCAGGGGACTCTTCACCTTCTTTAACAACCTTCTGCATCAAACGAGTGGTGAAGGTTCATGGAGGGAAATTTAGTTACTCAAATTTTTAAAAATAAGTGGTTATGGATAGTTAGGACAGTTTCGTCCAACAAAAAATCATTAAAACATACATGATATCATGTGGGGTAATAGAAGAACACAATTTTTTTAATAGAAGCCGGTGGACGAAACTTCAATGCATCCTAAAATCATGGACAGAAGTATATGCATGTTTTCGTTTGTGGACAATACTTTACTATAGTTTTGACTATTAACCCTATATTTTAGCTCACTTATATGGTGTTCTACCCGAAGTCGGAACCCGTGTCGACCCAAACAAACAGTGGTAAATATGCAATCGTGATGGTGTGTAAGAACCGCCCCGGTCGAACCGGAGGTTTTTGGTGAAAGTTGACTTTTTACCGGAAAAGTCAACCGATGACTCCGGGAGTCATTTGGGACCTTTTCGGGGCCCAAAAAGCTTAGTCGTCGCTACGGTTAGCTTAATTGGGCCGTTTCCTTTCAAATTACTGTAATTGTGAAAAAGTCAACTATCGGTCAATTTCGGGTCAAACTTCGCTAATTTAAGGATTAAAATAAATTAAAAGTCGACTCTCGTTCCTCATCGTCATACTAAAGACAGAGAAAAAGAATGCTCTCGTTTCCTCTCTTTTGTTCTACTCTGATTTCTCTTTACGGTGAGTATGTATCCATTGTTGCTCCTGTGAAGGTTCCTACAGAGATCAGTTCGGCTAAGAAATGTCTAAAGAAGAGATTTAGACGTCGAGTCAAGGGGAGTGCTTCTTTCAAGCCTATCCCAGAGAAGGATGGGGTTGAAGATCGTTATGGTGCTGGAAAATCTCCTGAGGTTCGGTCAGTTGAGAAGGGTATTAGAGCTTTTTTTTTCAAGTGTTGGAGACATTCGGCCGGTAAAGAAAGTGGTGAAGAAGAAACGCAGAGGAAAGGTCAAGCGTAGGACTTCCGAACCAGTTGCTCTCTCTTCGGGTAAGGATGTTGAGTCTGATAAGCTTTCATCTGGCCCTGACGTTTTGGACAATTCAACGATGAAGGCAATCGTCAATACCGGTGTTTCGGGGTGCAGTAGTTCAGGGCTTGTTACCGCAACAATGACGTCGGAACACGTTCCCGGTTCGATTGCTCCTATGACGAAGGAGTCAGAACACTCTCCAGGTTCGATTGCTCCCACGACGATGGCGTCAAATCACGTTCCAGGTTCAAAAAATTTTGTTTACAACGTGCCTTTTGCTACCTCTGATGCATGGATGCGATCTACGTTTGGAGTTTTTGGTTCGATTGTTTCTGCTATCGCTCTGAAAAGACCAAATCGATAAGGTCGATGTTTTGGTTTTGTGGAGTTTCAGTCATCGGAATCTGCTCAGAAGGTTATTGTTGTGTATAATGGATTTAATTTCAATGGTTTCAAGCTTTTTGTTTCCCTTGCTCGGCCTGAAATGGAGCCTTTTCCGGCCAAATTTGTTGATACTCCAAAACAGAGCATTCCGTGTTCTGGTTTTGCAGTATCAAATCACCTGAGTTCTAAGGTTTCGCAGGAGGAGAGTTTGATTATGGTAGCGAAGTTCTTGCAGAATGTTGATCGGAGCTCATTGGTTGGTTGGCTATCGGAGTTGTTTAAGCCGGTGGATATTTCCCGCAATCTTTTACGCGATTCAATTGTTGGAACTGTATCAGCTGCGTCTGTTTCAGATGGTTTGACGGAGTCTGATTTTGACGTCCGTCCTTGTAGAGATTCAGCAGATTTGGTGCTTGTTAAACAAGATTCTGCAGATTTGTTGCTTGTTAAACAAGATGTACAGTATCCGAATTCGACGGTAATTGCGGCTCCAGTGACCTGCGATGTCAAGCCAGGTTTGGTTGAAGCCCAATGTCAATTGGGTTATGTTTCAGGCCCATCTACTTGTAGGAAGCCTACCGAAGTCAATCAAGCAACACATTTATCTCAGGAGTGTGTTGTTCAGCTTGGCATGAATGCCGCCAAGGTCAAATGGGTTGTGGTTTATCAGGCCCTTTACCTGTTGAGGATGGTGGGGTAGTGTCGGCAGGTCATTTAGCTTCGGAACCGGTCTTCGAAAGGTTGAAAGGTACGGTGGAAGTAGAGGAGAGGGAGAATAGCCCGTGGAAGGACGCACTCCTTCAGCCTCGCCAGAGCCGACCTTCTACTTTTACTGTTGTTACTCGTTCGAGAGCTCGCTCTTTGACTCGGGAGCGTGCCATCAAGGTAGCGCCTCCGGTTTCGACCTTGTGGAAATCGTCTCATAAGGCCCGACAGAAGTCAGCTCTTTAGTTTGTTTTTTTTGTTTAGTTTTTTCTGATTTGGGATAAGGATTTCCTTATAGTTTCCCCTTAGCAGAACTCCTTTGTAAGCGTGGTTCGGGTCTTTTGACCCCTTTTACCCTCATTCTGCTTGAATCAGGGCATTCCGTTTCTTTTTGGATTCGGTCTTATTTAATAATATTTTCGAGCTTATCAAAAAAAAAAATTAAACCTTTTATGCTGGATTTTATTTGGATGAGAGGTGGTCCTCACATGGACAAGTGTCCATAGTGGCTTGGGTGAGAAGAAACAAGGTGGAAATTTGGGATTTTCACAAATAGGTTAAAGGCACAAAAAAGAGAGCAATTCAGCTCATTTGAGCATTGTTGGCCGAAAATTAGAGAGAGAAAAAGGGAGAGAAAAAGCTTGGAAGCTTGAGGAGGAAGAAAGGAGGAAAATGCTTGATTTTTGGATAGTTTTCTACTCAAAGTTCATCAAAAACACTAGATTCTTCATCTCCTTTCCATTTCCAAGGTAAACATCTAATCCTTTTTCGTTTTTGTTGATTTTGGTTCATGGGTTTTGAGGAGAAATGATGAACTTGGTTGGGTGTTTGAAGTTTTGATGTTGGATGTGATTTTTTTGGAGAGAAAAGGGTGTTAGATGATGGATTTAAATTGGATTGTTGTGTTTTTGATGAAGACCCATCATGGGTTTTGAAGTAGAGACGTTTTAGGGGCTGTTTTGGAGGTTTGGAAGGTCAAAAATGGAGGTTTTGAGGGTTAATTTTCGGGAAATCGAAGCTGGAGGTAGAAGAAGAAGACGGAACAGTGTCAGATCCGTCACGGATCTGTGACGGGCACCGTGACGGGAGACGTCACGACTCCGTGAGGGAGACCGTGACGGCGCCAGTCACGGCTCCGTGAGGAGAACCGTGACGGTTCAGACCACGGATCCGTGACCCGATCCGTTACAGAGCCCGTCAAGGCTCCGTGACCAGAACCATGACAGACCTGAGTTGGGCCTTTTGGGCCCCTTTAGTTGGATTTTGAGTAATTGTGACGGTTAGTTATAACCGAGTCCTTTTGGGGTTAATTGGGAACGTTTTCCTCTTTAATCCTTTGTGAATTACTCTTGATTCGAGTATTTATTTGTGATCCAAGGCTTTGGACCCGAGCTCGACGGAGGAGGAGACCCTTGGACATCGTGAAGTGACGAGGAGGAAGCTAGCCAGGTCGTCTGCAGCTAGGATTGGATTGCTTTTGAGGTAGGGAAAGTAGCGAATACCGGTTTAATTGCGGAAAGTTACTAGTATGCATATAGGTTGCAATTACATTATTAGAAGGGAAAATTTCATTTTACCACCCTGGCAAACATTTAATTTCAGTTTGATACCCTGGCATAAATTTTTATCAATTTCATACCCAAACCAAACTTTTAATTTCACTTTCATACCCAGCCGGGTAAAATGTCCAAAATACCTCTAACTATTACTCAAATTTTCATCTCATGCCATTGGCTCAGAATTTGAAAATAAGTGAAATGACATTAATACCCTTCATTGTTTAGGGTGTTAAACTGAAAATTTCACTAATTTTAAAATAAAATCAGATTTTTTATAAATTCAATTTTTATTTTCAAAAAATCAGATTTTAATTTTAAAAATACATAAAAATCAGTTTTTTTTATAAAAATATTTTTTTATTAAAAACAGTTATATATACCAAATATCATTTTTATTTTCTGAAAAAATTAATTTTATTTATATTATATAAAAAAAATCTGGAGCTGTTCGTCGTCCACCTCTGGCGTCGTCTCCGGCCACCCCCTCCTCCGCCGCCGTCGTCCCCGGCCACCCCCACCTCCTTCGCCTCCTCCACCGTCTTCCACCTTCCACCGTCCTCACCGTCCTCGCAAAGCTGAAGCTCGCGATTTGGTTCAGATCTGAACCAAATCGCGAGCTGAAGCTCTGCGAGGACGGTGAGGACGGTGGGAGGTGGAAGAGGGAGGGGGAGGAGGTGGAGGTGGGGGTGGCCGGAGACGACGTCGGAGTTGGCCGGACACGACGTGGTAGGTGGCCGGGGATGAAGCTCGAACAGCTCCAGTTTTTTTTTAATATAAATAAAATTAATTTTTTAAAAATAATAAAAATTATTTTTGATATATAAAACTGTTTTTAATAAAAACATTATTTTTATATAAAAAACTGATTTTTATGTATTTTTAAAATTAAAATCTGATTTTTTGAAAATAAAAATTGAATTTATAAAAAAAAACTGATTTTATTTTAAAATTAGTGAAATTTTCAGTTTAACACCCTAAACAATGAATGGTATTTTTGTCATTTCACTTATTTTCAAATTCTGAGTCAATGGCATGAGATGAAAATTTGAGTAATAGTTAGGGGTATTTTGGTCATTTTACCCGGTTGGGTATGAAAGTGAAATTAAAAGTTTGGTTTGGGTATGAAACTGATAAAAATTTATGCTAGGGTATCAAACTGAAATTAAATGTTTGCCAGGGTGGTAAAATGAAATTTTCCCTTATTAGAATTGCATGATTAGGATGTGAGGAACGAGTGAAATGAGGGATAGCTTACGAGCCATGTCGAGCCGTAAGTTTGGGATTGTCGTGTTGTAGAAATGCATGCGGGCCATGTCGAGCCCTTAGGTTGCGTGTTGATTGAAATGCCATGATCTTTGATTGAGAATCATGTTATGGTATACTCGATGTAGTATGTTGTTGCTATGTTTGGTCAAGTGTGCCATGCGTGATGTGAACCAATGGTTGTGATATGATCGGGTGAGTGATAGACCGATGTGATGTGTTCGGTAAGTTTGTGTGGTTGGTATGCCGTGGTTGAACTATGGCATTGTGATGCGTGAGACCTTCTTGATGCGTGTTCCAAGATGAGGTGATCCGGTATGATACCTACACCGAGGGAGTATGCCGGTGTAGGGTATCTAGATCGGGGATGGTGTGATCATTACCCCAATGATGTGTGGTCCGGGAAGACGTACGACTGAGGTATGTGCCGGTCCGGTATGTGTTGTGAGTGATGCCCCTAGGCTGTGTGCAGGGAAGACATCCGACCGATGTATGTGCCGGTCAGGGATGTGCCCCGAGGCTAAGGGCCGAGAAGATGTCGGTACCGATGTTGTGTGGTCCGATACGATATAATTGGAATGGGCTGTAATAGCCGGTGATGTTGGGAACTGTTGTACGGGTCTTGTGTTTGTTTTGTTGTGTGCTGTATTCTTGATGATTGGCTGCGTGCGATGATTAAGTGTGGTTATGGTCTTGTGAGAGTGATTAGTGATTGGTAATTTTCCGTGGACGCTGTTAGTTGTTATGCCTTGCTAGTATGCCCTAATTGGACGGTTACTCGTGGTGGTGAGCAAATGTTCACGACCTTAACTACTTTTCCTATTGTGCGAAAGCTCACCCCCTTTACCTTGTTGTTTTACAGGTCTTTAGCGGGATTTGTGCTAGTGGGATTCTCGTCACTTGGGAGCTAGCGAGGGTCTTGTCTAGTGGTCTAGCGACGTACTGTTTATATACCGTTAAACTTATTTATTTTGTGGTTTTACTGAGTTGTTGACTCATGAGTTTACTTGGAACTTTTAAACTGTTATTTGAGACTCGTTTTGATATTAAAACTGTTCTATTATTTATTATTTGAAATTCACCTCTCGAGTCCGGTCAAAACCGGATTTGGGGCGTGACAATTTGGTATCAGAGCCTGGTTTTTCAAAAACTTCGGACCCTACGTCAATTAGGTGGGTAGAGTTGGGTCGTTAGGTTGTCGTGTGTCGGTTACGCAAGTCGGAAGTGTCATACGCGTAGAAACGAGAAGGAGAGAGTCTCAGGTTGGTGAAATGTCCGGTGTAGGTACCGTTAACTGGTGGTTGATGGCGTTGATTGAATTAACTGTTTCCCGAGTGTTGACGTGGCCGGGTGGTAATGGTGTAATTACAGGTACCCGAGGTGTATAGTTGCTATAACTGGCTGTTTGCTATGACTGTGTTGAGTGCTGTGTGCAGGTTGTGATTGGTTGTCCCGCATAAGGGGATGGTTAGTGTAATTTACGAACGGGTCATGCCAATTTTCTACAAAAACTGAAGTGTATGTACCATAACGATTCGGCTATAGGAGCCACTGTAGCCGGACGTGAATGGGGGGATATCAAGTGGTTACAACGTAATTCGGGGATGCCTGAACTGGGTTGTAACGACGCGATGTCAACATGAATGTTATGTTAGAAAGAGGACGTGTTAAGAATTGGAATCTAAGTTGATGTTTGTCTAATGTGAAATTACTGTGTGGTGGATGCATTGTGGAGTGTTTGATTGTGTGTAACCTCGCTGTTTGAGTGTGTGATCTATGCACTAGTTGTGTGAAATTGTGTGGCTATATTATACTGAGTATAATATTAGTACGAGTGCTACTGTGATGAACTGTGTGTGACGTTAGTTATTTTAAGCGCGTCGTCCTATACGAGTTAAGAAACTGAACATGTGCGTTATCCGTGCAGCGGATATACGACATGACACCGACTTACGTTCCATGAGGCACCTAGAGACGGCCAGCTAGGGGCCGAGGGCAGCCATCGACCGTTGAGTCGGCAGGGGCAACAAGTGCCGAAGGTGCACCCACTAAGGGGCACGAGAGAGCTGAGACTACCCAGGTGGCAGCTCTGGAGGAGCTGACTCGCACTGTTTAGGGCATAGCAGCAGCCTTTGCCCGGAGAGAGACTACAGCTCTGACACCGGAGGTTGTGCCTGCTGCCACTGTAGCAGCCACCGAGGGACCCAGTCAGGTCGACAGCTACACAGCTCAGGCGCTGCGAGACTTCCGCAGACTGGGCACACCTGTCTTTTCTTGGGAGCCAGACCCCGAGGCAGCCGAGAGGTGGCTGGAGCGGATTACCCGCAACCTGGACACGTCCGGGATACTGAGTGGTGGCATGAGAGTATCGTTCACAACTTTCAATCTAGAGGGAGAGGCCTACCATTGGTGGCAGCGCGAGCAGACGCGAGTGGGGGATGACTTTGCGCTGCTCGGACATCGATTTCTAGAGCAGTACTTTCCACAGTCGGTACTGGATGGCAGGCACCAGCAGTTCCTGGAGTTGCGTCAGGAGGGACTGACAATGTCCGAGTACGAGGCGAGGTTCACCTCATTGTCTCGATTTGCTCAGGAGATGGTACAGACTGAGGCCCACCGTTGCCGACGTTATGAGGGAGGGCTTCGCCCTGCTATTGTAGATCGGGTCGTTGTTGTGAGGACCCAGGTATACTCTGACATGGTCGATCAGGCATTGGCTGTGGAGCGACGCTTCCGTGAGACAGCCAGAGTTCGAGAGGTCAGGCCGAGACCTAGCAGCTCCATGAGGCCATCTGAGATCCGTGATCCGAGGAGGCAGATGACCTCAGGATCGTTCCAGTCCCAAACACAGCTGAGTGGGACGCGACAGGTCGGATCAGTGGCATCCGTAGGACCTGCCTTGTCAGGACGGACTTGTTATCGATGCGGGCAGCCGGGTCACGTGGCTCGAGACTGTTTGAGGAGCAGTGGATCAGCAGACCATCCAGCGGGTAGACCTGCGAGGAGGCCGAGTGCCGGGCCACCGCTATGTCACCAGTGTGGCCGGCCAGGACACTTCGCTACCAGGTGCCCCGATCGGTTTAGGGAGATGTCAGCTCCGCGACCACAACAGTCGCAGACTAGGCAGTCACCGCAGTTCCAGCAGCATCAAGAATAGGCGTAGAGAGCACCGCGGTAGGCAGCGAACGCGCCAGCGCCGAGGCAGCGAGCTGCATAGCATGTGGCATTTCCACCATCCCCGAGAGGCAGACCCCAGACACACAAGGGTCGGGTGTATGCTGTCACCGACTCTCGAGCTGAGGGACGTCACTCCGGTCATGAGGCTACTCAAGGTATGTGCTTGCTTTATAATTCATGGGCGTCCTTCTTGTTTGTTACTAGAGCATCTCATTCTTTCATCTCTTCTTCTTTCGCTGGTATGTTGGGGTTGAGGGTAGAGTCGTTGAGTCTACCTTTATGTCTTGACACCCCTGTTACGGGAGAGGTAGTTTTGAGTACCGTATGTCGTGCATGTGAGATTCGAGTGGCTGATTTCCCTTTATGGTGATTTGCTTGTGTTGGACATGATAGCATTTGACGTGATTCTGGGGATGGACTGGATGGCGAGGTATCGGGCGTCGATCGACTACTATCCTCGGCATGTGACTGTAGTATCAGGCGACACGATCGTCACTTGTGTCTTGGGTAGTAGGAGCGGAGTTCTCCTGTCTGCATTGACCGTGGGAGATGAGACGGAGACCGTGCAGAGTAGAGAGCTGCCGAGAGTGGTATGTGAGTTCCCGGAGGTCTTTCCGGAGGAGCTGTCAAGATTACCGCCGGCGCGCGAGGTGGAGTTTCGGATCGACTTGATCCCGGGTACGGCGCCGATATCCATGGCCCCGTACCGGTTTGCACCAGCCGAGTTGGTCGAGCTTAAGCGACAACTCTAGGAGCTTCGGGAGAAGGGATTCATCCGACCGAATGCTTCACCGTGGGGAGCACCCGCCCTCTTCGTGAAGAAGAAAGGTGGAGCATTGAGGATGTGCATCGATTACCGAAAGTTGAACCGGGTTACGGTGAAGAACCGTTATCCGATGCCGAGGATCGACGACCTGTTCGATCAGCTGAGGGGAGCGAAGTGCTTCTCGAAGATTGATCTGTGATCCGGGTATTATCAGTTCAGTGTTCGGGAGGAGGATGAAGCGAAGACCGCATTTCGGACTCGGTATGGGCACTACGAGTTCCTGGTGATGCCGTTCGGGTTGACGAACGCACCTGCAGCGTTCATGGACTTGATGAACGGTATCTTCCGACCCTACTTGGACCAGTTTTTGTCTTGGTGTTCGTAGATGATATTCTGATTTATTCGCCGAGTGAGGAGGTGCATGAGGAGCATCTGAGGACAGTTTTGACATTGTTGCGCATTCACCAGTTGTACTGCAATCTGGAGAAGTATGAGTTCTGCCTCGCCGAGGTGAAGTTCCTCGAGCATGTTGTGTCCCGAGAGGGAATACTCGTCGATCCGACGAAGATCGACGCGGTCTCGAAGTAGGCAGGGCCCACGAGTGTCTTCAAGATCCGCAGATTCCTAGGCTTGATAGGGTACTATCGACTGTTCGTCTAGGACTTCTCACGATTGGTCGCGCCGATGACTGCCCTGACACGCAAGGGAGCTGAGTTTGTGTGGACGGATGAGTGTGAGCACTCCTTTGCCGAGCTGAAGGCTCGTCTGACTACCGCGCCCGTGTTGATAGTGCCGGAGCGCAGGATCGGATATGATGTGTATTGTGATGCGTCTGGTGAGGGACTAGGTTGTGTTTTGATGCAGTCCGGGAAGGTAGTTGCATATGGCTCCAGACAGTTGAAGACACATGAGCGCAACTACCCGACCCACGACTTAGAGTTGGCAGCAGTTGTCTTTGCACTGAAGAGCTGGCGACACTACTTGTACGGAGAGCGATTCCGGGTGTTCTCGGATCACAAGAGTCTCAAGTACATCTTCTCCCAGTGCGACTTGAACATGCGCCAGGGACGGTGGATGGAGCTACTTGAGGAGTTCGACTTCGAACTACTCTACCATCCGGGCAAGGCGAACATTGTCGCCGATGCCCTGAGTAGGAAGTCGACTCACTACCTTGCTAGTATATCTGTCTGAGAGTGGGACATGATGGAAGAGCTGAGCATGTTCGGGCTTGAGCTCGATGAGATCACCGATGGCGTGACCATGTGTTCACTGGTGGCCCAGCCTACACTAGTTGCTCGTGTGCAGGAGGCACAGGCCGAGGATGCCGAGACGGTAGAGATCCGGGAGAGGATTATCAACAGGGTACTAATTTGGTTCTACGATACCGAGGAGGGTTGTTTGTGCCGCATGGTTGTAGAGATGTTGTGTTGAGAGAGTCTCATCACTCCCGTCTTGCTGTGCACCCCGGGTGGCACCAAGATGTATCGGGATATCAGACGGCAGTTCTGGTGGAGTGGGATGCGTAGAGCAGTTGCGGAGTTCGTTTCGAGATGCCTCACTTTCCAGCAAGTGAAGGTCGAGCATCAGCGTCCCGTTGGCTTGCTACAACCACTGCCGATTGCGGAGTGGAAGTGGGAGCACGTCACGATGGACTTCGTGAGTGGCTTACCGAGGTCGCCGAGAGGGCACGACGTAGTTTGGGTAATGGTCGACCGACTGACCAAGTCGGCACACTTCTTATCCATGAGGATGACTGATACGGTTGACACTTTGAGCCGTTTGTATGTTCGGGAGATCATCCGTCTTCACGGGGTTCCGGTGTCGGTTGTGTCCGACAGAGATCCTCGATTCACCTCCAGGTTTTGGGAGAGCTTGTAGAGAGCGTTGGGGACCGAGGTCTTGCTTAGTACAGCGTATCACCCATATACCGACGGTCAGTCAGAGCGCACTATTCAGATACTAGAGGATATGCTGTGGGCATGTGTGATGGACTTCTGAGGGTCATGGGAGGACCACTTACCATTAGCTGAGTTTGCCTACAACAACAGTTACCAAGCCAGTATTGGGATGGCACCATTTGAGGTGTTGTATGGTATGCCGTGCAGATCGCCCGTGTGTTGGGCACAGGTGGGAGACATGAGTCTACTTGGTCCGGAGCTTGTCCAGGAGACGACCGAGAAGGTCGCACTGATTCGGGATCGGTTAAGGGCCGCGCAGAGTTGACATAAGAGCTATGCAGATAGACGACGCCGGCCTCTTGAGTTTACGGTTGGCGATCATGTGTTTCTGAGGGTGAGCCTGAAGAAGGGCCTATTGTGGTTCAACCGCGGCGGAGGCAAGTTGGCCCCGCGGTTTATCGGACCTTTTGAGGTTCTGGGCAGAGTTGGAGTCGTTTCTTACCGCATTGCATTGCCACCGCATCTTGGGAACGTTCATAATGTCTTCCACGTGTCCCAGCTGCGGAAGTACACTGCGGACCCCTCCCACGTGATTGAGTGGACGCACCACGGAGCAGAGTCGACCTGGGAGCGCGAGGATAAAGTTCGTGTGAAGTACCCCAGCATGTTCGACCCTTGAGGTACGCCCGTTTTAATTTCGAGGACGAAATTCTTTTAGGGGGTAGATTGTAAGAACCGCCCAAGTCGATCCCGGTCGAACCGGAGGTTTTTGGCGAAAGTTGACTTTTTACTGGAAAAGTCAACTGATGACTACGGGAGTCATTCAGGACCTTTCTGTGGCACAAAAAGCTTAGCCGTCGCTACGGTTAGCTTAATTGGGCCGTTTTCTTTCAAATGACTGTAACTGTGAAAAAGTCAAATGTTGGTCAATTTCGGGTCAAACTTTGCTAATTTAAGGATTAAAATAAATTAAACCTTTTGTGCTGGATTATATTAGGATGAGAGGTGGTCCCCACATGGACGAGTTTCCATAGTGGCTTGGGTGAGAAGAAACAAGGTGGAAAGGACCCATTTAACCCCCTATATGTGGCCTTGAAGAGATATGAGCAAGAGGGAAATTTGGGACTTTCACAAATAGGTTAAAGGCACAAAAAAAGAGAGCAATTCAGCTCATTTGAGCATTGTTGGCCGAAAATTAGAGAAAGAAAAAGGGAGAGAAAAAGCTTGGAAGCTTGAGGAGGAAGAAAGGAGGAAAATGCTTGATTTTTGGATAGTTTTCTACTCAAAGTTCATCAAAAACACTAGATTCTTCATCTCCTTTCCATTTCCAAGGTAAACATCTAATCCTTTTTCGTTTTTGTTGATTTTGGTTCATGGGTTTTGAGGAGAAATGATGAACTTGTTTGGGTGTTTGAAGTTTTGATGTTGGATGTGATTTTTTTGGAGAGAAAAGGGTGTTAGATGATGGATTTAAATTGGATTGTTGTGTTTTTGATGAAGACCCATCATGGGTTTTGAAGTAGAGACGTATTAGGGGCTGTTTTGGAGGTTTGGAAGGTCAAAAATGGAGGTTTTGAGGGTTAGTTTTCAGGAAATCGAAGCTGGAGGAAGAAGAAGAAGACGGAACAGTGTCAGATCCGTCACGGATCCGTGACAGGCACCGTGACGGAAGACATCACGATTCCGTGAGGGAGACCGTGACGGCGCCAGTCACGGCTCCGTGAGGAGAACCGTGACGGTTCAGACCACGAATCCGTGACCCGATCCGTTACAGAGCCCGTCAAGGCTCCGTGACCAGAACCATGACAGACCTGAGTTGGGCCTTTTGGGCCCCTTTAGTTGGATTTTGAGTAATTGTGACGGTTGGTTATAACCGAGTCCTTTTGGGGTTAATTGGGAACGTTTTCCTCTTTAAACCTTTGTGAATTACTCTTGATTCGAGTATTTATTTGTGATCCAAGGCTTTGGACCCGAGCTCGACGGAGGAGGAGACCCTTGGACATCGTGAAGTGACGAGGAGGAAGCTAGCCAGGTCGTCTGCAGCTAGGATTGGATTGCTTTTGAGGTAGGGAAAGTAGCGAATACCGGTTTAATTGCGGAAAGTTACTAGTATGCATATAGGTTGCAATTACATGATTAGAAGGAAAATTTCATTTTACCACCCTGGCAAACATTTAATTTCAGTTTGATACCCTGGCAAATTTTTTTATCAATTTCATACCCAAACCAAACTTTTAATTTCACTTTCATACCCAGCCGGGTAAAATGTCCAAAATACCTCTAACTATTACTCAAATTTTCATCTCATGCCATTGGCTCAGAATTTGAAAATAAGTGAAATGACAATAATACCCTTCATTGTTTAGGGTGTTAAACTGAAAATTTCACTAATTTTAAAATAAAATCAGTTTTTTTATAAATTCAATTTTTATTTTCAAAAAATCAGATTTTAATTTTAAAAATACATAAAAATCAGTTTTTTTTATAAAAATAATTTTTTTTATTAAAAACAGCTATATATACCAAATATCATTTTTATTTTCTGAAAAAATTAATTTTATTTATATTATATAAAAAAAATCTGGAGCTGTTCGTCGTCCACCTCCGGCGTCGTCTCCGGCCACCCCTTCCTCCGCCGCCGTCGTCCCCGGCCACCCCCACCTCCGCCGCCTCCTCCACCGTCTTCGACCTCCCACCGTCCTCACCGTCCTCGCAGAGCTGAAGCTCGCGATTTGGTTCAGATCTGAACCAAATCGCGAGCTGAAGCTCTGCGAGGACGGTGGGAGGTGGAAGAGGGAGGAGGAGGCGGAGGTGGGGGTGGCCGGAGACGACGCCGGAGTTGGCCGGACACGACGTGGGAGGTGGCCGGGGACGAAGATCGAACAGCTCCAGTTTTTTTTTTAATATAAATAAAATTAATTTTTTTTTAAATAAAAATTATTTTTGATATATAAAACTGTTTTTAATAAAAACATTAGTTTTATAAAAAAAAAACTGATTTTTATGTATTTTTAAAATTTAAAATCTGATTTTTTTAAAATAAAAATTGAATTTATAAATAAAAAAACTGATTTTATTTTGAAATTAGTGAAATTTTTAGTTTAACACCCTAAACAATGAAGGGTATTTTTGTCATTTCACTTCTTTTCAAATTTTGAGTCAATGGCATGAGATGAAAATTTGAGTAATAGTTAGGGGTATTTTGGTCACTTTACCCGGTTGGGTATGAAAGTGAAATTAAAAGTTTGGTTTGGGTATGAAACTGATAAAAATTTATGCCAGGGTATCAAACTGAAATTAAATGTTTGCCAGAGTGGTAAAATGAAATTTTCCATTATTAGAATTGCATGATTAGGATGTGAGGAACGAGTGAAATGAGGGATAGCTTACGAGCCATGTCGAGCCGTAAGTTTGAGATTGTCGTGCTGTAGAAATGCATGCGGGCCATGTCGAGCCCTTAGGTTGCGTGTTGATTGAAATGCCATGATCTTTGATTGAGAATCATGGTATGGTATACTCGGTGTAGTATTATGTTGCTATGTTTGGGCAAGTGTGCCATGCGTGATGTGAACCAATGGTTGTGATATGATCGGGTTAGTGATAGACCGATGTGATGTGTTCGGTAAGTTTGTGTGGTTGGTATGCCGTGGTTGAACTATGGCATTGTGATGCGTGAGACCTTCTTGATGCGTGTTCCAAGATGAGGTGATCCGGTATGATACCTACACCGAGGGAGTATGCCGGTGTAGGGTATCTAGACCGGGGATGGTGTGATCATTACCCCAATGATGTGTGGTCCGGGAAGACGTACGACCGAGGTATGTGCCGGCCCGGTATGTGTTGTGAGTGATGCCCCTAGGCTGTGTGCAGGGAAGACATCCGACCGATGTATGTGCCGGTCAGGGATGTGCCCTGAGGCTAAGGGCCGAGAAGATGTCGGTACCGATGTTGTGTGGTCCGATACGATATAATTGGAATGGGCTGTAATAGCCGGTGATGTTGGGAACTGTTGTACGGGTCTTGTGTTTGTTCTGTTGTGTGCTGTATTCTTGATGATTGGTTGTGTGCGATGATTAAGTGTGGTTATGGTCTTGTGAGAGTGATTAGTGATTGGTAATTGGGACGGTTGGTTATAACTGAGTCCTTTTGGGGTTAATTGGGAACGTTTTCCTCTTTAAACCTTTGTGAATTACTCTTGATTCGAGTATTTATTCGTGATCCAAGGCTTTTGACCCGAGCTCGACGGAGGAGGAGACCCTTGGACATCGTGAAATGACGAGGAGGAAGCTAGCCAGGTCGTCCGCATCTAGGATTGGATTGCTTTTGAGGTAGGGAAAGTAGTGAATACCGGTTTAATTGCGGAAAGTTACTAGTATGCATATAGGTTGCAATTACATGATTTAATTATTAGAATTGCATGATTAGGATGTGAGGAACGAGTGAAATGAGGGATAGCTTACGAGCCATGTCGAGTAGTAAGTTTGGGATTGCCGTGATGTGAAATGCATGCGGGCTATGTCGAGCACCTAGGTTGCGTGTTGATTGAAATGCCATGATCTTTGATTGAGATGCATGATGTGTGACTTAGCCGTTGTTAGATTGTGAATCATGTTATGGTATACTCGGTGTAGTATGTTGTTGCTATGTTTGGGCAAGTGTGTCATGCGTGATGTGATGTGAACCAATGGTTGTGATATGATCGGGTGAGTGATAGACCGATGTGATGTGTTCGGTAAGTTTGTGTGGTTGGTATGCCGTGGTTGAACTATGGCATTGTGATGTGTGAGACCTTCTTGATGCGTGTTCCAAGATGAGGTGATCCGGTATGATACCTACACCGAGGGAGTATGCCGGTGTAAGGTATCTAGACCGGGGATGGTGTGATCATTACCCCGATGTTGTGTGGTCCGGGAAGACGTACGACCGAGGTATGTGCCGGTCCGGTACTTGTTGTAGTGATGCCCCTAGGCTGTGTGCAGGGAAGACATCCGACCGATGTATGTGCCGGTCAGGGATGTGCCCTAAGGCTAAGTGCTGAGAAGATGTCGGTACCGATGTTGTGTGGTCCGGTACGATATAATTGGAACGTGCTGTAATAGCCGGTGATGTTGGGAACTGCTGTACGGGTCTTGTGTTTATTCTGTTGTGTGCTGTTTACTTGATGATTGGCTGTGTGCGATGATTAAGTGTGGTTATGGTCTTGTGAGAGTGATTAGTGATTTGTAATTTTCCGTGGACGTTGTTAGTTGTTATGCCTTGCTAGTATCCCTAATTGGACGGTTACTCGTGGTGGTGAGCAGATTTTCATGACCTTAACTACTTTTCCTACTGAGCGAAAACTCACTCCTTTTACCTTGTTGTTTTACAGGTCTTGAGTAGGATTTGTGCTAGTGTGATTCTCGGTGCTTGGTATCTAGCGAGGGTCTTGTCTAGTGGTCTAGCGACGTACTATTTATTTACCGTTAAACTTATTTATTTTGTGGTTTTACTGAGCTGTTGACTCATGAGGTTACTTGGAACTTTTAAACTGTTATTTGAGACTCGTTTTGATATTAAAATTGTTCTATTATTTATTATTTGAAACTCACGTCTCGAGTCCGGTCAAAACCGGATTTGAGGCGTGACATGGTGTACATGTGAGTGTAAGATGGGTGCAAACCCAATTACAAATGCTCATTACCTGAACAAGAAAGATTAAAGTTCATCATAAATCCATATTATTTGTAAGACCCGCCCCCGGTCGATCCCGGTAGAACCAGTGAATCCTAACTAAGTTTGACTTTCGACCAGAAAAGTCAACCAATGACTCGTAAAGTCATTCGGGACCTTTTTGGGGCCCAAAAAGCTTAGCCAATATCACGGTTAGCTTAGTTGGGCCGTTTCCTTCAGTTTGACTGTAATATTGTTAAAGTCAACCGTCGGTCAAACTTGGGCTTATTATCGGTTGTTTTTCGATAAAATCATGGAAAGCTGGAAATTTATTAAGTAGGAGTGACCACACATGACACTTGTCATGCTTGGCTTGGAGTATGAAAATGGGGATTCCAATGACCCTCATACCCTCCCAACTTGCCGTTAAAGGGATAAGACCTTAATGGCTTTTGAGTAAATTGACATTTTAGGTCATTTAAAGGAAAGGGAGCAACAATTCAGCTCATTCATTGTTGGTGCAGCCGAAAATCACTAGGAGAGGGGAGGAGGAGAGCTCATTTCTTGAGGAAGAAGATAGAGAAGAAAGCTTGGATTTTTGGAGCTTGTTCTTGATCCTTTTGCCTCCATTTTCACTTCATCTTCTCCATCTCAACTACCTAGAGGTAAAGATACTCTCAACTCTCCATTTCTTCCACTTCCAATCTTTGGGTTTTGTGGGTCTTGGCTTAAAAGTTGAAGAACTTGCTTATTTGTTTGTTGCTTGGAGAAGAAGTAGTGAAGTAGGATGTTGGATTGTGTTTTTGATTGAAGTTTGATGAACCCATTGAGGGTGTGGCTGTTGGGTATCTTTGGTTGAACATTTTGGAGCTAAGAGAGCTTAGAAATGGAGTTTGTGTTGAGATTTTCGTGAAATTCGAGTTGGGGAAGAAAGGGGAAGGAGCTGGTCAAGTCTGATACGGAACCTGACCCGGACCGGGCCAGGTGCCGGCACGGTATGCCGCACGGAACGGGCCTGGTACCGGTATGGCACACGGCACGGAACGGACGGGAGTCCGGCACGGTACCTGACACGGTCCGTGTCGCTCTCCGGGCCGGTCTGTGACGCGTTCTGCGCTGGCTTCCGGGCCAACCTATGACATGGTCTGTGCCGTGTTCCGGCACGGCTAGCCACACGGTCCGTATGGCATTCAGGATCAAACCCCCAGAGCCCAAAACCCTTCCTTTTAGCTCAACTTGATTCCCACATCACCTCTTCAAACCTTGGTCCATTTCTGAGCATTGTTGTGTATTTTGAGGAGAAGAACACTTTGTTGGGGGAACTAATTTGGTAGTCTTTTGTGGTCCAAGACCGTGGAACCAAGCTAGGAAAGAAGGGAGAACGTGGACGCGAATTGAGGAACGAAGACCTTGAAGACCGTAGACCTTGCCGGTACCCGTGTGAAGAACGGTGTGGTGACTATCGTTTGTGACATCAGAGTGTTGAGAGGAAGACCTTGAGGTAGGGAAAGTCTTGACTTCTCGTTTAAATGCTTAATATGCATGTTAGGCTAATAAAAACGGAAAGGTCCTATAAATGCCTATAGGATGCGAATAACTAGAATAATTGTCCTTCAATTACTAATAACCGGAAGTGTCTAGTGGTGAATGATTAGGATGCCAATCACTAGTGTAACTCGCTTTTAATACTTGGGAATTGTTTTACTGGTAGAGCGGCCTTGGCAAAGCCCTCAGATTAGTTGCGTGTTTGGATCACATGCTTGGTTGTTTGGTTGCTTAGTGGATATGCTAAAGAGTCTAATGGAACTAGTTGAATTGCATATTTGAATGCTCGTTTGAAGGTTTTCATGTTTGGTTGATTGAACTCGTATTTGACTGTTGGTTGTATTTGAATGGTTGCTTGTTTTCCTTAAATAGTTGTTTGGAGCATCGAGTATGACTGGTTGTACCGAGCGGTGCAATCAGGTGATCGATGCCCCGGTGGGTCGGAACTGGTAAGTGAACGGTAAGTTGTGATTGTGTTATTCGTGTGTTGTGTATTGTGGTGAAACGGTGATGCGTGAGCTATGTGTGATAGTGAAATGGTGTTTGTTGGGAATGGATTACTTCGGGTTTCGGTTTGAGTGAGTGCTCAATTATTATTTGACTATTATTGAATTGCCCAAGTGTATGCTTCCTATGGGAGTAATACCTTGGTTCCCGAGGACATAAAATCATTTGGAGACGTTTATGAGAATCCCGACGATATGCGCCCTGAAGGGTTGTTTCCGGTAGCCTCAATGATATGCGTCTCCTCTGGATTAGAGGGAAAATCCGAGAGGACACATTATATGTGGATCGGAGGGTGGTGACTCCATGTGCCACGGCATTGATCGGTTTACCTATTGTCTGTGATTGTTAAGATTTGTCTTGTTGACTTTGCTGGTGAAATTATTGAGTTTAAAGTCCACCATGTTATGTATTTTCCCTACTGAGCACAAGCTCACCCCTATGAGTTTATTGTTGTGATTACAGGCTTGTTTGAGGAGTAGAGGCTCGGGAGCTTCTTGGTGTGGGTGTCCTGTAGAGACTTCGTTTTCATTTCATTTCAGTTTTGAACAAACCTTGTTAGGGGATTATTATTACACCCCTGGAGGGTTATTTATGTTTTAAATTGAGTTATGTGGATTTGAGTTTTTTATATTGGAGAGTTTCAAGAAGTTACTGTTGAGTTATTGCCTTTCTAACCGTTTTATCCTAGTCATGCCTCGAGTCCGGGCAAGAACCGGATTTGGGGCGTGACAATTTGGTATCAGAGCCTAGTTTCATTTGAAACAGGTGTCTTGTGAACTGATTTTCAAACCTCGGACCGAAGTCAATTAGGTGGGTAGAGTTAGGGAATATGAGTCGTGATACTTAGTGACGTGATTTGGAAACATTGACGCGGAGAGTTGGAACGACATGAGTCATGATGTGCCTTAATGTTTGTCCTAAATGAAATCTCTACACTACAATGTTTGCCTTACTTGATTGGTATCCTCTCCCTAGTGATCAGTGAAGCCGAATGGTTGAGATCGGGATTGGATTAACGGGCGATGATCGACCCGCTAAGCATTCATTGTAGAGTGAGCCAACGGTTGGTGGTGTTGCCATTTTGGTGGATCATTTCGAAAATTTTCAAGTTGTAGTTTGGTCTTGTTCAAGTGTTGACTTGTGGTTGACCGCTTTTCTGGAGCATGAGTACTCCATGTGTGCTTGTATTGAGTGCTTTGGGTGGGGCGCGAGAACCCCGTATCCCGTTGTATGAGAACTATGAGTGGGGTCGTCGAACCCGTGTCTTTACCTTTGGTATTTTGGGAGGCCATGTGTGTCGTGGGGTTGTTGAGCCCGTGAGTTACTGTTGTTGAGTCTTGGGTGGCCATGAGAGCCCGTGTTATTATTTGTGTTTGGGTGGCCATGAGAGCCCGTGTACTAAGGTTGGTGTCTTTGGCTGGCCTGACCGAGTTAGAGTCTCGGGGGAGGTTGCGAGCATCATTTGGCTGGCTTACGAGTTAGAGTCTCGGTAAGTTGCAAGCGTGTATTATTGTTGAGATTTGGGGCACGAGAACCCCGTGTGCCCGTGTGTGGCGAGATTTGGGGCACGAGAACCCCGTGTGCCCGTGTGTGGCGAATTTTGGGCACGAGTACCCCGTAGTATTTAAGAGCACGAGAACTCCGTTTATTGATTGCGTTGTATACTTTGGGGAGCACGAGAACTCCGGTTACTGACTTTGTCTTGTAACTTGAAGAGCATGAGCAGTCTTTGTATTGACCGTGTGGTGTTTTTGGCCGAGCATGAGAACTCGGCGTACTTCTGTTTTGTGAAATTGTGTTGGTGAGTGTCTCGCTTAAGCGGAGGGTTAAGGGAAATTACGAATGGGTCATGCCGAATTCTCGGTAGAATTGTAATAATTGTACTATCACGGGTTGGCTCTGGGGCGCCACTGTAGTCGAGCGTGATGGTTCGATGTCAAGTTGTTACAATGAGGTTCGGGGACGCCTGAATTGGGTTGTAACAACATGAGATCGACATGAAAAGGTTTGGGTAGAAGTTAAGAAGTGGGAATCCACGGAAGGGAAGGGAATGTTAAGAGTAATTATCGAATGAAATTGTGTTAAGTGATAAACCATTCTTGTGGAAGGATACCCAAGCAAGGGGTATGCCTTTTGATTTGTGCTTGTGTGGTGTGCTTGAGTTGGAACCCTCCTGTGGGAGTTGGTGGTTGATTGCTTAAATCGCTGGTTGTTGTTGTGAGACGCATAGAGATGCGAACTTGTGTACTATTATATATGAGTATATATATATATCTACTAGTGCGAGGGGCGTAAACTGTGGGTGACTTGTGTGACGCATGTGAACGTCCTTGTAACGTGTGAGAACCGTTGTTGAACTAAGTATTGAACATGTGCGTTATCCGTGCAGGCGGATAGGCGACATGGCTCGTACGTATGCTTCGAGGGGTACCCGGAGCCGCCCAGTTGGGGGTCCGAGTCAGACACCTGCCGCTGAGCAGGAGGGGGCAGCTGACGCCCAGGATGCTACTTCCACAGAGCATCGGAGCTTTGAGGGTGGACCACCAGGGTCGCCACCCAAGGCATCTCTAGTCGCAGAGCCGACTCAGGCGACCCCTCTCGAGGAGGTGGTTCGCGCTGTGCTAGCAGCCCTGAGTGCGCAGCAAGGGACTACAGCACCAGCACCAGAGCCCGTGCCCGTTGCTTCAGCAGATTTTGGTGAGAGACCAGGCCAGCTTGATAGCCTCACGGCCCAGTCACTCAGGGAGTTTTGGAGGCTCGGTACGCCGACCTACTCCGGGGGAGCGGACCCCGAGGCAGCTTCGGGCTGGTTGGAGCGGGTTACCCGCAACCTCGATACCTCTGGGGTATCAGAGGGGTGCTTGAGAGTTTCGTTCGCCACTTTTCAGCTTGAGGGAGAGGCCTACTACTGGTGGCAGTCAGTGCAGGACAGGGTCGGCAGTGATTTTCAGTTGTTCAGAAGTCTGTTCTTGGAACAGTACTTCCCTCGCTCCATTCGGGATGACAGGCGCCAACAGTTTCTGGATCTACGTCAGAGAGGATTGAGCGTTTCTGAGTATGCAGTGAGGTTTACTTCTTTGTCCCGCTTCGCGCCGGAGTTGGTTCGGACTACGGACGACCGTTGCAGGAGATTCGAGAACGGGCTCATACCGTCGATAGCCGACCGAGTCATCGCCTTCAGGACCGCAGAGTACTCCACGCTTTTGGATCAGGCCTTAGCCATGGAGAGACACTTCAGAGAGACTATCAGGGTGCGAGAGACTAGGCCTAGGTCGGGTGGTTTCGTTCAGTCGTCTGATCGTCGAGACCGACGTAGACAGAGAGTTGCAGGATCCTTTCAGCCTCAGTTTCAACAGGACGGCATACGCCGAGCAGGGACAGTAGCGTCAGTTGGACCCGCCCCGGTGGCACAGTTGTGTCCTCGGTGTGGACATCAGGGTCACCTGGCGCGAGACTGCCCGAGGGGCAGTGGGCCTGTAGAGCGCCATGATGATCGTCCCCAGGGGACCAGAGACAGACCGCAGAGTGAGCCGAGGGGGTGTTATCAGTGTGGCAGCCCCGACCACTTCGTGCATGCATGTCCTGAGCTGGTACAACAGGGGGGACAGAGGGGATGCTACCAGTGTGGTCGATCTGATCATTTCATTCGGACGTGCCCTGAGCTAGCTGGTAGAGCGCCTGCACCGAGGACCCAGGAGACTCAGACTCGCCATGCACCACCTGGAAGACCACGTCAGGCACAGCAGCAGAGAGCTCCGCGTCAGGCGGCGGGAGCAGCAGGTCAGAGACACCAGCCGAGAGCTGGGCAGCAAGTAGCAGTTCCCCTGCCACCGAGAGGAGGACCCCCGGCACAGCAAGGCCGAGTCTTCGCAGTTACTGATTCCAGAGTTGAGAGGCCGTACGCCGGCCATGAGGCCACTCAAGGTACGTGTTTACTTTATAATGCGTGGGCTTCTTTTTTGTTTGATACGGGAGCTTCCCATTCGTTCATCTCTTCGTCTATTGCTTTTTCCTTGGGTTTGCGGGTGGAGACTTTGAGTCAACCCCTTTGTTTGGAGACCCCGGCTACGGGTGAGGTGGTGTTGAGCACCGTTTGTAGAGACTGTGCGATTAGGGTGGCAGATTTCCCCTTTCTTGGTGACTTACTCGCTCTTGATATGAACGCCTTTGACGTAATTCTGGGTATGGACTGGCTCGCGAGGTATCGAGCGACGATCGATTGCTATCGATGTCAGGTGATAGTGAGGTCAGGTGACAGGGTGATCACGTGTGTTTTGGGTAACAAGAGCGGAGTTCTCCTATCCGCCTTGACTACGGGATCTGAGGCAGAGATCGTGCAGAGTAGCAGAGAGCTACCGAGGGTAGTGCGTGAGTTCCCGGAGGTCTTCCCAGAGGAGCTATCAGGCTTGCCGCCAGCGCGCAAGGTGGAGTTCAGGATCGATCTGATCTTGGGTACGGCGCCGATCTCGATGACGCCGTATCGGTTTGCGCCAGCCGAGTTGGTTGAGCTAAAGCGACAACTCGAGGAACTTCAGAAGAAGGGTTTCATTCGCCCGAGCGTATCTCCATGGGGAGCACCCGCCCTCTTCGTGAAGAAGAAGGGTGGAGCCTTGAGGATGTGCATCGATTACCGGAAGTTGAACCGGGTGACCGTGAAGAACCGCTATCCGATGCCGAGGATTGATGATTTATTTGATCAGCTGAGGGGAGCAAAGTACTTCTCGAAGATCGATCTTCGATCGGGGTACTACCAACTGAGGGTCCGAGACGAGGACGTAGAGAAGACAGCGTTCCGAACCCGTTATGGACACTTTGAGTTTCTGGTGATGCCGTTCGGTTTGACGAACGCACCGGTCGCCTTTATGGACTTAATGAATGGCATCTTCAGACCTTACCTGGACTAGTTTGTAGTAGTCTTTGTCGATGACATCTTGATCTACTCGCCCAGTGAGGGGGCGCATGAGGAACATTTGAGGACCGTTTTGACACTCTTACGCACTCACCAGTTGTACGGCAATCTGGAGAAGTGCGAATTTTGGCTCACCGAGGTGAAGTTTCTCGGGCATGTGGTATCTCGAGAGGGCATCTTGGTCGACCCGGCAAAGGTCGATGCAGTGTCGAAGTGGGCCAGACCCAGCAGTGTTTTTGAGATTCGGAGCTTTCTAGGGTTGGCAGGTTATTACCGACGCTTTGTTCGGGATTTCTCGCGTCTAGCAGCACCTATGACAGCTTTGACCCGCAAGGGGGCGGAGTACCTTTGGACGGATGAGTGTTAGCACTCTTTCCGCGAGCTAAAGGCTCGATTGACTACCGCTCCAGTGTTAATTGTTCCAGAGCGGGGAGTAGGCTATGACGTGTATTGTGACGCCTCAGGCGAAGGGCTAGGTTGTGTTTTGATGCAGAGTGGAAAGGTGGTTGCTTACGGCTCGAGACAGTTGAAGGTGCATGAGCGCAACTACCCGACCCATGATCTCGAGCTAGCAGCGGTGGTATTTGCGCTGAAGAGCTGGAGACATTATCAGTACGGTGAGCAGTTCAGGGTGTTTTCAGATCACAAGAGCCTCAAGTATATATTCTCGCAGCGCGATCTGAACATGCGCCAAAGGCGATGGATGAAGTTACTTGAGGAGTATGTCGTCGCCGATGCTTTGAGCAGGAAGTCGAGTCATTGTGTTGCCAGTATGCGGTCCGAGAGTGGGACATGCTGGAGCAGTTGAGATTATTCAGACTGGAGTTGGAGGAGGTTACAGATGGTATGACGTTGTGTGCCTTGATGGCTCAGCCCACGTTATTTGCTCGAGTGCTAGAGGCACAGACCGAGGATGACGAGACATCAGGGATTCGTGAGAGATTGATCGACGGTGTCAAGCTCGAGGGTTGGGAGATGGGTATCGATCAGGGTCTCCGTTTTAGAGGACGATTATTTGTGCCCAGCGGTTGCAGAGACACCGTATTGCGAGAGTGACATCACTCCCGTCTGGTTGTGCACCCCGGTGGCAACAAGATGTATAGAGACATGCGACGACAGTTCTGGTGGAGTGGGATGCGTAGGGCAGTTGCAGACTTTGTTTCCCGATGCCTCACCTGCCAACAGGTGAAGGCCGAGCATCAGCGTCCCGCGGGCTTGCTACAGCCTTTACCGATCCCCGAGTGGAAGTGGGAGCATGTGACTATGGATTTTGTGTGTGGGTTACCAAGGTCGTCAAAGGGTCACGATGCCGTTTGGGTGGTGGTTGATCGACTGACCAAGTCGGCACACTTTCTGGCTCTGAGGATGACTGATACCGTGGACATGTTGGGTCGGTTGTATGTCAGGGGGATTGTTCGCCTACATGGAGTACCAGCGTCAGTGGTATCTGATAGGGACCCTCGATTCACATCCAGGTTCTGGAAGAGCCCACAGAAGGCTTTGGGCACTGAGGTGCTGTTGAGTACAGCTTACCATCCTGAGACAGATGGACAGTCAGAGCGCACCATTCAGATTCTAGAGGATATGCTTCGAGCGTGTGTGCTTGACTTTCAGGGATCATGGGAGGATCATTTGCCTTTGGCAGAGTTTTCTTACAACAACAGTTACCATTCCAGCATTGGTATGGCACCATTCGAGGATTTGTATGGCAGGCCGTGTAGATCGCCGGTATGTTGGGCTGAGGTTGGGGACCGGAGCTTACTTGGACCAGACATGGTCAAAGAGACGACCGAGAAGGTCGCTTTGATTAGAGAGCGGTTGAAGACCGCACAGAGCCGGCAGAAGAGCTATGCAGATAGACGTCGCAGACCACTTGAGTTCGCGGTAGGGGAGCACGTGTTTCTGAGGGTAAGCCCAAAGAAGGGTCTAGTGCAGTTTAACCGCAACGGAGGCAAGCTGGCACCGCGTTTCATTGGACCATTTGAGGTCTTAGAGAGGATTGGAGCTGTAGCTTATCGGTTAGCCTTGCCACCGCAACTTGGGAACGTGCATAACGTTTTTCACGTGTCCCAACTGCGGAAGTACATGGCAGATCCCTCGCACGTCATTGAATGGTCAGACATCGAGGTAGCTGATGATGTCACTTATGATGAGCAGCCTGTCGAGATCTTGGGTGCAAAGGAGAAGGTCTTGAGGAACAAGATGATTCCGTTGGTCTTAGTGCAGTGGGGTAACCAAGGAGCTGGGTCCATGTGGGAGCGCGAGGATGAGATCCGCGCGAAGTATCCCCACCTGTTCAACCGCTAAGGTACACCGTTGTCTTTAAATTTCGAGGACGAAATTCTTTTAAGGGGGTAGATTGTAAGACCCGCCCCCGGTCGATCCCGGTAGAACCGGTGAATCCTAACTAAGTTTGACTTTCGACCGGAAAAGTCAACCGATGACTCGGAAAGTCATTCGGGACCTTTTCGTGGCCCAAAAAGCTTAGCCAATATCACGGTTAGCTTAGTTGGGCCGTTTCCTTCAGTTTGACTGTAATATTGTTAAAGTCAACCGTCGGTCAAACTTGGGCTTATTATCGGTTGTTTTTCGATAAAATCATGGAAAGCTGGAAATTTATTAAGTAGGAGTGACCACACATGACACTTGTCATGCTTGGCTTGGAGTATGAAAATGGGGATTCCAATGACCCTCATACCCTCCCAACTTGCCGTTAAAGGGATAAGACCTTAATGGCTTTTGAGTAAATTGACATTTTAGGTCATTTAAAGGAAAGGGAGCAACAATTCAGCTCATTCATTGTTGGTGCAGCCGAAAATCACTAGGAGAGGGGAGGAGGAGAGCTCATTTCTTGAGGAAGAAGATAGAGAAGAAAGCTTGGATTTTTGGAGCTTGTTCTTGATCCTTTTGCCTCCATTTTCACTTCATCTTCTCCATCTCAACTACCTAGAGGTAAAGATACTCTCAACTCTCCATTTCTTCCACTTCCAATCTTTGGGTTTTGTGGGTCTTGGCTTAAAAGTTGAAGAACTTGCTTATTTGTTTGTTGCTTGGAGAAGAAGTAGTGAAGTAGGATGTTGGATTGTGTTTTTGATTGAAGTTTGATGAACCCATTGAGGGTGTGGCTGTTGGGTATCTTTGGTTGAACATTTTGGAGCTAAGAGAGCTTAGAAATGGAGTTTGTGTTGAGATTTTCGTGAAATTCGAGTTGGGGAAGAAAGGGGAAGGAGCTGGTCAAGTCTGATACGGAACCTGACCCGGACCGGGCCAGGTGCCGGCACAGTATGCCACACGGAACGGGCCTGGTACCGGCATGGCACACGGCACGGAACGGACGGGAGTCCGGCACGGTACCTGACACGGTCCGTGTCGCTCTCTGGGCCGGTCTGTGACGCGTTCTGCGCTGGCTTCCGGGCCGACCTGTGACATGGTCCGTGCCGTGTTCCGGCACGGCTAGCCACACAGTCCGTATGGCATTCCGGATCAGACCCCCAGAGCCCAAAACCCTTCCTTTTAGCTCAACTTTATTCCCACATCACCTCTTCAAACCTTGGTCCATTTCTGAGCATTGTTGTGTATTTTGAGGAGAAGAACACTTTGTTGGGGGAACTAATTTGGTAGTCTTTTGTGGTCCAAGACCGTGGAACCAAGCTAGGAAAGAAGGGAGAACGTGGACGCGAGTTGAGGAACGAAGACCTTGAAGACCGTAGACCTTGCCGGTACCCGTGTGAAGAACGGTGTGGTGACTATCGTTTGTGACATCAGAGTGTTGAGAGGAAGACCTTGAGGTAGGGAAAGTCTTGAGTTCTCGTTTAAATGCTTAGTATGCATGTTAGGCTAATAAAAACGGAAAGGTCCTAGAAATGCCTATAGGATGCGAATAACTAGAATAATTGTCCTTCAATTACTAATAACCGGAAGTGTCTAGTGGTGAGTGATTAGGATGCCAATCACTAGTGTAACTCGCTTTTAATACTTGGGAATTGTTTTACTGGTAGAGCGGCCTTTGCAAAGCCCTCGGATTAGTTGCGTGTTAGGATCACATGCTTGGTTGTTTTGTTGCTTAGTGGATAGGCTAAATAGTCTAATGGAACTAGTTGAATTGCATATTTGAATGCTCGTTTGAAGGTTTTCATGTTTGGTTGATTGAACTCGTATTTGACTGTTGGTTGTATTTGAATGGTTTCTTGTTTTCCTTAAATGGTTGTTTGGAGCATCGAGTATGACTGGTTGTACCGAGCGGTGCAATCAGGTGATCGATGCCCCGGTGGGTCAGAACTGGTAAGTGAACGGTAAGTTGTGATTGTGTTATTCGTGTGCTGTGTATTGTGGTGAAACGGTGATGCGTGAGCTATGTGTGATAGTGAAATGGTGTTTGTTGGGAATGGATTACTTCGGGTTTCGGTTTGAGTGAGTGCTCAATTATTATTTGACTATTATTGAATTGCCCAAGTGTATGCTTCCTATGGGAGTAATACCTTGGTTCCCGAGGACATAAAATCATTTGGAGACGTTTATGAGAATCCCGACGATATGCGCCCTGAAGGGTTGTTTCCGGTAGCCTCAATGATATGCGTCTCCTCTGGATTAGAGGGAAAATCCGAGAGGACACATTATATGTGGATCGGAGGGTGGGACTCCATGTGCCACAGCATTGATCGGTTTACCTATTGTCTGTGATTGTTAAGATTTGTCTTGTTGACTTTGCTGGTGAAATTATTGAGTTTAAAGTCCACCATGTTATGTATTTTCCCTACTGAGCACAAGCTCACCCCTATGAGTTTATTGTTGTGATTACAGGCTTGTTTGAGGAGTAGAGGCTCGGGAGCTTCTTGGTGTGGGTGTCCTGTAGAGACTTCGTTTTCATTTCATTTCAGTTTTGAACAAACCTTGTTGGAGGATTATTATTACACCCCTGGAGGGTTATTTATGTTTTAAATTGAGTTATGTGGATTTGAGTTTTATATTGGAGATTTTCAGGAAGTTACTGTTGAGTTATTGCCTTTCTAACCGTTTTATCCTAGTCATGCCTCGAGTCCGGACAAGAACCGGATTTGGGGCGTGACATTATTCCCCTCTTCTACTGATATGGAATGAAACACCAAGGGAAACAAGTGTTCTCGTTGTTTTTTCTCCAAAGATTGAGGTCAATTGGTTCAATCAGTAGGGTAAGTAAGATTTCTAAGGTCAAAGAATTGGTTATGATGAGTTCTTTCAACCATTTCAAACAGAAAAGGGCTATTCTCAACAAATTAACATGATGTTTTATTGAAATGTACTATAATGAATCTGAGAGAGTAGAGAGGGTCTAAGAGACTAGTCGGCCTAACTCTCCTCTTTAATGGGAGTTTTTCCAATCTCCGGCTCCATCAAGTGTGTCCTCTTCATGGTGAGTGCCAATGCCATATGGCTAGGTTTGGGGAAAGCCATAAGCACCCGTCGAGGACTAGGTTTTGGGCACCAGTTTCCCGATGAACGTCAGGTACGAGCCTTGTCTTCTCCCTTCATCGTTTCCTTCTACGTGACGATTACCATATGGCTTTGGGATCTAGGGGTGGGATAGTAAGATGGTGCAATGTTCCACGACACCCCAGGTCTAGTTACCCCGAGAATTCAAGACGAAATGCCAATAGATCCTTTTTGTGTAAAGCATCTTAGGATCCAGAAAATATGATCTATTATGATACGTTCGAACAATCACCTATGCAGCTCTTCTAAGGATCCTTAGACAACTTCGATCATGGATTGATTTAATGTTTTCTATGTTTTGTTTCAGTTTCATCTCTTTGTACGCTCTAGGTTGTCTAAGATGAAAATTATACTTTTTTATGGTCCCAAACAACCGAGAGCCTTACAGGGGTCTCGAACATATGCTCGAACCCATGATCTTTGAACCTATCCTGTAACTATTGATCGACATTATTAATAAAACACTTGTCTTCATGTTTCAAAAAAAATGTACTATAATTCATTAACTCAAATGTAGTACAAACAAAAACAGGGCATACTACAACATTATCATGAAAATACATATTATTAAGATAAAAATATATGAATGATATAATTTAATTGATGTTATAATTTGATAAGTAATCATGGGCTATTATTAGTTTAAATTATATAAAAATATTTATACCATGTAATATGGTATAAATAATTTATGGAAAATTACACATAACTTCCCTTAGAATTGACTTATTTTTAGATCACCCCCTTAACTATTTTTTTTACATTTAACCACCCTAACTTTATTTTTTTTTCACTTTGCTCATTTTCCATCCGTTTTTGGACGGAAAATAGCATGTGCACAACACATGCCATTATTTTTTTTTTCAAAATACCTATATTACCCTTGGCACATAGCGAACCCTAAATTTAATTCTCACCCTCTCATCTATCCTCTTCCTTTTTGCCTCTGTCGCACGATTAATAGACCCTCACCTCCATCTATCCCTCTCCTTTCACATGGTGTTGCTACAACTCACAACCAGCAAACAACTTCCATATATGGATCAAGCAATCAATGATGGAAGAGCAGAATAGCCATACATGGTGTTGCTGCAACTCACAACACAATTTTTCCCGGTGGCACGGACACGGAAAATACCCGGAGAAGACGAGTCGTCGCACGTGGAGCCATGGTTTCGAGAGTTCAACCGAGTGGATTGCGGCGGCAAAAGCGGCGCGACTATCCTTCTTCTTCGAAGCTCATCAAGATTGGGATAAACAACTCAAATCACAAATAGGTTTAATTAAGGATTATGGGTTGGGATTTGTTTGTAGGAATTAGGTTTTTTTACGGATTATTTGGATTTGTATTGTATTTGGGGGCTCAATCCAAGATGGGTCTCTTGAGTTTGACAGAATTTATGTTTTACTGAATTGATTATGGAATTGATTAAGAATTAAAAAATCAAGTGAAACTATTTCTGGAAAGTTCATTAACAGAGAATTGATTATGGAATGTGATGTGTGGAGAAGAATTTAATTTGCTTTTGGCTAACTATTTCTGAAATGGAAACTTCATACCTATGATTTCTACTCGAGGAATGAAAATGAAAATGAAAAGGAGTTGTAAGGCAATCCAAAAAGGAAATTTCGTTAAGTTTGTACCCAAATCTGTAGAATACAACAAAAAAAAGAATTAAAATCTGAAAAAACAAAGAATTGGGATTATAAAGAGGGAGATGGATCTTCATCGGAATGGGTATGAGATCAAAATTTAATTAGAATCATAGGAAATGAAAAATAATACTCAGATTTGAATCAATGGCAGACTTTTGAAAATTTGATGGATACCTAGGGGTATTTTAGACATTTGATGTCCATTAGATGGAAAGTTAACGACGTTGGACTAAACTGAAAAGTAAAAAAAGTTAAGGGGGTTAGATGTAAGAAAAAATAATTAAGGGGGGAATCTGAAAATAAGTCAATTCTAAGGGAGGTTATGTGTAATTTTCCCAATAATTTATCGGACATATGTATTACCGGTCATCTGGTAAGAGAAAAAATAATAATATGTAATTTGACTCCTCAATCAATACATATTAAAGTTCTTTTGAAACGTTGTTGTACAGAGATATTATTTTAAAAAATAAGAACACATAAAAGTGCATCTGGTATAATGAATCCAGTCCACGAAGGGACATGCCCGAAACGGGCTGTCCTAGCTAACCAATGGGCTATACCGTTCACTATCTTAGAAACATACTCGATTTTAACATACTCGAGGGATAATAAAATGGAATGGAATTTACCAATGACGCGTCCTACCGGTGAAAAAAAATGGTAGTACCTGAGATCAATCGCACCACATACTGAGCGTCACTCCGAATGAGAGCCTTGGTTCGTCCTAAGTCTGAATCTATTGGAGAGCTCAGAGAATAGTTGTGGATTCTGTTAATTCTAAGCCGAGAGCCCCCACAAGAGTGCCATTAACACCGTCCACGACATAAAACCTATCACCTTTATAAAGTAGGCCCCATTCCATCTAACTCGTATTTGGGAAAACAATTTCGTCAACATTAATTGAGATCCATGCTAGAGGTGGAGGCGACCAGCTTATTTCCCTCTGGGGTCGGGGTGTAGCACTAGTCCGGGACTTCCCTGAATGGCCTCTCTTCAACTATGTAGGTGGCTCTGAATCGTAGCATCCACTACCTCAGTTGATTGGGGAGTCTGGTCCCACACTACCCTATTTCTGGCCTTCCATATTTCAGAAATTGTCATAACTATCCGCCCCTTTAACAATATATCTGGAATGTTCAACCAGGATTCCAGTGTATGTTGCGAGAGGATGCGTACATCTAACTGTGTTTTGACCGAAACCTCCTGTGCAAAGCGGTAGTGGAGAAGCAAGTGGGATGTGGTTTCTCGATCCCTTTGACAGACCGGACACTCCTCTGGAATAGGAACATTTTTGGTTCGGGGGTTGGTGGCCACCTATAAGGTACCTTAGAGAACCCGTTATAAGAACACCTTTATCTGCAATTGGATGTCGAGGTCCCATAGACTATTCCATACCGAGACTCCTCCCGTCGGTGTTCAACGGCCATTGAGTCTAGCTAGTGCCCTGTATTATGGGTCCAGTATCATCGGTTCGCGCGTCCCCTATTGGGGGCTAGACCTGAATTATGTCCTCAATTATACTTGGTGGAAAGATATCCCCCAATTTAGTCATATCCCAAGCCCCTCCAGCTTGTACCGCTAGCTCAGCTACCAACATACTCAAATTGTCTATAGTATTAGCAAGTATATCCGATAGTTTCCCCAAAAGCCACGAGATCCCTTCGAAAAAAGTAGTACAACCATCCCCAATAGTCTTGACGCCCCTCCATAGGTAAATCCCCCACCCTAATATCAGTATGGGTATGTTGAAAGGCTTGAATCAACGCCACCAGGTATGAACAACCTCCTTTATTCTCCAATGGGTGTAAAATACCATTAAAATCACTCATAAGAATCCAGTATCAGGTGCGATGAGCATGTGCCAACCGGAGAAGAAGGTTCAAGTAAGATTCCTCCGATCCCGGACTAGATCCCCATAGACACCCATGAACCTAATGACCGGTTCATGTTACACCCATACATGCACGTCGATGCACGTCTGATCCTACTCTTCCACTACCACCCGACATCGTTATGACCAGAGCAGCATAATACCCCCTTTACGACCCACTACCAGTATCCTCGTATCTCGATGGAATCCGAGGTTCCGATGAAGAAAGACTAATCAAGACTGAGAGTGCCTGGATTCTACGTGATAAGTCTCGGTTAAAAATACAAGGTCCGATTTCAAACGGAGGATCAGATCCTTGGGTTGTTGACGATTTCTATCTAACCCTAATCCCCAACAATTCCAGGCCAAAACGAGGCCATGATCACGAAGTACAAATGTGGTCGCCATGAAAAAGAGGTACAACATAAACACACGGACCAAGCAGATAACAATGGAAAAAGACGAACCAAAAAAACAGTGTGTGAAACGTACCCGATCAAATCAATGGAGAGACAATGAAGCAAAAACAAAAAGCGACACCGTGCGTGAGGTGGAAGGGAGGATTGTTGTGGCTGGCGGTGCCCATGTGAAAGAAGCCCTTGCGGTGCACAAGTGAGAGAAGCCCTTACTGATACGATGATTGTGTGTTTGAAATTTTGAGTATTTTTTTAGCATATGGTAACACTTTATTGATAATAAAAACGAATTACAGCGCAATACCGAAAGGATACTAGGGAAACAATGAAAATAGTGAAATGAAAACTATAACAACTAAAGTGATATAGAAATAAAAGGGTGAGACATAAGTCCTTAACCCGTAGGTACCGGACGCTAACCTTATAACCAGAGGCCCAATTATTCAGAAGATCTAGTGGACTACTACTTTGAGCCGCATTTTTGTGAGTGGCACAAGGTTCATTTCCTGTCTCGATTTGAAAATGCCTGGGATATCTGATATAGGGCGTTTGATAGGATAACGGGCATCCATAGAGAACAAAAGGAAACGGGGGAACCAGAATGTCGGATTTACACCAACCTTGGTTAGGCGAGATATGTGTCCCCACACACACCTCGGAGGTGTCAGAGTCTCGATCCGGCGGATGGGGGGCCGAGTTTGCACTAGTAGCCGATATGAGAAGCTGCTGATTCTAGTTTCTCCGACTCCGAGCGGGGGTGTCAAGGTCCCGATCCAGCGGATGGGGATGGAGATTCGTTGCGTGGATTCCCCAATTGATTGAGTGCACCACAGTCCTAGCACCAAACTCTAGATCGGGCCATCGTTAATCTTAGGTGATCGTCGGTAGCCGAGAGGATGTGTGATCATACCCGATCCATACCAAAGAGGTAGGGAGCATGCATGTGGCGGAGGCAGCGCAGAAGACGGAAGCAATAGCTCTGATGGAAGAGGAGGCGAGGATGGTGGCGACTATGGCGACTGAGTAGGAGGTGGCGACGACTCTGGTGGCATCGGAGGAGGTGATTTTGTGGGCTTTGGTGACATATGAGGATTTGATGGTAGTGGTTGCTCTATTGGCAGAGGATGCAAGGATGACAACGATTATGCTGAAAAAGGAGGAGGCGGCTGTGGCGACGCTGGTAGTAGTGCTGGTGGCTGCTGCTGAGGCGGTGGCTCAGGAGTCCAAAGCGGAGGCGCTGGTGGTGGCATATGGATCGACGGGGGGGGGGGGGGTGGTTACGACGATATTTCCATAGGGAGTTAGGGACTTTTTGGTCGCAACGACTTAATAAAATCCATCAACTCGAGTAAGGGTGAATGTGGGGGTCTTGATGAGGAAAATCGTGTTAGTCAAAGAGAAAAAGTGAAGGTGAAGAAGCTACTGTGGAGAAGAAAAGAGTTGCAGAAAAGAAAAGAAAAAGCGATTGTAAAGAAAAAGAAGAAAAACCCCTAAAAGCTACCAAAAGCATTGTAACGCGAAATAAAAACACCGCATTCATGAATTTTTGAGTAATTGATAATATACAAATTCAAGTTAATGGACAATTAGTTAGCATTTTAAATTTTGTGATCCACTTATTAAGAGCATCCACAGTCGGAGGCGTTATGGTGATGACGAGGAGAAAACGGCGGCGGGGAGCTGGCAGGAAGGTGGATGGGAGCTGGCGGGGACGTCGCTGGCGAGGATCTTCTCGCTAACAGTTCACGCCGGCGCCAACGACTATATTATCCCCAAAAATCTAAATGTCCAATAGAAGAGCCTTGATCCTTATACATCATAACTACAACATTTATGTCTAAACCAACCATAACCCTAATAAAAACGTACCCCTAACCAACTAAAAATCACAAACTCTCTTCTCTCACTATTCAACCTTCTCACAAATTATTGTTCCGACCCGCATTCTTGTTTGTCCGCCAACATGGCCAACATACCCGACGATGTTTATTTGCATTCCATTTTAGAGGAGATACTCGAAGACTGTATGTCCACCGATGGGGGGTTGTTAGAAAACGCTTTGGTCGATTCTCCACCACAGAAGCGAAAATACATTGCACGTGACCGGGTAGCCGCAAACGAACGATTAACGAAGGACTACTTCAACACCAACCTTGTCACGCCCAAATTTCAGCGAACCGAACTCGGGACGCGAACATTTAAAAAGATACAATTCTTGAAACCTGTTTTCATTAAATCACTTTAAAAAGCCAGTTTAGTTCAACAAAATAATATTTACAACTCAAAATAAGTCCCAACAATTGGACAAAAACGAGGTACACGTCACTAGACTCAAAAACACCCAGAAACCCGCTTCAAGCTCTTCAAGCTTCAGAAGCTCACCTAGTCCAGCCTGCGAACGGTACCTGTAGGAAAAACAGCTAGGGGTGAGCGTTCGCTCACCACCACAGATAACAGACTCACTACGGCATACTTAGCAGACAAGGCCGGTGACACCAACAACGACTCAAATGACACACACACGACCAACACTTTTCTCAACCGACTGATACACTCGGACACGTGATGTAGACCCCACACAACAATTGACGACCTCCTCCAAAGACACGACTGACAACCATGCAATACCAAGATCACAAAGGATCGCACACCAAACAAGATCACAAAGGATCGCATACCAGCTGCTCAGTAACCATCTCTGTCTCTCGCCCTTTTCCGATCCCAGTCGGGCCAGGCGGTCGACCTGTCGCGCAACTTCTCCCGATCCCAGTCGGGAGGCTAACCCACAACCTCTCCGCTTCACCCGATCCCAGTCGAGTGGTTAGCCACACCCGCGCGTCCTTCCCCCGATCCCAATCGGGGAGCTAGCCCACAACCTCTCCGCTTCTCCCGATCCCAGTCGGGAGGCTAGCTACACCACACAACCTCCACCATGATCAAGTAACCAAACACAATCACAAACAAAGTTCAACAGACAGTAACGACACCAGTCTCAACTCCACAGGCACTCAAGGCCACCAAGACACCAATAACGAAACACGGGTTCAACAACCCTACGGGCTCTCATGGCCACCCAAGACACCAACGGTAAAGTACGGGCTCACAACCCCACGGGCACTCACGGCCACCCAAAACACCAAAATAACAACACGGCTCTCATGGCCACCCAAGACTCAACAATAATAACACGGGCTCTCAAGGCCACCCAAAACTCAACAATACTAACACGGGCTCTCAAGGCCACCCAAAACTCAACAATAATAACACGGGCTCTCAAGGCCACCCAAAACTCAACAATAATAACACGGGCTCTCAAGGCCACCCAAAACTCAACAATAATAATACACAACAACCTCCGTCATACTCAATGCCTCCAACAGTCCTAAGATCACTAGTTTCACAAACAACCTCCGGGCATGGTCATATGCCTCCAGTAATTCTAATATCGATAAGTTCTCTGTTCCTACGACATTACTAAGTGCCACATGCTTTCTCGTATTCGCTACAATCCCGTATCATGCTTTTCTAATATTCGGTAACCTAAAATAACCCACGACACCCCGGTGTCACATGCAATTCTACAGTTTACTTTCCCTAGTCAGGGCCGAGATCCGGCTACTTTTCCCTACCTCGTATATAACTCCAAAAGTGCTCCACTAAGTCTCGATGTGATCCCAGTCACTCGCCGAGCTTCCCTTTGCCTCGGTCCGTAGCACGATCTAAAAAGAACACAATTTTTAATGCACTTTAAACTCGCAGGAAATAAACCGAAATTCAATAAACTTAACGCCCAAACGTAACCCCGACAATGTCGATCACTCCCAAACTTCCCAATTACTCGACATTGTCGATAAAGGACCCGTAAAGGCCCGATTCGCCCGACATGGCGAATCTGCCCGGGTTTTGTAAATGGCCTTCCGGGGCTCCAAAAGCCCCCGTTTTCGTTTCTACGGTCTTAGAATAGTTCAAGGAACCCAATGCACTTGACGGAAACGAATTCCGACTTCCGAGTCAAATAATTAACGTTTAAAGTTTCTAAAACCCGTTAATTACAACTTCTCCAATTTAATTCCAATATTCGATTCGGTTAAGGATAAATGGTCCGGGGAACGTTTTAAACCTCCCGAACACTAAACCCGATCACCCGAGCACGTGGGACCTATGGTTCCAATGGGGCTCGACCACCATGGTGGTGGCCGACCCTAGGTCCGGCCAGCCACCTCCTATGGTGGCCGACCACCCCCTATGGTGGCCGGAGCTCCTCCCGAGCTCTCGGTCGCCGGAAAACATTCAATCATACCTGCAAACACCTCTAAAACGTCACCAACACCTCCCCAACCTCCATACAACCCTAAACCAATAGTTTCACCTAAACCCTAGCTTTCAAAAATTAACAAAACGACGATCGGTTTAGTACAAACCGTAGAGGAGGATGAGGGGGAGTAGCTTCCTTCTTGGCTTGAGGTGATCCAAGGGTTGGATATGGCGTGAATAGTGCAACCCTAACTCCAACTCTCTTCCTTATTCTCCTTCTCTCTCTAACTTTCTCTTCTCTCTTCTATTTCAAACAACTAACTCATTTTCTCTTTTTTTTTTCTTTTTAACCAAGTGTGGCCGGCCACCCTCCCTCACCACTCATTTCCCCCCCAAAACTAACACAACCAAAAGTTGGACAAGTGGCAAGGTGGACCCCACACCTTTTGGAAAATATATACTCGATATTTCCCAATCAGATTCGCGAAAATCGGACGTTTCGGGCTCCGAACGGGCACTTTTCCCAAGAAATTGCGAAACTTGACGGGCTACAAGGAAACGGCTCAACTAAGACCGTTGCGATGACGGCTAAGCTTTTTGGATCCAAAACGGTCCTCGAATGGACCAAAACGTCGCTCGGTTGACTTTTCCAGCGAAAAGTCAACATTTCCCAGATTGATCAGAAAGTTGCCCTGAGTCCCCCGGAACTCATTTTGGTCGATAACGGGGTCAACTTAAGTCCGGTATGACTCTCGGGGTCAATTTAGGTTAAGTTAAGTTTCTGTCCTAAAAATTTTAAATTTTCCTGTTTTTCGCAGGTTTGACTGGCATTGACCGGAAGTGGTTATTACAGTCTACCCCCTTAAAGGAATTTCGTCCACGAAATTTAAGACAGACGTACCTCGAGAAATGAACAAGGCGGGGTACTTCGCGCGAACCTCGTCCTCGCGCTCCTAGGTAGATTCAGCCCCGTGATGCTTCCACTGTACTCGTACCAAACGGATAATCTTGCCTCCCCGCAGGACCTGCTCCCGTGTGTCCATGATCCGAACCGGCTGCTCCTCATAGGAGACATCGTCAGCCACCTTGATATTTGTCCACTCAATGACGTGGGAGGGGTCTGCGTTGTACTGCCGCAACTGGGACACGTGGAAGACGTTATGGACTCTCCCAAGTTGCGGTGGCAACGCCAGACAATAGGCCACTGCTCCCACTCTGCCCAAGATCTCGAACGGGCCAATGTACCGCGGAGCCAACTTGCCCCGCTGCGTCTGAATCGTACCAGCCCCTTCCTCGGGCTCACCTTCAGGAACACGTGATCCCCGACTGCAAACTCAAGAGGTCGACGTCGCCTGTCGGCATAACTCTTCTGTCGACTCTGCGCGGTCCTCAATCGATCGCGTATCAGCGCGACCTTCTCTGTCGTCTCTCTGACAAGATCTGGCCCCAGCAGACTGCTGTCCCCTACCTCTGCCCAACACACTGGCGGTCGACACGGCCTCTCATACAACGCTTCGAACGGTGCCACCCCAATACTGGCCTGGTAACTGTTGTTGTAGGCGAACTCGACCAATGGCAGGTGGGTCTCCCATGATCCCCTGAAATCCAGCACACATGCTCGCAGCATGTCCTCCAAGATCTGAATAGTGCGCTCGGACTGACCGTCTGTCTGGGGATGATGTGCGGTACTGAGTAGAACTTCGGTCCCCAACGCTTTCTGCAGACTCGGCCAAAACCTGGACATGAAGCGGGGATCCCTGTCAGACACTATCAACACCGGGAACCCATGGAGCCGCACTACCTCCTGAATATACAAGCCGCTCAACTTGTCGACCGGGTCAGTCATCCTCATAGCTAGGAAATGGGCCGACTTGGTCAACCGGTCGACCACCACCCACATGGCGTCGTTTCCCTTCGGCGATCTCGGTAGTCCACACATGAAGTCCATTGTAATGTGCTCCCACTTCCACTGAGCAATCGGCAGTGGCTGCAACAATCCTGCGGGACGCTGATGCTCGGCTTTCGCCTGCTGACAGACGAGACATCTCGATACAAACTCTGCTACTGCTCTCCGCATCCCGCGCCACCTGAAATGCCGTCTGAGGTCACGGTACATCTTGGTGCCCCCCCCCGGGTGCACTATAAGACGCGAGTGATGTGCCTCTCGCAACACGTCGTCTCTACAGTTAACCGGCACGAACAGCCCCCCGTGGTACCGTAACCCCCAATCAGTGCTATTCTCCCAGCCTACCACCTCGTCACCCCTGACGACTCTCTCGCGGATCTCTAACGCTTCGACGTCCTCCGTCTGTGCCTCCAACACTTGGGCAAGCAGTGAGGGCCGAGCCACCAATGAGCACATGGCCACGCCGCCAGTAATCTCTTCTAGCCCAAGCCCGAACGTGCTCAGCTCCCCCATCATGTCCCATTCTCGGACTGATATGCTGGCGAGGCTCGGAACTGACTTCCTACTCAAGGCGTCGGCGACCACGTTCGCCTTGCCCGGATGGTAGTGTAGCTCGAAGTCGTACTCCTCGAGTAGCTCCATCCACCGTCGCTGACGCATGTTCAGGTCTCGCTGGGAAAATATGTACTTGAGGCTCTTGTGATCCGAGAACACCTGAAACCCCTCACCATACAGATAATATCGTCAGCTCTTTAGCGCAAACACGACTGCTGCTAGCTCCAAGTCGTGGGTAGGATAGTTGCGCTCGTGTGTCTTCAACTGCCTGGAGCCATAAGCCACAACTCTGCCAAACTGCATCAGCACACAGCCCAGTCCCTCTCCGGACGCATCACAGTAGACATCATAACCGATCCCTTGCTCGGGCACCACTAATACTGGAGCGGTAGTCAGTCGAGTCTTCAACTCCGCGAATTCACGCTCACAGTCCTCTGTCCACACAAACCCGACTCCCTTGCGCGTCAACAGAGTCATCGGTGCGGCTAGTCGTGCAAAGTCCTGTACGAATCGCCGATAGTAGCCTGCCAACCCCAGAAAGTTGCGGATCTCGAAGACACTCGTGGGCCGTGCCCACTTCGAGACCGCGTTGATCTTCGAAGGATCGACCAGGATACCGTCACGGGACACGATGTGGCCGAGGAATCTCACCTCAGAGAGCCAGAACTCGCACTTCTCCCGGTTGGCATATAGCTGATGCTCGCGCAGTAGTGTCAGAACAGCCCTCAGATGTGACTTATGCGCCGCCTCATTCTGCGAGTAGATCAGGATTTCGTCTACGAACACCACCACAAACTGATCTAAGTATGGCCGGAAGATGCTGTTCATCAGGTCCATGAACGCTGCAGGTGCGTTCGTCAGTCCGAATGGCATCACCAGGAACTCGTAGTGCCCGTAGCGTGTCCGGAATGCAGTCTTTGCGACGTCCCCCTCACGGACTTGCAACTGATAATAACTGGATCGCAGATCGATCTTCGAGAAGTAGGTCGCCCCTCTCAACTGGTCGAACAAGTCATCGATCCTCGGCATCAGGTATCAGTTCGTCACCGTAACCCGGTTCAGCTTCCGGTAATCTATACACATCCGTAGTTCTCCACTCTTCTTCTTCACGAAGAGTGCTGGTGCTCCCCACGGCGATGCACTCGGACGGATAAACCCCTTCTGCTGAAGCTCCTCTAGCTGACGCTTCAGCTCAGTCAACTCTGCCGGCGCAAACCTGTAAGGCGCCATCGATATCGCCGCCGTTCCCGACACTTGGTCAATCCCGAACTCCACCTCACGAACCGGTGGCAACCCGCTCAACTCCTCAGGAAAGACATCGGGGAACTTGCATACCACTCGTGGTAACTCTCGGCTCTGCACAGCCGATACTTCCTCCTCTGCGGATAACGCCGACAGGAGGACCCCGCTCTTACTACCCAGAACACACGTCACCTTCGTGCCGCCCACTGCCACTGTCACTCGCCGCCGGTAGCAATCGATATTGGCTCGGTACCTCGACAGCCAATCCATTCCCAATATCACATCAAAGGTCGTCATTCCCAGTACGAGAAGATCACCAGGGCAAGGACAGTCTGCGACTCTAATCTCGCAGTCACGACATACCCTAGTCAACGATGCACCACCCCCAACTGGGGTGTCCATGCATAGGGGTGGACTCAACGGCTCTAAGCTCAACCCCAACCTCTCAGCACAACCCGACGAAATAAAAGAGTGCGACGCCCCGGTATCAAATAAGAATAACGCCCATAAATGATACAATAAACACGTACCCTGGATGGTCTCGCGGTACGTGCTAGATCCTGGGGCTCTGGAGTCGGTGACTGCATACACTCTCCCCTGCGAGGCCTGCTGCCTCTGACCCGGCGCACTAGCTGCTGAATACCCATGACTCTGCTGCTGTCTCGGAATCGGTGCGCTCGTAGAAGGCTGTGACGGCCTCGACTGCTGACCTTGACGGGTGCGACCCCTGGGTGACTGTACTGTACGCGACTGATGCGGTCGTTGCGCTGACGTTACCCTCGACGGCTCACGGCACCACGCAATGGTGTGCCCAACCCGGCCGCATCGGAAACAGCCGATCTCGTCGACTCTCGACTCCGTGCCCTGGCTCGTCCGGCTGGTCGCCGGCTGCGTCGTGGGCCCTCCTTCAATCGGACACTCGCGACGGAGGTGGCCTCGATGCCCGCAGGTAAAGCACTTCGGCGCCCTCTCTGACGCGACTGGCCCAACTGATGCCACTGACCCCCGCTGTCTCACTCAACCCTGATGAGTCGGTGGTCGGAAGAACCCCGAAGTCCTCTTCCTCCTCGGGTCTCGTGACTCGGACGGCCCTGTAAAGCTGATTGGCCGCTATCGAACCTCGCGGGTCCTAGCCGCATCCCGGATACCCTGTTCCACCCTCGCTGCGGTGTCCACGAGATCTGTATGCTTCCACAACCTCAAGGAGAGAACCTGGTTCCGAATCGCCGGCCTCAGTCCTCCCTGGAACCGCAGGCAACGGTTCTGCTCGGTCATCACCATCTCCGGCGCGAATCGGGTCAAGGCCGTGAACCTGGCCTAGTACTCCACTACCGTCATCCCCTCTTGCTCCAGGTCTAGGAACTGCCAATGTCGCTCCAACCGAGCCGACTCGGGAAAGTACTGTTCCAGAAACACCGTCTGGAAGATGCTGTAGTCGTATCCGACCATGTCCTTCACACGCCCCCACCAGTGGTAGGCGATGTCTCTCAGCTAATGGGCCGCGAAGGACACTCTGCGACGGCCATCCTCGACACCCGATGTATCCAGGTCTCGCGTGACCTGCTCTAGCCACCTCTCGACTAAGTCAGGGTTCGGCTCCCCGAAAAATGTAGGTATCCCGAGCTTCAGGAAGTCTAGTAGTGCTCGGGATGTATGATCCTCTGTCTGAACGGCCCTCACCGGGACCGCGGCTGCCTCTGGTGCTCGTGAAGCCGACTCTCGACTGGCGATGACCGCCACCAAACTCTGGACTGTCCTGGTCAGCTCATCCAGGGCAGTCATAACGGGAGGGTCCGCGACGGGCGGAACACTGGGTGTGCCTGTAGACAGTCCCGCGTCGCTTCTCTTGTCTTCTCCGACAGGAGTGCCCTGCGCCTCTACGTACTCGGCGGGCTCAACGGTTGGCACCCTTTCCGTTGTCCCCGCTGACCGTCCCTGCCGGCCTCGCGTGGGCGCCCGACCCCGTGTTCCCGCTGCTCGTCCGCGTCTACCGCGAGCCATAAGTCAGTATCCTCTGCACGGATACACGCAAACGTTCAGTTTGCGAACTCATAAAAACACAACAAGCTCAAATACACTAACGCTCACACGGTCCAAGTTTACTCTAGCGTGCTTAATACCGATACGTCACACCGCTCACGCTATTTTTACTTTAAATATTAGTATTAGTAAAAGAAACCTCAAAGAGACCGCACCAAAACACGCGACGACAAACCCAACCACACAACGAAACGACAACAACAACCAATTCGACCACTCAAGACCGACCTCAAACATAAGCCAACACGGCCGAGCAACAACAATACATGCCCACCGGGCCAACCAAAGTCACACACGCCCACCGGCCAAACAAAGTCACACACGCCCACCGGGCCAAACAAAGTCACACCCGCCCACCGGGCCAAACAAAGTCACACACGCCCACCGGGCCAACCCAACTCAAAACACGCCCACAGGGCCAACAAATTTTAAAACTTTTTCCACTCCATTAAAAGTCTCATTTCTCGACATCAGGTAGGCACAACCCGGTCCAGGAGTCCCCGAATCACGTTGTACCCACTTAATATCAACACCGTCACGCTCGACTACAGGAGCGCTCCTGAGTCGAGTCGCGACAGTTTAAAAACATTTCACGCAGCAACACACAAACACTGTGCTTGTAACCCCGTATTGCACAAGCATATAACAAAAACAAGACTCAAGTCCTAACGGGTCTACACACGATTTCCGACTTGCGTACCCAACGCGAGACGGGACTTTACTGACTCGACTCTCCCACCTAATTGACGTGCAGTCAGAGGTGTGAAACCTCGAGCTCTGATACCAAGCTATCACGCCCCAATTTCAGCGAACCGAACTCGGGACGCAAACATTTAAAAAGATACAATTCTTGAAACCTGTTTTCATTAAATCACTTTAAAAAGCCAGTTTAGTTCAACAAAATAATATTTACAACTCAAAATAAGTCCCAACAATTGGACAAAAACGAGTTACACGTCACTAGACTCAAAAACACCCAGAAACCCGCTTCAAGCTCTTCAAGCTTCAGAAGCTCACCTAGTCCAACCTGCGAACGGTACCTGTAGGAAAAGCAGCTAGGGGTGAGCGTTCGCTCACCACCACAGATAACAGACTGACTACGGCATACTTAGCAGACAAGGCCGGTGACACCAACAACGACTCAAATGACACACACACGACCAATACTTTTCTCAACCGACTCATACACTCGGACACGTGATGTAGACCCCACACAACAATTGACGACCTCCTCCAAATACTTGACTGACAACCACGCTATACCAAGATCACAAAGGATCGCACACCAAACAAGATCACAAGGATCGCATACCAGCTGCTCAGTAACCATCTCTGTTTCTCGCCCTTTCCGATCCCAGTCGGGCCAGGCGGTCGACCTGTCGCGCAACTTCTCCCGATCCCAGTCGGGAGGCTAACCCACAACCTCTTCGTTTCACCCGATCCAAGTCGGGTGGCTAGCCACACCCACGCGTCCTTCCCCTGATCCCAGTCGGGGAGCTAGCCCACAACCTCTCCGCTTCTCCCGATCCCAATCGGGAGGCTAGCTACACCACACAACCTCCACCATGATCAAGTAACCAAACACAATCACAAACAAAGTTCAACAGACAGTAACGACACCAGCCTCAACTCCACAGGCACTCAAGGCCACCAAGACGCCAATAACGAAACACGTGTTCAACAACCCTACGGGCTCTCATGGCCACCCAAGACACCAACGGTAAAGTACGGGTTCACAACCCCACGGGCACTCACGGCCACCCAAAACACCAAAATAACAACACGGCTCTCATGGCCACCCAAGACTCAACAATAATAACATGGGCTCTCAAGGCCACCCAAAACTCAACAATACTAACACGGGCTCTCAAGGCCACCCAAAACTCAACAATAATAACACGGGCTCTCAAGGCCACCCAAAACTCAACAATAATAACACGGGCTCTCAAGGCCACCCAAAACTCAACAATAATAATACACAACAACCTCTGTCATACTCAATGCCTCCAACAGTCCTAAGATCACTAGTTTCACAAACAACCTCCGGGCATGGTCATATGCCTCCAGTAATTCTAATATCGATAAGTTCTCTGTTCCTACGACACTACTAAGTGCCACATGCTTTCTCGTATTCGCTACAATCCCGTATCATGCTTTTCTAATATTCGGTAACCTAAAATAACCCACGACACCCTGGTGTCACATGCAATTCTACAGTTTACTTTCCCTAGTCAGGGCCGAGATACGGCTACTTTTCCCTACCTCGTATATAACTCCAAAAGTGCTCCACTAAGTCTCGATGTGATCCCAGTCACTCGCCGAGCTTCCCTTTGCCTCGGTCCGTAGCACGATCTAAAAGAACACAATTTTTAATGCACTTTAAACTCGCAGGAAATAAACCGAAATTCAATAAACTTAACGCCCAAACGTAACCCCGACAATGTCGATCACTCCCAAACTTCCCAATTACTCGACATTGTCGATAAAGGACCCGTAAAGGCCCGATTCGCCCGACATGGCGAATCTGCCTGGGTTTTGTAAATGGCCTTCCGGGGCTCCAAAAGCCCCCGTTTTCGTTTCTACGGTCTTAGAATAGTTCAAGGAACCCAATGCACTTGACGGAAACGAATTCCGACTTCCGAGTCAAATAATTAACGTTTAAAGTTTCTAAAACCCGTTAATTACAACTTCTCCAATTTAATTCCAATTTTCGATTCGGTTAAGGATAAATGGTCCAGGGAACGTTTTAAACCTCCCGAACACTAAACCCGATCACCCGAGCACGTGGGACCTATGGTTCCAATGGGGCTCGACCACCATGGTGGTGGCCGGCCCTAGGTCCGGCCAGCCACCTCCTATGGTGGCCGACCACCCACTATGGTGGCCGGAGCTCCTCCCGAGCTCTCGGTCGCCGGAAAACGTTCAATCATACCTGCAAACAACTCTAAAACGTCACCAACACCTCCCCAACCTCCATACAACCCTAAACCAATAGTTTCACCTAAACCCTAGCTTTCAAAAATTAACAAAACGACGATCGGTTTAGTACAAACCGTAGAGGAGGATGAGGGGGAGTAGCTTCCTTCTTGGCTTGAGGTGATCCAAGGGTTGGATATGGAGTGAATAGTGCAACCCTAACTCCAAGCTCTCTTCCTTCTTCTCCTTCTCTCTCTAACTCTCTCTTCTCTCTTCTATTTGAAACAACTAACTCATTTTCTCTTCTTTTTTTCTTTTTAACCAAGTGTGGCCGGCCACCCTCCCTCACCACTCATTTCCCCCCCAAAACTAACACCACCAAAAGTTGGACAAGTGGCAAGGTGGGCCCCACACCTTTTGGAAAATATCTCCTCGATATTTTCCAATCAGATTCGCGAAAATCGGACGTTTTAGGCCCCGAACGGGCACTTTTCCCAAGAAATTACGAAACTTGACGGGTTACAAGGAAACGGCTCAACTAAGACCGTTGCGACGACGGCTAAGCTTTTTGGATCCAAAACGGTCCTCGAATGGACCAAAACGTCGCTCGGTTGACTTTTCTAGCGAAAAGTCAACATTTCTCAAACTGATCAGAAAGTTGCCCTGAGTCCCCCGGAACTCATTTTGTTCGATAACGGGGTCAACTTAAGTCCGGTATGACTCTCGGGGTCAATTTAGGTTAAGTTAAGTGTATGTCTTAAAATTTTTAAATTTTCCTGTTTTTCGCAGGTTTGACTGGCGTTGACCGAAAGTGGTTATTACAAACCTTGTGTACACGGAGGTGCATTTTCGGCGTCGGTTCAGAATGCAAAAGGTTGTGTTCCTCCGTATCGTACAAGCATTGGAGCAGCACGATGATTACTTCAAGTCCAGGTTAGATGCATTGGGTAAAGTTTCATTTTCTCCTTATCAGAAATGTACTGCCGCCATTAGGCAGTTATGTTACGGAATTGCAGCTGGTGGGTTGGACGAGTACTTGAAGATAGGGGAAACAACGTCTTTGGAATGTTTGCGAACATTTTGCAGTGGAATCAATAAAGTATTTGGTCCTACATACCTGTGTAAGCCTACACAGGCTGAGCTGGACCACATTTTGTCGGTGAATGAAGCGCGAGGGTTCCCGGGCATGCTTGGAATTCTTAACTGCATGCACTGGGAGTGGAAGAATTTCCCAAAGGCACTTCGAGGAGCACATTCCCGGAGGGACCATGGTAATCGACCAACCGTTGTCCTCAAGGCGGTTGCTACTCGTGACTTATGATTTTGGCACTCGTTCTTCGGCATGGCGGGCTCGAACAACGATTTGATGATGCTCAACCATTCCAAACTATTCGCGGACGTTATCAACGGTTGGCAACCACCGGTTGACTACACGATAAATGGTAACCACTACACACTCCCGTATTATCTTGCTGATGGCATATACCCTTCGTGGCCAGTGTTCGTGAAAAAAATTCCATTACCTCAAACTCCGAAACAGAAGAAGTACGCTGAAGTCGAAGAAGCGTGCAGGAAGGATGTGGAACGAGCTTTCGGTGTACTCCAAGCTCGGTTTCACATTATCAAACAACCGATCCGCTTGTGGGTTCCCCAGTCCATCGGTTTGGTCATGAATGCATGCATTATACTGCACAATATGATAGTTGAGGCTGAATGTCATACCTACGACAGGTACCTTGAACAAACAGATGAAGGTGGTCCAAGTCAACCACATATTGCACGAGGAGGTTTTGTCCCGACCAATGTCATACTTGGAAACACTGCGAGGATGCAAAATGAACGCATACATTACCAGTTGAAGGACGATCTCGTCGAACACATCTGGAATAAATTTGGAGACGCCTAGCTTCTATTATCGTTCATTAGGTTTTAAGTTCAGTTCTAGTTCATTCAGTAGCTTCTTCGGGAACTCAACTGTTGTACTCTAATCTGTGATGTTTATGCTTATTTGTATCCTTTTATTTTGTCGGACGATCCTTTTTTTCTATACCGTTTGGTGTGATGACCACTTTTCTCAAGATGTAAATGTTAACTCCGGAACTTGTGTTTCCCGTCATCTTAATCGTCTTCTCAGGCAAGGCAAAGCTGCTTGATCGAGCTTTGATCAAACTTGAACTTGACTCAATTAGTACTTGTCGTTTTTACATTTAATATACAAATGCTACATAAAACAATACATTAGAAAATCATTTTTTCTATACCGGAGGCGGCTCCCCGCCGGCAACAAAACTGCCACTGTGGCTCTCGTAGGCGGTAAGCTGGCTGGAAACGGAAAAAATATTTTTTTAATCCTCCCTGTCAACGTCATCTCGCCAGCTACCGACGGGATGGTTGTGGATGCTCTAAGGATTGTGAGGCTCTCTCTCCTCTTAATAAAAAAACAAAAAATAAAAATATTCCTCTAACCAACCCAGTCCCACGGCCCACCTACACTAATGCCATTACCTTTACACAAAAATAAAGTGCATACATATCATCCCATTTTATTAGGCCATGTATGTTATCTCTTCCTCGCCACCTTTCATTTGACTTTGTTATAATGTCATTGTCACATATCGTTTAATATATCAATTTCACCATAACAATAATATTCACACGAATGTGTAAATTATAACAACATCTAGAGATCCCCGTATCAGTATATATATATATATATATATATAGCAAAATGAAATGTTTCGTTTGAAGATCAATCACAAGTAATCTACACCACCCTTGAACTCTTTAAGGTGACATGGAATGGAGGATGGACATAGGCAATGGGACATCGAAGGTGTTGTCGCCCGAGTCTAACGTGTCGGGGAAACTCTGGCCGCCACTGGTTGTCGGGTTTGTACGGAGGGTATGGGGTTTTTTGGACAAGGCTTGGAAAATAGCTGTAGCCGAGCCTAAGAAGGTGATTCATGGTACCAAAGTAGGACTAGCTCTTGTTCTTGTCTCATGCTTCTACTATGTCAGGCCTCTCTACAACGGCTTTGGCGGCAATGCCTTGTGGGCTGTCATGACTGTTGTCGTCGTTTTTGAGTACACTGTCGGTGAGTACGATGTTCATTAAAATTATATAACATAAATGGTGGGTGGTTAATTATCATATATAATTAATTAACGCAGGTGCAACATTAAGCAAATGCATCAACAGAGCAACGGGGACGTTTGTAGCTGGATCACTAGGAGTTGGAGTGAACTGGGTCGCCGACCACTCCGGGGCTGACCTCGAGCCTGTCATTCTTGGACTCTCCCTTTTTGTTCTAAGTACACTTTAATCTCATTTATACGTACCTAATTATTCTATAATACATATAAATCATGATTGATTTAGCATTTGGGGTACGTGCAGCTACAGCAGCCACTTTTTCTCGGTTTATCCCGAGTGTGAAAGCCCGGTTCGATTATGGTGCTTTGATCTTCATCCTGACCTTCAGCTTGGTGGTGGTCTCGGGGTATAGAGTGGATAAACTGTTGGAACTGGCTCACCAGAGGCTTTCCACCGTTGCCATCGGAGCCTCTCTCTGCGTTATCATAAGCATGCTCTTCTACCCCACTTATGCTGGCTCTGAGCTCCATAATCTCATCATTAAAAACCTCCAAGCACTTGCTGATTCATTGGATGGTAACCACACTATTTTAACTACAATATATTCTTTTCCTCCCAACTAAATGTCATGTTTATGTGATTCGAAATTAATCAATTTTATGCTTCTTGTTTTTATGATCTGGTTTATTTGGGTACATCTAAGTCTGATTAACTCAAGTTATAGTGATAGAATAGGAGGTGTACGATCAGGACGCTCTTAGTGACAAATCAAAACGTTACTTTTCTTGTTTTTGAAATGACATAAACATGATGATGTTGTTTTCTCTTCCTGATTTACTAAGTATAACACTAAATTCAGGATGCGTGACTGAATACTTCAAAGAAGAAAATGCATCTAGCTCCGATGGAAAAGAGGATGCTGGTAAGAAAATACAAGGGTACAAATGCGTACTTAACTCAAAGGCAACCGAAGAAAGCCTGGTACGTTGAATACTAAAATCAAAGCTACAGTAGGGGTGGTTTTTAGTTTAAACATTTTACAATTTATGAAGTGGCTGTGGAACAGGCCAACTTTGCAAGATGGGAACCACCACATGGTAGTTTCAAGTTGAAGCATCCATGGAAACAATATCTGATTGTTGGAGCTTCATTGCGCAGCTGTGCTTATTGCATAGAAACTCTTAGCGGTTGCGTCAACTCAGACATCCAAGTACAGTTTTAGTTTTAGTTTTACTTTTATATCATTGACTCTTATAGTTAGTTGACTTTCCAATTGATAAACGCCATATTGGGCAGACACCCGAGTACCTAAGGAGGCATGTGCAGAGTGCAAGCAAGACAGTGAGCTCCAAGTCGTCGGCCATCCTGAAAGAAGTCGCAACGACTATGAAAACCATGAAGAGATCATCCACAATAGAAGTATCAATAGGAGAGATGAATGCAGCAGTGGAAGAACTGAAGAATGCATTGAAGTCTCTTCCAAGTGGAGCTCCTCTCATGGGAATGGTTGGACTGGCCACAATGGTGTCCATGTTGATTGAGATATCAGCGAGGATCGTGACATCTGTGGATGCAGCGGAGGAGCTGGCTCAAAGAGCCCATTTCACTAACAAGAAGAAGCACACACTCAAGGTCACACCAATCAAGGCCCTACCAGAGCTTTAAGCTCTTAGTTCATCATCACAAACATATACTATTAGACGACAAATATCTTTGCAACCATAAAGAAAAGTCAATGTTAGATAGCTACGAAGAACGTATATGGTTTGACTAGTTTCTCCTCCTGTTTTGTATTAAAGTTTAACAAAATAATAGAACCAAAAACAAGAATCCCAACTACATTATTCCTGGCTTAGCTTATTGGCCTAGTGGAAATAATGTTTTTGCATTACACCAGCTAAACAACCAACCTAGCTCCTTCCACTTCCCATGACTTATACACATATGCATGTTGAGTCACATTTTAATATTTCAGTCATATCCATTCAAAACAATTACCATACTTTTTGGGTTTCTTGTTCCCCTGGTAAACTTCAGCTGACCTTACAGAGCCGTCTTGGGGTACATTCATCATTTTGTCTGTCTTACTGACCTTCAGCGGAAATTTACCGGGGGAACAAGAAACCCAAAAAAGTATGGTAATTGTTTTGAATGGATATGATTGAAATCTATCTAGATGTTGATTATAGTAATCGGTCTGCAGAGAATGAAGAAGAGGTTGGTTGAATCTACGACATTTAGCAACAGTGACACTGAATTAGGTAATTTAAGAATATACTATTTCTAGTTTACGGATACACACAGTTGCGAATGCAACGAAGTATGTTTTATTTGTGTGATGTTTTGAGAATTTGTATGTTTTTCTTTGAGAGTACAACAGTTCAATTCCTATAACACATTATTCAAATATGACATGTTTTTGTCTTTTGAGGATATGGAAGTCACTGTTTGAGAAACATGATTTTCCTGTTTGAGAATATGCAATATCTGGTTTGAGGTTATAGATTGTCTGTTATGCGAATATACAAACTCTTGTTGCCTGTTGAGAATATGCAATATCTGGTTTGATGTTATGGATTGTCTGTTTTGCGAATATACAAACCCTTGTTTAAGAAACAGGGTTTTGCCTGTTTGAGAATATGCAAGTCGCTGTTTGATAAACATGATTTTCTTGTTTGAGAATATGCAATATCTGGTTTGTGGTTACAGATTGTCTGTTTTGCGAATATAGAAACCCTACAACAGAGGCCAAGTACATGGATGCTGCAGAGGCAGCTAAGGAGGCTATGTGGATTTGGAAATTCACGGCAGGGTTGAGTGTAATTAAAAACCCATCCAGCCCGGTGAATCCATTTTGCGACAACACAAGGGCCATTGCGCAAGCTAAAAGCCCAGATCGCATAACAAATCCAAACATGTACTACGGCGTATCCACTTAATCAGAGAAATACTGAACTGAGGTGAAGTGAAGATAACCTATATTGCAACAGATGATAACATAGCCAACCCTTTAACTAAGGCAGTGTCGCTGCCTAAACATGTTAGACATGTAAAGTCGATGGGGACATATTGGAGTTTAGATTGGTACTAGGGCAAGTGGGAGATTGTTAGTCTTAGTGCCCGTAGTTCGATCCTAAATGTCCAAATGTATAGCAATAAAATTAAAGCGGTTTTTTATTACTTATGTGTTGGAGTAATATATCGATGTGTGCTCTGATCTATGCCCACCATGCGAATAGAACTATAGATCGAGATAGATCACACTCGATGGGTCCCTAGTCAACAAAGCTTTACTAGAAGCGACTAGTATGAAAGATGGCTCTTTATGGCTTACGATCTGCCAGTCATTGGAATGGGATTCCGGAGTCTGATCATAGATATCATGTGGGACATGATATTGGACGACCCGACATGAATATGTGCCATAGATCAATTCATGAACATATTCATTTTCGTAGCTTGTCATGTATCCTTAGACCAAAGATTCTTTGTGATCGCTATGTAGTCAACAACTGAGTTTGACCTGAGCCTAACGTTGTCCGTAACAGGGCTTCCATAACGGCCAGGATTGGCTTGGGGACGGGCTACATGAGTGACACGAAAGACGGCTAAGGGATTTATCCCTCATACTAAGGTATGAGAAAGATATCGGTTCTCGGCCGCTTGATCGAGAGTGACTGAAAGAATAGCATGGTCATGCACATGATACTGGGTATCATATATTTAGTCATCTCACATATCAAGGAACAATGACTGAGAATAATAAGGATGACGACTCTATGCCTTATCTCAATCAGGATATCGGAGATAAAAGGATAATGACAGAGACGACAGAAAGGTTAGAATCGACAGGGTCGATTCGTTATGCAGTGTTAGGCAATACTAAAGTCTCGTTAGTTGCCACTTAAATAGGATCAAGTAAAATGAGATTTTACGTTGATCTATTGACATGCATAAACCTAAGGGTCACACCAGAGGATGAAACTCATTGACACATTTATGGAGAATGGCCAAAAGGGAGTTGTCTCGGGACTTGACCAAAACTGGGTTTTGGTTCATGTGCCCGTAAGTGAATAGGACTTTACGGATCGAGACAAGGCTTGGAGTCTTGGGATTGATCGCGTCGGATAATGTTGGACATTTCCGGTATGGAAGGCTTGGAGGCGATGAGCGAATCACGGGACCTCATTGGAAATGGTGACGGGCCATGTTCCATGAGGCCCATGAAAGGCCCATGCAACCAAGGCCCATGGAACTAATTAATCAAGTCTTGATTAATTAGTACTAAGTAAGCAAGACAAGGATTAAGGTGTTGGTGATTCACCACCTAACCCAATCTTGTCTTGCCATACTTTGTCCTATTTACACCTTACTTGTCACCATGCTTGTCCCATGCCTTTAGTTGGACAAGTATGAGTTTTGTTATGTTTAAGTCATCTTTTTTCAACATAACAAACACAAGACAAGAATAGGAAACGCAACTTCTCTCCCCCTTCCCTTGCAATTTCGGCTTTGGCAAGTTCTCACCTCCATTTTTGTGTTCTTTAGTCCTCAAAGAGAAGAACTATGTGGCTTTGATTCCCATGTGGATACGTAGGCGTCTTGGAGACTCAAGCCAATCATTCATTAACCGGTGTTCTTGTTTTGGTAAGAAATAGTGCTGAATTTTTCTCTTGTGAATCCATTCTTTGTTAATTGTTTCATGGTTTTAATCGTCTCTTGGTTTTCCTTGATTTTCCGCTGCGAGTTGGTTCATCTCCAACCCTACCTCGAGACCCAACAGTGGTATCAGAGCCGTGCTACCTTTGGGATTCAAAAGACGGTGTTCAAAGTTTCAGTTTGGCTTGAAAGTTTCGTTTTTTGCATGTTATTTTGCTAAATTGTTTGATAACATGTTTTAAATTATTGTTGATGGATTTAATGCATGTAAAATGAATTTTTGAAAATTATTTCAAATTTGGAAATTTTGGAAAAAAAATTGATTTTTTGGGTCTCGGGAGCGGGACTCTCGGGGAGCCGAAACCGGGACTGAATGGGGCTCTGTTGGACGGAGCTAGGCCAAGCATGACCATTGGATGGTTGATATGCCAAGGCTAAACCGTTTTGTTAGTTATGACGAGTTTGGAACCGTCATGACGAACTCGAAGATCAAATGTTCAATAGTTTCATTTTTGAACGGTTTCGATAAACCGAGCATCAAAAAATTTCGAAACTTGGCTATTAAATAAAACCGGAAAATCACATGATGTTTGATAACACGATGTGTGATGTGATGTTGGCATGGTGTACATAATAGCCCTGAGCTCGATTTAATTATTTATCGCTTTTCACGGCCTGCGAGCCGTTAGAGTTAGCGTGTAATTATTCTTTCAAGGTGTGGTCGTCGAACCACTTGTTTGTAATATTTATTTATTCCCGACCTACGAGTCGCGTATTAAATTGTAATATTTTTCTCAAGACGAAGAAAGGGCGAAAAGGTCATTTGGTGGCTTTTCGGGTGTTGACATCGGCTTGGAGTCGATGGAGCTCAAAAAGCTAGTGGGAGTTAGTTTAGGGGGCTATTATGTGCACATTTATCGCTTTATGCTTGGTTTATTTTATGCATGATTAATTCTACGTGCTTTAGAATTGCATGCTTAACTTTATTTACCGAACATATCACCTCACATGCAAAGATAAAATTGGAATTTTAATCCTTGTGTGTGAGCCCTTAGAATCGTCATTACATTGGATGTAGTTGACGGGTTCGAAGGAAGAATTAAATTGGATGTAATTTGAGGCATCATTGCATTTGGAATATAGTTGATGTGCTCATCGCATCTAGGATGTGTCAAAGTTTTAAACACAACCGGACAAGTAAAAACGGGTCATGTCCGATACCTCCCAATTATCAACACCTTACTACCTCCCCGTCCTATGGGTGTCGTGCGCATTAGCGGAGCATCCATGGGAAAGCGGGGTAGTAGGTTTGGAAGACATATGTGCGTGTCGTGCGCATTAGCGGAGCACCTACATAGTGACAGGCCATAGTTGAAAATTGGTGGACCCGACTACGATTCTCAGCCTGAGGTTGAGCTAGGGTAACAGATAGGGTAAGCCGTGTACATAAGTACATACCCTAGCCAAGAGTCACATTGGATGTGATTGGATGGAGTCCTACATACATAGCTCGATTAAGTGGTGAACATTAGTTCAGCTTAATCGAGTGAATCAAGGATCTTGGTTTCAGATTCTAAAGGTTTGGAATCGATTGTTGGTGATTAAGCTTGATCTTCATAAAATTTATTCAGTTTACTGATTGAATTTTATCTGTTGTAGATCAAATGGCAAATTCAGCGAACATTAATAGTTTGTCATTAAAAATCATTCTTGACAGGGTCAAGCTAAATGGGACAAACTATTTGGACTGGTACAGAATTTTGAGGATAGTCCTCAAGTCTGAACGAAAAGAATATGTCCTTGACAAGGCTGTCTCTAAGACCATATCAAAGTTACATGAAGTGTCATTAACTGCTGAGAAGAATATATCAGGGATCTGGGATCCAAGGATATTCTGATGGTCAACAAGGGAATTGGAAGTGGCAAGGGCGGGGCCCATGCGCACTTGGCAGGAAGATGAGACACCTCAGAATGTATGCTTCTACTGCCAACAGCTTGGTCATTGGAACCGGGATTACAGGAAGTTCACGGTTGATCTGAAGAAGGGCATGTTAGTCTTAGTGCCCGTAGTTCAATCCTAAATGTCCAAATGTATATATCATCGTTAGCAATAAAATTAAAGCGGCTTTATATTACTTATGTGTTGGAGTAATATATCGATGTGTGCTCTGATCTATGCCCACCATGCGAATAGAACCATAGATCGAGATAGATCACACTCGATGGGTCCCTAGTCAACAAAGCTTCACTAGAAGCGACTAGTATGAAAGATGGCTCTTTATGGCTTACGTTCTGTTAGTCATTGGAATGGGATTCCGGAGTCTGATCATAGATATCATGTGGGACATGATATTGGACGACCCGCCCTGAATATGTGCCATAGATTAAGTCATGAACATATTCAGTGTTGTAGCTTGTCATGTATCCTTAGACCAAGGAGTCTTTGTGATCGCTATGTAGTCAACAACTGAGTTTGACCTGAGCCTAACGTTGTCCGTAACAGGGCTTCCATAACGGCCATGATTGGCTTGGGGACGGGCTACATGAGTGACTCGAAAGACGGCTAAGGGATTTATCCCTCATACTAAGGTATGGGAAAGATATCGGTTCTCGGCCGCTTGATCGAGAGTGACTGGAAGAATAGCATGGCCATGCACATGATACTGGGTATCATATCTTCAGTCATCTCACATATCAAGGAATGGTGATTGAGAATAATAAGGATGACGGCTCTATGCCTTATCTCAATCAGGATATCGGAGATAAAAGGATAATGACAGGGACGACGGAAAGGTTAGAATCGACAGGGTCGATTCGTTATGTAGTGTCAGGCAATACTAAAGTCTCGTTAGTTGCCACTTAAATAGGATCAAGTAAAATGGGATTTTACGTTGATCTATTGACATGCATAAACCTAAGGGTCACACCGGAGGATGAAACTCATTGACACATTTATGGAGAATGGCCAAAAGGGAGTTGTCTCGGGACATGACCAAAACTGGGTTTTGGGTCATGTGCCCGTAAGTGAATAGGACTTCACAGATCGAGACAAGGCTTGGAGTCTTGGGATTGATCGCGTCGGATAATGTTGGACATTTCCGGTATGGAAGGCATGGAGGCGATGAGCGAATCACGGGACCTCGTTGGAAATGGCCACGGGCCATGTTCCAAGAGGCCCATGAAAGGCCCATGCAACCAAGGCCCATGGAACTAATTAATCAAGTCTTGATTAATTAGTACTAAGTAAGCAAGACAAGGATTAAGGTGTTGGTGATTCACCACCTAACCCAATCTTGTCTTGCCATACTTTGTCCTATTTACACCTTACTTGACACCATACTTGTCCCATGCCTTTAGTTGGACAAGTATGGGTTTTGTTATGTTTAAGTCATCTTTTTTCAACATAACAAACACAAGACAAGAATAGGAAACACATTTTCTCTCCCTCTTCCATGGCCATTTCGGGTTTGGCTAGTTTCCACCTCCATGTTTGTGTTCTTGAGTCCTCAAAGAGAAGAACTACGTGGCTTTGATTCCCATGTGGATACGTAGGCGTCTTGGAGACTCAAGCCAATCATTCGTTAACCGGTGTTCTTGTTTTGGTAAGATATAGTGCTGAATTTTTCTCTTGTGAATCCATTCTTTGTTAGTTGTTTCATGGTTTAATCGTCTCTTGGTTTTCATTGATTTTCCGCTGCGAGTTGGTTCATCTCCAACCCTACCTCGAGACCCAACAGGGCAGTGGGACTGCGCCTTCATCAAATAGCATGGATGATCTGAAGAAGGACAGTAGGACTGCGCCTTCATCAGGAAACCTGGATGATCTAAGGAAGGGCGGTGGGACCGTGCCTTCATCCGGTGTTAACTCTATAGAGCTACATCTCTCTACTTCCAAAGATTCATGGGTATTAGATACCAGGACTGAATCTCACACATGCACTAACATATAGTGGCTGAAAGTAGGAGAGATTTGGAAAGCACGAAGTGGACCTCAGAGTTGTGGCAACTACTGTAGGATTCATGAGTCTTGCTTTGCCAAGTGGCCTTGTCTTAGTATTGTATAATGTATATTGCATACCTACTTTTAGTAGGAATATTATATCGGTATCTGTGTTTGACAAGGAAGGATATAATGTTAATATTGGAAATGGAGTTTTCAATGTTCTATGCAATGATATGTTTTATACTAGTACTGACTTGGTTGGAGAATTGTACATATTAGATATGTGTAACAATGCCTCAAGTTCTATATATTACATTAATACCAAGAGGTCTAAATCCAACGATTTAAACCATTTGGGCCGCATAAACAAGAAGAGCATATCAGTACTTCAAAAGTTTGGGCTTTCAAGTCCATTCGAATTCCATTCGATCGATAGGTGCAAAGTTTGTTTGATGGGAAAAATGAATAAAGCGCCCTTTATCAATCGCGATGAAAGGGCGGGTGAATTATTGGGGATGATACACTCGAATGTGTGTAGACCAATAAGTTCACTTGCCAGGAGGGGTTTTAGCTACTTTATCACATTTACTGATGAATACAGCAAATATGGTTATGCCTATTCGGTGAGACATAAGTATGAAGCGTTTGATAAATTCAAAGAGTTTAAGCCTAAAGTAGAAAACCAGCTCGACAAAGGTATTAAGGCACTTCGATTGGTCGAGGTGGAAAATACTTGACCACAGAGTTATTAGATCATCTAAAAGAGAATGAGATCCTTTTGGAATGGACTCCTTCTGGGACACTGTAGTTGAAAGGTGTAGCCAAACGGAGAAATCGGACATTGTTAGATAATGGTCTGTTCCATGATTAGTTGGACTGATCTTCCAATCTCTTTCAGGGGTTATGCTCTAGAGACGACCGCATTCATAGTGAATCGGGCTTCGACGAAGGGTGTGGAAGGGACACCATTTTAAAAATGGTACAGGATGATGCCTGCTTTGTCCTTCCTAAAGATTTGTGGTTGCGAGGCTTATGTGAAACATTTGATTTCGACTAAGCTCGAACCAAGATCTGAGATATGCACCTTCGTGTGGTATCCCAAAGCAACAAGGGGATACTACTTCTATAATCCCAGTGAGAACATGGTGTTCGTCGCTTGGGGTGGGGTCTTTATGGAAAAGAAGTTTTATTTCCAAAGACTTCATAAGGAGGACTGTGCATCTCGAAGAAATTCAGGATGGTATAGATCTGTCTAAACCAATTGACAACCCAGTAGAAAGGAGCCAGAGATTGTCGTAGAGTAAGAACCAATTCCTGTTACAATTCCGGAAGGTCCAAGGCGATTTGAAAGGATCAATCTTCCACCTCCAAGATATGGTATCCGGAGGTGACAATGAAGTCATGGTGGATCACGATGATCCAGCCACCTTTCAGGAAGTCGTGGATGGGCCCGACTCCGAGTTATGGCTGGGAGCCATGAGGGAGGAAATGCAATCCATGTCGGACAACCGAGTCTGGGAACCGGTTGATCCCATCAATGGTGTGAGGACCATCGGATGCAAATGGATCTTCAAGTTGAAGATGGACATGGACGGCAACCCTCTGACCTACAAAGCTCAACTGGTGGCGAAAGGTTATAGGCAAATCCAATGGATTGACTATGAGGAAACCTTCTCCCTAGTGGCTATGGTCAAAATCGATCCAAATTCTTCTTGACATAACTGCGTATCATAATTACGAGATATGGAAAGTGGATTCCAAAACCGCTTTCCTAAATGGAAATTTGACTGAGTACGTTTGTATGTCTCGGCCCAAAGGTTTTGACGATCCGAAGAATAAGGGAAATATTTATAAGTTGTTGAAATCCATTTATGGATTGAAACGAACTTCTCGGAGTTGGATCCTTCGTTTTGATGAAGCTATAAATGGATTTGGCTTAATCAAGAACGAGGATGAATCTTGCGTTTATAAGAAGGCTAGTGGGAGCAAGATTACCTTTCTGGTTCTCATTGAAAACGACATCCCAACCTTGCACGAGACTAAAGCTTGGTTAAGGAAGTGTTTTTCAATAAAGGACTTAGGCGATGCTTCTTATATATTAAGGATTAAGATATGTAGAGATCACACCAAGAGGGTGATCAGTCTAACCCGGGGAAAGATGATGCTGAACTAGTCGTCGAAGGATGAGTAGACGCTAGTTTTCCAAGACAAATCCAGACCCGACCAGCAGACCCGGCCAAGCCAAGCCCGCCCCGACTCAGCCTTCTTCTCTCTTTGGGCCGTGAAGCCCAACGACTCGCCAGAGGCCCAGTTACGGCCAGTCCCGGGTTATTTAAGCCACGAGCTAGGGTTTCTGAACCCATTCCTCCCTCGCCCCTCTTCCTTCACGCCGCCCCTATCTCCCTCGTCTCTCTCCGAACCTCTCTCTCTCTCTCTCTACACGCAGCGCCTCCATCTCCCTCCCTCTCATCCTCTCTGCTCAGCTCAAGCTCACCGGCCACCCTCGTCTCCAAGCTCTCCATCTCCCTTTACCTCCTTCTTATTCTCCTTTGCTTCTTCCTCACCAGAGCGTAGCCCGAGCTCCACGCCGTCGGCGTGCACGTCCAGAGCCGAGACGTGCTCGCCGGTGCGCTCGCCAGATGTGGGACGGGAACCGTCGCGCCTGTCTGGATCTGAAGCGAGAGAGAGCCCACGTGATTCCTGTTGCCGTTTGTCGTCGAGCCCTCGCCGGTCTCGCCCAGATCCAAAGCGAGACGAGCTCGCCGTGCTCCGCCGCCCCCAAGGCTGCAACCACCGCCAGCCGTCGTTATTTTTCTCTACGGTGAGGCCTCGGCAGGCGACGTCTTCGCCGGTGGTCGGTCGGAATGCAAAACCGAGCCTCTTCCTCCTTCTTTTTCTTTGTTTTCCCGAGCACTTTTGGTTCTGGAAGAAATTGAAACAAGAAAATTAAAGAAAATAAAAGGAAAGAAAATAAAACCAAAATCAGATTTAAACTAAAAAGGTTTTTTGTTGTACTATTGAACAAATACGAGGAACTTTGGGACGCTGAATCATCGGACGATTAAATCGGACTTAGGACGGGATTAAAAGCGGGAACGCCAACTGGACACCTCGGGATATGTACCTCAAAACACCTGCCTCGGAATCCATGTATTGGGAACATGCATCGTGATCCGCACATTGGGATCCGTGCCTCGGGATACGTGCACAAAGAAGTGTGCCTCGGGATACGTGCATTAGGAATCGTGCCTCGGGAAACGTGCATCGGGTTCTATGCTCGGGGCTCGGGTGCTCGAACCCGATTCGTCGTATAATCCCTCTTTTGGCCCGCTCGAGTTTAAAAGGCATCTTGTTGAAGTTAAATTGGACTGTACGTAACTTTTAAATTAAATTTGGAACCGTTATTAATTATGGCTTTCCGTGTTAATTTAGAGTCCGGCTTCGATCGTGGAGAAGACCGGAGGTAGCGAGCCAGGACGTCAGTAGCTAGGAGACGTAGCTGTCTGTTCTTCTTGAGGTAGGGAACGTAGCGGATACCGTTTCGATTGTGGAAAGTTACTAGTATGCATATAGGTTGTTTTTACTTAATTTAAACTGTTAGAATTGCATGATTAGGAGGTGAGGAACGAGTATACTGAGGGATAGCTTACGTGCCATGTCGAGCCGTAAGTTTGGGATTGTTGTGCTGGTAGAAATGCATGCGGGCCTTGGCAAGCCCTTAGGTTATGTGTTATTTGAAATGCCTTGTTCTTGATTGAGATGCCTGATGTGTGTTTTAGGCGTTAATAGGTTGAGAAGCATGTTATGGTATTACTCGGTGTAGTATGTTGTGGTTATCCTTGGGCAAGTGTGCCATGCTTGGTATGATGTGAATCATTGCATGTGTGATGGTCGGGTGGTTGATAGACCGACGTGACTTGTTGTGGTAAGGTCGTTGGGCTTGGTAAGCCGTGGTTGAACTATAGCATTGCGATGCGTGTTATTATCTTGATTTTTGTTCCAAGAGTAGTTGTATTCCGGTATAGTACCTACGACCGAGGGGGTACGCTAGTGTAGGGTAGTACCTAGGCCGACGGTGTGGTCCCACGTATGCACGGTCCCCCGGGTAGTGGTTCCGGTACGATACCTAGATCGAGGGGGTATTCCAATGTGGGATATCTAGGCCGAAGGTTTGTGTTGACAACTGGTGTCGTTTTTGGCTCTAGGAGTCGTGCCCCGATGGAGTTCCAGGAAGACGTCTAAGCCGATGGAGATTCCGGTATGACGTATTGTGATCATCCCCCGACGTATATTCCGGGAAGATATCTAGGCCGATGTTGTATGTTCGGGTGTGATATGATAGAGTCAGGTTGTGGACAGCCGGCGGAGTAGGGGACTGCGGTACGGGACGTGTGTGTGATTTTACTGTTTACGCTATACTTGATTGATCTGTTAAGTGACGTGGTTGCAGTTTGTGCTTGGTCGTTTGAGTATGTTTCTGAGTATGGTTTTAGTCTTGTGTTGGAGGATTGTGGTTACGAGTTCCGTGTTGGGAATTAGTTGTGTGCTGCACTAGTATGCCCTAATTGGACGGTTACCCGTGGTGGTGAGCGCTTGCTTATAACCTTAACTACTTTTCCTACTGAGCGAAAGCTCACCCCTTACCTTATTGTTTTTCAAGTCCTGAGCGGGATTTGTACTAGCTGGATACTCGAGGCTTGGGAGCTAGCGAGGGTCCTAGACTAGTTATCTAGAGACGTATTGTTTTCTGTTATTAAACTCTTTTACTGGTCGTTTTTACCGAGTTGTTGACTCGAGGTGTTGTTCAGAGTTTTTTAACTATTATTTGAGACTTGTTTTGGCTTTACTTTCGTTTAAATTTATTATTGTTTTAGTTCACGTCTCGAATCCGGTCAAAATCAGATATCGGGCGTGACAGACGTGCTGGGGGCTCGGGGAGGCCGACGGAGATGGTGGAAGGGTTCGTTTGGACGACCGTCCCGCAGATGCAGGGGGACGGAAAGGCTGTCGTTGCGGGAGGGGACGGATCGTTTCCCATTGTGGTGTCCTCGGACACGGTGGTGACGCCGTAGGAATCGCCGGCGGCGCAGGCGTGGAGAAGAAGAAAGGGGAAGGGCATTGCGCGGGAGGAAGCTAGGGTTTCTGAGGTTGTGCTGGGCTGGGAGCGTGAGGATTAGGGCCAGGTTTCGAAGCTTTCTCGCGGTTGCCAGACGGGCCGGGAGAGGAGGCTCGGGCTGGGTTCCTCTGGCGGGTGCTGGACGGGCCGGGTTCCTCGGGCGGGCGCTGGACGGGCCGGGAGAGACCAGTTGGGCCATCCGGGCTGGACCCGGGGTGGGCCGAGTGACGTTGCCACTTTGGCGGCCCGCTATGGGTCTGGCGCGGAGTGGGCGTGGTGCGGGCAGCAACCGGTCGGAGCAAATGGAAAACCGGGTGAGATGTCCGTGTCGGGGCGGATCCATTCTCCTCGCCGGTGGGCTAATCCAACTGGGCCGGATCTGGAGCCGGGTCGGTCAGGTGGATCGAGTGGGTTGAGGCCGAGGAATGGTTTTGATCCGATACGGAGCAGATCTCGAGGACCAGGAGTCCAAATCGGGGATCTAGGGTCCAAAATGTCATCAATGTGCATTAAAGAGGTGGTGGTACCAACGGTGGAGATTGTCAGTGCTGGGGCACAATACCAGTTCGCGATGGCCGCTAAGGTGCTAACATCGAAAAAAAAATTCTGGAAGTCATTGGTGGCCCGAATGGAGGATCTGTGGGGACTGAAGGTGGAAGCAAAACCTCTTGAAAGGGGTTTGGTGGCTTTCTTTTTCAAGACAGCTAGTGAGAGGGCGAGAGTTTTAGCAAGGGAGCCATGGGCATTTTGGGACTCGCTTGTTTTGTTCACAGACCTTCGGGCCCATATGCATGCAGGAGATCTGAGCTTCCATCATTTCTCGGTATGGGCTAGAGTGTCTAACCTCCCGGTGGGAGCATGGAACAAGGAGGTGGGATTTCGAGTGGGGAATGCTTTGGGAATCTGTCAAGCGGTTGATGTGGACAGCTCATGACTATGCTGGGGGGATTTCATGAAGATACAGATTCGGGCTGACATTCGGATTCCCCTTCAGAGTCAAATCTGGTTCCGTTTACGGAATCACAGATACGTACGCTTCTCCAGGTATCTTATGAAAATCTCCCGGATCACTGCTTTGGATGTAGCTGTGCGGGCCATCTGTTTCCAGCGTGCCCTATATCGGGAGGAGTGAGGGGACACTCGCTGAGAGCTCCAGCGAATCCGAGGTCAGCATTAGAGAAAGACAAGCATGGGAAGACTATCCCAGGGACCAACTGGGCATATCTGGAAGGGGGAAGTAAGGGAGGCACTTGGGCCCCGAGGCCGCCAATTGTCACGCCCCAAATCCGGTTTTGACCAGACTCGAGACGTGAACTAAAATAATAATAAATAAAGCAAACTTTTAAATGAAGTGAATTCCAAAACCAACAATTCTAGTAACGCGAGTCAAGCTCGAAAACCAAATAGTAAAGAGTTTAATACAAAGGAAGGTACGCCGCTAGACTATCCAAACTAGGACTCTCGCCAAGCTCCCCAGCTCTGAGACGTCCTCTAAACCAAATCACGATCGAAACATGTAAAACAATAATGAAGTGGAGTGAGCTTTCGCTCAACAGGAAAAAGTAGTTAAGGCGACGAGCCATCCGCTCACCACCACGAGTAACCGTCCAATTAGGGCATACTAGTAAGCACAATGATTATTAAGCAGTTAAACAGAAAATCCAAACCAAGACAACGCTTAGTCCTAACTCGGGTGCAACCCGTAAATCAGCCTCGACACTGAACCGAACTCAATACCACTTTTCTCAACTATGCCCTTGACTCCTACCGTCCAATCGAGTCTCGATGGACAACGACCACGATTATCTCCTAACCGGTCACGCGTGCGAACTCATACGACAATACACTAAACTTAGATAAAACTGTATTTCAAATCACAGAAGGTCACATAGCATGCCTAAGCAATCATAACAGTAAACACAGATCAACACACGGAATAATATCATAACAACCACTGCCACCTATGGTATTCCAGAGCAATGCGTCGGCTTCCCATAGCCCGGCTCAACCACATCGTACCGAACTCGACATCGGCTTAGACGTCTTCCCGGAACACACAGCATCGAGGTACAACTCATAACATACCGGACCAGAATCCTCCTTCGGTCGGGCATCTTCCTGTAGCACGGGGTACAACTCATATCGTAACACCCAATTCATACACACACGTAAAGCAATAGCAACCACGCAGTAAATCATTAGCAATACACACACAATAAGTCTCCTTTAATACGCCGGATCATACCGCTATAGCACATTTTACCGACGCTAGTAGGAAGACAGGTGCGCCTTATCACGGGCAACATCATATTTTACCGACGCCTAGTTGGGAGGCAGGTGCACCTTATCACGGAATCATAGCACATTTTACCGACGCCCAGTCGGAAGACAGGTGCACCTTATCACGGGCAATAACACATTTTACCGACACCTAGTCGGAAGGCAGGTGCACCTTATCACGTAACCTGATCATCGGGTACACGTCATACCAACATATCAACCCAACATATCACACCGACATACCATACCAACCAATCTTACCGAACACACCACATCGGTCTATCAATCACCCGATCATATCACAAGACCATGGTTCACGTCATACCAAACATATCACACTTGACATAACATGCCAACATCTCACACCGAGCATACCCTATCATGAGCCTCAATCTACCCACGAATAACCACATATTAAGCATCACAAGTCATCAATCATAGCACCACAATCAACACACAATCCTAAGGGCACGACATGGCCCACTTGCATTTCTATAGCACGTCAATTCCCAAACTTACGGCACGACATGGCTCGTAAGTTATCCCTCATTTCACTCGTTCCTCACATCCTACATGCAATTCTAACAATTATATCGAGTATTCGCAACCTACATGCATACTAGTAACTTTCCGCAATTAAACCGGTATTCGCTACTTTCCCTACCTCGATCGCTATCCAAACGCTTAGTCACTTCGAGACGCCTAGTAGCCTCCTCCGCCGAGCTCAGAACCGACGTCTAAGATCACAAATTAATACGAGAATTAAGAGTAATTCAAGAACAGTTTTAGAGAGAAAACATTCCCAATTAACCCCAAAAGGCTCGGTTATAGATATCCCTCCTAATTACTTGAAAACACCAAAATGGGCCCAAAAGGCCCAAATCTCACGGTTCGGGCAACGGAGCCTTGACGGACTCCGTGACGGTTCGGGTCACGGAACCGTGAGGTTCCCCGTCACGGGTGACGTCACGGAACCGTGACGTGTGCCGTCACGGCCTCCGTCACGGATCTGTGACGAGTCTGACTGTTCCGACCTTCTTCTTCCTCTAGCTTCTTCTCCCCGAAATTAAACCCTCAAAACTCCATTTTTGTCAATCAAAAACCTCCAAAACAGTCCCAACACCCTCAATACTTCAATACCCAAATGGGTTTCATTAAAAACAACACAAACCCATTGAAATTTCATCATCCAAGCCTATTTTTAATCACAAATCATCTATTTAAACCTCAAAACTCAACATCCATCGAAACCCATCTAGTTCATGCATTTTTCCTATCAAACCCATAACCAAATCTTCTTCAAAACGAATTTAGATTGAGGATTTACCTTAGAAATGGAAAGGGGATGAAGAAATTAGAAGAACCCAAACTTTTGGTTAAGAAATGACCTTAAAGCTCTATCTTTTCTCCCTTGCTTCTTCTTCAAGCTTCCATGGCTTCCTCTCTCTCTCTCCTCTCTCTAAAATTCAGCCAGCACTTGTAAATGGCTGAAATGCTCTCCTTTTTGGTCTTCAACCTAAAAAAAGTAGTACCCAATATGCCCCTTTAGTCCCCTTCTTTGTTTAAACTCAACATGAGGGTAAATTGGTCTTTCTAGCCCATTTCCTTCTCCTCCAAGCCACCATGGATACATGTCCATGTGGGGTCCACGTCTACCCCAAATAAAATCTGACCACTTAAATTTAATTGATTTAATCCTTACTTTGACCGATTTTGACCTCGGTTTGACTTTTTCACAAAAATCGTCGTTTTGAAGGAAACGACCCAATTAAGCTAACCGTAACGATGACTAAGTTTTCCGGGTACCGGAAAGGTCCCGAATGACTCCTGGAGTCATCGGTTGACTTTTCCGACGGAAAGTCAACTTTCGCCAAAAACCACCGGTTCGACCGGAATGGACCAGTGGCGGTTCTTACACCAACACCCCGGCATGAGCAGGAGAAGGGGAGGTCCAAGACCTATGATACTTGGACCGATGAGATACCATCTGCATGGCTGGCAAAGGAGGTCGTTCCATCTCTCTCTGGGAAGAAACGTTTGGAGTGGGAATAGAAGCCAGAAGAATCGGAAGGGTCGACGGCGTCAGATGGGGCATCATATGTAGCAGCGGCGGGGGGCCACAAGCACCCCCGCCTCTAGGAATGAGTCTCTAGAAGTCCAGGGAGGGGTTGGTCGGTTGTATCACCTCCCTGGCTGATCGATGGCGTTGGTTCCATCAACAGTCGACAAGATTCTCCCCTACCAGTCTGGGGTCAGCAATCCTGCGTTCAGGAGCCCTACACGTACCACTCAAGGGAGGACGACGCACGCTGACTTGCCGGGGGAGATGTCGGTCCACCATTATTAATTTACCACTTGGTCTGCTCGATTAGTGCCATTTGGTTGGAGCATGCCGTACCGGTGTCATCGGATGCTACCACAGATTTCCCCCTTCTACCGCCCCTATGTCCAGAGCAACGTTTATTTTTCTGTTATCGTATTGCATTATGTATTTGGTTTCTTGGTTGTATGATGAGAACAGCAAGGTGATCAACTATCTATTTTACTTTCCTTAATAATATTATCATTCCTTCTCAAAAAAAAATTAACCCTTCAAGATTTTTCATATTTATAAAAAGTGAAATGCGCTAGTCAATTGTTGTGAAAATAGTCATGTGAAAAATCCAGAAAAAATCTTATTATCTAGTTGAGAATGTATATTATTTTATTATTTTTTATCTCATTTATATGTGAGTTTTAAATTTTTTGAGAAGATATTTGAGTCTTAGTATTACTAGAGTTGAATTAACTTTTTTTTATAGAGTTCAATTAAATACTACATTAATGAGTTACTAAATTAATTATTAAGTCTAATTTGTATTATTAAAAAAAAATTCTGGAAACCCTAGGAACTGCGTTTTCTCTGCGCAACCTCCTCCCCTCCCCTTTTTTTCTCCACCATTGAAGCTCCTGAGGGTCATGACTCAATGCGCTCCGCTACCCTTGACGGTTACCCTTGACGGGTACAACAGTACCCTTGCTAGGGTTTTCTTTTTTCATCCTTTTTAGCCGCCGTTCCACCTCCGCAGGTCGTCGCCGCTCGCCCATCCCGTTCCACGGCCTCTTCCTCGCCTCGCGCTACCGATCCTGCGTCGCCGGATCGGTCCCGTCCTCGAGCCAATAGCCACTGTGGCCCTCCTGCCGCCGTTCTCCGGGATACGGGCTCCATGCGCCGTCCTCCATCTACAGCGGCCCCAGGGCCACCCCTTGCCGACATAGGTTCGCTCCCTCGATGGATCTGGGATCCGGGAGGAGGGACGATAGGTTGTGGCCTATTTTCCCAGCACCTGAAATCGGGACTCTCGACCCCGAACAAATTTTTGCAGGTCGAATCGATGATGATTAATCTGCTTCTACGTGAAGTGTCGGTGAAGTCACATCCGGAGCACTGGGAGCATATCCCGTCCTCCGAACTATTTCAAAAGATCCGAACGACTCAAGACGAAGAATTGACGATACCAGAATGTCCCACTGGCACGAGGCCCAGAAGAACTGGCATCGCAGATTTGGTAGTTTTTTATTTCGTTCATGTGCTAAGTTTTGTTCATTCCAGATCTGCTATTCAAAAGCGACCACCTTTACGGGCCAAGTTCGCCAAAATCCCTACGGAGGCTTCGGACAAATGCTGGCACCTAGGGTCTGGGACCCGATTTATGTTTATGATTTATGATATTGAGTAATAAAAATATCTATGTTATCGTTTCAAAAAAAAATTAATTATTAAGTGAGAGAATGATTTCACGTGTTTACAATTAATTTAAAGTGGTTTAACAATAAAGGTATTACTGTCCTTATCAGGCGCTAATTGAATACGAAATATCACACTTTCATACTGGTTCCACAACTAACAAAAGAACATACAAGAGTTCATCTTGTAAACATGCATATTGTAAGGCAACAAGCAAATATACGAATTGTAAACATGCATATTGTAAGACAACAAGCAAATATACGAATTGTAAACATGCAAATATACGAATTGGAGTGTCGTTGATTCAATTGAAGTGGATATTCAATTAACCACGACGATTTTCTTCATTGCTAGATCATTAAATCTTCTCAGTCACATGAAAGATTACAAACAAAAAGTTGTAAACTAAACGAAAATGTTGTAGTAATAGTTTGAACATAGATATGGTTTAGTTTACATAACAAAACAGTTGAACCTTGATTGCTAAAAAATATATTAAAGCACTGGAATCAGTCATTGCCTCATGGTGCTCGATTGTACCTGCAATTTGATTGGATTGTTAGTAAAGAATAACCTGGCACTAGTGTGTAGTAATTAATTAATCTACAAGTTAAGTTGGTGCAGCATAGAACATAGTAGAAGCAACAACACATAAGAAATTACTAACCAAGGTACACAATACAACGTTGAGGGGCAGACCATGGAACCATTGCCCTCTATCGGGTAACTCTTTCGGCTGAAATGGACTGCTTTTGCTCTCCCATCTTTCAGAGTTAGATGAAATCTATCCAGAGCGAAGTGATGATTTGCAGTATCATCGCGGTTGGAGTCGTAACCTACCCGCGCAATGAAAAGTGTATCACCCAATAGACCTATCTTGCTCAAAGGATGATAGCGAACTTCTTTAGGTGGTGATTCCACATCATCAATATCAAGACAGCGAGTGGGTAGTGATTCCTCACTAACAATTTCATCAACAACAAAAGCGCATACTTTATTGTCCGAAAAAAGAGGTGTATAGCGCAGTGCACAGTACAAGCCGGACAGAGGAAGAGCTTTCCCAAAGAAGGGGATAGTCTTACAACTTAGGAGAGTCCACGTCTTAGGTTCAAGATGGAACTTGTAGACAGCATTGTAATCATCATATGGATCACCACCACTAACATGTATAATGATACAAGAGTCATAGGCAACATAAGACACAATCTCTAAAGCAAAATCATTAACATTCCTAATGCCCAAGTCCTCTTTGAACGGTGGCTCGGGGAGCACAACCCATTCCTCTTCACCCTCCCTACCAATACCGGTATCAAGCAGCTCAAACTTATGGGCTGAATCATCGAGCTGAAGGAAACAGCAAAAAACATAAATCCTGAAACCTACAACTATGACTATGGGAGCTAGCTTATGGGCTTTTAAACTCGGTCCTTTGCGGGTATAACGTAGTTGGGCATGATTGGACGGAAGATGATTGTCAAAGTGGGGAATTGTATAGAAATCGATCTGGTAAGTATCAAGTGTAGTTTCATGGGTTGTGATGTGATCATGAGGGACATGGACTCCGCCTATAATATAGAGGGTTGAGCCAACCGAACAGAAGCCTGAGTTATGGGGAATGAAAGTCTTGCTGAGGTCTATGTTGAAACAATATTTAGGGGCAAGTTGACCTTTCTTATTGAAGGCCTTTATCTCGTACCAGCCAAGGCGGCCATACACCACGAACATAAGGTCCTCCTGCCTCCAAAATAGAGTAATTTGTTACAAAAGAAAATTGAGTTGTACATGTAAAAAACGAGTACCTGATGCTGATGCTGAGATGGAAGAGATGAAGAAGAGGAACGGGTCATAGCTTCTCCCCGACATGCATGCATATTCAAGGATCAAGTCAAGGGATTAATTTAGGGTTTGAAAGGCAAAAACTCAAGATGAAAGAAACAAGGAGCAGGGAACGGGTTGTTTTACGAGAAATAAACTAGGGTAGAGTTTGGTGTATTACATGGGCTGGGCTGAACTAGATGGATCTATTGGATTGTTCGAGTTTTTAGTCTTATGTTGTTTATACCATATGACTCAATCTCAGTCTCTTGTTTATAGTATTTTGTTATGTTTACGTGTGCATTTTGAAATATTGATTTATTTTCAAGGCTTGTTGATTTGCTGATTGTTTAGTGTCTTTTTTGTCGACAGATAAAGAAGAAATGTGACAAGTGCAACTTTTTTTTTTTATCAGAGAAGTTTTATATATCCCTCCCGAAAGATGGGAGGTAGTCTGAATTAAAACAGACTTCAAACAAGGATACAGACGCAACAAAAAACGTATTGAAACAAAGGAAACGAAAACGAGACTCGAACGAGCCAATACACAAACTAAAACTGGGGCGACCAAAAGACGAAAAAACTAAAAAAGAAGCCCTACAATAGGCTGAATGCAGCGAACTTACGAAGGAAGAACTACTCCAAACTGTCACGCCCCGATTTCAGTAAACCGAACTCGGGACGCGAACGTTTAGAATAAGAAAACACTTTGCAAACATTTCCATTAAAACAATTTACAATAACAATTTAGTTCAACAAAGGATATTTACAAATCAACAAAAACGTCCCACAAGCGGACAAAAGGCGAGGTATCCGTCGCTAGACTAAAAAGACAAAACCCGGACTCCGCTCCTAGCTCCACAAGCTTCGAGAGCTCACCTAGTCCGTCCCACGAACGGTACCTGTAGGAAAAGCAGCTAGGGGTGAGCGTTCGCTCACCACCACGAATAACAGACTGACTACGACATACTTAGCAGACAAAGCCGGTGACACCAACCACGACCCAAAAGACACACACACGACCAGTACCTTCCTCAACTGACTCAACATTCGGACACGTGATGTAGACCTCACACTACGATTGACGACCTCCTCCAAAGACACGACTGACAACCACGCAATACCAAACAAGATCGCAAAGGATCGCAAACCAGCTGCCAAGAACGCCCTCCCGGGACTCTAACCCGGTCAGGCCAACCCAAGAATGCTGCAACTTACCGGGACTCTAACCCATAAGCCAGCCGGAAAATACTGCAACTTACTGGGACTCTAACCCATAAGCCAGCCGGAAAATGCTGCAACTTACTGGGACTCTAACCCATAAGCCAGCCAAGGTACGCTCACGAACCCAAACCACACACGCGCGGCCAGGACCCCTTTATTGGCGGGCGGGCCCCCTACCCCGTCTGAACATGCGGACGCGTGTGCTCGTGGACCCCCGTTTCAGGAAGCGGGCCCCCAACCTCCGGTAACCACAAACACAATCACAACACAATCACAATCACAAGCAAGTTCACAACCAGTAACAACACAGGTTCAACACTCATAGGCACTCATGACCACCAAGACACTAACAGTAAAACTCGAACTCAACAGCCCCACGGGCACTCACGGCCTCCCAAGACACCAACCATAAAACACGCTTGCAACTTACCGAGACTCTAACTCGTAAGCCAGCTAAAACGCCAACAGTAAAGTACGGGCTCTCTTGGCCACCCAAACACGAATAATAACACGGCTCTTATGGCCACCCCAGACTCGACAATAATAATACGGGCTCTCAAGGCCACCCAAAACTCGATAATAAAACACGGGCTCTCAAGGCCGCCCAAGACACCAAAATAAACAATCAACCTCCGGGCATGGTCATATGCCTCCAGTAATTCAATTATCGCTAAGTTCTCTGATCCTACGACACTACTAAGTGTCACATGCTTTTCTCATACTCGCTATGATCCCGCATCATGCTTTTCTAATAAACGCTACAAACCCCGCATCATGCTTTTCTAGTATTTAAGATAAACCTACTCAACCCACGACACCCCGGTGTCACATGCAAGTCTACTGTTAACTTTCCCTAATCAGGGCCGAGATCCGGCTACTTTTCCCTACCTCAACTGAAGAGCAACCGCTACGCTTCCTAGCTGCTGACGTTCTGGCTCGCTACCTCCGGGCTTCACTTCGATCGAAGTCAGACGCTAAGGATAACACGAAAGCCATAAATTAGAGGCGGTGCCCAGGTTAATCTAAAGGTCACGATTAAATCCGTCTAAAAACGACAGTTGTCCTTTAAACTCGAGCAGAATAAAAGCGGGGTCACGGTGAATCGGGTTTGAGTACCGAGCACCGAAACCGGTGCATGCGAGGCACGGTCCCAATGCACGAATCCCGAGGTCCGATTCAGCGGTCCGCTTTTGTTCCCTTTTAAATCCAAATAGCAGTTCATTTTACCCAGAGTTCCAGAGTCGTTCCTACATCCGATTAATAACCCTTTATTCAAAATAGAACGGTTTTTATTTTAAAACGAATTCCCTTTTTATTTCAAATCTGATTCTGTTCCGATCTTTGAGCCCAAGATGAATTTGGTTCGGTTTTTGAACAACCGTCCCTAAATCCCGTTTACAGCTTAGATTCACGAAATTCCTCGATTTAAAACCATTTTTAAAACCGACTTGATTTTAAGTCCTTTTTATTTTAAATCCCCTTTTTTCTTAAATCGATTTTCGTTCACAACCCTTTCTTTCCAAAACCTTGATTCTGATTCCATCCAAAGCAGATCCAAAACCGTCTTTTATTATAATCTGATTTTGATTCAACAATTTCCCTTTTCGATTCAAAAATCAGTTCTAAAACTTAAACGATTCTTTAGCAGGTTTAACCGACATAACTTCCCCCAATCAGATCCACATCGACTCGAATTTAACAACACGGGAAACCTTAAACGAGGGGCTCGGTTTGGAAACCGGCCGGCCACCGACGGAGACGCCGCCGGCGACCAAACCTCGTGGTGAGAATCTCACCGTGGAAGGCGAGGTGGTGGAGCACGGCGGAGGGAGAGGCGGTGGTGGTGGTCGTGGGCTCGGCGGGGCACTCCGCCTCAGATTCGGACGGGTCTCACCAGATCCGACGAGATTGTCTAGGGTAGACAATCCCGGCGCCGACGGGGGAAAGAGGCCGAGAGGGGTTCGGCGTTGAACACGGCCGGAGACACTGAGTGAGGGCGGAGGTGGCTGTTCGGGCTCGGTGGTGGCAGAACGGAGCGGGGAAAGGAGACGGGGGCGGCGGCTTGACGGTGGCGTGGCCGTGAATCGGACGAAGGAGAAGACGGAGGCGAAGGGGAGGTCGGAGACGGCCGAGCTCGGGCCCGGGACGGCCGGAATCGATGGCCGAGCTCGGGCTCGGGACGGCCGGAATCGATGGCCGGACTGGTGAGGGAGGTGAACGAAGAAGAAGGCGTGGAGGAGGGAGGTGGCGGCGGGACACGCCGTGGCCGGCGAGGTCGAGAGGAACCAGAGAGGGAGGAGGGTCGGACGTGGGAGGTGAGGGTTGCCGGAGCCGGAGACGGGAGAGGGAGTGGTGGCGGCGGCGTGGTGGCTGGACGGCGAGAGGAGCTGGCCGGACGTGGTTCCGGCGAGGGTGAGGTCGGGAGAGGAGCTGGGCGGCTGAAGGAGAAGAGAGGGATTAGGGTTTGAGGAGGAGGGGTGGGGTTTAAATACCCTGGGCTAACCCGAGTTGGGCCTCGGCTGGGATTTGGGCCGCACGGCCCAAAACGCTTGTTGGCCTGCTCAGGTGGGAGCCGGGTCCTGCCTGGCCGGGTCTGCAGCTTGGGCCGGGTCCGGTCCGACCCAAAAGTTTTTTTTTTTTTTTTTTTTTTTTTTTTTTCAGACCTTTCGAACCGCTTCCCGATCCCGTCAATTAAAACCCGTAAAAGGCAATTTAAATTTTCAGGACTTTACAGTCTACCCCCCTTAAAGGAATTTCGTCCGCGAAATTTAGAACAAACTCATAAAAGGCACAATAAACACGTACCCTCATAGGTCTCGCGGTAGGTAGAGGATCCCGGGGTCCGGGAATCGGCAACCGCGTACATTCTCCCCGCTGGCGCCTGCTGCCTCTGGTTCGGCACACTAATTGCTGGATAACCATAGCTCCGCTGCTGTCTCGGAGCTGGCCCGCTCGTCGACGGCTGCGAAAACCTCGACCGTTGGCTCTGACGAGGGCGCGACTGCTGTGATTGTCGCACTGTCGTTGCCCCCAACGGCTCATAGCACTGGCCGATAGTGTGCCCAACGTGGCCGCACCGGTGACACCTGGTCTCGTCGGCCCTCGGCTCTGTGTTCATCGGACACTCCCGCTGCATGTGGTCTGGCTGCCCGCAGTTAAAGCATCCCAGCTGTCTCCTCGAAGCGACTGGCCCCACTGACGCCATCGATCCCTGCTGTCTCGGTTCATCCTGATGAGCCTGTGGTCGGAAGGATCCCGTGGTCCTCTGTCTTCGAGGGTCTTGTGACGCGGACGGCCCTGCAAAGCTGGTCGGCCGCTGTCGGACCTCACGGGTCCTGTCCGCATCCCGGATACCCTGCTCCACCGTCGCTGCGGTGTCCACGAGATCTGTGTACTTCCTCAGTCTCAAGGCGAGAATCTGGTTCCAAATTCCCAGACTCAGTCCTCCCTGGAACCGCAAGCAACGGTTCTTCTCGGTCATCACCATCTCTGGCGCGAATCTGGTCAAGGCTGTGAACCTGGCCTCGTACTGTGCCACTGTCATCTCTCCCTGCTCCAGGTCTAAGAATTGCCGATGTCGCTCCAGCCGAGCCGACTCGGGAAAGTACTGTGCCATGAATACCTCCTGGAATACGCTGTAGTCGTATCCGACTGTGTCCTTCACCCGCCCCCACCAGTGGTAGGCGCTGTCTCTCAGCTGATGGACCGCGAAGGACACTCTCCGACGGCCATCCTCGACACCCAAAGTGTCCAGGTCTCGTGTGACCTGCTCTATCCATCGCTCGGCTAGGTCGGGATTTGGCTCCCCGACAAAAACAGGTATCCCGAGCTTCAGGAAATCGAGTAGCGCTCGGGAGGTAAGACCCTCTGTCTGAGCGGCCCTCACCGGGACTGCGGCTGCCTCTGGTGCTGGCGAAGCCGACTCTCGGCTGGCGATGACCGCCACCAAACTCTGAACGGTCCTGGTAAGCTCATCCAGGGCAGTCATCACTGGAGGGTCTGTGACTGGCGGAACACTGGGGGTGCCTGCAGATGGCCCCGCATCACTTCTCCCGTCTTCTCCGACGGGAGTGCCCTGTGCCTCCGCGTAGTCGGCGGGCTCGACGGTTGGCACCCTCCCTGGTGCCCCTGCTGACCGCCCCCGCCGGCCTCGCGTGGGAGCCTGACCCCGTGTTCCTGACGCTCGTCCGCGCCTTCCGCGAGCCATAATTGGTATCCTCTGCACGGATACACGCAAACGTTCAGTTTGCGAACTCAAATAAGGACAACAGCTCGAACACACTAACGTTCACACGGTCTGCGTCTACCCCAACGTACTTGTTATTAAACGCCACACCGTTCACGCTAAACATACTTTGATCATAACACGAAGGCGGAAAGATCTCAAATTTAACCACACACACGTACACTAAGCCCTCATCCGGTCCTTTATGCACTTACTTATAACTTTCCGCAACCAAACCAGTGTTCGCTACTCGTCCCTTGCGGGAAAAGTAGTAAAGGAGATGCGCGTTATGCCCACCTCCACGGACACCCGTTCGATTATGGCATACTAGTAACGCACCAAGGACTTACCACTCTAGTCAGGGCAAACACCATCCTAAACCTACTGCCAACACGTCACACTACTCAAGTCGTCAACACCTCAAACACTCTTTTACGTAAGGGAATCATCGACAAGGGGATTATGTTCTCAAATCAGCGACTACTATTGCTTACAACCTCAATACCCCAACACAACCGTGAACGTCGCCACGCAAAGCCAACACTCAACTTGCACAAACAAGACGGTGAGAAGGGCAGGGATCACTGACTCGTGACAGACCCCGTCACGGTTGGGGTCACGGAGTCGTGAAGAAGATCTAAAATTTTCCAGAACTCTCTGGTCCGTCACGGATCCGTGACACTCGCGCAGACCTGTTTTCCAAACTTGGTTCTAACTCGGACCTTAACCCGTTTTAACCCCAAAATTTGCCTTAAACGACACACACGCTTGACTACCAAAACAGCAAACACACGCACCACGATTTACAGACCAAGAAGGGCATTCAACCTCAACCAAAACACGAGCCGACACGGCCAAAAGACAACACAACAACACTCGCCCACCGGGCCAACCAAAATCAAATACGGCCTCAGGGCCAATCAAAATCAAACGCGAACGCCCACGGCGTCAAACAACATCAAAACAATCAAATTTTTAAAGCTTTCTCTACTTCATTAAAACCTCATTTCTTGACATCAGGTGGTTACAACCCGGTCCAGGCGTCCCCGAACTACGTTGTACCGACTTGACATCAGTACCGTCACGTTCGACTACAGGAGCGCTCCTGAGTCGACCCGCGACAGTTTAAAAACGTTTCACGCAGCACACACAAACAGTATGCCAGTAGCCCCGTACTGTACACACACACAGACAAAACAAGACTCAAGACATTAAGGGTTTACACACGGTTCCCGACCTACGTACCCAACGCACGACGGGACTTTACTGACTTGACTCTCCCCACCTAATTGACGGACAGTCCGAGGTGTGAAACCTCGAGCTCTGATACCAAGCTGTCACGCCCCGATTTCAGTAAACCGAACTCGGGACGCGAACGTTTAGAATAAGAAAACACTTTGCAAACATTTCCATTAAAACAATTTACAATAACAATTTAGTTCAACAAAGGATATTTACAAATCAACAAAAACGTCCCACAAGCGGACAAAAGGCGAGGTATCCGTCGCTAGACTAAAAAGACAAAACCCGGACTCCGCTCCTAGCTCCACAAGCTTCGAGAGCTCACCTAGTCCGTCCCACGAACGGTACCTGTAGGAAAAGCAGCTAGGGGTGAGCGTTCGCTCACCACCACGAATAACAGACTGACTACGACATACTTAGCAGACAAAGCCGGTGACACCAACCACGACCCAAAAGACACACACACGACCAGTACCTTCCTCAACTGACTCAACATTCGGACACGTGATGTAGACCTCACACTACGATTGACGACCTCCTCCAAAGACACGACTGACAACCACGCAATACCAAACAAGATCGCAAAGGATCGCAAACCAGCTGCCAAGAACGCCCTCCCGGGACTCTAACCCGGTCAGGCCAACCCAAGAATGCTGCAACTTACCGGGACTCTAACCCATAAGCCAGCCGGAAAATACTGCAACTTACTGGGACTCTAACCCATAAGCCAGCCGGAAAATGCTGCAACTTACTGGGACTCTAACCCATAAGCCAGCCAAGGTACGCTCACGAACCCAAACCACACACGCGCGGCCAGGACCCCTTTATTGGCGGGCGGGCCCCCTACCCCGTCTGAACATGCGGACGCGTGTGCTCGTGGACCCCCGTTTCAGGAAGCGGGCCCCCAACCTCCGGTAACCACAAACACAATCACAACACAATCACAATCACAAGCAAGTTCACAACCAGTAACAACACAGGTTCAACACTCATAGGCACTCATGACCACCAAGACACTAACAGTAAAACTCGAACTCAACAGCCCCACGGGCACTCACGGCCTCCCAAGACACCAACCATAAAACACGCTTGCAACTTACCGAGACTCTAACTCGTAAGCCAGCTAAAACGCCAACAGTAAAGTACGGGCTCTCTTGGCCACCCAAACACGAATAATAACACGGCTCTTATGGCCACCCCAGACTCGACAATAATAATACGGGCTCTCAAGGCCACCCAAAACTCGATAATAAAACACGGGCTCTCAAGGCCGCCCAAGACACCAAAATAAACAATCAACCTCCGGGCATGGTCATATGCCTCCAGTAATTCAATTATCGCTAAGTTCTCTGATCCTACGACACTACTAAGTGTCACATGCTTTTCTCATACTCGCTATGATCCCGCATCATGCTTTTCTAATAAACGCTACAAACCCCGCATCATGCTTTTCTAGTATTTAAGATAAACCTACTCAACCCACGACACCCCGGTGTCACATGCAAGTCTACTGTTAACTTTCCCTAATCAGGGCCGAGATCCGGCTACTTTTCCCTACCTCAACTGAAGAGCAACCGCTACGCTTCCTAGCTGCTGACGTTCTGGCTCGCTACCTCCGGGCTTCACTTCGATCGAAGTCAGACGCTAAGGATAACACGAAAGCCATAAATTAGAGGCGGTGCCCAGGTTAATCTAAAGGTCACGATTAAATCCGTCTAAAAACGACAGTTGTCCTTTAAACTCGAGCAGAATAAAAGCGGGGTCACGGTGAATCGGGTTTGAGTACCGAGCACCGAAACCGGTGCATGCGAGGCACGGTCCCAATGCACGAATCCCGAGGTCCGATTCAGCGGTCCGCTTTTGTTCCCTTTTAAATCCAAATAGCAGTTCATTTTACCCAGAGTTCCAGAGTCGTTCCTACATCCGATTAATAACCCTTTATTCAAAATAGAACGGTTTTTATTTTAAAACGAATTCCCTTTTTATTTCAAATCTGATTCTGTTCCGATCTTTGAGCCCAAGATGAATTTGGTTCGGTTTTTGAACAACCGTCCCTAAATCCCGTTTACAGCTTAGATTCACGAAATTCCTCGATTTAAAACCATTTTTAAAACCGACTTGATTTTAAGTCCTTTTTATTTTAAATCCCCTTTTTTCTTAAATCGATTTTCGTTCACAACCCTTTCTTTCCAAAACCTTGATTCTGATTCCATCCAAAGCAGATCCAAAACCGTCTTTTATTATAATCTGATTTTGATTCAACAATTTCCCTTTTCGATTCAAAAATCAGTTCTAAAACTTAAACGATTCTTTAGCAGGTTTAACCGACATAACTTCCCCCAATCAGATCCACATCGACTCGAATTTAACAACACGGGAAACCTTAAACGAGGGGCTCGGTTTGGAAACCGGCCGGCCACCGACGGAGACGCCGCCGGCGACCAAACCTCGTGGTGAGAATCTCACCGTGGAAGGCGAGGTGGTGGAGCACGGCGGAGGGAGAGGCGGTGGTGGTGGTCGTGGGCTCGGCGGGGCACTCCGCCTCAGATTCGGACGGGTCTCACCAGATCCGACGAGATTGTCTAGGGTAGACAATCCCGGCGCCGACGGGGGAAAGAGGCCGAGAGGGGTTCGGCGTTGAACACGGCCGGAGACACTGAGTGAGGGCGGAGGTGGCTGTTCGGGCTCGGTGGTGGCAGAACGGAGCGGGGAAAGGAGACGGGGGCGGCGGCTTGACGGTGGCGTGGCCGTGAATCGGACGAAGGAGAAGACGGAGGCGAAGGGGAGGTCGGAGACGGCCGAGCTCGGGCCCGGGACGGCCGGAATCGATGGCCGAGCTCGGGCTCGGGACGGCCGGAATCGATGGCCGGACTGGTGAGGGAGGTGAACGAAGAAGAAGGCGTGGAGGAGGGAGGTGGCGGCGGGACACGCCGTGGCCGGCGAGGTCGAGAGGAACCAGAGAGGGAGGAGGGTCGGACGTGGGAGGTGAGGGTTGCCGGAGCCGGAGACGGGAGAGGGAGTGGTGGCGGCGGCGTGGTGGCTGGACGGCGAGAGGAGCTGGCCGGACGTGGTTCCGGCGAGGGTGAGGTCGGGAGAGGAGCTGGGCGGCTGAAGGAGAAGAGAGGGATTAGGGTTTGAGGAGGAGGGGTGGGGTTTAAATACCCTGGGCTAACCCGAGTTGGGCCTCGGCTGGGATTTGGGCCGCACGGCCCAAAACGCTTGTTGGCCTGCTCAGGTGGGAGCCGGGTCCTGCCTGGCCGGGTCTGCAGCTTGGGCCGGGTCCGGTCTGACCCGGTCCGACCCAAAAGTATTTTTTTTTTTTTTTTTTTTTTCAGACCTTTCGAACCGCTTCCCGATCCCGTCAATTAAAACCCGTAAAAGGCAATTTAAATTTTCAGGACTTTACAGTCCAAACTCCAAGCGTAACGAAAAAAATGAACCGGGGAAAAACTAAGACCCACCATACAGGACTAAAGTCCTAGACTTGAATCGGAATCTGAGTCTCCCTTATGATCAGTTCCAGCCAATTTTGCATTTAGGCTCTCCAACTCACGTTGGAAAGTTTCCTCTGAAGATTTGGACTTGAAGCCAAAGGAGCTGCAATACGCCCAGGCTTTCTCAGCTGCCTGTATTTTACTAGGGGCCCAAGGCCCGGGACCAAGCCCATACGTGTCAACAGCTAATGAGCGATCGCTAACTGAGGCTTGACAATCGATTTTATCTCTCGATTTCAAAGCATCCTTCCTCTTCTTCTTCCGCGAAACCACTAAGCCTGAAACTGTAGCCTCTGAATCTAAACTCTTTGTCGGAGATTGAAGCTTTTCCATGATCGGTACAGAAGATAAACCAGGTGAATCCTCTCCTTCCGATTTAGAATAAGACCCAATGCTTGGACTCTCAGGTAACCGTAATTGGTTGTTATGAGGGTCCACACTCTCCGTCTGAGATTGAGACACTGCACTAAGACCACCACCCTCCAGCTGCTCTTCCAAAATCGGAGATAAGGGGGAGTGAGACACCCCTGGTGACAGAATCTCATTGTCCGACTCAGAAACAATTGGACTAACCATCGGAACCAGTAAGTGATTGACCTTAGAAATTTTAATAAAGAAAGGCTCATCTTCTACTACCACTTCTATTATTTGGTCTAAACTGGTTCCTGGTTGTACATGAGTTAAAACAAAAGCTTCCTCAAATTCATGTAACAAAAGCGAAGAAGAATGTACCATTACTACTTTTCCAATCGAGCCTGCAATTTGTTCCAAACTCCTCTTCGACCAACTTTGAATGGGAAGTCCTTGGATTCGCAACCATCTGAATAGGCCTCCTTACAGTAAGAGGTGTTCCATCCCCAAACCCATTGTCATCCATTGAGAGATCCAAGACCAACGGCTTTCCACCATTTGTTCCTCATAAGCTTTATCGGCACAGGAGACCATAACAACTCTATTACCCAAAGCTTTAACATGCAGGTCTAGGATTCCTTGTCTAGCTAGATCTTCTTGCAACACGGATGGATTGAGATTACCATGGAGGATACCAAGCCAACCATTTACTGTCTCAATCCTCAACTTCTCTTCTATCTCAAGGTGAACCCGAACAGACTTTCCAAATTCAAGATCAGATTTCATGTTGATTCGCAAGTCCTCTTTTGGTCTCGATCGATCTATCGATTTCTCCCATGCTTGAGCTACAAACAGCGTATGTTCACCTAGCTTGGAACCGTTCGTCGAATTCACAATCCTTTTCAGATCTGAACCTGCTTTGAATCTGATAAAACCAAAGTTCAAACCTCTGGGGTTCGGATTTTGGGGCAGATGAACGTGTTCAATATCACCAAACTGACTGAAAAGCTTTCTCACTCCTGTAATGGTCGACCCCTCAGGGAGGTTGAGGACGAAAACCTTGTTCGGGGAAAGTGGCCCTCTCGCCGGCACTGGACGACGGCCTCCCCCTTCTTCGTATGCAGCTTCGTTTCCCATCCGGGATCCATCGCTCACGGCTCGGACGGATCGCTCCGCCTCCTCCTGATTTCTGCAGAACATGGCTGGAGAAGCTTGATACAGGCCTTGAGGATCGCTGGCACTGCACCGGACAAGCTCTTCACCGGTCGTCGTTTCCGAATCAGAGGCGGGCGACACGACTGCGATAAAAAAAAATCGCAAACAACAGGGGCGCGTGGCACGCGTACAAACCTACTTCGGGGATCCTTTAACCCTACTTGCGCGACAAGTGCAACTTAGAAACAGAGTGTGAATACTACTCCAGACAGGTATGGAGTTTATTTAATTAGTGAGAAGGTTATTCATTTTATTTTTAAACTAGTTACTAATTTATTCAACTTGAACATTTTTGTATCCTTGACAAATTCAAGGTCTCCATCGAAAGACCATATTCGGAGGAAAGACTTTCGTGTTGGAGGACGATGATGAGAGATTATGCAGCACAACGTTATATTCTGTACATTAGGTAAGTACCGATTCCCCTTTCTTGCATGCTTTATACCACAACCTAACTTGTAGATATAATTACTACACCAGTGCCTGATGATCCAATCAAAGTGCAGGTATGAGAATGAACAATGCAGCATGGAAAAAACTTCACATTGTATAAGATAAAATTAGAAAGATTTAAAGCCCTTTTCTCTCCCGACAGAAGCTCCCCAACCCTAAAAGCTTTACAGCCGTCACTCTTCTCAATCCTCCACCGGCGACCGCGGAGGCCTCCGGCCAAGGCTGTCACCGGTGGAGGCTCTCCCCTCGATCCATTTCCTCCCACACCTTCCCTCTCCTCTTCCCGCACGCTCCCACCCCTCCTCGGTACAGTTCAATCCTCCTCAAGCTCGCAGGAATCGTCCTCGTCGGCGTCGTCCTTGTGCAGATCCAGTACTGGCACACGCTTCTGCATAGTTTTGGTGGGGATTGTTGTGGATTTGCATGTGGGACGCGCTTGCTCTGCCTTTGGTGGCTCGCCGGTCGGACTCCCGTATTTCTCAGGGCGCGGTTCAGTTCACCGGAGCTTGGTGAGTTCATTCCGCCGGAGTGGCTCTTAAGCTTGAGGAGCCAGGGAAGGTTGCAGCTCTGCTCGGTCAAAGCTCGCCGGAAGTTCGCGCAGGCCGTGTGCCTCATTCTCCAAGCGTCGGAGCTCCGCTCGTCTGCCTCCAATGGTCGCGGCATCGTGGGTCTTCTTGCTGGTGCTGCTGGGTGTGGGCAACGGTGAGGTTTGGCCGGATTCGCTCGACCGCGACAGTTTGGGCTTTGCCATCGTCGGCTGCTCGCCGAACCTCGTGCCGACTTGGGGTTTCGTTTCATCCCCGGTGGAGTCATAGCAGCTTGCTTGGTTGTAAACCCCTTGACATCATAGATCCACATTCGCTTCTGTCGACAAAGCCAAACTTCTCCCAATAGTTAAAGAGCATCCACATCAGTGGTGGGATGAACCTCGAATCCTGAGGCAGAACTTTTTGTTGACCGGGAAGGGTTCAGTCCTCTGCCCCTAAAAAAGTATGTTGTACATCAGAGGGGCAAGTATGGGGGCATGATTTTCAGAAATACTGACTGTGTAATTAATTAAGCTTTTAACTAAATCTGCTAACGTTATTTTTAAATCAACAACTATTCAATAAAATAGAAATAAAATTCATAAATATAAATAAAAGTTCATTAATAAAATGCAAAATTAAAAAATATATAACTTAAACAAAATACATAACCAAAAACAAATACATAATTAGGCATCCCCATTAATGTTGTCAAGTTGTTTCTGAAGTTTTCGAATTTGATCCATCCATACCTGCATCATTTCCAAATGTTGCTCCTTCTGTTCCGGGGAGAAATTGGACGTGTCCGTAGCCTTCATATCTTTAAGTTCCTGCATATATTTATCAATTTTCTGGTCAATAACCACGGCAAGTTTCGCCTTCTCACACCTCCCATGATCCATTTGGACGAAATACGATGCTCTGTCCGACAAACTCTTCCCCTTACGCTTCGCGGCCTTATTGCCAATTGGGCGTTCTCGTGGAGGCGGCATGCCAATTGGGGAACTTGTAACCCCAGCTGGGGAACATGGACATCGGGTTGGGGAACTTGTACCTCCGTACAGGGAACTTGAGCCTCTGGCTGGTTGCTCATCACGACTTAAATGTGTGACATTATCATCGTCGGTGGGGAGTGAAGTGGGCGGGGTTGTGCTACTATAACTGTCGGACTCGTCTAATCGTCGTCGAAGTACCCCGGCTTCGCCTTCCTCTGCCCATAACTTGTCATCATTTTCCAACGGCTCGATCCAATAGTGGAGTCTGAAAATCTTCGACTCGTTTTGGATTCGATAGATTTCCATCACCCGCTTTCTAAACTTTTCGTTCCAGCCTCTATGACCTAGCTCTTGCTTCTCCTTCCTCGTCAGTGTGATATACAGCCTGACTCTTGTAGCACTTTTGTTGAAATGGCTCTTGACGGCTTGCACCGTCCACTGATTGGTTGGGAAATTTCCAGCTTTGCACAAGCGCCTCCTCACCGTGGTCCATAATGTGCTCCCATCTTGAGAGGTTCCGGTGACGGGGTCGTGCGTTGTGGGTAGCCAGGCGTTGATCAGGAGCAAATCCACTGCAGGGGCCATTTGCTTCGCCTTTTTGGTGTCACCCGGGTGCTCGGTCCCACAGATGATGAAGTAGACGACATGCGAGTTCCGGTGGCGGCCGGCATCGAGAATTGTTGTTGGCCGAAATAGTTGGCCCCCATGTGGTAAGGGTCGAATAGTGGGCTGGTGAATACCCAAGTCGCCGGTAGCGGATGTCCAATTGGGTTGGACGGTTTTCCCGTTGGGTAGGCCAGTTTTCCTATTCCACCTACGTTGACATTTAAATTTTAATTCCAATTAAAAAATAATAATTCAAACTTTGATCATACATAATTAAAACTAAACATATAACTTAACTACAATTGAACATACATGATATTTAAATTATTGAATTTATTAATATTTTAATTAATGAAATGAATAAAATTATAATTCGTAAAATTACATTGTCCTCAAAGAGAGGCCATGTATTGGTTGAACGCCTCAGGGTTCCAACCACCGGTTGGGGTGAAACCGGTTTGCAACATCTGTACGTAGTTCGACCCGGGTTGATTGGTGGTCGCACCTTATTGATTGGTGTTCGCACCTTCTTGATCGGTGTTTTCCTCCTCGTTCGTATTGAAAACTTGGTGTTCCGGCGATTGAGTGAAATCGTCGTCAGGCATTATCGATCGGATTTTGCAAAGACGATATGAATTTGAGAGAGTGAGGTTTGAGAGAATATGAAGTTTGTTGTGTGGATTTGTTGAAATAGGGTGAGGGGTATTTATAGTGGTTGAAGAAGTGTTTTTTTAATGTATTTTGTATTTAATTTTTTTTTTAAAAAGAGGGTAGTCGTTGCCGACCGTTGCTTAGAGCAACGATCGTTTTTTTCGGAATGGACACGTGGCACGCTACCACTGGGTAGTAGAGAGGCAGCGAGGCAGCGGGGCTGATTTTGGACCCGCGCCTCTGCCCCCCGAACCCTCCTCGTCTGTCTCCTCCCCACGCCTCGCACGCCCCCCTCCCCACACCGAGCAAACCCCTAACCCTTTCCCCTTCTGCTCCCGCCCCGCCTCGCCCAAACCCCCCCTTTGTGTGGATGATTTAATGTATCACTCGCCTTTGGTGGGATAGTCATGCACAGTCTTACAAACATAGGTCAAAGAAACAATGTGTGGAGCTGCATAATTATTAGTCGAATTTTGGGTGTTTGTGTCGGTAGGTAGGCCTTGGCCTGCTTGATGGACCTACGAGGTCCTCGGATCTACTCAATTCCGTCCCGATCTAAGGCATCTTATGCTCCGTACTCTCCATCAATCCTATTCCGGTTTCTCTCCAAGCCGTCTCTACTTGACTCTGCAGTTTCGGCCTCGCCTTCATGTTCCATAGAGGCGGGGCGTGGAGTTAGTCTTTGATTTGGTTACAGATCCATTTGGAGTTCCGGTTTCTCTCCACTCCATCCCGACGCAACTCTGTAGTTCCGGTCACGCCTTCATGTTTCCTAGTGGAGGAGCGAGGCGTTAGTCTTTGGTTTGGTTGCTGATCCGTTTGGAGTTACGGTGGTGTGTTGCTGTCTCATTTTTCAAGGGGTATGCTCACCGGATTTCATGGTGTTGGTCATCGGTGTGACCCCGGTCCCGGAGCGTGTTGGATCCGGACCCGTTCGAGGTGGCTTACTTGTGGCTTGATTAGTTTTCTCCGTGGGAAAAGTTTATGTTCTTGGATATGTTATGAAGCTAATCTCATCCCTCGTCGTCATGGATGCTCGGTGGTGGCGTCCCGCTTCTCTTCAGGCTTTAGTGTCTTTATTGTCCGGGTGCAGGCTGGCTCGTGCTTGGTATAACTACAGGCATTCCCCTTCGGGTCCGTGCTTGGTGTTGGCCGGCAAGGGGTTACCGGTATCGGTTTCGGAACGCTCAGCTCAAGTCCAGTCTGGGTTCCTCGGAAATGTTGACTTCCTTCTGCCTGTTTGTTGAAGTTTTTGGTTGGATGCTCTATGGTGGTGTTGCGCTTCTCTGTTGGCTTCAGTGTCAGATCTGTTCAGGTTCGGGTTGGTTCGTGTTAGGTATAATTACAGGCCTTCCTCCTTGGGTCCTTGCTTGGTGTTGGCCGGCGAGGGGTTATCGGTTTCGGTTTTGCAACGCTCAGCTCGATTCCAACCTCGAATCCCCGGAAGTGAAGTCTTGTTATTGTCTTCTTGTATTTTTTGCTCATTCTCCCAATTTGGTCCCTTTCTCGATGTAGGTCAGATTTGGGTTTCGGAGGATTGAGTTTGAGCTCCTTCGTTCACTTTTGAGCACCACTTGGATGATGTCGCCCACCAGGTTTCTCTTTGCCAGCTGCAGCTTGGCCGTCTTTTTCTTACGCTCTTCATGGTTGTAAAATCCGGTTCCAAGACCTTTTTTCTTTTTGGTGTGCTTCATGTTTGAAAAGTTTGGTCTTCAGGACTTTGTTTTCTGGTTGGCTCCCAGGTTGTTGGGTAGTTTAGGTTCATAGCATAGGATTGCTATGACTTTCATTCGTGTTTCTTGGGTTTGCACCCCTTCATAGTTTCATCCCCTGGTGTTAGGGTTTGGTTGTTGTGTGAGGACGAGGTGTGTCTCGGTCCGGTTTCTGGTTTAAGGGTGTGATTTGAATGTCAGTGTTCTAGTTTGTTTTGTTAGGTTCTTTAGCTAGAACCTTTCTTGTTCTTCCTTTCTGACTTCTGAAGAAAAAAAGATTTATAATACTGCTTTGCTGATAAAAGAGATGCTATCATGAAGAGTGAAGGAATTATCTAATTATATCAAATTAGTACTATTGAAACATTTCCTCTGAGTTTACAACTTTTTGTATATGATCTTGCAAGTGATTGTGAAAAAGATTTAATGATATAGAAGAACATGGTTTTGAGTAATTAGGGACAATAACAGCATCATGTCATGGCCAGGGGCTAATTAAGATGATTAGGATTGGATGTTGACCATGATTTTGTTTCATATATGATGAGAGAGAATTGATGATGATGACGACGACGATAAGAAGTGATTTCTTGTTGTGGAAATGACATGTGTATGCCATGTGTGGCCACCACAATCAACATGGCACCACTACTTGCATGTGTAGTATATGTGGCATTTGCTCATGTGCTCTTGGTTCCTATAAATAGAGATGTTAACCCCTTGTATTAGATGACCATCTAACACTCTCATCTTGTAGGAAAGTTCTCAAGAGATTAATGAAAATTCTCTCTACTCTCTAATTCTCAAGTGTTCTTTCTTGTCTTGCTTGGTAACCAACCCGTAGACACCAACCTTCTTATTATTATTGGGCCATTGGTGTCTTGGTGTTGGTTCCGATCAAACTTGATTTTACAACACATTATCAGCATGACTTGCTCTGCTGTCCAGGTATCAAAATTTATATTATCATCAGTTTATTTCGTTGATATTATTTATTAACGATATTCATGAAATTTATTCATATTTCATGTTTATTAATATTTGTTATATATACCTCATAAGTATGCTTTGTGATCGCCAATAATATATTGGATCTTTCACATCAGAAAATATGACGGTTATCACATATATTTGTATTGAATTATTTATTTTATATGTGATACTCGTAATATTGAGGTTTACTAAATTTGAAGCATTTTGAACCCGAAGTTCAAATATCGACGAGAAAAGTTTCACGGAACCTGCAGTTCTGTTTTAAGACCGTGAGTCTTATAAAACTAAATTTAATGTGACCCAAAGTTCACATGGACCTAACATTGACAAGCACGTGTGTCTCACACGTCGGGGGTGTTTTTGTTTTGCTCGGTACTATTTAGGCACTGTTCATCTACTGTGCGGGTATTGTGCATATATTGTTTCGGTAGACAACACACCCCAACGACTTCGCTCATTATGCGATTATATTTTTAGTTGGTTATATATATTTGTAACTGGAAGCTTACAAATACCAGTGACCCGATGTATATTGGACCAGAAGTTCCAAATACATAATACCAGCGACATGACGTACTTTGGGCCGGAAGTTCCAAATAATCCATGCCAACGACTTGAGGTCGTGTATGATGAATGTTGATATGTTCATACTGAAATTTCTTGACATATAATGGTTTTGATCCATATTAAGGATGACGAATCTGTTTGGACTACTTCATGTATCAATGAAGTGAAACGGTCTTCTATCGAAACTAAATCATTTGAGACCAGAAGCTCCAAATGAAAAAGCACATGGCCGAAGCCTGATATTTAATATTACGACCAAATGATAAATCATAGGCCCGAAGCCTGATGCTTGCCTATACGGCCAAATGATAAATCACAAGCCTGAAGCTTGGTACTTGCATTTTTAGGGTCAAACTTTAAATCACAAACCTGAAGCTTGATACTTGTATTTATGATCGATTGATAAGACACTGGCCCGAAGCTCGTAAGATGGAATTAAAGTCAGAATAAAGACCACATGTCTGAAGCCTGTAACTTGTATTAAAAGTCACAAGACAAAACCACAGGCCTGCAGCCTGTAACTTGTGTCTGAGGCCTGAAGCCTAAAAACTATATGCAATTACTTATATTTATTCTGTCTACCCCACGAGCTTGCTCGTTGTGCGGTTTATACATATATTTAATTTCGGATTTTATTATGGCTACCCCACGAGTTCGCTCGGTGTGTGGTTATGCTTATATTTATATATTATTATTATTATTATTATGTTCACCCCATGAGTTCTCTCATTGTGCGGTTATATATCTGATTATGATGACTCAAATGTCGCATATTTGTAACCCGAAGTTTACAAATATTGAGGAATTCTGGACCTGAAGTTCCAAAAATTGTTAAAGATATGCTCATTGAGACAATCGTTCAAATGTAATAGATATGTGCACCATTGATGTATGTCGTATGGCCAGAAGCTCATACAGACTTAACATTTCACAGAATTTGTGATAAATTCATTGCATCATTCGTTCAAGTGGAAATTTATATGTGCATAGTTGCTAAAATGTCGTATGGCCAGAAGCTCATATAGACTTAACATTTCATATAATTTTAGACAGATGTATTGAACGATTTGTTTCATGAGAACTTAATATGTGCAGTGTTGTTAAATGTCGTATGGCCAGAAGTTCATACCGACTTAAACTTTCACAGAACTTGAGGCTATAAATTAGTCATCTATAAATATATGGTTATGGTCCCCAATGGAGTACATGGCTTTCCTCTATCTTCTCACCCCCATCTGAGAGTTAGAATTTATGGAGCAAGTATAATCCATTGGAAGATCCCTAATCACCTTGTTCTTCTTCAAGTGATCTCCCATGGCTTCAAGTAAGTAACATTTAGTTAATTCCGCTGCTTTGATTTTGTGTTCCTATTTGTCGGTTTTATTATTTTGTTATTATGGATTAAAGTCTGATTGGTGACCTAGATCCGGAAGATCTAAATGAATTGAATGTCTCACATGACTCTATATAACGATGTAGCCGATATGATCATGGTTCATTTCGCCAATTATACATGAATCCCTGAAGCGATCCATTCATGTGCGAAAATGAAGAGCTCCAGAAGAGCTACCATGTCATTGAGATTTACGATGAAGTTAAGCATTAATGCTCTATATGAAAGTAGATCCAGAAGCATCTACTCAATATTAAAGTAGACCCGGAAGCATCTACTCAGTGTTGAAAATGTTTTATATGAAAGTAGATCCAGAAGCATCTACCCAGTATTAACGACATACATGTCATCTTGAGACCCCAAATGAGACTGGGTTTTTCTGTATCACCAGAAGTGATAAATATGGTGAAAAACATCTACTTGAAAAATTGCAAGCTCTATCATCAGGTTTGTATTATACAACCATAAGAGCAATTGAAACCTACACGACTATGAACCAGAAGTTCATTAGTCCAGATATATAACGATGATGCGTAAGATTGTTGAGAACTCATGTGGACATTCATTAAAGGGCCGGAAGATCCTAATGTCCAATGAGATATCATGTACAACGTGTTCACAAGGGAAATTAATGGTCCAACCATCTAAAAACAATTTTAGTATGAAATCTGAATTACTCATGTAGAGAATTCATGAGGATATATATGATCATACTTATTTTATAAGAGACGCATCTAGAAGATGGTCTTATGGTATCTTGATACTTATTTTATAAGAGACGCATCCAGAAGATGGTCTTATGGTATCTTGATACTTACCTTATAAAAGACGCATCCAGAAGATGGTCTTATGGTATCATGAGTCCCTGAAGGACAAGATATTTATATCATGATCTGTTAGTTTCATCTTGATGAGACGATATCCTTCACCTTGAAGTGAAGTGAAAAGTCCTTCCGGAAGTAAGGAATGAAATGTTCTTGGAAATTATGTGTCTCATCATATGTACCTGAAGTACATAAGCTCGCACATTTTTTAAAATGTTGCAGACCAAATGCTAGACGCATATAGAAAAATAATCAGATCATGCCAAGATACCTGCAAAGATTTAAAAGCTTTGTGAACGCGGGGAATGGCTCCTCTTACACGCCAGAAGCGTGAGAGGCTACTTGGATCAAAGAATATTGATTCCATTAGGAAAATCATGAACATGATAAAATAAGCGTTAGTTCCAGAAGAACTACTAGAAGTGGTTCTAGAAGAACCACCTGGGGCGGTTCCAGAAGAATCAGTCGCCCGAAAAATGCTAGAAATCTCTAATACTCCTGAAGAGTTGTAAGAGAAAAGAAATCATGGAATCGAAAATCGACATCCATTGATAAAGGCATTTATATTACCATAATTGAAATGGTAGATGATTTTGACATTGAACCACGTGGTGTTGACTAATGTCATTTAAAGACATGTTTGTCCAATACGAGAAAAGGTCACTCCAGAATAATTGACTTATTGGCATAATGTCCAATGTTCAAAATCATGATCAAAACATCGAAGAATGTTTTCCCAGCTGGGTATAGATGAATGAGAAAACAAAGATGCTGAATATAAAGCACACCTTATAAAGGTATTTTTCTCAAATGACTTGAAGTCAACTTTTGATAAAGTTATATTGTGTGATCACCATGGTATATTAGATATATGTACCCACTGCTAATGGTACTTTTAAGTGCCGACATTTATAAAAGTCCCCGAAGGACCTGCATTGCCTGAAGCATTGCAGTTTGCCTGAAGCATTGTAATTTGCCTGAAGCAAATCCCTTTAAAATTTAAATTGCCAGAAGCAATGCCATTTCCCAAAAGATTTATGATTATATAGAGAAATGACTCTATGAAGGGTTTGATTTGCATGAGGTAATGAGACATGGTATGAGAAACCATGTACTTAGTAAGCAGTGTGAGTCGATAACATATGGACTCCTGAAGAGGTCCTTGAATCTGCAGTATGTCTAAAGAAAGACTTTCAAATAAAAGCTTTGATGATTAAGTATTGTCTCGGCCTGAAGATCGAGCGTATTTTCAAAAGAATCCATAAATATGCATATGTTAAGAAACGCCTGAAGCGCTTTCACCTTAATATTCAAACGATCGATCGATATTTAGGTCCTAAAGAGGTACTCATTTGTATCAAAGAGATGAAAAGATATTTGGTCCTGAAGTACCATATCTAAATTTTGAGACGTTATGATGTACAAGGCCTGACAGAAACTTCGCAGCAAATGTGCTAGCTAGTTTGAGCTCAGAAACTACTTACCGGTTTTGAGAAAGAAGCAGATCAGCAAAGCATGGCCCGGGATGGTTATGATTTGGGAAGACAGTTTTCAGTGTTTTTCAGTTGCAACCGATCAGTTTTCGTACGAAATTATGATATAATCATGAACTCTAGAAGAGTCATGAGAGACTGACGTCAATCGGAATCACAAAGTGAAAATCCTACAGGTTTGTTTTACTGAAATTTGGGCAACATCAGTTTGTTTTTTTTTGGGAAAGTCAGTATACAAGAGAATATGAGTCGACTTCGCAAGAAACTGAGATTACTCAGTCGATCTTCAGGGGGAGCGACAGGTAGGAGGAGTAGGTTTCGTGCGCTGCACCCTTTTTCCCTTATTCATGTTTTGTCCCCCGAGGTTTTCCTGAAAAGGTTTTTAACGAGGCAGCTGTTATGCACGTCCAACTCACCAGAAGTGAGTAAATGGAAGAAACACTCTACTCGGTATGACTTTCTTGACATCCACTTGTTAAGAAGTTAATGTTCAAGATCAGGATGCTCGACTCAACCGAACAGCCAAAGTAACCTGCCTGAAGTCAGGGGGAGATAAGTTTTGTGCGCTGTACTCTTTTTCCCTTATCCAAGTTTTGTCCCACGGGGTTTTCTTGGAAAGGTTTTTAATGAGGCAGCATCAAGCATAACTTCAAGCACATCTTGTGCGTTGCACTCTTTTCCTTACAGGTTTTGTCCCACTGGGTTTTCCTGAGGAGGTTTTTAACGAGGCAACTTCAACTTGAAGCACATTGTGGTGTCCAAGGGGGAGTGTTGTGGAAATGACATGTGTATGTCATGTGTGGCCACCACAATCAACATGGCACCACTACTTGCATGTGTAGTATATGTGGCATTTGCTCATGTGCTCTTGGTTCCTATAAATAGAGATGTTAACCCCTTGTATTAGATGACCATCTAACACTCTCATCTTGTAGGAAAGTTCTCAAGAGATTAATGAAAATTCTCTCTACTCTCTAATTCTCAAGTGTTCTTTCTTGTCTTGCTTGGTAACCAACCCGTAGACACCAACCTTCTTATTATTCTTGGGCCATTGGTGTCTTGGTGTTGGTTCCGATCAAACTTGATTTTACAACACGTTATCAGCACGACTTGCTCTGCTGTCCAGGTATCAAAATTTATATTATCATCAGTTTATTTCGTTGATATTATTTATTAACGATATTCATGAAATTTATTCATATTTCATGTTTATTAATATTTGTTATATATACCTCATAAGTATGCTCTATGATCGCCAATAATATATTGGATCTTTCACATCAGAAAATATGACGTTCGTCTCTCCTCCGGCTCCCTTGGCTGTCTCAGATCTGAGATCCGACTTCTTATATGGTAGCCTCTTCTTCACCCTTTCTCTTCGTTGTAGGAGTTGGTTCCGGCAGTGACCGGTGGTTTGGTGTCGTCTTTGACACCGGGGAAGAAGATATTGGGCTAGATCTGAGGCTCTGGGATCAGTTTTGGTGGTGGTCCGGGGTTTCAGGGTGAGTTTTCCGTCGATGACCGGTTCAGTCCGAAGATCTGTCTGTGGGAAGCTCTTCTACTCCGTTTTAGGAGTCGTTGGCTACAGATCCTTTCTGTTTCTGGTCGTCGATGTTCCCCTTTCTAGCCCTTCTTCGTCTTCCCCTCCCGCTCCTGGTTCTTTTTCTCTTTTTCCTCTCGTCTCTTTTCTCTCTTTAATCCCTAGTCGCGCTTTCGACCTTCCTTCTTCCCCCCGTCCGGTGGTTTTGTGTGTTTTTGGGGCAGATCTGAAGTTTAGTTCACTGACCACCCTCTTCTCAGTGACCCTCTTCCCTTTGTTGCTTTGCTCTTTGGTTTTGGCCTCTTCTTACTTTGTTTCTGACTCCTCCCTTCTCTGCCGATAGAGATTCGTAGTGGTCAGACACAAACTCGCCTTTGGGTTCACCTTTTGAGTGTTGGCTCAGGTGGGCTTCCCTTTGGGAAGCTGAGCAGTGTTTGATGAAGCTATTGGCCCGAGTACTAGTAGTTCTGGAGAAGATCGGTTATCCTCAAGTTGCTTCCAGCCGATGCTCGCTCGGATCTGCTCCTCTCTCAGTCTTCCGGTGACAAGCTTGGGGTCGTCCGTGACTGACTCTTCCTGCTCGTGTTGGCGGCAGGGAGCACTGGCTTTGTGCTTAGTTGGGTTCGTTGGGTCGGCTGGTGATTTGGTGGACGCCTCCTCCTCCCCTGGTATGTTCTACAACCTTCTTCTCTCATTCTGGGTTTCTCCTCTCACCCCCTTGTGGTGGTTGTCTCACGGTGAGCCGATGTGCCTCCGTAGAGTGTTGGTCGTGCTGACATGGCCGGGTGTGGCCTGTTACTTGAGGAGGGACTAGATGAGAGTTTTGGTTGTTAGACTTTCAGGGTGTGGTTTTGGTTATGGTTTTTTGGGTTATACTGGTGGTGCTGCTGTTGGGTCTCGAGGTAGGGTTGGAGATGAACCAACTCGCAGCGGAAAATCAATACAAACCAAGAGACGATTAAAACCATGAAACAACTAACAAAGAATGGATTCATAAGAGAAAAATTCAGCACTATCTCTTACCAAAACAAGAACACCGGTTAACGAATGATTGGCTTGAGTCTCCAAGACGCCTACGTATCCACATGGGAATCAAAGCCACGTAGTTCTTCTCTTTGAGGACTCAAGAACACAAAAATGGAGGTGGAAACTAGCCAAACCCGAAATGGCCATGGAAGAGGGAGAGAAAATGTGTTTCCTATTCTTGTCTTGTGTTTGTTATGTTGAAAAAAGATGACTTAAACATAACAAAACCCATACTTGTCCAACTAAAGGCATGAGACAAGTATGGTGTCAAGTAAGGTGTAAATAGGACAAAGTATGGCAAGACAAGATTGGGTTAGGTGGTGAATCACCAACACCTTAATCCTTGTCTTGCTTACTTAGTACTAATTAATCAAGACTTGATTAATTAGTTCCATGGGCCTTGGTTGCATGGGCCTTTCATGGGCCTCTTGGAACATGGCCCGTGGCCATTTCCAACGAGGTCCCGTGATTCGCTCATCGCCTCCATGCCTTCCATACCGGAAATGTCCAACATTATCCGACGCGATCAATCCCAAGACTCCAAGCCTTGTCTCGATCTGTGAAGTCCTATTCACTTACGGGCACATGACCCAAAACCCAGTTTTGGTCATGTCCCGAGACAACTCCCTTTTGGCCATTCTCCATAAATGTGTCAATGAGTTTCATCCTCCAGTGTGACCCTTAGGTTTATGCATGTCAATAGATCAACGTAAAATCACATTTTACTTGATCCTATTTAAGTGGCAACTAACGAGACTTTAGTATTGCCTGACACTACATAACGAATCGACCCTGTCAATTCTAACCTTTCCGTCGTCCCTGTCATTATCCTTTTATCTCCGATATCTTGATTGAGATAAGGCATAGAGCCGTCATCCTTATTATTCTCAATCACCGTTCCTTGATATGTGAGATGACAGAAGATATGATACCCAGTATCATGTGCATGGCCATGCTATTCTTCCAGTCACTCTCGATCAAGCGGCCGAGAACCGATATCTTTCCCATACCTTAGTATGAGGGATAAATCCCTTAGCCGTCTTTCGTGTCACTCATGTAGCCCGTCCCCAAGCCAATCCTGGCCGTTATGGAAGCCCTGTTACGGACAACGTTAGGCTCAGGTCAAACTAGGTTGTTGACTACATAGCGATCACAAAGACTCCTTGGTCTAAGGATACATGACAAGCTACAACACTGAATATGTTCATGACTTAATCTATGGCACATATTCAGGGCGGGTCGTCCAATATCATGTCCCACATGATATCTATGATCAGACTCCGGAATCCCATTCCAATGACTAACAGAACGTAAGCCATAAAGAGCCATCTTTCTTACTAGTCGCTTCTAGTGAAGCTTTGTTGACTAGGGACCCATCGAGTGTGATCTATCTCGATCTATGGTTCTATTCGCATGGTGGGCATAGATCAGAGCACACATCGATATATTACTCCAACACATAAGTAATATAAAGCCGCTTTAATTTTATTGCTAACGATGATATATACATTTGGACATTTAGGATTGAACTACGGGCACTAAGACTAACAATCTCCCACTTGCCCTAGTTCCAATCTAAACTCCAATATGTCCCCATCGACTTTACATGTCTAACATGTTCAGGCAGTGACACTGCCTTAGTCAACGGGTTGGCTATGTTATCATCTGTTGCAATATCGGTTATCTTCACTTCACCTCAGTTCAGTATTTATCTGATGAGGTGGATACGCCGCAGTACATGTTTAGATTTGTTTATGCGATCTAGGCTTTTAGCTTGCGCAATGGCCCTTGTGTTGTCGCAAAATGGATTCACCAGACTGGATGGGTTTTTAATTACACCCAGCCCTGCCATGAATTTCCAAATCCACATAGCCTCCTTAGCTGCCTCTGCAGCATCCATGTACTTGGCCTCTGTCGTAGATTCGGTAATGGTATCTTGCTTTACGCTTTCCCAGCTAAAGCTCTGCCATTCAGCGTAAACACATATCCTGATTGACTTCTAAAGTCATCTGGATTTGTCTTGGAAAACTAGCGTCTACTCATCCTTCGACGACTAGTTCAGCATCATCTTTCCCCCGGGTTAGAATGATGTCTACTGGTACAACATAAGGCTTACGAGACGTCTGGTCTCATACATGTCATGGCATATATGATCGATCCTGCCCCCAGGCGCATAGGATTCTCATCATCCTTTTCAGCTCATCAGGTGTATTAGGACACTGAGTCTTGCTGAGATGAATGCCATGACTAGTGGGTAAGAGTCCTTTCTTTGAATCGAGCATTAAGAACCTACTCAATGCCTTGTTCACATAGGTTCCCTGACTTAAATCCAAGACCCTCTTGGTGCAATCTCTACATATCTTAATCCTTAAGATATGAGAAGCATCGCCTAAGTCCTTTATTGAAAAACACTTACTCAACCAAGCTTTAGTCTCGTGCAAGGTTGGGATGTCGTTTTCAATGAGAACCAGAAAGGTAATATTGCTCCCACTAGCCTTCTTATAAACGCAAGATTCATCCTCGTTCTTGATTAAGCCAAATCCAATTACAGCTTCATCAAAACGAAGGATCCAACTCCGAGAAGTTCGTTTCAATCCATAAATGGATTTCAACAACTTATAAATCTTTCCTTTATTCTTCGGATCGTCAAAACCTTTGGGCCGAGACATACAAACGTACTCAGTCAAATTTCCATTTAGGAAAGCGGTTTTGACATCCACTTGCCATATATCGTAATTATGATACGCAGTTATGTCAAGAAGAATTTGGATCGATTTTGACCATAGCCACTAAGGAGAAGGTTTCCTCATAGTCAATCCATTGGATCTGCCTATAACCTTTCGCCACCAGTTGAGCTTTGTAGGTCAGAGGGTTGCCGTCCATGTCCATCTTCACCTTGAAGATCCATTTGCATCCTATGGTCCTCACACCATTGATGGGATCAACCGGTTCCCAGACTCGGTTGTCCGACATGGATTGCATTTCCTCCCTCATGGCTCCCAGCCATAACTCGGAGTTGGGCCCATCCACGACTTCCTGAAAGGTGGCTGGATCATCGTGATCCACCATGACTTCATTGTCACCTCCGGATACCATATCTTGGAGGTGGAAGATTGATCCTTTCAAATCGCCTTGGACCTTCCGGAATTGTAACAGGAATTGGTTCTTACTCTACGACAATCTCTGGCTCCTTTCTACTGGGTTGCCAATTGGTTTAGACAGATCTGTACCATCCTGAATTTCTTCGAGATGCACAGTCCTCCCAATGACGTCTTTGGAAACAAAACTTCTTTTCCATAAAGACCCCACCCCAAGTGACGAACACCATGTTCTCACTGGGATTGTAGAAATAGTATCCCCTTGTTGCTTTGGGATACCACACCAAGGTGCATATCTCAGATCTTGGTTCGAGCTTAGTCGAAACCAAATGTTTCACATAAGCCTCGCAACCACAAATCTTTAGGAAGGACAAAGCGGGCATCATCCCGTACCATTTTTAAAATGGTGTCCCTTCCACACCATTCGTCGAAGCCCGATTCACTATGAATGCGGTCGTCTCTAGAGCAAAACCCCTAAAAGAGATTGGGATATCAGTCCAACTAATCATGGAACAGACCATTGTCTAACAATGTCCGATTTCTCCGTTTGGCTACACCTTTCAACTACAGTGACCTAGGAGGAGTCCATTTCAAAAGGATCCCATTCTCTTTTAGATGATCTAATAACTCTGTGGTCAAGTATTTTCCACCTCGATCCAATCGAAGTGCCTTAATACCTTTGTCGAGCTGGTTTTCTACTATAGTCTTAAACTCTTTGAATTTATCAAAAGCTTCAGACTTATGTCTCACCGAATAGACATAACCATATTTACTGTAATCATCAGTAAATGTGATAAAGTAGCTAAAACCCCTCCTGGCAAGTGAACTTATTGGTCTACACACATTCGAGTGTATCAGCCCCAATAATTCACCCGCCCTTTCATCGCGATCGATAAAGGGCACTTTAGTCATTTTGCCCATCAAACAAACCTTGCACCTATCGATCGAATGGAATTCGAATGAACCTGAAAGCCCGCACTTCTGAAGTGCTGATAGGCGCTTCTTGTTTATGCGACCCAAATGACAGTACCATAACAGAGTTAGGTTTAAATCATTGAATTTAGACCTCTTGGTATTAACGGAATATATAGAACTTGAGGCATTGTTACCCATATCTAATATGTACAATCCTCCAACCATGTCAGTACTGGTATAAAACATATCATAGCATAGAACATTGAAAACTCCATTTCCAATATTAACATTATATCCTTCCTTGTCAAACACGGATACAGATATAATATTCCTACTAAGAGTAGGTATGAAATATACATTATACAATACTAAGACAAGGCCTCTTGGCAAAGCAAGACTCATGGATCCTACAGCAGTTGCCACAACTCTGAGGTCCATTTCGTGCTTTCCAAATCTCTCCTACTTTCAGCCACCATATATTAGTGCATGTGTGAGATTCAGTCATGGTATCTAGTATCCATGAATCTTTGGAAGTAGAGAGATGTAGCTCTATAGAGTTAATACCGAATGAAGGCACGGTCCCACCGCCCTTCCTTAGATCATCCAGGTTTCCTGATGAAGGCGCAGTCCTACTGCCCTTCTTCAGATCATCCAGGCTATTTGATGAAGGCGCAGTCCCACTGCACTTCTTCAGATCAGCCGTGAACTTCCTGTAATCCCGGTTCCAATGACCAGGCTGTTGGCAGTAGAAGCAGACATTCTCAGGTGTCTCATCTTTCCTGCCAAGTGCGCATGGGCCCTGCCCTTGCCACTTCCAATTCCCTTGTTGACCATCAGAATATCCTTGGATCCCAGATCCCTGAGATATTCTTCTCAGCAGTTAATGACACTTCATGTAACTCTGATATGGTCTTAGAGACAGCCTTGTTAAGGACATATTCTTTGCGTTCAGACTTGAGGACTATCCTCAAAATTCTGTACCAGTCCAAATAGTTTGTCCCATTTAGCTTGACCCTGTCAAGAATGGTTTTTAATGACAAACTATTAATGTTCGCTGAATTTGCCATTTGATCTACAACAGATAAAATTCAATCAGTAAACTGAATAAATTTTATGAAGATCAAGCTTAAACACCAACAATCAATTCTAAACCTTTAGAATCTGAAACCAAGATCCTTGATTCACTCGATTAAGCTGAACTAATGCTCACCACTTAATCGAGCTATGTAGGTAGGACTCCATCCAATCACATCCAATGTGACTCCTGGCTAGGGTATGTACTTATGTACACGACTTACCCTATCTGTTACCCTAGCTCAACCTCAGGCTGAGAATCGTAGTCGGGTCCACCAATTTTCAACTATGGCTCGTCACTATGTAGGTGCTCCGCTAATGCGCACGACACCCACATATGTCGTCCAAACCTACTACCCCGCTTTCCCATGGATGCTCCGCTAATGCGCACGACACCCATAGGACGGGGAGGTAGTAAGGTGTTGATGATTGGGAGGTATCGGACATGACCCGCTTTTACTTGTCCAGTTGTGTTCAAAACTTTGGCACATCCTAGATGCGATGAGCACATCAACTACATTCCAAATGCAATGATGCCTCAAATTACATCCAATGTAATTCTTCCTTTGAACCCGTCAACTACATCCAATGCAATGACGGTTCTAAGGGTTCACACACAAGGATTAAAATTCCAATTTTATCTTTGCATGTGAGGTGATATGCTCGGTAAATAAAGTTAAGCATGCAATTCTAAAGCACATAGAATTAATCATGCATAAACTAAACCAAGCATAAAGCGATAAATGTGCACATAATAGCCCCCTAAACTAACTCCCACTAGCTTCTTGAGCTCCACCGACTCCAAGCCGATGCCAACACCCGAAAAGCCACCAAATGACCTTTTCGCCCTTTCTTCATCTTGAGTAAAAAATTACAATTTAATACACGACTCGCAGGTCGGGAATAAATAAATATTACAAACAAGTGGTTCGACGACCACACCTTGAAAGAATAATTACACGCTAACACTAACGGCTCGCAGGTCGTGAAAAGCGATAAATAATTAAATCGAGCTCGGGGCTATTATGTACACCATGCCAACATCCCATCACACATCGTGTTATCAAACAAGCATGTTATCAAACATCATGTGATTTTCCGGTTTTAATTAATAGCCAAGTTTCGAAATTTTTTGATGCTCGGTTTATCGAAACCGTTCAAAAATGAAACTTTTGAACATTTGATCTTCGAGTTCATCATGACGGTTCCAAACTCGTCATAACTAACAAAACGGTTTAGCCTTGGCATATCAACCATCCAATGGTCATGCTTGGCCTAGCTCCGTCCAACGGAGCCCCGTTCGGTCCCGGTTTCGGCTCCCCGAGAGTCCCGCTCCCGAGACCCGAAAAATCAATTTTTTTTCAAAATTTCCAGATTTGAAATAATTTTCAAAAATTCATTTTACATGCATTAAATCCATAAACAATAATTTAAAACATGTTATCAAACAATTTAGCAAAACAACATGCCAAAAACGAAACTTTCAAGCAAAACCGAAACTTTGAACACCGTCTTGTGAATCCCGAAGGTAGCACGGCTCTGATACCACTGTTGGGTCTCGAGGTAGGGTTGGAGATGAACCAACTCGCAGCGGAAAATCAATACAAACCAAGAGACGATTAAAACCATGAAACAACTAACAAAGAATGGATTCATAAGAGAAAAATTCAGCACTATCTCTTACCAAAACAAGAACACCGGTTAACGAATGATTGGCTTGAGTCTCCAAGACGCCTACGTATCCACATGGGAATCAAAGCCACGTAGTTCTTCTCTTTGAGGACTCAAGAACACAAAAATGGAGGTGGAAACTAGCCAAACCCGAAATGGCCATGGAAGAGGGAGAGAAAATGTGTTTCCTATTCTTGTCTTGTGTTTGTTATGTTGAAAAAAGATGACTTAAACATAACAAAACCCATACTTGTCCAACTAAAGGCATGAGACAAGTATGGTGTCAAGTAAGGTGTAAATAGGACAAAGTATGGCAAGACAAGATTGGGTTAGGTGGTGAATCACCAACACCTTAATCCTTGTCTTGCTTCCTTAGTACTAATTAATCAAGACTTGATTAATTAGTTCCATGGGCCTTGGTTGCATGGGACTTTCATGGGCCTCTTGGAACATGGCCCGTGGCCATTTCCAACGAGGTCCCGTGATTCGCTCATCGCCTCCATGCTTTCCATACCGGAAATGTCCAACATTATCCGACGCGATCAATCCCAAGACTCCAAGCCTTGTCTCGATCTGTGAAGTCCTATTCACTTACGGGCACATGACCCAAAACCCAGTTTTGGTCATGTCCCGAGACAACTCCCTTTTGGCCATTCTCCATAAATGTGTCAATGAGTTTCATCCTCCGGTGTGACCCTTAGGTTTATGCATGTCAATAGATCAACGTAAAATCACATTTTACTTGATCCTATTTAAGTGGCAACTAACGAGACTTTCTTATTGCCTGACACTACATAACGAATCGACCCTGTCAATTCTAACATTTCCGTCGTCCCTGTCATTATCCTTTTATCTCCGATATCCTGATTGAGATAAGGCATAGAGCCGTCATGCTTATTATTCTCAATCACCGTTCCTTGATATGTGAGATGACTGAAGATATGATACCCAATATCATGTGCATGGCCATGCTATTCTTCCAGTCACTCTCGATCAAGTGGCCGAGAACCGATATCTTTTCCATACCTTAGTATGAGGGATAAATCCCTTAGCCGTCTTTCGTGTCACTCATGTAGCCCGTCCCCAAGCCAATCCTGGCCGTTATGGAAGCCCTATTACGGACAACGTTAGGCTCAGGTCAAACTAGGTTGTTGACTACATAGCGATCACAAAGACTCCTTGGTCTAAGGATACATGACAAGCTACAACACTGAATATGTTCATGACTTAATCTATGGCACATATTCAGGGCGGGTCGTCCAATATCATGTCCCACATGATATCTATGATCAGATTCCGGAATCCTATTCCAATGACTAACAGAACGTAAGCCATAAAGAGCCATCTTTCATACTAGTCGCTTCTAGTGAAGCTTTGTTGACTAGGGACCCATCGAGTGTGATCTATCTCGATCTATGGTTCTATTCGCATGGTGGGCATAGATCAGAGCACACATCGATATATTACTCCAACACATAAGTAATATAAAGCCGCTTTAATTTTATTGCTAACGATGATATATACATTTGGACATTTAGGATTGAACTACGGGCACTAAGACTAACAGCTGCCTCCTTCGGTTCGACGTCTTCTGGTTTGGGCCCGAGGCCGTGGTTTCTTAGTTTTATGCCCTCTTTGGGGTTTTGGGTTGCTATTACTTTCTGTTGGACTTTAAGTTGGTAATTTTTGGTTTGAGACCTCTGGTGTTTAGCAACCCGTTTGGTTCTCTGTTTGTTGCTTCATTTATGTATTCTGGGTAGTGTTTATACCCTTCTTGGTATTGGTTCTTGTACTATTGGTAATGGTGTGCATTTCTTGTATTTGGGTATATATACCCTATTTGTCCCCATTGAATGGGTGTTTAGTTCTGTTGTTGAGGTGCCTTTGAGGCTTACTCTGGGTTGTAAGTTAAGGGTGTTCCTTCTTAGACTGTTTTCTTCGTTGGAAATTTGGGTATAGGAAAATGTTAGACCCTTCCTATTGGTTGGACTTGTATTGTTTCCTTAGACCTTTTTGTTTACCCACTTTGGGGTTTAGTTTGAGGCTCCCTCATTGGAGTGCTCTTAGTTTGTACTGGTTTGAATGAGGGCAGAGCCCTTGCCCTTGTCTTTTTTTCAAAGACTTGGATCTCTATAAAATAATTTGCTGATAAAAAAAACATTCCTCTTCTTTTCATTGCATGATTTCGTAGATCATATTTCCGTTGAATCGTCGAAATTACACTTATACCCTTCATTAAACACCCAAATTACACCTAAATTTTACCCATTTGTTTTTCTTATCTATTTTAGTTTTTTATCAGCGAAAATACTATTTTACCCCTTACTTCAACTACACAAAACAAAACAAGTTCCCTCCTTTTGAATCCCTCACCTTTGATCGAATCCAATATCATTCAAAACCTCTCTTCTTTTACTTCAATTCTGACCACTATGTTCGATTCGAATTCAATTCCGACAACTCTATTCGATTCGACTTGATCTTCAGCACAGAACCCTTGTCTACGTCTCCATTCACAAAAATATCCCAAGAACGAAATATCGCCGGCGTCGAGAACCAAGCGAAGTCGTCGCTCGAGCTACCCAGACGACCTAGGTACATTACCAAGTCGTCGTCGCTCAAGCTACCCAGACGACCTAGGTACGAAATATCGCCGACGTTTTTTCTTGTTTGAGGGTGCTGATGACCGGCACACCTGGGACCAGTAAGGGAGACCGCCCCACTTGGGCTGCTGGCTCAGCCATGGCAAAGGCCCAGACCGAGGCTGTCACGCCCAAAATCCGGTTTTGACCGGACTCAAGACGTGAACTTAAAGTAATAATTAATTAAAGCAATTCAAAGGAAATAAGTTTTAAATTAATACTCTGAAATTCATAAATCCGATAAAATGAGTCAACAACTCATAAAAACCAATAATAAAGTGTTTAGTTCAAATAAACAGTACGTCGCTAGACAACTAGACAAGACCCTCGTTGGCTCCTAAGCGCCGAGAATCCCGCTAGCACAGATCCCGCTCAAGACCTGAAAAACAACAAGGTAAGGGGTGAGCTTTCGCTCAGTAGGAAAAGTAGTTAAGGTTATGGACATCCGTTCACCACCACGAGTAACCGTCCAATTTGGGCATACTAGTAACGCACAACACTAAAGACCTCCATGAAAGTTTACCAACACTAAACACTCTCACAAAACCATAAACACACTCAAACATCGCACACAGCCAATCAGTAAGCATAGAACACACAGCAGAACAAACACAAGTCTCGTACATTAGTTTCCAACGTCACCGAATGCACACAACCACTTATATCGTACCGGACCACACAGCATCGGTCCCGATATCTTACCGTCACGTAGACTCGGGGCACATCCCTGACCGGCAATACATTCAGTCGGATGTCTTCCCGTCACGTAGACTCGGGGCCTCATGCATACCGGACCGGTACATACCTCGATCGTACGCCTTCCCGGACCACATAGCATCGGGGTAATGATCACATCATCCTCGTCCTCGATACCCTACACCGGCATACTCTTTCAGTGTAGGTATCATACCGGACACACCTCCTCTTGGAACAAACATCAAGATAATAACACGCATCATAATACCATAGTTCGACCATGGTACACCAACCGAGCCAACTCACCATAGCACAGCACATCGGTCTATCACTCACCCGATCATATCACAACCAATGGTTAACATCACATCACGCATGGCACACTTTCCCAAACATAGCAACACATGCTACACCGAGTCTACCCTATCATGCTTCTCAATCTAGCAACGGCTAAGTCACACATCATGCATATCAATCAAAGATCATGTCATTTCAATCAACACGCAACCTAAGGGCTCGACATGGCCCGCATGCATTTCTACAGCACGACAATCCCAAACTAACGGCTCGACATGGCACGTAAGCTATCCCTCAATTCACTCGTTCCTCACATCCTAATCATGCAATTCTAACAATTCAAACAAGTAATTGCAACCTATATGCATACTAGTAACTTTCCACAATTAAACCGGTATTCGCTACTTTCCCTACCTCAAAAGCAATCCACTCCAAGCTGCGGACGACATGGCTAACTTCCTCTCCGTCACGTCACGAGGTCCAACCGTCTCCTCCTCCGTCAAACTCGGGTCCAAGGTCTTGGATTACACAAAACAATTCGTGAATCAAAACCAATTCAAAAGCGTTCTCAACGAGAAACAATTAAACTAAGCCCGGAAGTCCAATCATGGGCTAAAACGGGAAATGGGCCGGAATGAGGCCCAATCCGGATGGCCCACAGTCCCGGAACCCGACCCGACCCGTGCAGCACACCGGCCTGGAATCCGACCCGGCCCGCGCCACAGACCGGCCCGAGACCAGGCACGGCCCGTGCGGCACACCAGCCCGGGACCAGGCACAGTCTGTGCTGCAGACCGGCCCGGGACCAGGCACGGTTCGTGCTGCACACCGTGCCGGACCCTGGCCCGGTCCGTGAGGTACTCCGTGCCGGAACCTGGCCCGTTCCGTGCGGCGTTTCGTGCCGGAACCAAGCCCTCTCCGTGCCTCGTTCCTTAACAGATCTGGACAGACTCTCTTCTTCTTCCCCAACTTCGTTTTCTACGAAATTCTACATCAAAAATCCATTGATGAATCCTCTAAACTCCAAAACAGATCCTAAAGCTTCAGTAAATCAATACCCACAATGGGGTTCCATCAAAACTACTCACATCCAACTAAAATCAATCATCTAACACTCATTTTTCTCCAAAAACCAACATCCAACACCCAATATGAAAAATTCAACCATTGTTCATCATTTTTCCTCAAAACCCATGAATCAAATTCGTCCAAAACGAAAAAGGGTTGGGGATTTACCTTGAGAATGAAGAATAGATGAAGAAAATGGGATTTGGGAGTTGTTTTGAGGTAGAAATGGACAAAAAGTCTTCTCTTTTCTCTTGCTTCTTCTTCAAGCTTCCATGGGAGCTCCTTCTCTCTATCTTCCTTGTAGAATTCGGACAATGCAGAAAATATGAGCCAAAATGGTCCAAATTGATGTCTTAAACCTAGGGAAAGTGTTGCCCAAAATACCCTTTTTCCCTTATCTCTTCTCAAGTTCACCCATTAAGGGTATAAGGGTCAAATTGCACTCATTTCTTCCCTTCCAAGCAAACATGGACACATGTCCATGTGGGGACCACTCCCAGCTCAAATAAATCCAGCTCACTTAATTAATTAGGTTTAGTCTCTAATTAACCGATGTTTGACCCGAAATTGACCGACAATTGACTTTTCCAGAATTACAGTAAATTGAAAGGAAATGGCCCAATTAAGCTAACCGTAACAACGGCTAAGCTTTTTGGTCCCCGAAAAGGTCCTGAATGACTCCTGGAGTCATCGGTTGACTTTTTCGGGAAAAGTCAACTTTCGCCGAAAACCTCCAGTTCGACCGAGATCGACCGGGGGCGGTTCTTACAATCTACCCCCCTTAAAAGAATTTAGTCCTCGAAATTAAAAACGGACATACCTCAAGGGTCAAACAGGCTGGGGTACTTCGCACGAGGTTCGGGAAGACATCTAGGTCGGTGTTGTGTGGTCCGGCATGATGTATTGTGAGTTATACCCCGATGTTGTGTGGTCCGGGAAGATATCGTGAACCGATGTTGTGTGGTCTGGTACGATATGGTTGAGTTGGGTTGTGGAAGTCGGTGACGTTGAGGACTGTTGTACGGGACGTGTGGTTGTTCTATAGTATGTTTTTACTTGATGATTGGTTATGTGAGATGATTAAGTGCGGTTAGAGTCATGTGAATGTGGTTTGTGGTTTGTGGTTATGTGATTCTGTGTTTATGGTTAGTTGTTGTGCCTTGCTAGTATGCCCAAATTGGACAGTTACTCGTGGTGGTGAGCGGATAATCATCACCTTAACTACTTACTTTTCTGTGCTACAGGTCTTGAGCGGGATTTGGTCTAGAGGGATTCTCGGAGCTTGGGAGCTAGCGAGAGTCTTAGGCTAGTATGGTCTAGAGACGGACTTTTTATGTTGCACTAAACCTTTTTATTACTGGATTTCCGAGCTGTTGACTCGCACTGTCAGATTTGTTGGTTTCGAATTATTATTCTAGAACTTATTTCTTTTAAAAATCGCTTTATTAATTATTGTTCTTAGTTCACGTCTCGAGTCCGGTCAAAACCGGATTTGGGGCGTGACACGCCCCACCGTAGTTGAGAACACCGTCGGAGAAGAGCTCGGCCGCCCGGTTTGTGTGTCCTCATCGTCGAGACAGGCCAACCATGACATGAAGCTCGTCGTGGTTTGACCAGATCTCCTTGCGATTTAGGGCTCGGACTCAAGCTCTACCCTCTCTCCTTCGTCACATCGATCTCTTGAAGCTTCTACCTCTGCTCCGAAGGGATTTTGGTTTGAATTTTTATGGGTTTTAGATCTCTGAAGGTTTTTGTGAAATCGAGAGTGAACCCAGGTCGGACAACCCTCACCACCTCTCTCATTTCCCTCTTCCTCTTGAAGATTTGATGAACCCATAAGTTCAATCAGGGAAATGGATGATGAACTCCAGTAGGAAAATCAGATCTTAGATTTAGGGAATTTGCTGCAAATTCAGTTATGAGTTCAATTGTTTGGATCTGGGCAGAGGCCTGAAGTTTCGAGGGCCACACTAATAAGAACCGTGGGACTTGGGCTTAGAAAACCCTTGTGAATAATCGTGCATCTTAGGTCGAGTAGGGCATTCTTTGAAGAAATGACCCTCCTCAAGACAATGTCTGCAAATTGGTCTTTCTCGTGGATAAATTTTACAAGCCGTGACCAGAACAACAACATGAGGGCGATGTGATGTCATGCCAGGAAAGTGAGTTTCCTCGGAAAGTAGATCAGCAATCATAGTTTCAAAAGTGGGAAACAAATCTTGATGTAGTAGAGAACTTCGAACTGGTTCAAACTCAGACCAGAGAGCCATCAGGAATTGCATAACCCTTAGGGGGTCGTGATATTGGGCAAAAATAACAGAATCCTTGAGATCCTCCCATTTTGGCTCTGAGGCATTAAGTTGATCCCAAATAGCCTGCATGTTAGAGAGAAAGTCAGAAATGGATTGTCCTGCCTCTTGCTTCAGTTGGTGGAGACGGCCCAATAATTGATATTGATGAGCAACATCAGTAGTGGAGTAGAGCTTCACAAGAAAATCCCAAACTTTTTTTGCAGTGTTGAAGCGGCCAAAATGAGCGTTCACAGAAACAGTACAAGTGTTTCGGAACCACGTAAGAATCTGATGATTCTTGTTGTCCCAGATTTCAAATCGTCATTAAACGTTTCTTCATCCTTATCGTCTGCTCGGACTGGTTGGGTGAACTCTCCAGTCACATAACTTCATAGTAGCCTGCCACGAAGAAAACTGGACATCTTCTATGCCCGTAACATGTAATTAAACCCATCAAAGACAGTAGAAATAGGTTTAGGACTTTCTGTCTTTTCCATAACGAGGGAAACGAATATTTTTTTTTCCAGGCCGGCTGGCGCGTGAGACCCACGTGCGTGCGGCTGAAGTGAAGACTGAGGCGTGTGTCTTGTACGCGCGAGCAGGGGCAGCTGGGACTGATGGAGACTGCACACGCGACTTGGAGAGTGTCCAGCAATTAAATGCTGAATTTGCTTGGGTTAATGACAGCTGCTAACTTAGCTGTAGTGTAATCTTTTCAAGACTCCCTTTTACAATTCAAGCACAAACTTGCTTTTGGATGAGTATACCCAACAAGATGATCTTTACCTTCTCTGGTAAGCTTTTTCTCCAATAAAAATAAAACCACATAGACAAGGAGTTTGTTGAAGCTCGACAGCAACGGAACAACAGCTATGAACCAACAGCGGAAGAGAGTTGAACCAACAACAAGTTTGGGTGCTTCGGGTCGTCTAGCTCGATTGCTTTCTGATCGGAACAGAACAACAACCCACGGAGGTCGTGGCCGGATGGGACAACGCACTGAGCAACTTCGAGACTCAGACTAAAAAGCCAAGAGGTACCGCGCTGATACCATGAAAACTTGAGAGGGAAAATTGTATATTTACTTGATGATATTAGCTTACAACTGATATTTATACACTTTACATGAACATAAAAGTCAAAGAATACAAAAGGTTTGTGGGCTAGATGTGAGCTACTAAACTAAAATGTCAAACAAGACTGCATATAGATATCTAAATCCTAACACACAAGAATATCAATAATTTTGGTCTGTCTTGGTGTTCCAAAAAAATGATAGAAGATATTTTAAATTCTATATTAGCATTTTGAATGCATGCCCAAATCGTTACAGCTCAAATACTAAAACCTTAAAATTCTGTTGCTTTCATTTCCTTAGGTATAGTTAGACATATAAGCATTTTAATCCTCTTTTGTTACCATCCAACTAATTTAGGTATGTAAATTCAGTTTTAGAAACGTCTAAAAATTTCAAGCCCAAAATTTCAAATCACAAGAATATCAATAATTTTGGTCTTTCTTGGTTTTCGAAAAAAATGATGAAAGATATTTTAAAGCCTGTATTAGCATTGTGAATGCATGCCCAAATCGTTACAGCTCGAATGCTGAAACCTTAAAATTATGCTGCTTTCATGATCTGAACATATATCGTAATGAAGTAATAAAGATATAACTTACAAAGTCAGCGGTGAGGTATGCTAATTTCTGACGCATATGATATCTATAGTAACGAACTAGTTCATCAATTAGACAAGACAAGGGCAAGAAGACATTTGGCTGTCAGAAGATCAAACCACATATACCATTGTTAGTAGCAGCATTTATCCCGAAGAAATTTCAAATCACCTACCTCTCTGAAAACATGGAATGAAATTGTATATATTGATCTGATCATTTAATTCACACAAGGAGCAGTATATATATACACAAGGATTAGCCTAAATGTCAAAGAAGACAAAGAGGTTGTGAGCTAGGATTGTGAGCTACTGTTAAGGGAGGTGGAGAGTTGTCAGTGTTGGTGTAAAGTCCACAATGGGTAGCTCAATGTTTTCTAACACCCACCCTAAACTCAAATTGGTGGTATAGAACCCAAGTTGAGTTTGTTTACTAAGTGATGGAATCGTCCAGGAATCAGCGGCTTCGTAAAGATATCAGCAGTCTGATCACCAGAGGAGACAAATTGAAGAGCGATAGTACCTTGAGTGAGATGATGTCGTGTAAAATGACAATCATTCCCTATATGTTTGGTGCGTTTATGAAACACATCATTGTGAGCAATTTGGATAGCACTTTGACTGTCACAATGAATAAGGGCAGCAAACTTATGAACGACACCCATATCGGGCAACAACCATCTAAGCCATAACAGCTCCGAAGTAGTGTCAGCAAGAGCTCGATATTCTGCCTCTGTGCTGGAACGAGCAATAGTTATCTGTTTCTTACTTCTCCACAAGATAAGTGAGGCTCCAAGAAAGAAACAGTAACATGTAGTGGATCGCCGATCAGTGGGTTCTCATGCCCAACCAGCATCTGAGTAGGCTTGCAGAACTAATGGTGAGTTAAACGAAAAATTCAATCCTTGAGGTAGAGTGCCTCGAACGTATCGTAGAATCCGAAGGACGACCTCATAATGTGTAGTACGAGGAGCGCACATGAACTGACTAACAATGTGTAATGCGTATGCAATGTCTGGTCGAGTGACAGTAAGATAGATACGACTGCCAACTAATTGCTGGTAAAGTGTAGCACCTTGGAGTACTTTTCCATCTGAGGGAGAGAGCCTGACATTTGCCTCAATTAGGGTGGAAGTAATTTTAGTGTCAGTCAACCCAGTCCGGGAGATAAGATCAGCGACATACTTGGTTTGAGATAAGTGATATCCGGATGATGTTGATAAGATCTCCAACCCAAGAAAGTATGTGCGAATACCAAGATCCTTCATCTTGAATTGTTGATTGAGACGACGCTTGAGATCCAAGATACCCGAAATATCGTCACCAGTAATAATCATGTCATCCACATAAAGTAGAAGCAAAATATGCCATTTAACGGTTTTCTTGACAAAGAGGGTAGTATCATGAGGACTGGAGGTGAACCCGAGTTCAGTCATAATGCTACTGAATTTGGAGAACCACACTCGTGGAGCTTGCTTGAGTCCATATAGGGCCTTCTTGAGACGAAAAACTTTGTTAGGAGGGTGCTCATAGCCAGGCGGCGGTTGCATGTAGACTTCCTCTGCAAGGTCTTCATTGATAAAAACATTCTTCACATCCATTTGGAAAAGATCTCATTTTCTTCTTGCAGCAACAACCAGTAGACTCCGACCAAAAGTAAGTCTGGCAACTGGAGCAAAAGTTTCCTCGTAATCAATCCCATATTCTTGTGTGAAACCTCGTGCAACTAATCGGGCTTTGTAGCGCTCTATGCTTCCATCTGCTCTAGTTTTAACCTTGTAGACCCATTTGCAGCTAACCACTGATTTTCCCTTAGGTGAGAGAACAATTGTCCATGTATGAGTCTTTTCCAGTGCCTGTAATTCCTCAGACATTGCTTGTTGCCATAGAGGATTAGTGCATGCCTCGCGATATGTACGAGGCTCATAAGTAGAAGAAATGTCTAATGCAACTCAAGAGGTATTGGGTAGGGTTACCACATATTCTTGTAGATTGGATGGAAGTTTGGTATGCCGTTGAGGACGGGATGACTGTACAGGATCTTCTGGCGGGATATGATCTATAGTCCGGTCCGACGAAATGGAGTCACCTGCAAGAGTCAGCTCAGAAGAGGATCCCTCGGTATCATCAGAAAATAAATCAATGTCAGGATTTGAAAAGAATTGGGCGGAGGCAGATACATGGAAAGGAGACATTGACGAGAACATCTTGTGTTCCTAGAAAGTAACATGCCGAGAGATGCGAAGACGTTTAGATATAGGATCCCAACATCTATACCCTTTATGCTCAATCTCATACCCAATGAAACAACATAAACGAGATCGTGGCTCAAGTTTGGTACGTTCGTGTGGCTGTAAGTGAACAAAACAGACACATCCAAATACTCGAAGAAGAATGTAGGGAGGTGAACGACCATGAAGGTGATCGTAAGGAGTTTTGTTACCTATGATTGGACATGGGACTCTATTAATAGTGTAGACAGCCGTGAGGGCAGCTTCACCCCAAAAACGCTCAGGACAATTGGCAGAGATCATCAAGGTTCGAACGGTGTCAAGGATGGGACGATGTTTACGCTCGGCCCGACCATTTTGTTGAGATGTACCTGGACAAGATCTTTACATTACAGTGCCATTCGCGGCGAGAAGATCAAGAAAAGAAGTTTCTTTATACTCCGTGCCATTATCAATACGAAAGGTTTTAATAATTTCGAGAACTGAGTTTGAACCATACTGGAAAATTTAGAATAGACATTGGTTAGATCAAATTTATGATTCATTAAATAATTCCAGGTAAACCGGGTATGATCATCAACAAAAATGACAAAATAACGTGCACCACCCATTGTAGGAGTAGGAGATGGTCCCCCATAAATTAGAATGAATGAGATCAAATGGTGCAGCTGAAATAGAGTCATTATTAGAAAATGGAAGTGCATAATGTTTGCCAAGCTTACAAGACAATCCGTCACCAAAAATACTAGAAACAGAACCTAGCAAGCCATTGGAAATTAGATAATTTAAACGTTGGGAAGAGACATGACCAAGACGTGAATGCTAGAGATCAGCGGAGACCACAACACCACATTTATTTAAGGATGACAATGAGGGAAGCCGTAAAGAGGTGAGCTCAAACATGCGACCTGACTTACGGCCGGTCCCATAGATCCTTCCCGTCATTGGATCATGCACGAAAACAGAAGCAAAACGACCAGAAAAGTTAACATCAAGGCCTAGATCACACAATTTTCCTATTGAGATGAGATTGAGAGACAACTTAGGAACAAGGAGGGTTTGTGGCAATAGTAATTGTGGAGTAGATACGGTACCTGAGTGTGTGGGAGACAGTGTAGAGTTATCAGCGGTATGAATGATAGGTGACCTTGTGATTGGTGTAGTGTTAGAAAATAACGACGACTCTGGACTCATGTGATTGAAACAAGTAGAGTCAAAGTATCATGGAGATGACATACCTGACACTATAGAAGAATTAGATCTTGTACCAGAGTGGGTCGTAGTCAATGCCTGTTTTATGGTCTGGTCGACTTTGTTGAGGAGAGCTGTCATGTTTAGGGAATCAACACATACATTAGAGGAGTCTGAAGAGACAGCAACAGTGACATTAGATCTGGGCAGAGGCCTGAAGTTTCGAGGGCCTCGCTGGTAAGGACCATGAGACTTAGGCTTATAAAACCCTTGTGAATAAGCAGACATCTTAGGTCGAGTAGGGCATTCTTTGAAGAAGTGGCCCTCCTCAAGACAATGTCTACAGATTGGTCTTTCTTGTGGAGAACTTTTACCAGCCATGGTCAAAACAGCAACAGGAGGGCGATGAGATGTCATGCCAGCAAAGCGAGTTTCCTCGGAAAGTAGATCAGCGGTCATAGTTTCAAAAGTGGGAAACGGATCCCGATGTAGTAAAGAATTTCGAACTGGTTCGAACTCAGGCCGAAGAGCCATCATGAACTGCATAACCCTTAGGCGATCCTGATATTGGGTAAAAAGAACAGAATCCTTGAGATTCTCCCATTTCGACTCTAAGGCAGTAAGTTGATCCCAAATAGCCTGCATGTTAGAGAGAAAGTCAGAAATGGACTGTTCGGCCTCCTGCTTCAGTTTGTGAAGACGACCTAATAACTGATAGTGATGAGCAACATCAGTGGTGGAGTAGAGCTTTGCAAGAAAATCCCAAACTTCTTTTGCAATGTTGAAGCGGCCAAAATGAGATTTCACAGAAACAGTACAAGTGTTTCGGAACCATGTGAGAATCTGATGATTCTTGATGTCCCATATTTCGAAAAGGTCATTGAACTTTTCTTCTTCTTCATTGTCTGCTCGGACTGGTTGGGTGAATTCTCCAGTCACATAACGCCAAAGTAGTCTGCCACGAAAAAGCTAGACATTTCCAGTGTCCATAACATATAATTAAGGGTTAAATGTTGAAACTTACTCTTGTATTGGTCACGAACACTATGTCACCCTCCTTTTTAAAATCACATTTGCGGTACCTTATATATTGGTCACGCGATTCCGTTAGGAAAAATGGACGGTAAAATGTCGTTTTCCCATTCCGTTAGTCATATGACCTCAAATGTCATATAATGGATGGTAAAATGACGCTTTTTTTTCCGTTAAGTATTTGGCCTCTATATATTTTATAAGGAACAACAACGAGGGTGCAATGGTAATGTTCCTTATAAAATGTATAAAAGTCAAGTAATGAAGGAAAAACGGCATTTTACCATCCATTATATGACACTTGAGGTCATATGACTAACGAAATGAAAAAAAAACGACAATTTATTGTTTATTTTTCCTAACGGAATCACGTGACCAATAGATAAGGTACCGCAAATGTGATTTTGAAAAGGAGATTAGCATAGTGTTCGTGACCGATACATAAGGGTAAGTTTCAACATTTAACCCTATAATTAAAACCGTCAAACACAATAGAAATGGGTTTAGAAATCTCGGTCTTTTCCATCGCGGGGAACTAACTTTTTTTTGGAAATGGCTGACAGCGCGTGTAAACCACGTGCGAGTGGTGCGAGTAAAACTTGTTGGCGAGACTTCTGCAGTGATTTGTGGACCTTTATCTTCTGAGGAAGCAACTCCTTTATCTTCTGAGGAAGCAACTTATCATGTGGTAATAAATGCTTTTAGGTAGAGGAGCAATAAATGCTTTAGGAGGGAGAATTGCAATAAATGCTTTAGGAGAGATATATGGACTTTCCTTTCTCTATGCAACGTTCAAATAATGAACAGAGACCAACAATGGAGTTTGGTCTAGCAGCAGCTGTAAGGAGGCAAACGAGCAGATCCTTGATGGTCGGGGATCAACAAACTACCAGTGTTGGCTGGTTACTGATCTGGTGAGCTCTAGTCGGACTGAGCAGCTGAACAAGAACAAGAGGATGTGGCCGGATGGAATGGCTATTTTGCAACCTAGAGTTGTCCGGTCGAAACGGAGTAGACTTCCAAGGTGGCCTGACGAAGCAGCGTAGCAGATTTGCTTTCCCGTTGGGACTGAGCAGCTTTGAAAAATCAGATAAGAGCTAAAGGGTAAGGCTTTAATAACATGAAATGAAATTGTATATATTGATCTGATCATTTAGTTTACATAAGGAGTAATATATATATACAAGGATTAGCCTAAATGTCAAAGAAGACAGAGAGGTTGTGAGCTAGGATTGTGAGCTACTGTCAAGGAAGGTGGAGAGTCGTTGGTGTTGGTGTAAAGTCCAGAATGGGTAGCTCAATGTTTTCTAACACTCTCTAAAGTTCAATTCAACTAAGCATAACCAATCACCACTCTCCTCTAAAATTTGAAACTCCATCAATCACCCTGTTTAGAATTGGAGTAATTATTCACCGATAGTAATATAGTTATTCCACCATCACTTCCAGACAATGGCAGAGGCATCAGTGAGTTTGTTCTTCTCTGTAGAGTAGGTTTAGGATATAGTTGTGAAACTGACCTGCGGTGAAAGAGAGCGGACGACTTGAGGTCGTGAACTCGACGAGAGCTGTGATGGCTAGAGTATAGAGATTCATGCGGCAGGTTGGAATGAGATGTTAAGTGAGAGAGAAGATGAGGAGAAATTCAATGCGTCTAGGGTTGAAGGAATGAGATCGATTAGGGTTCTGTGAGAGAGAAGATGAGAGATTCAATGTGGCTAGGGTTGAAGGAATGGTGTAATTAGGGGTTTTAACCTAGATGTATAAACATGGTTAATGGTTTAGATTCATATAGACAGACAAAAAGGAAGGAGAGAATAATATACCAATGTTTATATTCAGTTGTTAATATGCACTTTTTAGCTTTTGATGTGCATCAACAAGCATGCTTTTATCTGTCTGCATCTTGCTTATTTTCATCTATTGGTAAAAGTATATTGAATGCAAAATTTTGCAGGTTTGTATGTTTTGCCATGTTTTAGTTCTGAGCACCATTTTAGGGTTTAGTAGTGAATGGATGTCATTTGAAAAGCATTTTAGGGTTATATTAGGTTGAATTCGGAATCCCTAATTCCTCTTCCCAAATCAAATACTTTTCTTCTGTTCCAAAAACAACTTTCACTACTTCACTAGATACCATATTAGTACATCTAATTAGTTATGTTAGGTACACAATCAATACAATTCAAGTCAAAGCCATAAGCCCTGTTTCGGTTTCTAACTCGTTTTCCTGCTTGGACCAGAGTAGGAAGTAATTTAGGAGTTTTGTTGTTTGCTCCTGTAATGTTTTGTGTTTTGTGTTTTAGAGGCGTGCGCACCTTGTTGCTCTTTTGAGCTTGTTTCGGTAATCGGGATGATCCCTCTCTGAGGTTGATTTCCTGCCTTGTTTTTCCTATCTTAAGAAAACAAAGGTTTAATAAATCTTTCGCTTATCAAAAAAAAAATACAAATCAAGTCACTTTTCGAAAAACATCCAAGCTTTCAAGTTAATCATTTGATGTTTGTCTTATGCATAAAATTTACTTCTTTACCAATATTGTTTTTCCTTCTCAGGTTGGAAAGTTGGATTATACTTTGGAAGGAGGAGGTGCAGATCAAATCTATGGGAACATGTATGGAACACGGGTTCGGCGTGTTCCATTGGGAGATTATTGCACGAGAGAGGCGTATTATTATCGTCTACAGAACATGCACAAGAGTGAGGTCAGATCATACCTAGTAGATAAAGAGTCACATACAGTCTTATATGAAGTAATTGGGAGGCCATTGCAGGAGCATTTGGACGACATCAGTAATGCTTTGGTGAAGTTTAACTTGCCACACCTTGCCAAAGGTCCTAAACCGGATCAAGAACACCCGGATAGGTATTTTCTTAAAAAGGATCACAAAGAGTTCATAAAGGCTGCAATTGATTATGGCACCGATCAACATATAATAGGAATGACCCTCTTGACGTATCTAGCTATTGATTTGTTCGTCAGTAACGAAGGCAAACTGAAATTTGGTAGTGGTGTCCGAACCATTCCAATGACCTACGATGATAAGCAGGCGAATCTTCGCGTGAAAAATAATTATAGAGACTTGGCCTCGATCATTGACGATACCACGTTAGTCACGGACTGCCATTTGCAGGATGGTATCGTCAATGATCGAGGCCAAGTCTCTATAATTATTTGGCATGCGAAGATACGCCTGCTTATCATTGTAGGTCATTGGAATGGTCCGGACACCACTGCCAAATTTCAGTTTGCCTTTGTTACTGACGAACAAATCAGTAGCTAGGTACGTCAATAGGGTCCTTCCTGTTATATGTTGATCGGTGAAATAATAAATTACAACCTTTACGAGCTCCTTGTGATCCTTTTTAATAAAATACCCATCCGGGCGTTCTTGATCCAGTTTAGGACCTTTTGCAAGGAGTGACAAGTTAAACTTCACCAAAACAATACTGAGGCCGTCTAAATACTCCTGCAATGGCCTCTAGTTGTTCATATAAGACTGTATGTGACTCTTCATCTACAATGTATGATCTGACCACACTCTTGTGCATGTTCTGTAGACGATAATAATACGCTTCTCTCGTGCAATGATCTCCCAATGGAACACGATGTATCCGTGTGCCATACATGTTCCAAATCTATGGGTTATAAAAAATATGATGATGCGACACCTAATCGGTTCCGACCTCAATTGGTGAGTTTCCACCAGAACTCCGATCAACATTTATAAGAATACTGTTGTGGTACATTCTCATCTATGAAAAGAAAGACGTATCAATCATGATGACTGACATTTCTAGAATTGGCATCCAGTATACAGTTCCATCTGGCCCGTAGAGGACTTCTACTGAGGGTCATTTATCACGTTTGCCCCGTGGAGGTGGCGTAATCAAGTTCATTTATCACTTTCACTTTAAATATCGGAGTAAGACTTATAAGGGGAAACTCCAAGAAACAACTATCATACGACTTCCTAGTACAAAAAATCTCGTATGACAATTTTGTCGTTCAAAAAACATGGTTGCGACTAATATTTACCAAAAACCATAATTTTTTGTCAAATATCACACGACGAGTTAACGGAGCAAGTCAAATGACACAAATACCCTCACTTTCTGTCACATGTCATACGAGATTTCTTGTACTATGAAGTCGTATGCTAGTTGTTTCTTGGAGTTTTCACGATTTTTCACTAACGGTCGGTGTGATATTTGACAGAAAATTATGGTTTTTGGTAAATATTAGTCGCAACCATGTTTTTTGAACGATAAAATTGTCATACGAGATTTCTTGTACTAGGAAATCGCATGATAGTTGTTTCTAGGAGTTTTCCCGATTTATAATTCCTACTTTGGTGAATTAGGAGTGGCACTCCTTCACTTTTGATGTCCTCAATCAGGATTGTATAGGCTCTTCACTGGTTTTGTAAAACCTGGTTATGTGTGTGTCATGGATAATAGACCTACTAGTTTAAGAGATTAAACACCCGTTTGTGCTTGCATCTTTTGAGGCTATTTTCTTCTTCTTCTTGCATTGGATTGTAATGTTGTTGTCATGCCCCAAATTCGGTTTTGACCGGACTCGAGACGTGAACTAAAATATTAAATAAATAAAGCGAACATAATAAAACGAAATTTCATAAGTTCGAATAAAAAGAGTCAACAACTCTTAAATAAACCGTAAAAAAATTCTTAGTTCAAACACGGTACATCACTACACAACTAGCCTAGGACCCTCGTTAGCTCCTAAGCATCGAGCATCCGGCTAATACACCTCCCGCTCAAAACCTGAAATACAACAAGGTAAGGGGTGAGCTTTCGCTCAGTAGGAAAAGTAGTTAAAGTAATGAACATCGGCTCACCACCACGAGTAACCATCCAATTAGGGCATACTAGTACATCATATCTAACTGCTGACACGGGGTTCATAGCCCAACTTACAACACGCTTAACGACCACTTTCACAAGTAAAACCTTAACCGAACAACAATGTATCACACAAAAACAACCAATACACGTCCGTACTACAGTCCCCGAACTAACATCAGTACATCCCATAAAGTCATCGTATCATCTCGAATAGCCCCTCGGTCCAGAGGAGACACATGCATCGGGGCGACCGGAAACATTCCCTAAGAACGCATCTCATCGGAGGGCCCGGAAATGTTCCAAAGGATAATAGATCATCGGGGTGGAATGCCACCCAAAGACTCAATCACGACCCGTAAGTCCCATACTACCCGTTGTCCCAACATGACCCTCAAGCCCAATCACAAATTCTAGTACAACCCTTTCCACAGAACTCGTAACCACAATCCTCAACTCATGACCAAACCACACTTAAAACAACGCGCACAACCAATCAACAAGCATAGAACACTCAGAAGAACAAACACATAACTCGTACAGTAGATTTCAACATCACCGAATGCACCCAGCCATTTATGTCGTACCGTAGCACGAAGCCTCGGTCCCGACACCTTCCCGTCACGTAGAATCGGGGTAACATCCCAGACCGGAAATCCCTCAGTCGGACGTCTTCTTGTCACGTAGAATCAGGGCCATATTCTTTCCGTCACAGAGACTCGGGTACCAAACACGCCATCATTGGCCTCGATACACTACACCGGAACTATCCCACGGTGCAAGTATCACTCCGGTTACGTCTTTTCTCGGAACACACAACAAGGACAAAACACACAGCACAAAGTCCAAGCTAGTCTCGGTATACCGACCGGACCATCACAACATAGCACACAGCCGGTCTATCACTCACACAGTCATATCACAAACAAGAGTTCTCATTACAACAAACACGGCACACATGCCCACACACAATCAAAATCACGCAACACCGAGAAATAATCTTATTGAACTCTTAAGCGCACTCAAACCGTCACGTACTTACCATCACTTACCGACCCCACGTTCAACGTGGTAACCCCACCGGCTTAACCGGTATCAAAACCCCAACCGTCAAACAGTTCAACATATCGATTAAACATGAAATAACCACACAGGTCATCAACATGCATCATTAATTCAGTTCTACTCGTTTTCATGTTCGTTATTTGTTAACCGTTCAAACAACACAGCACACCAGCAGATACACTCAGCAATCAATCATACGGGCACGACATGGCCCGAACTACCAGCACAACAACTCCCAAGGCAGATTACATAAATGTTCACAATTCAACGTTTACGCTAGCTGTCCGCATCCTACATGCCAAACTAAGATCTTTCCGGTTTTATTAATTCCTAGCATGCATACTAGTAACTTTCCGTAATTAAATCAGTATTCGCTACTTTCCCTACCTCAAGACGAACCGACTGCTACGTCTCCTAGCTGCTGACGTCCTGGCTCGCTACCTCTGGTCTTTTCTTCGATTGAGGCCGGACTCTACTTTACACAGAAAGCTACAATTAAAACCGGTTTCACAATTTAATTTAAAAGGTTACGATTTGTCCAATTTAAATCCGACATTTGTCTTTTAAACTCGAGCGGGTTAAAAGCGGGATTACGACGAATCAGGTTCGGGCACTCGCGCACCGAACTCAGAACCCGGTGCACATTTTCCGATGCACAGATCCCGATGCACGAATCCCGAGACGCGGTTTTCGGACACGATTCCCGAGGTCCGATTCTGCGTTCCGTTTTTGTCCCGTTCGATTTACTGTCCAGTTTAAACGTTCAGTTTCCAAACTCGATCCAAGTTCGTTCCAGGTTCAACCGTAAACCGTTCTCAATTAAAACTGATTTTTCGTTCTAAAACAATTTCTTTTCCTCATTCAAACAGATCTGAGTTTGTTTTTAAACAAAAACCCTTTTTAACAGATCAAACTCTTTAATCTTAGTTTGCTTCTGTTTCGATCCAACACCACCCGAATCAGATCTCAAAAACCCTAACGGTTCCAACAAGTCCAGATCCGAAGAGAAGACGGGATGAGAAATAAAAGGAAACAGAAAGGGAAGAAGGCTCGGATTCACATCTCGACCGGCCACCGGCGAAGACACCGCCGATGACCAAAGTCTCACAGGCTGAGGATCTCACTGTAGGAAAATACGCGGTGGCGGGCGGTGGAGCGCGGTGGCTCTCTCTCGCCTCAGGCCGTGCACGGACGGGGAAGAACCTGACCACGTGCCGCAGAAAGAGGAGAGGGAAGAGGGAGCTCGGCGACAGAGGTTGGAGGAAGCGAGGGGATACGGTGGCTGCGCGAGTTTTAGTTAAACGGAGAGGGGGGTTTGACGGCGGGTGACGGGTTTTGGTAGAAAGGAACAGGAGAGAAGGCGGTGGCGTTGGTACCGGACGGTCACGGGAAGAGAGGGTGGCGGCCTTGGTTTGAGACGGGGGGAGGATGGTCGGAGAGAAGCTCGGCGAAGTTGAAGAAGGTGAGGGGAATTCGGTTTCGAAGAGAGGGGGACGATGATGAAGAGTGAGGGAGGGAGGCGCGTTTCAGACAAATGATTTAGGGTTCGAAACCCTAAATCGTGCTTTATAAAGCACGGGCCTTGGGCTCAGACAGACGCTGGCGGGCCTGGGCGGTGCGGCCCAAAACACGGATACGAACCGGCCCAAAAGGAAGAGTGGCGCTGGGTCGGGTCTGACCTGGCTCGGCCGGGTCTCCTGGTTGGGTCTGGTCCGCCCGACCCGGTTCTTTTTTTTTCTTTTTTTTTACGAACTAAAGATTAAATCGACTTTCAACCACGTCGTTACCAAAAACCGACCCAAATTTCAACCTCGACGTTCCGATCGTGTAAAATTAAATAAATTAATTATTTTCACCGAGGCGGTCTTCACAATCTACCCCCCTTAAAAGAATTTCGTCCTCGAAATTTAAAACGAACGCGCTCCACTTAACCCTATCTCAGGGAACGTCCGGTTAAAACTCACGGTCCATCAACTCTCAAGCACCCGGAAAACACTTAAACCCGTTAGCCGATACCTAAATCCTCCATCGGTAGAGACGCCACACCGCCACACGAAACTTGGTCGAGATATCCTATACCGAAACCGTCCGTCGATAAAGGTATCGGCTAACGGGTTTAAGTTTTTTCCGGGTGCTTGAGAGTTGATGGACCGTGAGTTTTAACCAGACATTCCTTGAGATAGGGTTAAGTGGAGCACCCGCACTGCAGAAAGAGGAGAGGGAAGAGGGAGCTCGGCGACGGAGGTTGGAGGAAACGAGGGGAGACGGTGGCTGCGCGGGTTTCAGTTAAGCGGAGATGGGGGTTTGACGGCGGGTGACGAGTTTTGGTTGAACGGAACGGGAGAGAAGGCAGTGGCGTTGGTTCCGGACGGTCTCGGGAAGAGAGGATGGCGGCCTTGGTTTGAGACGGGGGGAGGATGGTCGGAGAGAAGCTCAGCGAAGTTGAAGAAGGTGAGGGGAAGTCGGTTTCGAAGAGAGGGGGACGATGATGAAGAGTGAGGGAGGGAGGCGTGTCTGAGAGAAATGATTTAGGGTTCGAAACCCAAAATCGTGCTTTATAAAGCACGTGCCTTGGGCTCAGACAGACGCTGGCGGGCCTGGGCGGTGCGGCCTAAAACACGGATACGAACCGGCCCAAAAGGAAGAGTGGCGCTGGGTCGGGTCTGACCTGGCTCAGCCGGGTCTCCTGGTTGGGTCTGGTCCGCCCGACCCGGTTCTTTTTTTCTTTTCTTTTTTCTTCTTTTTTCTTTTTTTATGAACTAAGGATTAAATCGACTTTCAACCACGTCGTTACCAAAAACCGACCCAAATTTCAACCTCGATGTTCTGATCGAATAAAATTAAATAAATTAATATTTTTTCGTCGAGGCGGTCTTCACAGTAGTTCCAATATTGATTCTAGTTTATTTTGTTAGCGGTTTATTGAACAATATTGTTTCTTGTTTTTTGTTCTATTTGTGACATTATATGAAATTGAAATTGTGTGTTAGAATTAGATTAAATGACATATGAGGAGAAATCAAATACAAACCATGTCTTAACCTAAAAACTAGAGAACCAATCTAAGCCATCCATTTTAAGAATGGATGGATGAGATGCAACTGAGTAGTTGACTGCAAAAAAAAAGCACTTTTTAATAAGTGGTAAGGGCTTGTAGTAAAACTATCATATTTTTTTTTAATCAATTCACTAATTTAATTTTTCCCGCTTCGTTTGAACTCCGATTGGCTTCAAACACTCGCCATTAGTTTTGTTTTTTAAGTGCTCTAAATCAAGATCAGTCATGAATATATTTTGAAGCACGAAAAAAAAATTCGGTGTTGATTTTTTTAAAAAAAATCTGGGTAATTTTATCAACACTTTGCTCTGGATTTATCAACACTTTTACACTGGTTTTATCAACACTTTACATTGGTTTTATCACCTCATTTTCCAAAACTGATCATGATTTTATCACCTCATCGCGTGCTTTTTATGAACACTAGTTTTATCAACACTAAACACTAGGTTTATCATTCAATTACGTGTGTTTTATCATCCCCATCACATGCTTTTTTTGAAGCAAGAAAAAAAAATTATTTCGGGGCTGGTTTTTAAAGAAATTATATCTGGCTAATTTTTATCAACACTTTGCTATGATTTTATCAACACTTTACACTGGTTTTATCAACACTCTACACTGGTTTTATCACCCCATTCTCCAAAACTGATCATGATTTTTATCATCTCATCACATGCTTTTTATGAACACCAGTTTAATCAACACTAAACACTATGTTATCATTAAATTACATGTGTTTTTATCACCCTATCACATGTTTTTTTATCAACACTAAAATCTAGTTTATCACACTTATTATCAAAATTGAACATGGTTTTTATCACCTCAATACATGTTTTTATCAACATTTAGCACTAGTTTGATACATCCGATATAAAACATTTATTAGTGAAGATTTATCAACACTCAACATTTTTTATCACTCCGATATACCTTTTTATTTTCGTGCTTCAAAATATATTCATGATTGATCTTGATTCAAAGCCTTGAAAAAATAAAAATATTGGCGCAAGTTTGAAGCTAATCGGAGTTCAAACGAATCGGGAAATATTAAATTAGTGAATTGGTGAAGAAAAAAATGGACACTTGTCCACATGACACCATGCTTTTACAATTATTCCCTTGCTTGTGTGAGAAAGGATGAAAGTGGCGTGAGTTTGGGTGAAATTGGGGTGATAATGTGGCATCATGGGGAATGTTGGATGTTAGGTGTGTGTGGCTAGGATTGGTTCTCTATTTTTTAGGTTAAGAGTGGTTTGTAGCCGATTTCACCTCTATGACATGTTATGTATATATTCTTTTTATTGTGGGGCTGGAGGAAAGCGCCTCGATTCCTGTTTTCCCTCAAACATTTATAATTTCAGTATTTCTTATTATTTTCATAAAGAATTTACTTTTTGTTATTGTTTTTTTTTTGGTAATGTGTATGTTTTTGTATTATCATTTAACGTAATGTTGAAATTTATGTGAAACATCGAAACTAGTACCTTAATTTTTCTAACAAAATGAAAGAAATTAATTTGTAGGATTGTTGAAATTAATTTAAAATAGGAGAACTCGGTGTAAATTAGGAGAATTCGTTGTAGATTAAAAGTAGGGATAATTCCATTTTAGTACCCTAAAACTTTCGGATTTCGTTTTTGTGCCACCTCAATATCCTAAATCTTTGATAATTCCAATTCAGTACTCACCTCAGTACCCTAAGAATTAAATAAATAATTTCTGAAAATAATAAAATAGATTTAATAAATGGTATTTTGGACAATGGCAAATTTTTGAAAATTTGATGTAACATGAGGGGTATTTTGGACATTTTATGTTCATTGGATGGAAAGTTAACAACATTGGATGGAAAATCAGACGTTGGGTACTAAAGTGGAATTATCAAAGATTTAAAGTACTGAGGTGGCACAAAAAACATTTAGGGTACTAAAAAACGAAATCCGAAAGTTTTAGGGTACTAAAATGAAATTATCCCTTAAAAGTAACATAGATCTTGGAATAGTCACTATCTTGGATTTTGAACTTATGTCCAACTTTTTTAGAATCGACACATCAAAAACTGACATAATTAACGTGATCGCATAATTAATGTATTTATAAATACTTGGGTTCAATGTGGTAGTCAGTAACTAATTCTTTCAGCTGCAACGTATATCAACAAGGTTCGTAAGTAGTAGTTCCCTTGAGTTTGTCGATGCCTTATCTCTCAACATCACGAATTCGCCGGAAATCCAATAATGGACTTTTGGCGGAAGTGGCGGTGGTGTTGGGGTCATTAGTGACAGTGTTGGACCATTTGTTATCCATTTCTGAAGCTTCGACAATCTCCAAGGTTCAGAAACACAAGGTTTCGACAGAAAAGTGCAGGGACGTTCATACCAAACGGAAATCCAAGCTTAAGAAGCCTACTCCGACAAAGGTTGATCCGGGGAAGAAGCTCTTAGGTAGGCCCGTTGGGGATGGAGATCAAGGTGATGCAGATTCCCCCGTGTGTGGTGATGATGTGCCTTTGATTGCGAGACGGAGACGTCGTAAACCTGTCAAATTGAAGGCAGCATTGGAGACGAGAGAAGTGACAGAGGCTCTGGTTTGCGCAGGTGGTGGTGTGAATTCAGTTGCGAGAAGGCGACATTGTGAGGTTTCGAACACTAAGGTGTTCATATGTCATTTACCTTACGATACTTCTGTAGATTGGGTTAAAAACTCTTGCGAAGTTTTTGGCGAGATCTTATTGGCTACCGTTCTCAAACGACCGAATTGCTTTGGGTCGTATTTTGGGTTTGTTGATACCAAATCACCGGATTCAGCTGCTCAGATGATTGAAGCTCTTAACGGGTTCAAGTATAATGACTTCGTTTTGCTTGTTGCTTTCGCATACGATCGTGGCATAAAACAGAGCATGATTGCTCCGACGACCTCATCGGAGCGGATGGTTGGCTTTGGAAACGAAGTTCAGACAAACGAGATTGTATCAGTGGAGAAAACTACAGATGGTCATGCGTCGGTAGCTTTCTCCGGTGACTCGCCGGCGATGGACTCGTCGGTGTTGGACGCGCTCGTCGTCGTTGAAGAGGATTCAACCGGTTCTCACGCAACATCTGATCTGTTCGGGTTTTTGGAGTCTCAGGCATCGTTGAAAATCACCCCATATTCATCGGATCCGGTTGTTGTGGAAGCAAATCAAGAGGTTTTGATTTTTGAAAAATCACATATCGATTCAGTTGATGGTAGCGTGAAATCTGGTGGAGATTTAGCCGTGATTTGCGATTCAAATCGTATGATTTCAGATGCAGCCACGATCTGCGATTCAAACTTGATTGCAGTCGCGATTCAGAGTGGAGCCGAGGAAGAAGGTCCAGCACGGCCCAGATTGGTAGGTGAGGCCCAGTCGTGTCTTGGTGCGGCCCAACTGGCTGATTAGGTGCAGTTTGGGCCTGACGTTGGTGGAGTTTTAATCCCTGGGGCGGGTGCTGGTCCGGTAAGTTTGGGATCCGTTAAAGGTAGTCCTTGGAAGGAGGTCCTACTAAAGCCTTCGAAACGGGTGAGTCGACCTCCCAAACATCTATCGGAATTTTATACCGTTACGTGCAAATCACGAAATCGCTCTTTGGAGCGAGAGAGAGTTGTTCGTCCCCTCGATATTGGGCAACAGATTGAATAAGGCCGACTTGGGAACTCGCAACTTGCAGCCTCGTCTCACGGGACCGACGCATGGACTAAAATCCGTGAGATGGCCTCCAAGAAGAAAGGTGCGACTATTCGTCTCTGACTTTGGGAGGCGAGGTTTCGAGGGGTCTTTATTTTGGTTTTGTTATTTGTTTCGTAATAGGAAAAGGCTTGGCCTTTTAGCTCCTCCTTATTATAGTTCCTATGTAATCGTTGATTTTTCCCTGTTCTGCATGAACAAGGACATTAGGACTCGGTCTTATTAATAAATTTTTGAACTTATAAAAAAATGTATTTATAAATACATGCATGTGTCGGAAAAAGTATAGTACATCAGTGTATGCCCACACATTACTATTTAAATATCCTACCGTGCAATTATTCATGCACAGATGATTCATACAATGTGAAAAATACCATGAAATATACAATATTAGAAAGTTATAAAGAATGTTTATTAGTTTGGAAACTCAAAACAATAAGCCACATTCAAGTTTAATGATTAAAAGTTTGACATTACGTTATGATCGTGATTCTAGGACTTTAGTGGGAACACAAAGAGCCTCCCTATCATCAATACAATAACATAAGAAACTAAACATCTTTGTCTTTTTCCCCGAATCCTCTCTACTCGCTGCTGAAGAAATCTTTTCTTCAATCGGTTGTCACCGACGACTTCTAGCTCCTTTTTTGGATGACCCTAAAGGAAACTCCTTTTCAGTTAGCCAGTACCAAACTTGCTAAATTGTAATCTAATAAATTCCAAAACTATATATATGCATATACTGAGAGAATAATCTAAACAACTTTCCGTTCACGACAACTCGAAGCTGATTTTGGAGCTCACTCTCTTGACGAATAATATGACCACAGTATCCTACAAGTTACAACACATGCACAATCTCACATAACATGGATGAAGCGAAAACGAAAAAATCTCTGTAACGCTCAAGCCAACTCACACGAAAATTCTAACCTCAAACGAAACCAAGAAATTCATACAACGAATCAAAGCCGAATAGCTAAAATTTACCTATTAAACATTAGGTACATTAGATGAAAGTTAAGAAATTCAAACAATGAATCGAAGCCAAATAGCTAAAATTTACCTATTATACATTACGTACATTAGCTGTAAATTATGTTTCTACCAACACCGTCACTGTAATTACTATACTGACTGAATAACAAATATAGCTATTCCGCTTCTAAAATGTATATAAATAATCTAGAGTTCAAATGTCATACATCCTAATTACAATATTTGCATAACACCCTTCAAGTAAAATTTAGATTTGATTCAAAAGCAACATACAATATAGGAGGTGCAAATCACGTTACTTAACACCAGGGAAGCACATCACCCATCAACCAAAAAACAGAGAATTCAGAAGCAACATATTCATCCATCATTATCTTATCTAATTTCTTTCTGGAAAAAATGATTTGGAAATTAATTGAGTATTCAAAATATTTCCTCTTATCAATGGAAGGAATTAAATCAAATTCATGTCTCCGAAGAACGATAAAACAAAATAACGATGAAAGAAATTGACACTAGAATTTACACCGATTCACTCTCAATATAGGAGCTACGTCCAGTTGTCGCCCGTAAAGTTTTTCACTATAATCTCTAATAGATTACACACTCTGCTATTTCGCTCTTCTACCTCTCATGCACAATATTGTGCATTTTTCTGATTTTTGCTACACACCACACACAACTACAAATTGGTGTATTACAACTAAGGGGTTCAGCCCCTATTTATACTACTTCAACCAGGAGATCACTACGATCTTGGATAACAACAAAGAGATTATATCTCTATCCTTATCTTATATCCTCTTTATCCCTATCTTGAATAGTTATTATTCTTATTTTGGATCCTCCTTATCTCTATTTTGGACACTTCTTATTCTTATCCTTCCACACGCAAGAGAACACATAAAACCCTAGAACTCTATGGTAGGCCCACAAGGCCCATTAGGCTTCACAACCCAACAATCTCTCACTTGAAAACTAATCTCGATCACCCGTCTTTAAGCATTTACAAGCGGCTACTCGACTCTCCACTTAGTTAAGCCCATTGAAGTTGCACACAACTTCAGCTCCTCATTTAGCACGGCTTTCGTCACATAATCTTCTTGTGACAGTTTCAGCCATTCTTTGCTTCGTGTAATCCTCATCCCGAGGATTACACAAACGCATATTCATTTGATTATGTACAGGTAAGAAATATTCATCCATCATTCTCTTATCCAATCTCTTTCAAAAAAAATGATTTGGAAATTAATTGAGTATCCAAAAGAATGGGTTGAAGCCTCTTCCTCCGGTGCTTACCAGTGGAACTCCTCTCATGGGAATGGTTGGACTAGCCATGGTGGCGCCCATGTTGATTGAGATATCAGCGAGGATCGTGATATCTGTGGATGCAGTGGAGGAGCTGGCTCAAAGAGCACATTTCACTGACAAGAAGAAGCTCACACTCAAGGTCACACAAATCAAGGCCCTACCAGAGCTTTAAGCTCTCAGTTCATCATCACAAACATAAACTATTATACGACAAATATTTGTGCAACCAATAAAGAAAAGTCAATGTTAGGTAGCTACGAAGAACGTATATGGTTTGACCAGTTTCTCCTCCTGTTTTGCATTGATAAAATAATGGAAACAAAAACAAGAACCCCAACTACATCATTCATGGCTTAGCTTATTGGCCTAGTGGAAGTAATGTTTTTGCATTACACCAGCTAAACCACCAACCTAGCTCCTTCCACTTCCCATGACGTATATACATCTGTATGTTGAGTCACATTTTAATATTTCACTTAAGAAAAAGCTCTCGGAGAACCCTTTAAGGTTGCAAAAAGAACCCTTTTAGGGTTGCACTCTTCCCATCCCCAGCCACCTCCATCACCTTCGATACTCCATCTCCATGGTTTCCGGTCATCTTCACACACCACGGCCGGCACCCAACCTCCCCCCCCCCCCCCCCCCGAGTTCTCTTTGGCCTCGTTTCAACCGAAATATATTTAGGATCTGGTAAAGTCGAGCAACAATATTCCTGCGACCGGAACGATCCTGGAAAGAAACAACGCCTCGCCACAGCCTCGTCCTACGGCCACGACACAAGCCCCGGCATGGCCGGCACTCCGCCGCCCTCATGCTGAAACCGATGGGAGTTTCTCTCGTCCGTAAGGCTCCTCGACGGTCTCGCCCCGTCTGTCCCCGATCTGCGTTGCCCTCGTCTTGACGGATCCATCCAAGCCCTCTGCAACTCCGGCCAAGTACACGAACCTGAAGGAGCACTCGGACCCAGAGGACCGGCCTCGTCCATACATGATGCATGTATATGAAGATGAGGAAAACGAACAAACAAGTATCCCAAAACAGCTGAAAAGGAATCCTATAGTGCAACAGGTCCAGGAAATGCAGATGGAGGGACATGGCCCCCGCGAGGAGAGTGATAGGACCCGGCGGGGGTGGAAAGGTCACTATGTGACCTATATCCATAGACCCGGGACTACTAGTGCTGGGGAGTCTCGGGAAATCCACATTCAAGGCATTACTTTCAGTCTCTATTAGTTCTGCTTTGTATTTCTTTTTAGGTCGAATAAGTAAGTCTTTGGTTAGTTTGGATAAGGACTTTGAGTTTTATTATTCTTGAAATATCAGTAAGGGGAACTCCTGAGTTCGGATCTGCGATTGAAAGCAGACTATTTCTACGGATCCATGAGCTCCTGGTGGACTACGGTCGACCAGGACAAATATCTGGAATTCTAGGCAGTTATGCCCTAACCTGTAAGGTTGCTATTTTACAATAATACAATACCTCTCTACTCGTTTGGGAAAAAAAATCCACTTAAGCAAGAAATGTCATCCATAAACCATAAGGTCCATAACACACCAAATTCTTAAATGGCCCGGATGGAGCAAATAGTTTCAACATTCTTGCACACTTAAGCAACCTAGTAATAGTATATAGTAATTGTGCTATGAACTTTAAAGTAAATACAAGTTACTTATTTAAGTCAATACCAACATCATAAGGGTGAAATTCATGTCACCTAACGATCTGCATGTTGTTTGATGTTTCACTGTCTTCAATGGTTTCTTCCTCACAGAGCACTTCCCAGCCCAAGTTGAGAGATAAGTCCTCAACAGCCACCTTGATAACATCTGTTCGAACACCAATGTCAGTTGCATACCTGCTCATACAGTACATCCCGGCTGTGACTGTGGCCACACCCACCGGGCTTGGCATCAGCAGCTTGAGAGGAGAAGAAAAAAGAGCAGCCAGTGGAGCACCAATAACAGACGACGCTTGGCCACTTCGGCCAACACCCAGCTTCTCTGCTAGCAGAAGGCCTGTTTTGCAGTAGAGGGTAAAATCCTCACAGTTATTTTGGAACACGTCATAGTTGCCAAACCCATTTTGGAGAAGATACATGGCTCGGTGAATGACTAGCTCCGTTGGGTCAGATGGGGCAGTGGTGCATGTCCCACCCCTTACTCTTGTAAGGAAAACTGAAGGGGTGACCCCGTACTCAAAGCAGTAGAGGTTGCCTCTTCCAAGAAAGCAGTCCAGGCAAGATAGGAATACCCCGCTGTTAGGTTGCCTGAATCCACAGTCAGGAAAGATAGGACAGGACGATTGTACATCTGATGAGTCGTAGAAATCTGAAGTTTGGCTGCTTGAATTCAGGTTGCGCTCAGGCCTAAAATGAACCACTTTGCTTCCTCCCACAAATATGCCTGTAACATTTTACATCCCCGTCAGCTGATAAATAAGTTTATCCAACCACTTAACTAAATTGTACTTAACCCATGCTAATGATATTATCGTCAGATATTCCACATATTGTCAAAGTATAGTTGCATTTACATAGATACCAAGTTTTTCAGTAAAGTCTACTACTGCCAATTTTGCATGGTAGGAAAAAAAGGCAGGCTGAACATGGAATTCATCAAAAGGGGGGGTTATTTGTATAACAAAGGGAAAACTCCAATAAAGCACCCCTTTCGACCTTTATCAAGTGAAACATGTTGCGGTCACCTTATTTTTTTTTACAAAAAACACACATATACCTTTCATTTATTATCAATAAGCGACTTCTGTTAAATCTAACGTCCGCGTCAGTTTTGCAAACACTAACGGTCACCTTTTGCAAAGTTCTTCCCAAAAACACCCCCCCCCCTCCCCCCCCCCCCCCCCCCCCCCCCCCCCCCCGAAAAAAAAAGGTGAAAGTTTTCGCGCAAAAAAAAAAACTGACGGCGTCAGTACAATTCAATTTAACGAGGTTGTTCATTGATAATAAATGAAAGTTATAAGTGTGTTTTTGTAAAAAAAGAAAAGGTGACCGCAGCATGTTTCTCTTGAGAAAGGTGAAAAGGAGGTGCGTTATTGGAGTTTCCCCTATAATAAACTCCAATGTAACATTTAAATGTATGGGATAATTGTCAAAACATGCACTTATGTTTCGTCCACAAACGAAATAGTGCACAATGTTTTGTCCACATCGTCTGGCTACCCTTATGAATCGTCCACGCACTTCTGTTAGAAAAGTGTAACAGCAGAACCTGAATTGACAATTTTTCCCTTCTGGTTTGAAATTCAAAAATAAGAATTTCGTCCAAAAAAATGAGTGGATGAGGATGGTTAGGGCAATTTCGTCCAAAAAAATTTCAAACACAAGCACATGATAGCACGTGAGGCTACAGATTCGAATATTCTGTTAATTTTACTGACAGAAGTGCGTGGACGATTCATAAGGGTAGCCAGACGACGTGGACGAAACATTGTGCACTATTTCGTTTGTGTACGAAACATAAGTGCATGTTTTGACAATTATCCCTAAATGTATTGATTGACCGATCCACGAGGGATTTTAATGTAGCTTATACTAGTACACATATCTAGAGAGACACAATTGAGCAAAAGTTCAGAGAAATCATGAAAATTATCATACATCATACAATATGGAGTTCAAACTAACAGACTAAAACTGAAATTTACCCAAGCACTCAAATCGAGCTTTTAAAGCTATTTTCTACTGGAGAACCAAATGAGACACTACAAACCCCCAAAGAGTAGGGAATAAATATGAATAAGGAACATGCAAACACTAACTGCATGACAGAGACAAAACCAGGAGAATCTAAGCACAATCCTCAATAAGTAAACACTTTGAGATGCACACCATATAGCCCAGGATAATGCAAAGCTGATCAACTCCAAGTGCATCCAGTAATGGACTGACTAGTCTTGTTTAATGTGGAGGGTAAACCATAACAGTGGATCTTTCCCCCCATTGACATTCATTTTTCCTAATGGGGACCATACTGAAACCTTCATTTTAATGCACTTGAGAAAGAATACATAAGAAGGTAAGAAAGCTCATGGGACTAGAGAAATACGCAGCCTGAGTAGGGTGAATCAGGTAGATAAGGCCTGAGCTATTTATTATTGGCAAAATGATGACTATAACTGTTACTAACCCATTGAAACTACGAGAGTATTATTCTGATCATTTTATTGAACTAGCCATTTTCAGACATTTGTTTATTTCTATGAATTTAATCTTTTTGAAAATCTACAATGCACAATATGTTGCAAGAAGCCACCTTAATATACTCAGATGAATATTTTGGGGCAACCTTCAGATGAATTAGGATTCAAAGTATATAGCAATATTTATGAAAGGTCTGGCTTGTTGTATAGGTAGCAGCTACTGCCCCAACAAAAAGGTCAGATTTGTTTTAACATTGTGAAAAAGCTCTTTCAATCCCAGTAGAATAGAACCATGTTAGCCTTTCAAGTTCCAACAAGGGTGACACAACATAACCAGACGTGACCTTTTATGGCATTTCTTTTTCTTTGTTTTTAGTTGTTCACCAGCATTCTCTAATGTGTCCAGCACTATCGCCTACAAAATGCATGTAATCACATCCCCTGTAAAGAAGTATAATCTATAAAGCAGCACCTGAGTTGTATACTATATTTATCTTAATGATTCTTCAAACTCTAATTTGTGACGCCATGTTTCAACATAAATAAAATTCAAGTACCAAACCAATACAATCGCAGTACCTCACCAAGCAGAAATGCTAACTTTTGCCTGTTCTACAGTTTGGTACTTTCTGTGTCGTATTTCATTAAGCAGCTAAGAAAAAAGATCCATCAATTAGGACAAGAAACCCAACTCTGAAAAACTAGTGATCAAACTTTTATTCCTTCCCCAGTTCTTGTACAACAAATTGGAGTATTAAACCCAAGTGACAGATCTACCAATCTGCCATCTGTGTACCTCTAGAAAGACAGACAAAATGATGAATGCACCCCAAGAGGGAGATTACAGTCATATCCATTCAAAACAATTACCATACTTTTTGGGTTTCTTGTTCCCCCAGTAAACTTCAGCTGACCTTAATTCCTAGATACTAAGAACCCATATCCTAAATTAACAGGAAAGGTATAGCAAAAGAGTCAATTTGAAGAAATCATAGTGAAAGAGATTGATGGGGAATCTCAATTTTGAGAATCAACGACTGGAAGGGACTAGGGAAATCAAGTGATTCACAGAAACAAACACAAAACATAGTAGGATTCAAAAGTCAAAGACAGCCGATTAAGCTAAAAAAGAAAACCCACATTGCATTGCATGTGTGTGGAGAAACCCAGAGACAGAATTGAAAAACTAAAACCCCAATCATGAACCCGCATTGACAGACGCAGAGATCCTTAATCGAGAGAGAAGGAAATTGAAAGGGTACCATGGTGAGAGTAAGTGAAGACGGCTCTGTAAGTGTAGATGTGGTCTCCAGGCTTGATCTCGTCCCTCTCAACTCTGTTGGTCAAAATACCCATCTCTCTCACTTCTGCTCGATCTTCACCTTTGCTCTCAATTATGGTCTACAACCCAGAAAGCTGAGTCCTTGTATTTGGTAGAAAATGGTACTGTATTGCACTCCAGTGACAGTGAGACAAATATTATTTTAAATTAAAGATAAAGGTAAAATAAGTATGTGGAGTGGAGATATATGATTGGACCAGAAAAGGGTCTGCTCAACAAACCTTTGCCTGTGGGACTATGTAGCAGTTTCAGTAGCCGTTAGAGCATGTACAACAGAAAGGACCTTGATCAGGGAGTGAGAGTACAGACTTTGTGCTGACTGGACAAAAGTCAAGGAGTGGGAGTGCAGAAAAGTGGGTGTTTTGCAACAGAAAGGACCTTGAGGTCCTGGGAGTGCAGAACAGTGCTGACTGGATTATTATTTGATATTTTTCTGTTTTATTTAATTCGTTATCAGAAACCGTTTAACCTAGTCATAATTTAAACAATTTTGGAAATAAATAATTAATGACAATCAATTATTAATAAATTCAACACGAATATAAAATTTAAAACAATAAATTAAGTGCAAAAAAATAAAATAATAAAATAAGTGCAAAAAATTAATACAATAAATTAAGTGAAAATTGTAACACAATGTATTAATATAATAAAATAATTAAAAAGATGAATACAATGCACGAGACCCAGCGTCGCCCGACATATTTCACGAGAATAATTGAAACGAGAGAGGAGAAATTGGGAAGGAGAGAGTGAAGTTGGATAGTTGAAGTAGAAAGTGGTGTGAAAAAAATGAGAGGAGAGGGGTATTTATAGGGGTTTTTTTTGCTGATTTTTGAATTTTAAAAAAAAAAACTAGCCGTTCAGGACACGTGGCAGCACCACACGCTGCCAGCGCAGCAGAAGGCGCGCCCGACCAGCAAGAGGGGAACGGGGAGCGGTGCAAGGGGAGCGGGAGCGCGAAATTGGGGAGCGGGGCCGAGCTTTTTGGCCTCCACAGCAGAACGGCCCGCGCTCCCGGCCAGCAAATGGCACGGCGCGGGGAGCGGGACCGTTTTGTTGTCCTTGCTCTTAGAGTATTCACAGTGGACTCGATAAAATAGGGTTACGTGTGATGATATTGATGGGTTGTGAATAGTAGAAATGGAATTGGACTAGGAATCGAAAGGAATTTGGTATTGATTTTCCAGTAAAACTTACAAATTCTCAGGAATTGATGAACCGAGCAAAAATGTAAAACTAAACTAGAAAATACAAAGGAAAATACCAAAACTTAGACAAGGACCTCAGTACCAGCCTTCATCACTATAACGTGCTCTCCAGCCTGCAATTCGATCCACTATTGACGCTGACATGTTGGGACCACTGGGTGCGTGACGCCACGACGCTGAATGAGGAAGAAGCACAATGTCCACACCACGTGCTCGTCACGTGTACTCTCTTACCCAAACGACACCGTCTACGCTGGCACGCGGACTCACTTATCCAAACGACGTCGTCTACTCTTAACCGTAATAACAGAAATATGAAAAGGAGAGCGGGAATGAGGGACTGTCGTGACAAATACCCCATTCTCAGAACTGGATTGTCCTCAAGCCAGCATTTTAGCAACCCATTCAGGGATTTGAGCTTGCATAAGTGGAGCATCCTCTCATGTGGCATCTTCTGGAGCTGAATGATCCCACTAAACCAAATATTGAACCATAGCTGCGTTATTTCTGTTGACCAGCCTCTTCTGCAACATTGTCAGTGGTTGAATCTTCAAATGTCCCTCAGCATTGACCTTAGGCAAATGTGGAACAAGTCTGTTTTTGCGACCAAGATGTTTCTTTAATAAGGACACATGGAAAACAGGATGAATTTTGGAAGTAGGAGGAAGCCTCAACTTGTATGCAACAGTATCAATCTTCTCTATTACCTCAAAAGGCCCAAAAAATCTAGGAGAGAGCTTCAAATTCATTCTCAGGTTAACTGAGTTCTGTCTGTAGGGTTGTAGTCTGAGATTCACCCAGTCCCCAATCTCAAACACCCTCTCAATTCTCCCTTATCTGCATTTAGCTTCATTCTTGCTTGAGCCTGAGTCAGATTATGTCACGCCCCAAATCCGGTATTGATCGGACCCGAGACGTGAACTAAAGTAATAAATAATTAAAGCGATTTAAAAGAAATAAAATCTGAAATAATAAACCGAAAGTAATAAATCTGACACATTGAGTCACAGCTCAAATAAAATCAACAATAACGTTAAGTTCAAATGAGGGTACGTAAATAGACCAGACTATCCTAGGATCCTCACTAGCTCCCTAGCTCCGAGAATCCCGCTAGACCACAACCCGTTCAACCTGTAAAACAATAGAGTAAGGGGGTGAGCTTGACGCTCAGTAGGGAAAACCATCAAAACCTCCTTATCTCGAATTCACCAAAATGCAGTTCCATAATTTTAAAAAAAATATAATAAAAAGGTTTTAACACAATACGACCTATGAACCAAATAAAAGCCAATACCCCTCTTTAAACTCGGATACTCAAAGTCCAACTATACCGAAACCGATTCCACACAACGCCTACCCCGAGGCCACACCACGGAACAACCCAACCACAATTCCACAACACGTAGTCAACGACACTCACAGGTAAAATCATGAACAATCCAAGCCACACCATCCAATCGACTAAGGCATACAACGAAGGGAACAGTCCAGTTTAGACATCCAATTACGTTTCCAAGCTAACTTTTCTAACGACTAAAATGAGAAAGCGACAATCGAGAACATAAAAACCAACCTAAACAACCTTTACTTTACCCAACCACAAACTGTCCCGAGATTCCACATCCCAAGCCCCTACACAAACGGCTTAAGGACAACCATAAATACGACACTTTAACTTACACGGAAGCCACACACATGAATTCACCAAAAAACAAACAAATCGAGCCATTCACGGTCACACGCAACTCATAACAAAGAAGAACACCCAAAGTCAAAACACAACAATACTCAGTCAATTCAAAGCAATTCAAAATGAAACGGCCCGTAGCCATCGCACGGTCTAGGGAGCAACCCTCCCGGCCCGGCGTAACCGCACGTAACTTCCCTAACACAAAGTCAGGATAGGCGGTCGACCTCATCGCGGACGCAGCGTTTTACCGATCGACGGAAGGCAGGGAAATCGCCTCTTCGCGGCCTCATCTCTCGCGGTGCTCAACACAGCGTTTTACCGAGTGCTAGTCGGAAGGTAGGGAAATCACCTCTTCGCAGGACACAACGTTTTACCGACTCCTGGTCGGAAGGTAGGGAAACCACATTTCTCATGTAACCCAAGTACCACAAACCTAACAATCAATCGAATATGCGTCGGAAGGTACGATACACCTGGCGGAAGTACTTCTCTCACACTTTACCGGCCGCGCATCAACACAATCGCAATCACACTCACAAACAGGAACACAACCACAAGTAACCACCGTACCATTACCACATTCACGTTCACGTCGGTCTATCACTCACCTGACCATATCACAACCAAGGGTTCACATCAACACAAACACGGCACACTTGCCCACACATAACAACGACATGCCACACTGAATATAATATGTCTCGACCCTTAAATTACACTCACAACTGTTCCGTACTGACCATCACTTACCGACACCCTCTCGGACACACTCAATACAACTATCACAGAACAGTCACAATCACTTTCACAACCACAGTCATGTTTCAATAATAACACCGCCAACATGCACACACCATTACTTACCGATACCACTCTCCACGTGGTTACCCCACCGGCTTAACCGGTATCCCCAAACATTCCCAACCCCACATATCAAGTAAAATAGGGAAAAGCACTCAAATCGTTGATCATGCGTTCTCTAGTCAATTCTACTCGTTTTCGTGTTCGTTATTTATTAACCGTTCAAACATCAAGGCATACACAGATACATTCAGCACACAAGTCCTACGGGCGCGACATGACCCGATTCTACCAGCACAACAATTCCCAAGACATAAATCGTAAATGTTCGCAGTTTGATACGTCTACGCTAGTCGTTCGTTTCCTAGATGCACACTAGTTCTTTAGCCGGTTTATTAGGTTTCCATATATGCATACTAGTAAAACCGTAATAAAGCGGATTCGAGGTAATACCTACCTCTTGAAGAGCCGACAGTCGCGTCTCCTAGCTACTAACGTCCTGGCCAACACCGGTCTTCTCCGTGCTCGGAGTAACGTCCTGATTTAACACAAAAGGGGCGTATCAGTCCCGGTCCAACCCGTAACGGTTCTCCAATTTAATAATTAAGTCCAAAGTTCGATGTCCAAAAGTCCGTTAAGTCCAGGTGTTTACCTGATTTTAAATCCCAATTATCAATCAACTTAAATTAATTAAATTAATTTAAAAAGCTGGCATGACCCGACCCGAGTCCGACCCGGATCCAGGCCCAAACCCGAGTCCAGACCCAGAACCCGGACCTGACCTGAGCCCAAGTCCGTCCAGCCCAGGCCGAGGCCCAGCTCAATCCAGATCTGAGCCCAAGTCTGAAACCAGGCCCAGCTCTTCAATAGGCCCAAAGCCCGAGTACTTCTTGTCTGGTTCGAGTCCGTCCGGTCCGAGGCGGCGCCGACGAGGGTTCCGGTCTCACCCACGACCATGAACGGCGGTGACGTGGCTGGGGAGGTTCTAGACGGCGGGGAAGACATCAGGACGTTCGGGACGACGAGGGGATGTTGAAGGGGCGAGATCCGAACCTCTCCGTCCAGATCCGACGCGGTGAGAAGTTCGCCGGCGAGTATGGCTCAGATTTGGAGTCTCGAAGTCCGTCCGTGCTTTTCTCCTGCAGAACTCGGCAAAACGAGCTCATTCTCGCTCGATTTTTAGTGAAGGAGAGAAGGGGAGGGCGAATCGAGGTTGAGGGAGGTGAGATGGTCGGATTTTGGGGCTCACCGTCGCTGAAAGTTGCTGTTACAGACCCGGCGTCGCAGAGACGAGGTCGGCGGCGATGGCTTTCTTCGATTCGAGGGGTAAGAAGGGTGAAAGGAAAGGATCCCCGAGTTTCTGGTGACGCGGGAAGAGACGGAGGTGCGGGGAGAAGGTCCGGCGCTGGTTTGTGGCTCCAGCGAACTTCGAGGGAGGAGATAGAGGCGTGGGTTCTGGTTCGAGATGGGAGAGAAGGAGGCGGGTGAAGTGTTGCCTCGAGTCGCGTGAAACCAAAATGAGAGAAAGTGAGCTGAGTTAGGGTTAACGTTGCTGAACGGGCTTGACCGAGATTGTGTGAAATGGGCTTGAGCTTCTCTTGGGCCTGACTCTGTTGGTTGAGCCCAATCAGGTCTGGTCCAGGCTGCTTCTAAAACCCCCTTTTTCTTTTCTTTTTTGATTGCTTTTCTTTTTCTCCTTTTTTTTGAACTCTATCCAAGATCAAATTCGATCCCAACTCTCGACGTTCCAACAAAATGTTAAAGATCTTAAATTCTCAGGTCTTCACAGATTATCCTTGAGGACCCTAGCCAATTCTTCTCTAGATTTGATGAATCGTGCTACAGCTTCCACAGGTGAAGAAATAGGTCACAAGTTCAAAGTTGGGGGAGGAAAGCCATATAGAGCCTCAAAGGGAGACGTATGCAATGATGAGTGGTAACTAGTGTTATACCAAAATTCAGCAAATGTTAACCACTTGTGCCATCTCTTTGGAAATTGGTGTGTTATAGTCCTCAAGTAATGCTCCAAACATTGATTCACCCTTTCTGATTGGCCATCCGATTGAGGGTGATATGCAGTAGACATATGGAGATGTACTTCCAGCTTCTTGAATAGTTCCTTCCAAAAATTACTAAGGAAAATCTTGTCCCTGTCTGAGACAATTGCACTTGGAAGCCCATGCAACTTAAAGATATTATCAAAGAAAATCTGTGCTACTTGTGTAGCTGTAAATGGATGGCTTAGTGCTAGAAAATGAGCATACTTACTGTACCTGTCAACCACTACCAGAATAGAGTTTTTGGAATCAGATAATGGAAGGCCTTCCACAAAATCCATAGCAATGTCTGCCCAAGGCTTGGAAGGGATAGGTAATGGTTGGAGCAACCCAACATAAGGAGAGTGCTCAGCTTTATATTTCTGACATGTATCACACTCAGTGACAAATTTGTGAATGTCTTTGTGCATGTGAGGCCAAAAGAAGTGTTGCTTGACCCTCTTTGTTGTAACAGCAACCCTTGAATGACCACCTATAGGAGCTTCATGCAAACAAGCAAGTATTTTATTTCTCAAATCAGTGGAGCTTCCCACAAAAACTTTGTCCTTGTATAATAATAACCCTTGCCTCAAGGTATAACCAGATTCATTGTCAGAGGAAGTAGCAAGTTGCAGCAAAAGTTTTTGAGCTTCAGTATCCCCATCATAGGAAGAAATAACCTCAGACATCCAAGAAGGAACCAATGTAGAGAGCTCATTGAGTTCAGCCAGCCACATTATCCTTACCCTTTTTGAATTCTATTTTATAATCCAACCCCATAAGTTTTGCCAGCCATTTGTGTTGGAAGGAGGTTGTTAACTTCTGTTCCAAAAGGAATTTAAGACTCTGGTGATCAGTTCTTAATATGACACTCCCAGAAGAAAAGTAGTGCCTCCACTTCTGAATACAGGTGACTACAGCAAGTAACTCCCTTTCATAAGTGGAAGAAGCTAGACTTTTGGGGCCCAAGGCCTCGCTAAGATATGCTAATGGTCTGCCCTCCTGCTTCAGCATACCTCCAATGCCCTTGTCACATGCATCTGCTTCAATAACAAAGGGCTAGGAGAAATCAGGTAATCTGAGGACAGGTGTTGTAGTCATTGCCTCCTTTAACTGCTCAAAACTGATCTGAGCCTCAGGGCTCCAGACAAAACCATTTTTCTTCAATAGATTGGTTAAAGGCCTAGCAATGGTCCCATAGTTCTTCACAAATCTTCTGTAATACCCAATCAGCCCCAAAAAACCTCTTAAAGCTCTCAAAGTAGTAGGAATAGGCCACTCAACCATTGCCTTCACCTTTTCTGGGTTAGTAGCAACCCCATCAGTAGAGATGACATGCCCCAAATATTCAATAGAAGTGCTTCCAAACTCACATTTGGACATCTTTGCAAAAATCCTCTCCTCTTGAAGTCTTTGTAATACTAACTGGACATGGTGTAGGTGCTCCTCCAAAGACTTACTGTAGATCAGTATGTCATCAAAGAAAACAAGAACAAATTTCCTTAAAAAGTCCTTCAAAACATGATTCATCAAGGCTTGGAAGGTTGAGGGAGCATTTGACAAGCCAAAGGGCATCACCCTGAATTCATAATGACCCTCATGAGTCCTAAAGGCAGTTTTGAGCTCCTCTCCTTCAGCCAACCTCACTTGATGGTAACCAGACCTCAAATCAATTTTGGAGAAGAATTTACAACCAGCAAGTTCATCCAATAATTCTTCAATTGTTGGTATTGGAAATTTGTCTTTAATGGTTTGGTTATTCAGCTGCCTGAAGTCTATGCACATCTTGTGAGTACCATCTTTCTTTTTCACAAGCAGCACTGGGAAGGAGTAAGGGCTAGTGTTGTGTTGTATTACCCCATATTGAAGGATATCATCAACCAAAGATTCTAAAATATTCTTTTGATCATAAGAATGTTTATATGGTCTTATTGAGGGTGGTTTACTACCAGTACTAGAGGAATTCTATGATCACAAAATCTCCTAGGTGGCAAGGTAGTGGGGGTTTCAAATATTGTGGGAAACAAGCTAAGCACTGCCTGCATATCAGGATGTAACTCTGACTCCTTTTTATCAGCCTCAGTGATAAAAAAAAATTGCCCAAAAAACAAGGATTCCCCAGCTTGAACATCATGCCTCACAGAAGTAAATGTGGCTAGGGAGCATTTATCAGTAGGAATGTCTTCAATGAATTCATACCTCCTCAGTCCCACAGTAATAGTGATAGCTCTTCTAGTGTAATCCAACTCAATTGGACTAACTGTCTCCAACCAGTCCACTCCAAGAACCATATTAAAATCTCCCAATGGCATGACAAGGAACTCCCATGTTAGAGTAATGTGTCTAATACTCCATGATACTTTAGTGATAGAAGTACAAAAGTGTTTGTTGCCATTACCCATTTTCACAATAATAGGAGCACTAGGATATAAAGTCATTCCTAATTTGCCTACAGTAGCTTTATCTAGAAATGATCTAGTAGCACCAGTGTCAACCAAAATGGAAATAGGTGTAGCTTTTACCTGGCCTTGTAGTCTGATGGATTTAGAGCTGTTGACATGATTCATATGTCCAAATACTTCGTGTGATAGCACACATAGATCAGCTTGAATAAACTCCTCCACCATGTCTTCCTCCACAACCTGCTCCCCTAGCTCCCAATCAACTGAATCAGTTGTGATCTGAAATAATTTATGCTTGTTGGGACACACATGATCCTTTGTGTATTTAGCTGGACATGTGTAGCATAACCCTTTCCTCCTTTGATCATTAAAGTTTGTTGGATGCACTCTAGTAAAGGGTGTAATGGACTGAGTATTTTTATAAATAGCTTGTTGAGCCTGTTGGGGTCTTGTCCTGAAAACGTGAGGTGATTGTAATAACCACTCCCGGTCAACGCCAGTCAAATCTGCGAAAAACAGGAAAATTTAAAAAATTTAAGCAGACACTTAATTGAACCTAAAATTGACCCCGAGCGTCATACCGGACTTAAGTTGACCCCGATATCGACCAAAGTGAGTTCCGAGGGACTCAGGGCAACTTTTTGACCAATTTGGGAAATGTTGACTTTTCGCTGGAAAAGTCAACCGAGAGACGTTTTGGTCCATTCGAGGACCATTTTGGATCCAAAAAGCTTAGCCGTCGTCGCAGCGGTCTTAGTTGAGCCGTTTCCTTATAGCCCATGAAGTTTCCTAATTTTTTGGAAAAAGTGCCCGTTCGGGGCCCGAGACGGCCGAATTTCGCGAATCTGAATGGAAAATATCTATTATCTAATAGATATTTTCCCAAAAAGGTGTGGGACCCACCTTGCCACTTGTCAAACAAGTGGTGGTGTTAGGTTTTGGGACAAGACAAGAGGACAACCCTTAAGGGGGGGTTCGACCAACTATCAAAAAAAGGGGGAAAAAATAGAAAAAGAAGAGAGAAGTTTAAAGAGAGAAGGAGAAGGAGGAAAAGGGAGAAGAAGAGAGAAAGCTAGGGTTTTGGAGCACTATTCACGAGCTTCAACCTTTGGATCGTCTCAAAGTTAGGAGAATCAAACTCACACCGTCTTCCTCTACGGTAAGCACCGAACCGATCTTTGTTTTGGTTAATTTCAAAAGTTAGGGTTTGATTAAAATGAGTATTTTATGGTGGATTTGAGGTGTGGGGATAGTTGGAGACGTTTTGGAGTGAATGGGGGACGTTTTTAGGTGACCGGGAGCTCGGGGGGAGCTCCGGCCACCATGTGGGGTGGCTGGCCGGAGCTAGGGCCGGCCACCACCATAGTGGGCCGGGCCCATTTGAGCCCTAGCCACCCACGACCAAAGTGGGCCGGGTGGGGCCCACGTGCTCGGGTGCTTGGGTTTAGTGTTCGGGCGGTTTAGAACGTTCCCCAAGCAATTAATCTACAACCGGATCGAAATTTGGAATTAAATTGTAAAAGATGTAATTGACGGGTTTAGAAACTTTAAACGCTAATTAAATGACTCGGAAGTCGGAAATTGATTCTGTCGAGTGCATAGGAACCCTTGAATTATTCTAAGACCGTAGAAACGAAAACGGGAATTTTTGGAGCCACGGAAAGGCGTCCCCAAAACCCGGGCAGATTCGCAATGTCGGGCGAATCGGGCTTTTCCGGGTCCATTATCGACAATGTCGAGTAATTGGGGAGTTTGGGAGTGATCAACATTGTCGGGGTTACTTTTGGGCGTCAAGTTTATTAAAAATTCAGCTTATGCCTGCAAGCTTAAAAGCGTTTAAAATTGTGTTCTTGTTAGATCGTGCCGCTGACAGAGGAAAGGGAAAGCTAGGCGAGTGACCGAGATCACGCCGGAGCTTATTTGTGCGCTTTTGGAGAAAGCTTACGAGGTAGGGAAAAGTAGACGGATCTCGGCCCTGACTTGGGAAAGTTAACAGTAGATTTGCATGTGACACCGGGGTGTCGTGGGTTAAGTAGGTTTATCGAATATTTGAAAGGCATGATACGAGAACGTAGCAAACCTTAGAAATGCATGTGACACTTAGTAGTGTCGTAGGAGCAGTGAACTTATCGATATTAGAATTACTGGAGGCATATGACCATGCCCGGAGGTTGATTTTATTGTTGTGTCTTGGGTGGCCATGAGAGCCCGTATTTTACTGTTGTGTCTTGGTTGGCCATGAGAGCCCGTATTTTACTGTTGTGTCTTGGGTGGCCATGAGAGCCCGTACTTTACTGTTGTGTCTTGGGTAGCCATGAGAGCCTGTACTTTACTGTTGTGTCTTGGGTGGCCATGAGAGCCCGTGTTTTACTGTTAGTGTGTCTTGGGAGGCCGTGAGTGCCCGTGGGGTTGTTGAGCCCGTGAGTTACTGTTGGTGTGTCTTGGGAGGCCGTGAGTGCCCGTGGGGTTGTTGAGCCCGTGAGTTACTGTTGGTGTGTCTTGGGAGGCCGTGAGTGCCCGTGGGGTTGTTGAGCCTGTGGGTTATTGTCGGTGTGTCTTGGGTGGTCGTGAGTGCCCGTGGGGTTGTTGAGTCCGTGTTTTACAGTTGGTGTCTTGGGTGGCCATGAGTGCCTGTGGAGTGTTGAACCTGGGTTATTGCTGTTTGCTGAACTTTGCTTGTGATTGTGATTGTGGTTACCTGAGGTTGGAGACCCGACTTTGTGTCGGGGAAGTTGCGTGAGGTGTGGCTAGCCACCCGACTAGGATCGGGGGTAGGGGAGAGGTTGTGGGCTAGCCTCCCGACTAGGATCGGGAGAAGGTACGCGCGGGTGTGGCTGGTCACCCGACTGAGATCGGAGGTAGGGGAGAGGTTGTGGGCCAGCCTTTTGACTGAGATCGGGAGAAGTTGTGCGACAGGTCGACCGCCTGACCTGACTGGGATCGGTAAAGGGCGAGAGAGAGATGGGTTACTGAGCAGCTTGCGTGCGATCCTTTGTGATCTTGTTTGGTGTGCGATCCTTTGTGATCTTGGGTGTTGCGTGGTTGTCTGTCGTGTCTTTGGAGGAGGTCGTCAATCGTTGTGTCGGGTCTACATTTCGTGTCCGAGTGTTGAGTCGGTTGAGGAAAGTACCAGTGTGTGTGTGTCAGTCGGGTTACTTGAGTTTGGGGATAGTAGTCCCCGGTGTTGAGTTGTTGTTGTTGTTACCGGCATTGTCTGCTAAGTATGCCGTAGTCAGTCTGTTATCCGTGGTGGTGAGCGAACGCTCACCCCTAGCTGCTTTTCCTACAGGTACCGGTCGCAGGTTGGATTAGGTGAGCTTCCGAAGCTTGAAGAGCTAAGAGCGGGATTCTGAGTTTACTTTTGAGTCTAGCGACGTATACCTTGCTTTTTTCCATTTGTTGGGACGTACTTTTAAGTTGTAAATGATTATTTTGTTGAACAAATGGTGATTTTAAAGTGATATATGTAAAAAGTTTCAAAATGTTTTATTGTTGTAAACGTTCGCGTCCCGAGTTCGGTTTACTGAAATTGGGGCGTGACATGATGGGCTAGATTGCCTATGTTGGGATGCCTTAACCTTGGCTATGTGCTCTTCTCTCTTTGCTAAATGCATAACTTGAGATAATGTATGTGGATCATACATCAAGACCTTTACTTCCAATTTTGGGTTCAGACCAGCTATGTAATTTGAAACAAAATATGCCTTAGTGGAGTAAGGAGCCCTGCTCAAGACCAAGAATCTGAGTTCCTCAAACTTGTCATCATATTCAGCTAGTGATCCTTCTTGCTTGAGTTTCTTAAACTCACTTTCAATATTTGAGTGCCCTACATCTTCAAACTTCATAGATAGATCCTCACAGAACCTCTCCCAAGGTATGACTCCTCTCCCCAATGAATACTCTACATACCAGTACTCAGAAGAACCAGCTAAATGCAATAAATCCACTCTGACTTTATGTTCCTCAGGTATGGCACAATACTGGAAATAGACATTGCATTTCCTAATCCAGTTTCTTACTCCCTTGCCATCAAAAATAAGAAAGACCAGGTTTGGGGTTTTGAAGGTAAACTCAGGTATAGTGTTTGCTGCATAACCTGGTTGAACCAAAGGTTGTTGGGGAAATGGAGCATGGTTCACAATGGGAGTCATTACAGGGTATGTGTATTGGTGTTGAGGTGTTGGAAGTGTGGGTATTTGATTCACATACTGAGGAATCATCATTTGAGGAGCAAACACATAAGGGTTTTGGGGGGAATTTTTTTGTGGTTGTTGTATGAGCTGTGGGTGGATTATTTGTGGTTGTTGTATGGTTTGAGGGTGGATGACTTGGTTTTGGGGTATGGGTTGTGGGAGGTTTTGTGGCGGTAGTGGTTGTGTTGGCTGGTTTGGTGGAAGGGTTGAGGGATGTATATTTGGTGGTGGTATAGTGTTGGCTTGTGGTTGATCAGGTATCAGCTTCTTGTTCACCGGATTCTGAGATTGTGAAACCCAGGAAGAAACTTCAGAGAGGGTTTGGTTCCTGGGTAATTGTTGTGACCCAGGATCTGGAGGTTGGGTAGGGTGTGGGGAATACGTCAGGCATTGCGGTGTAATGGGAATCTGATGTTGCCCTCTCATGGTCTGAGATCCAGATGGGTCTGTACCAAGCTGCCATTGTGCCTTTTCTTCCATCAACAAGGCCATATTTTTCCTCATGTCCTCCATACCAGCTTTAAGAGCATTGTTCTCATGCTGAGCTCGACGGTGTGCAACACGTAGTTCCTCGACTTCCGTCGATTTACCAGCAGAGTCGACAGTGGAAATAGGCTCAGTTTCTCGTTGGGTGTCCATCACAGGGTGCGAGATCGAAGGCTCTGATACTACTTGTGATGATGTTGATGGGTTGTGAACAGTAGAAATGGAATTGGACCAGGAATCGAAAGGAATTTGGTATTGATTTTCCAGTAAAGCTTACAAATTCTCAGGAATTGATGAACCGAGCAAAAATGTAAAACTAAACTAGAAAATACAAAGGAAAATAACAAAACTTAGACAAGGACCTCAATACCAACCTTCATCACTATAACGTGCTCTCCATCCTGCAATTCGATCCACTACTGACGCTGACATGTTGGGACCACTGGGCGCGTGACGCCACGACGCTGAATGAGGAAGAAGCATAGTGTCCACACCACGTGCTCGGCACGCGTACTCTCTTACCCAAACGACACCGTCTACGCTGGCACGCGGACTCACTTATCCAAACGACGTCGTCTACTCTTAACCGTAATAACAGAAATATGAAAAGGAGCGCGGGAATGAGGGACTGTCGTGACATTACGTTTTAGAAATATCGACGTGTCATGATGGGTTCATGCAAGTTGGAAAGTAGAGTTAGCTCATACGACACCATTTTTCCTGTTATGTGTTTCTTCCCTAACCTTAAGGCATATATAGAGTTGTGGTAGCAGAGATGAGGCAACTGTGAGCACAATGGGAATTCTAACTTAAGAATATGATAGTTGTAGTTGTCGATTTAATTGTATAGTTTGATAGTGTCGAGGTAGAAAAGGACATTTCCTGTCCTCCCGATAAAATTGATGGTCCGTAAAACAAGGGAGGAGACGTGGGCCATAGTGAGGCCACCACAAGCGGTGGTGGGGTAGACAATCTCCTGTGATTTCTTCTCCTGACCTTTTCGAGAGGGACTCCAGATCAGAGACTCGGGAAGAGATGTAGACAAGGTGATGGTGATGGTAGAGTGGTGGAAGATGGCCGAACTGATGTCCAGAAAAGATACCACAAGCGACACGAATTGAAACCCTACAAAGGGGTGAAAAAAAAACGAGGACATACTCTCTAGGATTTCAACCTTCAGGTGAGATAATTACATCAAAGTGAAAATAATGAATTATTTTATGTATTTTTAAAAATGAAAATAAGGAATAATGAGGTGTACAATATAAAAGTAAAGTGATATGTTATCATTTCCCCTTCTATTTCCTTCTTACCCATGCTAGATTTATCTTTTTTTTGGGTATCGGATCTCTTATTTATTTGTTTCCATTGTCAGTAATCACGATTTAACCCCAATTTAGTGTTTTCTACAACCGAAGTACTCACCGTGGTCGTCGAAGCACTTGATAATTACCCGCCCCGCCGATTTTAGTCAGACATTAGAAAGCGGATTGGGAAGTTACAGTCATTCGAACTCAATCCTTCTTCCTTCTCTCAACACCGGCGCTGAGGTTTTCCCGCATTTTCCCGGAAAATGCAAGAAAATGGTGCGACTCGAGAATCAAGATTGTTCAGAGCCAATCAGAAGGCCGACCTCGCCGCGATCCTCCGGAAGTCATGGTTCCGTCTGCGGTTGTCGGTCAGGCACTCCTCCAGGGTTCCTACTTGGGACGCCATCGTCCTCACCGCCGCCAGCCCCGAGCAGGCCCAGCTCTACCATTGGCAGCTCCTCCGGGCTAAGCGGACGGGCCGGATCGCCAGCTCCACTGTCACTCTCGCCGTCCCTGACCCCGACGGCCAGCGGATCGGCTCGGGAGCGGCCACTCTCAATGCGATACTCGCTCTCTCCAAGCACTACCAGGAGTCCGGGGTCGATCTGGTGCAAGAGGTAGTTCAATTGCTGATAATTTTGTTGATCTGAGTGAAATTGGTTGACTTGGTTGCTGTTAATGCTGATTTGAGTTACAATCTCTGATTGTAGTGACTGTAAATTAATCGAGAACAAATTAAACTATTTTATGCTTAATTCCTTCTTTCTGATTGAAAGATAAAAGTATATGGAATGTGTATTATGAAATGTTTGGGAAGTTGTGATACTTGTAAATGGAAGCATTTGGTAAACTAGTTTTGTTATGAATTTGTTTGGATTTTCCAAATGCATTTTATGCAAGGATATACTACCACAAATATTTCAGTAGACAAGGTTTGCTTTTCCAATAATTTTGCACTTTTGCCTGAAGCTTTCCCAGATTGAGGGAAACTAAAGTTAAACAAAAAGTCAGTTTCTCTTTTAAGGTACTTTATGCTCTACTAAAATTTCCATGGATCCAATGTGACAGTAACCAAACAAAAGAGCAACCCCCTTGCCTGGTTGAGTGTGATGGTTATTTTGGTTTGAATGAAAACACTGCTTCTGCTCTCTGCCATTTCCCTGTCTCTAGCTACTCAGAGGAGGAATTAATACTTGGTCTTTCTCTAGGAAATAACTGTTGTTATGGCACTTTTCAAGCAAAGCAATGCTCATTACAAATTTATTTTCTTATCTTACAGCTACTGTTTCTCTATTTTGCTCTTGTCTTTCAGCTGCTAAAATGTTTTAGCATCTGATTTCCTATTGGTGATTTATTTCGGTTGTTGGCTTTACGGGACACTGATGAAATTATGGTCAACAGGTTATGGCTACAAGCAATAGCAGTTCTGGATCTTCTATGACACATGAAGGGTCCAAGTCCAGCAATGGAGTTCCCCTTCAGTCAATGGTTAATTTCATGGCCAAAAAGCATATTTTATTACTTCATGCTGGAGGAGACTCTAAAAGGGTCCCATGGGCAAATCCTATGGGGAAAGTCTTCTTGCCACTTCCATATTTGGCAACAGATGACCCTGATGGACCTGTTCCGTTGCTTTTTGACCATATACTTGCTATTGCTTCTTGTGCAAGACAGGCTTTTAAAAATCAAGGTTATTTGTCCTGTCTATTTCATCTAGATGATATATATACTGTCATTGTATTGCCGTAGTATACAACATAAAGTTATTCTCTCTTTATCATTGACTATAAACAGAAGAGAGATAGATTCCTCTTTCACTCTATGAAATCAAAGGGGATATCTGATAAGGCAAACAGCTTTAAGAACTAAAATGGGGGAGACTTCAAATTGTATAGTAACTGGTAACAAGTCTGTTTCTTGCAAGAGGTTGATTATTGCCATTATGTGGAACTGTAATTGTCATTGTTCGAAAATTTTCAGGGAGTGATGTATACTATTATATTGTAGTCTTTTGACTTTATTAAGAGATCAATTGTTCTTGTATTGCATGAGATACGTGTTTTTAAATAGCAGATACGGACTATCAAATGGTTTACTGTTTCCATTCATGGAAATCTATGCGTGTTTATTAGAAGTTAAGATTGTACTTGTACCATGATTAGCTATCTGTCAGAGTCAAGCTGTATAACCCACATCCCCTGTCTATCTCAGAGTAGCTCGAACACCATGATAAGATAACTTGCAACACAAATCTTGCTGTCACCACGATCAGCCTCATTGTTGTTGTTCTCATCATCCTTATTATGTTCATATTACTCTATCTTGGTTGGGTTGATAATCTCTGGGATAGGGCGATCATTTTTTACTACATCCTCACAGAAATTGTGGATTTACTTGATATTTATTGTTTTCAGGTGGTTTGTTTATTATGACCGGGGATGTTCTTCCATGTTTTGATGCCTCCTCTATGGTTCTCCCAGAGGACTCATCTTGCATCATCACGGTTCCAATCACTCTTGACATTGCCTCTAATCATGGTGTTATTGTGGCATCAAAAACTGGGACCTTCACCAAAAATTGTTCCGTCTGTTTGGTAGACAATCTTCTACAGAAACCTAGTGTAGACGAGCTTGTTAGGAATGAGGCAGTTCTTGATGATGGCAGAACATTGCTAGACACTGGCATTATAGCAGTTAGAGGTGAAGCATGGTTGAATCTTGTTAACCTTTCATGCTCTAGCCAGCCAATGATTTCAGCACTTCTAAATAGCAAACAAGAGGTAAGTAACTATTTTTTCTTCTAATGAAACTCTCTTGCCTGGCTTATTTTTGTGATGTTTATTCGTCTGTCAGTGAATTTATCGGTTGGTATGTGCCTACAATGACGTGATAATTAATGTTGACAATAAATTAGTAAAATTTAGGAAATCTAAGCCACAGATCTCATACTTGTTGGTAAATGACCCTCCCCAAACTCTTCTGTGATAAGAGCCTTGTTCAATGGGTCACCCTTTTTAAATTTATTTATATCCATTGGAGGAAGGGAAGACTGTTAGCCATGGAGCATTATTTTTTGGTTTAATTGCCAAAACCTACCCAAAAGTACTGTCCACGGCCAAAAAAAGACTATCTTTTGTCCACGCTTTTAAGGTGCACAGAGTATTGTCCATTGTCGTTTTGTGGGGACAGCGGATTACAGCTTTGGCTTATTATTTCTGATAACACTCGTCATTTTGCAGGAGGTTTGTGGGCAATTTCGTAATGCATTCAACAGTTTTGTGGGCAATTCATAATGCATTCAATAGTTTGTGGGCAATTACATTTTTCTAACAGACGACAGTGGACAATACTTTGTGCACCTTAAAAGCGTGGACAAAATATAAGTTTTTTTTGGCCATGGACAGTACTTTAGGGTAGGTTTTGGCAATTAACCCTTATATTTTTTGTGTCTGATATGTTATGTGTCTACTGTTTACCAGTTTAGACATTTCAATTTTCATGGATGGTAGGTTTCCCTACTTATTTCATGCCTGCCAACATGGATTTATTAGGTTGTGAATGACTCCTTTAACTTTATATTACTGTGGCTTGATATTCTACTTTTTGCGGACATATTTGTGTGAACTTGCATTAAATTCTGTGGCTCTGTGTGAACTTCTTTGGGTATCATCAGTATGCCTTTCTGGTGATTGTGACAATCTGGAGTTTTGTTTCTCTCAATTGCTGTGATTAGACATTGCAGTGGAATGTTAAATTGATTGTACTAATTATACTTTTTTGTGGCTATTGCCTCTTTTGAAGCTTAACTAGATAAATTCACTTTCTTTTCATTATTGGCTATGGCAAAAACAAATTTACTGTTCTTTGTGTTGTACTCAGTTGTTTGCACAGAATGTCTCAACCCAATCATTTGAATCCTCCCCTTCCATTGGCAGACCTATGCAGTACCAAGAAGTGTCAATGGATACCACATTCTAAGAAAAATATATATTATTCTTTAGGTATATTTTGCTAAAGGGCTAATAATACTATCTTCTTGACACTTTAAAAATATTAAGTCCCCTGTTAAGCACCCACACAAAAAGGTTGTTGAACCCATGTTTCGAATTTCTGGGTACTTGTTGCATTGATCTTTTGATACGTGTGCTTGGGCTTCTGTGAGTGTGTTTTCATACAACTATTAATCTTGTACAAATTCAACACATTATGTTCAGATGAGTTTATATGAAGATCTGGTAGCAGCTTGGGTGCCTGCAAAACATGATTGGTTGCAACTGCGCCCTTTAGGCACAGAATTGGTCAGCAAACTGGGGAAACAAAATATGTTCAGCTACTGTGCTTGTAGGTCAAACATTACAGTACCAGTAATATGATTCATTGTTATCACTCATCATAAGCTTATTCACACGATTTTGTTTTTGGCATTGTCCTTACCGTATTATTTGTCTGTAGATGATTTGTCATTCTTACATTTTGGAACTTCAAGTGAAATATTGGATCATCTAAGTGGAGCTGTTTCAGAACTTGTGGGTCGAAGACATTTGTGTTCCATACCAGCAACCTCTACGTGTGATATTGCAGCCTCTGCAGTTGTGCTTTCTAGCAAAATTGCACCTGGAGTCTCAATTGGAGAAGATTCTCTTATATATGATTCATCTGTATCATCTGGAACTCAAATTGGTTCCCTATCTATTGTTGTGGGTCTGAATATCCCAGAAGACAGTGCTGGGGGACAATATGATTCATTTAGGTTCTTACTTCCAGATCGCCATTGTCTTTGGGAAGTTCCCTTGTTAGGATGCAGTGAAAGAGTCATAGTTTATTGCGGCCTCCATGATAACCCAAAAATTTCAGTATCCAAAGACGGGACATTTTGTGGGAAGCCCTGGAAGAAGGTCTTTCATGATTTAGGCATTCAAGAGATTGACCTTTGGAAATCCACAGGTACACAAGAGAAGTGCTTATGGAACGCGAAGATATTCCCTATTCTTTCTTACTTTGAGATGCTTAAGTTGGCAATGTGGTTGATGGGCTTAAGTGACCAAAAGAACGAAGACTTAATTCCATTGTGGAAAAGTTCACGGCGTCTTAGTTTGGAGGAGCTGCATAGATCAATTGATTTTTCCAAAATGTGTATTGGCTCCAGCAATCACCAAGCAGATCTTGCAGCCGGAATAGCTAAAGCTTGCATGAATTATGGCATGCTTGGACGCAACTTAACTCAGTTGTGTGAAGAAATTATGCAAAAGGAAGCTTCCGGAGTTGAAACATGCAAGGAATTTTTAGATATGTGTCCCAAACTTCAGGAGCAGAACTCTAAGATTCTTCCTAAAAGTCGAGCATACCAGGTGGAAGTTGATCTTCTTCGAGCATGCAAAGATGAAAGTACTGCGTGCAAGTTACAGCATAAAGTCTGGGCTGCAGTTGCTGATGAGACTGCTTCTGCAGTTAGATATGGATTTAGAGGTGGGAATTTAAATATTCATATTTACTAAATAATATCACAACCAAACTTACCTTCAATGCAAAGAATGGCAAATGAGAAAGACTAGGATACAGTAATAGATTACTAAATGTAAATTAGACCTGTTTAAAAAAACTGTTTATTTTATTTTCCCATCTATATAATCGTTACATTCTGTATTGAGTTGCACTAAATTTTGTTGTACTGATCTGTGTTTCTATATTTCAATGTTTGATTTTAGGGCCCTTATTCCAATAGTTTTTCTTCATTTGTAGAACATCTCTTGGAGTCCTCAGGCACCGTCTCTGCTTCAGTTCATGAGAAGACCTCTGATGCTCCTAAGGATCAGTCTTTCCAGCTAAGAAGGATAAAGGTTGAGTTACCGGTTCGAGTAGATTTTGTTGGGGGTTGGAGCGACACTCCTCCATGGAGCTTAGAACGTGCTGGTTGTGTTTTGAATATGGCTATAAGTTTGGAAGGCTCTCTTCCTATAGGCACTATCATAGAGACAACAAAAACAGGGGGAGTTTTGATTAACGATGATGCGGGGAACCAGATACGCATTGAAGACCTTACCACTATTGTTTGCCCCTTTGGCAGCAATGACCCGTTCCGGCTAGTCAAGTCTGCATTGCTAGTGACTGGTATTGTTCATGAAAACATTCTCTTGGGCTCAGGCCTCCATATAAAGACATGGGCCAATGTTCCTCGTGGAAGTGGCTTGGGGACTTCTAGCATCTTGGCTGCGGCTGTTGTGAAAGGTCTTCTCCAAATAAGTCATGGGGACGAGAGTAATGAAAATGTTGCCAGACTTGTTTTGGTATTAGAGCAGCTCATGGGTACAGGAGGAGGCTGGCAGGATCAAATCGGGGGTTTATATCCTGGAATTAAAGTCACTACTAGCTTTCCTGGAATACCATTGCGGCTACAAGTTGTGCCACTTCTGGCTTCTCCTCAGTTAATCTCTGAGTTGCAAGAACGGTTACTTGTGGTTTTCACTGGTCAGGTAAGTATACTTGATTTCTAGTTTTAGATGAGCATTATGCTGCATCACTTACAAAACAAAATCTCTCTATCCCGTTATTTAAATTTTAAAGCAATGTTGTTTGCAGGTTAGAGTTGCACACCAGGTCCTTGAAAAGGTTGTAATGAGGTATCTGCAACGGGATAATCTTCTTGTATCCAGTATCAAGCGGCTGGCTGAACTGGCAAAGATTGGGAGGGAGGCTCTAATGAACTGCGATGTAGATGAGGTTGGAGAAATAATGTTGGAAGCATGGAGATTGCATCAGGAACTAGACCCTTACTGCAGCAATGAGTTTGTAGATAGCCTATTTGCATTTGCAGATCCCTATTGCAGTGGCTACAAACTTGTTGGTGCCGGTGGTGGGGGCTTTGCACTCTTACTTGCCAAGGATGCAGCGTCTGCAAAACAGCTAAGACAATTGCTAGAAGCAGCTTCTGATTTGGACGTCAAAGTCTATAACTGGAACATTTTTCTGGAGCAATAATTACAGAGAGAGGAGAACCAGTGTATAACATTATGTAAAATGCGTACCAAAATAAATAAATTATTTTATTGCACTTATTCCACTCCATGCTTTTAATGTTTAATGTGAAATGGGGATTCCGAAATTTTGCAGCTTTGTTATGAAAATAAAAATTACAGGTTTTTAATAAATATTGTAATTAGTTTACTGTATAAAAATTGTTTCACATGGGGGAATATATATGCAAAGAGCACTTCCTTGACCAGTATTTTTAGTTGGTTAAACAAAGCTATTTTCAGTGGCTAGCTTTGGTTGAAAGAGAATCAACCATGTATCCATTGAACAGCCTTTTCCCTCAAATTAAAATCTGAAATTCCTCAACTGAAATGCTTATAGTATTAGTAATATATGATGAGAGGCTTATGACTTGTTTATGTTAATGAACCGACGTCATGTCAACGATACTGCAGTGGACAAGAACAGGTTCTCCGATTCTCCACTGTCAACAAAGGATTTAAATTAAATTAAATTTAGTGAGCAGCAAACTGTTGTTAGAATAATTAGCTGTTGTACAATAACACACTTTAATTGACAAAACAATAGAGGAAAAAAAAGAGAGCAGAGCATCTGAAGCAGCACAAACCAAACATTTGATTGCTTGTGTAGGTGAAAAGAAAATCCCACAACATTCACTCCAAAGTTGAGATCTAAAATATAAATTCTTTTCTTGTGGATGGTGAAGTGAAATAGAGAATAGAAATCACAATCCGCTGATGATAAACATGTTTGTGAGGAATATAGATGGTCCTGCTTCAAGAATCGTAAAGCGCAGTAAAGGTAGTAAAGGAAATATGATAGGAGGAAGCAAAGTCAGAGGGCGATTGATACATGAATGTTAATAAAGTTGTGACTTGTGATTGTCAAGTGTGGAGTGAGTTGGTTCAATGGAGGGTCACATTTGATTGTGAAAATGAAAAAGGCAAAAAGGGATTGCAAGCTGCTGCTCCTGGAGATACCAAACCTGACTTCATGAGCATTTGTCAGCTGTTGGTGAATCTGATGCTTTACTTGTGTTTTTCCCCCCACATATTTTTTACTAGGTTGTTCTTTGTGTACGTCCGACCCTTAATCAATATTCTCCATTCTAACTATAAATAACACCTCCCTTTCACCTCAATTTGTCATTCATACATTGACATTGCCATTGCCACTACCTCATCTTCACAATGTCAAACCAGCCTCCTACTCGTCCTTGGTTTCGCTTAGCCTCCATCGCTCGTCCTGCCCCAGCACCGGCCCCAGCCCCAGCTCCTCCGCCTGTTGCCCCCCAGCCTCGTCCCGCTCTTTCTCTACCCGCATTTAGGAACACTCCGCCAACTCAAGATCCCACTCCACCGCCTGCCAATGGCACCACTACTACTAGAGCCGGGTCTGTCCCCTCATCTCCTCTTGTTCCAAGATCCACCGCCACGGCTCCATCTGCTTCATTGCCATCCTCACCAAATAACTCTCCTGCCAAACCCCGAGTGATCAATGCTCCCTCTTCCCCCGCCATCAAAACCAATACCCCGCAGCCCTCCAAGTTTGCATCCACCTCCTCGGTGCCATCTACTCCTGTCCAAAAGACAGTTTCATATGCCACCTCCTCCGTCCCAAATTCCCCCGCACCACCACCGCCTCCCATCACCACCACTTACTCCCCTCCAAAAGCTGCGGCCGCTTACTCCCCTCCAAAAGTGACAACTCGTGGAGTCAGCCCCAAAACTAGAACCCCACCTCGGTCCCCTGTCACCAATCCCACTGCCCCGCCTCCCTCACCTCTGCTCCTCCCACCCTCTCACGCCGAAACCAAGTTCCCTCCCGAGGCAGAGCAAAAGACCGTCCTCGTCCAAAAAACAGTGGAAAAACACCACCACCACCACAACAACGGAAAGCAGGCCTCTGTGGAAGCAAAGGACAAAGCCCCCAAGAAGCATCACTCCGGCGACCAAGAAATGGGTATACGGGTCATAACCATCGCCGGAGAAAACAGGGGAGCCTTCATGGAGCTGATTCAGTCGCCCAACCGGCACGTCTTTGGAGGCACCGCCCACACCCTTGTCAACAAGCACGGAAGCGGGAGTGACTCAGACAGCGGCAACAGAGGAAAGGACAACCGGAGAAACGGAATGCCGTCGCCGCCGATGAGGGCGTTCACGAACAGCAACGTGCAGGGGATCAACAACTCCATCGTCTTCAATGCTTCTTGCAAGGACAACAATCCGGGAGTGCACCTTACCCTGTCCCGGAAGCCCTCTGCCCACGGCAACGGGAATGGAATGTACATCAACGAACACGTCAACGGTCACCACATGAGCTAGACAAACGGGGTTGCTTGCTTTTACTGTCTTGTGTTTTTTTTTATATATACTTGGAATCGAGAATAAAATTTGAGTTGAGAGTGAGTGGCGAGGGAATATGGGTTGAGATTCTTCATGACGAGTGTGTTGATAAAGATTGTCCATCTGTCTTGACCGCTCATTGTTTGTTTGGGAGTGAAAATTATTATTTCATTAATCTATATTATATATTAAAAGAGAATAACAGTGTAGCTTACGCGCAATGTCTACAATCAACAGTCGCAAATCAGGCGTCAGACTCGCGCTTACTCGCAGGCTTGTACTCTTTTTTGTTTTACTTTCAGTATTTGTTTCATACTCAGACACAATTTCTCCATCTTTTTTAATCTCAACTGCAAAATATTGTTCTCTGCGATTTTGTCTTCGTCGATCGAGTTTTTATCGCTGCCGGATTACACAGCCACCTCGAGGAAGGCGATCAGATTGGGGATTTTCAGGGTCTACGGAGACTGGTCATAGGAGGTCAATATTGGGTTCAATATGGAAGTCGCAATCTCTCAGTCCTTAATATGTAAATTGATCAGACAACTCTGTTTGATTGATTGTTTTAGTTATTTGGTTCAATCTTTTTAGCATTAAGGGAAATTGAAAAATTGAATTTTTTATATGCGTATTTGATTTGAATTCTAAATCTAAACCTGTTATGTTTTATCCAACAGAATCACAGTCAAATGTTCTTGGTGTTAAGCATAGACTTGTATTATAATGGGTTAGTCATTAGACTTTGATTAACAATCATGTTTCAAGTTTCAGGTTGACATGTTGATTACTTGAATAAAACAAGAAAATATTAGTGTAGACTGGTGCACAAGTTGTATACTCCAAGTATGCAGGAACCGAGGTGAAATTCGATGGGAAAAGTCATTTGATACTGAAGGAGGACGATATTGTTGGTATCCTTGAGACTGATGATGTCAAAAATCTCAAGCCCTTAACTGATCGAGTTCTGATCAAGGTAATTTTTCCATTCAAACCTTCTAATCTTATATGTCTCTAATAATGGAACTTCTGTCAAGGGTAGTACAATCTTCGGTATGGAAGGTCTTAGTTGATTTGTGCCAATTAATTTTTGTAAAGTAAATACGAACCTTTGTTTCAATTTCAGATTGAAATAATTACAATTTATGTTTAGATTAATGTTTTGATGAGAGTGTAAATTTATTATTTGAATTAGCTGTAGGCTCCATTGTCGTTCTTTTTTCTTTTTGAATATTTTTGTAGTTGTGCAATTGGTCTTTTAATACTAAAATAATATGAAAACCCCGCGGTCCATGGTTGAAAATGTTGTAATACTATTTAGGCTCGACAATTGCACTTACCGAATGCCTATTTTGTTCATAATAGCTTAGATTGATGTTCATGTTAAGTCTTTATAGTGCCATGTTAAAAATGGCATTCATTGTAGTATACAACTATGCATTTCAAAAAACTCCAGTGATGCATTGCATCATTTGTGTAGTTTTTTTTCTATTATAACTTTTATGCATTTCAGAAAACCCCAGTGATGCACTGCATCATTTGTGTAGTTTTTTTTTTCCTATTATAATCTCTACATTAGATTTGCTCAAAGGGAATAATGTTATATTCTATAATGTTGATGTCTATATTGTGATGTATGAGTTTGATTTTTTTCTTTGTGTTCAGTTTATATGTGGTTTTGATATTAGTGGATGTCAGTTTTTTTTTTCATAATGGCCTAGACTGATTGATTATGTTAAGTCTTATAGTTGGTTGCAACGACCCAATTTAGTTTCCCAAATTGGGTTATTGGGTTGTTGATCTTTTTTCCACTATTTGAATAGTGGTTTTCTTTAATACAAAGAGCTTGGTGAGTATTGCAACTTTAATAGACTGGTCACAGCTTAAGTTCAAACAATTATATGAATAAATATCAGATGTAGTGATAATATCTTGTATTGTAGTTCTATTATACTGTATCTTTGTAATGGCATAGAGAAGATTGAGAATTGTTGTAGGAAAAGATGGATGGAAGGAGGAAATGAGTATTACGCATGGTTAGTGGTTATTGATGTTGAATCATTATCATGATTATAAAATAATCAAATGTTGTACATCTATATTATAGTTTTAAGTTCCAGCTTTACACTTTGATGTTAAATTGTAATTAGTACTTCTTATCATACTTAACTATACTAGAGATGGTATGAATAGTTTGTTTCCAGTAGCACATGGTGACGGAAAAGATGATTCATATGTGATATGTAATTACACACATTGTTAGGTTTGATCTTATGAAATAAATAGATAAATTATAAGTATAAGTAATTAAATATTTGTAAATATGAACCAATAAATTTGTCATTCAGGAAAAAAATGATAGTTAAAAAAGAAATGAGAAAAAAGAGATCTTAGTGCATTTACTCTGTTTTATACATGACAAACTCATATACAACTACGGTTTGATTTATTCTCTTCCAAGGTGATACTTAAATCTCATTCATGACTTTCACCATGTCTTATACAAAATTTACATCTTCTATCACGGCTTCTATTATATCTGCCAGGATAAAGGGGGAATTTCCAGAAATTTAATTCTACATTTATTTTCTCATTTCGTTATTTTTATGTCTTCTTTGGTTTGTAGATTGAGAAGCTTCCATTGGCTGAAATAAAAAAAGTTTATTTTTAAGTTGTGGCAGTGAATTTGTTTTTGAGTGTTCGATTGAGGTTGAAATGGTTTTTGAAAGCTGGTTTTTTTGGTTGTGGCAGTGGATTTTGTTTTTATGTGTTTGATCAAGGTTGAAACAGGTTTTCATTCCTATTATAATGATCTTTACTTGAAACAGGTTGAAAAACCATTATCTCGATATTAATATAAGTTGCAAGCATTTTTTTTGGAAGAAATTGGTGGAGCCTTCGCGCTCAATGCAAGGAGGTCGAATGGTCATGGAGGCCATAGCTCTTGTACCAAGTCAACGAATCTTCATTTGATCACCAATCAGACCTAGAAGTTCACAACCGTATTTTTTTCGCCTTCAGAGGTATAGCTTCTCATGGACCATATTGTTTTATTTAATCGACAAAACATCCTTATATTACTCTGGAGTGATTATTCTCCAAAACAATCATTTTTTAGTTGATTATGACATGGTTGGAAGGCAAATTGAGATAATGGGTTGAGCAGCAATGTAAAGGTTCAAACTATGAGCGTTTCATTACTCATATTATGTTATTTATCTTCTTACTAGGGTTATGATGATCTTTATCTACACAAGCATGGTTACTTTGAGAGTAAGCCAGTGTAAATCAGTTTGTACATGTTACATTTAAACTATGTTGATTAAAATGTCATTGATATCAAGGTGAGAGTAATCCAGTGTAAATCAATTTGTGCATGTTACATTGTCATTGAAATCAAGGATACTCAATACAGAAATTGTAATATCATATATATGTAATGTGTATGATGAATTATTTAAAGTTTAAACTGGTTTGATAATAACATTTCATTGAGCATAAATGATTATCCGTTTTCATCATCATTTTTGGTTCTCACCCGATTGTAACTCTTACACCATTTTGTATTTCGGAAAACATTGACCATATTTATTGGATTGTAATTTTAGTGATGAGATAACAACATTTCATTAGATATATATGACTATCCATTTTCGTCATTATATTTAGTTCTCACCCAATTGTAACTCTTACATCCAAACTGTCATATGCAAAAAGATCATGTAATGTGATGTTACTATATTTTGAAAGGTAGTAAGTGTATAGTCGAGCTATGTTTGGTCGATCATCGTAAACAGGTGTAATATTTCCGCAATTGCTTTACTACATAACTTTTAGATATATTATATCTAGGGATAATTGTCAAAACATGCACTTATGTTTCGTCCACAAACGAAATAGTGCACAATGTTTTGTCCACGTCGTCTGGCTACCCTTATGAATCGTCCACGCACTTCTGTTAGAAAAGTGTAACAGCAGAACCTGAATTGACAATTTTGCCCTTTTGGTTTGAAATTCAAAAATAAGAATTTCGTCCAAAAAAATGAGTGGCTGAGGATTGTTAGGGCAATTTCGTCCAAAAAAAATTTCAGACACAAGCACATGATAGCACGTGAGGCTACATTACCGATGTAATGTGTAATGTAGGAAGCTATTTATAAATCAAAATTATGGAATCTGCAACATTCGACAGAGAAAATGTAAAAGCTTTTCGAGTCAAGATGACCAGAACAGGAGGAAAAATAAAAGAAATTGTAATTACAAGAAAAAGACCTATGTTGCTTAGGATTGTGTTACACGGTGCATTAAGCAAAATGTTACAGGTAGGATCGTGTTACACACGGTGCATTAATATTCTCAAACGCCTTTCTGTTCTTTGGTCAATGTGTCTTTGTACGTAGCCCATATTTTTACAGACTAATTTTACGGTACCAAGGATTCTATTAAAATTGTTTCATATTTTTATTTGGGTGGTTATTTTTATGTTAGTGTGATTATTAAACTATTTTGGACAGTATATGTATATTACAATTAGCATCGCGCTATCGCGCGGTGCAATCACCTAGTGTTATTAATTATGTATTTACGGAGGGAAGAGTAAAACAAACGTGTATTGATCTGACTCCTCGTTTCCATGAAATCAAGTCAACAATGGTGCGTAGGTTTTTCTCAAAGGGTCAGATGCTTTAAAACTGTTTTGGAAAATTTGAATCAATGTCAAGAGCATCTCCAACCTTGATGGTGAAGCTGACGGTGAGATACTGGTGGTGACGAATCGGCAGCGGGAAGCTGGCGAGTCAACACGGGCACTGAGGACTGGCTGTGAGCTAGCCGTTGGCTCTCACCGCTGGCGTTGAGAGCCATTGGGCCTCGAAGACAGCGCCAACGTCGGCATACCCCAATTTTTCCATCCTCCCCTATAAAAACAGCAAACCCCTTTCATTTTCACACAACAACAAAATTCACTCAAAATACTACTTTATTCTTTCTCTACATTTGTTTTTTTTTCGCAATGGAGTACAATTGGGGTGACTTGATTACCGAGTTGGTAAAAGACGACTACAACTCAAGAGCAATTCCTCCCGAGCCAAAACTCCGGAGTGACAATTCAAGAAAGTGTTGTGGTGTCAAACCCTAGTGCTACCGGAGGGAAGATTGTGGAGCGTCGATGAGGATGAGCGTCTTGTTCACGCTTGGATGGTCAATTCTTACGATTCAGCTCACGGGAATGGCAAGACGAACATGAAGTATTGGGGGGGAGGGGCATCGGGAAAGAAGTCGCTTCGATGCGTGGACCAGATGATTTGTTGCGGACTGATAAGCAGTGCAAGGACCATTGGGGTTAAGTGAACCCTAAAGTGACGAAGTTATAAGGGTGCTACGAACAAATTATGAAGGATCATAGGAGCGGCCGGTCCGATGACGAAGTTATAGCGTTGGTCGAGGAAATGTATTTGAAGAATGAAGGGCAACCCTTTGTGTGGAAGCGTTGTGGAGGCTCGTCCGAAACGAGAAGAAGTGGACATCGATGCACTTCGCGGTAGACCTAGAGGAGGGTGAAGACCAAGGAACCCCGACGTCGATGTTCGAACCATCTAGCGAATCGAGCAAGCGCACTCGTGAAAAAAACACTTGGGGAGGAAAGTGGGTATACCACGGGGATGAGCCAAAATTCGGGGTATAGCCGGCCTATGGGCCAGAAGGCTGCTAAAGTTGGAAGGCTCAAAGGGAAAGGGAAACAATCGGAAAAAAAAAATAACTTGTCGTGGGTGTTGTAGAGGCCCATGAAGCCATTAGCAAATCAATCGAATTAAAGTTGAAACTCATGGACGCCAAGGATAAGTACTACGATCGGTGGGGACAAGAGGAAGCTAGGTACAAGTCGAGAGCATGACCCCCGCTGAGCTTGAGGCCCACTTTGTGACCCTTGCGATGTTGTGTCATATGATGCAGTAGTGACGCTTCGGTGTTCCTCCTTGTGGTTTATCTTTTCTGTTCCCATTTATTTTCCCGGTAATGAAGTATATTTCTTTAATTTCGTTTGATGAATCGTTTTAAATTAATTTTTGGTCAAATTTTATTTGCGAATTAATTTTTTTTCCGTCATATTTTATCGGTTTGGTTGTCGATGCTTATCCGTTAATTAATTGCGCGGTTGAATTATACTTTTAGTTTCATTTGGAAAAATTTCATTTGCATTTGGACTTCAATCCACATTCCTTGGTTTGTGTGACATAATTGCACTACATGTGTAAAATGTCCAAATTTCCCTTGGGAGAGCCGATTGGTTGGTGGCTATAAATTCCACCACCTCCTCCTTTTATCATCACCACTTCACAGTCCAACTTCTATCTTTCTCCAAAAAAATCCCTCACAAATTTTCTCCTCCACTGATCACCTCATGACCGGAAACCAGAGAGCCTTCCAATGGCCACACGAGGAAGAGATGGTGTTGGTCCATGAGTGGCTTCATCACGCCCGCTCAGGTCCAAACATCCGATATTGGCCGAAAGTCTACGCTAACTACGTCCAAAACGCCCATACAACAGCCCCGAAACGGTCCTTGAAGTAGTGCAAGGACCACTGGCAAAGAGTCTCCGATAAGGTACAACGTTTCAATCTAATATTTCGTGAAAAATTGCATGCTCGCCTCCCGGGACAAACCGATGACCAAATTGTGGCCTTGGCCGCGATAGAGTATATGCACCGACATTGCCAACCGTTTAACAAATTCACGATATGAAATATGCTCAAAGACAAACTGAAGTTGCTACAATACGTTCGCGAAATCGAGGACAAACAAGATAAAAATATATAAAAAGCTATTCAAACTAGATAGGACAAATTTACACTAATCACATCCCCCTTTATTAGTTGTCATGTTCCCTCATTTTCTCCCTCTCAAAGAGAGACCGAAAAAAAACGTGTTCGACATCCTTCCAATCACCTTTCTGATGTGTTGCAAACAGTTTGTGTTTTGCTTCTCGACTGGTCTTCTTATTGTTTTCACAAAAGGATTCCAATTTTGGTAAATGTCGTCCACCAAATAGTAAGGTGGATTATGGCCATGACCATTGACCTCGAAGTCAAAGGTATATTAACGACCAACAAGAGCTTCGTCGAACATGTGTCCATTATTGAGCACATTAATGTCGTTGTTCGAACCACCAACACCAAATAAGCATGCCAAATCCACAAAATACGAGACTCAACTGCTTTGAGCATTATTATTGGTCAGTTACCATGATCTCCTCGGTCATAAATGCCTTGTCACGCGGTTAGGCAATTCTTTCACTCCCATTCCATGCAATCTAGACTACCAATCATGCACGAGAATCCTTGCTTGTACCCCACATCCAACAACTAGCCTCAGACCGCTCTTCATGTGCGATCTTACCCAAGGTTCTAAAAGTCGTTAGGCGCTAGTCGGGCGGCTAAGTTCTTTAGCGATTAATCGGGGAGTAGACGAGGATTAATCGGGGATTAATCGGATTTGTATTTTTTTTATTTGTAATAGATATATTATTATATATAGAAATAAATATGAATATCATTATATTAAAAATGCTAACTAATATCTAAAATACCTAAAAAAATAACACCAAACAATTTAGAAGTACAACCCCTAATAACACCAACACCACAACCATTTGAGTCAGTATACTACACAAAATTGTTGTAATCGCCTAGGCGGCTAGGCGGGTCGGCTAGGCGTAGGCGGACGCTTAGGCGGCGCCTAGTCGGGATTTTTAGAACGTTGATCTTACCTCATAGCATTCATTTCCCGTTCTTAAAACTATTGAGGAGAAACCAACATCGTCCAACCAATACGTTGTAGGTACTATATGTAGGAATAATTTTGATATTCTAGATGTAAATCACACAGCAAACAAACAAGCAACATGAAACAAGCAATAAAAGATATAGTATAGAACAAACACACCCGAGTGAGGAGGAACACAAATAACAGGAAAGCTGTGGCATGGTATGGAAGCCACTGACTTGAAGCAAATTAGTCTGACGCGTCCGAGGTGGCGAACATGTCGGTATGCTCCCCGAGTTATCACAGCTTCTGATTCAGGCACGTGCCCACTCACGGTTCTGAATATGGATGTCACGCCCCAAATCTAGTTTTGACCGGACTCGAGACGTGAACTAAAATAATAATAATTTTAATCGAAAATAAAGCCAACAAGTCTCCAATTCATAACTTTATAACTTTTAACAATGCCACGAGTCGACAGACTGGTAAAAACAACAGTAAAAGAGTTTAATAAAAGAGAAAAGTACGTCTCTAGACTACTAGCCTGGGACCCTCGCAAGCTCCCAAGCATCGAGCATCCAGCTAGTACACAACCCGCTTAGGACCTGAAAAACAATAAGGTAAGGGGTGAGCTTTCGCTCAGTAGGAAAAGTAGTTAGGGTTATAAGCAAGCGCTCACCACCACGGGTAACCGTCCAATTAGGGCATACTAGTACAACACACAACTAATTTCCAACGGAACTCGTAACCACAAATCTCCAACACCAGACCAACCCACACTCACAAACATAATCAAACGAACAAGCACACACTGCAACCACAACACTTAACAGATCACCAAGCATAAAGTAAACAGTAAAAACACAAACACGTCCCGTACCGCAGTCCCCTACTCCGCCGGCTGTCCACAACCCGACTCTATCATATCGTACCGGAACACACAGCGTCGGCCTAGATATCTTCCCGGACACTACACGGGGCACAATCTCAATACGTCATACCAGAATCTCCATCGGCCTAGACATCTTCCCGGCACTCCTTCGGGGAACGAACAATCAACACAAACCGTCGGCCTAGATGTCCTACACCGGCATACCCCCTCGATGTAGGCCATCGTACCGGAACCACTACCCGGGGGACCGCGCATACGTGGGACCACACCGTCCGCCTAAGTACTACCCTATACCGGCGTACCCCCTCGGTCGTAGGTACCGTACCGGAAACAACTCCTCGGAACACGCATCAAGATAATATCACACATCACAATGCCATAATTGAACACGGCTTACCAAGCCCAACAAACGTACCACCACACGTCACATCGGTCTATCACTCAACCGACCATATCACATCCAAGGGTTCACATCACAGCAAACACGACACACTCGCCCACACATAGCAACAACATGCTCACCAGATATACTAATTCTTGTCTCTTAAACTTAACGACGCAAGGTCACACAGCATACATATCAAACAATCACAGGCAATTCAATCAGCACACAACCTACCAGCACATCAATTTCCCAAGTATTGAAGCGGCTACACTAGTGAATCGCATCATACAGGTTACTAAGACTCGTTCGGTTTATTAAATAATATAGACGATCGTTCCAGTTTTATTATTCCTAGCATGCATACTAGTAACTTTCCGCAATTAAACCGGTATCCGCTACGTTCCCTACCTCAACCGAAGAACAACAGCTACGTCTCCTAGCTGCTGACGTCCTGGCTCGCTACCTCCGGTCTTCTCTTCGATCGAAGCCGAACTCTAATTTAACACAGAAAGTCACAATTAAAAGCGGTTCCCAAGTTAATTTAAAGGTTACAACGGTTTTGATTTAAGTTCAACAGTTGCCTTTTAAACTCGAGCGGGCTAAAAGCGGGAATATACGACGAATCGGGTTCGAGTTCTCGAGCTCCGAGCACAGAACCCGGTGCACATTTTCCGAGGCACGGTTCCTAATGCACAGATCCTAAGGCACATGTTTCGAGGCACGAATCCCGAGGTGCCCGATTCAGTGCTTTTAAAACCCGTTCTAAGTCCGATTAACAATCCATTTTATTCGTCCAAGGTTCCAAGTTCGATCAACCGTCCAAAAACCGTCTTAAATCAAATCTAATTTTAAACTCTTTTGATTTAATTCCGTTTTTATTTTAAATTTCAGTTTCTTTTCTTTTTCAACAATTTCTGAAGTTTCTCAGTCAAACTCGTCCAGATCCAAAAAAAAGCTCGGGACAGAAATAAAAAAAAGAAGAAGAAGCTCGGGAAAAGAATCCGGCCGACCACCGGTAAGGGCGTCGTCGGCCGAGGTCTCACTGTAGGGAAAATAAAACGGCGGTGGGCGGAACATGACGGTTTCTCGCCTCAGATCTGGACGGTGCGGCGACGTTGGAGCTCGGTTCACACACGGGTGAAGAAGAAGAAGGAGGGGAGGGTTTTGGTGGTCGGAATCGAAGCGGGAGGCTTGATGGCTCCTTCCTCGCTGGCGAGTCCGAAACCAACACGGAGAGGGGCGGGAGCTCGGGACGAGAGAGAGGGGCAGAAAGGGTCGGTTTAGAGAGGAAGAAGAGGAAGAGGAGAGTCAGAGATGGGGGAAGTAGAAAGAGAGAGAGGTGGTGGCGGCGCGGGCTGGACGGAGAGGAGAGAGAGATCAGAGATGGCGATGGAGGCGGGAGCGTCTGAAGGAGAGAGAGATGGGGCGGCAGTTGTGCGATGAAGGGAGAGAACCAATGAGCTGAAACCCTAGCTCTTGGGTTTTAAATACTCGGGTCGGCAGCAAAAATGGGCCTTCGAGCACAAACAGGCCTCGCGGCCCAGGGGAAGAGAAACGGGGTGGGCTTGGCCTGGCTCGGGCCGGGTCTGTTGGTCGGGTTAGGCACGCCCGGTCCAGCCTTTTCCTATTTTTTTCTTTTCTTTTTTTTAAATCATTTTTTTTTGCAAACGAACCACAATTTAACCTGTTTTTCAACTTCGACGGTCCAAACGATTTAAATTAATAATTTAAACCTTCTTAATCGGAGCGGTCTTCACAGTGGAACTTGCAAAGACGTACCCAAGAACTTGAGTAGAAGAAAAAGGGGAGTATCATGTGGTATTGTATGAATACATATACGGCAGAGAGAGTTGTACGGAGAACAAGTCTTCAATTGCATCAACTGAGCTCGTTGTGCATGTATTTATAGCCTAGCTTGGGGATGGATAGATTTGTAATCCTACTAGTAATAGATTACTAATTCTACTAGGAATTGATTAGTTAAGCTTTTCCTCTAATAATTAATAGATTACTAATTCTACTAGGAATACCTTAAGCTTTTCCTTCAACACTATAAGAACACTCCATAAAATGTGGTAGATTTGAACCACAACAAAGGATATAGATTTAACAATGTAGGGGTATATTTGGTATTTATCATCAAAACATAGAGTGAAAAAATTAGGGTTAATTGTTCAAAATTACATTAAAGTTTTGTCGACAAATGGATGCATGCATAAAGCTTTGTCACCGTTGAAGTTTTATCCACCAATTTTTTCGAAAAACGTATTGCTCACGCAACTCTATAATGTATTATGAATTGCCCACACAATTCCAGAATTCATTATGTATTTCCCACAAACAACTGAGTCCGCAAATAACCGTTCAAACCATCTATTCGGAACGTTTTTATTGTATTTATAAAAAAAAAACGATAGATAAAACTTCAACACACCGATAAAAAGCGAACAAAATTTTATACACACTTTTATTTATGAACAAAACTTTAATATAGACTAGGTGATTGCACCGCGCTATCGCGCGGTGCTAATTGTGTTATAAATCCTACTTTTGATATTATTTTTACATTCGATATGCACATGTTTTTTGGATTTGGGTTTTTTAACCGTTTGAAATGGGAAGCGTAGTATAATAATTATAAAGTAATTGGTGCACCGCAAAACGTTAGTTGTAATGTAACTTTTGTATCATCCTAAGGTGCATGGTATCAATTATCATATTCAAATAGGTCTTGTTAATCTTTAATTTTTTTTCTGAATTTGTTTTTGTTAAATTGGCTTTCATATTGAATTGATAAGAAAAATAAATAAATCAATTTGAATTGAAATTAAGGAGAAACTGGTGAGCAGATAATTGTGTATTGACATGTGGAGATCATAACAGGTAGATGCACTTGATAAGGTGCATGGTATCAGTTATCATACTCATAGGTTTCTTTAACCTTTAATTTTGTTTTGTTAAATTGTTTTCATATTAAATGAATAAGAAAATAAAGTAACTGAATTCACAGTAAAATAGGTATACTTGATTTTCAGTTAAGTCACATGGAGGATGAAGCACCATTAGAATATGGGTCTCACCTTTATATTAGTAGTTAGCTATTGTTCATAGTAAGTAATTTTAAAGTTCTATTTTAAAATAAGTTTTATCCTAATAACTTTTTTCAACAATTTTAAGAACGGAAACTATTAAATGAGTTATTATTTACGCTAAAATGGTCTAAAAACACAAAAAGAAACATCAAAATCAAGCCAGCCCTAATTAAATGTAATCCGAAGAACTAAAATTTAATAGAGAAATTAAAGCTAAGGACATGCAGATGGATCATAGAATCAAATAAAATCATATCACCAACTAAATCATTGCCATCCCCATCCTTTTCCTCATATTTCATCCAATTCTCAATAGAAATACGAAGCAAGTGTTGTCCCTTTCGAAATAATACCTTGTATTAATTAAATAAAAAATCAGTATTAAAAACATCACCGCATGAACTAAGAATCAAGTATTGTCATAAAATATTAAGGGATAATTCTATTTTAGTACCTAAAACTTTCGGATTTCGTTTGTAGTACCCTAAATGTTTTTTGTGTCTACCCTAAATCTTTGTTTATTCCAGTTTAGTACCCGATGTCTGATTTTCCATCCATTTTTGGATGAAAAAACGTCATGTGCCTTGCACATGACCCTATCTTTTATACTAATACCAAAACTACCCTTCGGTAGTTTAAACAAATTGAATTTTTAAAAAATAAAAATGACTTTTTTATAGATAAAAAATCAGACGTTGGGTACTAAACTGGAATAAACGAAGATTTAGGGTACTGAAGTGGCACAAAAAACATTTAGGGTACTAAATACGAAATCCGAAAGTTTTAGAGTACTAAAATGGAATTATCCCAAATATTAATCCATCATCAATGAGATAATACAAATGCTCTTTACTTTCTATAGTAAATATCTTCCGTCAAGCAAAGGACATTCAACTGTAAATATTTAGTTGGACTGGACTTTGTCTCAATAACTCAAACCTCAATATGTCAGCAAAACATTCATAGGAATAGGCGGAAAAAAAAAATAGAACTTAACACCAACAATCTCTCAATAATTTAAACAGTCATTTTAATCCTAAGTCAGCAAAACATCTAAAAGACCATGCAATGTAAAAATAAAAAATAGAATTTAACACCAACTGCCTATGTAACAGTAAAGATATGTGCAACTCAATTTGAGGGCTCCAACAACTTCCCAAGCGCTGCATCTAGATAATCCAATTACTGCAAACTGGAAATCAGAATAAAGTCAGATTAACATTGCATCTACCAAAACAAATCAAACCAACCATCATTTATCTCACGCAAGTATAATTCTAATATATAGATAAGCAAAATAAAAGCCTTACTAATCATCCAAAAAAAAGCAAACCAGTATCTACCTGTCAGTGTAGATGTGCTCACGAACACCTAAAATTAAAGGTGGGTGCAAACCATAAAAGCCAAATTCATTACTGAGTGAAAATATGAGATATTTGGTTTTGAATTTCAAACCAGTTCACTGCCATGATACAAATAATGGAAGAAGTTGAAACACATTTTGTAAAGAATCAGAGAGTAATTTTGGCCCATAACTGCCTTTTTTTTTCTCAAAGTGCAAAATGATTGCTACCACTTCTTAAAATCATTCAGTATCTTATCAAGCAGGCACACACAAGCATCAATGTTAAGTTTACCACATCCATTACCAGATTAAGAGAAAGTTTTGAATGAAAATGAGCAAGTAATGAATCGTCACCATGAAGATGGAATTCTTACTCCCTTGCAGAAAATGCTTACCTTTTGCCATTTTTCACTTTCACAAAGACTACTTATTTTTTCTTGACAATCTCCTATCCTTTTCTCTAAATCCTAAAAAAAAGAAAATGTAAAGAAAATGTTACTCACGGTGTATTCAAAGACAAAATACAATGTGTCACTTTCCCTGATGACTTGGATGAAACATTTTCCGCAAAGCAGCAATGAAAATAAGCTTAATATATGTTTACAAAATAAAGGCCGGTCCAAAAAATGGTGCAGACAATAAAATTACCTTAACTTCTCTTAGATTCATACATACTTCCCAAGAATAACATTTTTTCTTCGTTCTTTTTTATCACAACCTACAAAAAAAACAATTTGTTTGTAACAGAAAATGGCTTCCCTTAAAAGAGCAGTGGTGTGAAAATCATAAAAGCAAAAGAAAAGTACAAAGACATACAATTTCACCAGACTGCTTATTTATTGCCTAATACACACTTGCAAATGTCCCATCACCAACCTCCTTAACTAACTTGTACCTGAATTAACAAAAGTGAGTTGTTAAAGCCAAGCCAGGGAAGACCGTATTTTACACACTTCTCAACTTCTTGTTGATGAATACAGTAGCTTAAACAACTCGCAATTTTATTAAGCAAAAGAACAAAACCTCACAAATGTATATGACTCTTGTCCTCAACATATACTATTGACAAACTACCTTACTGGTATAGTTGAATCCAACATTGATTTCCTGAAACGTGCATAAGCATAAAACCAAAATAATTCTGATGGGCACGCCTCGTGGCCTTATAGATAACAGAAGTGGCAATTGTTAACCAAATTGAATATGAAGCCTCAACAATTACTAATCATTGAACCCTTCTTTTACCAAGACAAACACTCTAATTCCTAATCACATATCACATATCATTTTTATGTAATGATCATATTGTTAAGCAAGTTAACAATAACAAAAAATTTAAGACTAATAAAGTATACATGGTCATTTATACCACACTTTTCCATTTAAAGTGACATTAATTGTCAACCTGTCTTTGATTTTTGATGACAACAATGAGAACTTAATTATATTTCTTGGTAAAATTTCAAGTGCACCTTACTTAACCACCCTTTACAACACCTATGACAATATGCAAATGGCTAATACCTTGGCATTCTGAGCAAAAAAAGACTCCACATCTTCAAGCTTTACAACATCATATTCTAGGGGCGAGGCCGCAACAGTTCGTACATATACTTGCTCTATAATCTCTTTTGGTTTTGCAAGCTCACTGATCCTACCAACCCTTTGCCCTGAAACAGATAAAACACAATCAAATAAGCTCACATGCATAAATTAAATGATCATCAACAAAACATGATATCAAATTTAGGGGACCACCATCTTCAGAACTTAAATTCTTGTACAACTCCAGCCACATCCTTCACTATTCCATCAGGAACATCCACTCATTTTGAATTACCCAAACCGAGATAAATCCTCATTCGAGAGAAAGATCATATAAGAGCCAAATCAACCACTTAACTTAAGAGTCAAGATTGATAAACAAAGCCACATTCTCATACCAGAAGATACATACATATATCTATTCACATCAAAATAATCGCATACTCAAAATAACGAATTGGGGAAAGAAAAAAGAAACACTTAATTTGAAACTCAATAGGAAAAGATGATCACTCATACTTGCATGCACCACAAAGATGGTTGATCATTGTATCGAAAATGATTGATCCTCCATTTATCACCACAATGGCACCAAACAAACTTTTCAAATATCCTGCAGCAATATTAATTGCAGATGTCAATCCAACACAGAGATCAATGAACTTCCAAGTTAATTTGTGAATGAAGTAAATAATGTAACTAACTATATTGCTATTTAGATGAGTATTGAATATTACATACTCATGAGCACATTTTTTTTAGTAACTTTTATGAAGTCCAGAAATAAACAATGAAGCATTTTATCAAACAAATTGTAATAAAATAAGCAATATGTACATCCCAACAAAGAAAATACAGAGAACCCAAAAACAAAATAGAAGAAAATTGATCGAAATACAAAATAAATAAGGAATAAATTACCAATCACTATGGGCGAATCAATTCAAAAACCAAAAACAAAGTAAATATGATAAATAGAATTGAAGAATTAATACTAACAAAACATCTTATATAGTGAACCGAAAAACGAAAAATTGACTTTGAATGTACCTGTAAAGTTTTAAACATAAAACATGATAATAGACTAAAAATTGTTTCGTTTTTCTCGTACGCCGAACCTGTTCAACAAATTAGAAATTTGAACCTATTCATCCTTCTGGTCAATTGTGTAGCTATTGAAGAAATTTTATTCCATTAGTTTTTCAGAATTGGAAAGTTCGAAGCTGAGAAACAAAAGACAATTTCTGAAAATCAGAAGTTTGAAACAAATCTTTGTAATTGTTTACTGAAAACGAAAATTTCAAAACTAAAGGTTTGAAATCGATTTTAGAAATCTTACATGAGTTTTGATTTATGAGACTCGATTTCATTGTTTTGGAGCGCGAAATTGCTTGTTCTTTGCTGGTGTACCTTTGTTGTAAGTTCAATTTTCCTCGCATCTGAAGAGGGTCTGGTGGGTGAAGAAAGGAAAAAAACGGAAACAAAGGATTGATTCGTACCTTATTTTTCCATATCAAGATTCTGAAGCTAGTTCTTCACTGCTGGCTACTTGGGTTTAGCGTTGGAGTTTAAGGAAGGGTTGCGGCAGATCAAATAGTAAGGGTTTTGTATTATATTTTTGGGCTGCTTTTTGTTTGTGTGCAGGCCCAAATGAAAAAGGAATTCAAATACGGCAAATGGAATTCAAGTGAAACAACGAGTACGTGAGAGTGCGGAGCGTGAAATGCGATAGTTAATTCTTAAGGGGGGGCGCGTACAGTACAGTATCATTCTCCTTAAGATAATATAGATATAGATTAACCAAAAAATTAATTGAGATGGTGGACCAATACATGTGTCCCTCGCAAGAGACAAAATTGCTGAAAAGTCTCGAAAATTTCTCCTTAAGGAACACAAAATGACGGACAGTTATTTCAAACGACAGTACAAAAACGGACGTCCCACAAACAGCTTAATTCACGTCTCCGTCTCCGGAGAAGGTGGCTCAGTGCTGGACGCTACACGTTACAGACGAGCACACGCACAGGTGTGCACCTCCTCGTTGGGTCATCAATGGATCAGAGCCGTAAATGTGTCGGCTTTTTCATCCTCAAGCCCTTTTAAGCCAACCCCTATTTCCTCTTCCGTTTCCCCCCTCTTCGTTTCTCGACTCCGGTCCACAAAACCCCAATCCTACCCCTCTTCCTCTTCAGAGCCCTTCGCCATTTTCGTTCCGTTGAGAGAGAAGCCGATCGGTTTGGTCTGCGTTTTTGGGACTTCTTTTGTGGGTCTCATCGGAAAATGGTTTTGTCCTGGTGGTTTCATCTGGGTCTTGTCTGAAAATGGCGGAGTCGCTTGGCATGCCAAGTGGGGTTATGAATTTACCGGTTGGTTCATTGCCTCACGGCGCTGTCATCGGATACCGATTCCGGCTGCTGTCGTTGTTCGATTCCTTCTCCATTGCCACTGAAGCGCTCTCCGGCCAACGTCGTCGTCTTCCTGTTCCTGTTCCCAACCGGGCTCACAGTCGGCGATTCCTTTAACTCGATTACAACCCATATTATAAAAACTACAACTTTTTAGTTTTTACTGAACAAAAAATAATTTTTGAAAATTCCCATAATTCTGTAAAACGCTGCTTCCTTTCCCCTTCTCTCTCTCTGTTTGTTGTTATTTTTCTCTTTTTCAGATTATGAATTCATTGATGTTTACGTCCATGAGTAATGAGTCGGTGCGGCCATTGAAAAATTCTGAAGCTCAGGCTGGGATTGTGGAAAAAGATCCTGCTGGTCGATATGTTAGGGTACGGTATCTGTTTAACTTCTTACATTTGTATTTCTATAGTTTAGATTGATGATGTTATGTAGGTTCATTGTATTTATCTGAAGTGATATTGAAAGAAGAATTGTTTTGACCCAATTCATCCTTGTATCATCTGCTGGGGAACTTAATACTTTATGTTCTTTTTCTATGTTAATCTGGTCTTGAGAGGATTTTAAGGTCTTCATTGATGATGTTATGTTGGGTCTTTGTAATTTTGATTCCAGTGCATGTTGAAAATGACAATCAAGGCCTGTTATTTTAGGAAAATTGCATATAGATGATGGGTTTTTGAAGGTCAGCTATTAGAATATTGCTGCAAACATGATGCCAGAGCTAAGGCACGTTGTGACTTTCTGTTTTCGTTGAAGTAATATTGTTGAAAGAACATTGGTTTGGCCCAATTGTGCATTGTATCATTTGTTGGGAACTTATTTGTGTATGCTCTTTTTCTATGTTAATCTGGATTTGAGTATAAATTTCTATTTATTTTTTTCCTCAAATTTCACGAAGCCTGTTGTCTTAGAATATACAAATCCATCGCAATTTAGATTTCATGTTATCTTGGCTGTTGACTCTTTAATGTAAATCTTGCATGATGAATGAGTTTATTATTATTTGAGAACTGAAAATTGTTGGGGTTTTCCTCTCCTTTTTTGCTGTTACAGTATGATGAGATATTGGGCAGGGGTGCTTTCAAGACTGTGTAAGCTTCTTAAAGCTCATTGGTCTTTGCTTTGTTTCATCATTGTCTTAAAGATCAACACGGATTTTACTATTTTGCAGATACAAGGCATTTGATGAAGTTGATGGCATAGAAGTTGCATGGAACCAAATTAGGATTGATGACGTACTGCGATCACCCGAAGATTTGGAAAAGTTGCACTCCGAGGTTCATCTGCTCAAGTCCTTAAAACATGAGAATATTATTAAGCTCTGTAATTCCTGGGTGGATGATAAGAACAAAACTATCAACATGATTACAGAGCTCTTCACATCAGGGAGTCTGAGACAGTACGTCCTTGATCTCATTTTAATTTTCTTGAGCTATATTATAAGCATTTGCTGAAGTAATCATCTTCCTTATGGCTAAAGCTTCCGCAAGAAGCACAAAAATGTTGATATGAAGGCCATCAAGAATTGGGCAAGACAGATTCTTCAAGGTTTGGTCATCTTCACGGTCACAACCCACCAATCATTCACAGAGATTTAAAATGTGACAACATTTTTGTAAATGGAAACCATGGAGAGGTTAAGATTGGAGACCTTGGGTTGGCAACTGTCATGCAGCAGCGCCCTGCTCGAAGTGTTATAGGTAAAATCTTCTTACTTTAAACTTCAGCCACTGTTTTATCAACTTGCACTCAATTTGACCTTTCTTTGTTAGGGACTCCTGAGTTCATGGCTCCCGAGCTTTACGAAGAGGAGTATGATGAACTAGTTGACATATATTCTTTTGGGCTTTGCATGTTAGAAATGGTTACTTTCGAGTACCCATACAGTGAATGCAAAAACCCAGCTCAAATATATAAGAAAGTTACCACGGTAAGTTAGCCAAACATAAAATGCAATCATCTGATCTTATATTAGTTGTTTCTTACCTTTTTTTGGTAGACTAAAACAGGTGTGTATCAAAGCATTTGGTCTCAAGCCCTTGCTTATGTAGGAGCAAGGGAACACCAAACATATGTTTTTATTTTTAAAGAATTTTTGAAGATTAACATATCAAGAATAAGCTCCCTTCTGTAGAAGAGAGCTATAAATTGTTGTGACACCCAGTTTGTAAAAGGCCCTACAAGGGATGAATCGAGAGAGAAGGTGAAAGGGCTGGATATGAGAAGGCAAACAGAAGTTGGGAAGAAATAATTAAGGAATGAAGTACTGCTGATATTCAAGTGCTTGACTAGTTGGACAAGCAAGCTTTGGCTAGCTGTTTCATACTTGGTCTTGTTTATGCTTGACGAGCCCATTTATTTAATGTTTTGATGCATTATGTTTCAGGGTATCAAACCTGCTTCCCTTGGTAAAGTGAGTGATGCCCAAATTAAGGAATTTATTGAAAAATGCTTGGTTCCAGCTTCTGAAAGATTGTGTGCAGTTGAGCTTCTCCAAGATCCCTTCCTTCAAACTGACAATCCAAAGAAACTAGTTCGTGATCCCATAGAGTTACCCACCCAGAATCTCGTATCAATAAACTTACCTAAGTCCGGGCCTTATTCCATGGACATAGATGCTGAGTATAAGCAGCTTTCTGTAAGCACTGACACAGGAAGTAATGGTGAAAGTGCAAACCATCCATCTATAGAAGTTCAGAAGACACACAAGAACAACGAGTTTAGGTTGAAAAGGGAGAAAAATGATGATAACTCGGTATCATTGACTTTGCGTATTGCCGACTCATCTGGTTAGTGACCAAATTTATACATAATTGACTGTTAAACCTGTTGTTTGACATGTTGATACAAAGTTCATTTCTTTAATCTCCAGGTCGAGTGAGGAACATACATTTTCTCTTTTACCTTGATAGTGATACTGCACACACGGTGGCCAGTGAGATGGTTGAACAGCTTGACTTAACAGATCATGATGTGGGCTTCATAGCTGAGTTTATCGATTACTTGATAATGAAACTTCGACCTGATTGGAATCCTTCTTATGCTTGTCTTTCTAGTGAAGCAGAAAGCCTCTGCAATGAATCTGTGGTCCTTGCTATCAATGAGACAACGTCAGTGGCATGCCCGTGGGATTTAATTCAAACCAATGTTCCTGCTGAGCCGGAGCAAGAACAAGAGCAAGATATCATCTCTGAGTTAAACATAAGTCATCAAGAATGTGGTATTCAAGAAAGTGATTCTTGTGATGGTGCCTTATCTAACTTTGAATATCATCCTTCTCCAAGTCTGTCTCATCTAGAGGACTCAGATTCACAAGCATCGATGGTTTCAGATGTACTGGTTGAAGGTCCATCCACCAAAAATGACATATCAGTGGAGATCCATGGAAGCTACAAGACTCCTAGTGGTTACCCATCAGAATTAGAACTTGGGGATTCATATAGCGATGATTGCAAATATCAAAGGACTGATAGTGATGGTGGGGAGTGCATTCCCATAAATGAATTTGTGAAGAACACGGTCGGTGCCACCACCTTCAAGCAGCTGTTCATCACTGTTCTTTGCAAACAGAGACGTAGATGTTGAGCTGAAGTTGGAGCTGGATGCAATAGACGCTCAGTATCATCAGTGGATTCAAGAACTCTGTAAGATGAAGGAGGAGGCATTGGAGGAGGCCAAGAAGAGATGGATGGCAAAGAGAAACAAGGTTGATGACTGATAAACTAATGAATGTCTCATCTGGTGTTCATGTTGTTGTCTGTACATCTTCGTTTAAGTTATTGTTTAAGGGTTCGGGTGTATCATGATTCATTATCACAACGTTCTTTTCCAGGGACTATTTCGTCCGTTTCTATAGAATTTACTTGGAATTGAATTATTGTTTCAACATATACGTAGAAAGAGGAAGAAGATTAACTACTACACGTAGCTACAATGTCTTCTCCTCGAGACCCTCTGCCCCACCCCATCCCCAAATCACACCAAAACCAGAAAACCTGGGCTTTATATAGAATTGATCCTCTTTTTTAAAGCTTGCAGACTAAATAGAATTTGTAGTTTTCGCCGAGCCACTATCATCTGCAAGATCTTTAAAGGTAGGAAATGGTGTCCTGACGGGAGTCTTGGGGGAACACACGATAGAGGCCCAAGCTGGTTCCACATGTTTGGAAGTTAGCAAAGTCCATGGGTGGATTAGGGTGATAGTTCGTTCGGAGGCTCAGGTGGCGGTCCATATTGACGACTCACATACACCTTTCCTCTCCCCCATTAGGCGATTTCACACAAGATTTTTGGGCTATGCTCATTCATGTAGAGGATTCTTTCCTCGTTTTTGTTAAAAGGTCAACGAATAAAGTCTCTCACTGGCTTATCAGGAGGACTCGTTCATCCGCTGTCTTAACATGGTCAGGTATCTCGCTGCCTGAGGCACTTTCCTGTATTGTTCGCTCTAATTAATCAAAAAATTTCCTTAGCGTTAAAAAAGCATTTAGCTTATATTAACGATTGAAAAAAAGAAAAGAAATAACATAAGGAACAAGAGAAATAAAAATGACAAATATCTCACTAAATAAATAAATATTGTTATGGAGTTCCTAGAACTCCTTCAGCTTATCGAGTCACACTTAGATATGAGTGTTTCCTAATATTCTATTTCAATTGTTGGCGTTTGGGACATGTTGCTCACGACTATGACATGTCTTTGCTGGGCACCCCCAGGTATGATCTGTAACTAGCAGCGGTTGAAGCCCCTTTGGTCAGGAAACCCATCACAAGAGAGTGGTTCGCACCGCCATCGGGGGCATCCTCCTTAGGTTCTGCCGTGATTCCCCCGCTGCAACTGCCCAGAAGCTATTGGGGTCCAATTTCCAGCCTAAGTCACCAGAACCAATCAGGACGTCCAATCCAATCTGGTAGGACTCCTACAACTGGTTCTCCAAAAGAATATACGTGGAGGTCTCCCGTAGACATTGAGGCAAACAAGACCCCCTCTCAGAAGAGAGATGGGGAGGATCTGTTTGAAGTGGTGCAGGCGAAGGCCGAGAAGCATCCCCGACAGAGACCATGACGCCAGCACCCGACCTCCAGTTGTTTTAGAGGATGGGCAGGCCACTCCATCTAATGGTCTCTCTACCAGTTCTTGTGCTCCCTTCTCGGACCAGCCACGTCACTCTGCAAGTTAAAAATATTTTTGGTGGATCCACGAGCATTCAGGCTATAAGTTGGCCTCAGGTCGAGCCTGATTTGATTTTCTTTTCTATTCTTGTCGTACTATCTATTTTAGTTGAATTTCTTTTCTATTGTAGTCTCTCGGAATAGGCTCCTCCTCCACTATTATTTGCTCCTATTATGTTTTGATTATAATGATAATATTTATCGTTTTCGCTCCTAAAGATAAATACTAATCTCTAGACGCTCTCTACCAATAACAAAATCTCTAAGATGCGTCATGTACCGTGTCGGATAGCCACCTTTCATGTAATTACAATAGATTATCTTTTTCATTTTGGTAGGTCTAAAGCCGAGGAATTAACATGTAGGATCTGATTTTCTATCCATGATAGCATGGTTATATTAGGCCAATTAATGTTGATGACAAGCCCTTCATCATGTATGCCACGTTGGGAAATAGAAGAAAAGATGGTAAATGTAACACATTCAAGTTCTTGTATCGGATAAGAATATGGTATGTTATCATTAATGAAATAGATGGGTAAAAATGTATCAATTAGATCATATCGTGTTCAAATTTCAATTGATTTTATCTTGTAACATGATATCCAATAAAATCCAATTGATTAACCTCTTCGATAATACCCAATTAATTAAAATGCTTATCAAGTATAGGGGATGAACACTGACCCTCCACCGGATTTCCATGGATCTGATTCAGGAAAGAGTATACAGCTGCTACAGATGCAGAAACCATGTATCGTTCCACGACGACATCATCGACAAGAACTTCGTGGTTGATTACTGTACTTAACCAATGTTTTAACAACAGTATGTATGAGGATTATAACGTGATTAATGTGTTGATTAGTCAGGAGGAGGCCGAGCATTTTTATTCTCGGCTGCAACGAACATAAAGTTGGGGCCCAAGGAGGAGAAGGAGCTGATCAGTGGGCGCTACACAGTCTGTGATGTGTTTTGCTGCGACTGCCACTTGCTGCTGGGCTGGAAATACTTGCATTCGCCAGACGCCAGGAACAAGTGGAAGGAGGGAAGGATTGCCATCAAAAGCTTTAACATCGTTAAGGATGATTAAGATTGATCGATTGGTCCCGTGGATTTTTAGGATGTGATTTTGATTCATGTTCATATTTTGCTGCAATTGCTTCTTTTCTGATTTTTCATGCTCAACCCATCGTTCCTTGTTTTGGTACATTGTTTTCATTGGAGTTTCCCTCACCAATAATAAGATTCTTATCTTAAGGATCGCTCCTGGAATTAATAGTCCCCGTGAACGGGGTTGTTAAATGAAATGTTTTTTTTTTACCTTAGACTATGCATACCTATATGGAGACCATAACACTTAATGACCTATTTTCACATATCTACCCTAATTAAAATTTTCGTTTGGGGCTGCAAATAAAGTCTCAAAGACTCTTCCTCTCTTCTTAAGTTTGTCGTCATTTCCACGCTTTTCATGGTCATTTTTGGATTCTCCTCTTCCTCCCTGATCTACATGATTGTCGTCATTGAAGACTCGGCCTCCTCATCGAGTCAAACGATGGTGGCATAGGGCTCCCAGTTTCCAGTCGATCCCGGTCGAACTGGTGATTTCTGGCGAGAGTTGACTTTCGGTTGGAAAAGTCAACCGATGACTCCGGGAGTCATTCAGGACCTTTCCGGGACCCAAAAAGCTTATCCGTCGTTACGGTTAGCTTAGTTGGGTCGTTTCCTTTCAAATGACTGTCTTTACTAAAAAGTCAACTTTCGGTCAAACTATGCCTAATTAACGACTAAACCTAATTAAATTAAAGGAGATAGAAAATTAGGTAAGGTAAGGTGGCCCCACATGGACACTTGTCCATTGTGGCTTGGGGGAGAAGAAATGGGTCTCTAATGACCCATTTACCCCCATAAGTGCCAAAATAGAAGAAAAAGGGAAGGGAAGGCCTTTTGGTCAATTCTCCCTTAGGTTTAAGTCCATTTTGGGCCACATTTCAGCTCACTTTTGTGGTGTGGACGAAATTTACAAGGGAGAAGCAAAGGGAGAGCTTCCATTGAAGCTTGAAGAAGAAGCAAGTGAAAAGGAGCTCCTTTTTGTGCAATTTCTTCACCAAATCTTCCCAAAAACATCACAATCTTCATCATCTCATCATTTCCAAGGTAAGTAAACCCTAACAATCCTCTTTCAATCACTTTGGGTTTTGGGTTTCCATGGAAATTGCTTGAACTAGTTAGGTTTTGAGCTTTATGTTGTTAAATGATGGTTTTTGAGAAGTAAGTGATTGATTTAAGTAGAAATCAATTGGGGTTTAGTTGTTTTAATGAAACCCATTATGGGTATTGGAGTTTTGGAGTTTTTGGAGGTTTTAGAAGTTAAAAATGAAGGTTTTGAGGTTGATTTTCGTGAAATCGGAGCTGGAGGAAGAAGAAGAAGAACGAAGCTGTCCAGACCCGTCACGGATCCGTGACGGTGCAAGTCATGGCTCCGTGACGAGAACCGTGACGGTGCAGACCACGGGTCCGTGACCCGTACCGTAACGGAGCTCGTCAAGGCTCCGTGACCCGAACCGTGATGGGTCAGAATTGAGCCTTTTGGGCCCATTTTGGTGGATTTTGAGTAATTGGGACGGTTACCTATAACCGAGCCTTTTGGGGTTAATTGGGAATGTTTTCCTCTTTAATCCAATCGTGAATTACTCTTAATTCTCGTATTAAATTGTGATCCTTTACTTTGGACCCGAGCTCGGAGGAGGAGACTTCTAGGCGTTTGCCTTAACTAAGCTTTTGGAGAGAACTTGAGGTAGGGAAGAGTAGTAAATTTCGCTTTTAATTAAAGAATGTTAATAGCATGCATATAGGACATTAATAACCGGTAAATTCTTAGCTTGCATATAAGATGTGATTAACTAGAATAACCGCTTTCAATTATGGGAATTGTCGTGATGTAGAATCATATGTGGCCATGTCGAGCCTTAGGATTGATTGTTGGTTGTGTTTGATTGTGGTTAATGGTCCTTAAATGTCGGTGTATAATATATCATTTGGTTAATCTAAGAATCATATTAAACTATATGAATTATGATGATTGTGATATGAATGGTTGCTTTGTGACATGATTAGTTGAATGAATGTGTTGGATGTGATTAGATTGTTGCCTTGTGATATGATCGGGTGAATGATAGACCGATGTGGCGTGCTTGGTAAGTTGTGTCGGTAAGCTTTGTTGGTATGATGAGTTCGATGTAATGTGTTTTGGTTTGGTATTGTGTGATATATTGGTTACTTACCCCGAAGTGTGTTTCCGGGAAGATATCTAGGCCGATGTGCGTTTCCGGTATGAGGTATGTTGTTGTTGCCCCGATGTGTGTTTCCTGGAAGACACCTAGGCCGATATGCGTTTTCGGTATGGTGTATTGTTGCTTGCCCCGATGTGCGTTTCCGGTATGATGTATGTGGTTTCACCCCGATGACTATGTGTCCGGGAAGATATCTAGACCGATGTGCGTTTCCGGTATGATATATTGAGTTGCGTGTGGTGATCAGAGTATCTTGGTTTACTTATTCTGTTGTTGATCTATTTCGTTAGCGTGATTCTATTGACGTTAATGTTGGGTTCTTGTTGATTTCCATTTGTGTTGTCATTATTAGTAAGTGTTATTAATCGACTAATTTGATAACGGAGCGGGAGTCTTTTCCTTTACTACTTTTTCCTACTGAGCGAAAGCTTACCCTCTCTGTTTACTGTTTTACAGGTTTCGATCGTGAGTCGGTCTAGAGAATGTCTCAGAGCTCGGGAGCTCATTGAGAGTCCAGGGATTTATTTGTGTAGTTGAGACGTACTTCCATTTTCGTACTAAACTATGTTTTTTTTACTTGTTGGAACTGAGCGTTTGACTCATGTTTATCGGAGTTGTTTATTTTGGAATTAAATCTGGAGGGATATTTCGTTTAATTCTCCTTTCATTATTATTATTTAGTTATTATTTTAGTTCACGTCTCGAGTCCGGTCAAAACCGGATTTGGGGCGTGACAGCTACCGCGCCCCAGGTACCCTTTGCTGATGGCGTCTTGGTGGGATTCTTTACGTACGGGCAGTCCTCCATCCGTCCTTGAGACCCACAACCCGTCCCAACGGACACCACATGCAGAACCAGATCTGAGAGAAGCATGCGTGTCACGCCCCAAATCAGGCTTTGACCGGACTCGAGACGTGAGAGAAAAGTGATAATAATAAATGAATTTTTTTGAATAAACTATGATAAAGTAAGTTTTTGAATAAAACATAATCCAGTAAAAGAGATGAGTCAAGCTAAAAAAAACAAAACAACAAGGTTCAATACAAACAGTAAAGTACGTCTCTAACACCGACACCTCCCGGACTCTCCAAGAGCTCCCGAGCCCCGAAATGTCCTCAAGATCTACTCAACCGGATAACCTGTACGATAGTAAACAAGAAAAAGGGGATGAGCTTACGCTCAGTAGGGAAGAAATAGTAAAGTAAAAGAAACCTCCGCTTTGGTAATAAAACCCGAATTTACACAATTAACCACGAGTTCGATTAGTACGATTAACCAACAAGATATCATAAATAGAGATCAATAAGAATTTCAATGCTGAAATAAAACAGTAATTCAAGGAATTCAAGGAGAGGCAGTGTAAACTTTATTAAAACAACTAAAGAGAGCATTTAAACGTCAAGTCGATAACTTAAACTACAATACTCCGATCCATAATTAGTAATTGTGTCATGTCGGATTTCCCCTCGGTTCAGAGGAGACACATACGTCGAGGCTACCGGAAACATCCCTAAAGGGACACATATCGTCGGGATTCTCGGAAATGTCCCAAAAGGACCATAGATCATCGGGGCGAAACAAGATATCTTCCCGGAGATGCTCCCGCAGGAACGCATACACTCGGGGTGAAGCAACAGTAACAATCCCCGCAAGGTAAACAATCTCACGTCATACCGGAATTCCCTTCTGCCTGGACGTCTTCCCGGGATTCACATCGGGGCGAACACAATCCCTCGGCTTAGGTACTACCCCACACCGGCATACCCCCTCGGTGTAGGTACCATACCGGAACACAACTCCTCTTAGATCACACACAAGAGAGTAACCTACCATACAGTCATAATACACTCATAGCTTACCAACTCACGATCTTACCACAACACACCACAAAGAACTAATATTAACAATCACACTTACCGGCATACTTACCAACCACGTACCATCGGTCTATCACTCACCCGATCATACCATTTGGAACAATCAATTTACATTCAAACATTCATTCAATCAGTCATAATATGGATCAATAATTCGCACACAATTATCATAATTCAACTACATTAGTTAGACTCTTATATTATCCGAGTACGAAGCATGCATCATTACTAAAGCTAAACAATCAATCAGAAGAACATTCAACAAGCAATCCTAAGGCTCGACATGGCCATTCTACCAGCACGACAATTTCCCAAAGTATTGAAAACGGTTATTCTAGTGAATCACATCCTATATGCATACTAAGACACGTCCGATTATTATCGTAATTGAAAGGCGGTTATTCTAGTGAATCACATCCTATATGCCAACTAGGACCTTTTCGATTATTATTATCCTATAGGCATACTATTAGCGTCATTTAGATTAAGAGAGGAGTTGCTACTTTCCCTACCTCGGAAACTCCACGAATAATTACTCCTAGTTGCTGACGTCCGGGCTAGCTTCCTCTCTGTCTTCTCACGTGGTCTCCAAAGCCTCGTCCTTCGTCGAGCTCGCAACCAAGGTCTTGGACCACAATTAACACCAAAAAAAGGGACTAAGAAAGGAGGTTTAAAAGACAAACATCTAAGCTAAAACCTCCAAACAACCGGTTCAAAAATAAAAGATCGAATTCGATGAAAACACCCAAGAAGGACCAAAAACAGGTCTGCCACGGATCGGGTCACGGATCCGTGAGACCATCCGTCACGGATGACGTCACGGCCTCCATCACAGAGCTGTGGCGTCTCCCGTCACGGTACCCGTCACGGATCCGTGACGGTTCTGGGCAGACTCGGCCTTCTTCTTCCTCCAGCTCCTTTTTCACGAAAATAACGCCCAAAACTCCATTTTCAGTCATCCAAAACCTCCAAAACAGTTAAATAACTTCAAAACTCCACTACCCAAGGTAGAAAACATCAAAATCACAAATGACCAAAGGATTTCCAATTCAAAAACAACAAAAATCCAATGATTTCAACAAAACCCAATCATCTACTTCACCAAAGTATCAACTAACAACAAATAGCCACAAGGAACAACAAAATCTAGCTAGTTTTGGCAAAACCCAAGTAGACCCATGAACTAAAATGAAGGGAAAAGAGATTGTGATAGTGTACATACCTTTAGATGGAAGAGATGATGAAGAAAAAGGGTTTTTAGAGAAGTTTTGGGTGGAGAAAGGGGCTAAATGTCTTCTTTTTCTCTTGCTTCCTCTTCAAGACTCCATGAAAGCTCTCCCCTCTTCCTCTCTCTCTAAGTTTCGGCTACAACAAAGAAGTATGAGCTGATTTTTTGTCTTTCACTTGCTTTAAAAATACCTAGAAGAGGAAAAGACCAAAAACCCTTTAGTTCTTATCCCTTTAAGGACAACTAGTGAGGGTATAAGGGTCAATTTGGCCTCCTTTCCTCTCTTCCAAACTAGCATGGACAAGTGTCCATGTAGGGACCACTGGGACCTTAATTAATTCCAGCACTTTAAATTAATTAGGCTTTAGTCGATAAAAAGTCCAAGTTTGACCGAGAATTGACTTTTCCAATATTACAGTCAAACGAAAGGAAATGGCCCAACTAAGCTAACCATGATGACGGATAAGCTTTTTGGGCTCCCCAACGACTCCCGGAATCATCGGTTGACCTTTCCGGCCGAAAGTCAAACTTTGCCAAAATTCGCCGGTTCGACCGAGTCGACCGGGGGCGGTTCTTACAATGCGTTGACTCGTTCATCCCTCCGTCCCTCGACGGTGCTCCCAAGAGTGATCTTAGGCCAAGACAATAGCTCTTGTCCGTTACCCCGACGAGAGAATCCCTAGAGGTCATTTCGTACCGTCTCGGTGGGGTATCATTGGAGTATGACCTGGGGGACGACGCCATCGTCATCGTCCCGAGCGAGGCTATCCCTACCGCTTGTCGCTAGCTGGGAGGATCGTCGTCGACATCATTTGCAAGACGAAGATCCTTGGCGACGACATTCTCTAGCGTTGGCAAGTGACTAGTATGAAGGTGAATTTCCTCTCCAAGAACGTTGTATCGTTTATCTTCCCGTCACAAGGTTACCCATAATTGGATCCGACACAAGGGTCCATGGAATTTTAGGGGGTACCATCTACTCCTATTCCCCCTAATTCTGTGCATGCAATCAGACTCCATCCCGTTCTGGTTCATGGAGATCGGAGTCAGGGCATACAATGTCCTAGGGGATGCCCAAAATGACCTTATCTGGTCACTCTTGGCCAATTCCTTGGGAACCGAGATTCTTGCTGCTCCCATACCCACCCCTCGACCGTGGGATGACTTTCTCTAGTTTCGATATAGACTGGATGTGGACAGACCGCTCCGACAAATAATCCGGCTATAGTTCCTAGGACACTAGGAGCTTACCATTGTTGGCCTACAATATGAGCGGCTCTCGAGATTCTGTGTTTGTAGTGGCCACCTTACCCATCGCATCTAGGATTTTCAAGCCCGTATCCCGGGAATAAGATGAGAGGAGGTCCGGTTTGATGAGTCGCTCTGGCTACAAATGGGAGTTGATATGGATAGACAACTCCGAACGCAATAAGGGGTACCGAGGCCTCGCTTGGTGCTCCTGGTGGAAGAATTGTTGACATTTCTTACCCTAGTGTCCGAGGGAGCAGACAAAGTACAAGGAAGACAACTTCTTCCTCCTCCATGTTTCCCTACATTAACTAGAGGTAGGGAGGGAGTACCGAAGACTAGTGACTTGGTGAGGTAGGTTCCAAAGGAACACCTCCATTTTTTAATGGGCACATACAAGATCGTCAGATGGGACATGCGCGATCGCGAAGACTCTTGGCCTGACTAACCTGAGTTAGGGGACGATCGGGAGGCGTTGGGAGGGGAGCTCAACTATGTCAGCGGGAGCCTTACCTATTCACTGTCACCTCTTATGGAATACTCACAGTAAGTGATAGAGATTACTGCCAAGGTTGGGAAGAAAAAAGAACCTCAATAACTCGGGGGAGGGATGGGTCCCAACCATTTGAATATGTTGAAGACCAAAGGACGAAACAGGATGAGTCAGGTCTATAGCCACGCGAGCTAGCGGAAACAGGCCCTAGAGATATCGGGACCCCCAATTGTAAAGTATTGGCTCATCGATGAAGCGGAGGATAATTCTGATCAGACGTGGGCTGAAAAACAGTCCCGCCAAGAGCCATGAGTATACATGGGGCTCGGAGGGTAGAAGGGTGGTGGCCTACCCCTCATGACCCGGGAACGTTTCTACATGCTGTGACTTTGGGGAGTTTGTCTACACCAAAGACTTTCTGTTGTTTCTACTGTTTCCTTTATTATTTTGTTTGTTTTAGTTGGATGCTTGTTATTTTGTTTGTTTTCAGTACTTTACACTACCAGTTCAGGGTAGGTCATAGCGATTTTTATGTTTGTCTAAGGTGGAAATTAGACTACTTCGACGTGTCCAAGACCGTCGAATTTCCTACGGGAAGCTCGGTTTTATTTTGGTTCCTACGGATTTCAGCCCTACTTGTATGGTTTTATTAGCACTATTAATGTAATTCCTCGTCGCCTGTTTCAAAAAATAATAATTTCGTTTGGGTTGTATATTAAGTTACCAGTTTTTTTTACCTTAATTCTAAAGGGTATGGAAGTGATGTGAAAATTAAATACCGTCTACACGAATTTTGGAAACTTTGGGTACCATTCAGAAAACTTATAAATATCATGTGAATTGTTCTACCTAACGTGAGTCACACTAGTCATATTCAAGTTTGTAAACGATTTACTGATGATTTTGGATCGATTTAGGAGTAAATAGACTATCAAAAATTATGTTAGCCCTAATTTAAAAATAAAACCGATCTGTATACGAACTCAATGGATTTTTTTTCTCGTTATGCTGGAAATGTTTTACTTTCGAATGAATATCCTAAACTTTTTTCCGCTACCCTAGAAACCTCTATTTTCAGTTTAGTCATTTTCATCTGACGACGTTAATTTTAGAGATAGAAAGACCGATCTACCCCTTGATTGTTAAAGATCGGCTAGTGACCAGCATTACATTCGAGTTTTCTCACAGTTGGGAGATTATGTGTGTGTGGGAGTGGTTGATGAGGCTCGTAAGATCAGAATCATGAGGGGAGTGATTGGAGTACCTTTCCCCTCAAATTATCGTCCTATATATGTGCAAGAAAGGTGCACATGATACTGAGCTTCTGCGTTTAAGAGGACGAGTATTTCTGATCAAGTGTTCTGACGTCCAGTTCCAATCATCTTTGAGACTATCAAACTAGTCTAGTATAATGGATGGTTCGATCTCGTAAGGTTGGATGGAGAATGGGCGTTGTAGGGGTTTTTTTGAAACTGGTCTGTGGTTGTTGGAATCCCTCTACATGGGTGCAATCAAGAAATTATTGAAACTTTGTTTTCCGGTGTTAGGGAGGAGTTGACATTCCGACTGACATATTCAGGCGACTTTCTTCTCTCACACAATGCTGGTCAGTTCCAAAGTGAGCTTTATTTCAGTTTTCGAGAGACTCAAAAGAGCTAATAACCAGCTCGCAATCGAGTTGGAACCTCCTTAACACGTAGGAACTATACAAAACAACAAGAAAACACAATAAAAACACAATAAGCAACTAAGACACGACCCAAGCTACAAACAAAACCTTGTAAACCACCCAGCCCACCACAAAGTGCGACAAAAAACACTCGCAACCAAAACTAACACCTAGTAATGAGATCAGCTGAACCAATCAGACCAAAGATGGACTGTCACTAGAATCAGACGAAACTCTAGTCTCCTCTTCGACCCCATCTATAAAACTCAAAGTCTAAACCAGAGGGCTTAAAACCCATGGCCAAGCAAGAGTCTCAATCAAGTTGATCCACTTTATCAACATAAGAGACTGTAACCACAACATCGCCTCTATCTTTAAACAAGATATGGGCTTATAAACAAGGTCTCGTAACACCAAATCATTGTCTGGCTTGAGTGGCACGATGCCAAGTCTATATAGAAGCAAAGGATTAGGCCACATATTGGTATGTGTGGACCGCGACCCGCTCACATGATTGCATTTGATAAAAAAAAAGGTTAATTGCTAAAAAGCACACTATATATTGTCCACACTTTAAACTACGTCTATATATGTATTGTCCGTGTCCTAAATTTTCACGGAATATTCCAAAATTGTAACACAAATTTCAAATTTTGTATGTATAAGGTCAAAAGATACTGTAGTTTAAAAAACGACAATACATAATGTCATTTTAGACGTTAACTTAAAAAAAAGGTCTTAAGTAATTAAACCCACCCCTAACCTTCAAACTTGTTGTTCCTGAATCGTTCCTCCCCACTACCTATCTAATTTCTTATAAAATGGGTCAAAGAAAAAAAAAAAGCCAAGACAAGAAGAGCACTAATGTATTGGTTGATGATTTTGGCCAAGGTACCAAATGCCAGTTGTTATTGCAGCTTGCATGGTCACTTACCAACAACCACTGAATTCTCTGAAAGTTAAACACCACATGTAAATATTCCATCTGGTCTGTGGTGCCTTCAATATCACCATACAGCTATTTCTGGCTGAATCTGAATTACTCGAATACATGTTAAACTAGCAAAATTATTCATGTAAACTATTTAGAAACCTCAACCAATGGGACGATCATGATCATGATCATCATTAGTATTACTTATAAAAGATACTAGAATTTTATTGGAATCGTCCAAGCTAGGGAAGTGATAAACACAACCCTAAGAAAACAAAGTGGCACCCACGAAGAAGAATAAGTTAAAAAGGAATTGGAGAAATGAAAATGGGCTTATTATCGGTTCAAGTCAATGAATTGGACAGAGGGACAAAAGAACATGGAACAATCCAAAAATCGAATTGATTGGTCTGCGGGAGAGAGAGATTTAGGAAACTTCATAGAAACCAAACTCGGGACAATCTAAGCTAACCATCATTCTTTTATATCTATCCTTCCTTCCCATCACGAGCACCTTCCTAGAAACTTAATTCCCTCCCTTTTTTTGTTACTCAATAATGACAATAATTCATTACTTGCGTGAAAACAAAAAAGAAAAAGAAATCGAATTCGAATCTTGATTTGCATGAACTATGTGACAAAACCATCTTGGACCGTACACGTGTTCGGATGTGAGGAAATGGACGGTCCAGATGCTTGACGTGAAAAATGTGTCACCCTATAAATGATCCACTGACCAATGCCATTGCAAGAAGTGAGTAACAAAAAGGAAGAAGAAGAAGGTTTGTAATAATGGAAAATAAGGGGACGAAATCGGAGTACGAGGACTTGTTGCCGGTGATGGCGGAGAAGCTGGACGTGGAGTCGTTCGTGTCGGAGCTGTGCGCAGGTTTCAGGATGCTGTCGGACAGGGCTCGGGGGGTGATAACGTCGGAGAGTTTGAGGAAGAACTCGGCTCTGCTGGGGATGGAAGGGATGACGAAGGAGGACTCGGAGGATATGGTTAGGGAAGGAGATCTAGACGGGGACGGAGCTCTCAACCAGACGGAGTTCTGCATCCTCATGGTCAGGCTCAGCCCCGGAATGATGGACGATGCCGAGACATGGCTCGAAAAGGCACTTGATCAGCAACTCGGCAACTTCTCTTCTTCACCCCCGTCTTGAAACTTGAATATATATATATATATATATATATATATATATATATATATATTGTTTCATTTTCATTATTGGAAGAAACGATGGATCCTTTACTCCTAAGTTTAAGCAATATCAATATGTTGTCTGTTTTGTTAAGCAGTCTTGTAAATGCACATCTTTTTTCTAGCTCATTCACGGATTTAAATATGGTAAATCTGTCTTGCTCATGGTCTCCTCTTATGCAAAGCTAGTAGATTTATTATAGCTATAGAATAGCATACGAATCTGAACATATTGCAACACACTATTGCACAACATATGTTTTTTTATTTGTGAAACGGAAAAGAGATAGTTGTATTACGATTCAGGGGGGACCTAACAGTCCCGGATACCAGCTTTTTGTCCCAATCGGTCGTAGCCCGTCGGGCGCACATGGTTCCATACAATAGTCTGCTTTGATTCGCAGATCCAAACTCAAGAGTTCTTCGATTCAACGTTACAAGAAAATAATAAACCAAAGTCCTAAACTTATTGAGCCAAACTATTATTCGATCTAAAACAGTGAAACCTACTAGCGAATTAGCCTTTAGTGCAGATTCCCCGAGACTTCCATGTTGCAAAAACTTGGTCGGGGTTGAGAGTCCCGAATCCGGGTAACGTTGAAATAGGCCCCAACCGACCGTCCCTCCTCCCGGATCCCAGATCCACCGAGGGGGCGGACCTATGCCGGCGAGGGGTGACCCTGGGGCAGGAGGCCGCTGCAGATGGAAGACGGCGCGTGGAGCCCGTACTCCGGAAGACGTCAGGGGGGCCACGGTGGCTACTGGCTCGAGGGCGGGACCGGTCCGGCGACGCATAATCGGTAGCGCGAAGCGAGGGAGAGGCCGTGGCACGGATTGAAGGATAGGCGGCGACCTGCGGAGGTAGTCCGTCTGCAAAAACCGACTCCGATCAAAAGAACGACGACGGTAGATTGGACCCCGAAAGGTAGTGGAGAGCTTTGGAAGCATGGGCTTTGATTGGACCCCGAAGGGTAGTGGAGAGCTTTGAAGCATGGACTTCAATAGTAGAGAATGGTGGCTACCGTGGAGGAGGGGGTGGGGGAAGGGGCTGCGCACAGAGACCATTAGGTCCCCTTACTATTACTGCACAACACATGTTAAGAAGAGCTATATTTAAAGTCAGCGTCATTTAACTAAAAATTTGGAAGACGTTATATTAAGGGAAAATTTCATTTTACCACCCTGTCAAACATTTAACTTCAGTTTAATACCCTGGCATAAATTTTTATCAGTTTCATACCCTAACCAAACTTTTAATTTCACTTTCACACCCAGCCGGGTAAAATGTCCAAAATACCCCTAACTATTACTCAAATTTTCATCTCATGCCATTGGCTCAGAATTTGAAAGTAAGCGAAATGACAATAATACCCTTCATTGTTTAGGGTGTTAAACTGAAAATTTCAATAATTTTAAAACAAAATCAGTTTTTTTTACAAATTCAGTTTTTAGATTCAAAAAATCAGATTTTAATTTTAAAAATACATAAAATCATTTTTTTTATATAAAAATATTTTTTTAATATAAATAAAATTATTTTTTAAAAATTAATTGTCAAAACATGCACTTATGTTAATTTTACTGACAGAAGTGCGTGGACGATTCATAAGGGTAGCCAGACGACATGGACGAAACATTGTGCACTATTTCGTTTGTGAACGAAACATAAGTGCATGTTTTGACAATTATCCCTTATTTATTTATTTATTGGGATATATAGGGAAATATAGATCGAAGTTGGATGTATTTGCAAGACAGGCGCACCCAAGAAAATAAGATGGCGTGGGAAGATTTAGACGCTATTTTAAAGAGAACGAAGCATAAATTTTTAAAACCATCTTCCTTCTTCTTCTTCTTCTCCTACCTCCGATTTTTACATAAATTGTTAGTCTTAGTGTCCATAGCTCAATCGTAAATCTCCAAATATATAGATCATCGTTTGCAATAAATGTAAAGCGACTTAATATTGCTTATGTGTTGGAGTAATATATCCAAGTGTGTTCAGATCTATGTCCACTATGCGAAATACAACCATAGATCGAGGCGAACCACACTTGATGAGTCTCTGGTCAATAAAGTTTCACAAGAAGCAACTGGTATGAAAAATCACTCTTTATGGCTTTTGTTCAATTAGTCATTGGAATGGAATTCCGGAGTTTGATCATAGATATCATGTGGAACATGATATTGGACGACCCAACCTGAATATGTTTCATAGATCGAGTCATGAGCATATTCAGTGTCGTAGCTTTTCATGTATCCTTAGACCAAGGAGTCTCTGTGATTTCTATGTGGTAAATAATTGAGTTTGACCTGTGCCTAACGTTTCCCATAACAGGACTTCCATAAAAGCCAGGATTGGCTTGGAGACAGACTGCATGAGTGACACAAAAGATGGCTAAGGGATTTATCCCTCATACTATGATATGGGAATGATGTCCGTTACAACCGCTTGATCGAGAGTGACTGAAAGAATAGCATGATCATGCAAGTGATACTAGGTATCGTAAGGGACAGTGATTGAGAATAATAAAGATGACGACTCTATACCTTATCTTAATCCAGATATCTAGAGATAAAAGGATAATGACATGGACGACAGAAGGTTAGAATCGAAACGAGATGCTTCATTATGTAGTGTCAGGCAATACTAAAGTCTCATTAATTAGTAGCCACTTATGTAGGATAAAGTAAAATGAGATTTTATGTTGATCTACTAACATTCATAAGTCTAAGAGTGTCACACCGGAGGATGAAACTAAATTACACTGGTGGAGAATGGCCAAGCAAGATCATTGACACGAGACATGACCAAAACGATATTTTGTGTAAGACCCGCCTCCGGTCGATCCCGGTAGAACCGGTGAATCCTAGCTAAGTTTGACTTTCGGTCGGAAAAGTCAACCGATGACTCGGAAAGTCAGTCGGGACCTTTCCGGGGCCCAAAAAGCTTAGCCATTAGCACGGTTAGCTTAGTTGGGTCGTTTCCTTCAGTTTGACTGTAATATTGTTAAAGTCAACCGTCGGTCAAACTCGGGCTTACTATCGGTTATTTGTCGATAAATCTTGGAAAGCTGGAAAATTATTAAGTAGGAGTGACCACACATGAAACTTGTCATGCTTGACTTGGAGGATGAGAGTAGGGAATTCAAATGACCCTCATACCCTCCTAAGTTACCTTTAAAGGGATAAGACCTTAAGGGCTTTTGAGTAAATTGACATTTTAGGTCATTTAAAGGAAAGGGAGCAACAATTCAGCCTATTTCCTCTTGTTGCAGCCGAAAATCACTAGTAGAGAGGAGAGGAGGAGCTCACTTTCTTGAGGAAGAAGATAGAGAGGAAAGCTTGGATTTTGGAGCTTGTTCTTGGTCCTTTTGCCTTCATTTTCACTTCATCTTCTCCATCTCAACTACCTAGAGGTAAAGATACTCTCAACTCTCCATTTCTTCCACTTCCAATCCTTGGATTTTGTGGGTTTTGGCTTTAAAGTTGAAGAACTTGTTTATTTGATTGTTGCTTGGAGAAGAAGTAGTGAAGTAGGTTGTTGGATTGTGTTTTCGGTTGAAGTTTGATGAACCCATTGAGGGTGTAGCTGCTGGGTATCTTTGATTGAATATTTTGGAGCTAGGAGAGTTTAGAAATGGAGTTTGTGTTGAGATTTTCGTGAAATTCGAGTTGGGGAAGGAGCTGGTCAGGTCTGACCCGGACCGGGTCAGGTGCCGGCACGACATGCCGCACGGAACGGGCCTGGTACCGGCATGGCACACAGCACGGGACGGGCCTGGTACCGGCACGGCACACGGCACGGGACGGGCCTGGTATCGGCACGGCACACGGCACGGAACGGACGGGAGTCCGGCACGGAACCTGATACGGTCCGTGTCGCTCTCCGGGCCGGTCTGTGACGCGTTCCGCGCTGGATTCCAGGCCGGCCTGTGACATGGTCCGGCACGGCTAGCCACACGGTCCGTATGGCATTCCGGATCAGATCCCCAGAGCCCAAAACCCTTCCTTTTAGCTCAATTTGATTCCCACATTTCCTCTTCAAACCTTGATCCATTTCTGAACATTGTTGTGTGTTTTGAGGAAAAGAACACTTTGTTGAGGAAACTAATTTGTGGTCTTTTGGTGGTTCAAAACCGTGGGACCAAGCTAGGAAAGAAGGAAGAACGTGGACTCGATTTAGAGGAGCAAAGATCACGCCGGGACCCGAGTGAAGAACGGAGTGGTGACCACCGGGCTTATCGTCAGAGTGTTGAGAGGAAGACCTTGAGGTAGGGAAAGCCTTAACCCCTCGTTTACGATGCTTAGTATGCATGTTAGGCTAATAAAATCGGAAAGGTCCTAGAAATGCCTATAGGATGCGAATAACTAGCATAATTGTCTTTCAATTACTAATAACCGGAAGTGTCTAGTTGTGAACGATTAGGATGCCAATCACTAGTGTAATTCGCTTTCAATACTTGGGAATTGTTTGTCTGGTAGAGGAGCCTTGGCAAAGCCCTCGGATTAGTTGCGTGTTAGGATCACATGCTTGGTTGTTGGTTGCTTAGTGGATAGGCTAAAGAGTCTAACAGAACTAGTGGAATTGCATGTGTGAATGATCGTTTGAAGGTTTTTATGATTGGTTGATTAAACTCGTACTTGATCGTTGATTGTATTCGAATGATTACTTGATTTACTTAAATGGTTGCTTGGAGCATCGAGTATGACTGGTTGTACCGAGCGGTGCAATCAGGTGATCGATGCCCCGTTGGTTCGAGACTGGTAAGTGAACAGTAAGTTGTGATTGTGTGATTGGTGTGCTGTGGGTATGTGATTCGTGTACTGTGTGTTGTGGTGAATTGGTGATGTGTGAGTTATGTGTGACAATGAAATGGTGGTTGTTGGAATTGGATTGTTTCGTGTTTCGGTTTGAGTGCGTTATTCAATTATTAACTGTTTATTATCGAATTGCCCAAGTGTATGCTTCCTATGGGAGTAATACCTTGGTTCCCGAGGACATAAAATCCTTTGGAGACGTTTATGAGAATCCCGATGATAAGCGCCCCGAAGGATTGTTTCCGGTCACCTCAATGTTATGTGTCTCCTCTGGATTTGAGGGAAAATCCGAGAGGACACATCATATGTGGATCGGAGGGTGGAGACTTCATGTGCCACGGCATTGGTTTGTTTACCTATTACCTGTGTTTGTTGAAATCTATCTTGTTGACTTGCTGTTGACTTTATTGAGTTTAAGGTCCACCTTGTTATGTGCTTTCCCTACTGAGCGCAAGCTCACCCCTATGAATTTAATGTTGTGTTTACAGGCTTGATTGAGGAGTAGAAGCTCGGGAGCTTCTCGGTGTGGGTGCATTGTAGAGACTTCGTTCTTACCACTTTTATATTTTGAACAAACCTTGTTGAGGATTATTATTACACCCCTGGAGGGTTATTTGTGTTTGAACTGAGTTTTGCGGATTCGTTTTTTCTTATTGGAGATTTTCAGGAACTAGATGTTGAATTATCATCTTTTTAATCATTTATTACTAGTCATGCCTCGGGTCCGGGCAAGAACCGGATTTGGGGCGTGACATTTTGGGTCATGTTCCTGTGAGTAATTAGGACCTTACGGATCGAAACAAAACCAAAAGTCTTGGGAACGATCTCTGGGATGGAAGGTGTTGGAGTCGATGAGCACGTCATGGGACCTCGTTGAGCATGGGCCGTAGACCACCACCCATGAGGCCCAATAGACGGCCCATGTCACCAAAGGCCCAAGGAACTAATAAGTCAAGTCTTGACTAAATGGTTTCAACTAGATTAGTTAACTTAGTTAGTTAGTAACTAGATGAGACCCACCATCCACTAACTAACTAATTAACTAATAATTCTTTTTCACACACTCTCTTAATATATTAATTAAATAAGGTGATGGGGTTATATTAAGTGAAAGGTATGGGTGTTTTCCTCTTGGGGTGCCTCCTTTGGTTGGTGCCCTTCTATTTTTTCTACAGATTTGCCATGATGGATGGCTTTTCTCCTCTGGTCTGCTGGTTTTGTGGCTTCCAGGATCTTCTTTCTATACAACCGATGTTGTACACTTACTGGATATTAGCTTTCTGTGGTGGTCGGAGATTGTTGACTACAAGACTGATGAATTGTTGGCTCTCGGCTTCTCAAGGTTACATAACCAGATGTGATGTGTGTTGATATTGTTATGTGTTTGTTTAAGTTTTCTTGGTGCTTCATTGTTGTTTTATTTGGTGTAAGACATTGCTTGTCTCTCCTTTTCTTTGGCTAACTATTGCATATAGTTGAGCTTTGGGTGTAATGAACTCTGTTGGTCTTTGGGTGGTCTGAAATTTCAGTCACCTGACCTTCGTTTCCATCTCGGAAAGGCTGGTCCTTTTAATGAAAAAATTGTTGATAAAAAAAACCATCACTCATAACACTCAACACACATGCAAAACAAAAGATTGGAGCTTTATTTTATTTTATTCTCTCTTCCCATTTCATGGTCGGTCATAGCTTCTCCTCCATCTCCTTGTTGTGTTCTTGAGTCCTCAAGCTTAAGAACTACGTGACTTTGATTCCTAGGAGGATGCGTAGGCGTCTTGGACACTAAAGCCCGACCATTCCTTACCCGGTGTTCTTGAATTAGTAAGAAATTGTGATTCTAATCGTGGTAATGTTCCAATGCATGTGATCTCGAGTTTATGCTTCCGTTGAAAAAAATTTCAACTACTTTAGATTAAGACCCAACATAAATTTACTCCTAAAAATCATCATATCTTCTATAAAATTCAATTTTCTCTCCCAAAAGTTTCGGTTTACTCTTTGGGGTTAAGAAGTTGTACTCCCTGAAGTAAAAAAAATGTTAAGTTTTGTACTATGGAAGAGTCTTAGCTTGCATATAGGATGTGATTAACTAGAATAACCGCTTCCAATTATGGGAATTGTCGTGCTGTAGAATCACATGTGTCATGTCGAGCCTTAAGATTGATTGTTGGTTGTGTTTGATTGTGGTTAATCGTCCTTAAATGTCGGTGTCTAGTATATCCTTTGATTAATCTAAGAATCATATTAAACTATACGAGTTTTGATGAATGTGATATGGATTGTTACCTCGTGATATGGTTGAATGAATGGATTTGATGAATGTGATATGAATGGTTGTCTTGTGATATGATCGGGTGAATAATAGACCGATGTGGTGTGATTGGTAAGTTATGGCGGTAAGTTTCGACGGCATGATAAGTTCGGTGTGACATGTTCGGTATGGTATTGTGTGGTGTGACTTGTACCCCATACTATGGGAAGATATCCGACCGAGGTGTGTGCCGGTCCGGTATGTTGTTATTTGATTACCCCGACGCATGTTTCCGGGAAGACCGATGGTGCATTCCGGTATATTGTATTGCTTGTTTCACCCCGATGTTGTGTGTTCCAGGAAGACATCTAGGTCGATGCTCGTTTCCGGTATGATGTATGTTGTTTAACCCCGATGATGTGTGTTCCGGGAAGACATCTGGACCGATGGGTATTCCGGTATGATGTATTCGTTTCACCCCGATGATGTGTGTTTCGGGAAGATATCTAGGCCGATGTGCGTTTCCGTTACGATATGTCGAGCTCGATGTGGTTTGATTCTGAGCTTCGAGGACGAATTTACAGCAACAATTTGCAAACAATTCCGACCTGGTACAACTTACAGAGGCAAACTCAAGAGCACGGCGATGGATTTCGGTATAGCCAATATACAAAATGGAGATAGATTTCGGTAAAGGGATAGAGAAGGAGAAGATTCAGAGGAGAGAGAAAAAATAGATAGAGAGAGAGGTTGTAGATGAATCGTGTGAGAGAGAGGATAAAATTGGGTTTTAACACCTTATGGGTATAGTTGTCATTTTTTAGAAAAAGCAGGGTCATGTACTAGACAGGCACATGACCATTTTCCATCAAAAAATAGATGGAAATTTACTCTAGGTACTAACGTGAAAAAAAAATGCATTTTAGGATATTGGGGTGCCACAAACGAACGTTAGGGTATTGATGTGACGAAAACCCAATAGTTAGGGTATTGAGATGAAAATAATCTTATCAACAATGAATTACATCACATCAATTCAAACAACTAAGATTTCATTGCATGACCTTCCAACAAATACAAGCTCATGTACTCAATAATCAGCATTTCCTGGTTGTTTGTTCAAGTACAGAATAAGACATTAGTAACGGATGAGCATGAAATGTGTTTACAATCAGTTTTTACCATAAAATCATACACATATATATAAGACGACAATTAAACCTAAATCACATATGATTGTAAAGAATTCAATTCTAACAAAGAATGACCTCAGATTGTACAACAACTTACATTGAATTATCTTTATCTCCTGGAAAAATTAGTCAGGCTTTAGCTTTACTACCTTACATAGACAACAAATCTCATGGCTTTTTTTATACATAGGCCACAAGCAAGAACCCTATGCCTCCAACAACATCATTTCCTGCACAACCATTGCACAAAATGGCTTAGCTTACCCTAAGTATGAAAGTATAACTGCACTTTGACTATATAAATGAGAGTGAAAAAAAAAACTCAATACCTGTTCATGATGCATGATCTTCCTTGCTTCTGTTGATAAATAATACAAAAGAATTAATATAAACAATATAGTTTTGTGATTGGCCTTTAACACCTCAGCACCCAAGCAAACCCCTGTAAAACAAATGGGGTGATGCCACAAAGTTCGTTTAGAAATACGAAGACTGGTCATGAAGCACATTCAAATGAGCAAGTATTCTGGCTGCCAGTGATTTCATAGTACCGCTTCCCCTCTGAGTCAAATCAACTAAGGGCATCTGAGCTGACGATCCATACTTTAGTTTGAATTCTGCCATTCTGAAAATTCTTTCCAAGGCATTCAGGGCTTTCTCCTGCAATCTGGGGGAAGGAGAACTAAGAAATCTTATTATTAGTGGCATGGCATTAGCTTCTGCAAGCACCTTACTCCCACTCTGCAGTTTGACACCTTCAATTAAAGTCAACAGTGCATCCAAAGCAGCCTCACTGGCTGCAGGATCGGCTTCAGCCAGGACCCTCACAAGAGGCCCCACTGCACCAGCTTCCACAAGACAAAATGATGATTGAACGGTACACATTCCTCCATGAACCACACAGCCAGTTTCTGGGGGAGGGGAAAAGCACCAGAACCCTTTACTCTTTGGTACAGGCTTGCTCAGCTGAGAAGAGCTCTCAGAAAAACGAGCAAGTGAAAGGGCTGCATGTTTTTTTGTTAGGGGTGTGCCAGACTCTAGCAACTGTACCAGAACAGGAATAATGCCAGCTTCAGCTCCTTTCTTTTGAGATTCCTGATTTGTGGAAGCAACAAAGCGACATGTGGCCCCCGCAGCATTCTCAATTAACTGATATTCATGGACATCAGATTTCTTTCCCTTAGAGAGGAAACTGATAATGATTGGCAGTGCTCCAGCATCCAAAAGCCATTGAGTCATCTGAGGATCTTGTGGAAGGTTAGAGATAATACCAACTACAGAAGCAATTTCTTCCTCATCAACTGAAGATTTGATGATTGTAAGTAAGGTTTCAATGCTCTTCTGATCAATGTGCTCCAAGATGATGGCTTCGTCTCCACCTTCTACCAAGCAACAGAGCAGCTTCACAGCATTTACTCTTACATCTGGGTTATCAATCTCACATAACTGAACCAGTATTTGCACAGCTGAGCACTGTAGTAGTAAATACACCAGCAGATCGCCAGTCAGCTTTAAATGATGAAATATCCAGCAGAAATTGATTCCATCATACATTTAGCAAATTTCATAACCACTCAGAGATGTATTCTAATTTCCTATTGGGGTTTACCATTGACAAGTACATTAATTTTGTGCAGGCTTAACGTAGTGGTTCCTGCTTCCTTACCCTCGTTATTGACATTCCATCATATACATAAAATCACGTATGTATTATTGCTTAGGCCTTAAGCCTAGGGTTCTCTATGGCACAAGCAATTTCTTGATAGTTACCAAAGAGACTTGGCCTAGTGGTCGGAGAGATGGAAAGGGCTATACCCCTTGTGTGGCTCAAACATTAAAAAAATAGAGAAATTTCTTGAGCTCTTTCAAATCTTGTTACTAAGTTGTCTCTGGCCTTCGCACTACCAAGTAGTAGAATTTATTTTACCCTTTATGAGGTTCTCAAGCATCAACAGAAAACTATTTTGTATTGTGAATCTAGTTAATGTTCAATATAATGAAGTATTATTTAGGGTTAATTGTTTAAAACTACATTAAAGTTTTGTCCACAAACGGATGCATGCATAATGTTTTGTCCACGCTTTGTGGGTGCACTGAAGTTTTGTCCACCGACTTTTTTAGAAAAACGTAACAGTTATGTTCAGAATGAATGGTCTGGGCAGTTCTTCACGGACTCAATTGATTTGTGGGAAATACATAATGCACTCTAAAGTTGTGTGGGCAATTCACAATGCATTATATAGTTGTGTGGGTAATACGTTTTTTTCTAAAAATGTCGGTGGACAAAACTTCAGTGCACCCACAAACCGTGGACAAAACTTTATGCATGCATCCGTTTGTGGACAAAACTTTAATGTAGTTTTGGACAATTAACCCTATTATTTATGTGTGTGTTATGTCTCACGGGATATGCATACCTGCATTAACTCGTTCTTTATATTTGTGGCAGAGGGGGAATGACACAAGGCGTTAAAAATCCTTAGAATGCTTTGCTGTATGCCAGGCCCATTCAGGCTAATTAAAGAGAAAAGCATGCAAATTTTTTCTTCTGATTCCAACAATGACACTTCTGTTGAACCAGATTCCTGAGACACAGTTGATATGGCAAGTTGCAAAATTGTAGCAGCAACTTCTTCGCGCAGATTAGATGATGCTGAGCTATGATGAAATAAAAGGTCAAGCAATGGAATGGCTGCGCCTTCTCTAATCATCTGGAGGCCGTTCTTTGGTAAGCTTGAAATGTTTTGAAGAGCCTTAACAGCTACTCTTTTAATGTGAATGTTTCCATGTGAAACCAAATGAAGTAGCGGACCAAGTACACCACCTTCAAAAAGAGATGCTTTATTATGGTCAGACAATTCCATCTCTGCCAAAGTTGTTGCCATGGTCATTTTTACATCTTCTGGTCCTGCACAAGTAATTTCCGAACTATTAATTAAAAGTAAAACTTGGAGAGCTTAATTTCATCTCATATAAGTGAAATGTTAAAGCTCCTATATTCATTTGCCCGAAGCCTCGGACACCACTTATAGCATAAAACAGAAAATATAGATGTAAATGTCATACATATTGCCACATCTTAGGCTATATTTGAAGATATCCGGACCACATATAATTGGTAAGATTTAACATTTAGATCTTCAACCACAATAACTTAAATATATTACATATGTATCCATAATAATAAAGTGAAATCAGTATATTGGAAAAACCAACTGCACATTTCCAGACATGTGTTGAAGGAACAGAACAGTTTTAAGTAAAGAATTCAAGTACTAAAAACCTTGTTTCTGATCTACTACAATTTATGTAAGTCGGCATCGTACAAAGTATATTATCTTTTGGGTTAGTTGTCAAAAACTACCCTAAAGTATTATCCACAAACAAAAAAAATACCTAAAGTTTTGTGCACGCTTTTAGGCTACACTAAAGTTTTGTCCACCGAATTCCGCTAGAAAAACGTAACGGGTTAATAGTCAAAAACTACCCTAAAGTATTCCCCACACAACTATAGAATGAATTATGAATTTCCCAAACAACTTTAGAATGCATTATGTATTGCCCACAAATCTTTTGAATCCCCGAAGAACTGCCCAGACCATTCATTCTGAACATTCATCACAGTTTCTCCCGGTTACGTTTTTCTAACGGAAGTCGGTAGACAAAACTTTAGTGTAGCCTAAAACCATGGACAAAAGTTTAGGTATTTTTTCGTTTGTAGACAATACTTGCTCAAGATATTAGGTGCAGGACCCAACTATTATATCAAGAAATCACTAAAATCACACATTATTTCAAGGGATAATTGTCAAAACATGCACTAATGTTTCGTCCACAAACGAAATAGTGCACAATGTTTTGTCCACATCGTCTGGCTACCCTTATGAATCGTCCACACACTTCAGTTAGAAAAGTGTAACAGCAGAACCTGAATTGACAATTTTGCCCTTTTGGTTTGAAATTCAAAAATAAGAATGAGTTAAAAGACTGATATACCCTCAATTTTGCTTTTTTGGTTTGAAATTAAAAAATTCATATTTTAATTTAAAAAATAAATAAAGATCAGAGTTTTAAAAAAAAATACAAAAAATCAGTTTTTTTAAAAAAAAATTAATTAATATTTTTTATTTTTCTTTTTTCTTATTTTTATACAAAAAAGGGAATTTGGGTAAAAAATGAAAAAAAACAAATATAATTCAATAATAATTAAATAAAAAAACTGATTTTTATGTATTTTTTAAATTAAAATCTGAATTTTTGAAAATAAAAACTGAATTTATAAAAAAAAACTGAATTTATAAAACAAATTTATTTTATTTGTCTATTTATTTATTTTTTAATTTGTTTTTTATTAGAAAGGGTAGAATGGTAATGTCTTGTAAAAGTCAAAAGGAAAAGTCAAAAGATTCATGATAAGGGTAAAATGGTCATTTCAGTTATACTTTAACTGCACATGTATAACAGAAATGGAATATTCCATTAATTTTTCTAACAGAAGTGCGTGGACGATTCATAAGGGTAGCCAGACGACGTGGACAAAACATTGTGCACTATTTCGTTTGTGGACGAAACATTAGTGCATGTTTTGACAATTATCCCTTATTTCAATGTGGAACATTTCAACATACACAATAAAAATATCTTTACTGTAATATATCATAATAAATACAGAACCTGCAAAAAAGAATCACTATCTACACTAAGGGTAATAACTAAATACTGTGAAAGGGAGACTAAATGAGGCCAGATAAGATATGTTTAGAGCACCATCTACAAGTAATCTTTGGGAACAACCATTTGCTATCTGGGCTCTGAAAATGAATGGTTGCTACCAAGAAAATAAACTTGGTCATTTAAATGGCACATGTGCTTGTCAAACACTGTAACTGCCACCATGATGAGATCTAACTAGTCGTCTTGAATGTACAAGCTACATGACTTGTATAAAAAGCATTGCAAAACTACAAGGAAAGATTTAAATATGTACTTGCATCTTGTGCAGCTAACAGAAACAAGAAAGACCTTTCTAATGCGATTTTCAAGCTCAATAATAACTAGCAGGTGATTCAAGGAGTATTGCAATAGATCTAGAAAGCTTTGATTTTTTTAATACAAGCATATTGAAACTTCAGTGTGCAGCACCTACGATAAACTACAAGAATAACCACATAACTCTAAAAGGGAAGCATGGTTCAGGAAAAACCTGAGGAAAGACGCTCCAGAAAATATTTAAAATAATTTGCTTTTGCCATCTGAATTATATTCTGATCACAGAATGAGAGGTTTTGTAAAAGCTCTTCGGCCTGTCTGGCAGCCTGGCTATCATCACTGCTTGACATAGTCACTAAAAGTAGTATACACCCCTGAACTTTTCCAATGTAATCTCTTACCCGAGCATATTTTGATAATTCCAAAAGTAAAGCAACAGCTAATTTCCTTTCATGAATACGGCGTCCAAGAGAACGGACAATAGATTCAATAGACTTTTCAACTGAAGCAATTCTTCCCTGCAGAAATAATAGATTACAGAAAAGATGAATTACAAAGTGGTCATAGCGCAGCAACAAGGTTTATTATAGACAAGGTAGATATACACCCATGAATTGGATGAATATTGACCCAAATGTGATGCCATGAACCCCAGTAAGTATCTTCATTATATATCAACAGTATAATATCTCCACCCAAAAGAAAGATTATATATATATATATGAGCTCATTTAACATGTTCATACACCTAATGACTAATTCGATCAACATCCATTATAATCTATCAAAAAATCATAATTAAAGCATAGATGTAGATTCTAAATCCAGCATGAGATATCCTGATAAGAAGCTGCCTTTCATGAAAAAATGGTTTATGCGAAAGCCGAATTGTAATTGTATTATAGCCATTTACCTAGTCCTTAATAACAAAAGGAGAATACTATTAACATTAACTGTAGGTAGAATCGAAAAGTTAGGTACCTTAGCATCATCGCTATCCTTTGCCAAAACAGAAAGGATGGAAAGTGCTGAATTTCTTATGTCCCGATTTCTAGCACCAAGAAGTTTTATGAGGATTGGTATGTAATTCTCTAATAGCACCCACTCACGGTGGATGTCTCTTTGGTCACAGAGATCCTGTAACTGCCCAAGACAGCGAAGCACATCCTCCTCCTCATCTGACAGTAGTACTGGTTTCATGGAAGCAATTGTAATCATGGTGTTCCTGTCCTTCCATTCTTCAATTGATTGTCGCAGAGTCTTGTTAGGCCGAAGAATTGACGTGTTTAAAGGGGTCATGGTCAAGGGACACAAATTGCTTCCATCTGCAAACCACTTCTCTATGGCACTTCTTTCAAATGTCTGTCCCGAAGATGTCTCCACAGGATCTACCATAACATCCCGAGTAATGGGGCAGTAGAATGACTGGAGAGGTTCCAGAGTTTGACTACCTAAGGATTTCCGCTTAGTAAAATACTTCATTTCTTTTTCCCTGGGAGATGAGGTAGCATCTCCCCTTTCTAAGAGGGCACTTATCTGTGCCATCTGTATTGCTTCAGCCTGGTCCTTCCTAAGCTGGACATTTTCTATCTCACTCTTAAAATCTGCAAGTTCTTTTCTCAGTGCTGACCTTTCATTTGGAATCCCAACAGCCTCAGCAATGAGAATCAGTAAATTATTGGCATATGTACGATCAACATTCCTCTCTTGTATACCCGACTCGATTTTCTCCAAAATCTCTTCCTCTGATATAGCAGATTTGAACTCTGTTCTACGCACGTTGTCACATAGGTTAGCAATCTCCTCAATTATTCCCGATGACAGATCCAATGAGGCTACAGAAAGGAGGTCTAATGCCCTGCCTATTTCTATCCTAGTATCCTCTAAACGCTTGACTATTTTCCTGCAATTCATCAAGAGATACACTTTGTTTCTTTTGCTGCATTCCAGAATCAACTCTTTTGCAGCCTTAACTTCTCGATTTAGAATTTGAATAACATTGTTTAAGACATCAGAGTGACCAACATCTTTCTTGTTCAACTCCTTTAATACAGGGACAATCCTTTCTAAATATGCCGTGAGTTGCTTAAAACTTTCTTTCTTGATGAGGACATCATTGGCTTCAACTGCAAGCTCAAGAATGGTCTCTACTACCTCAGAAAGAGCTTCTGAAGCTCCTGAGATAGTAGTAATCAAGTCAACAGTCGTCATCTGTTACACCTCACAAGAGCTAGACAGCATAATCCTCTTTTCTAATGAGATGAAAACTCGGATGAGAAATGGAAATATCCAAGATGGAGGATAGCCATATTATTATTGTCCAGGAATGCACCACCATGTTCAGACACCTTCCAGTTTTATTGCATATAATGCCCACATTCAGGTCCCCATATCCAATAAGTTAGTCACAGTTATTTGCTTGTAACTTCTGATTTCAAAAGTAGATGGAACTAATCCACCATTCGGTTGCAGACAACAGAAAGGACTGAGACAAAATGGAGATTAAAACTTATATTAGCATTGAATTTCTTCTTTTTAATGCGGAATTGAACCCCCCCCCCCCCCCCCCCCCCCCCCCCCCAAAAAAAAAAAAAAAGGAATCTCAAGTAACAGATATCACACCATATGAAATATATTTATAATCTTTAAAAAGGTATGCTTTTTTCATGTGAAATTTTCAATTTTCCTTAAACAAAACAAGAACACATGAACATTGCAAAACTTACCATACACAGCATGGAAATGTGTCTGGTTGTTGGGAGCAGAAAATATGTTCACAGGTTCATTGAGAAAATACCTAAGAGCAGTTTTCACCGTTTTCTGACCCAGAAAAGGGAGAAAAATGAATACCCATATACGTTTTCACCCATAAAACATTATAATAATTCCAGAAAATTTTACATGTCAGAAATTACTATTTTCTCAGCATCAAAATGGATCGTCATCAAGAATACAAATGAATCATATGCAGTGACCCAAGCAGGTGTGTTGGATGCAATGAGTTGAGTTCTTTGCTTTCCCAGAGTATGAAATCGATCTTATCCATACACACAAAGCTTTTTCCTTTAATAAAAATCTAAAAAACCCAGTTTCGATAACATCCAGTAAAATCATAGCACACATTGTGGACTTCAGAACGGTGTTAAACCATCAGAAGACTTGTTAATCCATAAACAGAAGGAGCTTTACATAAATTATAATCTAAGGGCATGAAGAAATGTTCATCAATTCTCCATTCAAGTTTTATAAATCCCTCCAAAAACAGTTCCTACAGTATAAATATACATCATAACCTAAGCACATGCCGTGCGCATTGGGTAGGCCTAAACGGTACTTAATCATCATAAACTAAAATTCAGTTGTGAGATAAACACCCAAATACTTTATGATCTAACCAATCATATAGGAAATGCAAAATCGAACTTTACGAGCAGAGAATCATCAAGAGAAGCCTGAATCTTAGAGGGAATTGAGTCAACCGTAGTCAAAATATTTGGAATTATGCAAGAGCAAAAGTAGAACAATCATTCATTACTTGAAGCAAGTGCGGAGGGTAAGAGACGGAAATATACCTGTACAGAATGAATGCCCATAAAGATTCACCAGCGTTGCACTTGCGGTTGGTTGTGGGGATTTTCCTGGGAAAATAAAGTGGGATTTTCCAGGAAAGTGGTGATCGGGTCTCTCTAAAAATGGTTACCAAGCCGCCCACCACCACCAGATAAGGCCCAAGAGGAAACAACAGAACAAAAGTGAAAAAACAAAAATGTTTTTTCCAACAAAAGTAAATAGTTCTATATATTCTTTTTAATAGTCTCAAAGCATAGTACATTCTCTCTCCTCCTCGCTGTCTACTCCAGTCAACGAAGACTCCTACTTGCCCTTTTTTTTTTAACGATAAAGTGTAATTTTATTAGACTTTCAAAAATAATTACATCAAAATGTTTCGACGAACAAGTTCTCCGATCATGAAAGAATAATATGATTGAACATTGGTTCACAGTCTCTTGTAGTACTAGAACCGTTATAAATGGTATTTTGACACCCCATGAGCACAGATAGAAGGCGGGTAGGGGGAACGGGCAACCGGATATCCTGAGGGACCTCGACGGTAATAGTGGTGGTGGGAGGCAAAGTATCACCTAGGGACACCTCCCAAAGCCAGTCCCTGATGCTCAGTTGCTGCCTCATTCCTCCCAACGGGACATCTCCCCCGCCCCTGGGTTGTTGTGCCTGTCAGGCGCATGCACCATCCATCCCCATCCAACAGTAGCTTCACTCCTCCAAGCTAGTGGCGCCGGAGCCATCACAACATACTCTCCTGCCACCTCCACTTCCACTCCACTCCACTCCCTCGATCGTAGGGCATCAATCGAATCAGCAGGGGATGATCTCCACCAGCCGTCCGCCAAATGTTCCCGTTTACAAAAGCTAGGGCTCTCGCGTGGGACCACCCAGGGGGCTTATCGCAGATACTTGGACGGAATCCCAGGTGAGGGCTTGGGGATCCGGGTTAGGTATCGGGTCCATTGTTACCCCGGTCCCCATCCCTCGAGATGACCGAGCCTTAGGTATCGGGTCCATTGTCACTAGGGTTGGGGCCTCAAGCTTCCGCTCCCAACCTAATGTCGGCGGCATCCCAGCCGGCCGCATAACTCGTGGGCGAGGCCCTCGTGCCGCGTTGAAACGCAACAGTCCTTGCTGGTACACTGGTATGTGACTCTGAGGATCGGGTCGACGCCGATGTCCGGGATCTTCTCCTCGCCGGGGTCCCCATAGCAGTGGGTACCTCCATCCTTGAAGACATAGGTAGAGAGCCTCATTCCCTTAAGGCAGTATATGGGGTGGTTCCGCTAAAAGGAATCCACAACCTCCTCCGCCTTCGGGTCTAGCCACATCGAAAGATCAAGGAGGAGACTTCCACCGAGCTCCTTTGCATTCCATGACGATCGCAAACCAGACACTGAAGTCGGGTTTTCGTGACCATGACCGAGCGAAACACCAGCGTTTCCGTCACGTCCTTGAACATCCCCACCGGCAAGGAACGAGGGGGGTCTGCTGTGCTGACACACCTCCATGGCATATCCCGTTCGCCCCAACCACCAGAGCAAGGTCATGGCGGGCCTAGGGAGAAAGGCTAGGGTTCGGCCGAAGGGGCGGTGCCCCATAGCGTGGGGCGTTAGTCATCCCAGCCCTTCGCACCAGGGCAGACCGATCTAGGTCACTGGACCACCTAGGCGATGGTGGGTCAAAGGGCATAGCCGACATCGGTTGGGGAGAGGATTGAAGGTCCCTAGTAATCTGGCTAGCCTCCGGCGAGAGCACGAGAGCGATGACAGAGGAAGGAGAGGGCGGAGGAATAGGGATGTGGATCCAATCCCATCGATATATAGTTATATACCCCCCGCACCAGGCGTGGTCTGCGAGGGGTGGGACCTGATGGGACAGAAGAACACGGGGACTACCAATTCGACAACGGTTGCAGGCGGCACGGGGACGGCGGTGGCAGATAAGAACCCCGTAGCGGCTAGGTTAGGGCTAGGGTTAGAAAATCGAGAGAGATTTTTCGGGTTTATGAAAAAGAATTATTAGATCTACTTGCCCCTTATTAGTATTGATAATTTTTTTTTTTGATAAACGATTTAATTTTTCAATGAAGTTAAAGGGATTAAGTATGTTGTAGTACCGGATCATTTTTTTAATTTTATTTTTAAGCAAAAGTATGAACTCTGTTAAGGTTTTGGCATCGCCTTCTCGTGGTCGCACACCCCAATAACCTCATTCAATATTTTTCTGGTGTTGTTTCGGTTTTTCTATTCTGTCGTAATGGCATTCTCCTCATTCATTTAGGCTTGATCGCGTATCTCGTTCTCGTGGGGTGGCGCCGCTAGTCCCATCTCGTAATGGCGAGCCTCCACACTAGACACCTCTTTCGTCTCGGTCTTTTCCAATTAATTCTACTCCAATTACGGACAATCCTCCCCCAATTTCACTATCTCCAACAACTCCACCCCTGTAACCTATGTGTTCCCCGGTTTTTTCTACTCGGATTACAACCACTTCTCCACCGATCTCATTATCTCAAACAACCCCGATGCCTCCATGCCAACGCCAGGTGGACCCAGGCTCGAGACTTTCACCTACTCAGTCCCGCCCTTTAGAGAAACCTGACTTACGGATCCTAGCCTGGAATTGTCAGGGCATGGGTTCACGGATACATAAGCAGCACATGCGCCACCTTCTTCGTGACAGGCACCCGCACATCATCTTCTTATCCGAAACCCTTGTCACGGCATACAGTTGTACCTTGTTGTCCCGATCCTTGGGTTTTCATGACCATATATGTGTTCCGACATCGGATACCCAGAGTGGTTTTACTCTTTTATGGGTTGCGGGGGTTGACATGATTCTTTGGGCCTTGGACACCCACTATATTGTTGTCGAGGTCTCATCTCCGAGGCATGATGACATCTGGTAACTAGGATTTACGGTGAGGCTCGGCGGGAGAACCACTATCGGACTTGGGACTTACTCCGCCAGCTCCACCTACAGACCCATCCCAATTGTATCATTATCGGGGACTTCAACGGTATTTTGGATCAGGGGGAGACGATTGGGGGAGGTACTTATCCCCATAGTCTGGTTGAGGATTTTTGCTTGGTTGTTGATGAACTTAACCTTGTCGATGTTCCAATGATAGGGCACTAGTACACATGGTTTCGGGGTAGGAACCATGACTGTCACATCCAATCACGCCTAAAGATGGAACTAATCTCTAGCCCTTATTATTACTCTATGTCGGACTTGGACTTCTATAACACGGTACCACAACCTTGGACCACTGGGCGATCATCCTTTCTCTGGCAAGGAAGGTGACTCATTGGGGCCCACCAAAATTTCGGTTTCAATCCCAATGGATACGAGATCCAAGGTGTGGCCAGGTGGTGCGAGATAGCTGAGATAAAGGGCCTTTGATTCCTATCGTTGATGTGATACGCAAGGTGAGTTTTTCTTTGGAGGACTGGTGTCGCAACCATTTCGGACAAAATGTGAATCGCATTAAGTGGTGTCAACCTCGTATCATAGAGCTAAATGATAGGACGGATCGTATAGGAGTGCAAAGATACGAAGCTATACAAATTCAGTATGAACGAGCTTTATGTGCTCAGGAGGCATTCTGGCGATAGAGAGCAAAAAAATATTGGTTGACTGATGGGGATCAGAATACAGTCCTCTCGCGTTCTAGGAGAGGACTCGCATACTTCAGGATTAGTTTTAGGATATGACAGCTTTAGGGTATAGCGTTTCTAGATTTTGGGTATCCACTACTTCCCAATGGATCGACCGGTTCATACCGTTATATTTCTTGTTGAATTGATTATATGTTCATGTATTGACCTTATAATGACTTATTCCTCTCTATGAGGCGAACTTACCCCTCGACAACATGGCGTGGTTGTCGAGGAATGTTCTTCTGATAAAAACCCTATTGAGTCACAACTTCGTCAGAACGTAGAACTATCAATATGGACCCTTGAATCTTGGAATTAAAGGTGTAGATTTAATGCATATCTTTGTAATTAGTGCATATATTGTAGTTGATTTCGTAATCAATCACCACCCCCGTGAATTTCGGTGGCCGTTCGATTTAGGTAATCAATGGCCTAGAATGGTTCTACGTTCTTACTTGAAAATAGGTTTGTACTTGATAGTCTCCCTATATACATATAGTCTCGGTATCAAATGTGAACTAGGCCTTATTTTGCAAACTGCGGACGCACAACTACAGTTCATGCGCGCACAAGCTCTGATACTCCTCGTGCAAAGCTCTTGCACCCCTCCATTCAAATGTTGACACATGTCTTTTTTTGCGCATACAAAGTGCTGGTACCAACGCGCAAGAGCTGGTACATGTGATACCAATACTCGTGTATATGAAGTACCAACGTCTGTATATATGAAATACCAGTACAAAGCGATGGTACCCCTCCATTTAAATGATGACACATGTCCTTTTTCGCACATACAAAGTACTGGTACATGTGGTACCAGCACCCGTGTATATGTAGTACCAGTGCCTGTGTATATGAAGTACCAGCACTTGTGCATGCAAGGTACCAATACCTGTGTAGTCCGAATCGTATATATATTGAATCGGCCGATGGAGAACCTAAAAGATGTCAGTGTCAGAATTTGACAAAACCCTAGTATTTTTTGGATGGAAACGGTCTTCCAAGTAAGACTCACAGTGTACTATGAAGTATAATGTTTTTCGACCATCCGTGGTCATCTTAAGGGTTAAAATCGTACTTTTAGATTTTTGACGATTTTTTCTTTCTTGTTTTTGGGTTTTCTAGTTTCCTTTTTTCGAATTAGGGCTTTGGGATTACTTTACTTACTATATTAGGACAAGTCTTTGATTGTAAATCAGTTTTTCTAGATTAAGAAACATTGTACCAACACTTGTGTGTGTATTGTACCAGCACTCGTGTGTCTATTGTACCAGCACATGTGTGTGTGTTGTACCAACACCTGTGTGTGAGGGGTACCAGCACTACGGCGCGCTACCAGTACCACGCGTGCGCGGTACCATCACCACGTGTGCGCGGTACTAGCACCACGCGCGTGCAAAAACAACACGTGTCGCCTTCCTATGAGTTCGTAGTTCGTACAATAAGGGTGTTTCGTATGTTTATCCCATCCCTATATATACCATCACAGCGGAAAATAACTTGAAACCATGCATAAAAAAAACTACCACGATTAGATTCAGAAAACAAAACTAAAATCACTATTTCTTACCAAATCAAGAACATCGGGTAAGGAATGATAGGACTTGAGTCTCCAAGACGCCTACGTATCCTACTAGAAATCAAAGCCACATAGTTCTAAGCTTAGAGGACTCAAGAACACAAAAATGTAGGAAGAACAATGTCTTGGCCGAAATCAAGAGGGGGAGAGGAAGTGTTGGTGTTTTTTCTCTTTGTTTCTTGTATCTTATGTTGATAAGGATGGCCCTTATATCAAGTAATCCCATCAACAAAATAAACAATTAGTGTATATGACTAGGATGGTGCAAAGTAGTTAAGTTGGTAGTGATTTGGTGGCTTGAACCACCAACTACCTAATCTAATTAGTTTAGTTAGAACCATTTAGTTAAGACTTAACTAATTGGTTCCGTGGGCCTCGCGGGTGATGGCCCATGGCCTTTCCTGACGAGGTCCTGTGATGCACTCATCGCCTCCCACGCCTTCAATCCCGGATATGTCCAACATTATCCGACGAGATCGTTCCCAAGACTCCAAGTCTTGTCTCGATCCGTAAAGTCCTAATTACTTACGGGCACATGACCCAAAACCTAGTTTTGTTCATGTCCCGTGTTCCCGCTTGGACATTGTCCATAAGTGTGTTAATGAGTTTCATCCTCCTATGTGACCCTTAGGTTTATGCATGTCGGTAGATCAATGTAAAATCCCATTTTACTTGATCCTACTTAAGGGGAAACCAACAAGACTTTAGTATTTCCTAACACTGCATAACGAATCGACCCAATCGATTCCAACCTTTCTTTCGTCTATGTCACTATCCTTTTATCTCTAGATATCATGATTGAGATAAGGCATAGAACCGTCATCCTTATTATTCTCAATCAATGTTCCTTGACATGTTAGATGACTGAATCTTTGATACTCAGTATCATGTGCATGTCCATGCTATTCTTTCAGTCACTCTCGATCAAGCAGTCGAGAACCAATGTCTTTCCCATACCGTAGTATGAGGGATAAATCCCTTAGTTTTCTTTTGTGTCACTCATGTAGTTCGTCCCCAAGCCAATCTTGTTCGTTATGGAAAGTCTGTCACAGACAACGTTAAGCTCAGGTCAAACTCAGTTATTTACTACATAGCAATCACAAAGACTCCTTGGTCTAAGGATACATGACAAGCTATGATTTTGAATATGTTTATGACTTGATCTATGTCACATATTCATGTCGGGTCGTCCAATATTATGTCTCACATGATATCTATTATCAGACTCCGGAATCCCATTCCAATGACTAAATAGAACGTAAGCCATGAAGAGTCATCTTCCATACTAGTCGCTTCTAGTGAAGCTTTGTTGACTAGGGACCCATCGAGTGTGGCCTATCTCGATCTATGACTCTACTTCGCATGGTGGGCATAGATCAGAACACACATCAATATATTACTCCAACACATAAGTAATACATAAAGTTTCTTTACTTTTATTGTTAATGATGATATATATATTTGTATGTTTACGATTAAAGTACGGGAACTAAGACTAACATATACACACGCTCAACCAATTAACATGCATATATCATCCATATGAATGATTAGGCACACGATTCTACCGAAACACAAGTATTCATATACAAGACTTGTAAGCAACAAGGTATGAGCGCAACTTCATGTTAAAAAAATAATTTTACAAATGATTTACATTAAAACCAAGCTCTGATACCAATTGAGGGATCGATAAACATCATGAGTTTGCGATGGAACAAAAAAGGTTCAATCCTAAAACGAATAGCAAATTAGTATAACCAATTAAGTGGTATGGTGATTATACTTCATATAACTCTGACACTACGAAGTCTATAATAAATCCATACTGAGTGACAAGCTTGTTTTCAACCACTAAAATGACTTTAGTGGAGAATAAAATGATTCTTCTTCTTGGTATGAGGCCAAGAAAAAAGTGACAAGTTATCCTTTAATCATAATTTATCTTTTAATATATTTATGTATTATTAGGTCTATTATTCTATTAGACTTAAGACAAAACCCAACACTTGATCATCAAAAGAAATCTATATATTAGGTCTATTAAAGAAAAAAGTGACAAGTTATCCTTTAATCATAATTTATCTTTTAATATATTTATTTATTATTAGGTCTATTATTCTATTAGACTTAAGACAAAACCCAACACTTGATCCACAAAGTGTTGGAAGAGAGGAAATGAGTGGTCTTGGACCATTATACCCTCCTAAGGTCCTTTAAGGGGAAAATATCAAAAATGGGCTTTTAGTCTTTACACAACTAGGTCTATTAAAGAAATTGGAGCACCACAATTCAGCCCATTTCTTGTTGTAACCGAAAATTAGAGGAAAAGGGAGAGAGAAGAGCTCCCATGGAGTCTTGAAGAAGAAGCAAAGGAAAAGAGGCAACTTGGGTCCATTTTCTACCTCTTTCTTCTCCAAAATTTCACCATCTTCTTCATCTCGCTCTCCTAGAGGTAAGACCACTATCTAAATCTCTTTTCCTTTCATTTCATTTCATGGGTTTTGCTTTTTTTGGCTAGAAGTAGTTGGGTTTTGTTTGGGTTAATGTTAGATAATGTTGTTGAGAAGTATTTGGTGTTATGTGATTGGAATCCTTGGGTTTCATGGAGTTTTTGGTTTGATTTTTGATTTGGAAAATCCTTGGAAACTTGTTTATTTGTTGATTCCTACCTTGGGTAGAGGAGTATTTGAGGTATTTAACTGTTTTGGGTGTTGGAGATGACTGAAAATAGAGTTTGGTTGGGTTTTTTTCGTGAAAAAGGAGCTGGAGGTTGAAGAAGGGCGAATCTGCCCAGACCTGCCACGGATCCGTGACGGATACCGTGACGGGAGGCGTCACGGCTCCGTGAGGGAGTCCGTGACGGCACACGTCACGGTTCCGTGACGTCATCCGTGACGGGTGGTGTCCTTCTGTGGCAGATCAGTTTTGGGGTCTTTTGGGGTGTTTTTTTTTATCAATTTCGATCTTTGTTATGAACTGAACTTTTGGGGATGTTTTCGGGGCTTTATTTGCTTCTTAATTAGATCTTGATTAGAGTTTGCTTGTGTTCCAAGACCTTGGTTTCGAACTCGAGGGACGAAAACCTTTTCGGAACCCGTGTGAAGAACGGAGGAGAGGTGAAGCGAGCGTTACAGCAGAGAATTGTTAGAGGAAGACCACAAGGTAGGGAAAGTCCAACTACTCGAGTATTTCAATACTAGTATGCCTATTCGGTTAATAAAATCGGAAAGATCCTAGAATTGCCTATAGGATGCGAATAACTAGAATAATCGTCTTTCAATTACTAATAATCAGATGTGTCTAGTATGCATGCTTAGGATGAGAATAACTAGTGTAACTCTCTTTCAATACTTGGGAATTGTTTTACTGGTAGAGAGACCGTGATGAGCCATCGGATTAGTTGTTATGATAGGTTCACATGCTTGGTTGCCTAGTTTGGATAAGTTAAGAGTCTAACGAAACTAGCTAAATCGTATGCTTAATTGTTTGATTGAATGTATACATAATTAGTTGATTGATTGAATGATTGATTGGTTGAACGGATGATCGAGTATGACTAATTGTACCAGACGGTGCAATCAGGTGATCGATGTACCGATGGTTCGTGACAAGTAAGTATACGGTAAGTGTGGAGTACTAATGGATGTCTTTGTTGTGTTGTGATGAAAGTGTAATTCGATAAGTGTTGATTGGTGGATAAGTTATAGTGTGTTTCCCTTATTCATGTTCTTGAGATGTTTGGTTGTCCGGTTCGGTACTACACCGGGGGGGGGGGGGTAATCCGGTGGTGTTGTGGTCGTTGGTGTTTGGAAGATCCGTGAGATAATGGTTGATTATTGGAGCCTGAGGGCATTGGTTATTGGAGTCTACGAGGCATTGATTATCGGAGCCTGAGGGCATTGGAGGTGGACCCTACGGGGCAGTTGGATGGGTTACTCTGTGAGGAATGGTTACTGTGGTTTCACCCAAGTGTATGCGTCCTACGAGAGCACTACCTTGGTTCCCTATGACCTATGGTCCTTTGGTGGCATTTTCGGGAATCCCGACGATGAGCGTCCCTCAGGGATGGTTTCCGGTAGCCCCGATGTATGTGCCACCTATGGACCGAGGGAAAATCTGATGTGATATGAATACTCTGGTGGATCGGAATATGGGAACCGATGTGACACCAGAATCTATTCATGGATCGGAGGCTTGAGAAATCAAGTGGTTGGTGTGATAGTACTTGTTCCCATTTTAATAGTTGTAACGTGTTATTGGTACATTTCATACAATCTTCTAAAGTTATAGTTAACTTTGAGAATGCGATACTATTCTTATTTACACTAATTCCTAGTACTTCATTGTTAATCGTATTTAAATCGCTATGTGCGTTATCTTGTTAAAGCAGTTTTATTAGTGACATGTTTAACTGAAAATTGCGTTACCACTTTAAGACAGTTTTATTACTAAACTGAACGTTAACTTAATTACGATTTTCCCTACTGAGCGTAAGCTCACCCCTATGGTTTTCTCATTGTTTTACAGGCGTACCTGATGTCTAGGGAGTTCGAGGCTCGGGAGCTTCAGTTTGTCTTGGGGATTGTTCTAGAGTTGTGTTGGTCTTTTGTATTAAACACTATTTATCTTACACTTTATGTTGAGCTGTGACTCTTATTCGGGATTTTGGATTATTTAGTATGAGGACTTGTTAGAGTTTATTTGAATTTCTGAAAGATTTATAAATTGTTATGATTTTCTACTATTAACTCAGGTCACGTCTCGAGTCCGGTCAAAACCGGATTTGTGGCGTGACAAGTAGCCCATCCCAAGACAGACTACAACTAATTCTTTAAGTATACCCAAGGTATAGGCGGGTATTTGAAAATCAACTAAAATAGAAAGTACGACAAAAATAGAAAGGAAAACCAAATCCGACTCGACCTAAGGCCAACCATTATCGACTGAATGCTCGTGGATCCTTCAAATGGGATCTCTAACTTGCGGATTGATGTGACTGGTTTGGGGAGGGAGCACATAAACTGGTGGAGGGACCCCGACTCGACCAGAGGGGATTCAGATGATGATACTAACATATCATACATAGGGGTGCCTAGTGGAGGTGTGTTGCAGTCGTGAGCAAGATGTCCCAAGTGCACACATTTTAAACAAAACATCGTGAGATGCTCATATTTAAGCATGACCGGGATAAGCTGAGGAAGGTCCGGGAACTCCAGACCCATCCAACGGCAGAGGGGGAGACTAATATGATGCTAGTACCGACCGCGGAACGCCCCCCCCCCCCCCCCCCCCCCCCAACAGAGGCCCCACTTGTCAACTTGCACCGTGACACATCCTTTGAGAGAGAGTTTCCCACAGTAGTGTCAGCGGTCACCGTAGATTCCTTCTACATTAAGCCCCAGACCTCACCAAAACCAAGATTCTATCCATGGTCGGCAAGGGTAAGTCGTCGATCGGGATGTTGTTAGAATGAGTGGGTGATTCCGAAAACACCATGGTTAGGAACAATGGACCCGCAAAGAGGCAAAGTAGAATCCATACACCCCCAAAGAGAGGTCCTTAGTGACCAACCCCTCGATCGAGATTCCTCGTGCCTTGATGATCACCCGGAGCATTAAATTTCCATGGATCGAACGGTGGGAGATGAACCGGCATGCCAAACCATATTGCTTACACACTGGGAGGGACGAAGCGTCTGGGACGTAAGGACCCTGATGATCGCTTCTTCATTCAGCAGCAAGGAGCATGCTATTAGGGAATCCCCAATCTCATCGAATTACGGGAATGAGGAAGTGATCAATGTCGGCATCTCTACAAACGCGTCCTAAGATTCTTCTTACAGTAACGAGGCCCGAGGAGGGCTCGAACGAGGCTCAATGCGTAGGAGGAGTTACATGTGTATTTTAAGTATTAAATTGTTTTGGATGATGGTGGAATTGAAGCTTGATGATATAATATTTAATCATTTTCCTAGTGAAAGAAGTTACCATCCACCCATGCGTGGAGACCGGGATATCAGTAGTATATAATTCCACAATTAACGAAACAATCAAGTAATTTATGCAAGTAACTAACATGTCTTACCTCGAGAGAAAAAGCTCTCGACCTTCTAACCCTAGCCCTAACCAAGCCGCTATGGAGTTCCTACCCGCTACTGTCGTCCCCGCACCGCCTACAGCCGCTGTCGGGCTGGTAGTCCCCGTGTTCATCTGTCCCATCGGGTCGTACCCCTCGCAGACAATGCCTGGTGCGGGGGGTATATATCGATGGGATTGGATCCTCATCCCTATCCCTCCGTCTTCTCCTTCCCCTGTCATCCTTCTCGTGATCTCGCCGGAGGCTAGCCAGATTATTGGGGGACCCAAATTCTCTTCCTAGTCGATGTCGGGTGAGCTTTCTGACTCATCCTCGCTTTTGTTGTCTGGTGCCCTAGATCAGGCTTCCCTGATGCAAAGGGCTGGGATGCCTTCCGCCTCACGCCGTGAGGTGACGCGGCTTCGGCCGAACCCTAACCCATCTCCCTAGACCCACCACGACCTTGCTCTGGTGGCTGGGGTGAATGGGGCACGGTATGGAGGTGCGTTTACGCAAGAGACCCCCCCCCCCCCCCGTTCCTTGGCGGTGGGGACGATCAAGGATGTGACAGAAACCTTAGCATTTTCCTCGGTCACGGTCACGAAAAGCCGACTTTAGCGTCTGGTTTGCGATCGCTATGGAATGCAAAGGAGTTCGGTGGAAGTCTCCTCCATATTCGTCCGGCGTGGCTGGACACGGAGGTGGAGGAGCTTGTGGATTCCTTTCAGCGGAGATGGCCCCGATACTTCCATTAGGGCAGGAGGCTCTCTACCTCTGCCTTCAAGGATGGATGCACCGACTACTATGGGACCCCGGTGAAGAGGAGAGCCCGGACATCGGCGTCGACCCGATATCCTCAGAGTCATCTCTCAGCGTACCAGCGAGGACTGCTGCGCTACAATGCGGCACGAGGGCCTCGCCCACGCGTCAGACGTCCGGCTGGGGTGCCATCGCATTCCTTGGGAGGAGATGGAGACGCATTAGGTTGGGAGAGGGAGTATGGGGCCCCAACTCTAGTGACAATGGACCCGATACCTAAGGCTCAGTCATGTCGAGGGATAGAGATCGGGGTAACAATGGACCCGGTACCTAACCTGGATCCCTCAGCCCTCACCCGGGATGCCGGCCAAGCGCCTGTAATAAGCCCACCTGGGAGGTCCTACACGAGAGCCCAGACTTTTGTACACGGGAACATTCGGCGGGCGGCTGGTGGAGATCAGCTCTCTGCTGATTCGATTGCTGCCCTGCGATCGAGGGAGTGGGGTGGAAGTGGAGGTGGTGGCCGCACCCTCCTAGGAGAGTGTGTTGTGAAGGCCCCGACGTCACTGGCTCGGAGGAGCGCATTTGCTGATGGATGGGAAGGGATGGTGCCTGCGTCTGGCTGGCACGGCCAATCACGGGCGGGGGAGATGCCCCGCTGGGAGGAATGAGGCAGCAACGGAGCATCAGGGACTGGCCTTGGGAGGGGTCCCTAGATGATGCATTGCCTCCCACCACCACTACTACTGTCGAGGTCCCTCAGGATCTCCGGTACCCCGTTCCCCCTCCTTCTATCTGTGCCCATGGGGCGTCAAAATACCGTCCATGACGGTTCTAGTACTATAAGGGTCAACGAACCAGTGTTCGATCATACTGTCCTTTCATGATCGATGAGTATGTTCCTCGAGGTATTTCGATGTAATCGCTCTTAAAGATTTATAAAATTGTAATTTGTCGTTAAAGAAAAACTAACATGTCTTACAACCTTGGAGTCTGTATTAAACCCGAACGATTTTGAAGTAAAAACATATTCCAATTTGAGTCATAACTGCCTTGGGTGACATGTGTATATACACAAAAGTTTCAATAGTTAAAAGAAGCATGCCCACACCAGACCTGATTGTTAACATGACTGTAGTATTTGCATAAATTGACTTAGCCTATGAGTTTGGGGTCAACATGGGCCGTTGACTCATCAAAAACAGCTGGACAACTCTCTTCATCAACGGTCGTTCTCTAATGTACTAAATAACACGCTTCAGTCCTTCAGCAATCGTTGCTTGGATCTTGGTCCTCAACAGCTTCATGTCTTCGTCAAACCTTGCTTCTCTATTGGTCAAGCATTTGAGTCTTAGTTACATTCAACTCTCTTTAGTCTATCTTCACCTTCCAACAGTATTTATTCAATTCTTATTAGATATTTCTCCATATTCAGTTCTTTTCTATATATGTTGCGCTAATTTCTTTATACATCAATCTTCAAAATTCTTTTAACAATCAAACAACTATTTGGTGCTCTCACTAAGCAAAAACTGGAGCTCGATCAACATTTAGTAGCCGTTGATACTCCTTTTTTATCAACAAAAACGTTTATTAAAAACTAGGCAAAGGATCCGAAACTTATGAGGTAGAGATGACTTGATTTGAAGGAAAGCGCAAGAAATTAGTCGTTTCTTTCATGCAATCTTTGAAAGTCGAGAAATACATCATCTGAAGTCCAAGACTTCTTAGTCTCTCCTTGTTCTCCATTTTGGATCATCTCATCAACATTTGGCAAACAATTGGAACACATCCCACGAACGCGTCGACTGAGAACAAGAAATAATATATTAGGATGTATACGCATCAATGTCCATCTTAGCCTAATTGGATCGGTCGTACCTTAGAGGCCTTGACTCAGTATGGATTTGTCGATTGATCATTACAACTATTACTATTTTTTACATGAATGCATGCACGTGTGTAGCATTGCTTGCTAGGGTTGGAGTGCAATCACATTTGCGTACTAAATTGGGATGAGATCCCACATTTTTTTGGGGTTACTCCATGTCCTGTCGCCCAACTTTCAAAAATTGTTAAATCCAAACTTTATACTATTGAAATTGTCATGTAGTAATGGTCAATTAACTGAAATTACCAAATGTTTCAAACGGACGTTAACTTGGCCAAGTGAAAAGTCGAGTTTACCCTCAAATATGTTCTTCCTTCGGACGTTAACTTGGCCTAACTTCATCTCTTCGTGACCTCATTTCTTCATCTCTTTGTGTCTGAGCTTCGAATTTCATCTCTTCGTGACCTCAATTCTCCCAAACTCCATTATAAAATGAGTCACGTGAGACGCATGTGATTCACTGTACACAGAAACAGTCAATTTAAACAGTACTTTTTGGTTTTTAATAATTCAGTTTTGAAATTCGTTACTATTTGACAATTTCAATAGTATAGGGTTTGGATTTGACAATTAAGTGTAGTAAGGGGTTAGGACATGGAGTAACCTCAATTTTTTTTGAAACGTAGGTTGTCTCAAGATACAACCAAGTGCATTCGGTATATGGAAATCGGATCACGACTGGACATACACAGAACGAGTTTTCGGGCTAACCAATGGGCTGTTCTGTTCGCTATCTTAGGAATATACTCGAGTTTGACATCCTCGAGAGAATATAAAATGGATCGACAGTCCGTGACTAGGCGACTCAGAGGGGAAAAATTGGATTGTTCCCCTGGATCAAATGCACCGTATATTGCGCATCACTACGCACTATGACCCTAGACCGAGCCTGATTCCTTGCCCATGTAAGAGCATACATTATTGTTTGTGCCTCTGCAAATTCAGCCCCCAGATCACCTGACAAGTACCACTCTGGCCATCTATCACGACTCCTTGATCTGACCTACATAACCATCCCCAACCGATCTGTCCTGAGTCAGCGAAAACAGCTGCGTCCACATTAATCGTTGACCAAGTCGAAGGGGGAGGAGACCACCCTTTTGCATGTTTCCTACGGGTTTGAGCTGTTTCACCCGTCCTCGATGCGCCTCAATCCAGGTATGCTGGTTACTCTGGACTGTAGCGATAATGCTCTATGGTGCCATGTAGCATTGATCCCATACTACCCCATTTCTTGCCTTCCAAATTTCCCACAGCGACATTGTTATCTTTCTTTTCATTTCCCTATCTGGTAACTCCATAACAAGTGATAGCCAGTTGAAAAGTGTATAGTGTGGAAGGATAGGAACATGTAGATCGTCTAAAGCCCAGACTCCTTTTTCAAATGTGCGGTGTAGAAGGAAATGCGAGGTTGTCTCCCACTCAGTTTGATAGATAGGGCACTCCTCCGGATTAGGGACATATTTTGTCCGGAGATTCGCAGCTATCTGAAAGGTACCTGACTTCCATAAAAATATTTAGGTTCGAGGCTGGATATCCAGATCTCAGATACCTTTCCAAACCGTGGAACCCCCTGTGTAATGCCACATTCCATTTCCTCGGGAGAGGGCCATATATCCCCCTTTACAGATGTATACCCCTTTATATTATATATCCATTACTATTTATCAACGTGGTGGAGTAACGGAGGTGGTACCTGCATAATGTCTTCGAAAATATACTGAGGGAAATTTTGTTAGAGTTTCGGCTCATTCCACTCCCCCTCATGACATAGTAAGGTTCGAGACCCTCATATATGGAGTAAAGGACGTGTGTAGTAGGATAATAGGGTTGTTCCCGAATAACCACGGGGTGCCTTCAACTAGTGTTGATCGACAATCCCCACTGGTCCTAGGCAGGCCTTGGCAAAGCAGACTCTGTGTAGCCCGAATCCCTGTCCGTATCTGGCTCGGATTACGTCCCTTATATGCTGTGAGAAAATCACCTTTTGGATAATACCGAGCTTTAAAAACACGAGCGACCAGGCTCTCTGGTTGAGTGAGAAACTTCTAACCCATTTTTGCCTACAGGGCAATATTCATATCTCGCATGTCCCTGAAAGACATACCACCCTCCTCCTTTGGTTTGCATAACTTAGACCAGTCTTTCCATATAATCGACTTCTTCCCTTTAGGGGTGCCCGTCCACCACTAATGGGCAGTGCAACGTGGATCTGGTTAATAGACCTCTATGAAAGCAGAAAAACACTCATAGCATATATTGGCATTGCTTGTAAGACTGATCGAACCATTACCTTTTTGCCTCTTGTAGAAAGCATTTGGCCATCCCAAGAGACAACTTTTGCCACTAATCGATCGCATAGAAACAGTAGGCTCTAGCCATTTCTTCTCCCGAGCACATTTAGAACTCCCAAATACATTGATAGTAAGAAAATTTCCTGAATACCCAACATCGTGCAACATATAACACGATCCGTCGGGGTTGTATTAGTGCTGAAAAAGATGGAGGACTTGGCCTTGTTAATTACTTGCCCCGACATATCTCCAAACGGCGTAAGTAGCTGGTGCAGAAATTTGGCTGCCTTATTGTTCACCTTACAGAAGATATAGCAATCGTCTGCGAAGAATATGTGAGAAATAATCGGGGATCCTCTAGCAACGAATACCCCATGTATGTTCCCATCGCGTTATACATGTACCAACATACGGGAAAGACCCTCCATACAGAATAGAAATAAGTAAAAGGATAGGGGATCACCTTGTCGAATACCTCGACCTACTGTAAAAAGGGTGGTGTACTTTCCTCCCGAGCTCATCGTGTACTAGATAGAATGCATACAAGCAAGCACAAGGCATCTCCAGTTAGGCCCAAACCCGAACGCTCCCATCATGACTAGAATGAAAGACCACTAAACTTGGTCATAGGCCTTACTCATATGGATTTTGAGGGCCATAAAGCCACTTGATCCTTGGGTCCGTCGAAGAAGTGCATGGATGACCTCGTAGGATACAAAAATATCATTTTGCATCGCCCGACCTAGGACAAAAGCTCCATGTTTTATCAAAATAATGGGGTCCAACAATGATTTGAGACGATTTGCAAGTACCTTTGATATGATCTGAAATATGACGTTGCATAGGGCAATTGGCCGGAGATCTGTAACTTTTCTGGCAGTCTACTTTATTGGTATCAGACACAGGGTGGTTTTATTTATATCACCTACCAATCTTCCCCGTGGCTACTTCTAGCAGAACAAAACTGATGAATTCATCCCGCAGAGTGTCCTAGTAGTGTTGGAAAATTTTCGGATGTAGACCGTCTGGTCTTGGTGATTTGGACGGTCCCATCTAAAATACTGCAACTCGTACCTCCTCATCCGTAACCCAGTTGTAAGTGTTCCATTATGTGTTGTTGAGATCATGAAGGGAATAGTCATAGGGAGATCATAATCCGTATTCGACCTTGTGGTAAAAATATGCCTGAAATAATTCAATAAAAGGTATTTCATAACCGTTTCCCATGAGACCTTTGTCCCATCATCCCTTTCCAGAACCCTGATTTTGTTTTTAAATTGTCTCTTCGTAGCAGATCATTGGAAGAACTTTGTGTTTCGATCCCCTTCCTTCAACCAGTGCGGCATATTTTCGCTGGCAGGGAGGTTTCCCTTTCCCTCAATGCCACTACATTGGTACTCCTTCCAAAGGTAGCTTCTCCCATTAGTCTCAAAGACCTCCACCCTATCGCCTATGTATCTCTTCAAAATAGTATCAAAAGTGATGGCTAATCGTCTCAAACCTTTGTTGGACGGAATTATTTTCCAATCCTAAGATGCTTTCGTCCATGGTTGATCTATTCATTATAATATCATCCTTTCCTTCAAAATCTTTCACCACATGAAGAGCAAAAGGAAGGGTCGGGAGGGTTGGTTATTCTTGAAAATTGATATGAGTAAGGCCTAAGATCGGTTGGAGTTGGACTTCCTATGGGATACGATGCAAGCCTTCAGGTTCAGTCAAGAATGGATCACCATAATGAGAATGTGCATTTACTCAGTGACATATGATATAGCAGCTGAAGGACGTCAATTAGGGTTTTTCCATCCGGAGAGGGGTATTCAACAAGGAGACCATCTTTCACCGTACATCTTCCTCTTCTATATGAAAGGGCTAGCTCGACTACCGCAAAGGGCAGAGGGTCAAGGCCTTATTCACGGGGTCAGGATAACGCTATTGGCACCCTCATTGTCTCATTTTTTTGTGGATGATTGTTATGTGAATTGCAAGGTGTCCCACTTCTAAGGGTCAGTTCAGGAACTATCTTCGGATATTCGAGGCTACCTTTGGCTAAGTTGTGAATATTCAGAAATCATCACTCTTCTTTAGCACGAACACTCACCCAGATGCCCGTAGTGAGGGGTTCACCTGTTGGGCATTCTAGAGTTGACAAAACCATTGCCATATTCGGGAGTTCCCAACCAAATGGGACGAAACAAGAAGTGGAGTCTCAAGTACATCCAAGATTGACTTCTTCGTCATATCTAGAGATGGGATGAAAAGATGTGAAATAGAGCAAGCAAGGAGATTATGGTCAAGTCGATTCTTCAATCTATCCCTACATACGCAATGAGTATGATGTGCATTCCTCAAGGCCTCATGAACAAGATTAACGTGTCACTTTCCCGCTTCCGGTGGATCTCTGCGAGAGGTAGTGACCATCTGATAATGTGGCAGTCGTGGTCGGTTATGCCCCGTACTAAACATATTGAGGGCCCGGGTTTCCATAATTTGACTGATTTTAACACCACCCTTCTCGAGAAAAAAATATATGGAAGATCATCATGGAGGAGGATAACTTGGTGGCTATGATCCTCAAGGCTCGTTACTTTTCGAATTCCTCGGCACTTGAGGTGGAGATGGGCCTCCAGCAAAGCTTATCTGGCAGAGCATCATGTTTGCATGGGACCTTGTCAAAATGGGTGCTAGAAGGTCGCTCAGACCTGAGTCAATTCAACTTCAGTACTTCTCCCTCCCTGGTTGACAAGATGTGACCCATGGGTATTTTTGACTGGCCCGAACCTTGATCACAGACATGTGACGGGTCTAATGACATCCAACACCAGACAATAGAACGAAGATGTGGTTCAAGACCTCTTCAATGAAAGGGAAAACAATGTTATTCTATATGTTCCTATTAGTGCCTCCGCCCCTAAGGACTCGTTGTACTAGTCAGGCGAGAACTTTGGATACTATTTCGTTCGTTCAGCGTACGACCTCTTAGCTCATGATCATCCGACCCCTAACACCCACTTGAACATTTGTACTAAAATCTTGGCGTTTGATATGTTACCTAAGATCAAAACCTTCCTTTGGCAAACATGTACATGATTCTTGCAGGTTGCGAGTCGCTTCTAAACTCACAGCATGAAGATTTTGGACACGTGCCCAATGTGTCAGGTTGGAGTTGAGTCAGAGATTCATCTATTGGTCTCCTGCCCTATTGCGGCTGAGTATTGGCGACTCAACGGTCTGATTCTCCCATCCCGGGAGGAAACACTAAAAGACTGGCTCAAGGAGATCCTCGCGCTAAACCTACCATCTAATGGATGTATTGTGGCTTGCATGCTTTCGGAACTTTGGAAGGCTCGGAGTCTATGAGGATATCACTCTACCCGCTGCAACTATTAACACACGACATTCCTTCTCAATGATGGATGGTAAGAGGTGCAGACTCGTCGCGAGATTCTCGAAGCTCGATTGTGCTTACTCGGTCAGGTGGTAGCTACTCATTGGCACCACCCTATCTAGTAGACATTACCTATAAATACGGATGGTGCCCTATTCGCGGACTCAAATCAAGTGGGGACAGCTTGGGTGTGTAGGGATGGTGATGGACGATTAATAAGGGCGAGATCCATGTCTTCTATCGGTCCCCAACAACCAATTCTGACTGAGGCTTATTGTAAGAACCACCCCCGGTCGATCCCAGTCGAACCGGTGAATTCTAGACAAGTTTGACTTTCGGTCGGAAAAGTCAACCGATGACTCAGGAAGTCATTCGGGACCTTTTCGGGGCCCAAAAAGCTTAGCCGTCATCACGGTTAGCTTAGTTGGGCCGTTTCCTTCAGTTTGACTGTAATATTGGTTAGGTCAAATTTCGGTCAAACTTGGACTTTTTATCGGTTATTTTCCGATATAATCTTGGAAGGCTGGAAATTAATTAAGTGAAAGTGACCCCACATGACACTTGGCATTTTTGGCTTGGAGGATGAAAAAGGAGCTTCAATTGACCCTTATACCCTCCCAACTTACCTTTTAAGGGATAAGACCTTAAGGGCCTTTAAGTAAATTGACACAATAGGTCATTTTAAGCAAAGGGAGCACACAATTCAGCTCACTATTTGTTGTAGCAGCCGAAAATCAACAAGGGAGAGAAGAAGGGACAGCTCCATTTCTTGAGGAAGAAGAAAGGAGGAAAAGCTAGCTACTTGGACCTTGTTCTTGATCATTTCTTCTCCATTTTCCTTCCATCTTCATCATCTCATCTTCCTAGAGACCGTGAGACCGAGCTCGAAAGGAGGGAAGGCCTTGGAACCGAGCTAGAGGGACGAAGATCACTCCGGAACCCGTGTGAAGAACGGAGGAGAGGCTAATCGAACTTTACAGCAGAGTATTATTAGAGGAAGACCACAAGGTATAGAAAGTCCTAACTCCTCTTTTAAATAACGCTTTAGTATGCCTATTAGACTAATAAAATCGGAAAGGTCCTAGAATTGCATATAGGATGTGAATAACTAGAATAAATGTTTTTCAATTACTAATAATTGGATGTGTCTAGTAAGCATGCTTAGGATGTGAATCACTAGTGTAGCTCGCTTTCAATACTTGGGAATTGATTTACTGGTAGAGAGGTCGTGATGAGCCCTCGGATTAGTTATGTTTGTTTCACATGCTTGGTTGCCTAGTTTGGATAAGCTAAGAGTCTAATACAACTAGACGATTCAAATGTCAAACATGAATACTTGAATGTTTATTTGATATGATGCTTGGATGAATGATTGTATGAACGTTGAGTGTAATTGTTTGTGCTAAATGGGACATGATCGGGTGAATGATAGACCGATGGAGTGCGATTGGTAATTAATTGGTAAGTGTAAGGCTACATTGAGTCTTGTGGTGTGTTGTGATAAGATTGTGATTTGTTAAGCGTTGGTTGCACCATGATTGTTGAGTATGTTATCCTCTTGTGAGTCTTTGGGTTGAGATCTATATCGGTATGGCACCCACGCTGCGGGTGGGGTAGTGCCTGTAAGGTACCCACACCAAGGGAAATGTTGGCGTGGGGTAGTACCTAAGCCGATGACTTGGTATCCGGTATGGTACCTACACCGAAGGAAGTGCCGGTGTGGGGTAGTATCATAGCCGGTGGATTGGACCCTGCGGGGCATTGATTATTGGACCCTACGGGACATTGATTCTTGGACCCTACGGGGCATTTGTATTTGGAACCTGCGGGGCAATTGGCTGGTTTACCATGCGGGGGATGGTTATTGGTTGATTCACCCAAGTGTATGCGTCCTGCGGGAGCAATACCTTGGTTCCCTATGACATATGGTCCTTTGGAGACGTTTCCAAGAATCCCGACGATAAGCGCCCTCAGGGGTTGTTACCGGTATCCTCGACGTTATACGTCTTTGTGACGTTATGCGTCTCCTCTGGACCGAGGGAAAGTACGACACGACACAACGAGTATTGTGGATCGGAGGGTGGTGACTTCATGTCCCACGACATTAATTGGACGCCTGTTTTCTAATGATTTTTTTAAAAGAAATGCATTGATTCCCTTGTTTTCCTATGATTATTGTTGACTCTTTGAAAGTGTTAAACACTCGGTTTGCATCTGTATTTCATCACCTGTTTGGTTTCTCGTCTTATTAAGATTTGAATAAACTTGTGAACTCCTACTTATTAAACTGAAAGGTCGCCTTGGTTATGCATTTGCCCTACTGAGCGTAAGCTCACCCCTATATGTTAATGACTGTTTTACAGGTTTGCGTGATGAGTAGTGGACTCGAGGCTCGGGAGCTTCTATGGTCCGGGTGCTTGTCTCTAGAGGCGTTGATCATATTTTTGGTCTTGAACCTTTGTTAAGGAATTTATTACGAGTTTTATAAACCTTTTGTTAAAGGATTTATTATATGATTTTGATTCTAGATATTTTGGATTGTAGTGAAGTTGGAGGATTTTATTGGCTTTATGGTATTTTATTGTTATAATTGCTTCTTCCTTAAGTCACGTCTCGAGTCCGGTCAATACCGGATTTGGGGCGTGACAATTTGGTATCAGAGCCTGGTTTCATTTTGAAATTGTTTTCAAAACCTCGGACCGCACGTCAATTAGGTGGGTAGAGTTAGGGAGTCTCAGCCTTTGGTACTCAGTGACGTAGTCGGAATTATTCAATGCGTAGAGTTAGAACGATAACAGTTCTTATGATTTGAACGCCTTGATAAAGGTTGGAACTTTTGATATTATGCGATTTGCTTTACGCGTGTCGTATGCTCTAATTGCTATGCCTCGGTGATCTGGGATGCCAATGGTTGAGATCAAGGTTGGTCCAACGAGCGATGATCGAACTATTATGAATTGGTTGTTAAGTGAACCATTTGTTAATTGTATTGCCACTTTGGTTGGCCGTTTCTTAAATTCTCAATTTGAAGTATTGACTTGTTCAATAATTGACTTGTTTAAGTGACCACCGTCCCTCGAGAACTAAAGTTGAAAGTTGACCCAAAAAGGGAAGTTTAAACAAATAAAGAGTAGAACCCGAGTATTCTTGCACTCTTTTTAACGGTGTTGTGTACTGATTGTATTGTGTACTTTGCGGAGCATGAGAACTCTGTGCAATGATTGTATTGTGTATTTTGCGGAGCATGAGAACTCTGTGTACTGATTGTGTTGCGTACTTGGCTGAGCATGAGAACTCTGCGTACTGATTACCTTGTGAATTTGATTGGTAAATGTCCCGCTTAAGCGGAGGGTTAGTGGAAAATACGAATAGGTCATGCCGAAATTTCTGTAGAACTCAAACGTTTGCACTATCACGGGTTGACTCAGGGGCGCCACTGTAGTCGAACGTGATGGTTGGATGTCAAGTGGTTACAACGAGATTCGGGGACGCCTGAATCGGGTTGTAACGACGCGAGATCGACATGAAGGTTGAATAAAAGTTAAAGTGTTGAGAACCTGTGGAAAGGAAGGAAATGATACTTTTGATGAAATTGATCGTGTTACGATGCTGGCCCCCACGTATTGGGAAGATACCCGATTGAGGGGTATACCTGTTGCCTTGTGCATTGTGTGAATTACTTGAGATTATTCCTCCTGTGAGGGTTGATTGAGTTGATTGATTTGATTGAATCCTCTTTTGGGAGTTGATTAATAGATTGAACTGCTGATTGCTGTTGTGAGACGCATTGAGGTGCAGCCTTGTCTGCCTATATATAAAGTATTATATATCTTTTGAGCCTAAATGTCGTTGGTCTTGTACGACCCTTGGGGGACGCGCGTGAACGTCCTTGTGTTTGATCGAACCGTTTGTTCTAAACTGGAAATTGAACATATGCGTTATCCGTGGAGGAGGATAGACGACATGCCTCGTATGTACGTTCCGAGGGGTACCAGGAGCCGCCCAGCTGGGGGCCCGAGTCAGACACCTGCCTCTGAGCAGGCAAGGGCAGCTGACGCCCAGGGTGCTGCTTTTACAGAGCACCAGAGTTTTGAGGGTGGACTATCAGAGTTACCACCTAGGACTTCTCCAGTCGCTGAGCCGACTCAGACGAGACCTCTAGAGGAGGTGGTTCGTGCAGTGCTGGAAGCCTTGAGCGCACAGCAAGGGACTGCATCACCGGCACCAGAGCCCGTGCCTACTGCCGCAACAGTCACTAGTGAGAGGCCAGGCCAGCTTGATAGCTCCACGGCCCAGGCCCTCAGGGATTTTCGTAGACTCGGCACGCCGGTCTACTCTGGGGGAGCAGACCCCGAGGCAGCCTCAAGATGGTTGGAGCGGGTCACCCGCAACCTCAATACTTCTGGGGTATCTGAGGGACATTTGAGAATATCCTTCGCTACTTTTCAGCTCAAGGGAGAGGCATATTTCTGGTGGCAGTCGGTACAGACTAGTATTGGGGACGACTATTAGTTATTCAGCAGGCTGTTCCTAGAGCAGTACTTTCCTCGATCCATTCGAGATGACAGACGCCATTAGTTCCTGGACCTGCGTTAAAGAGGACTGAGCGTATCTGAGTATGCAGTGAGATTTATTTCCTTGGCCCGTTTCGCACCAGAGCTGGTGCAGACAGAGGACAGTCGATGCAGGCTATTCGAGAGCGGACTTATACCGTCGATTGCTGACAGGGTCATCGCTTTCAGGACCGATGTGTACTCGAGACTCCTGTATCAGGCTTTAGCCATAGAGAGGCACTTCAGGGAGACCGCCAGAGTGCGGGAGATCAGGCCGAGGCCGAGTGGATTCCTGCGACCATCCGAGAGGTGCGAGCAGCGCAGACAGAGAGTTTCTGGATCCTTTCAGCCTCAGTTTCAGTCTGGAGGCATGCGCCGGGCAGGGGTTGTAGCTTCAGTTGGACCCGCCCCGGTGGCACAGCTATGTCCTTGGTGTGGGCAGTAGGGCCACCTGGCCCGAGACTATCCGAGGGGCAGCGGACCTGCAGAGCGACAGATTGATTATCACAGAGGGTTGGAGATAGACAGTGGGTTGATGAGAGGGCATGCTACCAGTGTGGCTGACAAGGACACCTTGTCTATTCTTTCCCTGATTGAGTTAGAGGAGCGCCCGCACCGAGGCCTCAGCAGGCTCAGGCTCGTCAGGCACCTCCTGGCCGACCACGTCAGGTACATCATCAGAGAGCTCCGCGTCAGGCGGCGGGAGCAGCAGTTCAGAGACACCAGCCGAGGGCTGTAGAGCAGGTGGCACTTCCACCACCACCGAGAGGAGGACCCCCGGCACCGCATGGCCGAGTCTATGCAGTTACTGATGCTAGAGTTGAGGGACCGTACGCCGGCCATGAGGGCACTCAGGGTACGTGTTTACTGTATAATTCGTGGGCATCTTTTCTATTTGACACGGAAGCCTCCCATTCCTTCATCTCTTCTTCTTTTGCTATTTCTTTGGGTTTGCGGGTGGAGACGTTGAGTCGACCCCTTTGTTTGGATACCCCTGTGACGGGAAAGGTAGTGTTGAGGACCGTTTGTCGGGATTGCGCGATTAGGGTTGCAGATTGCCCCTTTATTGGTGACCTACTCGTCCTAGATATGATTGATTTTGATGTGATTTTGGGTATAGACTGGCTCGCGAGATATCACGCGACGATCGATTGTTATTGACGTCAGGTGACTGTGAGGTCGGGCGACCGAGTCATTAATTGCGTTTTGGGTAGCAAGAGCGGAGTTCTTCTGTCCGCCTTGACTACGGGAGTTGAGACAGAGATCGTGCAGGGTAGCTGAGACCTAGCGAGAGTAGTGTGTGAGTTACCGGAAGAGCTATCAAGCTTACTGCCATTACGTCAGATAGAGTTTCAGATCGACTTGATCCTAGGTACAGCGTCGATCTCGATGATAGCATATCGTTTTGCACCAGCTGAGTTAGTCAAGTTGAAGCGACAACTCGAAGAGCTGAAGGAGAAGGGTTTCATCCGCCAGAGTGTTTCTCCGTGGGGAGCACCCGCCCTCTTCGTGAAGAAGAAGGGTGGAGCGTTGAGGATGTGCATCGATTACCGGAAGTTGAACGGGGTTACGGTGAAGAACCGCTATCCGATGCCGAGGACCGATGATCTATTCGATCAACTGAGGGGAGCGATCTGCTTCTCCAAGATTGATCTGAGATCAGGCTACTACCATTTGAGGGTCCGAAAGGAGGATGTGGAGAAGACAGCATTCCGGACACGGTTCGGACACTTTGAGTTTCTATTGATGCCGTTCGGATTGACGAACGCGCCATCAGCCTTCATGGATTTGATGAATGGCATTTTCAGACCGTACCTGGACCAGTTTGTCGTAGTTTTTGTTGACGACATCTTGATTTATTCGCCTAGTGAGGAGGCACATGAGGAGCACTTGAGGATAGTATTGACCTTGCTACATACTCACCAGTTGTACGGGAACCTGGAGAAGTGCGAGTTCTGGCTCGCAGAGGTGAAATTCCTCGGACATATTGTGTCCCGAGATGGTATCCTAGTCGACCCAGCGAACGTCGATGCAGTTTCAAAGAGGGCAAGGCCCAAGAATGTGTTTGAGATCCGTAGCTTTCTGGGATTGGCAGGATATTATCGACGCTTTGTTCAGGACTTCTCGCGCCTATGACATCATTGACCCGCAAGGGAGTAGAGTATCTATGGACTGATGAGTGTGAGCACTCCTTTATCGAGCTAAAGGCTCGATTGACTACCGCTCCAGTGTTGATTGTCCCAGAGCGAGAAGTAGGTTATGATGTGTACTGTGACGCCTCAGGCGAGGGACTGGGTTGTGTGTTGATGCAGTCCGGGAAGGTAGTTGCTTATGGCTCGAGACAGTTGAAGGTACATGAGCGCAACTACCCGACCCATGATCTAGAGCTGGCAGCAGTGGTATTTGCTCTGAAGAGCTGGAGACACTATCTGTACGGTGAGCGTTTCAGGGTGTTCTCGGATCACAAGAGCCTCAAGTATATTTTCTCCCAGCGCGACCTGAACATGCGCCAAAGGCGATGGATGGAGTTACTTGAGGAGTACGACTTCGAGCTGCTCTATCATCCGGGCAAGGCGAATGTCGTCGCCGATGCCCTGAGTAGGAAGTCGACTCATTGCGTTACCAGCATGGATGTCCGAGAGTGGGACATTATGGAGGAGTTGAGCTCTTTCAGACTTGAGCTAGAGGAGGTCACAGATGGTATGACTTTGTGTGCATTAGTGGCTCCGCCCACGTTTGTTTCTCGGGTGTTGGAGGCACAGGCCGTGGATGCCGAGATGGCAGGGATTCGTGAGATTCTGGTAGACGGTGTTGAGATTGAGGGTTGGGAGTTGAGTGCTGATCAGAGTCTCTGTTATAGAGGACGGTTGTTTGTACCACGAGGTTGTAGGGACACTGTGTTGAGAGAGTGTCATCACTCCCGTCTTGCTGTGCAACCAGGTGGCACCAAGATGTATAGAGACATCCGACGATAGTTCTGGTGGAGCGGGATGCGTAGAGCAGTCGCAGATTTTGTTTCGAGGTGCCTCACCTGTCAGTAGGTGAAGGTCGAGCATCAGCGCCCCGCCGGCTTACTACAGCCTTTACCGATCTATGAGTGAAAGTGGGAGCACGTTACCATGGATTTTGTATGTGGATTGCCGAGGTCGCCTAAAGGGCACGATGCTATTTGGGTAGTGGTCGACCGACTGACCAAGTCGGAACACTTTTTATCCATGCGGATGACCGACACTGTGATGTGTTGAGCCGGTTATACGTTCGAGAGATTATTCGCCTTCATGAAGTATCGGTGTCAGTTGTATCTGATAGGGATCCTCGCTTCACATCCAGATTTTGGGAGAGCCTGCAGAAGGCGTTGGGGACTGAGGTGCTGCTTAGTACAACTTATCACCCTCAAACAGATGGACAGTAAGAGCGTACCAACCAGATTTTAGAGGACATGCTTCGAGCTTGTGTACTGGACTTTCGGGGTTCATGGAAGGATCACCTACCGTTAGCAGAGTTCGCCTACAACAACAATTATCAGTCCATCATTGGGATGGCACCATTTGAGGCTTTTTACGGCAGACCATGTAGGTCGCCTGTGTGTTGAGCTGGGGTAGGGGATCAGAGCTTGCTTGGGCCAGATATGGTCAGAGAGACGACCGAGAAGGTCGCATTGATTAGAGAGCGGTTGAAGACCGCACAGAGTCGCCAGAAGATCTATGCAAACAGACGTCGTATACCGCTTGAGTTCTCGGTTGGAGACCATGTATTTATGAGGGTGAGCCCGAAGAAGGGCCTACTGTCGTTCAACCGCGGCGGAGGCAAGCTATCACCGCGATTCATTGGACCATTTGAGATCTTGGATAGAGTTGGAGCCGTAGCTTATCGGTTAGCATTGCCACCGCAGCTTGGGAACGTGCATAACGTTTTCCATGTCTCCCAATTGCGGAAGTACACGGCGGATCCCTCTCATGTTATCGAGTGGGCAGACATCGAGGTAGCCGATGATGTCTCTTATGAGGAGCATCCCATCAGGATTGTGGATACGGGAGAGAAGATCTAGCGGAAGACTACTATTCCTTTGGTACGAGTGCAATGGAAGCACCAGGGAGCAGACTCGACCTGGGAGCGAGAGGACGAGATCCGGGAGAAGTACCCCCACCTGTTCGACCTTTGAGGTACATTGTTTTTAATTTCGAGGACGAAATTCTTTTAAGGGGTGTAGATTGTAAGAACCGCCCCCGGTCGATCCCGGTCGAACTGGTGAATTCTAGACAAGTTTGACTTTCGGCCGGAAAAGTCAACCGATGACTCAGGAAGTCATTCGGGACCTTTTCGGGGCCCAAAAAGCTTAGCCGTCATCACGGTTAGCTTAGTTGGGCCATTTCCTTCAGTTTGACTGTAATATTGGTTAGGTCAAATTTCGGTCAAACTTGGACTTTTTATCGGTTATATTCTGATATAATCTTGGAAGGCTTGAAATTAATTAAGTGAAAGTGACCCCACATGACACTTGGCATTTTTGGCTTGGAGGATGAAAAAGGAGCTTCAATTGACCCTTATACCCTCCCAACTTACCTTTTAAGGGATAAGACCTTAAGGGCCTTTAAGTAAATTGACACAATAGGTCATTTTAAGCAAAGGGAGCACACAATTCAGCTCACTATTTGTTGTAGCAGCCGAAAATCAACAAGGGAGAGAAGAAGGGACAGCTCCATTTCTTGAGGAAGAAGAAAGGAGGAAAAGCTAGCTACTTGGACCATGTTCTTGATCATTTCTTCTCCATTTTCCTTCCATCTTCACCATCTCATCTTCCTAGAGACCGTGAGACCGAGCTCGAAAGGAGGGAAGGCCTTGGAACCGAGCTAGAGGGACGAAGATCACTCCGGAACCCGTGTGAAGAATGGAGGAGAGGCTAATCGAACTTTACAGCAGAGTATTATTAGAGGAAGACCACAAGGTAGGGAAAGTCCTAACTCCTCGTTTAAATAACGCTTTAGTATGCCTATTAGACTAATAAAATCGGAAAGGTCCTAGAATTACATATAGGATGTGAATAACTAGAATAAATTTCTTTCAATTACTAATAATTGGATGTGTCTAGTAAGCATGCTTAGGATGTGAATCACTAGTGTAGCTCGCTTTCAATACTTGGGAATTGATTTACTGGTAGAGAAGTCGTGATGAGCCCTCGGATTAGTTATGTTTGTTTCACATGCTTGGTTGCCTAGTTTGGATAAGCTAAGAGTCTAATACAACTAGACGATTCAAATGTCAAACATGAATACTTGAATGTTTATTTGATATGATGCTTGGATGAATGATTGTATGAACGTTGAGTGTAATTGTTTGTGCTAAATGGGACATGATCGGGTGAATGATAGACCGATGGAGTGCGATTGGTAATTAATTGGTAAGTGTAAGGCTACATTGAGTCTTGTGGTGTGTTGTGATAAGATTGTGATTTGTTAAGCGTTGGTTGCACCATGATTGTTGAGTATGTTATCCTCTTGTGAGTCTTTGGGTTGAGATCTATATCGGTATGGCACCCACGCTGCGGGTGGGGTAGTGCCTGTAAGGTACCCACACCAAGGGAAATGTTGGCGTGGGGTAGTACCTAAGCCGATGACTTGGTATCCGGTATGGTACCTACACCGAAGGAAGTGCCGGTGTGGGGTAGTATCATAGCCGGTGGATTGGACCCTGCGGGGCATTGATTATTGGACCCTGCGGGGCATTGGTATTTGGACCCTGCGGGGCATCTGGATGGTTTACCATGCGGGGGATGGTTATTGGTTGATTCACCCAAGTGTATGCGTCCTGCGGGAGCAATACCTTGGTTCCCTATGACATATGGTCCTTTGGAGACGTTTCCGAGAATCCCGACGATAAGCGCCCTCAGGGGTTGTTACCGGTATCCTCGACGTTATACGTCTTTGTGACGTTATGCGTCTCCTCTGGACCGAGGGAAAATCCGACATGACACAACGAGTATTGTGGATCGGAGGGTGGTGACTTCATGTCTTACGACATTAATTAGACGCCTGTTTTCTAATGATTTTTTAAAAGGAAATGCATTGATTCCCTTGTTTTCCTATGATTATTGTTGACTCTTTGAAAGTGTTAAACACTCGGTTTGCATCCGTATTTCATCACCTGTTTGGTTTCTCGTCTAATTAAGATTTGAATAAACTTGTGAACTCCTACTTATTAAACTGAAAGGTCGCCTTGGCTATGCATTTTCCCTACTGAACGTAAGCTCACCCCTATCTGTTTATGACTGTTTTACATGTTTGCGTGATGAGTAGTGGACTCGAGGCCCGGGAGCTTCTATGGTTCGGGTGCTTGTCTCTAGAGGCGTTGGTCATATTTTTGGTCTTGAACCTTTGTTAAGGAATTTATTACGAGTTTTATAAACCTTTTGTTAAAGGATTTATTATATGATTTTGATTTTAGATATTTTGGATTGTAGTGAAGTTGGAGGATTTTATTGGCTTTACGGTATTTTATTGTTATAACTGCTTCTTCCTTAAGTCACGTCTCGATTCCGGTCAAAACCGGATTTGGGACGTGACACTTATGCCGTACGAGATGCCTTATAGTAATTTGAGCAGAGACCGCGTCAGAGAGCTCAAGTTAGGCGCGATTTTAAGGTCTAAGTGGATATGATCAACAAAAGGAGGTGTTTCTCATTTCCATTACGGTTAGTCGCCAGTTATTGTATTACCCTTCTATCAAATCTTGAGGTCGTGCAAATCGAGTTCGTCAAATGGACAACGAACACAACAACTCACTAGTTAGTCAGGGCGGCTTGTTTTTCCCCTATCTGAAAATGAGAGAGAGGATACCTCCCTCAGCCATTCTAACGTGTCCTCGACATTCAAATAAAATTGATTACGTTTACAGCTAAAAAATTTTCCTTCCAAAGAAATTTATCTTTCTTTAATATGTTAATAAAATACATTTTTCGTTTCAATTAGGGATAACTTCAAAAAGCCGCATAAAACTATACAGGTTTATCACCTACATACCCACTTCTATTTTTATTTCATACGACCCTCCAAACTATCCATATTTTATCACCATTTGATTTTCTGTCAGTTTTTCTATTAGTTTTTTCAGAAATGACGAAAATACCCCTACCCTTATAAACCCCAATATCAACCATGACTTTCACATGATTACGAAAATGCCATTACGCATAAAATAAGAAAATTAAGAAATCAAAATTAATTTTTATTTATTTTCAGAAAATAAGACAAAATAATTATTTTTTATTTATTTTCAGAAAATAAGAACAAATAATAATTTTTTATTTATTTTCAGAAATAACAAAAAAAAGAATTATTATTTTTATTTATTTTCAAAAAATAAGGAAATAAGAAAAAATAATTATTTTTTATTAACTTTCAGCAGATAAGAAAAAATAATTTTTCACCTAAATTTTTTTTTGTCTATTTTCCACAAATTAGTTTTTCTGGAAATTATTTCCAGAAAAAATATTATATTTTTATTTATTTTCAGAAAATAAGAAAATGAAAAAAAATAGTTATTTTTATTTCTTTTCATAAAATAAGAAATAAATATTTTTTTCTAGAAATAATTTATGGACAACAAACAAAAAGTATTTTTTTTGGGTGAAAATTTATTTTTTCTTATCTTCCCAAAATAAATAAAAAATAATTATTTTTATTCTTTCCTTATTTTCTAAAACTAAATAAATAAAATTTATTATTATTTCTGAAAATAAATAAATAAAAAAATTTCTTATTTTCTGAAATTAAATAAAAAGTAATTATTTTCTTATTTTCTGAAAATAAATAAAAGTTAATTTTGATTTCTTAATTTTCTTATTTTATGTGTATATGCATTTTCGTAATTATGTGAAAGTCATGGTTGATATTAGGGTTTATAAGGGTAGAGGTATTTTCGGCATTTCTCAAAAAACTAACAGAAAAACTGACAGAAATCAAACAGTGATAAAATATGGATAGTTTGGGGTCGTATGAAATAAAAATAAAAGTGGGTATGTAGGTGATAAACGTGTATTTTTTTTTTGAAACGGGTAACCGGAGATTTCATTAATGCCAACTGGCAATCAGACAAAATGAGGCGTGACCGCCTCGGGTTCCAGATGTTTGTCCGGGCCGACCATAGCAAGCCCGGCGCTCATGGACCCATAATTTTAGCACACTTGAACTCGTGGGAAAAAACTCAAGACAACTCCCTACCGTCGTTTCAAAATAACGGGGGAAAATAAAGCAAGTTCCACAACCAACATAAAAAACATAGTCCCAACAAACATAAAAGTAATAGCAATAAAATAAAGTGGTTGGTGCTGATAGTGCAGGCTGCCCGGGACCTCCCAGCATTGGCTGTCCCGGGTCTGTGGGTATAGTTTGACGTCGACTCCTCCTACCCCTGCTGGGGCAGATCATTCCTCCATCGGAGGCCTCTGGACCTCCGCTCCGTCTGCTCGCTCCTCCCCCTGAAATAACAGGTCCCAAGGCTGCTGGTGGGTAGTCAGGTCCCCCTTCTGCTTCTTAGTCTCCGGTGGACGGGCATACATCGAACCACTTCTGGTCTTCAGGGTGGTCATCTTTCCTTTGCCTCTGCTGGGTCCTCCTTTGCCTAGACTCCCCGGAAGACCCACCGGGTAGCCCCGTGGATCTGTCTCTTCTTCCTTCCTCATCATCGCATTGAATCCGGGGGGATCTCGGGTCGCAGGACCATCGACAGGGTGGATGTTAGCCACGAAGTAAGGCTTTATGGGCCTGGGTGGCGGGTTGGGTTCTCCATGGTCATCCCCCTGTAAAGTAGTGGTCAACCCCTCGGGGTTAACCTTAGCCAGAAAGTGAGGCTTTGGACTGCCTGTAGTGGACGACTCAGCTGCCATTGTAATCTCCCTAGAACGGGCCATAGAGTTCAGGGTTAGATCGCTCAGGAGGTACGTGATCGTCGGGTGTGATGCTGGAGGAGGTGTCTCCCAGACCCTTTGGATCAGCTGATCCACATCCAGATCCCGGGGGACCAGAATAGATCTATCATAACGGATCTCCTCCCGGCCGATCCCCTGTAGCAGAGTCCGACAGTTCGGTAGCCTGTGTGTCAACATGTCGCACCTGCGACAAAAATCCATCACGTGATAAACGCGTATAATTTTATGCGGCTTTTTAAAATTATCCCTTTCAATTATTAAAAGGTTTGCTTTTATATTTTTTCGTTATGTTAGCATAACATTGGCCGGCCCTGCCCTGCCCGCCATACACAATAAATTGACACTAGCTATACATTTGCTAATGCTAGGGTATTAGCGTATTTCCATGAGCAAATAAAACCAGGATGAACAATTGTAATAGGGAAATTTCATAAAATATGCCTCATAATGGTATAAATTTGTTTTCTATGCTAGTATAGTTCAAAATTTGAAAAATATGCTTTTCAATTAGTTTAGGACAATAATGCCCTCATTCTAATTTAAACAAGATAATTCATATTTTATTAATTCATTTAAATCTATTTTCAAAATAAATATTCAGTTCTTAAATAAAATATTTTTTTAAAATTTAAAATTTATTAAAATTATATTTTATTTTCTTAAAAATCAAATTATTTTGACAAATATTTTTAAAAAGATAATTCAACGATGATGTTTCAAACAAAAATATTATACTTCATTTTTTTTTTCCAGTTTTATTAATTATTAAATTCCTATTTAAATTTATATTTTTAAAATCGTATTATTTTGAAAAATATAATATGAAAGATAATTCAATTTTATAAACTTTTGAAAATTAATTTCGATTTTATAATAAAATATATTTTATATAATTTTATTAGTAATTCGTAGTTTATTTTTTAAAATTTAATTTGAAAAATAAATTAAAAATTAAAATATTATTTTTATAATTAATAAAATATATTATAAATTTAATTATCTTTAAAAGTTATTTATCAACGTAATCTGTTTTTTATATAAAATTAAATTAAGATCTGATTTTAATAATTAATAATATAGAATAATATTTTTTTATATAAAAAATATTCTTTCCCTTTATATATTCGTATATTAGAAAAAAATATTTTGTTAATATTAGTAATTATAAAAATCAGATTTGAATTTATTTTAAAAACAGAATACTCTGATAATAGTTTTAGAAAGATATTTAAATTTATAATATATTGTATTAATTATGAAAATCAGATTTTAATTTATTTTTCAAATTATATTAAAAGTAAAATATGAATGTAGTAATTAATAAAATTTATTTTTGCAAAAATACATTTTTTTTTCTATTTTATTAGTTACGACATTCATATTTTATTAATTATGAAAATCTGGTTTGAATTTATTTTTATAAAACTTAATTATCTTTCAAATTATATTTATCAAAATAATCCGATTTAAAAATTTATAAATTAAAATAACAATTTAATAATTAATAAAACCGAAAAAAATAATGAAGTATAATATTTTTTTTTGAAAAATTATCGTTGAATTATATTTTTAAAAATATTTATCGAAATAATTTGATTTTTAAGAAAATAAAATACAATTTTAATAATTTATAAATTTTAAAAAATATTTTATTTAAAAACTGAATATTTATTTTGAAAATAGATTTAAATGAATTAATAAACTATGAATTATCCTGTTTAAATTAGAATGAGGGTATTATTGTCCTAAAACAATTGAAAAGCATATTTTTCAAATTTTGAACTATACTATCATAGAAAACAAATTTATACCATTATAAGGCATATTTTATGAAATTTCCCTTGTAATATATGTTGGGAATAGCGAGAGATGAAGGGTGAGAATGATGTGCATGGATTAGCCAGTTGAACCACATCCACAACTTTGCTTTAATGATAAAGGCTTTGCTTCCTTTGTTTGGTTGGAACCCAAGTAATTGCTCCACTCCATATATCAAACAATTCCCTTTCCCTAACATACCTGCCCCAGGTAAGCTGTAGTGCTCACCACTACTCTTTCCATTTAAGAACTTATGCGTCCTACTTAATCTCTACTTATAATTTATTACATTTATGGTTCAAATGCATACAAGACAGCGTTTGCATTATGCGTGATTTTCTCGAGATTACCATACTTGTTTTAAAATGTTTCATACAAAAAAGAAAACTCCTTTTAAAAAAACAATACTTGTTCAACATAAGATAAGAAGAAAATAGTCACTCTGGAACAAAAAATCGTATACCTTTGACTCTGACAAAACCCCCAAAACCTAGTTGTCGTCGTCGTCTTTGGCGACGAATCTTCTCCTTCTCTTTCTCTGATCCATTGCTCCCTATGGATTGTTTTGTTTGTTTCTGTCTAACATACATGGTATGTTCATCCTTTTTGGTGTTATGTCGACAAATCCCTCGATTTTAAGCCAATTTTGTCGTCTTTTTATTTCTTTTGCAGAGTTCAGAGTCGATGCCATTATGAACTGCTCTCTGGTGGGTTGTGGAGGCCAGAGCTACTGATGGGTGATATGGGAGCTCATCTATTCTCAGGTTTGGGAAGCAGCATCAACGACACAGAGCCATGGCGCAACTGACACAAGTTTTGATGATCGTGGGACGCAGATGAGGAGCAACGACCCGCTCCTTGATCCTACTCCTCCTTCTCGTAGAGCCCTCCTGGGATGCTTTCGGGATGAGCCACGAGAAGAACCAGATGTGCATAGTCATATTCATGGGGTTAGATCCCCTAAGTTTACACCTAGGATAGTCATCTTGTGTATGTCTTTCTTATGTTTCACTGCATCATTTCAAAGTTGTGATGCAAAGCGGCGTTTATTGCTTCAGGATTAGCATTTCAAAACTGATAAGATCCGAAACTAGGCATAGTCCTTCTTTATATTCTTATGTTTTTACTTGATTTTCTTAATAAAAATGAACTACCGTTATGCTAAAAAAGGAAATAGTTAAATTAGTGCTTGGTTCCTCTATAATCTTTTCAGTAACATTTTTTTTCTAAGCATAGTAGTAGATTTTATTGATGACTTGTGAAAAGTCAAAAATAAATCATGCACGAAGCAGAAATACTAAAATGAAAAAAATAAGGAAGGATTAGACATAGTTTTAGATCTGATAAGCGAGATCTGAAATGTTGACCCTAAGGCAAAAGTACTACTTTCAATCGCAGTTTTGTGAGTGGCATGAGATTCATTTCCTGACTAGACCTGAAAATTCCCAAGGTATCTGATATGAAACATTCGATGGGGTAATAGGCATCCATGGAGAATACCAGGAAATGGGAGAGCTAGGATGCCATACTTGCACTGGATTTTGAAGGGTGTGGTGTGCGTCCCCACACACACTTCAGAAGTCAGAGTCTCGATCCAACGGATGGGGTAGGGCCACCGAGTTCTCACCAATTGTGGTCGATAGGGGCGTTGTCTCATTCCACTATCCCTGACACCAAGCAGGGATGCCAGGGTCCTGATCCATTAGATGAGGATTGAGCGCCTCTATGCGAGTTCTCCATTTGATTAGATACATCCAAGTCCTATCGTCGGGCCCTGGGTCGGGTTGTCAAAGAATTTGAACGATCGGTAGGCGGTTAAGAGGATATATGATCTTGGCCGATCCATACCAAAGAGGTCATGCAGTGAAGTCAATGTAGGATGCGATGTCAGTGGCTCTGGTGGCAGAAGAGGCGATGGAAGTGGAGATTTAGTTGACAGAAGAGGTGAGGACGGTGGAGGCTCATGGAGAAGAGGTAGTGGTCGCGGAGACTTTGATAGGGGAGTGGGTGATGGCGACGTTGGCTGATTCGAGGGTCTTAGAGGTTCCGGTCGAGAGAGCCCCGAGATTGAGGAGGAGGCCGAGACGGTCTTTAATGTTGGCGTTGGCATTAACACACCCGAGATCGGGTGAGGCAACATAGCCGATTAGACGGACTATTGTGGTAATGTGCGTTGCGGACAGGGTAATACTCGGGAAGGTAGTCGTCATGGACAGACAAGAGTGCTAGCTCTCCATCTCTTATTGTTTCACAACAAGAGGTTTGAGTGGTAGCGAACCATCACGTGGTTGGAGATAGGGTTGACGGAAATATCAGTAGGAGTGTTGGTGACAAAAGTTGGTGGTGGTGGCGGCGAAGGCAGCAACTTCGGGGATGGTGGCGGTGAGGGCGTCGTGCTGGTGGGACCGGATTGTAGCATAGTCTCCATTGCACTAAGAGGGAAAGGAAAGTACATCAAAAGAAGATCGGTAGTGACCAGCGTATGAAAGAGAATGAGAGAAAAATTGAGAAAATCCTAAAAGCAGAATATCTTTTTTTTCTTCTTCATAATCACATTATTTAAAGAGGAGTAATTCAATAACTTGAGTTTGGATCCTTAAAAAGAGATGAGTTAGGAATTGTTAGACTTATTTCCCGATGTGTTTTCCTTCGAGCTAAAGTTTTAGGGTTGTTGACCTCATGACTATTGGTCAAAAGGTAAACCCTTAGACCAGTCGTAATCGGCGACGGAGAAGGGGTGATAAGGAAGAAAACATCGACGGCTAGTGGGAAGAAACGCGCAAATGGATACTGGAGGCGGTATCATTACCGACGCTTGTAGACGCCAGCGTAGAGAGTCATTGGCGGTCAACCAGTCAGCGCTGACTAGTTGGGAGCAGCGTTGACCGTTGGCAGCAAAATACGCTGGCGACACGTGGCGCTGTCGACAATAGTTTCAATTTTTTTCTATTTAAAAAACCCATCTCTTCTTCATTTTTACGCAACATCAAATACTTTCAAACAATCTCTTCTTCTACATTTCTTTTTTGTTTGCAACGATGACGTTCAATCCATTCGAGTTCGATGTCATGCTTACGGGTAGGCATCCCAAGACTTCGTCCCGCCAAGCCAACAATTCCCCCCTCCCCCCCAAAACGAAAAGTACCTCTCGGCAACCCAAGAAAGTGAGCTTGATGAGGATGTTGTCGAAATGTGTTCGGGTCTCGATACTACCCAAATTTTGCAACGACCTGGAAACCAATCGCGGCAGATTAAACTGAGAAGGACGTGCACAAAATGGAGCGTGGACGAGGATATTTGTCTTGTCAAAGCATGGATGGTAAAATTATACGACTCAATCTCCGATAATAGTAAGAGGAAGGACGATTATTTGGAAGATATCAGGAGGGAGGTTGCTGCTTTGCGGGAACCAAATGATCCATTCCGGACCAGTAAGAATTACAAGGACCACTACAAGCTGAAAGAAAACTCAAAGAACACTGGCAAAGGACGTCCTTAAAGGTAAGACGTTTCAATTTAATTTACCGCGAAAAACTTCATGCTCGACAGCCGGGTCAAACCGATGCTCAAATCAGAGTGTTGGTTGCGGAGACTTGTCGGGAGCGATATAATCAAGTTTTCACCAAGTTTGATTGGTGAAATCTCGTCAAAAAGCATTCCATGTGACTACAATGTTGCAACGAATTCCCTATGTTGGAACGATCCCACAAAAATTGTTAACTTATGTTTAATTTCCGTTTTGGTATTAATAAATCGTGTAATGTAGCTTTTGATGTTATAATAAAAGTTTGAATGTCCCCTTTTTATGTTTATTAATATTTGGGATAATTTCACCTCAATACCTTAAATTTTTCATATTTCATTTAGAGTACACTAAATCTTTTTTGTGTCACCTCAGTACTCTAAACTTTGATTAATTCATTTAGAGTACCTTAAATCATTTTTATGTCACCTCAGTACCCTAAACTTTTATTAATTCCATTTTAGTTCCCACCATTAACTTTACCTTAAATTTGGTTGTTAATGAAGAGTATTATGAACATTTTACCTGTTTTGGATGGAAAATCAGATTAATAAAAGTTTAAGGTACTTAGGTGACATAACTTTTTAAAGATATTCTAAATGAAATATGAAATATTTAGGCACTATAACGGAATTATCCTTTAACATTTTAATCTATCAAGCTTGCTTTTCAGTCTGATATAAATTGATGGATTACTAATTAATTCTTTTCCATATGACTAAAAGAGGAGAGAAAAAATAGATTTAATAGTTTTTATTATATCAACCGCTTTTTTTTAATCTCAATTCAACTGAATGATTAGGAATGCTCTTAAAACAAGAGTTCGTCTAAAAAGCAACCAATACACTTAAATAAAGTAGTGCACTTTATATTAGGTATAGAAATTGACTTAAAGAAAGAATATTTAACGAGATATGAAGGCATTTTGTGATTGGAAGCTACAGAGCGGCTGGAATTATTGCAGATGCTAAGCTGGAATTATTGCAGATGCTAAGAGCATCTCCAATGGTTAGACACAGCACAATGTGTATGAGCAGTGTCTAACCATTGTTTTTTGCTTCCAGACACTGCTTCTAGACACTGCTCCTCCAATGGTAGTGTCTACGCAGTGTCTGGAGCAGTGTCTACGGTCGGGCGTCGTAGATAGGTCCGGCCGTACACCTTGATGACGTCAATGCAAAACTTCTTCAGGCAGTCCAGCGCAGTGGTCTCCGCCATTCGCAAATACTCGTCGCAAGCATCGGCTGGACTTCCATAACAGAGCTGACGAAGTGCTACCGTGCACTTCTGGTGTGGAGTGAAAGAGGCCCTCCCCGTAGCATCCTTTCCGTTACGGAAGTAGGCGTATCGGCCACTCAAACCATTCATGATTCGGATGAACATGTCCCTCGACATCCGGAACCGTCGCCGAAATTGTTGGTCGCTGTACACCGGTTGAGGCGCGAAGTAGTCACGGATCAGCCCTTCGTGTGCATCTTCGCGGTTGCGCTCAATCACTCTCCGCTTGGGTCTCGGCGCCGACAATGAGCTCTCGGCCTCATCATCATCATCACTCATTGGCTGTACGGCTGCCATCAGTTGATCCTCCAATGCTTGTTGTGTTGCCTCCAGATACCTATCCACCGCGGCGTCTATTTGTTTTTCTGTCATTTGCTTCATCTCGTCTAGCGTCGGAAGACTAGCCATCGGAAAAAAAATATGAAAAACTATAGGATTTGGAGAGTAATAGATGAATAGAAGCTGGAAAGAAGAGAGGAGAAGTGAGATTTCAATTGGGGCATATCTGAATTTATAGAAAAATGTTGGGCTTTTTGGGGGTCGGCGTTGTCACGTGGCGGGTCGTGACTGGCCAGCCGACTAGCCGTTGGCGCCAGACACGACCAGCAGCGTCGTTGCCAGAACCAGCAACGACGCCCAGCAACGACCGCTCTGACACGCCATGTAGACACGACAAGTCGTGTCTACGCCAGACACGACGCGTAGACACAACCGTTGGAGATGCTCTAAGCCGGTTTTGCGGCCACCGTAGAGTTTAATTAGTGGAAGAAATAAAACCCGCAGTCGAGTCATTTACAAATCCCTCAAACCAAGCTTCTGAAAAAGGAGTGTCATTTATCTTCAATACTAAATAGTATTGGTACATTCATATTCATACAAAAATGAAAAAGGGGTTGGTTTTAGCACATCCCAATAAAAACACGAAAGAGGAGAAACAAGGACAAGTCCCTTATTGCACAACTCGTAGCTGTTGTGCTCTCACTGCTGCTGACAGTGTCCTCTCCTTTTCTCCTACTTAAAAATTGCTTCTCCGTCTCTTGTTCCTTCACAACAAGATATGATCAGAGGAGATGGAACAGAGGAGATCGACTATGTGTTCAAGGTTGTGGTCATCGGCGACTCTGCTGTCGGCAAAACCCAGATACTGTCAAGGTTCACCAAAAACCAATTCTGCTTTGACTCCAGGTCCACCATTGGGGTTGAGTTCCAGACCAGGACCGTCTCCATCCAATCTAAGCTCATCAAGGCCCAGATCTGGGACACTGCTGGCCAAGAAAGGTAACCTATGACTTCTCTATTGTTGCGAACCACAAATGGGTTCCTTAATTAATGCTAACTAGATCGTTTCATCTGCTTCGTTTGTGTGTTGGTAGGTACAGGGCGGTGACGAGCGCGTACTACAGAGGAGCAGTGGGGGCAATGTTGGTGTACGACATCACGAGGCGACAGTCGTTCGATCACGTGGCTAGATGGGTGGAGGACCTGCGCGGACACGCCGAGAGCTCCATAGTGATCATGCTCATCGGGAACAAGGCTGATCTGACGGAGAAGAGGGCCGTTCCCACCGAAGACGCTGTGGAGTTCGCAGAGGATCAGGGCCTCTTCTTCTCTGAAACATCGGCCTTCAGTGGCGACAACGTCGACCGTGCGTTTTTCAGACTGCTAGAGGAGATTTACGGGGTCGTATCGAGGAAGGTGTTGGAGTGCGGGGACGGAAGATCGGACGGCGGGGACGTGAGGACGCTTACAGGATCAAAGGTTGATGTGATTTCTGGATCCGATTTGGAGATTACTGAAATTAAGAAGACGTCTTCGTGTTCGTCTTGTTGATATGAACGTCTTTGTCTTTTCATTTGTTTTTTTTATCTTTTTATAATTACTGAATTTAATGTCTGATCAATCAACTGTAACCATTGGCCGAAGCATTTACTCCTCTGTCAAGTAACCCATATACTGCATGATCACTCTATTTAATATTTATGCCAGTCATGGTTACACGAAGTATTATTATTTTTTACTAATACTTTTGTCATACATGATATATCTCTAATTACTTTCAATAATACTTTAATATAGTACAAAAAAAACGGCAAAAACAAATGACGAGCCTAATCTATAAGACTAAAAAAAGAGATTCCGCCTATGCGTGGTACTCTTTTTTGAGCGATTTACCTTAACGCTGAGCTCTCCTCCTCTCAAATATATCCTCTCTTTGTGTTCTCTAAATCAACTCTTCCAGTTGTTATAGCGTTCTCTCATACCTCATCAACAATAAATGATGGTTAAGCTGATGTCTCTTTGTCCTCTTTAATATACTGGATTGCAACGGTCGTCAACTCCATATAATGGTTGCTGGGATTTTGTTTCCTATCATCACTATGTTGCGATTGTTGCCCTATGTAAGATGTTATAATCGACCTAGCTTGTTTCATATCATCTTAATAGCATAACTAAACCGATAGTTGAGAAATTTATCTATGATCATTAACCTCCCGTCATATCTCTAAACCCCATGCCCCCTTCCTCCTTCGGCCTACAGAGTTTGGCCCAATCTTGTCAAATAATCGAACGTGTAGCTCGAGGGGTTCCCGCCCACCAGTATCGGGCCAGAGCTATATGAATCTGATTGATCGAGCCTTGGGGGAGTAGAAAGACACTCATCGCATAGATTAGGAGAGCTTGGAGGACCGAATGGACCATAACCTCTTTCCCTCATGCGAATATCATCTGACCGTCCCAAGTATTGATCTTTGCAACGAGCCTGTCGCGGATAAATTGTAGACTCTGGCCCTTTTTCCGTCCCAACACATTAGGCACCCCTAGATAGGTAGATGCCCGAGAGATCTCCTGGATGCCTAGTATCTCACAGCAGATAACTCGATCAATAGTAGGAGTATTGGTACTGAAAAAAATAGAGGACTTATCCTTATTGATAACATGACCAAACATAGCTCCAAAGGTCTCCAAGATACCTTGTAGGTGCTCAGCCTCCTTGCGGGTAGAAAATATAGCAGTCATCTACAAAGAAAATGTGAGAAATTACCAAGCCCCCTAACCACCGATACCTCGCGGAGGTCACCTGCAGCTTTTTCTTTTCCCTACATCCGAGAGAGCCACTCCATGCAAAACAAGAAGGGATACGGGGAAAGGGGGTCCCCTTGCCGAATCCCCCTTCTTTCCATAAAAAGGGGTGTATTCTTACTCCCCGGGCTCACCGTGTACTATATAGACTGCATGTAGGCCAAAGCCAGACAACGCCAATGGACTCCAAAGATGAAGGCTCCCATCATGGAGAGAAAAAAGGATCATTCCACTCGGTCGTAGGCCTTACTCATGTCGACTTTCAGTGCCATAAAGCCATTTTCCCCTAGGTGCGCCTGCGCAGGGCATGAATGACCTCATTAGAGATGAATATATCGTCCTGGATGGCTCGGCCTGGGACAAAGGATCCTTGATGGGTGGATATAATTGGGTCCAAGAGCGGTTTGATCCTATTTTCTAGGACCTTGGATAGTATTCTAATATTACGTTGTAGAGAAAAAAAAAGAGCAATAGGCCTGAGGTCCTTAATCTTCCTCGCGGTTTGGACTTTCGGGATCAAGACGAGAGTGGTTTTGTTGATGTTCTGGTCTATTTGGGATGTGGAAACCACTAGCCTTACAAAATCAATAACCTCTGCACTAATAGTCGGCCAATAATGCTGAAAAAATATAGGATTCAGACCATCTGGACCTGGGGACTTTGATGTACCCATTTGGAAAATTGCATGGTGGACTTCCTCATCAGTCACCAAGCATGTGAGGGAGATGTTTTGTGCCTCCGTGATCAAGGTTGGAACCGGTATATGGAAAATGTCTGGCATGTCTGGGCCTATTGTGAAAATATGGCTGGAATAGTCAAAGAGGAGTTCCTACATACCTATGTCCCATGAAATTTACTTGCCATCCTCATCCTCCAATACACAGATCTTATTTCGCAACTAACGCTTTGTAGACATTCCGTGAAAAAAAATTGTATTCCGGTCCGACCCAACAAGCCAATATGATCCCGATAAACCGCCTGCCCCCAAGTATTCAGAGATGCTCCGATATTAGCTATGCGATGTTTGATGTGACGGTTACCCGGTTTGCCCCACTCAGTCTGAATCAATTGGCCGCACTCACAGTATTCTGTCCAGTTGTTCTCAAAATGAAACTGCCTCGGACCTGATGTGATGACACCCACTTGGAGCTTAAGGAGGATCAACATATGATCAGACGACGAGAAGCCCGTGTTCTGAAGCGAAGCCTGCCGGAAATGAGCTTCCGCTTGAGGAGTCATAAAAGAAATGTCCTGCCAAAGTGCAATACGAGTCTCCAGGTCCCGAACTATAGTCCATGTATATGGGTAGCCACACAAAGGAAATTCCTCCACACCAATATCAGTTATGACACGTTGGAATCCTTGGATAAAGGGTCTGGGATATAGGCGTCCCCCTTTCTTCTCCGAGTGGTGGAGGATACCATTAAAATCCCTCATCAACATCCATTCTAGACATGTGTGAATTCCGGTAAGAGTCCGTAGTAGAGCCCAAGTACGGTGATGGTTTTCCCGTCTAGGTTCCCCGTAGATGGCCGTAAAACGAAACGGAGGTTGTTGTTCTACCCAGACCGTGGCGTCTATGTGTTATTGTTGTTCATCAGCTACCTCAACCCGGCACCGTGCCAAAAAAAAAGAGAATGATTCCCCCATTGTTACCTTGGTTCGGTTGGTCCACAGCGCGATGACCCGGGAGACCCGTTCCCCCATGAAACCCTAGAGAACGATGCAATATCGCAATTCTAGACCTCGAATTCCCAGCTTCAACATGGCAAATTTCGGTAAGGAACACCAAATCCAGCTTCAGCCTAGTAATCAAGTCCTTGAGTTGTCACCGGTTATAATCTGAACTCAGGCCTCGATAGTTCCATGCGAGGATTTGGACAATTATCGCAGAAGAAAGATGAAAACCTAGTAATATGCAACAGCGAAAACGCAACAAAGGAGACAAAAACCAGCGCACGTATCCGATGTAGAGAACCACAACAGTCGATAAGGTAGAAGGAAGATAGAAGTCGGCCGGAGAAAGTGGAGATCGACAACGATGGCGAACGACCATAGGTCTCAATGTAATAGTCTCGGAGACTCTTTTGTAGTAAATTTTAGGTATAATGTCGTAGTAAATTTGAGGGCCAATCCATACCTCGAATAATTTTTTTTTTGAAACGGGTAACCGGGGAATAATATTAATACCCAAAGGTAATCAAACAAGGAAGGGCGTAAACGCCCAGGGTTCCAGATATGTGTCCAGACCGATCGTAGCAAGTACAACGCTCGCGGACCCATAATAATAGCCTACTTGACATCGTTGACAAAAACTCAAGACAACTCCTTACCATCGTCTCAAAAAAGTGAGACATAAAACAAAGGTACCTAACAAAAATAAGCAATAAATTGTTCCAGAAATAAATCAGATAACCATAAAGAAAATAAAATAGATGAGCTGTTGGTGCAGGCTGCCTGGGACGCCCAGCACTGGCTGACCCGGGTCTATAGGTATAGTCCGACATCGACTCCACCCACCCCTGCCGGGTCGTGTCATCCCTGCATTGGAGGCTGTCCTGCCTCCGCCTGCTTCTCCTGGTCCCCTGCAGCGTTGACCGGAAGACTCCGTCGAGGACACGATGGTGGTTGCGACTCGAGTAGGGAAAGGGTCTCGGTCGCGGCTCCACCTGGCTTGTCCTTCAACGAGGGCAGGCTGCCGGTGGGCCGACCAAGTTCCGGCGGACGACGTGAAGTAACAAGGGAGGGCACCGGAAAAGTTACCTCAGGAAAAAGAGTCCTTGCTGTCGGGGGCTGGGGCTGTGGAGGAATCTCAGCGGGCCGGATCTTGTCTTCACCTTCCATTTCCGGGCAAGTGATGCTGAAGGACGTCGGATCTGATGGAGTCACAGGCAAGGACGGGAGCGGGGGCTCTCTATGGTGCCGGCGTCGCTCGGGCGAGTGTAGAAACTCGGGAATGAGGCGCTCGACGGGAACAAGAGGAAGTAGTGAACATGTGCCGATGCGTAGCAGGTGTGGATGGCGGCGATACGAAGCAGATGTGGATGGCCGGAACTCAGGCGGCGACGGACGTCACAAGTGTGGGCGGCGGCAATGGAACCCTAGCTAGGGTAGAGAGAACCTCAGTTGAGAGGTAGCAGAGCGTTTTTTAGTTCGAGAGATTATGAGATTTCATACCTCGAATACTTTTTTTTGAAATGGGAGCAAAGTAGTTGTATTACGATTTCATATCATACTTACAAGGAGGGACATAACAGTCCCGGATACCAGCTTTTTGTCCCAACCGGCCGTAGCCCGTCGGGCGCACATGGTTCCATAGTCTGCTTTGTTTCGCAGATCCGAACTCAAGAGATCCTCGATCCAACGTTACAAAAAAATAATAAACCAAAGTCCTAAACTTATTGAGCCAAAAGATTATTCGACCTAAAACAGTGAAACCTAATAGAGAATTAGCATTTAGTGCAGATTCCCCGAGACTTCCCTGCTGCAAAAGCTTGTTCGGGGTTGAGAGTACCGAATTCGGGTGCCGGTGAAATATGCCCCAACCTACCGTCCCTCCTCCCGGATCCCAGATCCATCGAGGGAGCGGATCCATGCCAGCGAGGGGTGACCCTGGGGCGGGAGGCCGCTGCAGATGGAAGACGGCGCGTGGAGCCGGTATTCCGAGAACGACAGGGGGGCCACGGTGGCTACTGGCTCGAGGGCGGGACCGTTCCGGCGACGCATGATCCATACCTTGAATACTTAATGATATCTCTTCTACTCAAAATATATTACGTAATAACTTTTTTTTTGAAACGGATTACGTAATAACTTATTTTCAAGCAAAGTTTTTTTTTGAAACGGAAAAGAGGTAGTTGTATTACGATTCAAGGAGGGGCCTAACAGTCCCGGATACCAGTTTTTTGTCCCAACCGGTCGTATCCCGTCGGGCGCACATGGTTCCATACAATAGTCTGCTTTGATTTGCAGATCCAAACTCAAGATTTCCTCGATTCAACGTTACAAGAAAATAATAAACCAAAGTCCTAAACTTATTGAACCAAGCTATTATTCGAACTAAAACAGTGAAACCTACTAGCGAATTAGCCTTTAGTGCAGATTCCCCGAGACTTCCCTGTTGCAAAAGCTTGGTTGAAGTTGAGAGTCCCGAATCCGGGTGCCGTTGAAATAGGCCTCAGCCGACCGTCCCTCCTCCCGGATCCCAGATCCACCGAGTGGGCGGACCCATGCTGGCGAGGGGTGACCCTAGGGCATGAGGCCGCTGCAGATGGAAGACGGCGTGTGGAGCCCGTATTCCGGAAGACGTCAGGGGGCCATGGTGGCTACTGGCTCGAGGGCGGGACCGGTCCGACGACGCATGATCGGTAGCGCGAAGCGAGGGAGAGGCCGTGGCACGGATTGAAGGGTAGGCGGCGACCTGCGGAGGTAGTCCGTCTGCAAAAAGGACAAGAAAAAAATAAAACCGACTCTGATCAAAAGAACGACGACGGTAGATTGGACTCCGAAGGATAGTGAAAAGCTTTGGATGCAGAGATTTCGATTGGACTCAGAAAGATAGTGGAGAGTATCCATAAAAGAAGGTGGGGAGAGGCTGCGCACAGAGAGAACCCTAATTTTCTCTGCGGCCCCCTTTCTAATATTTTCAAGCAAAGTTATATACACCACTTTGGACATTTTCCTAAAACTGTTGGCCGACTAATTAGGAACAAATATGTGTCAAATCAATCCATCAATATTGATCATATTTTAATTTCTTGACCGAAATTATATAAAGATTTCTGCATACTTATTTATGGACCGTATGGGCCTTGTTCAAAGTGCAAATGAAGAAGGCCCATAACATTACCTGGATAGTTGGATATACACCATACGCTTGGGTTGAATTTGGAGTGTAGACGGTAGAGACGCGACAAAACGACCTATGTATGAATTGCATGTATCATTTTTTATCTCCAGAAGTACGAGGTAATATTATATATTAAAAGTGTTTACAAACAATAAACACTGAGGCAGTGAAATTAAAATAAACAATAAAACATAAAATAAAATCGCTTTATAAGAAACCGGAGTTGTCTGGAGGATGATACTGCGGTAGCGTCTGACGATCATCGATACAACGGCTCCAAACTGATTTGCACGGGCCGAGCAGGCCCAGTGTAGAAGTTTGTGGTGGTGGACTAGGTATTCCCCCAGGGTGTCAGCATGCGTCGTCCTCCCTTGAGTGATGATGTTAGGGCTCCAAAACGCGGAAATGCTGACCTCCGAGCTGGTAGGGAAATATTGAGTCGGTTCTTGGTGGTTCCCGCTGCCACCTTACGTCCAAGGGCGGTGTAACCGGCCGACCCCCCTCTGGACCACTTCAGACTCATTCCATGAGGCGAGGGTGTTGAAAGCCCCCCACCGCTACATATGATGTCTCATCCGAGTGAGTCGAGCCAACCCGTTTGTGTACCCCAGACAGCCCACTAACTGGACCCAACCCGACCCAGTTCCTTGGATCTTCCCTGGACCAACCCACATCACCTCCGACCCTGAAGACCCCCTCTAAAGGTCTGCGATCCGCCAACCCATCGTGATGACCCAATTCAACCCAAACTCCGGTCCTGCTCCCCTTTGGGCACAAATCTGGCCTTGGGGCACCACCCAGGCCTGCCCCGAGCCCAAAACCACCTGGGTCCAGCTTCTAACGCAGCCCAACCCGACCTTCAGAAGATCTAAGCCCAACGGATCTACCGACCCGTTCCCCCACCGAAGCCCTAGCAGCCTCCAACACCCGCCGCCTCCTTGGCGAAAGCTCTGCCGCCTTCCCCACATCAATCGACCTCGACCTTTGCCGTGGCCCCGCTGCCGTGGTTCGCCACAACAGCCCTCAACGATATTCCAGCATATGTCCTTGAGATAGTCTGCCCGATCCCCAGACCACCCCCGATTACCCCTCCTCCCTCGGAGAGATAAATCGAACACGTCCCTCCTCCGACGTCGCCCGCGGTGATTCGGATCGGGATAGAGGAGCAGCATGATCAAGAGAAGGAGAGGAAAAAGACGCCGACCGACCCCCCCCCCCCCCCCCCTCCCCCTTTGCTCGCCCTCACTCCCGCTGTGTTGATGATCGAAAACTAGTGGATAAGCCATAGTCGCCGCTTGAAACTTTCGCAAAACCCTACTTTTAAAGAGAAAGAGGCTGCGCATATGACTTGTTTTTTAGCGTGAGTACCCTGTATTTTAAATTGAATAATTGCATGTATCATAAAACAACAAGTCTACCAATTAAAATTGGCTCGGGATACCATTTCTCAAATACCCATTTAAAAATTAGAGCTCGAAATGAAGCTGAAGTAGATGAGTTTGGTCCGAGTCCTAATCAGAAGACATATAATTGGAGTAATATGAAAAAAGGACTTGTTAGTCGTGAGCATGGTTGTGAAAGTCTTTGTCTAATCACGATTTCAGAACGATCAGCTCGAATTCAGTCTCGAATCTTCGAAAGTGATGTCTTGCTGCTGTCTACTTGAAAGTTTGTGTTCGTTCTCGGTAGAAATACCGGTCCCCCCCCCCCCTTGGGCCTTTTCTCGGTGCAGGTCGGGATTGGATTGCAGAGGACTGAGTTCGAGTTCCACCGTCCATAATCGAGCTGACCTTGGATGTTGTCGGTGACCTGGTTTCTCTTTGCCAGCTGCAGCTTGGTCGTCATTTTCTTAGCTCCTCATGGTTGAAAAATATAGGTATAAGACATTCTCTTTTATCGTTCTGAGCTTCATGGTTAGAAAAATAGGGTATTAGACCTCTCTTACAGTTTTTTTTCATGTTCTTCAAGTTTGTAAAATCTGGTTAGTAGACCTTGTTTCTCTTGGTTTCACCCATGTTGGGTTGCTGAGGTTCCTTTCATAAGAATTCTTTTTTTTTTTGTATTTCTTAGATTTGTGTAGGATCTATCTGTGGTTGTCCCATGTCTTGAGGTTGTGCTTTATCGACAATGCCCCGTCTTATGGTTGTGCCCTTACAGATAGATGCGTCCATCTTTGGGTTTTTGTGATCTGTAGCTAGATCTCTGATCATGTACTTCTTTTCGCCCTCTAAAAAGGTTTCATTTATATATTTGCTTCGCTGATAAAAAAATGTAACAAAATACTTTATAGTTGGTTTCTGATAAATTTGTGCGTTACATTCACATTATCAGTATTTTAACTTGGGTTGTGATCAATTTGTTTTGGACATTGTGCTGGCAAACGGATAGTAAAAGTAAAAAATCATTATCAGGCCGTCATTTAGTTGACGAATTTGACGACGATGACATAATTAATGTTCTTACTGAAGAAGAGCTCATTAATTTGGATTTGATCCAAGCTCAGCAAATTGAAGGAGCGTTGGCTACATAAGATTTTGGGTATGGAGAACACAATAAGGAATCAAACGTGAATGCAGAAGAAGTAGACAATGAGAAAATGAATAACAATATTGAATAAGATGCTAAAGGGTTTTCGGTGAGTAAGTGTTTCAAAGCCCTGGGTGACAAAGGAGAGGAGAGGTTGTGGGCTAAGGTACTTTGGTTTCCGGGTTTACCACCAAAGGTGGTAACTTTTTTGTGGCTTTGTTGTCATGAAGCGATTCCGACCTCGTTATTTCTGGAAAGCAGGGGCGTCCCAGTCCCAATACATCAGTGCTGGTGTTTCTTTTGTGGGATGAAGTTTGAAGACGACAATCACTTGTTAATTCGTTGTGAATTTGTATGGTTGATTTGGTAAGGAGTTATAAGGTGGTGGGGCCTCAGTTGGGTGATAGCCCCTTCTGTACAGACCCTCTAGTTTCTTGGCCTACTTTGCTGCCTGGTAGGGTCAAGAAGGTGTGGATTCCTATTTGTGGTCTGGTTATTTGGAAAATTTGGTTGGCAAGGAATGGTTTGAAGTTCAGGGGAGAGGTGCATTCGGTTGAACAAGTGATCTATAAAATCCAGATTGCCTCGCTTGGCTTGGTCAAGGCGTTTTTTCCTGCTTTTGGCTCTATTACCTTTGTGGAATGGTGCATGTACCCTCTTGTGAGTTGTAAGTGCCCCTTCGTTCCAAAGGTTCCAAAGTTTTATGCTGGTGTTTTTTGTTGTTGGGTTTTTGGGTTCAGTTGTCAGTTGTGAGTTTAGAGCTTTGACAGTGTTAAACTTAATGGGGTTTTGCACCTTGGTTGTAGCTCTTTGTAATCGTGTTATAGCCTATTTTCAGGCTACCTGTCATTTCGATAGGGATAAATAAAACTTCTCTGATAAAAAGAAAAAGTTGATAAAGAGGAAATTGATAGTGAAGAAGTTGATGAAGATGAACAATTAACATGTGAAGCTAAGATCTTTCAAGACTGGACAAAATGTTTTGATTTTCTTCCTCGTAGAGAATCTAAATTTTAGGACTCCAATTCGGAATTAAAGGATGTGGAACTAGTAATTGAAGATCAATGATTTTCGGTATCTTATATTTTTGAGCCAAACTAGTAGAAACCAGAATTCGAATACCATTTTCTTTTCTTTTCCACACATTTTCTCCTCAACTAAAAACTCAACGAAAAGGCTTATAAGAAAAACGAGGGAAATAGGATACAAAAAATAAATCCTAAACCGGTGAGTTACATTCTAAAATCACATTAGTCAACACAATGTCAAAATTTGACATCTAAAATCTAGTGATCGATCAGATCATTCGATCATTCAACTCTTACAAAGACATACCAAATCGAAAAGAAAATTGAGAAAGAAAGGAGGAGAGAGAAGGGTTAAAAGGTGTATAGATATAGAGATACCCTTCGGAAGTTGATGATTGTCCTGATAGCCAATGGCCTCTATCCGACGGGCTACGAGCTCCAATTAATTGGTGTAGAATCGAGTACAGTAAGAGAAGACAATCTCTCTGTTAGCGGTGAATCCTTGGAACTCTCCATACTTCTCTCCTACCTCACTCTCTTTCTCCTTTACGTAGTAATACAATAACTCTTCTAAGGAACCAACACATTCTTATCAACAACGTGAGAGGGAAAACAACTTGTTACTTTTGAAGGTTCAAGTACAAGATTAGTTTAGGTACATACAATTTATATTCTCTCACTTGTTAAAATTCAATAACGGTGTTATCAACACTTAATGTAATTGGACTAAATCCGAGATTATTTATAAAAATAGACAAAGTCACGGTGTATTATTGATGAAAAACGACCTTTAGGGTGTGTTTTTTTATATAATGAAAGGTCAAAAGAAGGGTGTTTTAGAAATTTTCCTATAGTTATGTATGTTTGACTCACAGTTGATTAAGGGCACATCTACGGTGGAAGAGAGGAGTTACCCCTATACCAGTGAAACTTCTTAAAATCATAGAATTCTTAGTTATTTTTATTTGATACCATACAGATTTAAATCAAAATTCGTATGAAAGAAATTATGATCAATTAACCAAGTTATTCGTGTTTGAGTTTTTTGTACACCAAATCGCTCCTTTTCAACTCCAAATCTCTACAATATTTTCCAATAAATCCAACTTCATATCATTCGTAAATTGACGCAATCAAAAACAATAGAAATTTTTTTTTGAATGAAATTGACTATTTTTATATAATTGTTTTTTAAACAAGACGGGGTATTTTTATTCAATAACTAGTGCCAATAACTCTTACATAGATAGAGGGCCGAGGACCTTGAGTTTTGGAATATAGTCTTGGACCCCCACACTCTGGACCTATAGAAACGATCTACTTTTCATCATAGACACAAGTTGGGATAAAATAAAGGGTAAACTTCATCCCACTACCCTAAAAAAACTTGAGTTTCATCCCACTACCCTAACCAAACCTTGTTGCACCTCACTACCCTAACGAAACTTTTAGTTGTACTTTCATACCCGCCGTTAACTTGACATCCATTTTTGGATGGAAAACGGTAAAAAGTCCAAAAATACCCCTCACTAACACTCAAATTTTCAACAGCATGCGATTGATTTTCAAAAATTCTTTTTATTTATTTATTTTATTTTATATAAATCAGTTTTTTATTAATAAAAATTAATATTTTATTTTACAAAAATTAATTAAAAAATATTATTTAAAAATCATTTTTTATTTTTAAAAATTGAAATTTTATTTTTAAAAATCGATCTTTTATTTTTAAAAATCATTTTTTATTTTTTTAAATGTACATTTTATTTTCAAAACACAGATTTTGTTTTTAAAAATCATATTTCATTTTATAAAATTCAATTTTATTTTATAAAATCAGTTTTTATTTTTAAAAATCTGTTTTTAAAAAAAATTAGTTTTTATTGAAAAAATCATTTTTATTTTTAAAAATCATTTTGTTTTATGAAATCGGATTTTCTTATAAAAATAAATTTTATTTTTTAAAAGTTATATCTTATTTTATATAAACAATTTACTTAATTAATTAATAAAAAGGTATGCATCAGTGATGATTGATTGCTATTCAAACAAATTCATACAGATTCAATAGAGATGCTCATGTGCATTCAGATTCAAAACAGTAACCACCAGTAACCAATATTTTTTTCTTCAATCAAATTCATATTAGATACAGATTGTGAATGGAACGAGCAACATTTTGCATCATCCAAAAAGATAAAAACAAACATCCTAAACCTAATATCTAAAATCAATCAAAACCACCACTGTTCGTCCCCAAAACCTCTTCCAAAATCAACGTCCCTCTTCTCTCATCTCTGGGCTCCATATCAGTTCGAATTAAAACTTTCTCAGAAATTGAAACCATCACACCTAAGATTTTGTATCTAGATTTCAGCCAAGAGCATCGGTGGGAAAATCAGAAGAAAAAAAATGGGGAGGGGTGAACGGAGAGGGCTGATGGCCTCAGGATCCGTGCATCGGCGCGGGGTGAGGGAGGTAGACTGCGGATCTGAACCTCCGACCTACCTGAGGGCCAGATCTGGCCAGAGGAGGGAGGTGGACGGAAAGTTTGTGGATCCGGCCGGCTTGTGAGCGTGGAAGGGTAGATCCGACCGGAGGAGCAGTGTTGACGCCGACCGTGGAGGAAGAAGCTCTGTCTCTGATTCTGATCCCGTGACCTCGTTGGTGGAGAGTGGCAGTGGAGGTGGTGTTGATGGAGAGAAGCAATGACGGTGGTGTTGTTGTGAGAAGTGAGAAGAGGGTCTGAGAAGTGATGGTGGTGTTGGGTTGTGAGAAATGAGTAAAAAGGAATAATAATCAAATGGAATAAGTAGAAGTTAGGGTTTTAAGATAAAGGGGTAATATGGTCATTTTTTTGAAAAAGTTGGGTCATGTGCCAAGCACACGACCATTTTCCATTCAAAATGGATGGAAAGTTAACGGTAGGTATTAAATTGACACTAAAAGTTTTGTTAAGGTAGTGAGGTGCAACAAAGTTTGGTTAGGGTAGTGAGATGAAACTCAAGTTTTTTTTAGTGTAGTGGGATGAAGTTTACCCTAAAATAAAAGAATTGAAAGCAAAAAAAAAAACTTAGACCACCACATAATCGAGATCACTTGGGGTAACTGTTGAACCCGCTGGGTAGTCTCGTGGAAGGCTGAATGGACGTTTGCTCGAACGCTCGCTAATAAGTCATGTTGTCTGAACTAGGTGGGAATATTCCACCGGATGGGGAAGATCCAGGACAAACCAACAAGGAGTAATGTGGGACAGAACTCCATTTTCCTGTCCCACATTCTATCTCCCAATTCATGGGTCTTGACGGAATGCTTGGAAACCTTGTTTGGGTAGGATACCCCTCCCTTCTTTTAGGTGACAAGGATGATAGGATGGCCAAAAAGATTTAGTACATGTTTCTATCAGCTTGTGTGGGTATGCAGTTGACTTGCCTTCTCCCTGGCCCTCGTCTTCCAGCCCTTTGTTTTTTAGGGCCAAATCCCGCGGGATGAGCCGAAAGTTCTTTGTGCTTCCATTCCAACAGAGGATCCAGATGCTCATTGGTGTTAGCTATCATCAGGGTAGAGTTTAGTGGTAGAGGTGGGTGATGCCCCCCTCCTCAACCACCCACTCATCCATGTCCTCGTTAGTTAGGTTACAAATCTTTATGGTCCCACCCCCAGCATCCGATTCAGAATGCGCCAATAAAAATTACGAGTCTTCTCTTTGAGAAACTCCTTAGTCATGCTATAGATTTCCGATTGGGTCTCCCTTTCACGAAGAGGCATCCAAACGAGAAGCCTGGTGGGGGCCTTAATATAGACCGCGACGATTCATCAGAGGGACTGGCTTTCTCTTCCCCGGCTTTAACGACTCGGTGACTCTGGAGCAACAAAATGTTAGAAAACACTTACAATTCCAGTATCAGTCAAATTCTGAATTCATTGGGATGCTTGTTTCACTCAAGCAACCCTTCCTTATCGTAAGACAACTGTATTAGTATTACACATGCATAAGACGTACATTCCTTGCTGAATGTTTCTTTGCTCAAATCAATCTCTTTAGTTGCACGTGTCATTACATTCAATATTTTCTGGTTTAAGATTCACCACGTGGAAGCAATTGAGATCAACTTGTTTTTCTCACCAAAATAATATAATTTTTGTTATGTACAACCAACCCATCGAGTCACCACTAACATTCTATGAGACAGAGAAACAAAACCTTAATCTAATCAAGTTCCTATTACTATTGACATTGCCCATTTGGAATGTCACCCTTTCGACAAGTCGAAGCACGGAGATTTTCGACTGCTCTTCATCCTCAACAGACCGTACAGTTTCTTGAATTCCGTGACAGTGTTGGCCCCTTCCTGGTAAAACAGTTTGCCTGATTCCGGCAGCTTCTCCAATTGCAAGGCGCTGATCACCGATTTCAATGCTCGGCTAGGCGAATTCCGGTTCGCTATCATGAGCTCCCCTATCTCGGCCGGGCTCAGCCTCGCCCCGGCTTGGAATATCTCCTCCACCTGCGGGAACAGCTTGTGCTCCTTCACCCCCAAGTAACTGCTCGCCAGATCCTTGAACGACGCAAAGTCGCACAGGGGGAAATATATGTGCACGTCGATCCGGCCGGGCCGGAGCACTGCCGTGTCGATGAGCTCCTTGCTGTTCATCGTGAAAACCATGATTCTCTCCTCGGCGCAGCACGAGTTTAGGATCCCGTCCATGAAATTCAGCACCGCCGGGAGTCTCGCCGCCGTCAGGAACCGGTCTAGGTCCTCAATGACGATCACGGACCGCCTCTTCGTTTGTAATAGAAGCGTTTTCAGATCCGATTCGTCCGACACTTTGGAGAGATCGAGGTCGTAGACGTCGTAATTGAGGAAATTGGCCATGGCGGCCACAAAGCTTGACTTCCCGGTGCCGGACGGACCGTAGAGCAGAAAGCTCCGCCTCCAGACGCGGCCGAGGCGGTGGTAGTACTGTTTGGCTTTGAGGAAGGAGTCGAGATCGGATTTGACCTTGGCCTTGAGATCGGCCTCCATGGCGATGGTGTCCAGCGTGGCGGGGTGCGAGAAGGGGATGGATCTCCAGCGCTGGTCGAGGTTGACGAAGAGCTTCAGGTCCTTGAATTCGTCGGAGACGGTGTGTATGTGCTGGAGGTAAGGGCGGAGAATACGGCGCTTGTCGGCCCTTCTGACCTTGAGGACCAAGGTCCTGGAGTGGGCGTGGACTTGGTTGAGCCAGAGGACTCTGGCGCCGAGGAAATCGTCGTGGACGGTCTGATTGGGGTCGAGGCGGAGGACGACGTCGTAGGGCTTATTGCCGGTGACAAGGTTGGTGGAATCAGAATCCTCCAAGGACTTCAAGGAGTTGAGGTAGGCGGAGACTTTGCGGTAGAGATGGTTGTCCTGCATACCGTCGGTGAATTCGGGGACCTTCAAGGACTGGTACACATGGAAGCAGTCTTCGAACGAGTGCCACCACCGCCTCACCAATCCGGTTCTGCTGAGGAGGAAGAGCAGAGCCAGGGCTGGGAGGAGGAGAATTAGGCCTAAAGGAATCACCATCAGCATCAGTAGAAGCAGAGCAGAAAAAAGGGGAGGATGAAGATTAGATGGAGAAGCAGCGTTTGAAGAAAGGAAGGAAAGGAGTATTTAATTGGGAGACGGGTAATTGCCGGCAAATAGTTGAGATATATCTGAATCCAAAACCAACCCAAACCAAAGAAACGAGAAAGAGGCCTTATGCTATTAGCATATACACCTTTTAATTTTCCCTTGGTCTTTGGAGAGACCTCAATAGCCAAAATTCATATTAAGAAACTAATTAATAATTAATTACATTTCAGTTTTATTATAATCATCTTTATGTCAACATGATTTTGCACCGCTTTATCCTATGCGTTATTCATCAATATTCTCTCTCTGACTTGCGAGCAGAGCAAAACCCTAAACCTCAACCTCACACCGCCCTTTCTCCTTTGTCGGCGACGGCCACGGCTGCATGGCTGCTGTCGGCGGGGATTGCTTCTCTCCCTTAAATCCACCTACCTGTGACCCTTCAGATCCAGACCCGACGCCGCCGCCCCTCCTTTCCCCTCGCCGGTGAGGGCTTCAGTCCCGTCGCCGCCCACCTTACCCCTCCGCCGCGTTGTGTGTGTCTCTCAGATCCGCCGCCGACCCTCTCTCCACGCCGCCGCCGCCCCTCTCCGGCCAGATCTACCGGCATGACACACAAGCCGGGCAGATCTGCTAGCGCTACTCGCTCCAACTCCTTCCCCGACAGCTCCCACCGGCGGCCGGCCTCGAGCATTCCAGAAAAGCTCCCTCCCTCCAGCCCCTTATCCCGTTTACGACGATCCGAGTTACTCCGCGGAAAGTTCGGTTCGTGGTTTGTTCGGGTTGTTTTTTACCGCTTTTAATAAACTGCACTTGGTGAAGATTAGGTGTGCACTAGTTGCACAGTTTGTGTGCACTAGTTGCACGTTTGGTGTGCCCGATGTGACACGGTTTGGTGTGCACTTGTTGCACTTTTGGCGTGCACGGTTATGTTGCACGCTAGACCAATATTATGGTCTAGCGTGTCTGGAGTCTGTAATATTTACCGTTGTGCTTGTGCTTTCATTGGTTGTAAGTTTTGAAGGATCGTATGTATGTCTTCACCGATTGATATATAAAATCCAGCTATACTCCTTTTCAAAAAAATCCTATGCGTTATTCCATCCACGTCACTATTGTTTTTTGAGCAAAAGGTGTAATTGGATTAATTTTATATCAGAATATTGATGTGCGCCAGAAAACATGCTCCCACACCGCTAATAAGGTCAGATAGAACGAGCAATGGCTCAATGGACCTTTCACCATTATAACCGTCGCAGACGGTTTTTGAAATCCATATAGGCAAGGACAGAATACGAAGAGGGGGAAGGGGGTGCCGAAAATCTAAGATCTCAATAACGGTGATGGTGGGAAGAAAATCATTGTCTAGGGACCCCTCCCAGGGCCAGTCCTTGGAGCACTGGATTTCTGTCGACGTTGACACTGCAAAGACGAAGTCAGAAAAAATAACACAGGCCCACTCGATTAGCCAGATCCATAATCGAGAGAGGGGTCGAGGAAGCAGCGGTGGTGGAGGCCAAGAAGGAAGCGATTTCAAGGATGACGGTGACGCCCGCAGAGGCAGCGGCGACGAAGGCCAGGGTGAAGGACGCGCCGATGGCTTCAGGGGAGACGGGGGCTGATCGAGAGAGATATCCCTATACTTCTGAGACCCTGGTGAAGACGCAACCCTAAGAAACGCACCACCCAAAACAGGAACCAGAGCAAGGTCGTGGTAAGCCCGGGGACTCGGCGATCTAGGGTTTGGAGGGAGAGGGACAGGGTCGTTTCTTGGGGTGGAAGTAACATAGTGTCGTCGTAGAGATCCTCCTCGCCGCGGTTCCCCCAGCATCATCGGCGGAGAGAGAAAAGGAAGTTGTAGCGCCGAAGGAGAAGGAGGCGCTGAAGGAATCCCATGTAGAGGTTGCTTCGACGTCCTCCCGCATCGGGCCTTTAGAGGCAGATTCACAAGATGAGACGACGGAGGCTTCGAGGGAAAAGTCTACACCGGAGACGCCATGATAGAGACAACAGGGAGAGCAGCAACAACGTCAACGAGATTGTCGGCATCAAGGACAGGGCTAGAAAACACCATAGCCGCAGGGGTACGACGGCTAAGGCTAGGGTTTGCTCTCAAGTTGCGAGAGAGAAGGCTACTTCTTAGTTCAGTTTATTAGTTGTCACGTCACTATTTTTTGGTATAGCGTGGTAATTTTATTCTCAAAATTTTTGTAATTGACTGGAAAAAAAAACATAACAGAATCATAAACAAAGGGTGAGATATTGTTACAGATACGTTCGAAATACTTTCCTTATATCTAATTCGTCCGGTTATTCAAGGTTACGATCTAAGGGACGATTCCCTATTCTTTCGGGGGATATGCAAATACCACTTTTGGCAATCTTCTTGGCTCAATTCGGGTGGACTTGTTTTTGTCTAAAACACACATTGATCTCTCGATGGAGATTCTTGAGGGGAGGTGAGAATGATGCCAGGTATCCAAGGTGGAGATTTGGGATCAAGAACTTTCAGATCCCGCTGGGACGGGGTGCCTCCTCTCTATCAACCCATGGGGCCCCGAATGGCTCATTACGCTTGGCGAGGTTGATTCGCAAACCTCGCTTTCTGCCCCCATTGTTAGTAGGGGGAGCAAAGTTGTGAGTTCCCTCTTCCCTCGACCGGGTTGGTCCCATTAAAGGCCGTGCTAGGGGTGGTTCATGAAGTCACCATGTGCCTACCCAACTAAGGCCCCTAATCCCTCTCTAGCTCGAGTTATAAGTAATGGTATTGGGCCTAGCCCAAGGTAGCTTCTAAGGAACACTACGTCATGAGAGCACTTGTTCTGTCCATAGTGAGCTGGTGGACATATGAGTTGGTGGACGTCAATCTGTGCGCACAACTCTTGGGCGCTAATTTGGATGCCCACAACAAAGCAGGTCGGATATCTAACTGGACACATACTCAGATATGTAGCTCTTGTTCATGTAGGTCTAGCCTTCGCCCGTAGGAAGTAAGGTCGACAATGTGGGTTGTTCCACACGCATAACCTCTGTAGAAAGAGGTGTGCAAATGAGCCCGAACGGCTAGTGGGCCGCCTCCAAGGACCCCATCATCCCTATGCATGGCAAGAATCTCACCCCTATTGGTGCCAGCACATCCGTGCCCTGTCAAGAGTTCAAACTCATGGGTGAGTAGCGTTCCATATCACTCAACGCCCAACGTGGTGGGGAGGGAATATCCTTGATCTCCAATCAACGCCCAAAGATTGGGTTCCGAATTGCACACAACGAGTGGGCACCACTAGGCGCCTTCTGATGGATCAAGACTTGGCCATCCCATAACGGGAGACCCTGCCGAAAAACCTCCTCAGATCCCATTCGCCCTTGGCTCCCAGAGAAGGGTGTTGTAGAGGTAGGCAAAAGATCAACCTAAGGCCAACCATATGAATGTGTATTCTTGTGGAGTCTCCAATGAGACTCGATAAGTGTTTGAGTGATGTGAATGGTTTGGGGAAGGAACTCTGGAACTGGTGGAGGCACCTCATGAGGAGCGAGTTGCCGATCTACCTCAACAACCCAAGGCATCTAGAAGGCTTCATGGATCCTGGCATGGCTATTTTGTAGGATTACGTGTTTCGTAAACACGACAAAAAAAATTGGACACCATATCCAAACCTAGAATCAGAAGCATCACAAAAACTAATCTAAACATGTATATAGAGTGGTTACCTTGATGAAAAACTACGTGTGATATTTGGGTTTGTTGGTTCGAGACTAGGACCTTTGGGTAATAAAATCGAGGCTCCCACATGTTTTCCCTTTAACGGTATCAACACGAGTAAGACGAATCCACAATTAAAGATTTCAAGTTGTCTAGAACATTTTCACTCTTGCTCTCTCTTTGATGTGGCCGAAATTTGCATCCAATATGCTATCAATTTCGTGCTTCATGGTGTCATATTTATAGAGTTGATTTTACCTTAAACCAACTCCAATTAACAAAATGTGGTGTCTTGTTTCCTTACTTCTAGTCAAACTATAATTCCCTTTTGTGTCTAGACATTCTAAAATACTGTATTTCCTTCTTCTAACTTAATAAATAAAACACAACCAATAATATATAAATATAGGGTTGGTCGAATACCCTTATTGTCCAATAGAGGTGCTCAGCCAAACCCATATATATATATATATGGGTATTTATTTGTTTTATTTAATTATTATGCAAGACAATAAATAAAAACAAATAATGACTTCATCCTATGATAAATTAATTAAATAAACGAGATTCGTTATATTAAATATAATTTTACCAATTTATTTAAGTGGAACCTGTGAGGTTCATTTTGTCGTGGTTTTTACTTTATTGTGTGTGACCCTTTAGGATTCATATGACGTGTGCAGTGTGATCGAAATTAACATTTCATCCACAAGTTATGGGTAAATCCTAGCAAGGCCCATAACCACCCAAGTCATACGAAGTACTGACTTTGTACTTGTCAAAACTATTACCAGAAGTGATCTCACCCTCTTGTTGTTTGGCGATGTCATGACTGAACAAAAGGCATATAAGCATCATCCTTTATCAATTTAGTCCACAAGTATTTATTGATCTCGAGTTTCGATTGTAGGTGACAAATCACATGCATGGCCATGCTTCTTTTACAGTCCTCCAATCACCAAGAGGGGCTCTAATGAGATATGACTTGTATAAACACAAGTGACAAGTCCTTATGACCATCGCCTATATACCTCATACGTGCATATCCACATATGATCATAACTCTAATAAATATCTTGTTAGGGGTAGCGTTTGCTTATGTCAAGACTTGAATCAAGACATATAGATAGTATGACGATGTCATGCTCGTAGGAATAAGATCTAATCTGGTAGTTGAGAAATACTCATGTCTAATGTTCTATGGAGTATTCTTAAGGTGGGTCATCCAATATCAAACTCTTTAACATCTGTGATGTTGACTCATATCTTTATATGCATGATCAGTAAAACATGATCCTTTAATCAATAGTCACACCAACTATAATTATTGGTTTAGGCTATGGATGAATGAATAGACTCACTCCTTTGTTTCTAAGAGTTCTACTCTCGGGGAACTGCTCCCGGATATCTTAGAAAGAGTACTATATTCAAGCTAGTTGACATTACATCTTAATGATAACCAAACGTTTTCCAATGTGGATTGCAAGGGCACAAAACCTAACATGTTTACCAACCCTTGCCTGATACTATGCATCGATCCTCCACTTCCACCCTCTTCTTAGTCAGGGTCTTCTTCAACTCATTTATTCCTAAAAGCCATTATGGAGAACCGGTTGGAACAGTCCAATATATCCAAAGGTTGGGTAGGACGTTGGGGGTCACTGAATCGTCCTTTATCTCTGTGATGAGTGGGTGGGTGCTTGTAACTTAGTCAAGACGTTGGACATCATTCATTATCTTGTATGCTGTAATGGTGAGAAGCTAGGGGGAACCTCCAAGGAGACTTGGGACGGTAGAGCCTTCCAGTCCTTGCTGATTGGTTTACATACCTTGCATACCCATCAATAATGAAAGAGAGATCAAACCTTGGAGTTCCCAGAATCGGTGTGTCACACTCATGAACCTCATGTCCCATACATCCATAGTTGAAGCGAAATAGCGGGAGGCGTTCATATTTCAAGGTGACCTGGACCGGTTGAGAGAGTTCCTTGAACTATAGGACCATTGATCGACGCAAAGGGGTAGAAATGTTAGGCCAGAACTGGACCCTAACCTTTCCCCATAGTAGAGACGTCAATTGTCCGAGTGGACTTTAACACATCACCCTAGAGTGTTAACCACCATGGTACTGGTAGTTACTTTCATGACCTTCAAAAGGAGGCCCCAGACCTGCACCCACAGTTGGATCCGATCCAGTCAAGGCAGGGTAAGCCCATTGTTTGGTAGGTCGACCAGGATGAGAGACGCTTTGCCAAAGCACCAAGGTCGTCACACTGCACACGATCCATCGCTTGCTACGATACAAAGAAAAGCCATACATTACCAGGGCTAGGTCCTTGAAGACCAGACCCTCAGCTGATGGACCCCATCCCCTCGTGATAATATAGAGCATAACATCCTCATTGGATGGTATCTAGGTCAACATTCGTCATGTCATTCCATACATCAAGCAAACTAGAGAGGTCTAGAAAACCATCAACCTCAACAAAGAGGATAGAACAAACCACAAATTTTTCCTGAATATCATCGAGAGATGGGGGCGGGGAGACCATAACAAAGGATGGAATCCTGTGATGACGGTTCGGTCTGTTTCTATACTAGTGGCTTTTGAGGACGTCTACATCGTCCCCGATGGCATCTATCGATATGAATAAGCCTTCCTGAAACTCCCGCATGTTGATTCCCCCACTTAGATTGGTGAGAAGCGTGCACAGGTAGCAAGGGAGACGACAATTAGATGAATTATTATAGATTAATAAAAGCAGTTTAAGTTAGTATGCAGGTAGAATAGAGAATAAACGAGATAGTTGCTTTAAGTTTTTTATTTTATATGATAGATGAATTATTATAGATTAACACAAGTAGTTAAGTTACCATAGACATCATTCACGACAATTGACCCGTCATGTGTAGCTCTTTTCGCCAACTACAAATAGTTTGATCAATTTTTTTTACGAAATGGTACATATATTTTTTTGAGCTTAAACGATGGATATTATTAAATGTCGACAATGAGAATACGGTGGAATGGCTCCGGTATAAACCCTCCTCACCATTCCCAGACTGGGGAGGAACAGGTCGGCCTGACAAGCCAGTAAGATGCTTTGTTCGATGTCCGCTTAACAAAATCGAGTTGCACATACTCGAGTCTAACTAATAAGGAACTAAAATCGCTAACGAGTATCCCTATAGGATAAGAATACTTTCTCCTTTTGTTGATCATATCCATTATGACCTTGAAATCACTCATGATGAAGGCTCTCTGGCTCGGTTTCTGCACTACACACTGAAGTGCGTCTCTGATGGCATAAGCCTCTACCAACCCCAGGTTCTGAAGACCATGAAATGAGGAGGAACGGGCTATAGTGATTTGACCCGTGTCATCCCTGCACACCCATCTTGTTCGTAGCTAGCTCGTTGATGCAAACAAGGCTTCATCCGTATTAATGGCCCAAGATCATTGGGACGGGTAGATCCGACTGGTTTCTGCCATACTGTCTGTCTGAAGTGGGGTTGATGTCCGGTTCCCCTTCCTACTTTTAGCTTCCACCCACCCCGCATTTATGAGAGTCGCTGTATGTTGTATGGTCGACGCACTGGAGATTACATTCTCACATACTTTCTTATTTCTAGTTTTCCAGATTTCACTTAGAAGGCATCCCACCTCTCCACCTCTGGTCGACAGGTTGATAATTAAACTTGACTGCAACCACTCTGTGATATCCCCACCTTCAGTTGGGAGGTTTAATCCGCTTAGTCACCAGCATTCCACCGCCACTGGCACTGGACTAGTATATGAAATTCAGATTCCTCCTCTACTTGACCCACCGGGCATACAGATTCCATTTCCACCACGCGCGTCCTCAGTCTAGTCGCTACCTGAAGACACCCTGCACATGTTCGCCAAAGGAATATGTGCACATTTGGGAGGACATCTAGAGCCCATATCGAAGTCCAAATGTCTGAATGGATGTTTGGAGGTGAGTGTCCATGGTTGAGCATGTCGTAGACCGACTTGACTGAGTAATGACCCAAATTCTCCCCCATCCAGTACCATGAGTTCGATAGAGCCAAGTTTATCATTGTCACTGCAAGAATTTCTATCCCGTCTCTCTCGTTAAATAGCCTGCAAATATTTTATTAGGTTTCAATAATAAGAATACATTGTAGTGCATCAGGGAGAGTTCCTGATAATTGAAGGATCAATATACATACAACACATTTCTATTGACAATGGTGTGTTGAAGAAATCGAATTTTGTCGTGTGTAAGGGGATCTATTTATCTCCTTTGCATTCGATAGGTTTTTTACTTCATTCAGAAGCAAGTACGTGGTTCGTCGGATTTTTTATGACACCGGAAGACTTTTTGTGTGATACTACAAAAATGTTTCTAAAAAAGGAAGCAGATAAGCATAAGAGTCAATGACATACGACATATGAGGGACCTCTCTACCTATTGTTAGTTGAAAAGTAGTTGTATTTTCATCTGCTTTTTATTTTATTCTGTTCAGAATGGTTTATCATTTTTTTTTCTTGTTATTTTTGGATTTTGTTTTTTTATTCCTATTATATCTATCTGGCTAACTAATAGAGCTCTCTCTACCGCAACTCCCAACCTTCATGGCTATGGTCATGGTTTTTGCCATGGCTTATGTCATGGCTTTGCTTATCTCTTCTCCACAGCCTCTTCTTTGCATTTTCTCTTTGGATCCTGCGAAGTTTTTCTCTGCTAGCATCTCTCGACTTGGTTCGATCTCCTCTTTGCGCTGGGGGTTTTCGTCTCTACATCAGTCTTCCCTGATGTTGCAGTGCAGCCCTTGAAGTCGATGTCGCCTCTGTTGCCGTTGCCGCCGTCTCTGATGCCGCCGCCAGCCCTAGAGACGTCCTTGAGTTCGCAGTCGTCGGCTCTGACGCAGCTGGAGCGTCCTTCCCCCTGGCCTCCGCCGCCGCATTTGCCTCGACCTCTTTCATGGTTATGACTCTGGCTAATCGAAAGGGTTTCTCAGAGGTTCACATCCTGGATTACTTCCTCCTCAAGCATCATCCCGCTTCCTCTCAACCCTAGATCGCCGAGTTCGCGGGCGTACCACGACCTTGCTCTGGTTCCTGCTTTGGGCGGTGCGAGATCTAGGGTTGCCCCTTTACCAGGGCCTCCGATGGTTCGGCGTCAACCAACCTTCAAGCCGCCTGAATCCGTTGACGTCCCTACAGCCGCCGCCGCCGAGTTTGTTTGTGCAGACTCATTGACTATTCAACTGGGAATCGAGGATTTCCCTAGGGAGGGGAGCATCGGGGACTGGCCCTGGGAGGGGTCCCCACACGATGATTTGCCTCCCATCATCACTATTACCGTCGAGGTCTCTCAGGATCTCCGGTACCCCGTTCCCCCTCACCGTCTTCTGTCATTACCTAAGAGGCATCAACATACCAATACCGTCGCGGACGGTTCCATTGTGAAAAGAATAGCGAACATTCTTAAATATTTTATGTCTGTTCTTCGTAGTTAGAGAGTCTCTGATACACTGTCTTGTTTCTTCAAACACTGATTAATGAAATTTACAACTTTCGCCAAAAAGAAAAGCTGATTTGATCGACTATTCTTTTTATCAATAAACAACCTGTACGACTATATTCTTCTGGAGCAAATTAAAAATTTTAATTTTATTTGATACAAGGCCGAGTATTGTTCGTGTGTGGTTCCTTTCTTTTTTTTCATGTTTGTTTTGGACTCATTAATAAAACATCCGATGCTTAAGAGAATAACTAGCGCGTTCAAATTGGTAACTGTGCTGCCCAATAAATCAATTTCAATTAAATTAAGTGTATGACAGACCACTCACGTTTAGCCGAATATTTTGGACACACTAAATCCACTTGTAAGCATTCGCAGCCCATGATGTTATTTTAAATTTATGATTGTTTTACTATTTTGAGCGAAATGTGTAATTCATTGATTTAAATTCAAATGCATCTGAGTGTATCACTGATTAAATTCAAATATATTTGAGTGCATCGGGAATAAATTCCTGACCACGAAAAACAAACAAAAGATACAATGGTGTCGTAGTTCTTTTCATATTATAACCGTTCCTGACGGTATTGGATGGACCAACTAACACTGAGCTGGGATGTCGTATAAGCAAGAAGGAAGACGTACGTTGAGAAGGTGATAGCGGAATTGCTACTCCGAAAATCGACCAAGGAACTCAATGGTAATAGTGTGAGGCAATACATGAATCAGGGTTCCCTCCCTGAAAAAAATCTCATATTCTCTGTTCACTGGGCATTGAACCTGCAAAGACAAGCTCAGATAAAGTAAAAAGGACCCGCTCAATTAGCCAGATCCATAACCGTGAAAGGGGTCGAGGCGGTTGTGACGGTGGAGGCCAGGGAGAAGGGCGCACCGACTACGGTTGCGGCTTTAGGGATGACTCTAGAGACGACGACGACATCATAGATGGTGGCGCCATCAGAGGCGGCGACGAACCTAGGGACGGCGGCGGCTTCACAGATGGCGGCGGAAGCATCGGGTACGGCGGCCTCAGAAGTGGAAACCCCCAGAGTTGCAGTGGAGGCACCAAAACAGGTCAGGAGACGCTGTGTTGGTGGCGGAAGAAGGACAACTCTGCGGTGGCTAGAGGCGGCTCGAACGAAACCCTAATAGAGAAAACCTTCGCAGGATCACTGGGGAAGGTGCAATGGAGATGATGTGTAGGGGAGAGAAGCATAACCATGACATAGGATATGGTAAAAACCATGGCCATAACCATGGCTGTTGTATGGCTTTTGGGTATTGCGACAGAGAAGCTTCTCCTAGGGTTTGAGGGTATTTCCTTTGTTCTTGCCTTTTCATTTCTCTCTTTTGTAAGTCTTAATCGCTTTCTTAAATCATCATATTATTTAATCATCAATATAAAATAAAGAATGCATCGATATTATATAAAAACATATGGAAATTACTCAAAAATAATATTCATCCCAAACTTATCTTTATCGTCTTCATGTATGTTCGATCAGATCATTTTGGAGTTTTGATTGGTTGGAAGTGTAATACATTTGTATTATCCTAATTATAAATGTAAGTGTACACAGTCAAAGTTATATAATTTACATTAAGTAGTAAGTACCAGGTCGAACACACCAAATGGCGTTTTGGATGAAGTCTTGTTACAAGGCTCATATTGTTGTACTCATTAATGGTTGGCGAAGTCATGATTTTTCCATTCATAATTGGTTTGCGCCAGGGGCGCCCTCTGTCCCCTTTCCTGTTTCTTCTGGAAGCTGGGGGTCTTCACTAGTTCATAAAATATGGAATTCGTGTGGGAGATTTTGCTAGAATGCAAGTGGGTAATGAAGGCCCTGTCATCTCACAATTACAGTTTGCAGACGACACCCTTTTATTTAGGGAAAAGATCAGATTGGTACCCTTAACTATACGTTTTTAACACATTGGTACCTTTAACTAATTTTATCACTAGAAAGGTACCTTAAGTTTCCAATCAGTAACACTTTAGTGTTTTCCGTCCATTTTTGGACGGAAAATGGTCATGGTGGTGGAAATGAAGGCTGGGGAAGAAACAGAGTGAAGGAGAAACAGAATGAATGAAGCGTATGTATGAAATAAAATGGGGGAGATGAAGGTTACGTAGGAGAAATAATGTAAAAGAATAATTAGGGTTTGAACTTAGAGGGGTATTTTTGTCATTTTTTGAAAGTTTAAGGTCATGTGCATTGCACATGACCATTTTCCGTCCAAAAATGGACGAAAAATACTAACGTGTTACTGATTGGAAAATTAAGGTACCTTTTTAGTGATTAAATTAGTTAAGGGTACCAATGTGTTAAAAACGTATAGTTAAGGGTACCAATCAGATATTTTCCCTTTTATTTATAAAGGGCTAAGTTGATGGTCTCCTAACTCTTAAGCAAACTCTTATTGCGTTTTAGTCTTGCTCAGGTTGATAGATCAATTTTGAGAAATCCACTGTCATTCTTCTCAATCCGTAGACTATCTCTGTAGATTTTATTGCCTCCTCTCTAGAGTGCTCAGTGGGTTTGTTACCCATTAAGTATCTTGGTTTTATGATAGGTGTAAATCCTTGTCGAGCTTCTTTCTGGGAACCTGTTATTTAACGGTTCAAAGAATCTTTGGCCCTTTGGAAAACCAAAGATCTCTCTTTTCAAGGCAGGTTAGTTTTGATTAAATCAACCATGTCAACCTTACCTATCTTCTTTATGACTCTTTTCAAGGCTCTTAAGGGAGTGATCCACGAGCTTGAGGCATGAAGGAGACGTTTTTTTTATTGAACAATAGAGCCAATTCTCAGGTTCTGTGCAAAGTTCGCTGGTTCACTGTTTGCAAACCCAAGATCGAGGGCGGTTTGGGTCTTAGAGGGTTGGATAGGGTCAATCAAAGTCTCTTAGCCAAATGGTTTTGGCGTTTCGCCGTTGATAAGGACTCTCTCTGAAAGCGAGTCCTTTGTGCTAAATTTGGTTGACGTCTTTCAGAATGGGACCTCACTTCTCTTGATAAGCCCAACTCTTCTTTATTTTTTGGGTACATCATGACGCTGGCTGATGACCCGAGTTTCATAGCTATCTTTGGCGATCAGAGCCTTCACTTGCATCTTGGCTGTGGTGACATAATTCATTTTTGGCAGGACATTTGGCTTGGTACCTCTTCTCTTCGATATCATTTCCCCATACTCTATCTTATTTTTCCGGGAAAATGGTTTCGAGTACGTGAGGTTTGGAAATATGGGGTTTGGAACATCGGTTATCGTTGTTCTTTTATTTTCTTGCAGGAATGGGATGAATCAACGACTTTTATGGTTGTTCTTAGCTCAGTTCGTGTTAGGTCAGGCTCTCTTGATAATGTTACTTGGTCTTAGAAAGAATGTAAGAATCGCCCCCGGTCGATCCCGGTCGAACCGGTGAATTCTGACGAAGTTGACTTTTTGCCGAAAAAGTCAACCGATGACTCCGGGAGTCATTCGGGACCTTCCCCGGGCCCAAAAAGCTTAGTCGTCGTTACAGTTAGCTAAATTGGGCCGTTTCCTTTTAAATTGTTGATTTTACGAAAAAGTCAAACTCGGTTCAAACTTCGCTTAATTAAGGACTAAAACTAATTAATCTATTTGAGCTGGATTTAATTGGATTAGAAGTGGTCCCCACATGGACATGTGTCCATAGTGGCTTGGGTGGGAAGAAACAAGGTATAAAAGACCCTTATACCCTTAAAATCTTGGGCATGAAAGGCAAAGAGGCAAGGGGGCATTTCAGACAATTCAAGGGTAGGTTAAAGCTCTCAATTGGGACACATTTCATCCATATTTTAGTGTCGGCCAAAATTTGTAGAGAGAGAGCAAAGGAAGAGCTCCCATGGAAGCTTGAAGAAGAAGCAAGGAAAAGGAGGAGGCTTTTTGATCATTTCTACCTCAAATCATCTCCCAAACTTCGTTCTCTTCATCCCCTTTCCATTCCCAAGGTGAATCTCTAATCCTTTTTCGTTTTGGTTGATTTTAGTTCATGGGTGTTGAGGAAGAAGACATGAACTTGGTTGGGTTTTAAGGTTTTGGTGCTAGATGATGATTTATGGAGAGAAAAGGGTGTTAGATGATGGATTTTAATTGGATTGTTGTGGTTTTGATGAAGACCCATCATGGGTTTTGAAGTAGAGACGTTTTTGGGTCTATTTTGGAGTTTTGGGAGGTCATAAATGGAGGTTTTGAGGTTATTTTTTGTGGAAACAAAGTTGAAGGAGGAAGAAGAAGGCCTCTGCCCAGACCGGCACGGAACGCCGCACGGACCGGGCCAGGTTCCGGCACGGAACGCCGCACGGACCGTGCCAGCGTCCGACACGGAGTGCCGCACAGACCGTGCCTGGTCCCGGGCCGGTGTGCCTCACATGCCGTGCCTGATTTCGGGCCGGTGTGCTGCACGGGCCGGGTCGGGTACCGGGCCTGTGGGCCACCCGGATTGGGCCTCATTCCGGTCCATTTCCCTTTCAGCCCATGTTTTGAATTTTGGGCATAATTTAGTGTTTTATCATTAAACCGAATCTGAATTAGCTTTAATTCGCGAGTTGTTGTGATCTTAGACTTTGGACCCGAGCTTGGCGGAGGAGGAGACTTTTGGACCTCGTGAAGTGACTAAGCGTTTGGAAAGCGATCGAGGTAGGGAAAGTAGCGAATACCGGTTTAATTGCGGAAAGTTACTAGTATGCATATAGGTTGCGAATACTTGATTTAATTGTTAGAATTGCATGTTAGGATGCGAGGAACGAGCGAAATGAGGGATAGCTTACGAGCCATGTCGAGCCGTAAGTTTAGGAATTGTCGTGCTGTAGAAATGCATGTGAGCCATGTCGAGCCCTTAGGTTTGTGTGTTGATTGAAATGCCATGATCTATGATTGTGATTCTTGATGTGTGGGTTATCCGTTGTTAGATTGAGAATCATGTTATGATATGCTCGGTGTAGCGTGTTGTTATGTTTAGGGCAAGTGTGTCATGCTTGATATGACGTGAACCAATGGTTGTGGTAAGATTGACTCGGTTGGTATACCGTGGTTTAATTATGGCATTGCGGTGCGTGAGACTTTCTTGATGCATGTTCCAAGAGGAGTTGTATTCTGGTATGGTACCTACACCGAGGGGGTACGCTGGTGTAGGGTGGTATCTAGGCCGACGATGTGGTCCCACGTATGCGCGGTCCCCCGGGGTGTCGTTCCGGTACGATACTTACATCGAGGGGGTATGCCGGTGTAGATTATCTAGACCGACGGTTTGTGTTTCGGTATGATGTGTCTTGATTATTCCCCGACGGGTTTTCGGGAAGACATCTAGGCCGATGCTGTGTGTTTCGGTGTGATGTATTTTGATTGTGCCCCGATGCGGTTCCGGGAAGATATCGAGGCCGATGCTGTGTGTTCCGGTATGATATAATAGAGTCGGGTTGTGTACAGCCGGCGGAGTTCGGGGACTGCGGTACGGGACGTGTGATTGTTTTACAGTGTATTGTATGCTTGGTGGTCGGTTAAGTGATGTGAGTACAGGGTGATAGTGGTCATGTAAGCGTGTTTGTGGTCATGTGCTCTCCGTGGGTGTCATCAGTGTTGTTCTTTGATAGTATGCCATAATTGGACGGTTACTCGTGGTGACGAGCGGACACTCATCACCTTAACTACTTTTTCTACTGAGCGAAAGCTCACCCCTTTACTTTATTGTTTTACAGGTTTTGAGCGGGATGTGGTCTAGCGGGATTCTCGGAGCTAGCGAGGGTCTGAGCCTAGTCTAGTCTAGAGACGTATCCTCTATTTTGAACTAAACGTTTATTGCTGGATTTATGAGCTGTTGACTCACTTTATCAAATTTATGACTTTCAGATTATTATTTTCAGAATTTATTTCCTTTTAAATCTCTTTATTTATTTATTATTTTAGTTCACGTCTCGAGTTCGGTCAAAACCGGATTTGGGGCGTGAAAATTTGGCATCAGAGCCCGGTTTTTCAAAAACTTCGGACCGTACGTCAGTTAGGTGGGTAGAGTTAGGGCGCTAGGTTTCTGTGTGTCGGTTACGCGAATCGGAGATGTCCTACGCGTAAAACTGAGACGAAGCGAGTCTCGGGTTAGTGAAATGTCCGGTCTAAGTACCGTGCACTTGTGGTGAACCATGATGGTTGGTGTCTTTGATCATGTTATTCGACTGCCGAGGGTTGACTTGGCCGGGTGGTAATGGTGTAGTTACCGGGACCCGAGATGTGTAGTTACAATGACTTGCTGTATGCTTTGATTGTGTTGAGTGCTTTTTGCATGTGGTGATTTTGTTGGGTCTCTAGGTAAGGTTGGAGATGAACCAACTCGCAGCGGAAAATCAATGAAAACCAAGAGACAATTAGAACCATGAAACAACTAACAAAGAATGGATTAACAAGAGAAAAATTCAGCACTAGTTCTTACCAAAACAAGAACACCGGTTAACGAATGATTGGCTTGAGTCTCCAAGACGCCTACGTATCCACATGGGAATCAAAGCCACGTAGTTCTTCTCTTTGAGGACTCAAGAACACAAAATGGAGGAGGAAACTAGCCAAACCCGAAATGGCCATGGAAGAGGGAGAGAAAATGTGTTTCCTATTCTTGTCTTGTGTTTGTTATGTTGAAAAAAGATGACTTAAACATAACAAAACCCATACTTGTCCAACTAAAGGCATGGGACAAGTAAGGTGTCAAGTAAGGTGTAAATAGGACAAAGTATGGCAAGACAAGATTGGGTTAGGTGGTGAATCACCAACACCTTAATCCTTGTCTTGCTTACTTAGTACTAATTAATCAAGACTTGATTAATTAGTTCTATGGGCCTTGGTTGCATGGGCCTTTCATGGGCCTCTTGGAACATGGCCCGTGGCCATTTCTAACGAGGTCCCGTGATTCGCTCATCGCCTCCAAGCCTTCCATACCGGAAATGTCCAACATTATCCGACGCGATCAATCCCAAGACTCCAAGCCTTATCTCGATCCGTAAAGTCCTATTCACTTACGGGCACATGACCCAAAACCCAGTTTTGGTCATGTCCCGAGACAACTCCCTTTTGGCCATTCTCCATAAATGTGTCAATGAGTTTCATCCTCCGGTGTGACCCTTAGGTTTATGCATGTCAATAGATCAACGTAAAATCCCATTTTACTTGATCCTATTTAAGTGGCAACTAACGAGACTTTAGTATTGCCTGACACTACATAACGAATCGACCCTGTCGATTCTAACCTTTCCGTCGTCCCTGTCATTATCCTTTTATCTCCGATATCCTGATTGAGATAAGGCATAGAGCCGTCATCCTTATTATTCTCAATCACCGTTCCTTGATATGTGAGATGACTGAAGATATGATACCCAGTATCATGTGCATGGCCATGCTATTCTTCCAGTCACTCTCGATCAAGCGGCCGAGAACCGATATCTTTCCCATACCTCAGTATGAGGGATAAATCCCTTAGCCGCCTTTCGTGTCACTCATGTAGCCCGTCCCCAAGCCAATCCTGGCCGTTATGGAAGCCCTGTTACGGACAACGTTAGGCTCAGGTCAAACTCAGTTGTTGACTACATAGCGATCACAAAGACTCCTTGGTCTAAGGATACATGACAAGCTACGACACTGAATATGTTCATGACTTAATCTATGGCACATATTCAGGGCGGGTCGTCCAATATCATGTCCCACATGATATCTATGATCAGACTCCGAAATCTCATTCCAATGACTAACAGAACGTAAGCCATAAAGAGCCATCTTTCATACTAGTCGCTTCTAGTGAAGCTTTGTTGACTAGGGACCCATCGAGTGTGATCTATCTCGATCTATGGTTCTATTCGCATGGTGGGCATAGATCAGAGCACACATCGATATATTACTCCAACACATAAGTAATATAAAGCCGCTTTAATTTTATTGCTAACGATGATATATACATTTGGACATTTAGGATTGAACTACGGGCACTAAGACTAACAATCTCCCACTTGCCCTAGTTCCAATCTAAACTCCAATATGTCCCCCATCGACTTTACATGTCTAACATGTTCAGGCAGTGACACTGCCTTAGTCAACGGGTTGGCTATGTTATCATCTGTTGCAATATCGGTTATCTTCACTTCACCTCAGTTCAGTATTTATCTGATGAGGTGGATACGCCGCAGTACATGTTTGGATTTGTTATGCGATCTAGGCTTTTAGCTTGCGCAATGGCCCTTGTGTTGTCGCAAAATGGATTCACCGGACTGGATGGGTTTTTAATTACACCCAGCCCTGCCATGAATTTCCAAATCCACATAGCCTCCTTAGCTGCCTCTGCAGCATCCATGTACTTGGCCTCTGTCGTAGATTCGGCAATGGTATCTTGCTTTACGCTTTCCCAGCTAAAGCTCTGCCATTCAGCGTAAACACATATCCTGATTGACTTCTAAAGTCATCTGGATTTGTCTTGGAAAACTAGCGTCTACTCATCCTTCGACGACTAGTTCAGCATCATCTTTCCCCCGGGTTAGAATGATGTCTACTGGTACAACATAAGGCTTACGAGACGTCTGGTCTCATACATGTCATGGCATATATGATCGATCCTGCCCCCAGGCGCATAGGATTCTCATCATCCTTTTCAGCTCATCAGGTGTCTTAGGACACTGAGTCTTGCTGAGATGAATGCCATGACTAGTGGGTAAGAGTCCTTTCTTTGAATCGAGCATTAAGAACCTACTCAATGCCTTGTTCACATAGGTTCCCTGACTTAAATCCAAGACCCTCTTGGTGCGATCTCTACATATCTTAATCCTTAAGATATGAGAAGCATCGCCTAAGTCCTTTATTGAAGAACACTTCCTCAACCAAGCTTTAGTCTCGTGCAAGGTTGGGATGTCGTTTTCAATGAGAACCAGAAAGGTAATATTGCTCCCACTAGCCTTCTTATAAACGCAAGATTCATCCTCGTTCTTGATTAAGCCAAATCCAATTACAGCTTCATCAAAACGAAGGATCCAACTCCGAGAAGTTCGTTTCAATCCATAAATGGATTTCAACAACTTATAAATCTTTCCTTTATTCTTCGGATCGTCAAAACCTTTGGGCCGAGACATACAAACGTACTCAGTCAAATTTCCATTTAGGAAAGCGGTTTTGACATCCACTTGCCATATCTCGTAATTATGATACGCAGTTATGTCAAGAAGAATTTGGATCGATTTTGACCATATCCACTAAGGAGAAGGTTTCCTCATAGTCAATCCATTGGATCTGTCTATAACCTTTCGCCACCAGTTGAGCTTTGTAGGTCAGAGGGTTGCCGTCCATGTCCATCTTCACCTTGAAGATCCATTTGCATCCTATGGTCCTCACACCATTGATGGGATCAACCGGTTCCCAGACTCGGTTGTTTGACATGGATTGCATTTCCTCCCTCATGGCTCCCAGCCATAACTCGGAGTTGGGCCCATCCACGACTTTCTGAAAGGTGGCTGGATCATCGTGATCCACCATGACTTCATTGTCACCTCCGGATACCATATCTTGGAGGTGGAAGATTGATCCTTTCAAATCGCCTTGGACCTTCCGGAATTGTAACAGGAATTGGTTCTTACTCTACGACAATCTCTGGCTCCTTTCTACTGGATTGCCAATTGGTTTAGACAGATCTGTACCATCCTGAATTTCTTCGAGATGCACAGTCCTCCCAATGACGTCTTTGGAAACAAAACTTCTTTTCCATAAAGACCCCACCCCAAGCGACGAACACCATGTTCTCACTGGGATTGTAGAAATAGTATCCCCTTGTTGCTTTGGGATACCACACGAAGGTGCATATCTCAAATCTTGGTTCGAGCTTAGTCGAAACCAAATGTTTCACATAAGCCTCGCAACCACAAATCTTTAGGAAGGACAAAGCGGGCATCATCCCGTACCATTTTTAAAATGGTGTCCCTTCCACACCATTCGTCGAAGCCCGATTCACTATGAATGCGGTCGTCTCTAGAGCAAAACCCCTAAAAGAGATTGGGAGATCAGTCCAACTAATCATGGAACAGACCATTGTCTAACAATGTCCGATTTCTCCGTTTGGCTACACCTTTCAACTACAGTGACCTAGGAGGAGTCCATTCCAAAAGGATCCCATTCTCTTTTAGATGATCTAATAACTCTGTGGTCAAGTATTTTCCACCTCGATCCAATCGAAGTGCCTTAATACCTTTGTCGAGCTGGTTTTCTACTATAGTCTTAAACTCTTTGAATTTATCAAAAGTTTCAGACTTATGTCTCACCGAATAGACATAACCATATTTACTGTAATCATCAGTAAATGTGATAAAGTAGCTAAAACCCCTCCTGGCAAGTGAACTTATTGGTCTACACACATTCGAGTGTATCAGCCCAAATAATTCACCCGCCCTTTCATCGCGATCGATAAAGGGCACTTTAGTCATTTTTCCCATCAAACAAACCTTGCACCTATCGATCGAATGGAATTCGAATGAACCTGAAAGCCCGCACTTCTGAAGTGCTGATAGGCGCTTCTTGTTTATGCGACCCAAATGACAGTACCATAACAGAGTTAGGTTTAAATCGTTGGATTTAGACCTCTTGGTATTAACGGAATATATAGAACTTGAGGCATTGTTACCCATATCTAATATGTACAATCCTCCAACCATGTCAGTACTGGTATAAAACATATCATTGCATAGAACATTGAAAACTCCATTTCCAATATTAACATTATATCCTTCCTTGTCAAACACGGATACAGATATAATATTCCTACTAAAAGTAGGTATGCAATATACATTATACAATACTAAGACAAGGCCTCTTGGCAAAGCAAGACTCATGGATCCTACAGTAGTTGCCACAACTCTGAGGTCCATTTCGTGCTTTCCAAATCTCTCCTACTTTCAGCCACCATATATTAGTGCATGTGTGAGATTCAGTCATGGTATCTAATACCCATGAATCTTTGGAAGTAGAGAGATGTAGCTCTATAGAGTTAATACCGATTGAAGGCACGGTCCCACCGCCCTTCCTTAGATCATCCAGGTTTCCTGATGAAGGCGCAGTCTTACTGCCCTTCTTCAGATCATCCAGGCTATTTGATGAAGGCGTAGTCCCACTGCCCTTCTTCAGATCAGCCGTGAACTTCCTGTAATCCCGGTTCCAATGACCAGGCTGTTGGCAGTAGAAGCAGACATTCTCAGGTGTCTCATCTTTCCTGCCAAGTGCGCATGGGCCCAGCCCATGCCACTTCCAATTCCCTTGTTGACCATCAGAATATCCTTGGATCCCAGATCCCTGAGATATTCTTCTCAGCAGTTAATGACACTTCATGTAACTCTGATATGGTCTTAGAGACAGCCTTGTCAAGGACATATTCTTTGCGTTCAGACTTGAGGACTATCCTCAAAATTCTGTACCAGTCCAAATAGTTTGTCCCATTTAGCTTGACCCTGTCAAGAATGGTTTTTAATGACAAACTATTAATGTTCGCTGAATTTGCCATTTGATCTACAACAGATAAAATTCAATCAGTAAACTGAATAAATTTTATGAAGATCAAGCTTAAACACCAACAATCGATTCTAAACCTTTAGAATCTGAAACCAAGATCCTTGATTCACTCGATTAAGCTGAACTAATGCTCACCACTTAATCGAGCTATGTAGGTAGGACTCCATCCAATCACATCCAATGTGACTCTTGGCTAGGGTATGCACTTATGTACACGGCTTACCCTATCTGTTACCCTAGCTCAACCTCAGGCTGAGAATCGTAGTCGGGTCCACCAATTTTCAACTATGGCCCGTCACTATGTAGGTGCTCCGCTAATGCGCACGACACCCACATATGTCGTCCAAACCTACTACCCCGCCTTCCCATGGATGCTCCGCTAATGCGCACGACACCCATAGGACGGGGAGGTAGTAAGGTGTTGATAATTGGGAGGTATCGGACATGACCCGTTTTTACTTGTCCGGTTGTGTTTAAAACTTTGACACATCCTAGATGCGATGAGCACATCAACTACATTCCAAATGAAATGATGCCTCAAATTACATCCAATGTAATTCTTCCTTCGAACCCGTCAACTACATCCAATGTAATGACGATTCTAAGGGCTCACACACAAGGATTAAAATTCCAATTTTATCTTTGCATGTGAGGTGATATGCTCGGTAAATAAAGTTAAGCATGCAATTCTAAAACACATAGAATTAATCATGCATAAACTAAACCAAGCATAAAGCGATAAATGTGCACATAATAGCCCCTTAAACTAACTCCCACTAGCTTCTTGAGCTCCACCGACTCCAAGCCGATGCCAACACCCGAAAAGCCACCAAATGACCTTTTCGCCCTTTCTTCGTCTTGAGTAAAATATTACAATTTAATACACGACTCACAGGTCGGGAATAAATAAATATTACAAACAAGTGGTTCGACGACCACACATTGAAAGAATAATTACACGTTACCTCTAACGGCTCGCAGGCCGTGAAAAGCGATAAATAATTAAATTGAGCTCGGGGCTATTATGTACACCATGCCAACATCACATCACACATCGTGTTATCAAACAAGCATGTTATCAAACATCATGTGATTTTCCGGTTTTAATTAATAGCCAAGTTTCGAAAATTTTTGATGCTCGGTTTATTGAAACCGTTCAAAAATGAAACTTTTGAACATTTGATCTTCGAGTTCGTCATGACGGTTCCAAACTCGTCATAACTAACAAAACGGTTTAGCCTTGGCATATCAACCATCCAATGGTCATGCTTGGCCTAGCTCCGTCCAACGGAGCCCCGTTCGGTCCCGGTTTCGGCTCCCCGAGAGTCCCGCTCCCGAGACCCGAAAAATCAAAAAAAAATTTCAAAATTTCCAGATTTGAAATAATTTTCAAAAATTCATTTTACATGCATTAAATCCATAAACAATAATTTAAAACATGTTATCAAACAATTTAGCAAAACAACATGCCAAAAACGAAACTTTCAAGCAAAACCGAAACTTTGAACACCGTCTTGTGAATCCCGAAGGTAGCACGGCTCTGATACCACTGTTGGGTCTCTAGGTAAGGTTGGAGATGAACCAACTCGCAGCGGAAAATCAATGAAAACCAAGAGACAATTAGAACCATGAAACAACTAACAAAGAATGGATTAACAAGAGAAAAATTCAGCACTAGTTCTTACCAAAACAAGAACACCGGTTAACGAATGATTGGCTTGAGTCTCCAAGACGCCTACGTATCCACATGGGAATCAAAGCCACGTAGTTCTTCTCTTTGAGGACTCAAGAACACAAAATGGAGGAGGAAACTAGCCAAACCCGAAATGGCCATGGAAGAGGGAGAGAAAATGTGTTTCCTATTCTTGTCTTGTGTTTGTTATGTTGAAAAAAGATGACTTAAACATAACAAAACCCATACTTGTCCAACTAAAGGCATGGGACAAGTAAGGTGTCAAGTAAGGTGTAAATAGGACAAAGTATGGCAAGACAAGATTGGGTTAGGTGGTGAATCACCAACACCTTAATCCTTGTCTTGCTTACTTAGTACTAATTAATCAAGACTTGATTAATTAGTTCTATGGGCCTTGGTTGCATGGGCCTTTCATGGGCCTCTTGGAACATGGCCCGTGGCCATTTCTAACGAGGTCCCGTGATTCGCTCATCGCCTCCAAGCCTTCCATACCGGAAATGTCCAACATTATCCGACGCGATCAATCCCAAGACTCCAAGCCTTATCTCGATCCGTAAAGTCCTATTCACTTACGGGCACATGACCCAAAACCCAGTTTTGGTCATGTCCCGAGACAACTCCCTTTTGGCCATTCTCCATAAATGTGTCAATGAGTTTCATCCTCCGGTGTGACCCTTAGGTTTATGCATGTCAATAGATCAACGTAAAATCCCATTTTACTTGATCCTATTTAAGTGGCAACTAACGAGACTTTAGTATTGCCTGACACTACATAACGAATCGACCCTGTCGATTCTAACCTTTCCGTCGTCCCTGTCATTATCCTTTTATCTCCGATATCCTGATTGAGATAAGGCATAGAGCCGTCATCCTTATTATTCTCAATCACCGTTCCTTGATATGTGAGATGACTGAAGATATGATACCCAGTATCATGTGCATGGCCATGCTATTCTTCCAGTCACTCTCGATCAAGCGGCCGAGAACCGATATCTTTCCCATACCTCAGTATGAGGGATAAATCCCTTAGCCGCCTTTCGTGTCACTCATGTAGCCCGTCCCCAAGCCAATCCTGGCCGTTATGGAAGCCCTGTTACGGACAACGTTAGGCTCAGGTCAAACTCAGTTGTTGACTACATAGCGATCACAAAGACTCCTTGGTCTAAGGATACATGACAAGCTACGACACTGAATATGTTCATGACTTAATCTATGGCACATATTCAGGGCGGGTCGTCCAATATCATGTCCCACATGATATCTATGATCAGACTCCGAAATCTCATTCCAATGACTAACAGAACGTAAGCCATAAAGAGCCATCTTTCATACTAGTCGCTTCTAGTGAAGCTTTGTTGACTAGGGACCCATCGAGTGTGATCTATCTCGATCTATGGTTCTATTCGCATGGTGGGCATAGATCAGAGCACACATCGATATATTACTCCAACACATAAGTAATATAAAGCCGCTTTAATTTTATTGCTAACGATGATATATACATTTGGACATGTAGGATTGAACTACGGGCACTAAGACTAACAGATTTGGATGTCCCGCATAAGCGGATGGTTAGTATAATTTACAAACGGGTCATGCCCGATTTTCTGCAGAAACTGAAGTGTATGAACCATCACGATTCAGCTATGGGGGCCATTGTAACCGGACGTGATGAGGGGATGTCAAGTGGTTACAACGTAATTCGGGGACGCCTGAACCGGGCTGTAACGACACGATGTCGACATGAATGTTATAGTAGAAAGAGGGCGTGTTAAGAACTTGAATCTAAGTTGATGTTCGTCTAATGTGGAATTGATGTGTGATATAAATTGTGAACTGTGGGACTTGTGTGTAAAGTCGCTGATTGAATGTTTGACTTGTGTAACGCACTAGAGTGTGGACTTCTCTGGTTGTGTGAAACTGTTTGACTACTATATTAAGTATACTATTAGTTTGAGTGTGACTTATGCGGAACGTGTGTGAACGCTAGTTATTTAAGCGTGTTGCTTTATGTGAATTTAAGAAACTGAACATGTGTGTTATCCGTGCAGTGGATATACAACATGACGCCTTGTTACGTTCCACGAGGCACCAGGAGACGGCCAGTTGGGGGCCGAGAGAGTCCACCTGCCATTGAGTTGGCAGGGGCTACGAGCGCCCAAGGTACATCCACCGAGGGACAGAAGAGAGTTGAGACTGGACCATCAGGACTCTCGCCCAGAGTTCCGCCTGTCACATGGCCGACCCAGGCGGCAGCCCTGGAGGAGTTGACTCGTACTGTTCACAGTCTAGCGGCGATCATCGCCCAGAGGGAGGCTACGGCCCCGGCACCGGAGGCTGTGCCTGCTGCCGCTGCAGCCGCCGCCGTGAGGCCTAGCCAGGTCGACAGCCATACCGCTAAGGCACTGAGGGATTTTCGCAGGTTGGGCACACCTTTTTTTTCGGAGAGCCAAACCCCGAGGCAACCGAGAGATGGCTGGAGCGGATGACCCGCAACCTGGATACGTCGGGGATATTGGATGGTGGCATGAGAGTATCTTTTGTGGCGTTCCAGCTAGAGGGAGATGCATATCATTGGTGGCAGCGCGAGCATGCGCGAGTGGGGGATGACTTTACCCTGTTTGGACAACGATTCCTAGAGCAGTACTTCCCACAGTCGGTGTTGGATGACAGGCACCAGCAGTTCCTGGAACTGCGTCAGGAGGGTATGAAAGTGTCCGAGTACGAGGCGATGTTCACTTCCTTGTCCTGATTTGCCTCGGGGATGGTACAGACTAAGGCTCACCGCTGCAGACGGTTTGAGGGAGGGCTTCGCCCTGCGATTGTGGATCAGGTCGCTGTTATGAGGACCTAGGTATACTCTGAACTGGTGGATCAGGCACTAACTGTGGAGCGACGCTTTCGTGAGACAGCCAGAGTTCAGGAGATCAGGCCGAGACCGAGCAGCTCCTTGAGGCCATCTGAGGCCCGTGATATGAGGAAACAAAGGACATCGGGATTGTTCCAGTCCCAGATACAACTGAGAGGGACGCGACAGGTCGGATCAGTGGCATCCGTAGGACCTGCCCCGATAAAGCGGGCGTGTTTTCTGTGCGGGCAGTAGAGCCACTTGGCACGAGACTGTCCGAGGGGTAGCGGACCAACAGATCGTCCAGCGGGTAGACATGAGGGGAGGCAGAGTACCGGGCCGCCGCTATGCCACCATTGCGGACGACCTGGACACACCTCGCTGCTAGGTGGCCCGATCGGTTTGGGGAGATGTCGGCCCCGCGACCACAACAGTCGCAGACTGGGCAGTCACCGCAGTTCCAGTAGCGTCAGGCTCAGGCGCAGAGAGCTCCGCGGCAGGCAGCGAGCGCGCCAACACCGAGGCAGCGAGCTCCGCAGCAGGTGACACTTCCACCACCCCGAGAGGCGGACATCAGGCACCACAGGGCAGGCTGTACGCGTTCACCGACTCTCGAGCTGAGGGACGTCACTCCGGCCATGAGGCTACTCAAGGTACGTGCTTGCTTTAAAATTCATGGGTGTCTTTCTTATTTGAGACTGGATCATCACATTCTTTCATCTCTTCTTCTTTCGCTGGTATATTGGGGTTGAGGGTAGAGTCGTTGAGTCGACCTTTATGTCTTGACACCCCTGTTACGGGAGAGGTAGTTCTGAGTACCGTATGTCGTGCATGTGAGATTCGAGTGGCTGATTGCCCTTTTTATGGTGATTTGCTTGTGTTGGACATGACAGCATTTGACGTGATCTTGGAGATGGACTGGATGACGAGGTACCGGGCGTCGATCGACTACTATCGACGACAGGTGACTGTAGTATCAGGCGACACGATCGTCACTTGTGTCTTGGGCATTAGGAGCGGAGTTCTCCTGTCAGCATTGACCGTGGGAGATGAGACGGAGACCGTGCAGAGTAAAGAGCTTCCAAGAGTGGTATGTGAGTTCCCAGAGGTCTTTCTGGTGGAGCTGTCAGGATTACCGCCTGGGCGCGAGGTTGAGTTCAGGATCGACTTGATACCGGGAACGGCGCCGATATCCATGGCCCCGTACCGGTTTGCACCAGCTGAGTTGGTCTAGCTGAAGAGACAACTTGAGGAGCTTCGGGAGAAGGGATTTATCCGAACGAGTGCGTCACCGTGGGGAGCACCCGCCCTCTTCGTGAAGAAGAAGGGTGGAGCGTTGAGGATATGCATCGATTACCGGAAGTTGAACCGGGTCACGGTGAAGAACCGTTGCCCGATGCCGAGGATCGATGACTTGTTCGATCAGCTGAGAGGAGCGAAGTGCTTCTCGAAGATTGATCTGCGATCCATGTATTATTATCGGTTGAGGGTTCGGGAGGAGGATGTGGCAAAGACCGCATTTCGGACTCGGTATAGGCACTACAAGTTCTTGGTGATGCCGTTTGGGTTGACGAACGCGCCTGCAGCGTTCATGGACCTGATGAACGGTATCTTCCGACCCTACTTGGACTAGTTCATCGTGGTGTTCGTAGACGACATTCTGATTTATTCGCCGAGTGAGGAGGCGCACGAGGTGCATCTGAGGACATTTTTGACATTGTTGCGCACTCACCAGTTGTATGGAAACCTGGAGAAGTGCGAGTTCTGGCTCGCCGAGGTGAAGTTCCTCGGGCATGTTGTGTCCCGAGAGGGTATATTAGTCGATCCGGCAAAGATCGACGCGGTCTCAAAGTGGGCACGGACCAAGAGTGTCTTCGAGATCAGTAGCTTCTTAGGCTTGGCAGGATACTATCGACGGTTCGTCCAAGAATTCTCTCGACTGGCCGCGCCGATGATTGCCCTGACACGCAAGCGAGCCGAGTTTGTGTGGATTGTTGAGTGTGAGCACTCCTTTACCGAGCTGAAGGATCGTCTGACTACCGCGCCCGTGTTGATAGTGCTGGAGCACGAGATCGGATATGATGGGTATTGTGACGCGTCCGGTGAGGGACTGGGGTGTGTTTTGATGCAGTCTGGGAAGGTAGTTGTTTATGGCTCCAGACAGTTGAAGACACATGAGCGCAACTACCTGGCCCACGACCTAGAATTGGCAGCAGTTGTCTTCGCGTTGAAGAGCTGGCGACACTACTTGTATGAAGAGCGATTCTGGGTGTTCTCAGATCACAAGAGTCTCAAGTACATCTGCTCCCAGCGCGACTTGAACATGCGCCAGAGGCGGTGGATGGAGCTACTTGAGGAGTACAACTTCGAGCTACTCTACCACCCGGACAAGGCGAACGTTGTCGTCGATGCCCTGAGTAGGAAGTCGACTCACTGCCTTGCCGGGATATCAGTCCGAGAGTGGGACATGATGGAAGAGTTGAGCACATTTGGGCTCGAGCTTGATGAGATCAGCAATGGCGTGGCCATGTGTTCGCTGGTGGCTCAGCCTACACTACTTGCTCGGGTGCTGGAGGCACAGGCCGAGGATGCCGAGACGGCAGAGATCCGGGAGAGGATTATAAGCGGTGTTGACACCGAGGGCTGAGAGCAGGGTACTGATATGAGTCTACGATACCGAGGAGGGCTGTTTGGCCGCGCGGTTATATAGATGATGTGTTGAGCGAGTCTCATCACTCCCGTCTTGTTGTGCACCCGGGTGGCACCAAGATGTATCGAGATATCAGAAGACAGTTCTGGAGAGCAGTCGCAGAGTTCGTCTCGAGATGCCTCATCTGTCAGCAGGTAAACGCCGAGCATCAGCGTCCCACCTGTTTATTACAGTCATTGACGATTGCGCAGTGGAAGTGTGAGCACGTCACGATGGACTTCGTGAGTGGCTTGCCGAGGTCGCCGAGAGGGCACGACGCAGTTTGGGTAGTGGTCGACCGACTGACCATGTCAGCACACTTCTTAGCCATGAGGATGACTGAAACGGTTGACACTCTGAGCCGTCTGTACGTTCGGGAGATTATCCGTCTTCACGGGGTTCCGGTGTCGGTTGTGTCCGACATAGATCCTTGATTCACCTCCAGGTTTTGGGAGAGCTTGTAGAGAGCGTTGCGGACCGAGGTCTTGCTCAATACGTCGTATCACCCACAGACAGACGGTCAGTCAGAGCGCACGATTCAGATACTAGAGGATATGCTGCGAGCATGTGTGTTGGACTTCCGAGGGTCATGGGAGGACCACTTACAATTGGCCGAGTTCGCCTACAACAACAGCTTCCAGGCCAGTATTGGGATGACACCGTTTGAGGCATTGTATGGTAGGCCGTTCAGATCGCCCGTGTGTTGGGCAGAGGTGGGAGACAGGAGTTTACTTGGTCCGGAGCTTAAACGGGAGACGACCGAGAAGGTCGCACTGATTAGGGAGCGGTTGAGGACCACGCAGAGTCGATAGAAGAGTTACGCTGACAGACGGAGCCGGCCTCTTGAGTTTACAGTTGGTGATCATGTGTTTCTGAGGGTGAGCCCGAAGAAGGGACTATTGCGGTTCAACCGCGGCGGAGGCAAGTTGGCCCCGCAGTTTATCGGACCTTTTGAGGTTTTGGGCAGAGTTGGAGCCGTTGCTTATCGCCTTGCTTTACCACCGCAGCTTGGGAACGTGCATAACGTCTTCCACGTTTCCCAACTGCGGAAGAACACGGCGGACTCCTCCCAGGTTATCGAGTGGACGGACATAGAGGTAGCTGATGATGTCTCGTTTGAGGAGCCGCCAGTCAGGATTTTGGATACGAGGGGGAAGGTCTTACGTGGCAAGACTATCCCCCTGGTTCGAGTGCAGTGGAAGCACCACGGAGCTGAGTCGACCTGGGAACGCGAGGATGAGGTTCGCGCGAAGTACCCCAGCCTGTTCGACATTTGAGGTACTTTGTTTTAAATCTTGAGGAAAAAATTCTTTTAAGGGGGGTAGATTGTAAGAACCGCCCCCGGTCGATCCCGGTCGAATCGATGATTTTTGGCAAAGTTTGACTTTCGGCCGGAAAAGTAAACCGATGACTCCAGGAGTCATTCAGGACCTTTCCTGAGCCCAAAAAGCTTAGTCGTCATTAAGGTTAGCTAAATTGGGCCGTTTCCTTTCAAATTGTTGATTTTACGAAAACGTCAAACTCGGTTCAAACTTCGCTTAATTAAGGACAAAAACTAATTAATCTATTTGAGTTGGATTTAATTGGATTAGAAGTGGTCCCCACATGAACATGTGTCCATAGTGGCTTGGGTGGGAAGAAACAAGGTATAAAAGACCCTTATACCCTTAAAATCTTGGGCATGAAAGGCAAAGAGGCACGGGGGTATTTTAGACAGTTGAAGGGTAGGTTAAAGCTCTCAACTGGGACACATTTCAGCCATATTTTAGTGTTGGCCGAAATTTGTAGAGAGCTCCCATGGAAGCTTGAAGAAGAAGCAAGGAAAAGGAGGAGGCTTTTTGATCATTTCTACCTCAAATCATCTCCCCAAACTTCATTTTCTTCATCCCCTTTCCATTCCCAAGGTGAATCTCTAATCCTTTTTGAGTAGTTGGATGATGGAAATAACTTTCTTTGAGTAGTTTTTGATGAAACTCACTTGGGTCTTGAAACGTTGGATGATTTGAGGTGAAAATTGAAGTTCTAAAGCTTAAAAATGGTGATATGGAGAACCTAGAACTAGTTAGGAGCTTGTTGGAGAAATTATATTTTTTTTCCGGCGATCGGAGGCTCGCCGGAATCCGGCCACCGGGGGGGGGGGGGGGGGAATGACTGGCCATGGTTCGGCCACCCTTGGGAAGGACCGGCCATGGTTTGGCCACCCTTGGACGTGACCGGTCGGCCCGGTCCGGCCACCCACAGCCATGTGTGGCCGTGGGGCCCACATGGCCGGGTTTTGGTTGTTTCATAAGTTGGACGGTCGTGGGTGAACCCCGGGACGATGTTTTCACACCCGGAATGAATTATGGATGTGATTCATGAAGTTTCGAAAAAAAAACGATTAGAAACTTTAGCTACGGAATTGGGAAGGTTCGGACCTCGGAATTTAATTCCGTCAGGTGCTTTGGAACAAGTAATTTAATTATGTTGGATAGACACGAATAAGGAAACTTTCGGAGTTCCGAGAGACGTTTTCCCGATTCCGGGAAAAATGGGCCTTCCGGGCCCATTTTGATAAGTCGAGCAATTGGGATTAGTTGGGTATTTCCCTCTTTAATCCACACTTGATTTAGCATTAATTATTGTATTGCTTGTAATCTTAGACTTTGGACCCGAGATGGCGGAGGAGGAGATTTTTGGACCCCGTGAAGTGACGAGGAGGAGCTAGCCAGGTCGTCCGCTGTTAGGATTGGATTGCTTTTGAGGTAGGGAAAGTAGCGAATAGCGATTTAATTGCGGAAAGTTACTAGTATGCATATAGGTTTCGATTAAATGAATTTTAATTGTTAGAATTGCATGATTAGGATGTGAGGAACGAGTGAAATGAGGGATAGCTTACGAGCCATGTCGAGCCGTAAGTTTGGGATTGTCGTGCTGTAGAAATGCATGCGGGCCATGTCGAGCCCTTTGGTTGTGTGTTGATTGAATTTCCATGATCTTTGATTGAGATGCATGATGTGTGATTTAGCCATTGTTAGATTGAGAATAATGTTATGATATGCTCGGTGTAGTGTGTTGATATGCTTGGGCAAGTGTGTCATGCTTGTTATGACGTGAACTGATGGTTGTGATATGGTCGGGTGATTGATAGACCGACGTGACGTGTTGTGGTAAGATTGGCGGGCTTGGTAAGCCGTGATTGATCTATGGCATTATGATGCGTGTTATTATCTTGATGTGTGTTCCAAGAGGAGTTGTATTCCGGTATGGTATCTACACCGAGGGGGTACGCCGGTGTGGCGTAGTACCTAGGACGACGGTGTGGTCCCCCGGTGTGTTATTTCGGTATGATGCCTACATCGAGGGGTATGCCGGCGTAGGACATCTAGGCCGACGGTTTGTGATTTGGCAGTAGGTGTCGTGTTTGGCAGTAGGTGTCGTGTTTATACCCCGACGGATTTTCGGGAAGACATCTAGGCCGATGGTTTATTCCGGTACGATGTATTGTGATTGTGGCCCGACGGATTTCCGGGAAGATATCTAGGTCGATGTTGTGGGGTCCGGTGTGATATGATACAGTCGGGCTGTGGACAGCCGGCGGAGTTGGGGACTGCGGTACGGGACGTGTGCTTATTTTATTGTATGTTGTATGCATGATACTTGAATAAGTGAAGTGAGTATAATGTGATAGTGGTCGTGTAAGTATTTCGGTGAGAGTGGTTATAATCTTCGAACTGAGGATTGTGGTTATGAAAGTCCGTGTTGTGTTTAGTTGTGTGATGTGCTAGTATGCCCTAATTGGATGGTTACTCGTGGTGGTGAGCGGACACTCATTGCTTTAACTACTTTTCCTACTGAGCGAAGGCTCACCCCCTTTACCTCGTTGTTTTACAGGTCTTGAGCGGGATTTGTGCTAGCGGGATTCTCGGCGCTTGGGAGCTAGCGAGGGTCTTGTCTAATTTTCTAGATATGTACTGTTTATTTGACTTTTAAACTCATTTGTTACTTGGTTTTGCTGAGCTGTGACTCACGCTGTTATTCAAATATTTTAAACTGTTATTTTTAGCCCTTTTTGATATTAATTTTGTTGTATTATTTATTATTTTAACTTCACGTCTCGAGTTCGGTCAAAACCGGATTTGGGGCGTGACAATTTGGTATCAGGGCCTGGTTTTTCAAAAACTTCAGACCGTACGTCAATTAGGTGGGTAGAGTTGGGTCGTTAAGTTGTCGTGTGTCGGTTACGCAAGTCGGAAATGTCCTACGCGTAGAAACAAGACAGAGAGTCTCGGGTTGGTGAAATGTGCGGTCTAGGTACCGTGTACTTGTGGTTGATGTCAGTGATTGAATTGGCTGTTTTTGAGTGTTGACGTGGCCGGGCGGTAATGGTGTAATTACCGGTACCCGAGGTGTATAGCTGCTATAACTGGCTGTGTGCTATGATTGTGTTGAATGCTTTGTGCAGGTTGTGATTTGAATGTTCCGTATAAGCGGATGGTTAGTGTAATTTACGAACGGGTCGTGCCCAATTTTCTGCAGAAACTGAAGTGTATGTACCATCACGATTCGGCTATAGGGGCCACTGTAGCCGGACGTGAATGGGGGGATGTCAAATGGTTACTACGTAATTTGGGGACGCCTGAACCGGGTTGTAATGACGCGATGTCAACATGAATGTTACGTTAGAAAAAGACGTGTTAAGAATTTGAATTTATGTTGATATTTGTCTAATGTGTAAGTGCGGTGTCGTGGATGCATTGTGGATTGTGTGACTGTGTGTAACCTCGCTGATTGAGTGTTTGAGTTGTGCGACGCACTAGTGTGAAAACTTCTCTGATTGTGTCAAATTGTTTGACTATACTAAATATATTATGAGTACGAGTGTTACTTTTGTGAAACGAATGTGAACGTTAGTTATTTTAGGCGCGTCGTTTTTTTCGAAGTTGAGAAACTGAATATGTGCGTTGTCCGTGCGGCGGACATACGACATGGCGCCGACCTACGTACCACGAGGCACCCGGAGACGGCCAGCTAGGGGTCGAGGGCAATCAAGTGCCCAGGGTGCACCCGCTGAGGGGCACGAGAGGACCGATACTGGATCATCGGGACTTCCATCTAGAGTTCCGCCTGTCACTGAGCCTACTCAGGCGGCAGCTCTGGAGGAGTTGACCCGCACAATCTAGGGCTTAGCAGCGACATTCGCTTGGAGGGAGGCAGAGAGAGACCACAGCCCGGCACCGGAGACCGTGCCTGCTGCCACTGCAGCCGCGACCATGAGGCCTAGCCATGTCGACAGTCACACCACACAGGCGCTGCGAGACTTCTGCAGGCTGGGCACCCAGTGTTTTCCAGGGAGCCAGACCCCGAGGCAGCCGAGAGATGGCTGGAGCGGATGACCCGCAACTTGGACACTTCAAGGATACTGGATGGTGGCATGAGAGTGTCCTTTGCGGCATTCCAGCTGGAGGGAAATGCCTACCATTGGTGGCAGCGCGAGCAGGCGCGCGTGGGGGTGACTTCTCTCTGTTTGGGCAGCGATTCCTTGAGCAGTATTTTTCCACAGTCGGTATTGGATGATAGGCACCAGCAGTTCCTGGAACTGCGTCAGGAGGGATTGACAGTGTCCGAGTACGAGGCGAGGTTTACTTCCTTGTCCCGGTTTTCCTTGGAGATGATACAGACTGAGGCTCACCGCTGCCGACATTTTGAAGGAGGGCTTCGCCCTGCGATTGCGAATTGGGTCGCTGTTATGAGGACCCAAGTATACTCTGACCTGATGGATCAGGCACTGACCGTGGAGCGAAGCTTCCGGGAGACGGCCAGAGTTTGGGAGGTCAGGCCGAGACCGAGCGGCTCCCTGAGACTATCTGAGTCTCGTGATCCGAGGAGGCAGATGACCTTAGAGTCGTTCCAGTCCCGGACACAGCTGAGAGGGACACGGCAGGTCCGGTCAGTGGCCTCCGTTGCACCTGCCCTGACAGAGCGGGCGTGTTTTCGGTGCGGGCAGCAGAGCCACACGGTTCGAGACTGTCCGAGGGGCAGAGGGCCAGCAGATCGTCCAGCAGACAGACCTGAGGAGAGACAGAGTACCGAGCCACGGCTATGCCACCAGTGCGGACGGCCTGGACACTTCGCGGCTAGGTGCCCCGATCGGTTTTGGGAGATGTCGGCCCCGCGACCACAGCAGTCGCAGACTGGGCAGTCACCGCAGTTCCAGCAGCCGCAGACTCAGGCGCAGAGAGCTCCACGGCAGACAACGAGTGCGCCAGCGCCGAGGCAGAGAGCTCCATAGCAGGTGGCACTTCCACCACCCCCGAGAGGAGGACCTCAGGCACCGTAGGGCAGAGTGTATGCGGTTGTCGATTCCCGGACGGAGAGACAGGATTCCGATCATGAGATCGCTCATGGTACGTGCTTACCATTTAAATTTTGAAATGCGTTTTATTTGATAAGGGAATACTCCGCTCGTTTATTTCTTCATGGTTGCTGAAATGATGGGACTGAAATTAGAACCGTGAACCCACCGCGGGCTTTGGCACGCTGGTTGGGGGTGTTGTGATGTCGACTAGTGTCAGTCGTGAGTGGGAAAGTAGAGTAGCAGACCGTTACTTTTCTTAATGACCTTCCCGTACTGGACTGTCCTTCTTTAAGCGTGATGAGAGAGTTAAGAGAACCGAATTGTGAGGTATCAAGCGTTCATCGATTGATTATCAGCGACAAGTGCCCGAGCGGCGGAGGGCCACAGCAATACCAAAATGCAGTCAGACCGGTCAGGGGAGGTGGCCGAGTGGCGACGAGATCAGATTGCCGCAGCGGAAGCGTGGTGGGCCCATAACCCACATGCATCGCAATCTTCCGTTTTTCTTTACACTTTCTGAGACGTGGGGCCTAAGAGTAGAGCCTTAATGGGGTCCTTATGTCTTAACACCCCGGTTACGTGTGATTTGACGAGTGTGTGCCGTACGTGTGAGATTAGAGTAGTTGAGCGCCATTTTCTTAGTAATCTTCTTGTGGTGAACTTAACGACTTTCGATGTCATCCTGGGGATGAACTGGCTCTCAAAACGTGAGGCGTCGATCGATTGTGAACGGCGACCGATGGTAGTGCGATCGGGCAACACGACTGTCACATATGTACTGGCAGTAGGTGCAAAGTTTGGATCGATGCGCATCAGTTGTCAACAAGTAAAGGCCGAACGCTAGCATTCCGCTGGGACTAGTACAACCACTACGATTGCACAGTAGAAGTGAAAGCACCGCATGATGCAGTCCGAAAATAGTTAGCCGAGTGCGACTACCACAACGCTTTCAGGCCAGTAACGAGATGGCACCGTGCGAGCATTGTATGGTAGGTCGGGAAAGTTGCCCAAGCGGGGCACATGTGAGGGTTAAGAGTTGACTCTTGTTGGTCCTGAGTTGTTCTAGAGACGATTGAGGGGTCGCGCGGATCCTGAGCGATTAGGAACTGCGTAGAGTAGACTTGGGAGCGCAAGGATGAGGTTCGCGCGAAGTACCCAAACCGTTCAATCTTTGAGACACCTTCGTTTTAAATTTCGAGGACAAAATTCTTTTAAGGGGGGTAGATTGTAAGAACCGCCCCCGGTCGAACCGGAGGTTTTTGGCGAAAGTTGACTTCATTCCGGAAAAGTCAACTGATGACTCCGGGAGTCATTCGGGACCTTTCCGGGACCCAAAAAGCTTAGCCGTCGTTACGGTTAGCTTAATTGGGTCATTTCCTTTCAAATGACACCTTTTGTGAAAAAGTCAAACCCGGGTCAAACTAGGTCGATTTTGGATTATTAATGAATAAAATAATAAGAGCTGAGATATTTTGGGGTGAGAGTGGTCTCCACATGGACACATGTCCATGTTAGCTTGGAGGGGAAGAAAAGTGGGTTAAAAGCCCAAATGGTCCCCACATATGGACAAAATAGAATGAGATGTGCTAAAGGACGAAAGAGACATTTCCACCTTGAGGATAAGACCACATGGGGCAACCAATTCAGCATATTTGCTCATCATGACCGAAATTCCATAGCTAGAAGAGAGAGAAACTAAAACTCCATTGAAGCTCCATTGAAACTTGAAGAAGAAGCAAGAGAAATGGAGCTCTTTTTTGGCCATTTCTACACCAAATCCTCTCAAATTTACTTCATCTTCTTCATCTCTTCATTTCCTAGAGGTTGGTATACTTTATTTCCTCTTTTGATGAAATTGATGTTGTGGGTTTGAGTAGAGATGACTTGAACTAGTGGGTTTAGGGTGTTGGAAGGTTTAAATGTTGATTTGTGAAGAAGAGGTAGAGTTGGATGATGGAATTAACTTGGTTTGAGTAGTTTTTGATGAAACCCACTTGGGTTTTGAAACTTTGGATGATTTGAGGTGAAAATTGAAGTTCTAAAGCTTAAAAATGGTGATATGGAGAACCTAGAACTAGTTAGGAACTTGTTGGAGAAATTAGATTTTTTTCTGGCGACCAGAGGCTCGCCGGAGCTATGGACGGTCGTCGGAATCTGTCCACCGGGGAGGGAAATGACCGGCCATGGTTCGGCCACCCTTGGGAAGGACCGGCCATGGTTCGGCCACCCTTTGACGTGACCGGTCGGCCCGATTCGGCCACCCATGGCCATGTGTGGCCGTGGGGCCCACATGGACGGGTTTTGGTTGTTTCGTAAGTTGGACGATCTTGGGTGAACCCCGGGACGATGTTTTCACACCCGGAATGAATTATGGATGTGATTCATGAAATTTCGGAAAAAAGCGATTAGAAACTTTAATTGAGAAGTTGGGTGCTTTGGAATTTAATTCCGACCTCGGAATTAAATTCCGTCAGGTGCTTTGGAACAAGTAACTTAATTATGTTGGATAGACACGAATAGGGAAACTTTCGGAGTTCCGAGAGACGTTTTCCCTATTCCGGGCAAAATGGACCTTCCGGGCCCATTTTGATAAGTCGAGCAATTGGGATTAGTTGGGTATTTCCCTCTTTAATCCACACTTGATTTAGCGTTAATTCTTGTATTGCTTGTAATCTTAGACTTTGGACCCGAGCTTGGCGGTGGAGGAGATTTTTGGATCCCGTGAAGTGATGAGGAGGAAGCTAGCCAGGTCGTCCGCCGCTAGGATTGGATTGCTTTTGAGGTAGGGAAAGCAGCGAATACCGGTTTAATTGCGGAAACTTACTAGTATGCATATAAGTTTCGATTAAATGAATTTTAATTGTTAGAATTGCATGATTAGGATGTGAGGAACGAGTGAAATGAGGGATAGCTTAAGAGCCAAGTCGAGCCGTAAGTTTGGGATTGCCGTGCTGTAGAAATGGATGCGGGCCATGTCGAGCCCTTAGGTTGTGTGTTGATTGAATTTCCATGATCTTTGATTGAGATGGACGATGTGTGATTTAGCTGTTGTTAGATTGAGAATCATGTTATGATATGCTCGGTGTAGTGTGTTGATATGCTTGGGCAAGTGTGTCATGGTTGTTATGACGTGAACTGATGGTTGTGATATGGTCGGGTGATTGATAGACCGACGTGACGTGTTGTGGTAATATTGGTGGGCTTGGTAAGTCGTGATTGATTTATGGCATTACGATGCATGTTATTATCTTGATGTGTGTTCCAAGAGGAGTTGTATTCGGTATGGTATCTACACCGAGGGGGTACGCCGGTGTGGGGTAGTACCTAGGCCGACGGTGTGGTCCCACGTATGCGCGGTCCCCCGGTGTGTTATTTCGGTATGATGCCTACATTGAGGGGTATGCCGGTGTAGGACATATAGGCCGACGGTTTGTTATTTGGCACTAGGTGTCGTGTTTGGCACTAGGTGTCGTGTTTATAACCCGACGGATTTCCGGGAAGACATCTAGGCTGATGGTTTATTCCGGTACGATGTATTGTGATTGTGCCCCGACGGATTTCCGGGAAGATATCTAGGCCGATGGTGTGTGGTCCGGTGTGATATGATACAGTCGGGTTGTGGACAGCCGGCGGAGTTGGGGACTGCGGTACGGGACATGTGCTTATTTTATTGTATGTTGTATGCATGATACTTGAATAAGTTAAGTGAGTATAATGTGATAGTGGTCGTGTAAGTATGTCGGTGAGAGTGGTTATAATCTTGGAACTGAGGATTGTGGTTATGAAAGTCCGTGTTGTGTTTAGTTGTGTGATGTGCTAGTATGCCCTAATTGGACGGTTACTCGTGGTGGTGAGCGGACACTCATTGCCTTAACTACTTTTCCTACTGAGCGAAGGCTCACCCCCTTACCTTGTTGTTTTACAGGTCTTGAGCGGGATTTGTGCTAGCGGGATTCTCGGCGCTTGTGAGCTAGCGAGAGTCTTGTCTAGTTGTCTAGAGACGTACTGTTTATTTGACTTTTAAACTCATTTGTTACTTGGTTTTTTCGAGCTATAACTCGCGCTGTTATTCGAATATTTTAAATTGTTATTTGAGCCCTTTTTGATATTAATTTTGTTCTATTATTTATTATTTTAACTTTACGTCTCGAGTCCGGTCAAAACAGGATTTGGGGCGTGACAGTCTCAGACCGGCCCTCTGAGGGGCACGGTCCGGGCCTCAGACCGTCCCTCTAAGGGGCACGGTCCGGGCCTTAGACCGGCCCTTTGAGGGGCACGGTACGGGACTTAGACCGGCCCTCTGAAGGGCACGGTACGGGTCCCTGACCGGCCCTCTGAGGGGAACGGTCCGGGCCTATGGCCGGCCCTCTGATGGGCACGGACCGGGCCGGGTTCCGGGCTTGTGGGCCGCCCAGAATGGGCCTTGTTCTGACCCAATTTACCTTCGGTCCATATTTTGATTGTCGGGAGTAATTCAGTTGTTTTATCGTTAAACCGCTTTTGAATTAGCTCTAATTCTCGGATTGCTTTTTGATCTTAGACGTTGGTCCCGAGCATGGCGGAGGAGGCTACTAGGAGACTCGCGTTGACTAAGCATTTGGATAGCGATTGAGGTAGGGAAAAGTAGCGGATACCGGTTTAATTGCGGAAAGTTACTAGTATGCATATAGGTTATGAACAAATGATATAATTGTAGAATTGCATGTAGGATGTGAGGAACGAGTGTAGTCGCGTAGAATGAGGGATAACTTGCCGGCCAGGTTGTGACCGTAGGTTTGGGATTGCTGTGCGTTAGTATCACATGTGGGTCCCTGGTTGGGCCCGTAGGATTGCGTGTTGGTTGTGTTGTTGTGATTGATGACTTGTAATACTTGTTATGTGATTTATTCGTTGTTAAATTAAGGATCATGATATGGTATGCTCGGTATGATATGTTGGTAGGATATGTCAAATATGATATGTTTTGGTATGACGTGAACTAATGACGTGTGATATGATCGGGTGATTGATAGACCGATGTGATGTGTTTCGGTAAGATTGTTTGGTTTGGTATGCTGTTAGTTTAATTATGACCTTGTGATATGTTTGAGACATTTGTGGGTGTGATCCGATACGATATGTTCCGAGATGAGGTGTTCCGGTACGATATCTACATCGAGGGAGGGTTCTGGTGTAGGATATCTAGGCCGAGGATGTTGTCCCACGTACGCGGTCCCCCGGGGCTAAGGGTTCCGGTACGATACCTACATCGAGGGAGGATTCCGGTGTAGGGTATCTAGGCCGAGGGTGGTGTGATCCATACCCCGATGGTGTGTGGTCCGGGAAGATATCCGACCGAGGTGTTTGCCGGTCCGATATGTTTATTGTGAGTTGTACCCCGATGCTGCATGGTCCGGGAAGATATCTAGGCCGATGTTGTGTGGTCCGGTACGATATGGTTGAGCCGTACTATGGAAGTCGGCGACGGGGGGGACTGCTGTACTAGACTTGTGGTTGTTTTACTGTGTGTTGTATGCTTGATGATTGGATAAGTGATGTGATTAAGTGTGGTTATAGTCATGTAAGTATAGTTTGTGATTATGTTATTTTTGTGGATGTCGTTAGTAGTTGGGCCTTGCTAGTATGCCCTAATTGGACGGTTACCCGTGGTGGTGAGCGGATAACTCATCACCTTAACTACTTTTTCCTACTGAGCGAAAGATCACCCCCTTCTTTACTGTTCTACAGGTTTTGAGCGGGACTTGATCTAGAGGACGTCTCGGAGCTTGGGAGCTAGCGAGAGTCTTAGTTTTATTTGGTCTAGAGACGTACTTTCCTCTTGTTATTAAACATCTTTATTACTTTTTTTCGAGCTGTTGACTCGCATTGTCAGAACTATTGGTCTGGATTATCATTTTGGAGTTTATATCTTTTAAACTCTCTTTTATTATTGTTATTCTTAGTTCACGTCTCGAATCCGGTCAAAACCGGATTTGGGGCGTGACAAACGCTGAAGACAAACCCTACTTTGAGCAGTGTTCGTCAATTGGTTTTAGTTTCTGTTTTAATTAGCTTTAAAGATGCTTCGTTCAACAACGTTCTAGACGTTTACGTAGTTACAAGGGTTATTGTATTTGGTCCGTCAGGACTCTCAAATATGTACCAATTATTTTTAAAGGGACTAAAGTTGCACTTACTCGAAAGAAATCATTACAAATTGACGGTCATATCTCAATCACACAATACAAGTGTTCCAAAATTTTGATTCTGATTTTGAGGTTTCATATATAATTGTCTTTTAGCAAAAAAAAACTAAATTGTGTAGAAAGGTGTGTGAATGTGACCGTTGATCTACCGAGGGCTGGCTATTTAATTTTAACATTTAAAAAATTTACGAACTTGAATATGTTTTAATGTCTTCTCTACAAGTACACAAGATCAAAATGATATTTAGATTTGAGGTTTCATTTGGACCTTAGGTGGCAACTGAAAAAAAAATTCGTTTTAATACATAAAAAAATATTTTTGTCTAAAATACATTTAGGGTTAATTCCACTTCAATACCTTAAATCTTTTATGTTTTATTTGGAGTGTCATCTCAGTACCCTAAATCTTTCATATTTCATTTGAAATACCCTTAATAATTTTTGTGTCACTTCAGTACCCTAAACTTTTATTAATTCCATTTTAGTACCCTAAACTTTCATTAATTTCATCTTAGTATCCAGCGTTAACTTTACCATAATATTGGTTGTTGGTGAGGGGTAGTATGGTCATTTTACCTATTTTGGATGGAAAATCATATGTAAAGTTAACGGTGAGTACTAAAATGGAATTAATGAAAGTTTAGGGTACCGAGGTGATACAAAAAATATTTAGGGTACTCTAAATGAATTAATGAAAGTTCAGGGTCTTGAGGTGACAAAAAAAAATAGAGTACTCTAAATGAAATATGAAATATTCAGGGTACTGGGATGGAATTATCCCATATATTTATTAATACAAGAGATATATCATTCTAAGAGCATCCACAACGCCACCGCCGGTTGATGGCGGTGAGCATTGAAATACTATTTATTTGTCTCCCCGCCAGTTCACCGCCAGAGGGAAATGCCAGCATAGTGCACTGGTAGACATTTTGCCGACTGGGAGCCGCCAGTGGTGTAAATAAAATATTCCTTGAAATAACACTTACATTAAAAAAAATGTATTAATTTAAAACAAAATTGCATTAAATTAAAACAAGATAAAAGGACTAGTGCAAGATGATCGATCGAAATTTAAACTACGAAGCGATAAACTAAGTTAGGCATCTTCAAATTTATTCCAAATGTGTTCGACGAGGTCATCCTTAAATTGGTAATGTATGCGTTCATCTTGCATCCTCTGAGTGTTTCCAAGTATGACCTGGGACGGGACGAAGCCTTCTCGTGCAAAATTTGATTCACTTGGCCCACCCTTATCTGTTGGTTCAATGTAGCGGTCGTAGGTATGAAGTTCTGCCTCAACTATCATATTGTGCATGATAACACATGCATTCATCAACAAGCCAAGGTCTTTGGGCATCCACAAGCGACTCGGTTGAGTGATCATGTGAAACCGAGCTTGGAGTGCATCGAATGCTCGTTCCACATCCTTTATGCATGCTTCTTGGACTTTAGCAAACTTCTTTTGTTTCGGTCGTTGAGCTAATGGAATTGTTTTCACAAAAACTAGTCGTGACATGTATATGTCATCAGCAAGATAATACGAGAGTGAGTAGTGGTTACCATTTATCGTATATTCAACCGGTGGTTGCCAACCATTGATAACGTCCGCGAACAGTTTGGAATGGTTGAGCACTATTAAATTGTTGTTTGATCCCGCCATGCCAAAGAACGAGTGCCAAATCTATAAGTCACGAGTTGCAACAGCCTCGAGAACAACGGTTGGTCGATTCCCGTGGTCCCTCCGTGAATGGGAGCCTCGCAGTGCCGTTGGGAAATTCTTCCACTCCCCGTGTATTCAGTCAAGACTGACAAGCATTCCCGGGAACCCTCGCTCTTCATTAACTGCCAAAATGTAGTCCATATGAGTCCGTGTAGGTTTACGTTGGTACGTAGGACCGCAAACTTTATTGATTGCACTGCAAAAGTTTCTCAAACATTCCAAAGACGTGGTTTCTCCTATCTTCATGTACTCGTCTAATCCATCAGCTGCAATGCCATAACATAACTACCTAATGGCCGCATTACATTTTTGATAAGGAGATAAGGAAAGTTTACCCACAACATCCAACCGTGTCGTGAAATACGAATCGTGATTCTCCAATGCATGAACAATTCGGAGGAACACACCCTTCGTCATTCCGAAGCGACGACGGAACTGCACCTCCGTGTACACATGGTTCGTGTTGAAGTAGTCGCTCATTAAACGTTCGTTCACGGCTTACCGGTCACGTGCGATGTAGGTTCGCTTACGTGGTGGAGAATCGACCATTGCGTCCTCTAACCACTCGTCACCGAAGTCGGTGGACATGCATTCTTCGAGTACTTCATCCAAAATGCCATCCATATCCAAATCGTTGGCTCGGTAATTGGCCATTTCGACGAAAAAATGTGCGAGAAAAAGGATGCGATAGGATTATTTTGAGAAGATATGTGGTTTGTGATTTTGGTTTGATTCAAACATCTATTTATAATGTACTTGGAGATAAGAGCATTGATTTTTTTTTTGTTATTTTCAAAATACTTTTTATTTTGTCAAGAACAAGTAATAGGTGAATTGGATTTCTAGCCGTTGGCGCCGGCGCTGAGTGCTGGAGTGGAACTCCCAGGCGCTGCTCACCGCCAGCGTCCTCCCCGCCAGTACCCCGCCACCTCTCCGCCAGCTCACCGCTGCCGACTACTCACCGCCAGCACCTCCCCGCAAGCTCCCCGCCCACCACCGTGGATGCTCTTAATCCCTTTGTCATCGGTATCTCGATCGAATATAAGGCATAGGGTCATCGACCCTCGATGTCTTCGAGACCAAGGAATTAAGTCCTTGGGCGGCGTGTGAAAGGAGACCCTAGTAGGGCGTACTCGTTTGGGTTTGAGCTGTACAGATTCCGCAGTGCATGTTCTGAGGACAAGACCACCAAAGCCAAGCCCTCCATGGCTGAATGGCCAGTCAGAAGTAGCAACACCGATAGTAGCATAGCCATTAATGCAAGAGGAGAGGTTTTAGGGTTCTTCTTATTCTTAGTCTTCATCAGACGAGTGAAAACAGATGAAGGCCGTATGGCATAATTAAATGAGTCGGAGAGATAAATACCACAAAAGAAGGAAGGGACGAGATGATCTCTATTGGTGAAAAAGTCGATAACACAATAATCGAGATTGTAGAGGTTGATATCAACAAGTAGTGGTTAGGATGATTGGAGCTAGAAAATTCTAGAGAAATAGGACACACGAGGACGTGTAAGTTTTTTCCATAGAAGGTGTCTACGTAGATAGTAGGACACACGAGGACGATGTTTAAACCTTATTCTACCCATCTCTTCTTAGTCTAACCGTTAATTTAACTACGTAGATAGTGACACGTCCTGGATATTTGTCGTGCACATGAATTAAGAGAAGCACCAACAGCTTCCGAGACACTTGATTGGGGTATCATCCTTATATCCCACCTTCTCGTTCATGTATAATATCCTTACTTGATTTTGTCTCTCTACTTTCTCTACATATTTGCACTCCACACATACTCTAGTGGCTGCGCATTGTTTTAAAAGAATCATTCTATTTTTTAACAAAATCTTATGATGCCTGCTACTTTTATCCAGAATAATTTTTAAAAATCGACCATAACAAATCCATATGTTCAACATGAAATAGCAAGGTCTCCCGCTCTCTCTTTTGAAAAACCACAAACCCTAGGCTTCTCTTGCAGCCGCCGCCGGCTCCCCCGTTCGCTTTCGCCGGTAACGGCCATGGCCACGGCTGTGGCGGTTGCCGGCGAAGGCTTTCCCCCACCGTTTCTTCCCTTCCCCTTCTTCCATTTGGTATCTCGCTGCATGGCCGTCCGAAGCTCGCCTCTGCCGTGGTGTTGCTGCCTCGTCCGACCGGCGTCCTTTCTCGCTCGTCTCTCCTTCTCCGTAGTCCTTGCCGTGGTGGTCGGCGGCTGAGTCATGTTTCGCGGCTGTTCTCCTCCGGTGAAGTATTCTCAGGTCTATGGGTTGTCCGGCTCCTCTACTTCAGATCCACTCGGGTGGCTTCCCCCTCCTGTGATGAGCTCGCCGGCTCAGGGCTACTCCTTCGGACATCGTTCCCCGATCTTGTTCAGTTCCAGCCATGGTGTGCCCGGTTGGATTGGGCCTCGTGCGACTTCCTTGCTTGGATTGGGCGTGGTTCCGTCTTCTCCGGGCCTCTTGCTGTGGTGGTCGGCGTCGTGTCGCGACTGTCCTCCTCCGGTGAGCTCATGGATTCTGGCGATGGAGTCGTGTGCGGACTGTTCGGATGTGTCTGGTAAGCTTGCTGGTGGCGGCTGGTTTGGATCTAACCTCTTAGGTTTGGGTCTGAAGCTGCTTGGGCCCTAGGGCTTGGTTTGGGCCTGATCCAGCTTGGACTGGGCCGAGTCTACCAAGTTTTGGGCTGGTCCAGATCCGTTTCTTGTGGACTGTTTCTTTTTGGTGCTGCTCGTGGGTTATGAGGATTGTCTATCAGTTTTTGAGGCTTGCTTTCCCCGCGTGTTATTGTTCCCTTCACCTGCACCATGTCGGGTTGGTTAGAGACTCGTTTGTCTCTACTCAGGATTGCTTCTTCGACTTTTGGGGAACCTTTTTGGGTGTTCAGGTCCATTTGTTTGGGACTCACCGGCGAAAGTGGGGGTGCATGTCTGCGTGTGGAAGCTTTGCGTTGGATGATCGGTGTTTTTCTAGGCGGTTGAGTTGTGCCGGTCGTTGTTTTTTGGTAGCGGCCTCCGTCAAGCTTGTCTCGGGTGGTGGCTTTGGGTGTAGTTCTTCCCGGGCTGCGGCAGTTAATGCTCAGTATTATTACAGGCCTTTCCCTTCGGGTCCTCGCTTGCTGTTGGCCGGTGAGGGGTTACCAGTCATGGTATCGGAACGCTCAGCTCGACAGCCTCAGATCTCGGTTTCTGTTCCCTTGGTGCTGCTGGTTACTCGGAGTTTTAGCTTGTTCAGTGCGGCCTTTGGTGTGGCGTTGTTCCTCTCTGCAGCGGTTGGTGACTGTTCGGTCTGGGTAGATGTTGGATCGTGCTCGGTATAATTACAGGCCTTCCCCTTTGGGTCCTCGCTTGGTGTTGGCCGGCGTGGAGTTATTGATCTCGGTTTCGGAACGCTCAGCACGAGTTCCTTCATCAGATCTCCGGATTTTTTGGTGCGTCTGCTTGTTAGGAGGTCTGATCTCATACTCGGTAGAAATACCGGTCCTCCCCCTCTTTTGGGCCTATTCTCGGTGTTGGCCGGAATTGGGTATTGGTGAACTGAGTTCGAGTTCCTTCGCCTGGTAACTTCTTTTCCCTCACTGTTAGGCTGACTTCTCTCTTCATCTCCCCCTTCTCTTAGCGATTAGTCTTCCCTTCTTTTCGTTCCCGGAGTGGTTCGAGCTCGTCGGTTGAAGGTGTTGGCCGTTAGCGAGGGTTATGGCCTTGGTGTCTTCTTAGAGGCCAATCATTTGACTGAGAGGGAAAAGGGAAAAGTTCATCCCCGACATGGGTAGGGTTAAGTTTTTATCGGTCCTTTTGCTACACTGCTGGAAGCCCTACCTTACTGTGCTTCAAGCGTGAAGCAGGTTGTGTTTCATCTTCTGGTTTCTTTGTTGGCTTCCTGTTGTTGCGGTCGGTTGTTCTTTCCTTCTTCCCCGATGTGTGGGGGTTGTATTCAGTGGATCCTTGTTGTTTTTGTTGTTCAGTTTCCTTGTAAGCCCCTCAGGCTGTTGAGGGTTCTGGTGTGAGGTTCCTACGGGAATGCTCTTTCTTTGTTCCATCACTTGCTCTCTATTTCGGAGATCATTTTATTTAAAATTTGCTTTGCTGATAAAAAAAAATCAACCATAACATTTGGTCCAAATTCAGAATAAGATACGAAAACTTGTCAATAACATATTTTAAAGTTATTTTTGCTTAATAAAGTCATATCTTTTTTAAGGAGAACGCCGAATCTTAATTTAGTGAAAAATATGTTTCGCAAGTCCTAACTACGCACATTTTTTTGTCACATGTCTTGAACAAAAAGTTATTTTTTTACAAAACATGTAAAACGACGCCAAAAAAGTGGTATAACGTTCGCATTCGATGAGTTTTCCTCTTACTTTTTGTATAATTTGCGTTTGTTAGTTCACTACAAGAGGTAGGTGGTATAAAATTACAAAAAAACGCTTTTTTGTTTCATTTTACATGTTTTGTAAAAAAACACCTTTTGTTCATGACATATGACAAAAAGGTGCGCGTAGTTAGAACATCAAAATAACCTTTCTAACACAGTTAGGATTCGAGGTTATCCTTTTTTTACCTAGTTATATTTAGAGCATCTCCAATGGTTAGACACTGCACAGTGTCTATGAGCAATGTCTAACCATTGTTTTTGGCTTCCAGACACTGCTCCTCCAATGGTAGTGTCTACGCAGTGTCAAGAGCAGTGTCTACACAGTTTTAGTTAATTAAAAAGCACCCCACATTTTTAATACTAATTTTATTTCATACCACACAAACATTACATAATATTTAAACGCTAATACATATGTAGATAATTTAAAACATAATTATTAAAATACGATTAAACTAATTCCTATTTCTATTAATATGTAAACGCCACCTCGCATCGTCCTTGAGCATCTCCCACACAGGACGTTTATTCCACAGCCCGTGTTTGCCTTCATAATCAGAAACGGCTGCGGCATATACTTCATCATCCGTTGCCCCTCTCCTAGGGTCGGCCAATATCTCCCGGTAGCATTTCTCAAACCACTTGCACTTGCTCATCTTCTGGAAGTGATCCTTCACTTGCTTCTCTGTCCGTGGTGGCCACGCATCGTTCCCGGTTTGTACGTAAGCAACGTTCAGACCATGCCAATACTGATCCCCGGGCTCGTAGTGGGTGAGCCAGTTGACCACCAAATGAATTTCCTCCTCTAGTGACCAAAGAGGCCCGGTTGCCCAAGTAGACATATCGACTTGAGAGAAAAATAAGAGGAAATGCTAAAAAAATGAGAGAAATGGGAGAGAGAGAAGTTGAGAGGTGTGAGAAATGAGGAGGGGGGGGGTGAGGGTATTTATAGGAGGGGGAGGGGGAGGGGTCGGGGTCGGCGCGACTGCCACGACCTAGGGTTACTAGTTCAAATAGTAACCCTGGCACGCTCCTCGAGGCTCCGATAATTTGATAAAAAATTGATTTTTTTTTGAATAACACACAAATCAACTAGACTAAAACTTTTATTAAGAAAACGCAAAGTACATTAAGAAAACATAAATTTAAAAACTAAATTTAAATTGAAGTCTTGGCTAACCCAAGAACTCCAAACGCTTCCCGAAGCTTTGAATGAGCGAGGAAAGAGTCGTCCTTTCATCCGCGGTCAAGTTGGTGATGTCTTGGCGAAGAACTGCGTTCAGGGTGTCCATGATCTCCTTCTGCATCGCCCTTCTGCCCTCTAACTGTGTCTCTTTCCTTTGGGAAAGAGAATCGAGGAACTGCATTTGCTCGGGAGGTAGCCCGTACGCCGCCGACTAGGAGGATTGGGCTTTGCCTCGAGCTCTGGCCTTGGCTCTCTTCTGCCCGATCGAACGATCCTCGGTGGTAAACGAGTTCAACTCGTGGTCGAAGTCGTCTCCAAAAGTGCGAGACTCGTCCATCCTCGTGCGCTTGCTTCCATCACTGTCGGCGTCGAGGTTGAGGTCAAGGTCGGGGATGTCACATTCTGGAACGTTTTTTGTGAAAAACTTCGGTTAACCCCTCACGATGAGCCACATATGCTTGAATTTGAACACATGCCCTTCCTCCCTCAAGTACGCCGCTTCAGCGCCTGCTAGGACGTCAACCTCGTTCCTCCCGCTTGTCACCGTGTTCTCATATTGGGTGTACTTCTCCTGAAATTTGGTGATGAAGCCTTTAACCTTATGCCAATGGTCCTTGCACGCCATCCACGCCCGAGGTGGGTCCTCTGTCGGTCTAACCGCCTCGTACTCGGCATGCACCTTTTGCCAGTACTTGTCATTCTTCTGGTTCTTCCCGTTGATGGGGTCGAGCGAGTTGTTCAGCCACGCTCGGGCCAATTTGGTCTCCTCCTCGGCGGTCCACTTTGGTCGCGGGAGTGGTCTCGGCCTCGATGAAGATGCCGCCGCCTTCACCTTCCTCCTCCTCGCTTGCGTCGGAGCTGACTGGCAAGGTTGGGTGGCCGGAACGAATTGGGAAGGTTGCACTTGGGACTTTGGCCATTGGGTCGGCGGGGTATATGGAGGAAGCGGCGTTGAGTGCCCCGATTGGAGGAGTTGGGAAAAGGAGGAGTAGTTGGCCAAGTAGTCCTCTTCGGTGTGGTGAGAACTCACGTCTTCATCATCCATGGAGTCGGCAAGGTATTGGAGGGCTTCATTCGGGTCCATAACGAAGGTTGGAAATTTTTTTGGAGAGAATTTGATGAAGAATAGAGGAAGGGAAGCTAAAAACAAGTGAAGAGAGGGTAAAATTTGAGTTGGGGGTGGATCTGTATTTATAAAGGAATTTAGGGCTGTTTGGGGGTCGGCGTCGCCACGTGGCGGGTCGTGACTGGCCAGTCGACTAGCCGTTGGCGCCAGACACGACCAACAGCGTCGTTGCCAGAACCAGCAACGACGCCCAGCAACGACCACCCTGACACGACTTCCAGACACGACAAGTCGTGTCTACACGGTCGTGTCTACGCCAAACACGACGCGTAGACACGACCGTTGGAGGTGCTCTTAAAAATACTTTTTGACCTAACATTGTGTCATATTTCAAATTTTATCAATGTAACATTTTTTTGGAACGAATGTTGTACACATACTTGTTTTAAAATAACAATAACGTTTTTATACTTGTCCTCAATGTTTTAAGTGCTTTGTTGTTCGTGTTTGAGTTATTGGTGAAGGATGAGGATGAAGATTGAGGATGAGGACGAATATGATGAAGTATGACGTACAATGTCGTTACAAGCTTGATGCTCTAATCTAGACACAGAAGACTCGTGAAGTTCTAGTGTGAGCTCGATGCACTACACCAGATTTTTAGTTAGGCGGCAACGTAAATCAAATCATTGCCCTAGTTGGGTTCCATTAAGACGGCATAAATTCATTGTAGAAGATAACACCTTGTCCGACATCATTTTGGTCGCACAAGAAAGGCACCAATGAGGCCACATTGCACATGGTCAAAAATCAAGCCTACAAATGCGACAAAATTACATAATGTAGTAGAATAAGGTGAACTTGTGCGACCGTTTGACGGTTCGTCGTTATTGATACGAACATGTACGACGAAATGTGTATTCGTCGTAGAGGGAATTCACTAGTGCGACCATATCTCATAATGTCGAAGAAAAAGCCAATAAGTACGAGTAAGGATGAGTAGTATCCGGTTATAATCGAACTCGAATCGAAAAAAATATGATTTGATTATTTTAATTATTTGACTTATTTGATTCGATTAAGTTGAATAATTTAAGATTTTAGGTTTGATTTCAAATATTATAATTACATAATCGAATTAATTAAATTAATTGAAATTTTAATTTGAAGTTATCTATAGTATTATATATAGATACACATATATCATTAATTTTAAAATGACAATATTATCTACATAAATGGGAAATAGGCTATATGTTTTAGTGCAAATGAATATTACTAGTACTAGTCCACTTGATAAGTTTTAGGTAAAGAAGTATTGCACTTTATGTTTGAAATTAAAACTAAGCTAAATAATTTTTTTTACAATTTAACCTGAAATATTTTTTAGGGAGAACGTCGGAACCTAACATTGAATGAAACCTCGTTTCAACATTTTAACCGTCCTCGACCTTTTGCCACTAGTCCTAATTAAAACGTTTACTCGATTTACACAAACCATAAAAAACAATTAAAAATATGGATGTTGTTAGTTTTAACTCCGAAATGTCTTTTTTCCCTTCGATAAAAACCACTAAAGAAACAAAATGAGCCACGGTTATCCGTTTGCAGTCGTCTCTCCTCATATCCTCTCCTCCTCTACCCTCTTCTTCTCACAGAGGTAGAGACGGAAGCAAGTAGCTCCAAATATCCGATGTCGGGATCAGGGCCGTCTCTAGACATTTAGTGGCCTTAGGCAAAATTTCTAAAATGGGCCTTTTAGTAGATAATACAAAAACGGTATAAAACAATTTATAAAACGTGTTCAAGCTCTTGTTTAACACCTGCAACCAATATAAAATATGTATAGACAACTAAACATATAGTATTCTTTAAACATGAATTTGTCAATTTTTTCTAAACATGATTTCTAAAACATTAAAAAATATTTTTTTAAACTATAAACTAATTAATAAAAATTAATTAAAAATTAATTAACTAATTAACATTACTAATTATGTATTGGCTATTATTTTTGGTGTCTTTCTTGGAAACCGTTATGAAACAATAGAGAAACTCTAAAAGAAAGATTGAAAGTACTTAAGGGTGACTTTAACACTAAAATTACTCTCATATTTATACGTGATTCTGAAAAGAGAGAAAAATATATAAATAATAGAATTAAGAAAAAGAAAAGTCATATTTTAGAAATAAAATTCTACTGTATTCTGGAAACGAAATCCAATTGGATTAATGGTTCGAAATAAGGAAAATTTTATGTTGAATATACAATTGTACTGAAATGTAATAATGTAACAGAAGAATTTGGCTGAGTTATAAAAGAAAGGAATTTGGTTTAGTTATATAAAAAAGGAAGTGGTTGAGTTATAAAAAAAGATATTTTATTCAGAAAAAAAAAGAATTTTTGTATAAAATATGCGCATACGTTGTCCGTTAATATTGGAATTCTGCTGCTCATACTTATGTACGGTATTAAGTCTTGGCTAAGCGTTTCAATAAAAAAAAAGGCTTGGTTAAATATATTAAGCCCATTTTTCAAAAAAAAATGGGGCCTTCTTGTGCTGGTGGCCTTAGGCCACCGCCTAATTCTTCACAGGGTGGGGCCGGCCCTGGTCGGGATGTCCCGACGGCAGCCATAAAGACATGAAGGAGAGGGGGAGGGTGAGAAGATGATACTGGAAATCCAAGCTCAATCCATAGGCCAAGACAGCATCAGTGTAAGACCTGGATACCTCTAGGTCACCCAAAAGTGATGCTTTTCTTCTGCCGTAAAATCGAACATGTGATCATCAATACTGAATGGTATTTTAGTCGATATTATGACTTAGAAGGCGAAAGCCAGACTTATTAAATTTATAACATAAAAAAATAGATGATCATATAGAATAACTATTCATTATTTTGATCGGATGATTCAGTTTCTGGTCACGAGGTTTCTACGAAATCAACCAATCAATCTAATACCTCATTTCCATTTTCATTCTCATCCTCCTACGAGAAAAAAGTTTTTGGCCCAGCCCACTTTAGAGTTGCAATTGCATTTCTCTTCTGACTACAACTCGGGCTTTGATTGTAAATTAGGTGAGTACGAAAGGAAGCAGTTATGGGCTGCCCTTTAGAAGCCCAAGCCAAAAACAAGAAAATTTGTAAAACACATGACTATTGACCATTGCCACTCTTCCTCATGGGTTCTTCAGTCAGCATAAAAATTCACGAGTGGCCCTTGCATGTTATGTGTGAGAATAGCTGGTTACTATTATGCTATTGCTCCATAACTTTTCATATTTATGTTTACAAATCAATATGACATTTGTTCGTGGGTAGATCAATTATTAAGAGTGATTGAAATCAGAGTGTCGAGCTCAAATTAAATCTGACCAGGAGAAAAACATGTGGGGTGTCACATCCTGTGTCCTGGTTTATATACATTTAACATATGGTTGTGATTGTTCGCAGCTCTTACGGATAATGGCTCTACCATCTTTGGGTCTGCAACCTTTTTCTTTTACGATCGATCAACAACACCATTTTGGGGATCCCAACGCATATACAGAAAGGAATGGACAGTATGGCTCTGCCATCCATTATTTTAGGTACAAAATCAATTATGTATGTTTAGTTTTAGAAGTTAGTTTGTGTCTTAGTGTATACAACCTTTCTTTTTTTCTTCTTTGTATACTACGTCTATCTCTCAATCTTCCATTCTCTTCTTTGACTGATACAGTGCATCCTTGTACACTTCACAAATTCATATTTCTGCCAAATATGTTTAATTCGTATTAAGGTGGTAAAATATTTTGTGTATGATCCAATATCTACACTAATGTAAAGCGTCACGTGGAAATTTTAAGAAATCGCCTTCGTCAGGAACTATTGTTGTTCATAGGTGACAATAGGTTTATTGATTCGTGAACCTGCTATCAAGTTGTCCCATGTGCTACGAAAATGTGGAACCAGGTGGTGCTTCAGGCTCATAAAGATCTCCCGGACGTCAAGGAGTCTTAACTCGACTTCAGTTAGTTTATATTGGATCGAGGATATTTATTTGTTTGTTCACTTTCTTTCTCTCGAACTTTTTGTCCTATGCGTTTTCAGAAGGTTATGCCTTTTAACTCCATTGTTGAGAGCTTTTTTGGTAATCGTGTCATGGTCTTTTGACCTTAAACATTTTCCACTCAGAGAATGTCTCTTATTAATAGAAAACCGAGGTGATAAAAAAACTAATTTATAAAGACAAATAAATGACATGCGATCAAAATACTAGGTCTTTTTTTTATCAGCAAATGTTTTTGATCAGCAAATGTTTTATTGAAGACACAAATTTACGAACTGGAAAGAAGAGCATGACAGCCATACAAGCTTACCACCATTACACACCAGAACCAACCCAACCAAACTATCCCATACAGGGGAATTTTACAGGACTCTTACCAAAGTTGATATGACCAACGTTAAGAACATTAGTGCCAACAAGGGAAAACCATGGCTACACCCAAACCAAAACATCTAACACTTATGCCAACAAGGGCAAACAAGGGCTATACCCAAACCAAAACAAGTTCAAACAAATGGGTCTAACAAGTACTAGTACCCAAATTTTGCAACCAAGAAGCACAACCGCTCCAAAATGAAGCAACCCAAAACCAGTACCAAGGGAAAACAAATCCCAAACTAAACAAAAAGGTCTTAAAAACCCGAATTTACAACCTAGAAGCCCTAGAGAAAACCAAAGGTCTAAACACCCAACGAAGTACCAAGAGAAAAAGAACAACAAGCGCACTCCAAGCCAAAGCCCAAAACACCCAAAGGTCGACCACCTCAACATAGTTCACCGACAACTCAAACCTCCACGTCAAACGCCGAGAGCAATCTCAACCGTCACAAAGCCTAGGAGGCACCACTGAGTACTACTCAACTCTCATTAAGAGAGCCCGACCAAGGCCAACACCACTGATCGACCCAGATGGGGAGTCGGAAAAGAGAAATCCTAAAAAAACGTTGTCGGAGGGATGAATTATGGATGCTCAAAACCGAGCACAGCCGAAACCACCAGAGATAGAGGCCAATAGGAGATAACCAAAAAACCTCTGCAGACAAAAAATACCCTACCTACCTAGCACTGCTCGATTAACTTAACTAATTAAGAAAATCCATTAGAAGTCAACACTCCCAACGATCCACTTAAGGAGAGTTGGAAAAATTTCAATCGAAATCTCGTCGGACAAAAATTTAAACATGAAACTAATCTAAACCAAGCAGGAAAAAGGTATAGTCAACTTGCAGAGGACGAGATGACGGGTATTACCAGTAGACCAAAGGCCCACAAAACGAAGTGAAGTCACCAAAGCTGCACCGAGCACCACAAACCATTTCAAAAACCAGAGAGTTGAAGAGCCCACAAACACGACCTCACTGGTCGAAACATCGACCCCACTGGTCGGAAACCAAATCCCGAAAAGGATAAACAAGTAATAGTACCAGAACAGAGCAGCAAAGAGTGCGCAACAACACGGGCACGGAGATCAAAATCCTGCCCTAAAAACCATGCCCGAGTCCAACCTCGCAAATCAACCCAAGAGAGACGACTCACGGACGGAACTAGCCGGAACAAGGCCATCCGAGCGCCCCGACCAAGACCACCCACGGATAAGCAGCCTCTAAGGCAAAGACCCCGGAGGAGTGGTGACTAGAGTGTTGACCGGAGTTCCAGAGAAGAAAGTTGGGATCTGCAACAAATCCGACTGGAAATGCTTCCCACGGCAGAGAACAAGCTTACCTCACCGGCGAAGTAGACAGTTGAAACCGTCCGGAGCGGAGCCCGGGCCTTGACCGAGAGATCCGGCCAAGGGAAGGCTCGGCACGACCTGTGAACGACAGCGTCACCACCAAAGGAACCACGACCAGGGAAGAGGCCCACACCAACCTACTGAGCCCTACACCGGAAGAGGTCACCTGAGCAGTCGAATCTCGACAACAACAGTCACGACCGAACCGGAGAGCACCCAATCGCCGCTGGAGATACAGATTCGCGACAAACCCAAAGGGAAAAAGGTCCACGTCGGGTCTAACACGCAACCGCCGGAGATGACAAGGATGGAGCCGAACTCACTGCTACAGAGGAACTTCCCAAAGATGGAGAAGAAGACCCGGCCGGAGAAAGCCAAAAACGCCGCCACGAGGCCGTAGAAGTCGTGGCCAGAGCAGATCCGAGCAATAACCGGCGAAGGGGGAGGGGGAAAACAAAGAAGAAACAAGCAAGAGGGGAAAAGAAGGTTCAAAGCTAGAAAAGGGAAATGATGGAGGGGAGAACCCCGCTGGAAACTACAAAGACCGGAGCCCTCAGCCGTCACCGACGAGGAAGAGGTGCGGCTACGGGGAGAAAGAGATAAGGTTTGGGGGCTATAGAGAAAAAAAAATCAAGATTTGATCTTTTTGAATTACCAAGTCTTTCTTTTACATGCATAAGGATAAAATTTTACAATTGACCATACATTTATTATGTCATTTCTGAATTCGATAGATTTTTACCTTTAACCCTGTATTTATTATGTGGTTTATGAATATGCACCGGATGGTTGTTCTTTAAATCGTGTCAAGCAAAAGACTGATGGTGCAAATTATATTGTTTTGAGAAGAAGAAAGAGGGGACATAACATATTGACATTTTTTATATATATTTCAGAAATGAAGACGTGAGAAGAGAGAAAAATCCAAATTTCTATTCACTCTCATATGTTGAGGACAATCATATGTCAGAATGAAGAATAAATCTTGGAGACAATTTATTGGGTACTGTTTATCCCTTTCTTGTTGTTCCGAAGTCAAGTTTTGTTGGGACTCCGAAGAAGGTTACGGTGCAGTAGGCAGGAGGGACCATGCATCATCAATTACTAAACGATCTGATAGCTTTATAAAGAATCCGAAGCAGATGTTTGTTAAAGCCCGAGAAAAACTTACGGTCGAGAAACGTATTTATAAGTATCGTATAGGTATGGTGAATGGGAAGAGCAGGCACAAGCATAACCGGACAAGCTGCTAACGTTCAAGTTCAGAACGAGCAACCATCTGAGTGTATTATGTCTCATGTACATATGTTGTGAACTCTTGATTGGCTAATAACCTCATTTGTGTTCCAGCGAAGCTCTCCTTTTCTTGCAACATTCCATTTGTGCATGCCACAATTGCCCTTACAAGAACACTCGATACCTAGCTACATACATTGTACACTACTCTTTTTGGTGGTATACCCAACCACAATAGATTATATCGTTCTTGGCCACACAATGCTAAAAAATAAATAAAATAATTTGGAACGGAAAATTGGATATTTATTTTGATCTTTCGTTATTAGTAACACACTTCAAAAGTCATTCATTATTATTTTATTTTTTTTGAGCGAGAGGAATTAATTTTATTAAACTTAAACGAGAGAATGGGCCCTTAGAAAGGTTAGGCTCCACAAATCCTACGACATACCGCCGTTGTCACACACAACTTTGAAAAAATAATAATAATGGAAACTAAAGTCCAATGTTGTTGAGATTTGTTCAAGATGGTGCGTAAACGCTGCTTGATCCTATGGGGAAACTTTTCTCGTCGAGAGGAGTCAGATCAAATCTAACCTCAATAGTACCAAAGAGAGGACAGGCTTGCACCAGGGACCCCTCTTATGTATGGTCATTAAAACCCTAGTTGTCTATCATTCTGCCTGACGAGGCTGCTTCCCATTCCTCGTCTGATTTTCTCGGGGTTCTCCTGTCAGCCCTCTCTTCGTGCTCAACGTCCCAGATGGGACAGTCCATGCAGTGTCGGTCGACCCACTCATTGAGCATTAACTTTCCTTTCGAGTGGTCCAGAGTGGCTCCCCAATCCCATACACTGTACCTCATGGATTGGGTACAATGTTCGGGGTTACAATTTGACCTCTTCCTCGAGGTACTTAGGTGAAATGTTCGGGGTCAAGGCTGCGAAACCCGATGGGATGGATGGTTTCGCCCTAGTCTCTCAATCAGTGGCATAGTTCTGACCAAGAGAATCTGGTTTGATCTCTAAGAGCGAGGTATGAAACCGGGGAACCTTTGGCATCTCACAGTCACACTCTTGGACCGCATGACCAATTCTACCATAGTTAAAGCAGAAGGTAGGTAATTTGGTGTAGGTCAGGTATCCCCTGATTGTGTCTGGGAATTCATGAACCTACAACAATAGGGACCGATGTAGCGTGTGCTCCAAAGCCATCCGGAATCGCACTTTAACGGCTCCTCCCCAACAGAACCTAAGATCCAACAAGGAGGGTCGTGCCGTATCCACCACTGAACCTGCCCGAGCACCTTTGGTCAAAGGCTGATCGTCGCTGCACGTTGGATGACAGTTCCACGTTGATGACTCGTAAGGATGTTCTACTATGTCGCACAATGACTGAGCGACGGAGAAATCGACAGTTCCGCCTGGAATGAGAAAGTGATGGCCTCCCCGATGAGCGGGACCTCCATACCTCGTTACTGGCATTTTCATGCTCTCACCACTGATCATTTCGACCATGTTCACGTGCGTCAAAAAAGAAGTCGTATGCGTTGAAAACCTATAAATCGTAAAAGAGTGGCGATTACTATGTATTAAATGAAAGTTACAATACTTATAAATATATGGAATTGAAGGACAAATCTAATAGAAACCCCTCTTATCCTAAAAACTGTGTGAACCAATCCTAACTATACACTCTTAAGATCCAATATTCATCATAATGCCACATCATCATCCCAATCCCACCAAAATTTAAGTAACTTTCATCATTTCTCACACAAGCAAGTGCATAATTGTAATAGCATGGTGATATGTGGACAAGTGTCCATTTTTTTCTTCACCAATTCACTAATTTAATCATCCCGCTTCGTTTCAACTCCAATTAGCATAAAGCTTGCACCAATATTTTTTTTTCAAGGGATTTAAATCAAGATGACTCATGAATATATTTTGAAGCACGAAAGTAAAAAAGTTATATTGGGGTGATAATAATAAGAGAAAATGACACATAACCCTCACTAACTATCACGCTTTTTCACATCACCCCCTAACTATTTTTTGTGACATTTAACTCCCCTAACTTCGCTTTTTTTTTCATTTTAGTCTAACGGTGTTAACTTTCCATCCAATTAACGTCAAAAGTCGAAAATACACTCCACTTATCATCAAATTTTCAAAATGATGCCATTGACTTAGCAAAACCCAAAAACTTTGAAATGTCTATATTAACTAGAAAAATACCCAACAACTTTGAAACGTTGTTGACTTAGTAAAATACCCTCCACTTACTCCATCTTTACATGTCTCTCTACATCTTCATCTCAATAATTTCAAAAGAAACAAAAATAAGAGAACTCAAATGTCAACCAAGACAAAAAAATCTCCATCTCCATCTTTACATCTCTCTATTACTTGAATCTATGACCGAGAAATAGATGAAGATGAAACCCAAATCAAAATGAACCGAGAAACATGCTTTGATCCAAATGAGTTGTTGAACCTTTTTCATAAACATACAATGTTCCCGAAATCAATATTGATTGTTGCCACATTCCTCAAAATTTTTAAAAGAAATTGCAAAGAACTAAATCTCAACAAACGAAATTGTCGCTCATATATGCCCATCATGCACAACAAGCACATCCTTAAAAGCCTTGAAATTGGAGAACTAAATCTAAACAAAAAGAATAGTAAAACAAAATTGAAGAAGACGTTGTGATGGTGGTGGTGGATATGGGGGGTTGAGAGAAGAACTAGAGATAGGAGGTTGAGAAAGTCTGGAGGCGTGATGGATAGAAAATGTGGGGAGATGAAGTTAGATTTTTAGGTTAGGTAGTTAGTTTTTGTGGGTTAAAAGGGTAGTTTTGGGATTTAGAAAAAAATAATAGCATGCGATGTGCACATGTTCAATTTTCATCCGTTTTTGGATGAAAAAAGAGTAAAGTGAAAAAAAAAAAAATGAAGTTAGAGGAGTTAAATGTCGCAAAAAATAGTTTGGGGGGATGATGTGAAAAAGCGTAATAGTTAGTGAGGGTTATGTGTCATTTTCCCTAATAATAATGTTGAGTGTTGATAAATCTTCACTAATAAATGTTTTATATCGGGGTATCAAACTAGTGCTAAATGTTGATAAAAAACATGTACTGAGGTGATAGAAAACAAGTGATATTTTCATCTCACTACCCTAACTATGTAGTTTTTTTCATCTCACTACCATAACTATTTTTTGTGGCACCTTACCACCTTAGAATGCCTTTTTTCACTTTCATAACCTAACTATTTTTTGTGGAACCTCACTACCCTCGAATGCATTTTTTGTGACATTAAAAATTGATTTTTTAAAAGAAAATTTGAAAACCAGTGGCATGATTTTGAAAATTTGATTGTTAGTGAGGGGTATTATGGACTTTCTAAGTGTTTTCATCCAAAAATGGATGAAAAATTGACGGCAGGTATGAAAGTGAAAAAAATCCATTCTAGGGTAGTGAGGTGACACAAAAAAATAGTTAGGGTAGTGAGATGAAAAAAACCACATAGTTAGGGTAGTGAGATAAAAATAACCCAAAAAACAATGAATGATGTGATAAAAAACGTGTTCAACTTTGCTAATAGGTGTGATAAACTATAGTTTAGTGTTGACAAAAAAAAACGTGTAACGTGGTGATAAAAAACATGTAATTTAGTGTTTTTTGAGCTTATCAAAAAAATAGTGTTCAGTGTTGATAAACTAGTGCTTAGTGTTCATAAAAAAACATGTGATGAGCTGATAAAAATCATGTTCTGTTTTGGAAAATGAGGTGATAAAATTAGTGTTCAATATTGATAAAACCAGAGTAAAGTGTTGATAGAAGCAGTGTAAAGTGTTGATAAAAATTACCCAGATATAATTTTTTTGAAAGGGTAATTTTCACCTCAATACCCTAGCTATTAATTTTTTTTTACCTCAATACCCTAACTATTTTTAGTGGCACCTCAATTCCCTAGAATGTCTTTTTTTTCACCTCAATACCCTAACTATTTTTTGTGGCACCTCACTACCCTAAAATGCATTTTTTGTGACACCTCACTACCTTAGAATGCATTTTTGTGACATTAAAATCTGATTTTTTAAAGAAATTTTGAAAACCAATGGCATGCTTTTAAAAATTTGATAGTTAGTGAGTGGTATTATGGACTTTTTAAGTGTTTTCATCCAAAAATGGATGACAAATTGACGGCGGGTATTAAAGTGAAAAAAAAATGCATTCTAGGGTATTGAGGTGCCACTAAAAATAGTTAGGGTATTGAGGTGAAAAAAAAATTAATAGTTAGGGTATTGAGGTGAAAATCACCCATTTTTAAATGATCCCCGAAATAATTTATTTTTTTCTTTCTTTAAAACATATTCATCACTGATCTTGATAGAAAGCCATTGAAAAAACAAACATATGGCGCAAGTTTGAAGCCAATCGAAATTGAAACAAAATGGGAAAAACTAAATCATGTTTGGTTTTGAAAAATAAGGTGATAAACCTAGTGTTGATAAAATCAGTGTAAAGTGTGATAAAACCAGTGTAAAATATTGATAAAAATTACCCAGATATAATTTTTTTTTAAATTAGCCCCAAAATATATTTTTTCGTGCTTCAAAATATATTCATGACTGATCTTGATAAAAATCCTTTGCAAAAACAAAAATATTGCGCGCAATTTTGAAGTAAATCAGAGTTCAAACGAAGCGGAAAAAATTAAATTTGTGAATTGGTAAAAAAAAAATACGATAGTTTTACTAAAACCCCTACAACTTATTAGAAAAGTACTGTTTTTTCAGTCAACAAGTTAACAACTTAATTAGATCTCATCCATCCGTTTACGGAAGGAATGACTTGGTTTGATTTATACGTTTTTATGTTAAAAAGTGATTTTTATTTTATTTCTTCGGTATAAAATGGTATATGATAAATGGATTAAAAGGAGTGTGGAAAGGGGGGGAGCAAAAGCACATTCCTCGGTGAATTTCTTGATTTCGATCCATCCAAACAAAGCCCTATTTTCTCGGGTCCCATAATCTCCCACTCCTTGACACGTGTCCCTTTCTCTCCCTTTTCTATTGACCTTGGGTTTCTTGTACATTTTCTCTCCTATCGATCACCCGAAAGCACACAGATTAGAGACTAAAAAAAAGGGAGAGAAATGAAGGTTACTACTACTCACTTGTATACACTTATCTCTTATTCTTTAATGTTATGTTTTCATTAATAATGCTGTGGATTCACTACAGATTTTCAATTGGGTTCACCGAAAATTCCATCACAATGCCATCAAAGGTATGTCAAGACTAAGCTTTACTTGCATTGATTTCTTATTTGATTCTTAGTTTGTTATGTGATAATGAAACGAGTTTGACGATGGAGCGCAGATGATGGGTTAGATAAGAAGGAGGCAGAGTCCCAAACTTTTCTCCGCCAAATCTCCCTCGAAGTGGGATTGCTCGATGATGCCATTCTAACCATCGGCACTTTCGGTCTCGATCACTCTAACTTACCATCCTTCCACCACCACTATCCCATTCCTTACGACCAACCAACGGAGGCAGAGGCAGAGGAGGACTATTCTTCTTCTAATGGTGACGAGAGTGAAGTGAACCCATTGGTTGTGAAGCACCAGGACGAGTTTGAGTTTGATGTCATGATGAGTCCTGAGAAGAGTGCCTCTGCTCCTGCTGCTCAGCCCATTATGAGCGTGGACGGTGTTTCTTTGACTGCCGATGATCCTGAGAAGACCACTGGTCCGAGGACAACTCTGGCCGACTTGTTCCGGGCAGATTCCAACCCAAACCTTAAACACAGTGATTCTAGTACTAAGAGACATGCAACAGCAACGGGTCACACAAAGAACGGCTTCTTCTCTCCCAAGAAGCTCATTCCTCACGTTGGGCACAAGTCGCACCCTGTCAAGACACTAAATCGAGTGAGTCTCCCCGAAATACACTCATTCTTAGTTGACACGGCCATGAGTTGATAATTAACTAATGAAATTGCGATTATTGGGTGTAGATGATGAAGAAGATGATGAAGAGGAAGATCCACCCAGAGCTTGTCCATGGAAATTGGAAGAACGTGGAGATGGAACATGAAGCCATTGGAGAGACGGCTTATCTGCTTCCTATTCCAGGCATGTCGTGTAACAATATTATTTGTAGTTAGGCTTTGAACCAACCCCGACTTGATTAATTTTACCTTTATTGCTTCTAGTTCTATCAATAGAGACACTGACCCTATAAATCATGTGGGCACATAAAAGATGAGCTTTCAAGAACAATGTGTCCCATACACTTGAATATATGTTTCATGAAACTGCATCTCCATTCATTCATTCTTCTTCTTCTTCATCCGATACTAATACACGGTTTACATGCCATTGTGTTGCAGCTTAACCTTTCTGAAGAAAGGCGTGTCTTGATGAGTAGCCGCAAAAAATTTGTGTTCGAGTTATTGTAATAATCTTGTTCGTTTCTTTTCTCTGTTATCCGTTCGATTAGGACTCGGGTGTATTTGAATATTAAGTGGACCATTTGGTTGATTATGTTTTGGAATTTGTTTTTAATGTTTCATTCTGTGATAGTGTGTATATGATATATTTTGGTTGCCAGAGAATTTGGAAAGGCTCGACTCTCATATATGTAGTTTTGGATCCGGACAAGTATGGTAGCATATTAATTTTTTTTTTTAAGTAAAAATACTTGTTTGTTAATTTCAACTAAAAATACATATAGAGAGGATCGGTGTGGTTTTAGACGGTCCTTAGAACATCTATAAAATCTTAGAATCGTAATCGATACACATTCGGTTTTCACAATTGGGGTTAAATGCTAAGAAAAAAAAAGCCTAAAAAAACAAGGAAAAACTCCAGGTATTAACTATCTCCGACTTGTACATCTCAAGAACTTTCTGCTGACTTACTAGTCGATCAGATCAATACACTTGACTTATAGTAATTACACAAACTAACATTTTCCGTTAAAAATGACAGAAAACATTAGAAAAAACTCTAAGAACTAACTATCATATGACTATTTAACTCAAAAACTAACTGTAGACTTGTTACTTTCTGGAGTTTTTCCTAACGTTTTATGTCATTTCTAACGGAAAATGTTAGTTTGTGAAATTACCATAAGTCAAGGGTACTGATCTGATCGACTAGTATGTCAGCAGCAAGTTCTTGAGCGGTACAACTCGACGATAGTTAGTTCTTGGTTTTACCCAAAAAACAAAACAATCATGGCTTTACCTGATACAAATATGAGTCTCTAAACACTGGTTGGTCTTCAGAAGAGGACCTTGAAATTTTTCTAAAAAGTATGCGACATGATCAGGGATTATAGTAAGTGGTGGAGGAGGACGATCAACTACAGACACTCGTGATGGGAGCGAGACGCTTCCCTGAGTTGCCTCATTGGATCTGGCAAGAATACATGCCAACCCTCGCCTGATTATGTGGGCCAACAAAGATACCTGATATCGAATCTGATCGTCTTCGACAGTGAGGACCCGTGGTCAAGAACCAACAACAGTTGTACACTCGCCAATAACTACGATCATGACAACACGGAAAGCTAGTACGAGGAATAGGAGACCCACCGTAATCGGAGGCGGCGGATCACCTCCGAAGATGATCCAACCTTCACACGCAGCAAGGCTGAAATTTGGAGGCATGAGAGAGACACACAAAATCTTCCGGGATAAAGAACATGAAGCTTACGAGGAGCATGTATGACGACGTGGCTCTATGCGACGGTGGCTTCGACGATGACATGAGCGTATGTGACGACTAGGATTGAGATCTCTCAACTATAACAAAGCGTTTTCTCTCTTTTTTTTGTACAAAAAAGCATTAGTAGCATACTGATGTATCATTTGCTTCTTCAACAAGGATTTTTTTATTGACATCATAATAAGTATATTTATAAGAGAACAATCATTGACCACATATGAGTAGGACCAGAATGTACCTCTCTGACAAGCTACTGATTCTTCATATTCACTAAACACCCTATACAAGTAGAATTTTAGTCGGAGGCAAAACCAAAAATATAATTTATGATACGTCCACGATTGTGTTAGTCTTAGTGCCCGTAGTTCAATCCAAAATGTCCAAATGTATATATCATCGTTAGCAATAAAATTAAAGCGGCTTTATATTACTTATGTGTTGGAGTAATATATCGATGTGTGATCTGATCTATGCCTACAATGCGAATAGAACATAGATCGAGATAGATCACACTCGATGAGTCCCTAGTCAACAAAGCTTCAGTAAAAGCGACTAGTATGACAGATGGCTCTTTATGACTTACGGTCTGTTAGTCAGTTGTAAGAACCACCCCCGGTCGACCCTGGTCGAACCGGTGAAATTTGGGAAAAGTTGACTTTCCGCCGCAAAAGTCAACCGATGACTCTGGGAGCCAAAAAGCTTAGCCGTCGTTACGGTTAGCTTAGTTGAGTCGTTTCCTTTCAAATGAATACTTTTGCGAAAAAGTCAAATCCTGGTCAAACGGGGTCGAATTAGAGGTCTTATCGAATTAATTTAATTTGAGCTGAGATATTTTGGGTAGAGGTGGACCCCACATGGACACATGTCCATGTATTTTGGAGGAGAAGAAAAGATGGGAAAAAGACCCTTTGGTCCCCACTTGTGGACAAAAAAGAGATAGAGGGGTTAAAGGACGAAAGAGACATTTCTACCTTTAGGATAAGGACCACTTTTGGAGCAAAATCAGCCCATTTGTTGAGTATTGGCCGAACCTAGCTAGTAGAAGGAGAGAGAGAAAACTCCATTGAAGCCTCCTTAGCTTGAAGAAGAAGAAAGGAGAAGAAGAGAAGAAAAGTGTCTCATTTCACTTGATTTCTACCCCAAAACCTCCATTTTCTTCAAAGGTATTCAAGCACTTAACTTCCCTTTTGTTAAATTTCTAGTTGGGGGTTTGGTAGAAAGTGCATGAACAAGACTTGGCTGATGCTGTGTGTTCCGACACGATATGTTCCGAGGCGGTGTATTCCGGTACGATACTTATATCGAAGGAAGATTCTCATATAGGATATCTAGACCGATGCTTCCGGTATGATATCTATATCGAAGGAGGATTTCGGTATAAGATATCTAGACCGAGGCTAGGTGTTCCGGTATGATATCTATACCGAAGGAGGATTCCGGTATAGGATATCTAGGCCGAGGGTGGTGTGGCGGGACGATATCTAGGCCGATACTGTGTGTCGAGTAGATATGTTCGGAGGCTAGATGTTCCGGTATGATATCCCGACCAATACTATGTGTTCTGGTATATGTATACCCTGACCGATATTGTGTGTTTCGGTATGATACCTACATCGAAGGAGGACTCCGATATAGGATATCTAGATCGCGGCTAGGCGTTCCGGTATGATACCTATACCGAAGGAGGATTCCGGTATAGGATATCCTGACCGAGGCTATGTGTTCTGATATATGTATATCAATATTATGTGTTTCGTTGTGATACCTATACCGAAGGAGGATTCCAGTATAGGATATCTAGACCGATGCTGTGTGTTCCGGTGTGTATTGGTAATGATTTACTGCGTGTATTTGCTCAATGACTCTCTAAGATATGGTTTGGGTGTGAAATTTGTTAAACTATAAATTGTTGAGCAGGGTTGATCTCATAGCCAAGTGTGGCGATTGGGTAAGTGATGTGATCACACGAGGTAGGGTTAAGTGAGGTTGATTATGATTGTGGTTGTGATTACTGTTCGGCTCGTTAGTTATTGTGCTTTACTAGTATGCCATATTTGGACGGTTACCCGTGGTGGTGAGCGGATAGCTCATCCCCTTAACTACTTTTTCCTACTGAGCGAAAGGTCACCCCCTTTATCACTGTTTTACAGGTTTCGATCTTGAGTTGGTCTAGAGGATGTCTCGGAGCCTGGGAGCTTAGCGAGAGTCCTAACTTGTGGGTTGTCTAGAGACGTAATTCCATTATACTAAACTTTTAGCATTTGACTCTTGGTACCTTAATTATCGGTTTTAAATTAATTATTGGAGGTCTATTTCGTTTAAACTTGCATTTATTGTATTTACTTTTAACTCACGTCTCGAGTCCGGTCAAGACCAGATTTGGGGCGTGACAATTTGGTATCAGAGCCTGGTTTTTCAAAACTTCGGACCGTACGTCAATTAGGTGGGTAGAGTTAAGTCGTTAGGATTCTGTGTGGGTCGGTCACGCAAATCGGAAATGTCCTACGCGTAGAACAAAGATGAAGAGACTCTCGGTTTAGGTAGATGTCCCGTCGGGTGCTGTGTACTTGGTTGAACCACTTATGGTTGGTATCTTTGATTGTGTTAGTTGACTGTCGTGTGTTGATTTGGCCGGGTGGTAATAGTGAAATTACCGAGACCCGAGGTGTATAGCTGCGATGACTTGCTGTGTGCTATGACTGTGTTGTTTGCTTTGTGCAGGATGTGAGTTGAATGTCCCGCGTAAGCGGATGATTAATAGAATTTTCAAACGGGTCATGCCCAAATTTCTGCAAAAACTGAAGTGTTTGTACCATCACGATTCGACTACAGGATCTCATGTAATCGAACGTGATGGGGGGATGTCAAGTGGTTACAACGTAATTCGGGGACGCCTGAACCGGGTTGTAACGATATGATGTCGACATGGAATGTTATGTTAGAAAGAGAAGGGTGTTAAGAACCTTCGAATTTAAGTTGATGTTGAGACCTTGTGGAATTGTCGTGTGATGTGAACTGTGGACTGTATGACTTTTGTTTGAAACTGCTGAACTGTGTGGCTGACTTCGTGGGACGCACAAGTGTGCGAGTTTCCCTGGTTGTGTGAAACTAGTAGGACTATACTAAGATTAGACATGTTACTAGTTCGAGTACAGCCTTTTTGAAACGTGTGTGAACGATAATGACTTAAGCGCGTCGCTTTATGCGAATTCGAGATCTGAACATGTGCGTTTATCCGTGCAGCGGATATATACGACATGGCGCCTACCTATTTACCACGAGGCACTAGGAGCCGGCCAACTGGGGGCCGAGGGCAGCCGCCTGCCATTGAGTCGGTAGGGGCAACGAGTGCCCAAGGTGCGTCCACTAAGGAGCACGTGAGAGATGAGGCCGGACCATCAGGGCTTCCGCCCAGAGTTCCGCCGGTCACGGAGCAGACCCAATCGACCTCTCTAGATGAGCTGGTTCGCACTGTGCATAGTCTAGGGGTGATCATCGCCCAGAGAGAGGTTGCGGCCCCGACACCCGAGACTATGCTTGCTGCTACTGCAGCTACTGTTGTAGGGCCTAGTCAGGCGGCGGGCTACACCGCCCAGATGATGAGGGACTTTCTGAGGTTGGGTACGCCCACCTTTGCTGGGGAGCCAGACCCCGATGCAGCCGAGAGATTGCTGAAGCAGATCACGAGGAACTCGGACACCTCAGAGATCGTGGATGAGCACACGAGGGTCTCCTTTACAGCGTTCCAGCTGAAGGACGATGCTTACCATTGGTGGCGACGCGAGCAGCTCAAAGTCGGTGATGAATTTCAACTATTCGGAGAGTTGTTCCTGGAGCAGTATTTTCCGCAGTCAGCCCAGGAGGATAGACACCAGCAGTTCCTAGAGCTGCATCAGGGAGGGATGACGGTGTCGGAGTAGAGGCGAGGTTCACCTCACTATCCCTCTTTGCACCGGAGATGGTGCAGACCGAAGCGCGCCGATGCAGGAGGTTTGAGGGATGACTCCATCCCTCGATTGTGGACCGAGTCTCAACCCTGAGGACTCAGGTGTACTCGAAGCTAGTAGATCAGGCACTAGTAGTGGAGCGATACTTCCGGGAGACCGCTAGGACCCAAGAGAGTAGGCAGAGACCGAGCGACTTCTTGAGGCCGTCTGAGGTCCGTGACCAGAGGAGGTAGAGGACCTTAGGATCTTTCTGGCCACAGACACAGTCTGACGGGATGCGACAGGTCGGATCAGTGGAATCTATTAGACATGCTTCGTCAGAGCCACTATGTCACTTGTGTAGACAGCCGGGCCATCTAGCCCGAGATTGTTCGAGGAGCAGTGGGCCCGCAGCTCGCCCAGCGAGCGGTCAGATGAAATTTGAGGAGAGGTCGAGTGGCAGAAAGCCGAGATGCTACTAGTGCGGACGGCTAGGGCACATCTTTGTTGGATGCCCCGAGCATGTTGGAGGGATGTCGGCATTACGACCGAAACAGTCGCAGACCGGCCAGTCGCCTCAGTTACTGTCAGCGTCAGGCTCAGGCGCTGAGAGCTCCACGACAGGCAGCGAGCGCGCCATCGCCGAGACAGCAGTAGGGAGGTACACAGCAGGTGACCCTTCCACCACCCCCGAGGGAAGGACCTCCGACACCGTAGGGCAGAGTGTATGCGGTTACCGACTTCCGAGCTGAGGGACATGATTCCGATCATGAGATCGCTCAGGGTACGTGCTTCCCATTTAAATTTTGAGTGTCGTTGTATTTGTTACTGGAGTGTCACACTCGTCTACTTCTTCGTGTTTGCTGAAATGTGGGGACTGAAATTAGAACCGTTGAACCCACCCCGTGCCGTGGCACGCCAGTTGGGGGGTGTAGTAGTGTTAGTTGTGAGTGTGAAATTAGAATAGCAAACCGTCGTTCCCTCGACGATCTTTCTGTACTGGATTTTTTTTCTTCGAGTGTGATGAGAGAGTATGAGAGCCAGATGGTGAAGTATCAAGAGTTCATTGATTGTTATCAGCGACGAGTGTCAGGGTTAGCAAGCAACACGATAGTCTCGCGCGTACTGGACGACGAAAACAGAGGTTGCCGACCAGTGTTGGCCACAGAAGAGAAAGTACCGACCGTGCGGAACCGAGAGCGACCGTGAGGATGGTGCAAATTCCCTGAAATCATGTCTGAGGAATTGACCGGATGTCAAGTTCAGAATCGACGGATGCCGGGGATGGCACCGACATCGTTGACGCCGTACAGGTTCGCACCAGCAGAGTTGACCGAACTAAAGCAGCAGTTCGAAGAGCCCTGAGAGAAAGAGGTGATCTGTCTGTGCACCTCACGACGGAGTCCGGAGACAGTTAGCCGAGTGCAACTACCATAAAGCTTCCAAGCCAGTAACAAGAGGCACTGTACGAAGCACTGTATGATAGGTCAGGTCAATTGCCCATCCGGGGCATAGGTGAATGTTAAGGGTTGACTCTTGATTGGTCCAAGGTTATGCGAGAGACGATCGAGGGGTCACGCAGATCGTGAACGGTTGAGGACCATGGAGCAGAGTCGACCTAGGAGCGCGAGGATGAGGTTCGCGCGAAGTACCCCAGCCTATTCGATCCTTGAAGTACGTTCGTTTTAAATTTCGCGGATGAAATTTATTTAAGGGAGGTAGATTGTAAGAACCGCCGCAGTTGACCCTGGTCGAACCGGTGAAATTTGGGAAAAGTTGACTTTCCACTGGAAAAGTCAACCGATGACTCCGGGAGTCATTCGGGACCTTTCCGGTACCCAAAAAAGCTTAGCCATCGTTACGGTTAGCTTAGTTGGGTCGTTTCCTTTCAAATGACTACTTTTGCGAAAAAGTCAAATCCGGGTCAAACGGGGTCGAATTAGAGGTCTTATCGAATTAATTTAATTTGAGTTGAGATATTTTGGGTAGAGGTGGACCCCACATGGACACATGTCCATGTGTCTTGGAGGAGAAGAAAAGAAGGGAAAAAGATCCTTTGGTCCCCACTTGTGGACAAAAAAGAGAGAGAGGGGTTAAATGACGAAAAAGACATTTCTACCTTTAGGATAAGGACCACTTTTGGAGCAAATTCAGCACATTTTTTGAGTGGTGGCCGAACCTAGCTAGTGGAAGGAGAGAGCGAAAACTCCATTGAAGCCTCCTTAGCTTGAAGAAGAAGAAGGAGAAGAAGAGAAAAAAAGTGTCTCCTTTCTCTTGATTTTTACCCCAAAACCTCCATTTTCTTCCATTTTATTCATCATTTACCTATTCTCTAAGTTATTCAAGCACTTAACTTCCTTTTTGTTAAATTTCTAGTTGTGGGTTTGGTAGAAATGGCATGAACAAGACTTGGGCTTCACGGGTTTGGTGTTTTATTGGTTAAATGGAGGATTTGTGGAGGGGAAGTGGAAGAGTTGTTGGAAATCAATTTGGTTTGTGGTTAATTGGATGAAACCCACTTTGGGTTTGAAGTTTTTTGGAGTTGTTGAGGTTAATGTGAGGTTTTAGAACTTAACAATGGAGTTTTGGAGAATCTAAAGCTTGTTAGGAACTTTTTGGAGAAAGGGGGTTTTTTCCCGGCGACCGGAGGTTCGCCGGAGCTCCGTCCGGTCACCGGGGGAGGGAATGACCGGCCCTGGCCGGAGGAAGGGCACATAGCCGTGATCGCCCACTCGGTGGCGGTCCGGTCCGGCCACCCACGGCCCACGTGTGGCTGTGGGGCCCACTCGGCCGGGGTTACGAGTGTGTCATGTTCGGGTGGTCTTGGATGAACCCCGGGTCGATAATTTTACGCCCGAAACGAATTATGGAAGTGAGTCGTGAAAATTCGGAAATTGCGATTAGAAACTTTAATTGCGAAATTAGAACACTCGGACATCGGAATTTGATTCCGGAAAGTGCATTGGAACAAGTAAATTTAATTAGGAATGATAGAAACAAAAAGGGAAATTTTCGGAGTCCGAGGGACGTTTTCCATATTCCGGGCAAAATGGGCCTTCCGGGTCCACTTTGACAAGTTGAGCATTTGGGGGTTAGTTTGAGTATTTCTCTCTTTGAACTACCCTTGAGTTATTATTAATTCTTGTATTACTTGTGAGCTTAGACGTCGTTCCCGAGCACGGCGGAGGAGACTACTAAGCGACTCGTCGATTTCTTGCGTTTGGATAGAAGTTGAGGTAGGGAAAAGTAGCGAATACCGGTTTAAATGCGGAAAGTTACTAGAATTGCATATAGGATATAAGTAACCGTTATATTGTAGAATCACATGTAGGATATGAATAACTAGGATAGTCGTTGATAACATGGAACCACCTGCGGGCCAGGTCGTGCACGTAGGTGTGGGAATTGTTGTGCTGTAGAATTGCATGTGGGTCCCTGGTTGGGCCCGTAGGATTGTGTGATGATTGCTCGTGGTTGTGATTAGTAGATGTGGTATGATTAATTAGTGGTATGTTCCGTTGTTAATTAATGATCATGATAGGATATGCTCGGTATGATATGTTGGTATGATATGTTCGGTATGACGTGAACTTTTGCCTTGTGATATGATCGGGTGAATGATAGACTGATGTGGTTTGTTCAGTAAGATATGTTGTGGGAAATATTGGTGTGCATTATTTCTTGTGATGTGTTTGAGACCCTGTATGTGTGTACCCCGTTGGGATGTCTAGGCCGAGGATGGTGTGCCGGTCCGATATCGTGGCTGATGATGTGTGTTCCGGCACGATATGTTCTGAGGCGGTGTATTCCGGTACGATACTTATATCGATGGAGGATGATATGATATCTAGACCGAGACTTCCGGTTTGATATCTACATCGAAGGAGGATTCCGGTATAGGATATCTAGACCGAGGCTAGGTGTTCTGGTATGATATCTATAACGAAAGAGGATTCCGGTATAGGATATCTAGGCCGAGGGTGGTGTAGCGGGACAATATCTCGGCCGATGATGTGTGCCTGGTACATATGTTCCGAGGCTAGGTGTTTCGGTATGATATCCCGACCAATACTGTGTGTTCTGGTATACGTATATCCTGACCGATACTGTGTGTTCTGGTATGATACCTATAACGAAGGACAATTCCGATATAGGATATCTAGACCGAGGCTAGGCGTTCTGGTATGATACCTATACCGAAGGAGGATTCCGGTATAGGATATCCTGACCGAGGCTATGTGTTATGATATACGTATATCAATATTATGTGTTCCGGTATGATACCTATACCGAAGGAAGATTCTGGTATAGTATATCTAGACCGATGATGTGTGTTCCGGTGTGTATTAGTAATGATTTAATGTGAGTATTTGCTCAATGACTCTCTGAGATATGGTTTGGGTGTGAACTTTGTTAAATTATAAATTGTTGAGCAGGGTTTATCTCATATGCCAAGTGTGGCGATTGGGTAAGTGATGTGATCACACGAGGTAGGGTTAAGTGAGGTTGATTATGATTGTGGTTGTGATTACCGTTCGGCTCGTTAGTTATTGTGCTTTATTAGTATGCCATATTTGGACGGTTACCCGTGGTGGTGAGCGGATAGCTCATCCCCTTAACTACTTTTTCCTACTGAGCGAAAGCTCACCCCCTTTATCATTGTTTTACAGGTTTTGATCGTGAGTTGGTCTAGAGGATGTCTCGGAGGCTGGGAGCTTAGCGAGAGTCCTAGCTTGTGGGTTGTCTAGAGACGTAATTCCATTATACTAAACTTTTTCTGATTGGATTTTGAGCATTTGACTCTTGGTACCAGAATTATCGGTTTTAAATTAATTATTGGAGGTCTATTTCGGTTAAACTTGCATTTATTGTATTTACTTTTAGCTCACGTCTCGAGTCCGGTCAAGGCCGGATTTGGGGCGCGACATCATTGGAATGGGATTCCGGAATCTGATCATATATATCATGTGGGACATGATATTGGACGACCCGCCCTGAATATGTGCCATAGATTAAGTCATGAACATATTCAGTGTCGTAGCTTGTTATGTATCCTTAGACCAAAGAGTCTTTGTGATCGCTATGTAGTCAACAACTGAGTTTGACCTTAGCCTAACGTTGTCCGTAACAGCGCTTCCATAACGACCATGATTGGTTTGGGGACGGGCTACATTAGTGACACGAAAGACGGCTAAGGGATTTATCCCTCATACTGAGGTATGGGAAAGATATCGGTTCTCGGCCGCTTGATCGATAGTGACTGAAAGAATAGCATGGTCATGCACATGATACTGGGTATCATATCTTCAGTCATCTCACATATCAAGGAACATTGATTGAGAATAATAAGGATGACGGCTCTATGCCTTATCTCAATCAGGATATCGGAGATAAAAGGATAGTGACATAGACGACGGAAAGGTTAGAATCGACATGGTTGATTCGTTATGCAACGTTAGGCAATACTAAAGTCTCTTTAGTTGCCACTTAAATAGGATAAGTAAAATGGGATTTTACGTTGATCTGTTGACATGCACAAACCTAAGGGTCACACCGGATGGTGAAACTTATTGACACATTTATGGAGAATGGCCAAAAGGGAGTTGTCTCGGGACATGACCAAAACTAGGTTTTGGGTCATGTGCTCGTTAGTGAATAGGACTTTGCGGATCAAAACAAGGCTTGGAGTCTTGGGATTGATCGCGTCGGATAATGTTGGACATTTTCGGTATGGAAGGGTTGGAGGCGATGAGCGAATCACGAGACCTCGTTGGAAATGGCCACGGGCCATGTTCCAAGAGGCCCATGAAAGACCCATGCAACCAAGACCCATGGATCTATTTAATTAAGTCTTGATTAATTAGTACTAAGTAAGGAAGACAAGGATTAAGGTGTTGGTGATTCACCACCTAACCCAATCTTGTCTAGCCATACTTTGTCCTATTTACACCTTACTTGACACCATACTTGTCCCATGCATTTAGTTGGACAAGTATGAGGTTTGTTATGTTTAAGTCATCTTTTTTCAACATAACAAACACAAGACAAGAATAGAAAGCACAACTTCTCTCCCTCTCTCCCTACAATTTCGGGTTTGGCAAGATCTCACCTCCATTTTTGTGTTCTTGAGTCCTCAAAGAGAAGAACTACGTGGCTTTGATTCCCATGTGGATACGTAGGCGTCTTGGAGACTCAAGCCAATCATTCGTTACCCGGTGTTCTTGTTTTTGTAAGAAATAGTGCTGAATTTTTCTCTTGTGAATCCATTCTTTGTTAGTTGTTTCATGGTTTTAATCGTCTCCTTGTTTTCATTGATTTTCCGCTGCGAGTTGGTTCATCTCCAACCCTACCTCGAGACCCAACAGATTGTTCCTAAATGTAGTTGAAAAATAAAAAAGGAATTTCACGTGCAAGCTATGTGCAACCTAGTATCAAGCATTAGACTTGACGTTTGAAAGTGGGACTTATATTTTGGGATCTCTCATAGTGGCTCATATGCTAGTTCCCTAGGCCGGATAAATGTTTTTGTACAAATCATGTCTAGAACCGGGCCTAAGCTTATAAGTAGTCATGCACATGTTTATATATTTAGTCTTTTTTCAATATGACAACTACTTGTAGGTATTGCTTTCTTTACGAAACAAGTTACTACAATCGAGCTTATTAACTGAGGAAACCTTGTCAGGGGTTTGTCCGTGTGACCACTTTTTTATTTGACCTAACATTGTAGGTATTGCCCGAATGACTAGCTACCTCTGCATAAAATCGTCGACTGAGGCAAGACAATGAACACCAGTCGTCGAGTCATGTCAATGTTCCTCCAAGATGACTCCATCACTAGGAACCAAGATTTGTGCGTGGACGCCAAATTCACCAGGACCGGTAGCGTGGTCGAGTAGCTCCGCCAAGATGGCACCGTTGTGGGAATTAATCATTTGGTTAGTCTCGGTAATTATTTTGTCATCTAGCAGAGTTTAGTCTGTCAGACGTAAATTTTACCAATGGTTTCGTGCATGAAAAGATTTTAACATCTTAACGCTCTTGATATCATGTCCTAAATTGCTTGAGAAGTGTTTACCGTTGATTAATTATTTGAAGAAGCTATAGGATTATAGCGTTATGGCCTTTGATGCATATATTCCTCATATCTTCAATATTGGAATTGTAGTCTTGTGGACCATTAGCAACATCCCTGATTTAGGGATGTTTTAGGATATTCAGGCCAATGGCTATAAGGCATGCATGATATGCATGGACAACGTAGTCATAATAGGACATACTATTACGGAGCGTGGAAGGACTTACAAGATAATCATTCACACCTCAATGACAAAACATATCTCAATGGTCAAAAGAAACTGAATAAATCTCGTCCCGAACTTATTGTTGTAAAGTATATGCACGTTTAGATGCACGTTTTTCTAATATATTTTTTGAATCTGGTTCATAACTTGTCCGTCGATATTTATTTATGAAACAACAAATAGTTATAATTTCAAAGTTTGGTTTAATTTTTCAAACGCCAATGCAGGTGTCCTAAATTGTCGGTTTGGTCATGCCGCCATGCCCAGCACACGAGGTCATCAGTCCTTTTAAATTACGGCGGAAGAGATAGCTCAAGCAATCTACTTCCAACCCACCTCTGCCTCCAACTCCATCCATCACTATCGACAACCCTATGTTGACCTCTGCACCTGTGTCGTTCTCTCCGGGGAGAAACTTACCGGAGACCCTCTCGACCAAACCAAAGAGGAGACGTCCTATAAGGACTCTAACCCTAACTTCCCCTCCAAGAACGTCTCTATCGGCGCCCACTCTATCTCCTCTTGACGGTCCTAATTCTTTTAGGAATGGGGCCTGGACGACGTTGCACGCCCTGGTCACGTTACCACCGCAACTCACCTGCGCTGCTCGAGTCCTCCCGATTTCATCTCGTCAGGTTCTCTGATGATTCCGGGGATAATTTAGCCAGTCCCATCTGATCCACTGGTCCTCTCCATCCCACAAGCCCCACATCTGGTGTTGTCACACATGGTTACTCTCCAAGAAGAGCCCCTCCCATAGGATCAAACAAAATTTAGGCATCATCTTGACCGATTCTCGACAGTACTAGAGTTATGTTTTTTTTATTGTTTTTAGAAAGCTAATTGTGGCACCAACAATTTGTCATACAGTTTATGAAAATGGACTTTTTGAGGGTCCATGTCTTTGTACCGACTATTTTTTTAATTAATAAAAGTGGTATCTTTCGCTAAAAAAAACTAGCCGTGATTTTCAAATAAAGTACCTTAACTACTAAATTAGGTTCAATATCCTAATTATAAAAAAAAAACACTTTAATTCGCATTCAAAATTTCAAATTAGTTTGGAGAATTACATATTGGTATTTGTTGTAAATTATAATTTTAATATCGTCAACTTAATCCAAACCCAAACCACAAGAAGACACATTTATTTACTTGAAAAAAATGACCTTTGATATCCACATCCTCAAGCAATTTTTTTTTTCATTAGAGAGAAATACAAGAAAATTCTATTTTAGCCTAATTTAATTCATCATTTACATTTACTCTTTTTTTTGATCAGCAAAGACTTAATTTAATTATCCTCTTCTGAGGTAGAAAAGATTACAGATATAAAAAATGCAACCAAGCTAAATATTACGTGAGAAAAGTAGAGCCAAGAGAAGTTTAAAACTCTAAGCTAAAGAAGTAGAGCCAAGAGTAGTGGGAGTAGTAACTAAAACAAACAAGAAGTAGTAACCCAATAAATAGTGCCAAAGTAATTCATGGAGGGTAGGCCAAACGGATTGCAGGTCTTGATTGTTGCAGAGTTTGTTGAGAGTTGTTGCAAGAAAATTGCTTGATTGCAGCTCTTAAATGTTGCAGAGTTTGGTGAGATTTGTTGCAAGAAGATTGCTGGCAGCAAGAGTTTCAGATATGGATTCCTTCTGCAAAAATGGAGTTGTAGCTGCAAAATGAGGCCTGTCTTGCTGAGCCATTTGGGAATTTTGTATCAGGTCTTTTAGGAACCAGTGGGAAGTGGCCTGAGTGAGCCTTGAGGTTCAAGCCATAGGATGCAAATGATTGCTTGCCTTGCAAGGTAAGTAATGTAGCATAGATCCTTAGTAGAGAGAGTCTACACAAGAGTGAAAAAGCAGCAGTAACAGCAACACAAACCAAAGAAAAAACACTCAAACCTAAAAAAAGAGAGAAGACTACCCTCACAGAAAGAAGCAAGAAAAAGAACAGCAAAGGGTACCTTACCAAAACTCACCGTCACTCCCCAAACCAGTCCCCCCCCCCCCCCCCCCCCCCCCAAATTAGATCAAGATTTTACCACCAAGCAACGGTTGTAGCTCCAATCAAGAAAGGAGAAATGATAAGTTGTGTCAAAGTAGGCCCATTCCCAACTATAAGTGGTGTTCAAAACTTTTGTGTGAATTGTTGCAGCTGATTCAGATAAGCCTTTGAAGAGTAGGGAGTTTCTTGAGAGCCATAGATGCCAGAGCATTGCTTGTAGAATTTTATACCAAGTTCTTCTAAATCTTGCATGAACCAAAAACCCCTAGGAGCCAAAAAATGGATTTGAGGTCTGAAGGGCAGACCGAAACCAAACCCCACCAAGCTATAGTCATGTTCAGAACCTCCCAAGCCTTTGTACAATGTAGTAATATATGAGCTCCATCCTGAAAGTCCCAGTTACAATGTTGACAGATGAGCTCTTGAAAAGATAAATTCATCCCCCTACCCTCTAAGAAACATTTTGAGGGGATATTATCAAGGCAGGCCAACCAACAAAATGCTAAAATCTTTGAAGGTATGCCAGGAATCCAAAGGTGTTTGGTCCAAATTTGTGTAATGTTGTCTTGAGTAGATAGAAAATTATACATCTTGTGCACTGAGATGCCTTTCACATCTGCAGACCAGATCAACTTATCATGTTCCAATGTCAGGACTGTGACATTCAGTATTGCACAGAGGCAGACCTATTCAAGCAACTCCCAACCTCTAGCATCTCTTCTCATATCAAGATCCCAACAGAAACCACCCCACAAATCAACAATGACAGAAGTTTTTGAGTTGGCAAGTAGATAAATTCTTGGGAACAAGAATCTGAAGGATTGCTCCCCCCACCAAATATCCTCCCAGAAATGTCTTCATGTTCCCCTCCCCAAAGACCAGGACAGACCTTTTTTCCCAAATAAGTCACCAAAATTCAGATCATTAGATAGTGAGATGATGTGAGAAAAGAAGCTTGAACCTCCTAGTTCATTAAAGTTGCTGAGATCCCAATCAGATGGCCTGCCACCATATCTTGCACAGATAATATGTTTCCATAAAGAGTTTTCTTCAAGAGAAAATCTCCACCACCATTTAGCAAGGAGAGAAATGTTCATCCATTTAAGATTCTTAATTCCAAGGCCTCCCTCAGACCTTTGTTTACATACTTGGTTCCAACCCACTTTGCAAAAAACTCTGGAAGGAGCTGCCCCATGCCAAAGAAATATTCTCTGCCAAGATTCCAAGGTTTTAATAACAGATTTTGGGGCTTTCAGAAGGGAGAGGAAGAAGATAGGGAGTGCACTTAAGGTGGATTTTATCAGTTTGATCCTGCCACCAAAAGTTAAGGTTTTGGCTTGCCAAAGACCAAGGGATTTTTTGAAATTCTCAATGATTGGCTCCAGAGTAATCAATCTTCTAGGGTTTGAGCCTAACATGAATCCCAAATATTTAAAAGGTAGGTGATCAACTGTGGAGGATAATAGTGTAGCAAAGGTTTGAACCTCTTCTGGAGTTAAATTCATACGAATGATGGCTGACTTGTGGTAGTTGACTTTCAAGCCTGCAGCTAGTTTAAACATTTCCAAAGCATGCTTCAAATTTATTATACCTTCTACTGATGCTCTTAAGAAGAAGATGGAGTCATCTGCAAATTGCATATGAGTAACTGTAGGCCCTGATACACCTATTTGAATACCTTGGTATAGAGAATTTTGTAGTCCTGATTTCATGATCTGATTTAAACATTCTGCAGCAAGAGCAAAGAGTAAAGGAGAGAGAGCACATCCTTGCCTAAGTCCTCTGAACATTGGGAAATCAGGAGAAGTTGATCCATTTATAAGAACTGACATGTGAGCTTGGAAGCAAGAAAGCATCCAAATTCTCCAGAGATGGCCAAAACCTAACCTTTTAAGCAATTTTATCATGAATCCCCAATGTACATTATCAAATGCTTTTTGAAAGTCAACTTTAAAGATAATGGCTTTCATTTTGGTTTTCTTAGTTTCCTGAACCACCTCATTTGCTGCAAGAACCCCATCAAGTATTTGCCTCCCAGCTAGAAAACCAGTTTGTTCAAAACTCACCAGAGAACCAATCACTTCTTTTAGTCTCAGAGAGAGTAGTTTGGAGAGGATTTTGTAGGGGCCTCCCATCAAGCTGATAGGTCTGAACTCTCCAAAAGTCAAGGGAGCCTCACATTTGGGAATGAGAGATATAAATGAAGAATTAAGACCCTTACCAAGATGACCTGATCTATGGAAGTGAGTGAAGAAATTCATAAGATCTACTTTTAGAATAGGCCAACACACTTGGAAGAACTTAAGTGTAAACCCATCTGGTCCAGGAGCCTTATCTCCAGCACAAGCCATCAAAGCTTTTAAGACTTCTTGTTCAGGCTACCTGAGCTGATGATATGGAGTTGGATTGTAGATGATCAATATTTATAGGAACTGTAAGTGGTTTTGAGAATCTCTCCTTAGAATGTACAGCAGCTGCCTCTTTAATCATGGTGGGTTCTTGAAGTAATGTATCTTGTACCAGAATGTGAGAAATTATATTTCTTGTTCCTTTAAAATTTGCTAGGATGTGGAAGTATTTTGAGGGTTTGTCTCCTTCATGTATCCATTTCTTTCTTGTCTTCTGACTCCATTACTTTGTGAGCAATTTGATTTTTTGTATCAATTCAGCTTTGCAAGCACCCCTTTCATTGCATTCATCAGTAGTAAGAGGCCTTTCTTCCACTAAAGTGTCCCAATTGTGTTGCTTGTTTCTGAGAGATTGAATTTGCGTATCAAGATGGCCAAAGACTTGAGTATTCCATTCCTTCAGTATTTCCGTCAAGAGCTTGAGTTTAAGCCATAATATGATATGAGGTTGACCTGAAACCTGAAAACCAGACCAGAAATCTTCTACTACTTTGTAAAATCTGTTGTCTTCAAGCCAAATATTGAGGAACTTAAAAGGTCTAGGCCCCCAATCTAATTGATCTGAATATAGCAAGAGGGGTCTGTGATCAGAAATGCTTTTGGTTAGGCATTGTTCAGTGAGGCTGTTAAACTTGCTAAGTAAATCAATAGAAATGAAGTATTTGTCTATCCTTGAAGCCAAGGATCCTGGGCCAAACCATGTGTATTTACCACCTGCAAGAGGCAAATCAATGAGAGCTAATGCATTAAGTAAGCCTTGTAAATTTTCCATGTTTGAAATAGAGGCTGTGTTTGATGATCTTTCAGCTGCAGACAAAATAGAGTTAAAATCTCCAACTAGTAGAAGTAATGATTTGAGCCAAGAGCTTGAGCTTTTGTTAATAGAGCTTCCCAAAGTAGTCTCCTCCTTCTTTTTTGACAAGGGGCATAAACATTGATGAAGGTACAAAATTTATTTAGCTCCACAGATTGTCCAGACCAAATTAGAGCACCAGGGATCTTCTTACTTAAAACCTTTTGAAAAGAACTTGTTTTCCAACAAGTTAATATACCACCAGAGAGTCCTGAGGATGGGATGAATTCCATTTCCCAACCCCAACCAAGTCCACAAGCTCTTAAAAAACCAAAAGGGATGGTTTCTAGTTTGGACTCTTGAATCAACACCATTTGAGGCTGTTGCTTGCATATCAAGTCAGCCAACGCCTTCTTTTTTTGAGAAGAAGACACCCTCTCACATTCCAAGAGAGGATTTTCATAGCTCATATTAATGTAGAGTTTGAAGAGTGGCCTCAGATACCACCTCTTTGTTTGAAAGTATTAGCTCAAGCCCCTCATCTGCATCTCTTTCATCAACCTCAATCCCCTCTAGAGCTGAGAGGTGTTGATAAATCAATTCATCACTGCAATCTGCCTTCAAGCCTATTTTCTTGCCAAAGGACCAAGCCTTTTTTGCTTCTTTTTTTTTTGATAAGCTCAAATTTTTTATTAAAGATCGATTCCAAGAGAGGGAATCGGAAGACCCTGATTCAAGAAGAATCATGGTAAAAGAGGCCAAAAGACCCGAACAATGCTTACAAAGGAATTCTGCGAAGGGGGAACTATAAGGAAAACCTTAACCCGTAAACAGAAAAAACCAGAAAACAGAACAAGAATACAAGAAAACAAGCAAACAAAACTACTTGGCTGAACTCTGACGGGCCTTATGAGATGCTTTCCATAAGGTCGAAACAGGGGGCGCTGCCTTGATGGCTCGTTCCCGAGAAGTGGCTCTCGATCGAGTAATGACAATATAAGTAGGGAATCGACTCTGGCGAGGTTGAAGGAGGGCTTCCTTCCAAGGACTGCTCTCCTTCTTCTCCGCTTCCTTCGAGGCCTCTGGAACATGAGTTTCAATGAAGTCCTGTTGCTCAGAACACTCAACTGAACCCACAACCGATACCCCAGGACTCGCACCCGAACCTTCCTCACCCTCACTTATCGTCTTCGTAACAGAAGTGGGCCCAAGACCCAGACGAGCCACTAGACCAGACGAGCCATTGACCGAAGGCTCAAAACCATGGGCTTCCACCGGAAAAGAGACTCCCAAGCCCGAGCATGTGTTAGACGGATTCGCAACACCCTGTGTGGCTTGAGTATCAACCAATTCAGTCAATCCTGCCGAATATAACGCACCAGAATCGGACTTGAATTTCGAAAACTGTTGAGAATCGCGAAACACCCGGTGAATCTGCGCCTGAACCTCCTCCGCCAACCAGTCGACAACCAACGTCGATTTTCGATCACCGGCGAGCAGGAGCTTCAGTAGATTCCGATCCTCCAACTTTGCCCCTTTCTCCTGTGTAAACGAGTGACCCAAAACTTCAACACCAGGGTTCTGATTATGAGCTAAACTGGTGACCAACTCAAGAGAGTTCATGCTCTGTTTTGAGAGTGTGGACTGTTTGACCGGAAACGGGTCCTGTTCCGGACGAGCTAGAGCCACAAATAGAATAAACCCATTGTACTTGAAGCCATTGTAGACTTCAATTGCCTTTTGAGCTGCATACGGTGAAAAGAAATCCACAAAACCGAAACAACGACCATTCCGATTTGGATGTTTTATCGCGATAGCTGATTTAATTTGTCCCATGTCCCCGAAGAGTTTCCGAATCCAACCATCAGAGGATCCGAAAGAAATATTAAAAACAAAAATCTTTGTACCTAATCCTACTGGGAACTCAGGTTCATCTTTGAAGTATGCGGGATGGTGTCCATGGTCTGAATTTGGTCCGGAATCGAGGCCAATTCTGGGTGATCTGACTGAGTGACAACCTGGCGCACAACATCCTCCCCAATTAAATTTGGAGGTGCATCTTATTCCTTCCCTGAAACTTCCATGGTTTGAATTTGGTCCGGAATCAAGGCCAATTCCGGGTGAACTGACTGAGTGACAACCCGGTGCACAATATCCTCCCCATTCTGACTCGTTATGTAAAACCCGCTTTTTTTAAAAAGGGTGTGAAAGTGCAGTCTGAAACACGAAGGGTTGTTTTTGTAACAAGTTTGGTTGGAAAAGAAAAATAAAAAAAAAGAAAAGAAAGAAGTTTCGGATTTAAGCTGTTTGGGCGGTTTGGACGTATTGGGCCGGTACGGGCCCAATTCGCTTCCTGGGCGAGGGCGAGCCCACGCGCGAATATGGCCCGTTACCACGCGAAGCCCAGACCCAGCGTATATAAGGCGTGCGAACCCTAAGTGCTTCTACTGTTCATCGCTTTCCTCCGCCTCCCTCTCTCGTCTGCGATTTCCGACCACTTCTCCGGCAGCGTTTCTGCTCCGTTTTGGACCTCTTCTCCCTCCATCTTCTCCAGCAGTTTCATCCCCACCGTCACCTCACCTCGCCTCGCACTCTTCTCCTTCCCTTCAGAGCTCATTTAGTTCTTCCCGTGAGAGAACCGACGCGTCGCCGGAGTTTCTTAGCTCGGTTCGTCGTTTTCAAGCCTCCACTTTCCCCTTTTCTTCTTCTCCGTCTTCTCTTGGCCTTAAACCCCATCGAAACGGGTTCGATTGAGGTGGTTTCAGGGTGGGTCGTCGCCGGCGAGCTCGGGAGGCAGATCTGGACGGGAGGGCGTTAGGGCACGCTTCTGTCGTCGCCACCACCGCCACGACGTTGCCGGCGACCTGGCGCTCAACTCGCTCTCTTCTCTCCCTCGCTCGCGTACCCTTGACGCCGTAGACGACGGCCGGAGAACCTGGAACTTGCCGGAGCCAGATCCAGCTCGACGACGAACCTGAACCAGGCCTTGGGCCAGGTCGTGGTGTGGGCCGGTTGGTCCTGGGCCGGAACTCGAGCTCGGGCTAGAGCCTGGGCCGGACGTGGGTCAGGCCCAAGTCCTTGGACTGGGGTCTGACTCGGGTCTGGGTCCGGGTCAGGCTTGGATCCGGGTCTGGATTCGGGTTTGGACTGGGTCTGGATCTGGGTTGGGCCGGATCCGGGTCGGCAGATTTATTTAATTAATTTTACTTAAAATCTGGTTAAATTAAAGATGTTTGGACTTTCGAGAACCTTGGACTCGAGAACTGATTGGGGCTTTTAATTGTTTAAACCCAGATTTGGATTTCGGGGACTTCGCCTTGGAAGACGGTGTTGGCCCGGTCGTCCGCATCTAGAAGATGCCGCCGTGTTACCATCTTGAGGTAGGGAAAGTATCGAACCCCTCCTTAATTGTGGACGAACTAGTATGCATGACTAGGGATTATTAATAACCGGAACGAACTAGTATGCATGATTAGGGTTGTTAACAACCCGTCTTAGTGACACATAGGTAAAACTGTTATATTATTAGTTTAATTGGACGAGTCTTGATAATACTGGGAAAGAACATGTTTTGATATCCGTTTGACTTGCTAGTACTTTCTGGGAAATTTCCGTGCTGATAGACGGGCCATGTCTAGGTCCTAGAGTTGTGTGCTGTGTGTTTACTCGCTGTGTGAGAGTCTAATTAACGTCAAAATTGCTGTGTGAGAATCTAAATAATATTATAACCGTTGTGTAAATGTCTAAATAGAATTATCAACGATGTTGTATGATGTGGCTGTGTGGGCAAGTGTGCCATGTGTGACTATGTGAACCCTTGTTTGTGAAATGACCGGGTGAGTGATAGACCAGGTGTATGCTGAGATGGTTCGGCTGGTATACCGAGACCATCAGTGAGTGTGCTGTGTGCGAAACCCTGTGTGTGTTTAAGAGACGGCGTAGCCAGATGGATAATCATATCGAGACCAAGGATGGCGTGTTCAGATGACTCATAATCCGGGATGGGATTGATCGAGGAGTGTGCCGGTTTTATATTTACGTTGAGTAGAGCCCTTCATCTGTGTGAGGAGGAAGATATCGTGACTGACGCTGTGTGTTCCAGTGCAATATAATCAGCTGTGTGAAAATCGATGGAGTTCCAGTTACATATGAGAGTAGCGCCCTTCATCTGTGTGAGGAGGAAGATATCGTGACTGACGCTGTGTGTTCCAGTGCGATATAATCAGCTGTGTGCAAATCGATGGAGTTGACTCCCGCAATTTACGACGTCTGTGTGCGTTTCGTCCGGACCCTTCCCCGTTGTTTGCTGTGTGCCGTCCTATGGACTATATGTGTGTTCTGCTGTGTGCCTTTCTCTCTGGTTTGTCTGTGTGTGTTACAAGGAGTTTTAGACTGTGTGGTTGGGCTGGTAAGGGTTTTGCCTAGAGACAACTCGTTGAGCCTTCTTCCTAGTTTACCCTATTTACCGATTTACCGTGAGATTAAAAGATGTGTTTGGAGTCCTTTTACTTTTCCTACTGAGCGTAAGCTCATCCCTCCTGTCGTTGTGGTGTTTCAGGTGTTGCGCGGGAGCAGTACTAGCCGGACTCTCGGAGCTTGGGAGCTGCTGAGGGTTTAGCTAGGTTTAGAGACGTACATCTTTCTGGTTTATTTTGGACTTTGTATTTTACTATTTGAGCTGTGACTCCTCACTTTCGGAAGTTTATATTCTTTTTGGAACTTTATTTATCTTTATTTCTCTTGTTTTACTGTAAATCTTTAGTCGCGTCTCGAATTCGGTCAAAGATCGGATTTGGGGCGTGACACGCTACAACCTTACAGATCGCATCAAGATCCGTTTTAGACGACCCTGACACAGTTCCCGTTCTACCCAAAGGATCTGGCGCAATCTTCCTTGGAGGTGCAACTTATTCCTTCCCTGAAATCAGGCCTGACTTCCGAGCACAACACACTCCACCGCCTGTTTTTGATACGCCAGTCGCTCGTACAAGTTTAGGTTTAGACGGACCTTTCTTCCGAAGTCGTCTTGCTGCACCAGACGTAGATTGCAGCTGAGCTGCAGACCTCCGGCGCCCATCTCGTCTCGCATGACGCCCATAACGCACAGGCTCGGGACCACCTGCTGAAACTATCGATCGATACTCAGCATATAGGTGGAGCAATTCCGTGCAGAAGACGATGAAAGGTACACCATACCGATACTCAAGCTTTTTTTGCTTCTAACTATGGAGGTTTGGGATGCTCAGTTCTAAGGCCTTCTTTCAACCTTGCTCGAGTGTCATACTTGTGAGAAGATAGAGGAGTTTTTTATTTCTTCCCTTTGATTTTTTTTGTCTTCACCTTTGATTGTGTAATAGATTGACAAACTGGGTTACCTTTTGAAAGACCAAGGAAATCAGATATCTCATTGACTTGAGAGTCTTGGAGTAGCAACTGTGGGTGTGAGATGGGGTAATATGGTCACTGAAGATGTCCTCCAAACCATACTGATAGGAGGTGGTGGACCCAGAAGTTGAGATATTCTGAGTTGTAGCAGCAGCAATTAATTTTCCCCTTTCCAATGCTTTTGTTGCAGAAGCAAATATGGAGAGGTCTTGTTCCTTCTCACTTTTCCTTAAATGTTGATGTGCCAATGTACTTGAACCCTTGGTTTGAGAGAGAGTTAGTTGCTGAAGTGCTAGTTTGGTTGGGAATTCTTGGTTCAAATCTGAAGAGATTAATACTGTGGTAGGAATGACAGCTACAAAGGAGTTGGGGACTAAATTTTGGCTTTGAGATTGGCTTGAGATGTGCAGCTCGAAATCATTGAGGAGATTCAGATGAATTAAGCCATTGATCTTTGTGGAATGAATTACATCCTCCTGAGTATCAAAAGTGTCCTTTACCCATAAAACATTCTTCTTCAGAGGAGCAATAATGTCTGAAGTAGGTATAACAAACTCTTCCAGAATTGATCGAGAAGGAATCTCAGCCATAACTTCTTCAGTGGTATTTTGACAAAGTTCCTCAGAAAAATTAATAGCTTCAATTGCCAAGGAGTTTTCAACTAACAAGGGTTGTTGAATGAGTTGCCCTTCAAAAGCCATAACTTCATAATTATGCTTTGGCAAAGAATTTTCAACTAGTAAGGTCTCTTCAAATGGTTGTCCTTCACAAGCCACATCTTCAGTGGTATCTTCCAGGACCTGAGTGGTTCTGAGTGTATGATCATCATCTTTTTCAGAAAAAGAGAGGGAAAATTGTGAGCTTTCAGAGGTGTCCGATCTTTTGCACATAATTTCAAGCACTTGATCAAGAGTGAGTTCCTTGATACTGACTGAGAAAGTTTTCTGACCCAAGAAGAGTTTCACCTCAGTTGATATTGCTGTATTATGTCTGGTGTGTATAAGACAGATTGCTCTCTCTAAATTGATTCCCAGTGTTGTAGAGGGATGTGAGTAAACAAAAATACCCAGATTACTCACTGCAGCTGCATAGGATTCATCACACCATCCCTGGAAAGGCAGCCCTTGTAATGAGATCCATTTAAATAAACCTCCTTGTTCATTGAGATATTCTTGATCCGAGATTATTGTGAGCAATTTACTGAGCCAACGATGGTCTTCTTTCAGTAGCTCATTGTCAAACAATGGATCAGGGCAGTGGATGAGCAAGGTTCTGTTGCCGAATGATTTGAGTTGTATATCAAAGACTCCTTCATTAGCAAAACTGGCCATTATGGAATGAGCTGTGTAGTTCTGATGAGCTATTGCAAGATGGCTCTTTCTGAGGAGATTCAAGTGTGAGACCACTACAGATCCTTATAGCCTTAAAGGCAGTTGTGGCAGCTCTGAATGATGTGAGGGCTAGAAGGTAGGATATGAATTGAATGTGGCCCTTTCTTGAGTAACAAAAAGCTTGTGGCCATTGGTATAGAACCCATTGAACAAACTGATAGCTTCTTGTAGTTGTGAGAGAGTTGTAAAGTAGCAACAACCAAACCATTTACCTTGTTTGTTAGGTTTGGAGGCAATATGAGCTCTTTTGAGGCCTCTGACTTCTGAGAATAGATTGAAGAGCCAAGGTTCTGTGGCCTGGGAAGCGAGATTATGTATGTAGGCTGCAATATCTCCAAAAGGTTGAGGTACTCGGGAGTTTTCAGCTTTAGAAGCTTGAGGTTGGTTCAGTTGTATCCATTGTTGCTCTGATTTCTTTTTGAAGAACATTTGCTGAGTATGAATGGGCTCTTTGACCACAGCTTTACCTGTTTGAAGTCTGGAGGACGTTGGTGTAGAGTTGGATCCTGAAGAAACAGGTCTGAAATGATCGTAATAGAACATTTTTTCCCATCTATGAGTTTGGTACGACCTCCAGGAGAGTATTCTTGGGTTTTGTCTGATTGATGAGAGAAGTCAGCTTGAACTAAGCTTGTGTTGATGGTGTTTATCGGTTTCTGAGCGTGCTCAAAGCCCGAAGGAGGACCTATGGATGCAGAGGAGGTGGCTATGGCTTGGTCTTGAACTGAGGCAGTAGGTGGGAGGGAGTGGCGAGCTTGAGGGCCTTCCCCACTTAATTCTTCAAGTGTTAACATGGTTGTAAGAGATGAAAAACTGATGGAACCGATGTAGGAGGAACAGAGGTTTGCTAGGATTGAAACCAAGAGAGAACGGTGGTTCGGTGGTCTTGGAGAGATCACCTTGGACACTACACCGAGGGGAACAAAGTTGAAGAAGAGATTGTAGCAGTAGAGAAGATCATGAACCAGAGAAGATCGATTAGAAAAACTGGAGGTTGAAGAAAGGTAAACAGTAATGGTACTGTAGCAAGTAGAGAGAATTTTTGGATTAAAAGAGGCCTATATTAATTTTCCAATGCATCTTACATTTACTCTTAAACAAGTGTAGCAACTAGGATTTGAACCTATGACCATTTAACTCATCACCCACACTTATTCTTAACAAATATAACCATTTGAATTTGAAACTTGAAGAGGTATTCACTACCAAACTAATCCAAATGAGTACATCCTTTTGCCATTTAATTATTAGCATATAATTAATTTGCACTCAGACGTTTTAGGGAATCTAGAGACCAGAGAGTGTGTTGTCACAAAGAAGAGAAGTAAAATTCAGTAGATACCCAAAATTGTATCAATTCTAAACAACATAGGACATAAGATAATCTAATAATTAAATTCTACCTCTAAGAGAAAATTATATATAGGTGCTCTGCCTGAAAATTACGGTCCAGCCAAGTGGGACAAGAAGCGATACAAACGAGGCCCTCACCAGTCACCATCTTCATCTCATTCTGCCTCTGGTTAGACTATTGACACTTTGCTTTCTGGTTTTTCTAATTAATTTATCTAATTTCACACTGTTGTTATAGGGGCTAATCAAGGGGCTGAAATGAATTCGGATCCAGCAAAGCATTCTCTCGAGGAGATAGCTAAGCATAACCACAAAAATGATTGCTGGCTTATAATCTCTGGCAAGGTTAGTTCTTCAATTGATGTTCTTTGTGCCCTTTATAAATTGTTAATGTAATGGCTTCTGGTTCACAAAGAGACTCAAGGTGAATATTTTTTCCCTGTATTTCCTTCTCAAGTCAACGATCTCGATCACATAATTGTCAAGTCAAGGTTTATGTGAAACTTTTTTTTTTGATAAGCTCGAAAGTTTATTGATAAGACCGAATCCAAAAGGATCGGAATGCCCTGGTTCAAGAAGAATCCAAAAAAAACACATTTTGTTCCAGACATGTGACAAAAAGATGCGCGTAGTCAGGACCGGGGAAACACATTTCTCACTAATTTAGGATTCGACGCTCTCCCAATTTATAACATGTCAGAATTACTAGAATCGTGTCCGACTACATATATGTTAGTGAATCTTGAATAGGAGTTAATGTTCTGCTATGGAGAGGGTATGAGTAGCTTCAGCTGATTGTTTGAGGATTTTTTAACTCTAATTTTGTGGATATAAGAGTTGGTTAATGATCTGAAGGGCAAGCTAGTGTCACTAAAGTTATGGATCAAAATTAATGTCAGGTGTATGATGTAACTGGATTTCTGGCTGACCATCCTGGAGGAGATGAAGTGGTGCTATCAGCAACTGGTGAGGACCCATATGACCACCTCATTCTTTACATTGTTTCTTCTGACTAAAAAAAATGCGATGAAAACTTGCAGAAAAGGATGCAACGGAGGAGTTTGAAGATGTAGGCCACAGCGATTCGGCGATAGAGATGCTGGAGAAATACTACATCGGTGAATTTGACAGCTCCAGGCTTCCAGCTAAAGATAAGCACGTCGCGGATCCAGAAGTAGTAGCTAAGCTGAACGAATCTTCTGGGATTGGGATTAAGATCTTACCGTTCTTGATATCGTTGTTGCTCCTTGGCATAGCATTCGCTTTCCAGCACTTGAAGAAAGATTAGTTCATCTTCGGTCGACACATATTGTGCCACTTCAGTTTCAGTAGTGATAAAACTTCCACCGATGCAAGGTCGTTACATCAGTAAATAAGACAGTCTTGTACTTGGTGTATGAATAAATGTTATAACGTCTAATGATTTTTGCGTGTGTGACGAATATATTATAAGGTAAAAACATTCTAGAATTAATGGCAATCTTTCAGGTTAGTCATTGATGTAAATGTAATCTCTTGTTGCATTGGAATGATTGCTTCTTGCCCAAGGCACTGGCCCCACTTGGTTGATGCAAGGATTACAGTGCAGCAAGTTCAGCATCCTGTTCAGCTTAAGGCCTTTGGATTTAAACTCATGACCGTGTTACATAAATCTCTCAAATTGAATGAAGGAATGATACTATTGTTTGTTGTGAAATTTATACCTGGGTGAATATACAACAAGTAATAAAGTGATATAATGTCACTTCCCGATCCCACTAGGAAACAATATATTTATAAATGGATCCAGAACTTTTCTATGGTGGAATAAAAACAAGTAACCACCAAAATTTACGGGGTTGAGAAGTAAATTTCTAGTCTTGTTTTCCTTCGCGAAGACTTTATTTATCGAATGTCAAAAAAAGAATACAAAACAATGCATCGGGTATCTGATCACAAGAGGAAGTAGGATGAGCGGCCCCCCCTTAATAAGATAGTCAGAGATCTTGTTCGTTGAACTTTTCATGAACACGAGAGAAGAATCCTCTACTTGAGACAATAGGATCTGAATATCCTGTATACTAGCGCCTAATAGGGGAAGAACGGGGGTATCCGAGTTGGCCATTTGAACCGGCACTTGGGCACATGAGCGAATAATAACTCTGGACCACCCGTGGACTTTGGCACATTCCAGAGTCGTAGCAACAGCCAGTGCCTCGATCATAGAGGCGTCCCAAACTCTTAAAACAATCATGTTCCATACAGCCAGCACCACTCCCGAGGCTAATCAAGCTATAAAGCCCCACCCCGGCTGACCAATATCCGTAAATTTCACGCCATTCACATTGATGACAATCCATCCCACTTGGGGTAAGCTGAATCTTCCTGGCACTAACCTTCCTATCGTCTGGATGCGAGAACCACTGTTTGCTTGTGCCTGCTCCCAAACGGCCAATGCCAGTTGAGGAAGCCAAGAAGGGATATCTAGCCGTCTATGTCTTTCATATCTCCCACAACTAACAGAGGAGTCGAGTCTTACGCTCCAGAGGAACCCTAGCTATGAGTACATTCCATCCATTCACAAAATCCAAATGTGACGGTATAGTGGGTACCTGATCATACATCAACCAGTAGTATCTTGCGAAACCGCAACAAAAGAGAAGGTGAGTAGTGGATTCCAGATGCTTTTCGCAGGAACGCAGGAAAATATACAGCGAGGGTTATCTACAACTTAGAGCGGTCCCGTGAGAGTTCTCCACAGGAAAATGCGAAGTCGGTGAAGAAATTGCTAGTATTGTTCGTATCATGTGAAAGAATTTATAAAAAAATTTGTAAGAACCGCCACCGGTCGAACCGAAGGTTTTTGACGAAAGTTGACTTATTTACCGGAAAAGTCAACCGATGACTCCGGGAGTCATTCAGGACCCTTCCGGGCCCCAAAAAGCTTAGTCGTCGTTACGGTTAGCTTAATTGGGCCGTTTCCTATCAGTTAGCCAGTTTTGTGAAAAAGTCAAACTCGGGTCAAACTTCGCTTATTTAAGGTCTAAAACTAATTAAGTAGTGCTGATTTTATTTGGGTTAGAGGTGGTCCCCACATGGACACTTGTCCATGTTGGCTTGGAAGGAAAGAAATAGGTGAGTTTTGACCAAACTACCCTCTTGTGAACCAAAGGAGGGAGAGGGGAGCTAGAAGGGCATTTTGGGGAGTTCACTATTAGGTTAAAGCCCCCAAAAGGAGAGCAACTGAGCACAATTGCTAGTGTTGGCCGAAAATCACCAAGGGAGAGAGTTTTGGAAATCCTTGAAGCTTGAAGAAGAAGCAAGGAGAAAAGGAAGCTCTTTTAGTGGATTTTCACCTCCAAACATCTCCATTTCTACTTCATCTTCTTCATCTCATCATTTCCTAGAGGTTGGTGTCCTTTAATTCCTTAAGTGATGAAATTGGTGTTGTGGGTTTGGGTAGAGAACTAGGGGGGGGGGGGGGGGTTGGAGTTGTTTGTGCTAGATGATTGTTGTTGGAGAAAATGGGGAAGTTTGTTGATAGAAATCACTTGGTTGGTGTTGTTTTGATGAAACCCATTGTGGGTATGGAAGTGTTGAAGCTTTGGGTCTGTTTATGGAGTTTTTGGGAGTTCATCAATGGTGTTTTGAGGTAGAAATTCATGGAAAACGAAGTGGAAAAAGGAGGAAGAAGGGTCTGTCCAGCCCGGCACTGAACGCCGCACGGACCGGGCCAGGTTCCGGCACGAAACGCCGCACGGACCGTGCTAGGGTCCGGCACGGTGTGCAGCACGGACTGTGCCTGGTCCCGGGTCGGTGTGCAGCACGGACCGTGCCTGGTCCCGGGCCGGTGTGCTGCACGGGCCGGGTTGGGTACCGGGCCGGTATGCTGCACGGACCGGTTCGGGTACCGGGCCGGTATGCTGCACGGACCAGTTCGGGTACCGGGACTGTGGGCCATCCAGATTGGGCCTCATTCCGGTCCATTTCCCTTTCAGCCCATGTTTTAACTTTCTGGCTTAATTTTAGTGTTTTCTCGTTAAACCGAATCTGAATTAGCATTGATTCGCGATTGGTTTGTGATCCTAAACTTTGGACCCGAGCTTGGCGGAGGAGGAGACGTTTGGACTTCGTGAAGTGACAAGGCGGAAGCTAGCCAGGTCGTCCGCTGCTGGATTGGATTGCTTTTGAGGTAGGGAAAGTAGCGAATACCGGTTTAATTGGGGAAAGTTACTAGTATGCCTATAGGTTGTAATTACTTGATTTAATTGTTAGAATTGCATGATTAGGATGTGAGGAACGAGTGAAATGAGGGATATCTTACGAGCCATGTCGAGCCGCAAGTATGGGATTGTCGTGCTGTAGAAATGCATGCGGGCCATGTCGAGACCTTAGGTTGTGTGTTGATTGAAATGCCATGATCTATGACTGTGATGCTTGATGTGTTGTTCATCCGTTGGTAGATCGAGAATCGTGTTATGATATGCTCAGTGTAGCGCGTTGTTATGTTTTGGGCAAGTGTGACATGCTTGTTATGACGTGAACCATTGTTTGTGATATGATCGGGTGATTGATAGATCGATGTGATGTCTTTTGGTAAGTTGACCCGGTTGGTATACCGTGGTTGAACTATGACATTATGATGCGTGAGACCTTCTTGATGCATGTTCCAAGAGGAGTTGTATTCCGGTATGGTACCTACACCGAGGGGGTACGCCGGTGTAGGGTAGTACCTAGGCCGACGATGTGGTCTCACGTATGCGCGGTCCCCCGGTGTGTGGTTCCGGTACGATACCTACATCGAGGGGGTATGCCGTTGTAGGGTATCTAGGCCGACGGTTACGTGATCAGTGTTGTGATTGTGCCCCGACGGATTCCCGGGAAGACATCTAGGCCGATGTTGTGTGGTCCGGTATGATGTATCTGGATTGTGCCCCGATGTGGTTCCGGCAAGATATCTAGGCCGATGCTGAGTGTTCCGGTATGATATGATAGAGTCAGGCTGTGTACAGCCGGCGGAGTTCGGGGACTGCGGTACGGGACATGTGCTTGTGTTACTGTATGTTGTATGCTTGATGATTGATGGAGTGATTACAGTGAGATAGTGGTCGTGTAAGTATGTTTTTGAGTATGGTTATCGTCTTACGATTGAGGATTGTGGTTATGTGACCCCGTGTTGTGGTTAGTTGTGTACTATACTAGTATGCCCTAATTGGACGGTTACCCGTGGTGGTGAGCGGACACTCATTTCCTTAACTACTTTTCCTAATGAGCGAAAGCTCACCCCCTTTATTTTATTGTTCTACTGGTCTTGAGCGGGTTTTGGACTAGCGGGATTCTCGGAGCCTAGGAGCTAGCGAGGGTCTTAGACTAGTATGGTCTAGTGACGTACAGTTTTACTATTACTAAACTCGTTTACTATCTGGTTTTTCCGAGCTGTTGACTCGAGGGGTTACTTGGATCTTTTAAACTGTTATTTAAGACTCGTTTGGGTTTTAAAATCACTTTATTTATTTATCATTTTAGTTCACGTCTCGAGTCCGGTCAAAACCGGATTTGAGGCGTGACAAATTTAATTGCCAAAATTAAATACAAATGTTTATTAACAAATGTATTAATTAGAAACTTGACAAAAAAAAGTTTCTCCCTGCTAGGGTTTTGAGAGTCCTGCCGGCGTCTACACCTCCATGGTTATGGCTATGGCAATTGCCATAGCTTATGTCATGGTTCTTCTTCTCTCTTCTTCCCAATCTCCCCTTTGCACTTTCCTCTTGGATCCTACGAAGTTTTTTTTTTCTTCTGCTAGGGCTTCTTTCAAGCCGTTACTAGCCACCACGAAGTTGGCCGCCTCCCGGCACCAACGGAGCATCTCACGATCGGTTTCGGTCTCTCCCTGACCTAGGGGATTACGTCTCTACAGCCGTCGTCCCTGATGTTTTCGCTGCCGTCCTTGAAGCCGCCGCCGCCCCTGCTTCTGTCGCTGCCTCGGATGCCATCGCCGTCTCTGATGTCTTCGTCGCCCTTAGAGATGTCCCTTAAGTTGCAGCAGCCGGCTCTGTCGTAGCCAGCGCGTCCTTCTCCCTGGTCTCCACCGCCGCAACCGCCTCATCCCCTTTCATGATTATGGCTTTGGCTAATCCAAAGGGTTTCGTTTATTTTGTTTGAGTTTGTCTTTGCAGGATCAATGCCTATCAATCACAGAACCAAGGAATTCTCTTTCACGATTATGGCTTTGGCTAATCGAAAGGGTTTCGTTTATTTTGTTTGAGTTTGTCTTTGTTGGATCAATGCCTATCGATCAGAGAACCAAGGACTTCTCTTGGGATGGGAGCGTTAGGGACTGGCCCGACTAAGATGATGCTTTGCCTCCCACCATCACTATTACTGTTGAGGTCCCTTAGGATCTCCGGTACCCCTTTCTCCCGCTCCATAGTCTGTCTTTGCCCATGAGGCAACACAATACCGTCTATGACGATTCTAGTATTTCAATGCCCAGTGAACTAGTGTTCGTTCATACTGGCCTTTTATGGTCGATGAGCATGTTCCTCGAGGCAATTCGATGTAATCGTTCTTAATCAGTTATAAAATTGCAATTTGTCGTTAAAAAACATCCGTATATTTAGTCAAAAATACCCTTGGTATTTTGTACTATTCGATGGTCTAATTTCTTTTATCTCTTACTTTTTTTTGAAAGGGTACTTTTCCTGATAATAATTAATAAAGCCCACAACAACAACATACATCGAGAAAAACCCATACAATCGTGATCATATTCCAGGACCCCTATGTGAGATAGGTGCCGATATTCTAGGCTAAAAGACTAACTCCTAAACGAGAAACTAGGAGGGATGCAATGACAATAGTAGATAAGCTCAAAAACACAATTATAAGGATCTAAATACTCATCCAGGTGGTTGTCTTGGTCTATTGAGATAGAACGAGATAACTTTTTTCAATGGACGTGGCTCGTCCAAATAGGCCCACAAGTGGGTATAAAGGATAATGCCCTCACCCTACAACCTATGATACTGCCCATTATGGCTCCTGACGAGGCTGTTTGCCTGCCTTCGTCGATGCCCTGTAGGAGGATGGGTGGCAGGCGTTCTTGGTGGCCAGTTCAATGTCCGCAAGCTCAAAGACCATTTTCTTCAATCGTTCCTTCAAAGCCACTACTCAACTTGCCTTTTCTCTAGCTAGCTCCTTTATATTTTTGGACCTGTGCAATCTCTGAGTCGCTTGCTGAGTGGGGATTCCTGAAGTATTAATCTGACTTGAGAAACCCTCATTTCTGTCACTCGTGACACTAAATTAAAGTCTATCCCATTATAGTTGTCGTCCCTCACTACCGATCATCGCTAAAGATAGACCTAGAGCCATCTTAGTCAAAGTCGAACCTAAGAACATCTGTAGTGAAGTTTAATCTCTCCACCGATTCCATTTATAAAAAGAAGAAGGTTGAATCTACAAATGCATGTCAACTCTATTGTCAAATTAGCAGGTCTATGGGAAATTCATGCGGTAGAACTCGATGAGTAATGCTCCCTCCTCCATTGCTCTCAATCTCTTCTTTTGGTTCTGAATTATTTGAACTTTATGGTGATTATTGCAATATAGTTAAAATTGTTACCAACTCGATCAAGGAGAGAGAACCTCGTCATGGCCAGGGTTCTAAAACTACGGGTGGAGGAGCTCGAAAAGGTCAGGGCTCTAAACCCACGGGTGGAGGATATCAGCGTTCTCGATAGTGGCGTGTTCATTCTATGGTGAGGTCTGAACCAAAGAAGGATGGAAACGATAACATTGCACGATCTAGGGAACCCAACTCATCGGTTAGTATTGGGGTGATCTCTCTGGTTGGGATCAACTCTCTCTCAACTAAGGAGGTTGGTGAAGCTCCACTTTCTGTCCTTGATCACCAAGCCCTCCACAGATATTCCTCATGGCTTCTTGATGATCCAGACTAGAACCTTCTTTCGGGGAGGCTTCGAAGACCAAATCTTGCCCATCATGGAAAACTGTTGGCCTGCAACAATTAACGGGTTCATCAGGGTGTATGGTACCAGGACCTCCAACTCTTCCTCCTCCTCCAACGAACATGAGGAGAAGTTGTCTTGAAGACTGGAAAAGTTATCCTCAAGAGAGACTGGCGGTACCACTACCCCCGTCGTCGTACCATACCTAGAGGCGGTGTAAACAGATATGGGATCACTAGGACTCGCACCGAATTAAGGATCGAAACCTTGTCGATAAGCACCTCCAATTCATCTATCCCGACTTCGATCATAGGTGTTTTCCCATGAAGAGGGTCCCAACACAGTGGAGGCGGCGAGATGTTGCTAGGAATGATAGATGGTGGCGGGACAATGTTGAGACCAATGGATGGTGGCGGAGCGGCAAAGATAGCCACAACTGGTGGCTTGCATATAGAAGAACCAACCGATGGGTTTTTGATCGGACGACCTCTTTGTGGCTTCACGATTGGGGTAGAGAACCCTGGAGAGAAAGCAACGATAGTCATAGATGTTTGTGGTATATCAGTGGACGGTGGAGAAGGGAGGAGAGAGGTGGAGAAGGGAGGAGAGAGGTGGAGAAGTTTTCTTGGCTAGGGTTTGCTTCGGCCTCCTTCTTTGAGCCTTTAATAGAGACTCAATCTCAAAAGAGGGACGAGGGGGAGGAATAAGTGCCGAGGACTGCATGGTGGCAGGCAGCGATGAGATAATACCTACAAGACAGATCGGCTGGTCAGCGGCGGTAGCAAGGAGAGAAAGCTCCATAGATATCCTAGAGCTAGGGTTTCCTCGGGAGAGGTCTCGAACATGAGAGAGAGTTTAGTTGTGATAAATTCTTAATATTATTAATTAATCAAATATATTAACATTTTAAAATAGAATTGAAATATAAATATCAAATTCTAATACAAATATATTTTGATTTTTTAAATGGGCAACATGGAATTTTCATCTATCATATCAACCATTGATTACACAAGATGGCCCAGAGACTCAAAGCTCTAGAATATGTCTGGGTCTCCTGTAGATGAACCAGCGCTCTTGGACCTATAGAACAATACTAAATTTCATCTTAGACACAAAATATAACTTCTCCTATTCTACCCTTACATCAACTTAAATCCAACAAAGTAAGAAAAATAACCATAAATAAATAATCTGAAACCTAAAAACAGAAATAGGAAATGCAAAAAAAATGAAATAACGAAACATACAATACACCAGAACACAAAAACTAGGGAACCTGTGATGCCAATTCTCCAAATACTCATAACTTTTGTAGTGGGTGTCCTTATACTGTCGATCCGTCTTGATTCGTTTGGGTAACCCGACCTTGGGTGCCGTGGAACACTACCCCATCTTATTGTCCCATCCCGGATCCCAACCCATTGATTGGGTTTCTTTAAGGGCTTTTCAATCAATTCGTACGAGTGTTCGATTGATAGACCTTTGGCTGCTATCGATTTTGGTCCGAAACCTGACCTCGACAATTCCAAACCATAAATTTGGTCATCCAAAACTAAAAAAGAAGTGCACAAACTATACGAGGAGACGAAGTATGGTGACAAAAACGCGTATCAGGAGATCGACGAAACAGATTTGTTGGCAGGCGATGTATTATCATCACTCTCTAAGAGGAAAAACGATTCCCCAGATTAGATCCATCCCTAGAGGCTCAAAATCTAGCCTTGGAGGCTAAAACATCTAGCCTTGGTGGTGCTATCCTTGGCGGCTCTCTCTATCCTAGGGTCATTTTGTTACGCGACCACGAGCGAGGGTTTTTTTCCCCCTTTTCGTGTTTGGGCCGCCGCCGACCTATTTGCAGAGATCTTTTCTGCTCAGAGAGGCGGTTCTAGGTTTCAAGGGGCGGGGTGTTTAGGTGATCGTTGTGGGGACTGCGAGTAGGAGACCTGGGTTTCAAGGTTTTTGGGATCGTCGGTGTCACATCCCAAATCCGGAGTTGACCGGACTAGAGACGTGACCTGAGTTGAAATAGTTAAGAAACATAAAGGACAGGTAAAGGTTCCAAAATCTCAATAACTTCGTCAAAACGACATATCAGTGAATAGTTTAAAATAACGTGAGTCGCAGCTCAACATAAATAGTCAAGTAAGGTATGTCCAACATAAGGGACCAACACAACTCTAGTGATAACCCGAAGAGTCCCAAAGCTCCCTAGCCTTGGCCTCTCTAGACATCTGGTACTCCTGTAAAACAATTAGAAATCAAAAGGGGGGTGAGCTGACGCTCAGTAGGAAAAACCTTAACAACTCAACCCTTAAGTTTAAGATGAACTGTCTAAGAATGTAGCTCGAACGACAGAACAACATAATAAATAAGGAGGCGATAAAGAATCAGAAATAATTAGAATAACGCAATAGTATCCAAGTGACAGGAATATAACTAGATTTATAATAAATGTTTCAAAAGACGAACATTAGTCAACTGGGATATATAAGTATCTTGCCAACCCCTTGCTTTCTCAAGCCTCCGATCCGTGGATAGATTCTGGGATCACCTCGGTTCCCATAATCCGATCTACCAGAGTATCCACATCATGTCAGATTTTCCCTCGGTCCAGAGGACGCACATGCGTTGGGGCACCGGAAACAATCCCAAATGGGCGCTTATCGTCGGGATTCCCAGAAATACTTCCAAAGGACCATATATCATAGGGAACCAAGGTAGTGCTCGATGGGGACGCACATCCTTGGGTGGAACCTTAGTAACCATCTCTCAAGAAGTAACCCAAACAATATCCCGCAGGAATCTGCTCCTAGTCGATCTATATCCCGCAGGATCTACCAATAATCAATAAATATCCCGCAGGATCTGTCAATAATTAACCCTTGTAATATCCAATAACCAATGCCCTCAGGCTCCAATACTCAGTCCATATCTCACTGTATCTGTCCAACTCCAACCGCCACAACGGCACCGGATTACCCCCCCCCCCCCCCCCCCCCCCGGTGTAGTACCGAACCAAGCAAACCAACAGACAAACTAATAAACGAGCATGCATTCAAGAATAAGAATATAGGAGCAAGTATAAATGGGTCACCAATCAACGCTCAACAGATCACACTTCCATCATAATCAAGACATCCAAAACACTCCATACTTACCGTATACTTACCAGTTTCGAACCACCGGGGCATCGATCACCTGATTGCACCGCTCGGTACAACCAGTCATACTCGATGCTCCAAACCATCATTCAAGTAAATCAAGTAAACATTCGAATACAATCAACGAGCAAATACGAGTGTAATCAACTAATCATAAAGCCTTCAAAATAGCATTCAAACATGCAATTCCACTAGTTTCATTAGACTCTTTAGCTTATCCACTAAGCAATCAACAACCAAGCATGTGATCCTAACACGCAACTAATCCGAGGACTGTGCCAAGGCTCCTCTACCAGACAATCAAATCCCAAGTATTGAAAGCGAATTACACTAGTGATTGGCATCCTAATCGGTCACCACTAGACACTTCCGGTTATTAGAAATTGAAAGACGATTATGCTAGTTATTCGCATCCTATAGGCATGTCTAGGACCTTTCCATTTTTTATTAACCTAGCATGCATACTAAGCATCGTAAACGAGAGGTTAAGGCTTTCCCTACCTCAAGGTCTTCCTCTTCAACGTTTTGATGAAGTCCGGTGATCACTACTTCGCTCTTCCCTCGGGTCTCGGCGTGATCTTTGCTCTTCTAGCTCGGGTCCAACATCTCCGCTCTCGGGCGAAGTCCCGTCTAGGTTGACACATAAAATGTCCAAATCAATAAGGATAAAAGTCTCAGGTTCCTCTGATTTAACCACAATTTACCCAGTCCAAAGTCTCACCTTGAGTTCGTTAAACCGATTAATTAAATCTGCTTTTTAAAAAGTTTCCATTAAAGTCCGGTTGACCCGGATCCGAACCCTAACCCGGTCCAGACCCGATCCTGAAGTCCAAATGGGCCCAAGGCCCGAGTCCACAATGGGCCAAGCCCATTTTCTGTTCTGTCCGGCCAGATCTCTCCCCAGGCCCAAGGCCCACTCGGCCCAAAACTCGTCTGGCCCAATGGTTCGGTTTGTTCTGCCCAGTCCGGTCTGGTGAGGTTGGCCGGAATTGGACGTGATGCCGACGAGCAAAGGTGCTCCGGCGGTCTCCCACGGTGGCGGGTGCGGCGCGGTGACGACGAGAGAGAGACGGAGGATGGCGGCGGGTCTACGGCGAGCCCGGTGTCGTGGCGGCGGTGGCTCAGGCGAGAACCCAGACTCGCCCTTGGCTCAGATCCGACACCTCGAGGTCGCCGGCGAGGGTTTCCGGCCGACCCTGAACGTATCGAGCTCGGGAAAGCTCGGAAACGAGATGAGAGAGGCCGGAGAAGAAGAAGACGAGAGGGAGAGGGCTCGATTCTGCCCGGAGAGGACGAATCCGAGCGGACGGGTCTCCGGCGTCGGTTCGAGGTCGCTCCTTCTCGGCTTGTAGACGAAGACGAGGGCGCTGATGAAGGTGGAGGGGAGCTTGAGGGCGTGGCTGCTGCCCGGCGGTGGAAGGACGGCGAGAAAACGGGGACGGGAGGAGCGGCGGCGAGCTCTGCTCGGACTCGCGCAGAGAGAGGAAAAGGAACAGGGGAGGTGAACAGTAACCCTTATCTAGGGTTTCAGCCAATAAATAGCTGACCCTTCATGGGCCAGGCCTTGAACATCACCCAAATTGGGCCGGCCGAAACTGATAATGGGCCAGGTCCAGCACCCTTCCAAGTCCAACTCTTTTGCCTTCTTCTTTTTCCTTTTTTTTTTGATTTTCTTTCCAAACATTTACTCTTTGCAAACAACCACCTCGACGTCTCCTAAATCAAATTAAAACCCTTTTTGAAAGGGCGGGGTTCTACAGTCGGCACTGATTCCTTCTCATAACACGGTTTGAAGATGGCTGCGTTTCAGAGGCCATTGGTCCTTTGTGGGAGTTAGGCACATGTTGTTAAAGGATTCATTGTTGTGGGTACACAACTCAGTGAAGAAAGCAAGCCCTAAGATTGCAGAAGTGAGCGAGATGGGAGACGGTTGTCATCATGAGCCGGAGTATCACGATCGAATGATTGAAGACAAACTCTTCCGGATCCCTAAGCTTTCCTCAGTAATCTGTAGGCTTTAAGGGTCGGCTCAGGTTCCAATCAAATACAAAGATTAAATTGTTCGAGAAAGGTTTCATTTAAACAGGTCTGGCACGGGTTCAGTTTAGGAAATGGAGGATTCAGCCAGGGTTGCGTTGAAGCATTCACAGCCAAAGGTGGGCTCAGTTGATCGGGAAAGGGAGGATTCGGCCAAGGTTTTCTCCGAGAATTCACAACTAAAGGTGAAGAAGTTTGACGTTCCCCTGCAAGGAAGAACTCGCAAGCCTATTAATCAAGGTGATTATGAACTCAACAAATTGTTTTTCTGCAATTTGGCACCTGAGACGAACATATTGAAATTGAGATCATGGCTAGAACAAATAAGTCCTATTTCCAGGGTTTATGTGAGTAAAAGGCCAAATTTAGGGGGGCAATATTTCGGTTTTGCTTCGGTAAAATCGAAAGGAGAAGCAATGGAGATAGTGAAGGTATTCAACGGTAAAGTCTTGGATAGTCATAAGTTATTCGTCTCCATGGCCTGGCCGGAAAGCATGACTAAGCGACTGGGTAGGAGTTTGGTAGAATAGGTATGGAGGCCAAAAAATACAATTCACAGTTCAAAGGTGGCTCAGAGGGTTCCGTTAGGATCGCAAGCTCAGTCTGTTGAGAACAACGAGAGTTCCCTTGAGCCTCAGAAAATCATTGGCACAAGATCACAGTACTTGCCGCCTTGGATTGCAGCAAGTACATTGGGAGTGGCAAAAGATGATTTTTCGTTAAACTCATTACGCGAATTAATCAACTCGGAAGGGGCTCTTGACTTACAACTTCGTTATCTTGCAACAAGATCTTTTTGTTCCTGTCTTCGGACCACGACACTTTGACAGACTTATTGAACTCGAAATGGAAGTGGTGCTCTAAGGCTTTTTTGTTGTTTGATCGAGCAAAGGAATGGCTAAACAGAGATGGTGGTTTCTCTTGATGGAAGATTACGGGTGTCCCACTCTCGGGTTGGTGCACGTTGACCTTTCGAGACATTGGGAACTCGTGTGGAACGTTCCTGTTGTCCACAAGGGATGAGACATCCTCAATGCTTGATTGTAATTTCATACTTTTGCATTCGACTTTCCAAGGAGACTCGTATACTCGGATTGTGGAGATAGAGGACAAGTCGTTTCCTGTGTTTTTGTCCAAGGTGGCTCCATCTGTGCTTCCGACAATTGACAGGGGTGTAGATTACAGCAGGGCGATACTTTCTCAGGGCAGCTCAGAATTCCCGCTTCCGGAGACAAATGATAAGGGTAAAAATTTAGTGACTTATTCGACTCCGGTAAGCAAGGTACTTGAGTCATCAAACTCGAGCCCATGTCCCTCAATGCGTGGGCCTCAAGTTTCGCGGGCTAGGGCTTCTGCGATTGATCTACTCAGGCCAAGTAAGCCAACTCATGTATTTTGGTCATACGCAGCACGCAGACTACCAGTTGATAAAGAAAATTCAGATCGCGAGAAGAAGTGGAAGCTACTCAAGGCTAGTCAGAAACTTTTAGCGGGTCACCCAGAAACGGCAGATCAAATAGAAGCGCTTGATTTTGAGCTGGGGGATTCGGTGGATCCGGATTTTCAGGACGATTTTGACGACCTTTGTTCGAATGAAGGATTAGAAGTGGGGGAGTCCCTCCCTACTTCCCTACCCTTCTAATCGTTTAGTATGGTGAAATTCATCTCCTGGATTTTGAGGGGGATGAATGTCGTCCAGTAGTGACGGTGCATCAGGGTGGTCCTGTCTAGGCAACACCTTCTTTTGGTGTTATTTCAGGAAACCAAAAGAGAAGACATCTCTCCCTTTATTTTACGAAGCTGTGGATTTACGAATGGTTGGGTATCAGCTTTTATTCGTTCTGTAGGTGGTTTAGGCGGCATCCTGTTGGTGTGGAGGACGGTGATCTTTTACCAGATACTTCATTTGAGCAGTGGACTTTTGCCCCGAGGTCTTGTCTTCGTGGACGTGGCAGGTGAAGGGGAGTGGCCTTGGGAGGGGTTTGATCGTTTAGTTGTGTTTACTGTTTTTGTTTTTTGTAGCCTTTTCTAAAGGTCTTTTGGCAGGTTTCCTATTGGGTTCCTGTACTAATAAAAAATCGCCTATCCAAAAAAAAATCTAGGTTCCGAACATAAAATATTGAACATCTATAAATTGTTTATATAATTAACATGTATATATCTATATTTTTTTTACTATTTACCAGCTTAAAAAATAAGGAATCAGATTTTTTAAAAGCTAAACAACATATTTAGGAGAAATAGATTTAATTAAGCTATGAGGTCAAACAAATTTGTCCCAAAATAAGCTTAGAAAGTCAAAAAAAAAATAAGTAAAATTATGTCTAGTATACGAATTGAACTTAGGTAGTTAGAGTAAATACTACAGCTTATACCATCACACCATACACTTACTTGAGGCACCGAAATGACAATTGCTCCAGTACCTACACCTTGACGCTGAGACAAGGGATGACTTTCCACCCCCACCCCCCTCCTTCTGGGTTTCCCTGCACTGCCCGACATGAAGAGATTCAACCAAACACTAGTGATTTGGGTAAGGAGGACCTCGCGTGGACACCTCCAGTTTTCAATGGCGCATCAAAGATTATCAGATGGGATAAACGAAATCGGGAAGATCCGTGACCATGATAATGCAAGTCAGGCGAACGCCTGGGAGGCATAGGGGGAGACCTCAACTATGTTAGTGGGAACCCTACAAAATCACTAGCACCTTCTCTAGAGGGCCCTCGACTAGATGCTCAGAGCTCCCCTCGGGTAGGGAAGTAGAAAGAACCTCGGGAGCAATTGGGAGGTTTGGGCCCCAAGCGCTCTAATGTCCTGAAGACCAAGGGACGGGGCAAGACGGGGTTGTTCTACACCCGTACGAGCCAGCTGAAACGGCCCCTTGATGTGTCAAGGCTCCCGAGTACATGCTACCGGCTCGTCGATAAAGAAGAAAAAAACTCTAATCAAGAGAGAGTTGCAAAACAACCCCGCCAAGAACCATGAGTTGCCATAGATCAAGAGGGGTAGAAGCATGGTGGCATACCCCTCGCGATCCAGGATGGTTCCTTCCTGTTATGTCCTAGAGGAGCATGCATGTCTACACCACAACCTTTTCATTTTGTTAGTTTGTTGTATTTTCTTACAGTCAAAGGTAGGACGTAGGAATTTTTATCTTTGTCTAAAATGGAAATTAGATTACTTCGTCCGGTCCAAACCACCGAATTACCTACAAAAGTCCCAGTATTACTCTGGTACCCAGGGCATTTAGCCCTCTTTGTATGTTTTGATTTGGCATGATTAAGGCAATTCCTGGTCGCCTGTTAAAAAAAAGACTCCATTAACTTAAATTTTTTGATTAATCCTTTTTAACATGTTGAGTTTTATCAGAATTTTAATGTAATTGGATTAATCCTATTTTGATGGGTTGTTAGCCATATTCTGATGGGTTCGAATGCGTTACACGCACCAAATATCTAAACATACATTTGGTATGCAATACTGCGATTAGAAATGGTCGTATAAATTGTCTGAGAAGTCGCGTTCTTTGGTCAAAAGACGAAGAAGGATGGACAACAACGAGCATCGTCGTGGCCGTTCTTGTTCTCGGAAATGGATTGCAAGCTCCAAAGAGGAGGAAGATGCTATAGAGATTTTCCTTATTGTAATTAAATAAATAATACACCAAATATGTACAAATATATGTCTTGGCCGAAATCACTCTTCACAACATAAATAGTGAATCCAAATCACTATTCTCGATATTTATTTTTGATTAGCGCAAAAAATTTATTTACGAGAAATATTCCGAAGTGGAAAGTAACCAAAAGAAAACGGTTAGAGATAGAATACATTAAAATACTTAGATATATAATGTATAAAATTTGAATTGTATTATCATATCTACAACTATATACAAATACACATGAAATGTAATAAACAAAGCACGATTGAAATCCCAAACACAACTACTGCAACCATTCCAATCACAGACGTCGCAGGTCCCCGTTCAGTTGCAGCAGCCGCGATCACAATTCCCAGCAGCTCCTCTTTTCGCAAGTTTTGGTACCAGCAGCTCCTCCCGTCCAGATTTGCAGTAGCTCCAAATTTGATGAAACGGTGTTTCCATTTGCTTCCTCGTTCACCCCTACCCTACCTAGCTATGATTTTCTGTCTGACCCTTTATCTCCAGCTTCACGGGCCTAAATATTTTTTGGACCGCACCCACCAGCTCGACCCAGTGCAAGCCCAAGCCTCGCACATGCTCATGGCGGTACCCATGACCCGCGTGCCGAGTCTGCTCCTCGGTTTTGGGCTTCATCTCCTCAGCCCACTACACCTAGCCCGACAACTCCCGACAGCCCACATCGGCCCCAACCTGAGCCCTCTCCTTCACCAGCATCGACCCAGGCCCAATCCTCAACCCAACCCGAACCTTCTCCTCCATCAGCATCAACCCAAGCCAGTGTATTGGACCTTGTTCCCTCTGCGCCCGCACATCAGATGGTCACACGGAGCAGGTCCGGTATCTCCAAACCTAAGGTGAATTTTGATCTTCACTCCACCACATCCTTATCCCCCATCCCTCGTAATCCTAAAGATTCTCTGCTTGATCCTAATTGGAAACTCGTTATGACATACGAGTTTAATGCTTTGATTAATAATAGAACGCGGGTTCTGGTTCGACTTCCTGTGGGAGTGAATGTTATTCGTTCCATGTGGATTTTTCGTCATAAAACTTGTTCTGACGGTTCTTTTGAGCGATATAAGGCTCGCCTTGTTGGTGATGGCAGGTCTCAGCAACTTGGAGTAGATTGCGATGAGACATTCAGCCTCGTGGTCAAACCATCGACCATTTGTACTGTACTCAGCATCGCTGTCTCTCGATCATGGTCCATTCATCAGCTCGACGTCAAGAACGCTTTCTTGCACGAACATCTGAATGAGACCGTCTACATGCATCAGCCCATGGGTTTTCGTAGCTCTTCTCATCCAGATTATGTGTGCCTGCTGAACTGGTCTCTCTATGGTCTCAAGTAGGCACCTCGACCCTGGTATCAACGGTTTACTGACTTTGTTTCCTCGAATGGTTTTTCTCACAGCAGGTCTAATCAGTCGTTGTTCATTTATCGACACAGAGCTGACACCACCTACATACTGCTATATGTTGACGACATCATTCTTGCCTCCTCGAGCGAACCTCTTCGGGAATATATTATGTATTGCCTCAACTCTGAGTTTTTTATGAAAGACCTGGGTCCCCTATCATACTTCCTTGGCATCGCTGTCACTCGAAGCTCCGGCGGCTTGTTTCTCTCTCAACGGAAATACGCCACCAAAATTATAGCTCGTGCTGGCATGTCCTGCTGTTCGGCAATAGCAACTCATGTTGATACTCAAGGGAAGCTCGGAACCTCTGATAGTTCTCCCTTTGAGAATCCATCTTTATACCGCAGTCTTGCAGGGGCGCTACAGTACCTCACTTTCACGAGGACTGATTTTTCTTATGCAGTTCAGCAGGTGTGTCTACATATATATGATACGAGGATTAGCCACATGGGCGCTTTGAAGCGTATTATCCGATATCTACAGGGCACGACACACCTCGGTCTTCAATTGTACTCCTCGCCTATTTCCAGCCTAGTTTCTTACACGGATGCTGATTGGGCTGGTTGTCCAGACACTCGCCACTCCACTTCTGGGTACTGTGTGTTTTTGGGGGACAATCTTGTCTCTTGGTCCTCCAAACGTCAGCCTACCCTTTCTCGCTCCAACACTAAGGCGGAATATCGAGTTGTTGCTAATGTTGTGCCTGAGACCTGTTGGCTTAATAATCTTCTACTAGAGCTTCATTGTCCTCTCTCTTGAGCCACATTGGTCTACTGCGACAACATTAATGCCATATATCTGTCTGGAAATCATGTTCAGCATCAGCGCACGAAGGATATCGAGCTTGACATTCATTTTATCCGGGAAAAGGTTTCCAAGGGTCATGTTCGAGTACTCCACGTCCCATCACGCTCATAAATTGTTGACGTCTTCACTAAAGGCTTGCCGAGAGTTCTGTTTCTTGATTTTCGGTCCAGCCTGAACGTCCGCGAACCTCCTTTTCATAATGCAGGGGCGTGTTAGAGATAGAATACATTCAAATACTTAGATATATACTGTATAGAATTTGAATTGTATTATCCTATCTACAACTGTATACAGATACACATGAAATGGAATAAACAAAGCACGGTTGAAATCCCAAATCTATCAAAAACAATGATTACATAAAAGCTCGATCTGCGGGAGCTTTACACGGGAGACAATGTTCTCGGTTTCCGAATGTGATGTTGTGGCCACAAACTTTGGGCTTACCACCCGGTCCGAGTCAACGGAGACTAAAACTCTGAAAGCAGACTCATCACCAGTTATAGGCCCATTAAAGGGCTAGATCGTGGTATCTTTTACTGCATCTAAACTAGGGAAGTCCAAAATGGGTGACCCAATGGCCTTAGGCTCGGACAAACCCACAGGCCCATCAAGAGCCAGACCCGATGGCTTACCTGGGCCTGACTCATGTCCACTGGACAAGACCCGATCAACAACTAAAGCCCCGTCTCTTCCAATTTACGTCTCCGATCCTGAAAAAACTATAATGAATTCGAAACTTGACTCCCAAGGATATTGGAGCAAATCGCTCCAAATACTGGATCAACATTTCTCCGAGATTCGAGTTGATCTCCAATCGTCTCCACTGGTGTGAGAATCTCCTGAACAACCACAGTCTCAACAACAAACGAAATCCCATAATCGCCAGTCGACGAGTAGACCTTCTGAGCAAACAAGGTCCCTGACCCTCTTCCCCCCATTAGAACCAGGCAGAACCTCTGGAACGAAACTCTGTTTCTTGGTCAATAGTAAATTACTCCGAGAAAGCTTTCCTCTAGGTCCGGAACAAGCAATGGCGACGAAAATAACGTGACTATTAATTTTGTAACCATTTAACCCCTCAGTTTCCTGAGTCACCGCTACCTTTGAATGAAAATGAACAAATAAGAAATACCAACCTTTACGGTTTGGCCGGTTGAGGACAGTCATAGATTCAATCTTACCAAAGGGGCTGAAGACATTTTGAGTGCATTCTACCGAAGACTCGAACCGAAGGTTGCTCACAAACACCTCATTCTTCACTAGTCCTTTTCCTGAGCTCCCCAGAATCCGCTTCCTCCCTGAACGGATCCGGCAAACATTCCTCTTTGCCACAGAATCCACTAATTCCGGTGACGGCTTTGTTGAGAGACTCGGATCAGAGGGCCTAACACACGACCCAACCTTTAGAGGTTCATCACTCTGCTCGACCATTTTCTTCTTCGGTGCATCAGAATCAGCCGCCACAAATCCCGACCTAATCGAAGGAACCTTGGTACGGTGAGCAGGCTGCACATCTGAAACCGTCTTACAATAAGAATCAGAAGACGAAATCAATACCTTGCAAAAAAAAGAAAAAGAGAGGAGTCGCGCCATATTTGAATATGTTGTTGTGGATTCATACCTACTATTCTCAATATGAATAATGAATTTCATCTTTGCCTATTTATCTTGCATATTTTAATTCTTTATTTAATTTAAATAAATATCATTCAAGACATTTAATTAAATATAAATAATTACATCATCTCATTAACAAGTAATTAAATAAAGAGAAATTTTCATTTTAACACCCTATCAAACATTTAATTTCAAAATGATACCCTGATATATTTTTTTGTAGTTTCATACCTAAACCAAACATTTATTAACAGTTTCATACCCAACCGTTAACTTTCTGTTAGTTTTGGATGAAAAAGTTAAAAAGTCTATAATACCCTTAACTTTCAGTCAAATTTTCAAAGACATGCCATTAGATTTTCATAACTAAAAAATGAGTGAAATGATAACAATACCCTTCACAAACAATCAAATTTCCAAACACATGCCACTGATTTTCAAAAAAAAAATATTTTACAAAATAAATATTTATTAATAAAAATCATATTTTAGTTTTAAAATATAAGTGATTTTTTTTAAAATTCAGTTTTTATTTTAAAAAATCAATTTTTATTTTTTTAAAATTTAATTCATATTTAAAAATCAGTTTCTATTTTTCTTATGAAAATCAGTTTTATTTGTTAAAAAATGATATTTAATTTAATTTAGATTAATTTAATTAAAAACCAGTTTTTATTTTTAAAAAGTAATTTTTATTATTTTTTAAAAAATCATTTCATATTTTTAAAAACCAGTTTGTAATTAAAATAAATATAAAAATCAGATTTTTACTTCCAATAATTTCTTTTTTATTTAGTTTTCTTTGATTCTTTTCATATTGATACCTTATCTTTCCTCTTCTCAATAACATTTTAATACCTTTACATTTCTCATAGCTTCACTCAACCAAAATCAAATTCATACATGAACCACCAATTCTTTTTTACTTTGGAGCTTCAACATTTACAAATGCAACATAAAAATAAAACTCAGAAATTAACATTTCAATTTTCTACACACCTGAACCCCTAATCTCATGAACAACAACAACAAATCAACCCACAAATAGATATTTCTAAATAAAAAACATATGATTTTTACATATACAAATCAAATCTGTAAAAACCATACCAAGAGCACCACAAGCATGACGCCGGTCATAGAGCATGGCTAGTGCATGAGACCCCAAACATGATGTCGGCCATGGTCTTCTTCCACGGTAGGAAAGAGCTCCTGCCTTTGACGACCCACTCTTGTTGGCCCTCGCGCAGGTAGAGGACGAAATCAACCTCGGCGAAGTCAAATCTGGCCATCGAAGATCCAGAACCTCCTTCCTCAGGCAGTCGTGGTTGAAGATCCTTCTCGCGGTTGAAGATCCTTCTCGCGATGCTCTCGTAGAGGAGCTTGGATCTTTCGAAAGAGGACTAAGATGAATGGGCATTCGGCGAGGTGAGATGAAGGAGCTCCGTCGATGGGGTTGTGTGAGTGAGTTGGGGATATGATGTGGCTGAGACTTAAAAAGAAATGATATTAGGGTTAAAAATAGGTAAGGGTAGTTTTGTCATTTTATAAAAATTCAGACCATTTTCTTTTGAAATGGATGGAAACTTAACGGCTGGGTATGAAATTGTTATTAAATGTTTTGTTTAGGTATGAAAGTGCAAAAAAAAACTATGCCAGGGTATCATTTTGAAATTAAATGTTTGGTAGGGTATTAAAATGATATTTTCCCTTAAATAAATGATTTTACGAATTCAATCTTCTGAAACTCGGCAAGCTCGTAAACCAACTCGTTAGTATTTAACTTCTTATAATATTCTCTTTCGTGTGCAATATTTCTCTAAAGGTCTTTTCTCTCTAGCCCTAGCCTAGCCTTCAATGACATAGATTGATCTTCTGCCTGCGAACGCCAAGGCCAATTAGCCATCTTTCACCTGCTTTAATGGCACCACCTGCTTCTCTTGTCCTCATCATTCCTCCCTGCCCACATGTGGTGTTTATCAAGCCGAGCAAGCGTCGTCGCACGATAAGTCTCCAAAACACCACAAACTCATCTTCTTCCCCCCTCCATGTCCTCCCCACCGCGATCACTTGATGCCCTCCTTCCTCCTCACTATGGAACCTACAGGGGTTACTTTCTCCCCGGGAGTTACTCTGCCTCCGTCTATACTGGAGGGTCGCACCAAACCAAAGAGGGGGCATAAGCCCCAAACTGTGAGCGTCGCTAACATAGTCGTCCCTGCACCACCGGGGACTCTTCTATTGGGTCCGACTGGGGGTAATCCTTAACCCTCGGGCCCGATGGTGATAACAGGAAGTTTTTCCTCGGAGAAGGCTCCAGTTCTAAGTCTGGGGATGTCTCAACTAAGGCTTGGATCGGCTCTCACGACTCCGGTCGTTGCTTCTTCGTCTATGGTGGTTCTCCAAGAAGGTTTCTTGCCCTGCTCTCTTACTAAGTATAAGCCGAGCAAGCGTCGTCGCACAATTGATCATGTGGTTTCGGGTCGCCAATAGTTTGCATGGTACGGAGGATGCTCGCACCTCGGACGTATCCAAAGGACCTAATGCTGGAAGTCTTATCGAGGGCTTGGGGACCCTCGACTCTAAGAATCAAGATCAAGGACTTCGAACCGGGGGTATTTGGGTTTTAATTTGGCTCAAAGGAGGGTAAGGATTAGGTTCGGTAGAATGAAACTTGGTGCTATGATTGGTTCCCTCTCATCCTCGATGATATAGCCAAAACCTATGGGTATAGTGCTTCTCCGATTAGACATGCTGCAATTGAGGGTGCAGGTGACGGGTCTTCCGTTTTTGGTTCGGACACGAGCAACGGCAGAACTTATAGAGGCGGCGTTAAGAGAATGCATCCATGTCCCATGTGACCAATGAGGCTTCTATTGGGGCGCCACATTTCGAGTCCATTTTTGGTTGTCCTTGGATCATCATTTACGTCGTTCTCTAGTCCTACGAATTTAAAAGTATCCGGGCCCAATGAAGGTCAAGATGACCTATGACCGACTGCAAAATTTCTACTATAAGTGTAAGAGGATTTGTCAGGTGGTTCGGGAGTGTGAGCGGGATACTCCAAGGCTGCCCTATGATTCACTCGGGTGACCCCGAACACCTTACCTACCACTCTCCCACCTCTAGGGGAGGATCTCTAGTAACACTGGACACCTTATCTAACCTATAGGGGTTAGATAAGGGTGATTTGGGATCGAGTTATCCAACAAACTTCATGGATTTTACTATATCTTGGCATTCAGGCAGGAAGAGAGGGCATGTAGAAGAACCCCGAGAGGATTAGGCGAGCGTTAGGAAGCAGCCTCGCCAGATGCCTTGATTACTGAGCATAGATTCATGGCCTTTAGGCTAGAGGGATCTCTGAATCAAAAACACCTTCCCCCACTTACTATCAGGTTCTTGTTCGATCGTTCTCCTTACAATGAAAAGAATCCTCTCTATGGGATAAGCAGCGTTTAGGCACTATCTTGAGTGGTTCTCCATAATTTGATTTTAAAATTCAGTTTATGAGTCTTTTGTTTACAAACAGTAATGCCAGTACTTTGTCCGAGAGTCTTTTAAACATGGACCTATTGGCATTTTTTTTTCTATATTGCTTCTTTTTATTAATAACATTTATGCACCTTTCATTCAAAAATAAATAAATTGGTTTATTATATCAAATACAAATTTTCCAATTTATTTAAGTCGGACCTCCAAGATTCAATACGCCGTGGTCCTTACTGTATTGTGTGTGATCCTTTAGGATTCATATTACGTTCGTAGTAAGATTGAAATCATCATTTCATCCACAAGCTATGGGTAACTCCTAGCAAGATTCATAACTACCCAAGTCGCACGAAGTTGACTTTATGTTTATTAGATCTTGTTACCATAAATGATCCCATTCTCTTGTCATTTGGCGATTTTCATGACTGAACAATAGACATATAAGCGTCGTCTTTTTTCCAATTCAGTCCAAAAATTCTCTTGATCTCGAGTTCGGATTGTAGGCGACAAATCACACGCATGACCATGATTCTTTTTCAATTCTCTACTCGTCAAGAGGGGCCCTAATGACATCTGACTTGTATAAACACAAGTGACAAGTCTTTATAACCATCACCTATATACCTCATATGTGCTACACATATCTGGGCGTAACTGTAATAACTATCTTGTTATGAGTGGCTTTTGGTTATATCAAGACATGAATCAACACATATAGAGTATGGTGATGTCATGGACATATGACTAAGATCTATTTTGGTACTTGAGAAATATGCATGCCTTATATATATGGAGTATTCTCAAGGATAGTCATCCAATGTCAAACTCTTTGACATATGTGATGTTGACTCATATCTCTATGTGCATGATTAATAAAAAATGATCCTCCAATCAACAACCACACTAGGTCTACTTGTCGTTTTAGGCTAAGGACGAATGAATAGACTCAGTCCTTTGTTTCAAAGATACTACTATCGGGAGCTGCTCCTAGATACCTCGAAAGAGAAGTATATTCAAATCAGTTAAGATTACAACTTAATGATAACAAAATGTTTGTCAACTTTTATTATATCACAAAAAAATTATAATATGCCAATGTGGATTTTCTTAAGGCATAGACACCAACAAGAGGCAGTGGCGGATTTAGCTATTCTAGTGAGGGGGGGCATCGATTTTTTTGTAAAAATAATTGACGTAAAAATAACATTAAAAATATTAATATCGTATACAAAGATAATAATTAATACATATTTCAAAATATGACAACAATGTTTCATATTTTGACAATATTGTAAACCTCTTTCATTTTCAACCCAATAAAAAATATATTTCTCGACGTATACGATATTTATTAGCTTCTTTCTCCATTTATTTTAATTCTGATAAAATATTATGGAGTGATATGTTTTTTTATTGAAATATCTCGTAATGATTTTAGTAATTTTTGTAGATAACTAAATTTAAATTGGTAGTCGTTTCAAATTTTAATTAATAACTAAAATAAAAACTTAAATTAATAATAGTCTTGAATTTTTGAAACAATAACTTAAATTATGTTTTGGTTCAAATTAAGAAACTTCAAAAATATATATAATATAAAAATTTGACGTAATAATAACATAAATATAGAAATCTAATCAAATAAAATTTAGAAAATATAAAATGATAATAAAAATAGAATTGTGTGGAAAAAAATTGAAAAAAATCAAGTAAGAATATTTTTTTTTTCATACTTGAGGGGGCACTTTTAATTAAAAAAAGTTTTTATAAAAAATATATAGAAAATTACAAGTAATAAAAAAATTCCAAAATTTAAAGGGGGGCACGTGCCCCCCCGGGTCCATCCTAAGTCCACCACTGATAAGAGGCGCACCGTGCAAGATAACAAGCTATTACCATGCATATGTCAAGTATACAATTGAACTAGAGCGTCTAGGGTTCTGTAAAGACCGCTTTGTTTTAAAAGAGTACTTTTTCACAATTTGAAACATCGGGGTGTGACATTGCAACGAGTGTCTTTTTTAAAAAGAAAATAAAAAAAAGGGAATAGGACTTTTGGGCTGGACTAGGCCGGTCAGAAGACCGGGCCCAGCTCGTTGTCGCACGCGCCCGACCCACGAAACGCCTGCCCAAGCCCAAACCCTACTTCGCGTTCCTGTTCACTCTCCTTCTTCATCGCACTACACGAACCCCGAGACAGAACGCGACGCTTCCTATTCTCCTTCGTCTCTCTAGATCTCCTTCTCTTCCAGCCTCGCCACCACCCACACCTCGCCCTCACCTTCTCCCCGAGTTCGAATCGAACCCATCGCTACTGGCACCAAAGCGAGCTCACCGGAGAACGCTCTGGTTCGAAGTTCCCGAGCTCGACCTCGCACGGTTCGTGCCCCTCGCCCCTTTTTCATCCTTTCCGACCTCGCCTCGACTGAAATCACGTTTCCCCGATCTAAATTCGAGCGTTTGCGGTCGGAACGACGCCACAGAACCTCCGTCTTCGCCATATCTGAGACGGGGAAGGTTCTTGACGCCGCGCCTGTGACTACCGCCCTCGTCCAGCCACGGTCTGAGCTCCGTCGTCTCTTCCCGAGCATCGCCTGTGCGCCACGAGGGTCCTTGGCATCGCCGCAGCCGTCAGGAGGTGGCCAGAGCAATCCTAGCTCGTGCCTCCGTCTCCTGCTCAAACCGAGACAAAGCGGGCCTGGGCCTGGATGGAGTTGGCCCAGGATCATCCTAGGCCAGGACGAGAGGCTCGGGCCAGATCCAGACGGGCCATTGGGCCAGGCCCAAGACTGAGGTCTGGGTCGGGTCTGGAGCCAGTCCGGGTCAGATCTGGGTCCGGTCGGGTCTAGGTTCTGGACCGGGTCGGATCTGGGTCTAGTTTTCGGATCCGGGTCAAATCCGGGTTAGCAGTTTTAATAATTAATTAATTTAAATTACTTAAAATTGGTTAATTAAAGGACGTTTTGGACAAATCCGAGGACTTTGGACATACCGAGACTGATTGGACTTTTTACCTGTTAAAACCCAGACTTGGACTTCGCCCAAGAAGACCGGAGTTAGGCCAGGACGTCAGCAGCTAGAAGACGCAGCTGTTGTGATCTTCTTGAGGTAGGGAAAGTAGCGGATACCGCTTTAGTTATGGAAAGTTACTAGCATGCATGACTAGGGAATAATAATAAACCGAAAAGGTCCTAGTTGGCATATAGGATGTGATTCACTAGAATAGCCGCTTTCGATTATTAAATACCAGACGAGTCTTAGTAACATGTAGGATTTGATTCACTAGTTGTACTTGCTTTCTTCTCTTGGAAATTGTTGTGCTGGTAGATGGGACATGTCGAGCCTTAGGATTGCATGCTGTGTGCTATAACCGTTGTGTGAGAGTCTAAATAAGGTTATACTGGGTGTTGCATGTTGTGATTGTGGGTGGGAAAGTATGACGTGGTTGATATAACGTGAACCCTTGGTTGTCATATGACCGGGTGATTGATAGACCGACTGTGTGTTATGTTGAGATGGTCCGGTTGGTATATCGAGACCAGTTTTGGCTTTGTGCTACGTGTTATATCCTTGTTGTGTGTTCCAAGAGAAGGCGTAACCGGAGTGATACTTACACCGATGGATAGTTCCGGTGTAGTGTATCGAGTCCAACGATGGCGTGATCAGTACCACCATACATACTGGACCGAAGTGTGTGCCGGTCCAGTACGTATGGTGAGTTTTGCCCCGAGTCTGTGTGACGGGAAGACATTAGACTGAGGGATTTCCGGTCGAGGATGTTACCTCCAGTCTCAGTTAGGGGAAGATATCGGGACTGATGTTGTGTGGTCCAATACGATATAAGTGGCTTAGTGCAAATGGCTTTGTACATTCAATGACGTTGGAAACTGTTGTACGTTATCTGTGTGTGTCTCGCTGTGTGCTTTATACTTGTTGGTTGGTTTTGTGTGTATTTCTAAGTATGTTTACGACTTTGTCAAAGTGATCAGTAACTGGGTGTCGGGACCGAGGGTTCGTGTTCCGGTACGACATAAATGGAACGGGTTGTGATAGCCGGGGAGGTTGTAAATGGTTGTACTAGGTTATGGCCGATTCTGCTGTGTGTGTTGTGCATGTTGATTGACTTTGTGCGTCGTTTTAAGTGTGATTTGAGTCTTGTGAGAGTGTTTGATGACCCGAGGTGCTATTATGCCTGACTCCTGTGTTGCCGTGCGAGTTCGCACGTGTGATCGGTTGTGAGATAGCCGTGGGCGTTGTTCATTGAGAATTGTTAGGTGATGACTGATGAGTGTCAAGAGCTAGTTGTGAAAAGTGGTTTGGGTCGGTTCATTGTGAGTTTGTTTTACGGGTTGTGCCTGAGTGAAAGTCAAGCGTTGTCTTGGAGTAATTATTTAATTTGACTTTTAATTGTTATGCTTACTAGTCTGCCCTAATTGGACGGTTACTCGTGGTAGTGAACTGATGTTCATAACCTTAACTACTTTTCCTAGTGAGCGAAAGCTCACCCCCTTACTTTGTTATGTTTCAGGTGTTGAGTGAGATCTGTACTAGCAGGTTTCTCGGAGCTTGGGAGCTGGCGAGGGTTTGGCTAGTGTCTAGCGACGTACTTTATCTTGTACTGTTTGACCCGTTTACTTTTACGATTATCGAGCTCTAGACTCATTTGAACTTTTGGAACTTTAAATTTCTATTGAGACCCGTTTATTTATCTTTATTACTTTATTATTATTTTATCTTAAGTCGCGTCTCGAATCCGGTCAAAACCGGATTTGGGGCGTGACAATTTGGTATCAGAGCCTGGTTTCATTTTGAAATGATTTTCAAAACCTCGGACTGTACGTCAACTAGGTGGGTAGAGTTGGGTCGTTAGGGTGCTGTGTGTCGGTTACGCAAGTCGGAGATGCCCTATGCGTAGAACCGAGACGAAAGGGTCTTATGTTGATAAAGTGTTCGGCCCGAGTGACATTGACTTTTGTTCAACCCGCGTGGTTGTTGTCATGTTTTGACCTAACTGTTGTCCAAGATTGGACTTGGCCGAGCGGTAAGAATGAAATTACTGAGACCCGAGGTGTGTTTTAGTTGAGGGCTGTGTGCAAATGGTAACTGATTGTCCCGCATAAGCGGATGGTTGACTTAATTTACGAACGGGTTATGCCCGATTTTCTGCAGAAAATGAAGTGTATGTATCATCACGATTCAGCTATAGGGGCCACTGTAGCTGGACGTGAATGGTGGGATGTCGAGTGGTTACAACGTAATTCGGGGACGCCTGAACAGGGTTGTAACGACAAGAGATCAACATGAATGTTATGTTGGAATAAGAATGTGTTAGGAACTTGAGCTGAATCGAGATTTGAATTTTGTGAAGTTGTTTTGGAGTATTGCTAAGTGAAACTGGGGGTAACCCTGCTGTGTGTATATTTTATCTGTGTGAAGCACTAGTGTGCTGGCTCTTTGATGTGTGCTATTGTGTGACTATACTATATTAAGTATATTATTACTTTAAGTACTAGTGAGGTGGACTGTGTGTGGCGTTAGTTATTATTATAAGCGCGTTTTCCTTGCGAGTTAAGAAACTCAAATCGGTGTGTTGGTCGTGCAGAGAATCTACGTGATGGCACCGAGTTATGTTCCTCGAGGTACGAGGAGACGGCCCGCTGGAGGCCGAGGACAGTAGCCTACTGCTGAGTCTGCTGGGGAGAATAGTGCCCAGGATGCGCATGCTGAGGGGTATGAGAGGGCTGAGACAGCCCAGGCGGCAGCTTTGCAGGAGCTGACCCACACAGTTCAGGGACTGGCAGCTGCCTTTGCCCGAAGAGAGGCTACAGCTCCTACACCAGAGCCTGTACCTGCTGCGACTACAGCGACTTCTGATGAACCTACGCAGGTTGACAGCTACACTGCGCAGGCACTGCAAGATTTGTGCGGGCTAGGCACGTCTGTGTTCACCGGGGAGCCAGACCCCGAGGCAGCCGAGCGATGGCTGGAGCGAATCACCCGCAACCTTGACACATCTGGGGTGATGAGCGGTAGACTCCGAGTCTCATTCACAGCCTTCCATCTGGAAGGGGAGGCCTACCACTGGTGGCGCCGAGAGCAGGCCCGAGTGGTGGACGACTTTGTGATGTTCGGACAACGCTTCCTCGAGTAGTACTTTCCTCAGGCTGTTCTGGATGACAGACGTCAGCAGTTCCTGGAGCTGCGACAGGAGGGTCTGTCGGTGTCTGAGTACGAGGCGAGGTTCACCTCCTTGTCTCGCTTCGCTCTGGAGATGGTGCAGACGGAAGTCCTCAGGTGCCGACGTTTCGAGGGAGGACTCCGTCCTGCGATCGTTGATCGGGTCGCTGTGTTGAGGACCCAGGTGTTTTATGATCTTGTGGAGCAGGCCTTCACTGTGGAGCGATGCTTCCGAGAGTCAGCTAGAGCTCGGGAGGTTAGACCGAGATCGAGCAGCGCACCGAGGCGCTCTGAGAGGACCGCGATAGGTCGGGTCGATGGATTCTGTTGGATCTCCAGTGTCAGGACGCACTTGTTATCGTTGTGGGCAGCCAAGCCATATGGCTCGAGACTGTCAGATGAGTGGCGGACCAACAGATCGTCTGATGGATAGACCTGAGGAGAGGTCTAGTGCCGGGCCACCACTGTGCCATCGATGTGGCCGGCCAGGACACTTCGCTTCCAGATGCCCCGATCAGTCTTCGGTGGCGTCAGCTCAGCGACCACAACAGTCGTAGACTGGGCAGTCGCCACAGTTCCAGCAGCGTCAGTCTCAGACGCAGAGGGCGTCAAGGCAGGCAGCTAGCCCACCAGCGCCGAGACACCGAGCTGCGCAGCGGGTGGCACTTCCACCACCTCCGAGAGGCGGACCCCCGGGACAGCAGGGTCGGGTGTATGCTGTCGTCGATTCGCAGGCGGAGAGACAAGATTACGATCATGAGATCGATCGCGACTTCGAGCGCGCTCTGGATTAGAGGACATCGCGGAGTTTGGGACTAGCGAGAGTCTGGGTTTTTTTTCTTCTGTTTTGACGTTAAAGGCGTTCTTTCTGTTTTAAGACTTGTATCTGACTCGTTGTGGTTTTATTACTGCTTTTGAACGTTTACATCGTTTAAGTCGCTAATATGTTATTTCTTAGTTCGCGCCCGAGTTCAGCCAAGTACTTATGTCGGGACGGAAGTGAGAACGGTGTACCTTGGCACGCTAACTGGGGGTGCGGCGGAGGACCGCAGAAATATCAGTACGCGGCCAGAACGACCAGGGGAAATGGCCTAGTGACGATGAGATCAGAGTGGCGCAACGGAAGCGTGGTGGGCCCATGACCCACAAGCATCTCATTCTTCTGTTTCTTTACACTTGATGAGACATGGGGGTCTAAGAGTAGAACCTTGATGCGGTCCTGGCGTCATGACACCCCGACTAAGTACGTTGTGGTTGACGAGTGTGTGCATTTTATGGTAGAAGTAGGAGTACCTCACAAGGTATCCGGAAACAAATCGTCGAGTACGACTACCACAGCGCTTTCCGGCCAGTAACACTATGGCACCGTACGAAGCGTGGGATGGTAGGTCGGGTCATTTGCCCAAGCAGGGCACACCTGAGGATTAACAGTTGACCCTTGTGGTCCCGAGCTGCTAGAAAGGCAACTGAAGGATCGCGTGGATTGTGAATGATGAGAACCGCGCAGAATCGACGCGGAATCGCGAGGATAAGGTACGCACGAGGTATCCAAACCCGTTCGGACCCTGAGGAAATGGTATTTGTGTGTGTTCAGTTTTTTGGTGACTTTGGAGGGGACGACTTGTAAATTGATTGAGATTACGTGTTGTTTCTTCGTGCTATCGTGAGTAGTTGGACGTGCGATTATTTTATGGGTTGTTGTGTGCGTAATACTTGTTTAAGTGAAGTGGGTAGTTGAGGAGAAGTGTTGGTGTGTTGGATCCTTTTTAAGGACGATGTGAGATTTGTCTGGTATGATACCTATACTGACGGACGGTTCCGGTATAGGATATCTCGACCAAGCTGCGGGTGTCGGTGCGACGTCTCTACCGAAGGAGAATTCTGGTATCGACTGATTGGTTTAAGGTTTTCCGTGTACATGAAGGATAATGGACTGGGAGTTTTAATCGGACGTTCCCCGAGAAAGGGTCAAGTGGAGCGCGTTCATTTTAAATTTCGAGGACGAAATTCTTTTAGGGGGGGTAGTGTCTCGCCCCAAATCCGGTTTTGCCCAGACTCGAGACGTGACTAAATATTTACAATAAAACCAAAAATAATGAAATAAAATAAAGTTTCCAAATGATATAAATCCTTCAAAATGTAAAGAGTCACAGCTCAAACGGTAAAACACAATCTCCAACATAAAAGAGTACACGTCTCTAAAACTAGCTAAACCCTCAAGCTCCCACGCTCCGAGAGTCCGGCTAATACTGCTCCCGCTCAACACCTGAAACACCACAAAGACAGGAGGGGTGAGCTTACGCTCAGTAGGGAAAATGCATAACCAAGTCACCCTTTTAGTTTAATAAACAGGAGTTCACAAGTTCATTCAAATCTTAATAAAACGAGAAACCAAACCGATGACGAAATACGGAGGCAACCCGAATGTTTAACAATTTCAAAGAGTCAATAATGATCGTAGTAAAATAAGAGAATCAATGCATTCTTAAATACTCAATAGAAGATCGAACGTTCAAGTAATGCCGTGGGACATGAAGTCGCCACCCTCTGATCCACAATACTCGTTGTGTCATGTCGGATTTTCCCTCGGTCCAGAGGAGACGCATAACGTCGCAGAGACGTATAACATCGAGAATGCCCGAAACATCCCTAGGAGAATGCATATCATCGGGATTCTCGGAAACGCATCCAAGGGACCATATGTCACCGGGACAAGTAGAATGATGTCGTGGGACATGTAGTCGCCACCCTCCGATTCACAATACTCTCTGTGTCATATCGGATTTTCCCTCGGTCCAGAGGAGACGCATAACGTCGCAAAGACGTATAACATCGAGAATACCGGAAACATCCCTAGGAGGACGCATATCATCGGGATTCTCGGAAACGTCTCCAAGGGACCATATGTCATAGGGAAGCAAGGTAATACTCCCGCAGGACGCATACGCTCGGGTGAAATAATCAAGAAATAAATCCTCGCAGGATAAACCATCCAATTGCCCCGCAGGGTCCAATATCCAACGCCCCGCAGGGTCCAGTAATCAATGCCCCGCAGGGTCGAGTAGTCGATGCCCCGCAGGGTCCAATAATCAATGCCCCACAGGGTCCAATCCATTGCCCGCAGGCTCGATAACCAAAGCCCCGCAGGGTCCATAACCGTGGCCCGCAGGCTCAATAACCAATGCCCCGCAGGGTCCATATCCATTGCCCGCATGCTCAATAACCGATGCCCTGTAGTGTCCATAACCGTTATCCCGCAGGATCTGCCAACAATGCCCCGCATGGACTACCAATCAATATCTCGCATAATTTGCCAAACAATGCCCCGCAGTGTCTACCAATCAATATCCTGCAGGATCTACCAAACAATGCCCCGCAGTGTCTACCAATCAATATCCCACAGGATCACTCAAACAATGCCCCGCAGCGTCCATAACCAATCATAGAAATACACACGTTCATCAATGCATACCACGCAGGATTCATACCCATAATTACACTTACCATCACTTACCACTTGCTCTCCACCGGTCAATCGATCACCTAATCGTGCCTCCTTAGCACAACCAGTCATACTCGATCAACCATTCAATCATTCAATCATTCGAGCATTCAAGCATTTAATCAAATACACAATTAAGCACTTAAGCATTCATATTTGGTCAATCGAATTATCTAGTTGTATTACACTCTTAACTTAACCAAATTAGGCAACCAAGCATGTGAACCTAACAGAACAACTAACCCGAGGGCTGATCACGGCCTCTCTACCAGTAAATCAATTCAAAAGTATCGAAAGCGATTTACACTAGTGATTCACATCCTGAGCATGCTTACTACACACGTCCGTTTATTAGTAAATGAGAGACGTTTATTCTAGTTATTCGCATCCTATATGCAAGTCTAGGACCATTCCGATTTTATTGACCTAATAGGCATACTAGTATTGAAATACTCGAGGAGTTAGGACTTTCCCTACGTTGTGGTCTTCCTCTGATAATACTCTGCTGTAAAGTCGATCAGTCTCTCCTCCGTTCTTCACACAGGTTCCAGAGTGGTCTTAGTCTTCTCGGGCGAAGTCCAAGCTATCGGGCGAAGTCTAAGCTCTGGGTTTTAACAGTTAAACTTACAATCAGAACATGTGTTGTACAAAATAAAATCAACACGTTGCCTTTTCAAACTTGAACGGGAAAAAGGTGGGCTTAAACGACGAATCAAGCTCGAGTACCCGAGCCCCGACCCCATAACCCGATGTACGTTTCCCCGAGGCACGGATCCCGATGCATGAATCCCGAGGCATGGGTTTCGAAGCACGATTCCCGAGGTCTGATTCAGCGTTCCGCTTTTAAACCCATTCTAAGTCCGATTAACTGTCTGTTTGTTCGTTCACGTTTCTCGTTCAACAGTCCAAAATAACGTCTTAAACCCAATCTGATCCTTTTTTTTCAACTGATTCCAATTTACAACTCGTTTTTCCAACCTCGACGTTTCAAGTCGATGAAAATAACTTAAAATAATAATTTTCTTCTTTTAATTTAGCCGGTCTTTACAGGTAGACTGTAAAGCCCACTTTGTTTTAAAAGAGTACTTTTTCGCAATTTGAAACATCGGGATGGGAAATTGCAACGAGTGTATTTTTTACAAATAAAATAAAAAAAGGGGAATAGGACTTTTGGGCTGGACTGGGCCGGTCAGAAGACCGGGCCCAGCTCGCTGTCGCGCGCGCCCGCCCCACGAAACGCCTGCCCATGCCCAAACCCTACTTCGCGTTCCTATTCACTCTCCTTCTTCATCGCGCCGCACGAACCCCGAGACAGAACGCGACGCTTCCTCTTCTCCTTCGTCTCTCTCGATCTCCTTCTCTTCCAGCATCGCCACCACCCACACACATCACCCTCACCTTCTCCCCGAGTTCGAATCGAACCCATCGCTACCAGAACCAAAGCGAGCTCACAGGAGAACGCTCTGGTTCGAAGTTCCCGAGCTTGACCTCGCACGGTTCGTGCCCCTCGCCCCTTTTTCCTCCTTTCTCGACCTCGCCTCGACTGAAATCACGTTTCCCCCAGCTTGATTCGAGCGTTTGCGGTCGGAACGACGCCGGAGAACCTCTGTCTTCGCTAGATCTGAGACGGGGAAGGTTCATGACGCCGCGCCTGTGACCACCGCCCTCGTCCAGCCACGGCCTAAGCTCTGTCGTCTCTTCCCGAGCATCGGCGACGCGCCACAAGGGTCCTTGGCATCGCCGCCGCCGTCAGGAGGTGGCCGAAGCAACCCTAGCTCACGCCTCTGTCTCCAGCTCAGACCGAGACAGAGCGCGCCTAGGCCTGGATGGAGTTGGGCCAGGATCATCCTGGGGCAAGACGAGAGGCTCGGGCCAGATCCAGACGGGCCATTGGGTCAGGCCCAAGACTGAGGTCCGGGTTCTGGACTCGGGCCTGGACCGGGTCTGGGTCGGGTCTGGAGCCGGGTCCGGGTCTGATATGGGTCCGGTCGGGTCTGGGTTCTGGACCGGGTCGGATCCGGGTCTGGTTTGCGGATCCGGGTCGGCATTTTTAATAATTAATTAATTTAAATTTAAATGACTTAAAATTGGTTAGTTAAAGGACGTTTTGGACAAATCCGAGGACTTTGGACATACCGGGATTGATTGGACTTTTTACACCGAGGGATAGTTCCAGTGTAGTGTATCGAGGCCAAGGATGGCGTGATCAGTACACCGATGATTCGTAGTCTGGGACGATGTACGACCGAAGTGTGTGTGCCGGTCTAGTACGTACGGTGAGTATTGCCCCGAGTCTGTGTGACGGGAAGACATCGGACTGAGGGATTTCCGGTCGAGGATGTTACATCCAGTCTCAGTGAGGGGAAGATATCGGGACTGATGTTGTGTGGTCCAGTACGATATAAGTGGCTTAGTGCAAATGGCTTTGTGTATTCAATGACGTTGGAAACTGTTGTACGTTATCTATGTGTGTCTCGTTGTGTTCTTTATACCTGTTGGTTGGCTTTGTGCGTATTTCTAAGTATGTTTACGACTTTGTGAAAGTGATCGGTAACTGGGTGTCGGGACCGAGGCTTCGTTTTCCGGTACGACATAAATGGAACGGGCTGTGATAGCCGGGGAGGTTGGAAATGGTTGTACTGGGTTATGGTTGATTCTGATGTGTGTGTTGTGTATGTTGGTTGGCTTTGTGTGTCGTTTTAAGTGTGATTTGAGTCTTGTGAGAGTGTTTGATGACCCGAGGTGCTGTTATGCCTGACTCCTGTGTTGCCGTGTGAGTTCGCACGTGTGATCGGTTGTGAGATAGCCGTGGGCGTTGTTCATTGAGAATTGTTAGGTGATGAGTGTCAAGAGCTAGTTGTGAAAAATGGTTTGGGTCGGTTCATTGTGAGTTTGTTTTACAGGTTGTGCCTGAGTGAAAGTCAAGCGTTGTCTTGGAGTAATTATTTAATTTGACTTTTAATTGTTATGCTTACTAGTATGCCCTAATTGGACGGTTACTCGTGGTAGTGAACTGATGTTCATAACCTTAACTACTTTTCCTATTGAGCGAAAGGTCACCCCCTTACTTTGTTGTGTTTCAGGTGTTGAGTGGGATCTGTACTAGCAGGTTTGTTGGAGCTTGGGAGCTGGCGAGGGTTTGATTAGTGTCTAGCGACGCGTTTACTTTTACGATTATCGAGCTGTTGACTCATTTGAACTTTTGGAACTTTAAATTGCATTTGAGACCCGTTTATTTATCTTTATTACTTTATTTTTATTTTATCTTAAGTCGCGTCTCGAATCTGGTCAAAACCGGATTTAAAGCGTGACAATTCGATATATAAACATATTTTGAATGTATGGTTAAATAGATCTTGACCCTTCATCTTATATGGAGCTTAAGTATATAAGAGGTCGACCTCCTACTTTGTATTCGCCCATTCACGGGAAAATAGTCTCACCTGAACAATCTGTCTCTCGTTCTTTATTTTAGTAGTTTGCTGGGTGTTCCAGCGTCCGACCGATTTCAAGAAAAAAAAATTAAGTATCCATCAATATACTTGAACTTTGATTGAGAACCGTACAAATTCGCTAAACGAATGCACGATTTTGTGACATTTCAACACCCTACCGTTTAATGCCTCTGCATGGATATATAAAATATATGTAATGTCGCCACACGTCAATAATTGGTTACTTTTATGTTCTTACACATTTGAGTGATCTATCTATTTCTATCATACCAGATATGAACGTAGAGTGGCCAAAGAATCAACTAGTTCTTATCTTCTTCGTATCGATAGCACAGTGTTATCAATAATTTTGCTCTCATTTTGATTCTTAGATTTAAATTGGAAGTCAAAGGCAGTGGACTTGGTCATATGGCATAACATATCTGTATCAGGATATGGATCCACAGGCACACTTGTTTTTATTGTTCAGATGAAATGAAACAAATAATGCATATATCCAAGTTAATGCTTAAACTGCAAAAGTGTGAAATAGGCCCATGAAAAGAGCACACTATCAGCATCATCTACTTCCCAGAGTACTATGTATGTGGAACACATATCTAATCAAAACCCACTAGTGTACAAGAACTAGGATGTCTTGCACCAACTTCTAGGTTGCTTTTAGTAGTAGAGTTTCAGCCAACCAAGTTTCTTAAGATTCTCCTTTTCTTTTCACATTTCCTTAGCAATTGAGGAATAAGAAAGAGGGCACAGACCGACAATCATTATTGAAAGAGTATGTACAATGAACAATGAGTCACTATTTCACATTCTATGAATCAGCAAACACAGATTCAAAACAATCAAGCATGGCATAAACAATGGGAAAGACTGGCCCTATATTGATTTTTTAATTTGATGTTTTACTTAAAACGATAACTAATATCTAAGAATTGAGATCTAATATTTCAAATAATATACACATTTACACTTTTCATCTATATAAAGATTATATAGAATTTCTAAGATTGTTACATGACCGTGTACGCGAAGCATTCTCGTAAATTGATTTAAAAATCTTGATCATATTTAATTTTTCAGATAATAATGTTTGCGTCCTCTAAGAGCATCCACAAAGTTGGGCGGGGAGTTGCTGGCGGTGAGCAATCGGAGGCGGGGAGTTGACGGGGAGCTGGCGGGGAGTTCGTTGGCAGTGAGGACCGATAGTGAGCTCACCACCTCTTCTCAATGCCGGTTGTGAGCAAAATTGTGAAGAAATAGCTACTACCATCAATTCTTTACCACATAGTATTGTAGGGTAATGACTATTGAAGCTGACGATGAAACTCAAAAATTATATTTCATCACCCCGCCAGCACCTCCCTGACAGGGAGCGTTGTGGATGGTCTAAGGTTTTTTCTTCTGGTTTTTGTTGCAACTGTTACATTGCTATTAACAGAAAGTTGACCCATCAATCATGAAAACATGTAGACACCATATGAGGAGATTCCAATAGTGCTTGTTGTCCTCCATAATTGAATGACTTCTTTTCAACCCAAGCCCATCATTGGCGCAATCCCAATGGACCGACCATATTCATAGTAAAAAGATGTTTCTGTCTCAGGACATGACACTAAACTGCAACCAAGTTGGGCAATTATTTTCTAGTGTAAATATAGTAGTGCGTAGGATGAACCTTGTTAAAAGTCGGAAACACACTCTTGCTGTAGGGTCATTGAATCTATGTTGCGTAACCTAAGTAACTTGGATTCATCTTTACAAAGCTACAACATAGAGAAGTCGAGTCTGCTAGATTGAAGGGATATGTCATGGCTGAAATAGCGAGCGGGTGGAGAACAGATAGCATATGCATTATTGTTGTTCACACTCTAAGCCAAGTAAAGAACATCAAAATGGTATGCATAATCAGCATGGTGGCTCAAATCCTATTGTCTTGCTGCCTACTGTTCTTGTTGGCTAATCACATCACTAGTTACCTCCTAAACATGATTAGCATGCTGATGAACTGGTGTATCATCAGAATAATTATCTCTACAACTAAGAAGCTATGAAACCTTTGTATTTATCATATAAGGGGAACCATGGTTCCGAATCTATTTGGTGCTTTGTTTTCGCGATCTTGCATTTCCCAACTATGACATTTATATTTTTTGCACGGAATATCGTTTGTCGTCAAAATTAACAGGGACGTTAGTTTTGGATGGAAAAAGTCAAAATGCCCTCAGCAAAAAATGGAAAGGTCATAGTTGGGAAGTGCAAAAAAATGTCAAGCCCAATTTTAGGTTATTGACTTTTATTTAGGGCATTTTCCCATCCAAAACTAGCATCCCTGTTAATTTTAACGACACACAATAGTCCGTGCAAAAAATCTAAAGGTCATTGTTAGGAAATGTAATGAAAGGTAAACTCCGATTAGGATCAAGAAAACAAAGCTCAAAGTACGTTAGGAACCATGGTTTTTCCTGTCATATATAACTAACATAGTCAGTCATAATTATGACTCTTCTCTTGCTTCGTATATACATATATGATATACATGTAACGATTCACTGATTGATCAATATACACACATTCTTCATACCATGACTTGGTATTAGAGCTTTCTATTTCGTCATGTCTGTTTATGGGTCTTCTCAATCTTCCGCTACAGCACCAGTCTCTTCGTCATCTCATGCATCCATTTCCTCTCCTAGTTCATCTACGACAACTTATTGTGTCCAAGTCATATACACCATGGAAGTTGCAGTTTCAACCCTTATTAAACAGGCTGAGTTAGCATGATTTATTAGCACCAAATGTTATTCCTCGTATGCAACTATCATGGATGCAAGTACATAAAATTCTACTTCCAATCCACATTCTGGTATTAATGAGATCAAATGATGTTCTCTTAGATTCTTTCTTTAATTTCTGAAGATTGTTATCAACACTTAACTCGTGCTAAAATCTAATATGAGACATGGAATGTATTGCCTATTTCCTATGGGGTTGTTTGTAACACTCATCATCTCAATTCTTACTTGAATTACATGGATTGACCAAAGATAATAAATTTGTTTCTCAATATCTACAGTTGGCTAAATCACTTGCTGACTAACATGCTCTTGTAGGAAATCCTATCTTAGAGTCACATTTCAATGCAGCTGTATAACACAGGTTGGAACCTGATTTTAATGGCATTGGTTGTGCGCTTCAACAAAGGACCGAGCATGTTTCACATTCAAAATTACATGGTCACCTAGTGTCCTACGAGATTTTGCTCAATTCCCAACAATCAGTCAATCCATTGGCAAATACTGTTCCAATGTTCTCCTCTGTCTTTCAGCACAGTATGCGCCCTAATTCTGGTGGCTATAATCTACCTGGCTATGCTCTCAGAGATCAGCATAGAGGTTGTGGACGTGGCCAAAACCATGGGCGTCGGGGTTTTCAAACCGCTCGTTCTTCTTGTCAGATTAGTAGCATGCAGAACTACATAGCGTCCACGTGTCAAATACGTTTTGATCAATCCTACTGGTCTCATTCTCATTCTCAAGAGTCAGGTGTCGATGTTTCTAACACACTTGAATCAGCTTATGGCCACTTCCCAACTATGTTGTCTTTTGTTGCTCGGGGTTCTTTGTCGGACTCTTTCTCAACATCTTTTTGGCTCCCTGATTCTGGTGACATGCATCACGTGACGTCAGACATATCCTGTAAAGACCGTCTCAATTAAAAGATCTAAAATACTAAATTTATCGGTTTAAAGCCTCGAGGTTGGAAAAACGAGTTGAAGTTTAGTTGGTTTGCAAAAAGAAAAGAAAATAAACAAAAAGGGAAAAGAGGGATTTGGGCTGGACTGGGCCGGTCAGAGAGCCGGGCCCAGCCCAACCTCACGAACCAGGCCCACGGGCGCGAAACCCACGCCAACCCTAATTTTTCTCCTGGTCCTTCTCCTTCTTCAAGCGTCTTCGCACGCAATCCGAGGAGATCCAGTGACGCTCCTCTCTTTCCCTTCTCCCTCTCGATCCCGTTTCTCCTCCTCTCTCTGACCCCCTCTCGTCCCTCTCGCACTTGAAACCAAACCACCAACGACGTCCACCCTCTCTCCCGGTCTCGATTTGAACCGCGCCGGTACGGAAACAACTCTGAGGCACCGTAGCCTCATCTCGTGTCAGAAACCGATCCAGTCGCCGGAGATTCTCGGCCTGGTTCTCTACACCGAGCGCGAATCGCGATGGCGACGGGAGAAAGCGCGCTGTCATGCCTCCCTCGCCGTTGTTTTCCTTTTTCCCGACAAACACCACCTGAACCTCTTCCCATCGCGTCTTCCCCACCCTCCATCTCTGGTACGCCGCCATGGAGTTCCGTCCGAGCTCGAGTGAGCTCAATGAGGGCGTGAGCCTTCGAGAGGCACGAGTTGCCGGAGAACCTCGCCGGGCTACGAGGGAGATCACTTCCCGAGCACCACCACCCTATTTCAGCTCCTCTGGTGCCGCGGATGGCGGCCGGAGATGAACCCTAGCCGCCACTCCTACGTCTCCAGCTCAGACCAAGCCTGGCTGGGCATTTGGGCCATGGCAGGCTTTGGACTCGGACTGTCTTGGGCCAAGACTCAAGACTTGGGCCAGGCCCAGGTCTAGACCGGGTTCTAGAATCGGGCTTGGACCGGGTTTGGAGCCAGGTCCGGGTCGGTCCTGGGTCCAGTCGGGTCTGGGCTCTGGACCGGGTCGGATCCGGGTCGGATCCGGGTCTGGTTCTCGGATCCGGGTCAGATCCGGGTCGGGCTTTTAATTAAATAATTAAGTTGATTTAAATGTTTAAAAATTAATAGTTAAAGGACTTTTTGGACAAATCAGAGGACTTTTGGACAATACCAGGACTGATTGGACGTTTTATCTGATTAAACCCAGACTTGGACTTTTCCCGAGAACTTGGACTTCGCCCGAGAAGACCGGAGTTAGGCCCGGAAGTCAGCAGCTAGGAGACGTAGTTTTTGGTTCTTCTTGAGGTAGGGAAAAGCCGTAAACTCTACTCCTAAATTAAGAACTGCTAATAGTATGCCTATAGGGAAACCTAATAACCGGATAAATAACTAGTATGCATATAGGACGGTATTGACTAGAGTAGTCTTATAACATGCGGACGACCTACGAGCCATGTCGTGCCGTAGGTGTTGGTATACTGTGCTGGTAGAATGGCCATGTCGAGCCTTAGGATTTCTTGTTGATTACATTTACCGATGTTTGTTCGTTTTAAGGTCGATGCATGCTCCGTCTTTAGGTTAATTCAAGAGTCATACTAAACTAGAAAATTTTAAGTTGATTATATTATGAATGAATGAAATGAATGCGATGTGATCGGTTGAATGAATGAAATGAATACGATGTGATTGGTTGAATGAATGAAATGAATGCGATGTGATTGGTTGAATGTTTGTTTGAATGTGAATTGGTTGTGCCTAAGGATATGATCGGGTGAGTGATAGACCGATGATACGTGGTTGGTAAGTTATGCCGGTAAGCTTGGTTGATCGTATGAGTTTGTTGTGTTGTGCCTTGTCGAGTATTTGCATGCCTTTGTTGTTTACTTGCCTTGGGTGTTCCTGGATTGATATCCGACCGAGGGGGGTAATCTGGTCCGATACGTTTACATTGTTGTTTCACCCCGATGCTACGTGTTCCGGGAAGACCTAGGCTGAGGGACATTCCGGTATGGTATATTATTGTCTTATCCGATGCTACGTGTTACGGAAAGACAGGTTCCACCTCGATGTTACGTGTCCCGGGAAGACCTAGACCGAGAGACATTCCGGCAGGGTATATTATTGTCTTATCCAATGCTACGTGTTCCGGAAAGACTGGTTCCACCCCGATGCTACGTGTTCCGAGAAGACCAAGGACGAATAATGTTCCGGATTGGTACTTTATTGATTCATTCCGATGCTACATGTTCCGGAGAGACTGACTTTATCCCGATGATCTATGGTCCTTTAGGGACATTTTCAGGGACTTTCGAGAACGTGCGTTCTTAGGGAACTTTTCCGGAAATCCCGATGATAGTGTTTCCTTCCGGATCGAGGGCATTCTGATATGATGTACTAGTCAGTGTACGGATCAGAGTCTTGGAATTTAATATTAAACATTAAAGTATTGTGTACTTCTTTAATTAATTTCTTTAATAAGTTTGCTCTCTTTCCATTGATATCCTTGAGTATTATTTTCTCTAAAGTATTATATTCGTTTTTGTCCGTTGTTTTCCCTGAGTGTTACCTTCTTTAAAGTATTGGAACTTCTATTGGACTTTATTTACAGCACCGTTCGATTAATCGTTCTAATTGTAAACTCTGATTACTTGTTCTAGTTGATTTGTACACTTAAACGGGGTTTACCTTACTTTACTGCTTTTTCCCTACTGAACGTAAGCTCACCCCTCTTCTTGTTACTGTTTGTACAGGTTTCCATATTGAGTAGTTCTAGAGGCGATCTCAAGGCTCGGGAGCTCCTTGGGAATCGGGATTTATCCTAGAGACGTATTGGTTTATTTTGACTTCATTTCCGGTTAAATTTTCAGAGATGTTGACTCTTGACTTAGGTTTTATGTACTTTATAGTTTGGAGTTGACATTATTAAATTTGTTCCTTTATATATTTATTCTTCGTCTTTAGTTCACGTCTCGAGTCCGGTCAAAACCGGATTTGGGGTGTGACAATTTGGTATCAGAGCCTGGATTCATTTTGAAATTGTTTTCAAAACCTCGGACCGTACGTCAATTAGGTGGGTAGAGTTAGGTGGTCAAGGTAGTAGTGCTCGGTGACGCAAGTCGGAAGTGTCTTATGCGTAGAGTCGAAACGACAAGAACCTAGTTTGTTAAAGCGTCTTTTTTAAGTTTTACCTCACTTGAAATGTATTTTATTCTCTATTTTAATGTACGCCTCATTGGATCGATGATGCCGACCGGTTGAGATTGAGGTGGATTTAACTAGCAGGGCTCGGGCCATTTATGATGCATTAGTTGATTTATTGTTAAGTGAATTGCCGCCTTGGCCGGCTTTTGTTGAACTGATGAATTTGAAAGGTCGATTGGACCGTAGTACACGAGAGTTACTAAGAACCGAGTTGTGTATTTTTTACGTGGTACATTGGTGTGTTGTATGATATATGTGGTGTGCTTATGGTGCTGAATGCCGTGCGCGGTTAGTCTAATAGATGCGCCGCCTAAGCGAATGGTTAATGGAATATATGAACGGGTCATGCCGAAATTTCTGTAAGACTGAAGTGTTTGCACTATCACGGGTCGACTCAGGGGCGTCACTGTAGTCGAACGTGATAGGGGGATGTTAAGTGGTTACAACGAGATTCGGGGACGCCTGAATCGGGTTGTAACGATGCGAGATCGACATGAATGTGGTGATGGAAAGAGAAAAGTGTGGGAATATCCCCGACCGAAGTGTATGCCGGTCCGGTATGTTAAGATTTGTGAAATTGTTTTATGTTGTGATCGTGCACCCCATGCTATGGGAATATCCCCGACCGAAGTGTATGCCGGTTCGGTATGTTATTGTGAGACTTGTTTGAAGATGTGCCTCCTGCGGGACGTGATTGAATTGTGTGATTTGATTATGTGAGACGCACAAGTGTGCGGGCTTTTCTGCTTATATATGAAGTATTATATGTGACTATACTAAGACTAAGTATACCGTTGGTCCGAATATGACCCTTTTGAAACGCGTGCGAACGTTTTTGCTTTAAGCGAACTGCTTTATTCGAAATCTCAGAAACTGAACATGTGCGTTATCCGTGCAGTGGATATACGACATGAGACCTGCTTACACACCGAGAGGCACTAGGGGTCGCCCAGCTAGGGGCCGGAGACAGCCATCTGTCATTGATCAGGTAGGGGCATCGGGCGCCCAGGGTGCTACTTCTGCGGAGCACCAGAGAGATGAGGCCGGGCTGTCAGGATTACCGACCAGGGTTCCTCCCGTCACATAGCCGACTCAGACGACCCCTCTGAAGGAGGTGGTTAGCGCGGTTCTTACAGCGATCAGCGCTCAGCAAGGGACCATAGCACCAGCAGTTGAGACCATGCCTACTGCTACCACAGCCGCGGTCGAGAGGCCGGGTCAGAGTGACAGCCACACGGCCCAGGCTCTCAGAGACTTCCGTAGGCTGGGTACGTCAGTCAATTCGGGGGGTTAGACCCCGAGGGAGCTGCGGGTTGGCTTGACCGGATTACCCACAACCTTGATACTTCTGGAGTATCCGACGGCCGACTGAGAGTATCATTCGCGACCTTTCAGCTCGAGGGGGAGGCGTATCACTGGTGGCAGCATGTGCAGACCAGGGTTGGCGATGATTTTTAGCTATTCAACAGACTGTTCCTGGAGCAGTACTTTCCTCGATCTGTTCGAGATGACAGGCACCAACAGTTCCTAGAACTGCGTCAGAGAGGGATGACCGTCTCTGAGTACGAGGCGAGGTTCACATCTTTCTCTCGCTTCCCACTCGAGATGGTGTAGACTGAGGAGAGCCGCTGCAGGCGCTTCGAGAGATGACTCATCCCGTCCATCGCGGATCGAGTCATTGCCTTCCGGTCGGAGGACTACTCTGCACTAGTGGACCAGGCACTAGCTATAGAGAGGCACTTCCGGGAGACCGCCAGAGCGCGGGAGATCCGGCCGAGGCCAAGTGGATTCTTGAGGCCGTCCGAGGGCCGCGATTCTAGGAGGCAGAGGACCTCGGGATTTTTTTCAGCCACAGGCCCAATCCGGTGGGACACGACGGGTTGGGGCAGTAGCGTCCGTTGGACCTGCTTCGGTGGCATAGTTTTTCCATTCATGGAGACAGTTGGGACATCTGGGCCGAGACTGCACCTTGAGTGGGGGATTTGCAGATCGCGCCGTAGGTCATCCGGTGAGAGTCGAGGAGATGCCGCGTCACGCTGAGAGGTTATGTTATCACTACGGAAGACCGGGACACTTCTCCGCCGTGTGCCCTGACCGGGTTGGAGGAGGACCCGCTCCGTGACCACAGCAGGCGCAGACAGGCTAGCCACCCCCTTTCCGCCAACGTCAGACTCAGGCTACGAGAGCCCTGCGACAGGCAGCAGGAGCGCCAGCTCAGAGACAGCATCCGAGGGCCCCACAGCAGCGGATTCTTCCACCACCACCGAGAGGAGGACCTCTTACTCAGCAGTGCCGAGTGTACGCGATTGCCGGGTCCCGAGCTGAGGGACATGACTCCGGTCATGAGATCGCTTAGAGTACTAGTTTACCTTTTGAATTTTGGTTTTTGTGTTTGCTGACACTTGAGTATTACACTTGTTTGTATTGTTTCGCAGTTACTTTATGTTGGAACGGAATTTAAAACGTTTAAGCCCACCAGTACCTTAACGCGCCGCCTAGAGGTGTGGTAGTCCCGACTAGTGTCGGTGTGAGTTTGAAGGGGGAGTAATAAACTGTCTCGTTCTTAAAGAACTTGCCATACCGAAAGTTCTTTTCCTTCTTCGAGCGGGTTGATCGAGTTTTAATAACCGAATTGTGAAACAACAGGCGTTCATCGAGTGCTATCAGCAGCGAATGCCCGAGCAGTGAAAGACTGCAGCCTTGACCAGTAAACGGTCCGACCGGTCACAGAAGATGACCGAGTGACGATAAGATCAAAGTAGCGCAGCGGAAGCGTGGTGAGCCCATAACCTACAGGCGTCGTAATCTCCAGCTTCTTCTACCCCTGATGGAAGATTAAAGTCTTATGAATCGAACCTTTGAGACGAACTTTGTGTCTTGACACCCCGAGAAACGATCGAAGAGTTGGACGAGTGGGTGCCGTACGTGTGAGATTTTATTAGAGTGAGTTGTCCCTAAGTTCTTCCCGGAGAAGACGATCATATTGCTGCCAGTTCACGAAGTTCGACATCGGATTTGACCCAAGACCGGAGACAACGCCAACATCCTTGGACCATGCCGATTCGCGCCAGCAGAGTTGACACACCGAACGTCAGTCCGATGAGCCAGATCGAAGGACGACCTGTCCGAGCGCATCGTCGTGAAGACTACAGCACGCTTCAAGAAGGAGAGGAGCGGAGCACTAAGGAGGCATGAAGACCACCAGAAGCTAGACCGCATCAAGACGAAGACCCGATACTCAGAGCCGACGCGACGAAGTTTTATAAGAACATGGTCAACAACGGCGACACCAAGGATCGTGAGCGTGTAGCGGATCGAGGAGAGAGTTCGTACTGCGTAGCAGTGGAGAAGATGTATTACAAGAGTCTCATCATTCACGCCTTACGTTACCGGCAGGTAACACCGAGAGGTACAGCGACATCAGGCGCTACTCCCGATGGAGCAGAACGCGGAGAACGAGAACCGAGTATCAAGACGTACCTTTGGTAGCAAGGGAAGGGCGAACGACAACTTCCCACGGGGACTAGTGCAACCACTAAGCTTACGCCGTAGAAGTGAGAGCACCTCACGTCGGAATTCAAAAACAGTTAACCGAGTGCGACTACCACAAGCTTCCAGGCCAGTAACAGGATGGCACCGAACAGAGCATTGTATTGTAGGTCGGGTCTTGTGCCCATGCAGGGCACAGTGAGAATTAAGACTTGACCTGTGACTGGTCCTAAGTTGTTTGAAGGACGTTTGAAGAAATACGCGCAAAGTACCCCAAAGACCGTTCAAATCCTTAAGATTTTAGTGCGTGTTGAGTACCCTTTAATGTGGTAACTTGGTAGAAACGACTTAAGCTAATTTGATCGGTAGTATGTGAGCAAGTGCCAACGGTAGAAGGAATACCACCGGTTGGGATAACCTTTGTTGATAGATCTTAGATTGTGTTCCACTGTCGAGTGTGGTTATCGTAACGTTTGGATTTGTGTGTCTCGAGGGACGCCTACTCTCGACTAAGTTCCAGTAAGAGGTTCTATCGTTCCTTGTTGTTGTACGTCGTGCGTCCGTTTAGATGTTGGTAGAGTACGTGGTTTTACTGAACCGTGCACTGGTTATGAGATCCTTTGTCTTGATGAATGCATTTGTGTGTTACGTCTTTGTTTTGTTTGTGTTGTTCGTGACATGAGCATGTTTGAGTTCCGGTGTGAACTATCCCTGTAGCGGTTGCTGAAGAGGAAGTGAAAGGTTACATCTACGTGTGGTTCCGACCTTGTCTGACTTTCAGGAGTATTCCGGCACGACACCTATACCGATGGGGAATTCCGGTGTGGGATGTCTAGACCGATGTCGTGTGTTCCGGTACGATACCTATGACCAACGGGAGATTCCGGTATAGAGTATCTCGTCCGATACTGTGTATTCCGGTGCGACGCTTATACCGACGGAAGATTCCGGTATAGGGTATCTAGACCGAGGTTGTCTATGGCGGTACGATGTCTATACCGATGCAGGGTTCCGGTATAGGATATCTAGACCGTTACCTGGTTTTCCTTAGTGTTTTGGGTGCTACTCGGCATGTTGTTTTACTCGGTGATTCTTTGAGTCTTGGTTTGAATTATTGCTTGTTAAAATTGTGAACTATTGAGTAAGACTGTTCTTCACCGCCAAGTACGGCGTTTGGGGTAACTAGCGTGATCATGTGAAGAACGTTTAAGCGAAGGTTGTGTTGTGCGGGAACGACTAAAGGCCGCGCAGAGCCGACAGAAGAGATATGCAGAGGGACGACTTCGACCTCTTGAGTTGACAGTCGGTGGTTACGTATTTCTGAGAGTGAGCCGAAGAAGGGCCTTTCGCGGTTCAACCACGACGGAGGCAAGTTGGCCTCGCGGTTTTTTGGACCTTCGGAGGTTTTAAGCAGAGTTAAAGTCGTTGCTTATCGCCTTGCTTTACCACCACAATTTGGGAACGCAAGGACGAGGTTCGCGCGAAGTACCCCCACCTTTTTCGTCCTTTGGGGTACTTCTGTTTTAAATTTCGAGGGCGAAATTCTTTTAAGGGGGTAGATTGTAAAGACCGTCTCAATTAAAAGATCTAAAATACTAAATTTATCGGTTTAAAGCCTTGAGGTTGGAAAAACGAGTTGAAGTTTAGTTGGTTTGCAAAAATAAAAATAAAAGGAAAAGAAGGGTTTGGGCTGGACTAGGCCGGTCAGAGAGCCTTGCCCAACCCAACGGCGCGAACCAGGCCCACGGGCGCGAAGCCCACACCAACCCTAATTTTTCTCCTGGTCCTTCTCCTTCTTCAAGCGTCTTCGCACGCAATCCGAGGAGATCCAGCGCCGCTCCTCTCTTTCCCTTCTCCCTCTCGATCCCGTTTCTCCTCCTCTCTTTGACTCCCTCTCGTCCATCTCGCACCTGAAACCAAACCACCAACGCCATCCACCCTCTTTCCCGGTCTCGATTTGAACCGCGCCGGTACGGAAACGACTCCGAGGCACCGTAGCCTCATCCCTTGTCAAAAACCGATCCAGTGGCTGGAGATTCTCGGCCTGGTTCTCTACCTCAAGCGCGAATCGCGCCGGCGACGTGAGAAAGCGCGTTGTCGTGCCTCCCTCGCCGTTGTTTTTCTTTTTCCCGACCAACACCACCTGAACCTCTTCCCATCGCGTCTTCCCCGCCCTCCATCTCTGGTACGCCGCCATGTAGTTCCGTCCGAGCTCGAATGAGCTCAGTGAGGGCGTGAGCCTTCGAGAGGGACGGGTTGCCTGAGAACCTCGCCAGGCTACGAGGGAGATCACTTCTTGAGCACCAACGCCCTCTTTCAGCCTCTCTGGCGCCGCGGACGGCGGCCGGAGTTGAACCCTAGCCGCCACTCCTCTGTCTGCAACTCAGACCAAGCCGGGCTGGGCCTTTGGGCCATGGCAGGCTTTGGACTCGGACTGTCTTGGGCCAGGCCCAGGTCCGGACCGGATACTGGACTCGGGCTTGGACCGGGCCAGGAGCCGGGTCCGGGTCGGTCTTGGTTCCGGTCCGGTCTGGGCTCAGGACCGGGTCGGATCCGGGTCTGGTTCTCGGATCCGGGTCAAATCCGGGTCGGGCTTTTAATTAAATAATTAATTTAATTTAAATGTTTAAAATGAATTATTAAAGGACTTTTTGGACAAATCAGAGGACTTTTGGACAATACCGGGATTGATTGGACATTTTATTTGATTAAACCAAGACTTGGACTTCGCCCGAGAAGACCGGAGTTAGGCCCGGACGTCAGCAGCTAGAAGACGTAGTTGTTGGTTCTTCTTGAGGTAGGGAAAAGTCGTAAACTCTACTCCTAAATTAAGAACTGCTAATAGTATGCCTATAGGGAAACCTAATAACCGGATAAATAACTAGTATGCATATAGGACAGTATTGACTAGAGTAGTCTTATAACATGCGGACGATCTACAAGGCATGTCGTGCCGTAGGTGTTGGTATATTGTGCTGGTAGAATGGCCATGTCGAGCCTTAGGATTGCTTGTTGATTGCATTTACCGATGTTTGTTCGTTTTAAGGTCGATGCATGCTCCGTCTTTAGGTTAATTTAAGAGTCATACTAAACTAGAAAAATTTAAGTTGATTATATTATGAATGAATGAAATGAATGCGATGTGATTGGTTGAATGAATGAAATGAATACGATGTGATTGGTTGAATGAATGAAATGAATGTGATGTGATTGGTTGAATGTTTGTTTGAATGTGAATTGGTTGTGCCTAAGGATATGATCGGGTGAGTGATAGACCGATGATACGTGGTTGGTAAGTTATGCCGGTAAGCTTGTTTGATCGTATGAGTTTGTTGTGTTGTGCCTTGTCGAGAATTTGCGTGCCTTTGTTGTTTACTTGCCGTGAGTGTTTCTGGACTGATATCCAACCGAGGGGGGTAATCTGATCCGTTACGTTTACATTGTTGTTTCACCCCGATGCTACGTGTTCCGGGAAGACCTAGGCTGAGGGACATTCCGGTATGGTATATTATTGTCTTATCCGATGCTATGTGTTCCGGAAAGACAGGTTCCACCCCGATGCTACGTGTCCCGGGAAGACCTAGACCGAGAGACATTCCGGCAGGGTATATTATTGTCTTATCCGATGCTACGTGTTCCGGAAAGACTGGTTCCACCCCGATTCTACGTGTTCCGGGAAGACCAAGGCCGAATGATGTTCCGGCTTGGTAATTTATTGTCTCATTCTGATGCTACATGTTCCGGAGAGACTCACTTTATCCCGATGATCTATGGTCCTTTGGAGACATTTTCACGGACTTCCGAGAATGTGCGTTCCTAGGGAACTTTTCCGGAAATCCCGATGATAGTGTTTCCTTCCGGATCGAGGGCATTCTGGTATGATGTACTAGTCAGTGTACAGATCAGAGTCTTGGAATTTAATATTAAACATTAAAGTAGTGTGTACTTCTTTAATAAGTTTGCTCTCTTTCCAGTGATATCCTTGAGTATTATTTTCTCTAAAGTATTATATTCGTTTTTGTCCGTTGTTTTCCCTGAGTGTTACCTTCTTTAAAGTATTGGAACTTCTATTGGACTATATTTACAGCACTGTTCGATTAATCGTTCTAATTGTAAACTCTGATTACTTGTTCTAGTTGATTTGTACACTTAAACGGGGTTTACCTTACTTTACTGCTTTTTCCTACTGAGCGTAAGCTCACCCCTCTTCTTGTTACTGTTTGTACAGGTTTCCGTATTGAGTAGTTCTAGAGGCGATCTCAAGGCTCGGGAGCTCCTTGGGAATCAGGATTTATCCTAGAGACGTATTGGTTTATTTTGACTTCATTTCCGGTTAAATTTTCAGAGCTGTTGACTCTTGAATTAGGTTTTATGTACTTTATAGTTTGGAGTTGACATTATTAAATTTGTTCCTTTATATATTTATTCTTCGTGTTTAGTTCACGTCTCGAGTCTGGTCAAAACCAGATTTGGGGTGTGACATATCCTCTCTTCATTCACCCTCTCCTTATCAAGGTATGACCAAACTTATCATAGGAAATGGTTCATGTCTTCTTATTCAAAATACTGGTTAGGTATAATTCCCACATATGATCGCCATTTATATTTGCGCAACATTTTACATGTTCCTAAAATTACTAAAGACTTTTTTTTATTAAAAAGTTGTGCACCGATAATAAAAGTTGGGCTGAATTTGATGCTCGTAACTGTTTTGTAAAGCATCAGGTGACTCAAAAGGTCTTGCTTCAGGGAACAACTGATTGAAATCTCTATAAGGTTGCTAAGTCATCTGTGTCTGCATTATCGTCGTCTGTGTCTGTTATGCTCCTGCTTTGGATGAATGGCATGCTCGTCTAAGTCACCTGAATTTTCATACTCTTTGCTCTCTCATCAACCAGTTTCATTTACAATGCTCCAAAACTCGGCTGAAGTCTGATCAATGTCATGCTTGCTTCTTGGGGAAGTTGCATCGTTTGTCTCCCCCTTTAACACATTATCGTAGTAATGCTCCTTTAGACTTTATCATTTTGACTATTAGAGCACCAACTCAACTAAAAGCTCAAGTTTATAGTTGAAGGCCCAATTATAGATATATTCTAGCACGCACCCTCACAGACATATCTGCTTACCGGTTTGGAGGTGAATTATATAGAAAAGGAGATAATCTCATTGAGAATAGAGGGATATAAGGGCTGTCCCATTTAGGGAAAATTTGACCGATTGAAAAAAAAAATTTAGAGAGTGATGTTTGAACCCGTGTCCATGAGGTAACCAGGCTTTGATACCATATTAGAGGACCAACTCAACTAAAATCTCAAGCTGATAATTGAAGACCCAATTATAGTTATATTCTAACACAAACGTTTGGTGTCTAGCTCATATGTTTTCTATTTTTGGTTATTCTTATTTTTTCATACATATCGATGATCATTCACTCTTTACTTGGTTTTATCCCATTAAAAATAAAGTTATGTTCTTGCTGTTTTTCGTCAATTTCAATTGTTGGTAGAAAAACAACTTGTGTTACACATTAAATCGTTTAACTCCGGTCAGGGGTGAATACAGGAAACTTAACACATATTCTAATTCTACTGGTATTCACCATCTCTTTGCGTGCACACACACTCATGAACAAAATGGCACCGCTGAAAGAAAACTTCGATATATTGTTGACACGAGTTTGGATTTATTGGCTCATTCTGGAACACCTTTTAAATACTGAAAATATTCGTTTGAAACTGGTATTTATATCATTAATAATTTTTCGTGTACTTCTTTTCAAAAACAAATTCATTTCTCCTGTCTTTTCACACTACACCAGATATTTCATTTCTCAAAAAGATTGGGTGTGCACTTTATTCTCTACTTCGACCATATAATAAACATAACTTTGATTATCAATCCAAGAAATGTGTTTTTATGGGTTACTCCTACTCTCATATGGGCTATCGTTTTTTTGGAAAAAGATACTGGTCGGATTTATCTCTCTTGTCATGTTCGGTTTGATGACAAGGTTTTTCCTTTTCATCTTGTTTAGATCACCCATTCGGTTTTCCGACCTCAACAATCTTCATCAGTACCTTTACTTTAACTGTTTTCGATTCCTTCATCACTTCATTCCTTGATAAACGGACCTTCTGGTATGTCACTTTCTCCCTTACACTCAGTTTCTGGTACTAATGATAATCTACAGGTACTATCGGCACCAAAACTACCTACTTCATCTTCCACCTCTAGAATTGAACCGATTCTGCCATGTAAGAACCGCTCCCAGTCGATCCCGGTCGAACCGGTGAATTCTAGACAAGTTTGACTTTCGGTTGGAAAAGTCAACTGATGGCTCAGGAAGCCATTCGGGACCTTTCCGGGGCCCAAAAAGCTTAGCCGTCATCACGGTTAGCTTAGTTGGGCCATTTCCTTCAGTTTGACTGTAATATTAGTTAGGTCAAATTTTGGTCAAACTTGGACTTTATATCGGTTATTTTTCCGATAAAATCTTGGAAAGTTGGAAATTAATTAAATGGAAGTGACCCCACAAGACACTTGGCATGTTTGGCTTGGAGGATGAAAAAGGAGCTTAAATTGACCCTTATACCCTCCCAACTTACCTTTAAAGGGATAGGACCTTAAGGGCTTTTTGGTATTTGGACAAAATAGGTCATTTAAAGCAACATGAGCACACAACTCAGCTCATTCCTTATTGTGGCAGCCGAAAATCACCAAGGGAGAAGAGGAGAGGAGCTCATTTCTTGAGGAAGAAGAAAGAGAGGAAAGCTAGCATTTTGGAGCTTGTTCTTGGTCATTTCTCCTCCATTTTCCTTCCATCTTCTTCATCTCACCATCCTAGAGGTATGGATGCTCTTAACTCTCCATTTCACCTACTCTCCAATTTGGGTTTTTGTGGGTTTTTGGCTTGAAGTTGAAGAACTAGCAATTTTGGTTATTGCTTGGAGAAGAAGTAGTGAAGTAGGTTGCTTGGATTGTGCTTTTAGTTGAAGTTTTGATGAACCCATTGAGGGTGTTGATATTTGGAAACTTTTGATGAACATTTTGGAGTTAGAAGGACTTGGAAATGTGGGTTTTGACTTGATTTTCATGAAACTCGAGCTGGGGAAGAAAGGGGTAGAACCTGGACTGGTTCGCTACGGAGCATGACCTGGACCGGGCCCTGTGCCAGCACGGCAGGCCGCACGGAACGGGCCAGGTACCTGCACGGCGTGCTGCGCGGAACGGGCATGAGTCCGGCACGGAACCTCGCACGGTCCGTGTCAGACTCCGGGCCGGTGCGTCGCACGGTTCGTGCTGGTTGTCGGGCCGGTCTGTGACACGGTCCGTGCCAGGTTCTGGCACGACCTGTGCTACGGTCAGGGCCAGGTTCTGGCACGGCCTGTGCTACGGTCAGGGCCACCTTCCAGATCAGACCTCCAGATCCAAAAACCATTCCTTTTAGCCCATTTCGATTTCTAGATCATTTCTTTGACCTTGTTTCCATTGCTTGAGGATTGTTCTGTAATTTTTTGTTGAAGAACACTCCGTTGGGTTACTAATTTTGGTATTGTTGTGGTCCAAGACCGTGAGCCGAGCTCAAGAGAAGGAAAGGCCTTGGACCCGAGCTAGGGAGACGAAGATCACTCCGGAACCCGTGTGAAGAACGGAGGAGAGACTAACCGGCTTTACAGCAAAGTTTTAGAGGAAGACCACAAGGTAGGGAAGGTCCTAACTACTTGAGTATTTCATTACTAGTATGCCTATTAGGTTAATAAAATCGGAAAGGTCCTAGAATTGCATATAGGATGCGAATAACTAGAATAATCGTCTTTCAATTACTAATAATCGGACGTGTCTATTATGCATGCATAGGATGAGAATAACTAGTGTAACTCGCTTTCAATACTTGGGAATTGTTTTACTGGTAGAGAGGCCGTGATGAGCCCTCGGATTAGTTGTTGTGTTAGGTTCACATGCTTGGTTGCCTAGCTTGGATAAGTTAAGAGTCTAACGAAACTAGCCAAATCGTATGCTTGATTAATTAATTGAATGTTTACATGTTTGGTTGATTGATTGAATGTTGAATGATTGAATGCTTGAACGGATGATCGAGTATGAGTGATTGTGCCAAACGGTACGATCAGGTGATCGATGGACCGATGGATCGTGACAGGTAAGTTTAACGGTAAGTGTAAGGATTAAATGGATGTCTTTGGTGTGTTGTGGTGAAAGTGTGATTCGATAAGCGTTGGTTGGTTGATGTGTTATTGTGTGTTTCCCTTATTCTTATTCTTAAGATGTTTGGTTGTTCGGTATGGTACTTACACCGGGGGGGGGGGGGGGGGTGTAATCCGGTGGTGTTATAGTCATTGATTATTGGAGCCTGCGGACATTGGATATTGGACCCTGCGGGGCATTGATTATTGGACCCTGCGGGGCATTGATTATTGGACCATGCGGGGCATTGGTTAACGGAGCCTGCGGGAAATTGGATGGTTTACCCTACGTGGAAATGGTTACTTGTGGTTTCACTCAAGTGTATGCGTCCTGCGGGAGCACTACCTTGGTTCCCTATGACATATGGTCCTTTGGAGGCATTTCCGAGAATTCTAAGGATAAGCGTCCCTCTGGGATTGTTTCCGGTGCCCCGATGTATGTGCCTCCTCTGGACCGAGGGAAAATCTGATATGATATGGGTACTCTGGTGGATCGGAATATGGGAACCGATGTGACACCAGAATCTATCCGTGGATCGGAGGCTTGAGAAAGCAAGTGGTTGGTGTGATATTATTTGCTCCCATTTTAGTAGTTATGATTCGTTTATAATACTTTTCATGGAATCTTTTAAGTTACTGTTATCCTTGAGAATGCGGTACTATTCTTATTCATTCTGATTACTAGCATTTCATTATTAATAGTATTTAAATCGTTGTTTGCGTTATCTTGTTAAAGCAGTTTTATGATTGACCTAAAGGTTGAGTTGTTTACGATTTTTCCTACTGAGCGAAAGCTCACCCTTATAGTTTCTTACTGTTTTTATAGGCGTACCTGATGTCTAGGGAGTTCGAGGCTCGGGAGCTTCTGGATTTTTTGGGGATTATTCTAGAGTTGTGTTGGTCGTTTGTACTAAACACTATTTATCGTATACTTCATGTTGAGCTGTGACTCATATTTGAGATTTCTGGATTTTTTGTTTATGAGTATTTGATGGAGGTTATTCGAAAATTTAAAATATCTATCAATTGTTTATTATTTTCTATTATTATCTCATGTCACGTCTCGAGTCCAGTTAAAACCGGATTTGGGGCATGACATGCCACCTCCCATTCTTGACCAATCGGTTGTCCCTAACTTCCCAAATTCAGACCAAGTCATTGTCTCAACCACCTAAACTTCTCCCTCTCTGGTCCCTACATGTCATCATCCAACTATGACCCTTTGTCCACACCCGAAACCTAAGGTTCTTATTGTTGAAACTTCTATCGACACTGAACCCAACTCCTTCACTTAGGTAATCAAGAATCCAACATGGAAGGATCTGTTCATATTCTCTATCACTCCCACCGGGTTGTTATTGATCTGAATATGCAAGTTAATGCTATAATGAAAGAGATAGCACATGAAGGTGTTTGTGAAGTCCAAATCAAGGCCCTTGGCAATAAAATTGTATTGGTCCACTACCCTAATGTAAATTTTGATGAAGAAATTATGAAAGATGAAGGATCTTAGCTTCAACAATGGATAAAAGTTCTTCCTGGAAAAGAGAAATTGTCTCAAAGGATGGAAATTTACTTGGTTTGCAATTCAAAGTGTGCCTTATCATGGTTGGTTTGAGGAAACCTTCCTATCCTCTATATTTTACTTTGGAAATATAATCTAAACTCATCCTTTATCAATGATGGTGTTTTTATGGATATTGCTTGTGTATTAGTTCACATTTTCAATCTTAAATCTATTTATGAGGAAGTGCTAATCTATCTGGGAAATATTTCCTTCTAAGTCTGGATTTTTAGCATTAACTCTTATGAGCCTTCTACATGTCACTCTACATCTTTCTCTTTATTGGGTGATTCCTCTCCCTCTGATCCATTTTTGTCACCTGAGCTGGATATGGATTTAGAGGAATATACTTTTGAGGACCACATATCTAATTCATCTCTTTAAGCTATAAGTCCTACTTTATTTATGGTAGAAGGTTTTAATTTTGGTGATTTATTTCTCAGTGAAAGAGAGGTTGTTCACATTAATGCTCCTTTAAGTCCTTTTGAGGATGATGGTCCTCTTGAATCTTGGGAAGTTATGGTAGATGTAGGCATTGCTACAGACATTCTCAATCAACCTTTGGACCCCTAATTAGTTATTATTCCATTCAGTCCAATCATTCCATTGGCTACTCCTATTAATTTTCTGGAGCTTCTAGTCATAAAAGATACCTTTAAAGAGGATGATATTGCTCAACCTTTTAAAGCTCTAATCTCAACAGTTCATGTTATTAAGGAAATTGATTCTCAACTTGGTGATCCAATCCCAACTATCCAGTTGACTAGTCGTAGTAGCAGCAAAGATTTCTCCATGGATACTTTAGAACCATCACGTCCTAATCTAGTTACTTTTTTTTCAGGAATGAAGCTATCTCAGTTACATGTCAACCAATTCAACCTACTCTATTTGTCGAAAGCACAAGGACTGAGAAGCATTTATTGTTGGGAGTGGTCCAAGAAACAATTACCTTGGAAAAGGATATTTCATTTAATTCTTAAAAGCAAAGGGATGTTGGCTCTATTCAATCACAATCATTGGGACCACAAGGGCTTGATTTTTTTTTTTAAGTAGAGGAATGAGTTTTAAATTCCTCTCATAAAATGTGAGAGGAATCTTCTCTCAACAAAAGAGGAGATGTTTTAGTAACTTGGTGCACAAGAAAAGTCTAGATTGTGTTTTTTTTTTGTAAATGTGTATGCATTAGTAACTTGGTTCATAATAAACGTCTAGATTGGAACTACATAGATTGTGTTCCATTGTAAATGTGTATGCTCAAAATTCTAGATCTGTAAGGAAAACTATCTAGGACTTATTGAAGAGCATAGCAAGGCCTTGGATTCAGGAATATCTGGATGAGAGATCCTCCCACTCTGGAGGTGCCTCAGAGTTAATGCATTTTCTAAACCTGGTTCTAATTTAGGTCTCATCAATCTACCTATGGAAGAAGGAAAATACACTTGGTTTCGAGCTGGCTCAATGGCTTCAAGAATTGACAGGTTCCTCATTCACATGGACTTTCTTGCAATATTCAACTCCCTCACCCAAGCTTTCTCCCTAGGTGTATATCTTATCACAGACCTTTAATTCTTTATGATAATTTGGTGAATTGGGGAAAAGGCCATTCAAATTTCTTAATGTCTAGACTAAAGACTCTAGATTCTTATCAATTGTCCAAGGTTTCTGGTCATCTTATGTTATTACTGGCCATCCTCATTATATTCTTTGGATGAAATTAAAACTATTGAAGGCAGATCTCAAGATTTGGAACACTCAATTTTTTGGTAATCTTGACAGTCATATTAGCCTTTTGATAAAAGCAATTGATCTGTTAAATGCAGTAGTAGAAACAAGATCCTTAACCCCCAAGAAATGCTTATGTAGATGAGCATTCAAAGCATACCTCATTCAGAAATATAAACTCTTGATTAAGCCTTGGAGTTTAAAGGGAAAGAAGTAGTGGTTATATGAAGGGGATAAAGGGTCAAAATATCTTCGCAAGATAGCCAACATCAAAGGAACAAAATATAAAATCACATAGATTTTGGTCAATGGGGTATTTATTTCATATGCTTTAGAAATCAAAGCAGTTGTTGCCTTTCACTTTGGGAAAAGATTTAAAGCCTCTCCATCTGATCATGTCAACCTCAATGATCTACCTTTTTCTACTCTCTCTCATGAACAATAGGTTAGTCTTGAAAGGTCCTTCCTTGAAGAAGAGGTTTTCCAAGCAGTTATGGCTTGTAGTGGGGACAAAGCCACATGGCCTATTGGCTTTACCCTCAATTTTTTTTTCCAGATTTGTTGGCCTGTTTTAAAGGAAGATTTGATGAATTTTCTATCCTTCTTCTATTATACTAGACAATTTGGAAAAGTCTTAAATTCCTTCTTCTTAACCCTAATTCCTAAAGTCCCCCTCCTCTATCCTTTCATGATTTCAAGCCAACTAGCTTGATGGAAGGTCCTTAAAAAATTCTCTCCAAACGGTTATCAACTAGGCTCAGTCTTGTGATCAGTTCTCTAGTGGTTGATGACCAATCAGTCTTTATAGTTGGAAGAAAGATAATTTATGGTACTCTGGTGGCCTTAGAGATTGTGCAGTATCTAAACAAAGCAAAAATAAAAGTTCTTATATTCAATGATGGTTTTGAATAGGCTTTTACTAAAGTGAATCGAAGCTGTGTTTTGCATCTTTTGGAAAAAAAATGATTTTTTGAAAATTGTAGAGGTTGTGGATAATTTCTTGCTTTAGAGCCTATGTCTTATTTCTCATCAATGGATCCACAAGCCCTGATTTTCAATTAAGCATACGGGTAAGATAAGGGTGTGCCCTATCTCCATTAATCTTTATACTAATTGCATAAGACCTCAAACAGATCATGAAAGCTAGTGTTCTAAATGGCTTATTTCAGGGCATGCAATTGAGCCTGTATGGACCTTTCATCTCTCATCTCCAATTTACATATGATTCAATTTTTTTCTTCAATAATCCACTAATAGCGCCTTGTGCTTGAAGTATGCTCTATCTATGTTTAATCTAGCAGCTGGTTTAATTTTCAATTATACAAAATTTATTGTCATTCCTTTCAATCTAACTAAAGCTTTGAATCAGGCTCATTGCCTTTCTCCTATTTGGGGTTCCTTCTAGGATCTAATCCTAAAAGAATTATTTCTTGGGCTCCAATAGTTGAAAATTTCAAATCATCATTAGGTCCAAGGCAAGCAAAATTATTATCCTTGGGAGGTAGGATAACTTAGTCTAATCAAATTTGGGAGCCCTACCTCTATATTTCTTCTAAATTATAAAATCTCCAAAAGCAGTGATCAAGCCTATGGAAAGTTGGAAGAGGAGATTTATTTAGCATGAAAATACAAATGCAAAATGTTTCCGCAAGGTGAATTGGAATACAGTCTGTAAGAGAAAGATTGAGGGAGGATTAGGGACCAAAAATCTTACTCTAATGACTATTTCCCTATTGTCTAAGTAGTGGAGGAGATTTTCTCTCGAGAGGAACACCTTTTGAAAAATAGTCATCTATTGTAAATATGGATGCTGATTGGGACCTATCCAACTTTTCTGAAATTTAGAATACTAGTTTCATGAGCCACATCTTGGTTTTAAATTTTGAACCCAATTTTGCATACTATTTTGGCATTAAATGTCTAACTTGAAGGTTAGGAAGGGGAATAGGGTATTTTTTGGGGGAAGATATTTCGCAGGGGTGTCCCTTTTAAACATATCTTCCCAATACTTCACATTAATTCTCATTTAAAGAGATTTATTATGGAAGATGTTTGGACACGTTTTATATGGGATCTTAATTTCAATAGAAATCATAGAGGAAGGGTTGAGCAGTAATGGTAGTATATCTTTTGTATTCTTATTAGAAACACTTAAATCAATGACAAGATACATTAACTTGGGATTGGGACCCAAAAGGATTCTATGTAAAAAGGTTGTATACTTTACTTTATCAACAAAGCACCCAATCTTTAAATCCTTTTACTTGGACTAAAGATTTGTGGACACCTGCAATTCCTAAAAAAAAAACATCATTATGTTGGCTTGAATGCCTTGAATCAATTTCCTCTAAATGATTCTTAGAAAAAAGAGGAATGTCTCTTCCCTTCTAGGGCATCATTTGCTAGATCTGCAACGAGGATTTTGCGGATGGGGCTCATTCTCTTCTTCACTGTTATAGACCCTATCTTGTTTAATGTCACATTTTGTCTTGGTGGGGTATTTATTTGGCAATCCCTGACACTGTCATGCATCTTTTTTCTTCATGGTCATCTCTTCCACAAATACAATTCAGAGGCTCTTGAAAGAAACTGATTCAATTTGTTGTTGGCAAATATGGTTGGAAAGGAATGCTCTAATTTTCAGAGAAGTGATTCTCTTAGTTGAGGAAATATTTTAAAAAATATCTTAACCAGACCTATAGATGGGAATGGAAAAAGTTCCAACCTTTGGGAATTTTCTTCTCTTTTCAAAGTTAGAAATCTTCTCCAAAATCATGCTGCACTTGGAAAACAAAAACATCCCTTCTTACTACATAGCTTTGTTGGCCTCTTTTTCCCTAAAAGGTTCTATTGTTCATTAATTTTAGTCCTTGGTGAAGTATAGCTATTGGGGATAATCTAGAAGGCTTTCTTGATTCATTAATTGTCGATCTTGGTGAACGGTTGTTGTTGGGGTTAAACTGTGATGGTTCTTATTTGTTCATATTTGTTTTTGCAACATTGGTGGCAGTTGCTTGGATCGTAAGTCTCCCTCACAAGTTACATCATCGAGTTACTTTTGGTAGCTTTTTGTTGGTTTCTTTTGTTGAAAACTTCTTAGAACACTACCTTATCTTTTTGGGTATGTTTGTCCATGTTCTGTTATGTGAATTCTTGTAGGATGGTGTTCTTTTTGTACTTTTTTTACTTTGGTTTGTTGTTCGTTTGCCGGCTACGTCCAACATGGTTTTTGTATGGTCTGTAGCTAGACCATTTGTACTCCTCTATCACCTCAAAAGAGGTTTAATCTAAATTTTCTTTGTCGATAACAAAAACACGGCCTAATATGGTCTACGCTATTGGTTTTTAGATGCCTATGTAAAAATATAGTGCGAACTTGTTTAAAGTTTGCTTCAACTTTTCTAAAATCCGCTATCGACCTTGATTTGAGTATTGGTTGTAGTGTCTATAAAAGAGTTTCAAGATCCTCCTCACGTATGAAATCTATTGCACCTCTATATGGTTGTCATTCGTCCCTAACTATCAAGTTGTGCAGAACTATGCAAGTCTGCATGATATCACTCATAGTTAGTCGGTCCCACAAATGAGCAGATCGTGTAACTATGTGCCATGAGTTTGAAGAACCTTGAACTCTTTATCGACATTCTTTCTCGCACTTTTTATTTATTTTTATAAAAACAAAGTATTCTTACCATGTATACATTACGTGTGTTATGGTTTTAACAAACTAACTCAACTCATGGTAAATTTCGTCGACTAAATAGTAAGGATAATTGTAGACATTATCATTGATTCTTTGAGTGGTTCTTCACCTCGTAGTACTTTGGTGAACAACGGTGAGTCATTCAGCACAACGGTCATCCCCTGCTCTTTGAGCTGAATCTTTCAATCCTTACGTCTTCGTTCTGTCTTGTATCTGGTCCCTCCTGTCTCCACTCCTTACCAACTCCGAATTCTGCTCTGCTACCCTTGCACGCTCTTCCGCCTTGTTTGTCTCATCATATGACCAGTCACGATTAGACCTAAAATCTTCATCCAAAGCGTATTCTTAAACTTTACGTTTCTGCATCCGTCATCTCCTCGATTCCTAGCTTTTTCTCAGGCTATATCTGAAGTCAACTCAAAGCAAGCAATGACACTTGGGATTTGGTTCATTTTCCTCCGCATGTTAATATAGTTAGTTCCAAATGTATATTTCGTCATAATTTTCGCTTTTACGGATCGCATGAGCGCTACAAAGCTCTCCTAGTTTCTCAAAGGTACACTCAACAGCCTTCCATTGACTACGATGACATCTTCGGTATGGTGTTCAAACCAGGCACCATCAACACAATCCTTAGTCTCTTTGTATCCCAGTCCAGGCTGATTCATCAACTTCATGTTAAGAACATTTTTCTACTTAACGATCTTCAGAATGTCATATACATGAAACAACATCTAAGCTTTCCTAACCCTTTCCTACCCAACCATGTATGTTGCATTAAGAAGGCCTTTATGATATTTTTGTTTCACCTCTTATCTTCATAGTATTAGTTTCGTCAGAAGTTGACCTAAAACCTCTCTATTCATTTACCGACACAACTCTCACACGACTTATCTCCTTCTCTACGTTGATGATATTATTCGTATTGCTTCCTCTTTCACCCTTCGGTCCTCCATTGCCTCTCGTCTCAATTCTGAATTTTCTATGACACCATTTGGTCCCTTGCAATACTTTCTCGTAGTCTCCGTCACTCGCACTCCTTCTGGTCTACTCCTCTCTCAAGATAAGTTTTCTCGTGAAATTCTAGCTCGGGTGAACATGTCTTCTTGTAATCCCTGTCTTACACCGGTTGATACCAAGCTTATGCTTTCCTCTTCCTCCGCCCCAGTCTTTATTATAACCTTGCGGGTAACTTTCAGTACCTCAATTATACTTGTCCATATATCTCCTATGTAGTTCAACAAATTTGTATCATTATGCATGATCCTCGTGAGCCTCACTTCACTGCTCTCAAACGTAATTTTTGTTATAACTAAGGTTCCATTACTCATGGTTTTCATCTTCGTCCATCCCCTCCCCTCTTTTCTCTCCCTCTTCACCGCTTACTCTGATGTTGATTGGGCCAGGTTTCTTGATACTCGTCATTCTACTTCTAATTATTGTTTTTTTTTGTCTGAATCTTGTCTCTTGGTTGTCTAGACGTCAACATGTTGTGTCTCATTCTAATGTCGAGGCTGAGTATCGTGGTGTCGCTATTGTTTTCCCTAAGTCTTGTTGGCTCCACTATTTCTTACTTGAGTTACATTGTACTTTATCTACTGCCACTATTTTACTTTGTGATAACATTAGTTCTGTTTATATGTCTGGTAACCCGATTCATCATCACCCTTCCAAACATGTAAAACTAGATTCACATTTAATACATGAGAAAGTTGCTACAAGTTAAGTTCGTGTTCTTCATGTGCCACCTTCATACCAGTTTACGGACATCTTCACCAAAGGCCTTCAAATTTCTTTGAGGATTTTCGGTCCAATCTCAGCATCCTCCTGTGCCGAGCTTCGACTGTGGAGGCGTGTTAGTCAATCATTGTTAGTATCTTCGTCTCTTCACTTGTATAAAAACTTAATTTAAAGTTTGTATTTTGTATAAGCTTATCTTTGATTTGCATTTTGAGTAGGAGCTAATCTTATCTCTACATTTTTGTACTACCTTAAACATATCACATGTGAATATGAATACAATCATCAATTCATTCGAAACATCAAACTCTTGAGAAGAAGAGACGCACCGTTGAACCAGATATGTAATTCATGACGGTCAAGTTGTTCGCATCTAGTTCATACAGTAATGGAAAGATAGTTGTGGGAAAGTTGGCTTCGAGGAGAAAATGTATGGAGGAGAGGCTAGAACGATATAAATGAGTGGATAAAACATTTTGAGGTTAAGTAAAAAGTTGGAGAAACGAGGATAACACCCTGTGAGGGTGTGAAATTACATAAATAAAAGAGGTTTTTGAATATTTATTATCACTGAAATCTAGACCATTGAAATGGTTTCATTACAAGAAAGTGGCACAGAAATAAGAAATTGGGGTTGTTTGGTTGGTGAGAAAATGAGGGAGTGAGGGAGGTTGAAGAAGAGGGCTTGAGGATATAAAAGACATTGTGTAACTAAAACTAATACCATCCACCATTTTAATAGTTTTTTATACTTTGTGCAAAAAACCAAACCTTTTAAATATGGAATTGACACGAAATGTTGGTTCGGATTAGGACGTGAAAACGAAACGTTGAGAAAAGTTTAGAACCAGCTATTTCCCTATTTACTATCACTAAAATCTAGACCATCGAAGTGGTTTCCTTCCGTATTATTTGGTCTCTCCTCTTGAAACCATGATCGTCATCTCATTGTGGTCCTTCGGGAAACAAAAACAACAAGAAGATTACAATATGTTATCATGTATTTTACTAGCTTTTCAAAATCATTAACAAGTGGGGATTATATTAATTAGCCATATTAGACGCGTACAGCTGAATGCTATCCACATGACTAGGAAGTGATTACAAAAGTATTAACTGCAGTGTCTCGCTTCTAAATAAGTGTAATCGGATTGAAGCGGACATGCAAACACCAGAGAAAATTACGTTTTCGTCATCTAAGCACAATATCGACGGGATTAAGTAAATATAGATTAATTTGTCCGTTATGTTGGGGTTTCTTTCGTAGGTTGTAATCACTTTCTAAGCTAAGCGTTGCAGTTGTTAAAAAATAAATAGGAAAATCAATTTTGCTTAAACACATGATTAGGTCACTTGATTGTATAGGTGTTAGGTCTCTGTCGCCTTCAGTGGTTGATTTTGATTGGCTTCTCCTCTGATATATTAATTACATGATTAGCCATTTGGCCAACAGCATTTCAGTCATTATATATGTTATGTATGTAAATTTCGTAAAATCGGCATATGAGTGGAGCATGCACATAGTATATAAATCAAGGTTTTGGTTCGCTGATTAATAAATCTCAGAGTCATGTATTGTACGATACAAGATTTGGGTTTTAGTATTCTGATTTACTAAATAGTAAACCGAGTTCATAAATCGATCGGTTCACTTTATTATTGTGAATCAGAACCGAACGGTTCGTAAATCGTTGAGTACTATCAAATGGCCCACATGACAGCTGGCGTGGACATGTATAGCCGTTGGCTTTCCCAACGACCATAACCTTTCTTTTTCTTTTTCATTCAATTTTTATTAGTTTTAACATAATAAAAAAATATTTTATCATATATAAATATCAACCAATCTATTTTATCATTCCATTAAATATCTCTTCATCTCAAAATTCTCTCTCTCAAATTTTAGTTCTCTCAAAGTTTATACTCCGATCAAGAAAATATCCGACGAGATGATATGATAACGTTTATTTCATATATTAATGTTTATTTCCAATCAAAAAAATTTCTCTCCCCCAAATTCTTGTTCCCTCGTGTCCTTTTTGTTGAACTCTTTTATTTCATCTACTATTTATTTGACTCAGCATCATTCTTCAACCATATATATATGATAGCGTTTTTATGTTTTGTTTATCTTTCTTTTGTTCCCATTTCAGTTGAACACAGAATCTTTTACAGGAAATCTGGATTGAAATCAAAATCATGTTTGGAGAAGAAATAAAATATAGAAAAGGACCACAACATATTTATACCGAATGACCAGTCATAAGCACAATAATTTTGCATAAACGTAACTGGGAAAGTAACTGATATAAAAAGTTAAACAAAAGGCACCAACAAGCAACATCATATCATCAAGGGTCATCTACAGGATCAAAATGCTCGTATCAATTTTCCTTCTCTTTCCATGAATGCCGGAACAGCCGTATTTTGTTATTCTGTTATTTTAGTAAGATCCCATACTATGTCTCAGTATTATATTGTTAATCATTATACTATTTTTCTTGACTCAGGAAATCAAAGTTTAGTAATTTTTCGCTTATCAAAAAAAAAATCATTATACTATGTATTGATTATTAAAAAATCATTAAAAGTTCAATGGTGTCTGAGCCCGTGACCAGCAAGGATAGAACAGAGTTCTTAAGCGTCCAAACCGGAAAGGTTGTTTTTTCGGTTTTGTGGAGTTTCAATCCCCCGAAACAGCCATGAAGGTCATAGAAGCTTTTAATGGTTTTAAGTTGAATGGGTTCCTGGGGTCATAACAATATAGTTGTTCAAAATTTCTCTCTGCAGACCCTCTCCCTGTTCACAACCCAACCCAACCCTAATTCCTTTCCCCTTCTCGCCGGCGGCGGCCTCGGTCACAGTTGGGCACGTCGTCGGCGGGCATCTGTTCCCCTCACCACCCTTTCTCTTTGCCCTCTTTCATTTTTACATTCCCCCTCTTCCCCGTCCTTCTTCCCTCGTCTTCTGATAGTGGACGCGTGAGAAAACCCTAAACCCGGATCTTCTTTCCCTTCTCTGGCGTCATGGACTCAGATCTGGTCGTGGGACAGCTTCCCGCCCTATCAATGATGAAGATTGTTGCAGATCTGGGTTTTTTGGCGAGGTTGGGGTGGTTGGCTCCTGTCCTCGCGGTGGTGGACGGTTCGATTCAGCATCGCTTGCCCCCTCCTTGAGTGGGACGCGCTTCATCAGAACTTCTGCCGAGGATCGTGGTGGCTCGGGCTGTGGTCGATGTTGATGGGTCACTGACGCTCTGCTTCTCTTCGATGCTACTGTAGGTTCTTCCTCCTCCCTCTTCTCCCTTCCTCTCTGAAACGTTTTGGCTTTCCTTTGTTCCCGGTCAATATTGGCTCGGCCTCGCCGTTTGGGTGCGGGCCCCGGCGAGGGCTTCAGGTATTTGTGACCCTGTTTGGAAGCCTTATGTTTTTGTTGAAGGGTTTTGAGGGTTCTGGTGCTTTTGCACCGGTTTGTCTCTGCCGCTGCGGGGTTGGCCGCCGGCTCTGGATAGGGCTCCTTCCTCTTTTTGAGGCTGGCAGTCCTATTGAGATGGGAGCGTTTACTGCTTATTTTGGTTTCGGTAAGAGTTGCTTTGGGTGTTGGTGGCCTCTGGTTTCTCTGTGTTCTTCAAGGTTCATTTGTTCGGTTACTTTGGGTTGAGTCCTTCGTTGGAGCTCTGGCAGCACATCATCTCCTCTCAACATTCATCCTGTTTCAACAACCTCGTCTTCATCTTTAGAGATAATTCTCTTGGAAGGCTTGTTCCAAGCATCAAGGAGCCTCAACACATCCTACTTCAGGATTTTCAGCAAATTTCTCTCACATCACAACAACTCAATCTCTTGATGCAAGGGCAATCATCTGTAGAGTCTACTCTTTGGAATTCACTACTCACATTATCAGGGCTCCCAATTGCTCATTTCATTCTTCACTGGTTCAGCTTAATTACAACCTTATTCAAACATTAGGACATCATTTGCCTTCCATCTTCATCTCTACAAGGCTACTATAGCAAGGATAATCAGTGTTTCCTTCACTCCACTACAGAGCATTTCAAGCACCGCTAGGTTGAGCCTGCACATCTTGGCTCCCTCATCTCAACTCATTATCTCACTCAGTTCTCTTTCGGAAGGGCATTGCCCAATTGATTATCTAATGTTTTCTTTGGTTGTAATTTCTGTTCATCTTCATGACTTGTTTTTTGGTAGTTTCGGCTACTGTTTTCACTCTCAATCTGTAGCTGGATTGATTTTTTTGTAACCTTTTTCTTCCTCAGGAGAGGGTAATTTATCTTATGCTTTCGCTGATCAAAAAAAAAGTTGAATGGGTTCGAGCTTCTTGTGGCGTTTGCGCGACCTGACAAAGTGCATAACCATGTTTATCGTAATAATCAAGTAAAACAGAGCATGTACTCTGTTTCGCTTCGATCTGAGCGGTTTGTTTCTGGGAAGATGGAGAAGCCTCTGGTTCAGGTAGGTCAGAACGGTGCTCCGGTGTTGGGTTTGTCGGAGCTTTTGTCCACCGGGAATCATGTTCCCATCGCGCAGATCACGTGCCCTGACGATCCGCGCGATTCAAGCTCTAGTTCGCAGGGCTCGGTCGTGATACGAGATCCCGTAATTCTTGGGATTTCAAACGGTGAAAATCAATCAGATACGATTGTTGTTCGAATTGAAAATCGGTGTAGTGGGATCGTATCGAATCAGATTGGTTGCGTTGTTACAGAAGTGCACGTTTTGAGTGAGGTAAAAGAAGGTGCTCTTGGGCCACTTATTTTGGTCGGGCATGGAGACATTGGGCCGGCTATTCAAACAGGGCCTGGATCTTCTACTGGGCCTGAGTTTGGGTCTATCTTGAGCCCAAATATGGCAACGGGCCATTTGGTTGATATGGTCGCTATGGAGTCTTCGGATCAGGGTTTTCAAACCCGAGATCCAACAACGTCGGTTCATGCTACCATACCTACCGAGGCTCATCAAAGTAGTCCGTGGAAGGAGATGCTTCTTCAACCGCCTCCGTTTAAGGGTCGTCATTCGAAGCAACCATCTAGAACTTCGAACCGTCAGAGTCGACCTCCACCTTTTTTAACGGATTATTATACTGTTGAAGTTCAACCTTCGCGTTCTTTGGCTCGTGCGCGACCTGTAAATCCCGTGGACTTCGGGAAAAGGATTTTACAATCTAAAGTCGAGCAGTTAGATCATTCAGCTAAAGCCTTTGATGATCCGACCCTGACATCGGAAGGTGAAGAGTGGGTTACAGATGGTTGATTTTTGTTCCCTTTATGGGTTTTTGGTTCGGGTTTTTGTTCCCGCAGATCCTTCTGAGAGCTTCCTTGTAATGGTTGTCTTTTGGTTAGATCCTACTTGGATCTAATTTCTTTTGAATAAAATTTTTTGAGCTTATCCAAAAAAAAACTATGTATTGATTATACCTCACTTAACCTATACGCTAAGAAAAAGCGCTCTACAATTCTCTTTGGGGTGCATACACCACCCTTTTTAGGGTTTTCCCATTTTCTGCCACCCCCTTCACCCGATTCCACCACCACCGGTCTCTACTACACATTGTACCTTCACTCTCGCTTGTGCCGTCTCTGCCCGTCGCGGATCCAGTCAGGGCCGCCTGCTTTTCAGTCTCCTTCATCCCTTCCGATCCCACTTCCACGATGTCCGGCCACCAATCTCCTCCTCGCCGGTACTCCCTTCCTCTCGTGCTCGTGCCAGTAGCCACTGTGGCTCTCTTGCCGTCGTCTACCGGGAACTGTGCTCCCTTCGCCGTCCTCCCTCCGCAGTTGCCTCCAGCCCCATGACCATCTCTTGCCGGCCAAATCTGGGGGTCTCCATCAAAGGGGGAAACCTTAGCCAGCATGGCTCCGCTCCCTCGATGGGTTTGGGATCCGGGAGGAGGGTCGATAGGTTGGGGCCTGTTTCCATGGCATCCAAATTCGGGCTTCTCGACTCCGAACAAACCTTTATGGGTCGAATGTAAGTCATAATTTACATGAACCCTAAATCGTGAGCATCACAATCAATCACAGAATATATAGATGTCGAGAGTTTCAGGAATACCTCCATTCATGGTTGTGGATGCACTTGTAGTAGATCTTGGTTGGGCATAAGGGACTTGTATCCGGAACATACTCGGATTGCCTACGTACTCCCAACATTACATGAGAGATCCAAGTCCACGTAGTACGTCTTATGAACTTCGGTTTCTCTCCCCTTCCTATACACTCTTTTAGGTGTTTGTGTATTGTGTAGTGCTTATGATGGAATAAGCCACATATATTTATAGGTGGAGAGAGGACCAAGATTCCTAATTAGGGTTTCATTATGATTCAATCTCTACCGTTCATCAAAGTAGAGATTGAATAAGGAAAGACTTCTTTACCAATCAATTGGTAATTACCATTTAATTAGAATAGCACGTTTCCTAAAAGTGATGGGTTTCTAATTGACCACATAATAGGGAAGAATATAATATATCAATAACCCTAATTAATATATTCTAACAGTCTCTCACTTGGTCATTTAGAAATGGTCTTTATCCATCCTTTTAGAGATCATAAGGCCGGCATAAAGTGCTAAACTTAGTATCTTTATATGGTAGTCATAAGCGTCTTAACTAATCCAATAGACAATGAGAGCCATGACGGGCACATATCTAAGTAGAAAATCCACTTTGCGACGTGATTCCTTCCATGTACTACAAACATTGTCTACCTTCTGAACAAGACCATAATCAGAAGTCGTCATACAGGTCCCATAATGTCTTTATAAAAGACACATTTTGTTATCATAATTTCCCACGATAATGTGTTGTACTTCGGAAAACAGAATGTAAGATGTAAAAGATTACATAAGAGCTCATAATATAAATGTCAAATATAGGCATACTTACTGACAGACAACTTAAGTAGGAACTATCGTCAAGACTTAGATATGTGCGCTTCTGAAAAGTCTTTGTAAGGTAGTTCTCTCACTAATATGTCTGCAACCATAACATACGTGTCTATGTGTTCAATGACAATCTTTCCTCTTTTAACATCTTGTTACAATGATGGATATGAAAGCTGATCGCTTTAATACTGTCTTTCAGTGCGTTTTGAATGATGTAGATACTATTTAGATGATATACCGTCTCTGTCACCATGATGTCCTTCCCTATAATAAGATTGTGTTGCAACGTGAGAAAATAACATTTCATGTCATATAAGTTGTCAGTTGTCACATATCCATGCATATTTAAATGGTAATGAATATTTTTCTTTATAGGTAATAATTTAGCCATGACAATAATCCACAAAAATCAAATGTGCTCGTATTTTAAAAAATCTTATGATCAATGGATTTCCTTCTCCTGATTTTCCTCTTTATAGGGGTTTGAGACAAAGTTGTTCTTTGTCCCCTTTATTGTTTGCTTTGGTGGCAGAAAGCTTACATTAGTTAATGGGTAAGGGGACTGTAGCTGTTTTTTTTACTAGTGTCAGTTGTAACACATTAGGGCTTATGATCTCTCATCTTCAATTTGCATATGATACCTTGATCTTTATTGAAGTTGGATTAGAACAAGCCAGCAATCTCAAACACACTCTCAAATGCTTCTAACGGGCCACTAGTTTGAATATCAACTTTCACAAATCTAAGGTACTTTTACTCAATTCTTCAACAGTTCCCATTGATGAGATTACTCTTATTATGGGTTGTTCTGCCATTAATCTACCCTTTGACTACCTTGGTTTCGTTTTGGGTGCTAATCCAAGGAAAGTTAAGATCTGGGATCCAATTGTTAACAAATTCAAGAAGAGATTGGGCTTATGGAAAACCAGGTTTAAATCTTTTGGGGGAAGAGTGACTTTGATCAAAACTTCCCTCTCTTCACTTCGTTTGCACTATATGTCATTATGCAAAGCTCTAGTGGGAGTTATTAAGGAAATGGAGAAGTGACAGAGAAGAATCTTAAGGAATGGATCAATCACTAGGAAATTTCTATACAAAATTAGGTGGAACTTGATCTGCAAACATAAACACAAAGATGTTTGGGGATCAAAAATTTACATATTATGAACAAGACCTTGTTGGTAAGATGGTAATGGAGATTTGCTTTGGAAAAAGACTCTTTATGAAAAAGGCTTATGTGTGCTAAATATTGGTAGGATGCATTAGCCTGGGATTTATCCAAATTATTACTTCATGAGGGTAGGAGTTTCATCAGCCACATAAATTCTACAACTCAACACGATAACGTTGTCTTCTTGGGGTTAGTGGTTATTCTTTGCTTTAGTATGTTGGGCAATTGTACTCTCGTACCGTGGTGGTTTGTGTTTAGGTTTCGTTTTCTTTTGTAAGTCATGTTTAAAGTGCCTCTGTTGAGCACTTTGTAGTCCCGGTTTAGCCTGTTTCTTGCAGGCTGTCTCTTTCTCATTTTGTGAAAGAGGCTTTTTTAAAACTTCAATGATCAAAAAAAATCAACCACATAACTTCATTATTAACTACTCCTAAATTTGTCTTGGCTTTTGGGGCTAGTGGTCTCATTTGGAAAATGGTTTCAGGTAAATATATCTTTAATGTTTCGGGATGTTATTTGGTTATTTGACATCCCTCTCAGATTGAAATTTCATAGACTTTTCCATCCGAGTTCACAAAAGTCTTTTCGTGTATCACAACTTTGGTTCTCTGGTGATTGGATCCTTTTTTTTTTCTTTCAAAAGAGGTCTCAGAGGTTGGGAGTTGGGATAATTCATTTCTCTCTCCCTTCTACTGAATAATTTTTCCATTAATCCCTTGGGGAGGGATAATGTCTCATGGTTTACGGATGATGTAGGTTTCTCAATGGAAAAAATGTATCAATACTTGGATGCTGATGATGATTAGGTGTTAAATTGAGCTAAACTCTTATGGATCTCAATCCTTCCTCCCAACATTACAGCCTTCACTTGGATGGTTTGCTTATAAGCTATTCCCATAAAATGTTTCCTTCTTGATAGAGGCATTCCATCTATTACTAATATATGATGTCCTCTTTGTTATGATGATCCTGAAGAATTTGATCACCTATTTATGGTTGCAAAGCTTCTTGGCTCATTTGGCCTACAATTCTCAACTGGTGGGGACATTTCTACTACTTCTCCTAACAACATTAAAGACAAGTTTTTATCTTGGAAGACTTTGGGACTTAGAGATTTAGGACATATTGGAATTTGTTGGCTTCCATTACCATATGGAGAATTTGGCTTTGCAGGAATAAAATCATGTTCAATACTGTCTTGGACAATATTGATGTCGTTGTTTCTCAGATTCGAAATGATTCATTTCAGTTAAAGTGGGCAAATTTTAGGAGGGGCTTCTCCTTTCCTTTTTTTTCTTCTTGGCTTATTTCTCCACGCCAGTGTTACACTAAATGAGGGTTTAAACTTGTTGCTTGTTGAGTTTCTGGTGAATTTGATTCTGGTGGTTGTGGATTGGCCTCTGATTGTTTCCTTGGCTTCGATTTTTACTTGTGTTGAGTTTTGGTCCTATGTGACTCTCATATACTTGTCTGGTTAGTTTTAGAGTCATTCCATTAGCTTCTTTTGGGCTGTTGATGGAGGTTGTTGTCTATATTTGATTATTTTGTTTATAAGTGTTTTGGTTGACTGATGTGTCTATTTGTATGTGTTTAAAGTTGTATTGTGTGATTTCTTAATGATGTATTGTTAATGTTTGAGTCTTACATGTATTTGTTTCATAGTTGTGGTTGCTTGCACTGCAAGTTACATTGCTCTAAGACCCTTGTTTAAGGTTGTCTTGGTTGTAAGCACCACTCTTGGAGAGTATCTTTTTTCTCGGCCTTTATTTCAAAGGTGATATCGATACAAATTTGTTGTGATAAAAAAAAATGTGCTCGTGTTTAACATGTCCTTAAAAATTATACAAAATAGATTACATTACAAGATATTCTAATAAAATTAAGTACTAATAAAACACCAGTTTAGATTAGACCAGACTGAAAGATAGGACAACACAAAGTAGTGAATAAATAAATCTTTTATATTATCGGAACTCAATTAACGCCTTGGAGTCACTTTAACCATTTGCGGATTAGCCATCTCACATGACAACCTCAATACTTCCGAAAGATCAACAGCCTTTTGGTCCAAGGGCAGCCACTCATACTCATGTAATAGTGATGCCACCCAAAAGCTAACCGTAGTCAAGGCAAGGCCCTTCCCAGGACAAGTTCGCCTTCCTGACCCAAAGGGTGCAAGTCGAAGGTCTGACCCTAACACGGACATCTCCGGCTCTCCGTCCTTGGCCATAAATCTTTCCGGCATAAATTCTCCCGGGTTCGACCACACGTGCGGGTCTCTTGATATGGCCCACATGTTCACCATCGCCGTCGTCCCTGCCGGCACGTGATACCCGTCAATGGTTGTGTCCGTAATGGCCAAGCGAGCCCATGATAGCAACGGACCAGGCGGGTGCGCTCTCAACACCTCTTTCACCACTGCTTGGAGGTAAGGTAGAGATGCTACATCGGATTCAACGACCGCACGTGACCGGCCGACGACTCGATCGAGCTCCGTATGCACTAGCATTTGAACGTCACGATGTATCACCATTCGCGCAAGTATCCACTCGATTAGGACTGCAATCGTATCGGTTCCTCTAAATATCATTTCCTATGTATGGCAGAAACATTAGGAATTAAATAAGAACATTAATTAGTTGTAAGTACATTTTGATGATTGCTTACCCAGAGTATGGCAATCATGTCAGAGTCGGATAGCTTGTCAGGAGCTTCAAGAGAGAGCAAGACGTCGACGAAATCTCTGTTCCTATGGCCGGTTTGGGCACGGTGCTCGGCAATAATCCGGCTCACAAACCGGTTCACTTTAGGGACGAGTTTGGAGCATCTGAGCTTGATCTTTTGTGGGTCGAAATCGGCCAGAAAGGGGAGGTGGTCGGACCAATTTAACGTGCCCAAAAGGTCGTAGCCTTGTTCAACGAGCTCCTTCAACTCCTCCACCTCAGTAGAAACAGAGTCGAGATCGTACATGCGCCCAAAAACAGAGCACATCATGTTATTGAGCGAAGCTCGCTTGAGCACTTGGCGGACATAAAAGGGCCTCCCGCCGTGGCGCCCCAGCAGCCGGACCATCTGGGAGGCGATCTCTTGGCGCTGCTGCTCCGACGCTTTGATCTGTTTGGGGCAGAAGAGGTGAGTGGCGGCGATCCTGCGGAGGGTGCGCCAGTAGACGCCGTAGGGAGCGAACCCGATGGCTCGGTGGAACATGAGACTGTAAGCGGACTCTTTGACGGGGCGATCGGCGAAGACGGAGCTGTTGAGGATTTCCTTGGCGACGTCAGGATCGCAGGTGACGATGACCCGGGTGGAGCCGAGGCTGAAGGCCATGAGGCGCTCGGCTCGGGAGGCTCTGGCCTGGGCGGCGATGCGGCGGTGGGCGAGGCCGGTCATGAGGCGCATGCTGCCGATCAGGGGCACTCCGGATGGGCCGGGAATCGGCTTGGAGGAGCGGTGTCTGCCCCAGGCAGGGCCACCGGGGTGAGCCCAATGGAGGAGGGCGAGGGCGACCCAGGCCAGGCCCACCACGGCCAAGGCGCATGCAATGTTTGGTTGGGTGACGCATTTGGAGGCCAGGGCAAATACCCACATGCTCTCTATGTCTGTTCTCGTCATTTTTTATATTCAATCTGAGATTCAGAGAGAACGAGTTTAGGTTCTTGATTATGAAGCTGCACAGTAAGAGGAGTAGAGGGAGAGAAGCGGAGCTAATTGCATTGGTTTTGGTCGTGGGCTGCTTGTATATATAGGCCGAGACATACATAGGGGTTTCAGAAATCAAATCAAGATTTCGTAAAACGATGGAAATTAGAGATTTAAAAATAACGGTCTTGGTGGTTGGGAGGAAGTATATAAACAAAGTAAATGTGGGACATTATAGTATAGAATTGTCATTTTCAAATTATACAATTTTTAATTTTTAATTTGGATTTATTGTAATGATGTTTTAATATGATTAGAAATGACTTCAAATTCCATTAGAATTGAAGATATGTTGTAAGAAATTCCTAATGACATGTGTGCTCTTAAAAAAACAAACAAGTTATCAAAGTGAAGAAAATAATGTAAAATAAAAAATGGGAAAATAATCTTAAATATTGGTGGAGGATCTACAACGGTCATTCATCAGTTATAGCTAAGATATTCATTTGGGGAAACTACAAAAATATACCCCCTATTGACCTTTCTTCCCAAAAACATACCTGCGTTCATCTATTTTACCAAATACATGCCTGGTGAAAATCAATAACCCACATACTACATGTTTCAGTTAAAACCTAAACAGAATCCATTTAACAACTTAGAAAAAGACTTAATTACCCTTGCTCTATCTTTCCTTTTTGTTGGATCCCTTATAAATATATCTATCAGCTAACATATATACATATCCATCAGTTTTATCTTGTGTATGTGTTTATTGGTTGAAAACAATAACCAAGTTCAATCTGTATATACTTGGATGATTAGAAACATAAATATAATCCTTCTATTCACTTGGTTCTTATGTGGATTTCAAAGAAGCAACCAAGGAACATCACAACTGCACAGCAACCACTATAAAATCATATTGTGCTAAAATTATGTTGCTTTTCAATCCTGTCTTGGAACATGAAGAAAGTAGAACAAAGCTTAGCTCTGTGCATAATCTGAAAAGAAAAAAAATTGTTCCTCATCTTGTCACCATTTAAATGAACAAAATTTTCATTCTCAGTCAATGTTCCAACAAGTAATGTAAAATATTCATGTCCAGCAACTCGAATCCACCTGGAATCTCTCCACCAAACAATCATGTTCACAGGAGTGTCGCGCATATCTTCTCTTGCATAAGTGGTCGCACGCGCCGCCGTGATTCAACCTAGCTTTTCTTTATTCATGCGGTACTTGACGAACCTCTTTTCATCGTCTTCCGCCACGAACATCACCCACGTCTCGTGCCCTCTTTCCATGAGAGCCAAGTGGATCTGTTTGGACCTACAGCCGGAGACGAATCGGACTTCATCGGAGGATCCGGGCAAGTGCTTGGTCCTGAGTAAGGGGTTGTGGTCTTGTTCGGGACTACTAGGGTTGATCTCAGACTCGGCCATCAGAAGATGTGGAAGGAGTAAGAAGGCGCAAAGTTGGGTGAGTGCAGGGTAACAAAGCTGGCGCCGAATTTGTATTAGACGGAGGAGTTGAGGAAGACACAGTAGTGGTTGTTGGGGTAATTATGTCTTTTCCAAGTTGTTAAATGGATTCCGTTTGGGTTTTTAACCGAAACATGTAGTATATGGGTTATTCATCTTTCACCAGGTATGTATTTGGTAAAATAGATGAACGCGGGAAAGTTTTTGGGAAGAAAGGTCAATAGGGGGTATATTTTTGTTGTTTTCCCTATTCATTTCAAAACTAAGGAGTCGGTCGAGCTTCGTGAACTATGTTTGTGTTAGTGGCTTGTAGACAATATTTATCATCTATATTGTGTGTGAAATATCTCTTTTCCATCACCCTTGACAATGTTCCTTCCCAGGCTGAGGAATATGTGTTTTATTTGCTCTAAGGTCCCCGCTGATGAAGTTGATGCCACAAACCACAATCTGTTTCCAAATTTGAGCATAGGCGATGGTACAAGGGCTGGGCCTAAATGGACCCGAACGCGAATCCGCAAGGCACCGTCCCATTCACGACTTGATTTTTTAGCGGCCACTTATAGAAATTAACGTCCCTGTTTCCTTTCCCACGAGCTCTCCTACTTCTTTCTTCCATGATCTTGATGCTAGATTATGAATCTAGACCCACATCGAGGTGTAGTGAAAGGGTCTACTACGGGGCGCTCAATTGGTCAACCCTAATAAGGATCAGCAACATGTGGTGGAAATCCTAGGGCTCGCTGTCCTAGACATGATGCAGATCTTCCTCCGATCAGAAGAAGAAGTAGAAACTCCCCTATGGACCGGGCCTCCATCATCAAGGTCTTACAAATATCCTGCATCATGCTACCTACACCCGATGAGTAGTAATTTGGGCCCATAATCAAGGTCCCATCTAGCGCAAACCCGAACGAGGAGTTGAGTTTCTCAATGACTTCATTCAGGATGTGGAAGTCTTCTAATGATAAGCCATTGAACATGTCTTCTACCGCTACAGAGAGGCTCAAGGATGACTGTTAGTCGTTTTCCCGAGGGGGGGGGGGGTCTATTAGGTCCTCCCAATTGTCGGACCAGGCGTTACATGGTCAGGTATGGTTGTCTCCTTCTTTGTCAACCTCTAGGTCGACGTTGTTGGGGCTTCCTAGTTGGTATCTCGAGAAGGATGTGATCCCGCGTCAGGGGACCAGGAGATTAGGTCGGTTTTGTCGTCGTGGGTGGCCTCTTGAGTTTCTTGGCCTTGGTCCCGCCTTACATGGCCGTCTGGTAGAGTCTTGCGGGTGGCTACAATCAAGGCCGGCCCAACACATTTGGAGGCCTTAAGCGAACATTTAAACAAGGCCTTTTTTACTTTAAAAAAAAATCGGTACTCTTATTATTTTATTAATATAATATATAGTTCAAAGTCTACTATTTTATAACTTCTAACATATTCTGTTGTGATTTTGAGTAACCAACATAATTTATACAAGTAAAATATTGAACGGTGAACACATACACAGACAAATTTATATTTCTTTTTACAATAATATTGAACACATATACAAACAAATTCACATTTTCTTTACAATGAATATTGAAAACATATACAAAAGCAAATTCATATTTTTTTACACTGAATATTGAACTAGAATTAAGAGTTTTAAACGTAATTAAAAGGAATAGAACATTCAACATACCTGAGAAGAATTTAGGGTTCAACAAAAAAAAACACAATTAAAAATTTTGGGGTTTCAAGAGGAGTTGAGAGATTGGGAATTTCAGAGAAGAATTCAATCAGAGAATTTACGAAGAGAAGGAAGTGATGAAAAAAAACTTAAAGTTTCGGCATTTTTAGGTGAAAAAAATCGAAATTGAAGGTGAATGAAATTGAAAAAATTGAAGCAACGGACAGGTAACATCAGGTATAACAACTAAAATGAACGAAACTACCTGCAAAAAAATCACCATAACATGTGTGGAGAAGATGGAAAGAATCAAATGAAATTCCGTTTTGAAGAGAGAAGTCGCGGTGAAGGAGTTTGCCCATTTGATTTCCTTTTGATTTGGTCGACTAATTAAAAAATTTATTAGGTTAAATCTGATTCTTTTGGTTCTTTAAACCTAATTTGTATTGGGCTTTACACATATTTGTATTAAGCCTCTAAACTTATTTACTAAGATTATAATTTTGGGGGGTGCTTCTTGTACTTGCGGCCTTAAGCAATGGCTTAACTTGCGTAAGCCTAGAGCCGGCCTTGGCTACAATTGAGAGAGCTGGTGGATATTGTCAAAGGTCGAGGGGGCTAAGTTAGGTAGAGGTAATGGTGGATGGACGAAGGGGGTGAAGTAGGGTGGTTGCGGTATGGATATGATGATGAAAAAAAAAATGAGACAATGGAATCCTTAGTGTCCGTTTGCAAAAGAGAAACCGAGAGAGAGTACAATGCTTGGGCCTATTTTAATGATTTAAATTTGATACTAGATCGAAAATTTCTGTTATGAGGTTTCAAATTGTAGAGACCCCATATTACAGTTAAAACGATTCATAAAGTATCAGACATAAAAAAAATTGGGTATTTGCATATAAGGAATCATAAAAATTGGCGTGTCCTTTCCCTCGATACAATATAATAATCTATTCAATGATAGAAGAAAAAAAAAGCTTTCGCTCTATTTTTTTTAATATTTTAACGTCTTAGATACCTAAATAACTTATAAAATAACATTTTAAATAACCTGTAATTCCCTGTTCTAAAATAAATTGACACATATTGTAAAATTTCAATTTGAAAACATAACACAACTTCGAAGCAAAGTGGGAGTAAAAAAATCAAATTATTAGTCCATTTACAAGAGAAATATTTGAGGATATATAAAAATAAGGATATAGACGACCAAGACTTAGACTTGGTCGCTTGCATGCATGTTTGTTACCTGCTCCATCCATCAATGGAGCTCCAATATTAGGTGTTCAATCTCGATCTATACTCATTTAATTAGATTATACTTTCAGATGATCTTTGCATCATCAACTTATGTTTTCTGATTATGCAACAACCTTAGCACGAGATTCAGTATCAGAACAAAAGGTGTTACATACGTAAACTATCAAACAGATCACAACACATGACACACATGATTTTTTCCGTAACATTCTTGTGTCTGAAGCAACGCTCCTTTAAGATCATCTAGAACATAGGAGTCAGGTTGTGTACAAATGGTGATACCGGTTTTTTTTTTATCAGCAAAAGCAAATTGAATATATTTTCTGAGTTAAAAGATACACGATAAAAGATCTCAATCTAGCTACAGAAAGAAAAAAAATGCCACAAAAAAAAAGGAACAACAGAAGAAATAAAGAAGCTATGAATAGGTACGCAGACCCAGAAGCTATGAATGGGTACGCATACCTAGAAACTATGAATGGGTACGCAGACCCTGAAGAAATGAATGGGTACGCTGACCTTGAAGCTATGAATGTGTACGAAGACCCTGAAGCCCCACACCGGGGAAAAGCAATAATGAATGGGTACGCAGACCCTGAAACTATGAAAGGGTACGCAAACCTTGATGCTATGAATGAGTACACAGACCCTGAAGCAATGAATGGGTACGCAGACCCTGAAGCTATGAATGGGTACGCAGACCCTGAAGCAATGTATGGGTACGCAGACCCTGAAGCAATGAATGGGTACGTAGACCCTGATTCACTAGCTTAATCGCTTTCAATACTTGGGAAATTGTCGTGCTGGTAGAATGGCCATGTCGAGCCCTAGGGTTGCGTGCTGATTTAGATGCATGGTGCGTGTTATAAACGCTGTTTGAGAGTCTTGATAAGATTATACTCGGTGTTGCATGTTGTGACTGTGTGTGGGCGAGTGTGCCGTGTTTGATGTATTGTGAACCATTGGTTGTGATATGGTCGGGTGAGTGATAGACCGATGTGTCGTGTAATTGTGGTAAGATTGTTGGGCTTGGTGAGCCGTGTTTGATCTGTGACATTACGATGCGTGATATTATCTTGATGTGTGTTCCAAGAGGAGTTGTATTCCGGTATGGTACCTGCACCAAGGGGGTGTGCCGGTGTGGGGCAGTACCTAGGTCGACGATGTGGTCCCACGTACGTGCGGTCCCCCGGTGTGTTATTCCGGTACGATGCCTACATCGAGGGGGGTATGCCGGTGTAGGACATCTAGGCCGACAGTTGTGATTGGGCCTACGGGTCGTACTGGGCATACGGGTTGTGTTTGGCACTAGGTGTCGTGTTTCTACCCCGATGTTATGTGTCCCTTCGTGATGTTTCTGGGAACCTCGATGATATGTGTCCCTACGAGGGATGTTTCCGGGAAGATATCTAGGCCGACGTGCGCTTCCGGTATGATATGACGGAGTCGGGCTGTGTACAGCCGGCGGAGTTCGGGGACTGCGGTATGGGACGTGTGCTGTTGCTTTTGTGTGTGATACGTTTGCTGTTTGGTTAATGTTTTATTGTGTGTAAGCGGTCGTTTGAGTGCGTTGTAAGTTTGGTTATGAGACCCGGTTTGGCAGTTAGTTATGATGTACTAGTATGCCATAATTGGACGGTTACTCGTGGTGGTGAGCCGAGGTTCATTACCTTAACTACTTTTTCTACTGAGCGAAACCTCACCCTCTTACCTTGTTGTCTTTCAGGTGTTGAGCGGGATCAGTATTAGCAAGATTCTCGGAGCTTGGGAGCTGGCGAGGGTTTTGGCTAGTGTCTAGAGACGTACAGTTTTATTGTTGTTTTGACTCTTTTATTACATGTTTTACCGAGCTGTTGACTCGTGTGGATTTTCGAAATTTTAAATTGCTATTTGATACCCTCTTTCTTATTTAATTTACTTTATTATTTATTGTTTTAAGTTCGCGTCTCGAATCCGGCCAAAACATGACTTGGGGCGTGACAAAGTCGGGGCTTGATGGCGAGGCAGGGGGCGGAGCAGTTGGAGGAGGACTCGGGGTTCGGGGTTCAACCGATGTGGGGAGGGGGGCGTGCGAGGCTTGCGGGGCGGGGGGAGGAGAGGGACGAGGAGGCTTCAGGGGGCAGAGGCGCGAGGCCTTTTTCAGCCCCGCTGCCTCGCGCTCCTCTGCTTCGCCGCCGTCCTCTCCCATACGGACGCGTGTCCTACAAAAAAAAAACACAGACGCAGACTCATAAAATGGAGAAGAAGCACAATACTTTTGTTAATTAGGTTAGGTTTAATATATGGTAAGTTAGTATTAATTAGGTTATTAATTAGGTTTTTATAAGTAAACAAATTAGTTTTAAATTTCAAAAATCAGTTTCTAATTTAAAAACTCAATTTTTAAATTTAATAATCAGTTTTTAAATTTAAAAATCATTTTTTTATTTTAAAAATCATTTTTCTGTTGCAATAAAAAATGTCCGACGACGATGCCAAACCGTTATTATCAGGAATAGTAACGGTCATCAAAGAATTCATCGCTGCAGAAGCTTATATCGACCAAATGAATTGCCAATTTGAATTATATATATATTTTATTTTTTATGTAATTTTTAAATTTTGTATTTTATTAATGTAATTTTATTTCTATTTATGAATTTTATTTTTAATTTATGTAGTAGTTGTTGATTTAAAAATAACGTTAACAGATTCAGTTAAAATTTTAATTAATTACACAGTCAACATTTCTGAAAATCAAACCCCCATATAAACCCCTCTGATGTGCGGCACACAAATTTTAGGGGACAGGGGGCTGAACCCTACCCAGTCAGCAGAAGGTTCAGCCCCAGGGTTCGTGATCCCCCTCCCATTGTGGATGCTCTAAGAAAAGAAAAAGGGTCTCTTGAGAAGCATGGAGGTTACTATTAATTAATATTTTAATTACAATGTTGTTGATTGAACAATAATCTGCAATAGAAAAAAAAAACAGAAAGAATCAATTGACAATGCGGCTCAATGGGCTCACAGTCAGCAATTGACTTTGAGCCCGTTTGAATTCAAAATTTGATATCATACAATTGAATTTAAAGGTAAACAGAGTAAGTGTGGGAGTTCAGTTCGTCAGGAAAGAAAGCATGATAGTGATGGTGATAGTATTAGTATTAGTAGGAGCCTCAAATGAGAAGAGAATTAGTTAGTCATCCAAAATGGTCAGGAACGCCTAGGATGAGCCCGTCAATGTCAACCGGGAGCAGTAGTTTACGCCATAGGCATCCTGTGGAGATGAGCTCTGGCGGCTGCACAATCATCAGTATCCCATTGTTTCTGTGCAACATTCCTACTACTGTGGCAGAGCTGCCTTCCCTGATGTACCTGTAAAATCCCATTACATCTCCATCTCAGAATAAGCAATATTTATTGCAATTAACCCTTGTTTATAATAACAAGTTACCCTTCTTCAAGACGTAGGAGACGGGCTTCAGACGATAAATTTCTCTCAGTTAACCATTTCCTGAAGTTAGGAGATAAGACTCGGCATTTGCTCGTAGTATTCACCAGCCTGCTCTCCGCAACCAGGGGAATAACTTTACACCCGCTACTAGCTTTAACCATAGCTCTGATACCAGACTTCCCATCAGTTATATAAAAATCCGAGGAGTACCTCTGCCACATCAAAGTCCACATACATGTTATCAGGCCCCCTGTTACAGTCAAAATTTAGATATGGCTAAGAGGCAGCCACTTCCAACTTCAAGTAGCAAGATGAGATCATTATAATCTACAGAGTATTAACTTATTAGCATTGAGGTCAACTCTGGCGATCGGTAGGGACAACCAGATGTGTGGACATCCTACTTCACTACAAGCGTTTCAAACTCAATGTTTCCCTTTCGAATGGCTTAGGTACAAGTTCAAAAGATACCAATTGAAAATGACAAAGCCATCTAGTTGTAAGATGAATATTCATAACTAGAAGGGCAAAACTGTATGTAGTAAACATTTTATTGAAGATGTAACCTGATGATGTTGCTCGTATATGATACTGAACGATACAAGAATCTAGGTCTTCAATCTCACCATTGCTAATGACATTAAAATGCTAAGCAACTAAAGCATAGCTTACAAATAAGCCTACTTAATAAGAGAAGGATGTTAACAAGGCAAGTAGCAAAACAGTACTGGTCAGACAAAGGATGTCTGCACTTATGAGTAATCGTCAGAGTTAAGCATCAAACCAGAACTAAAATTAGAAATCTGCTATATAGCTTTCCCATGTGCAGCAAGCATAAAAAAAATATTAGGTACGAGGGACAGATCAAAATAAAACGTACATCATAAGCTGATAAAATGGCAAATAACTTGTATTCAATTTTATGGGCTGATAATATACATCAATGAAGGAACTTACATACCTCACTATATGCTAATTTCCACTGAAAGCAAGATCTGCTAGCTCTCATTGGCTTCAAGCCCAAACCCATATACTCATATAAGAGAGTAGATGTATATATGCATCTGGAAGCCTTTTCATAAGAAGATTCCAGGGAGACATTGCCACAGGACACCGGCTGAAATTTTAAAATACAAAATCTGGTTGGCTGACCGCCAGGTAAACAGAAAATACAATATACTGATAACTAAGAAAATAGGACAGAGAAGCACATTTGATGATAAATGACTGTTCAAGCATTCAACTATTACCTTACCATCTAACTATTCGAAGAATGAAGTTATATGCAAACAGCTTCTATGATTAATGATTACAAGTTTCTGAAACTGGGCAAGATGTCATCATAGTTCCTAATATGTCAATACAGAAACATCAAGCATGTTCTGTTGACTTGTATGAAACTAGAATAGCATTAACCACTAAGCGGTTCATCTTGAAGTGAAGCTTCAAAGTGGTTATCATTCGAATTCTAACATAGCTATTTCGAAATTCTTTCCAATAAACAACACCGTATATTTGTGGTTAGTGTTCCTGCCATAGCACGTGAAGCGAAACGATCATTTTCTACATCCATTTAGTTTTCGTATGTATAAAGAAGAGCTAGCATTAAGTAAACTTTTATGACATATAATTCAAGTTCAATTCACTGTCTACAAATCTTAAGGACATTTAAGAGCAAGCTTAAGGTGTATACAGTTTGTAAATGACGCCTTCAAGCATTTCACACGATTGATTTATTGCAACACATGTAAAAGATAGTAGCAGATTAACACGAGTTTCCTATTAACCGTTGATAATAATTATGAAATTAAAATTAGAGCAATTGGTTCTTCAGAAATGACATTCCACTCAAACTGAAGCTTAGCAGAAAAATACAATCTAATTGGGAAGCATTGCCCCAGCAGTCATCATTAAGGGTAGGTTCTCGGAAGTCCACAAATGTGTCCCATTTGCAACTGCTATTGTTCAATGACAAATGTGTCAAAATTTAACAACCCTTCAGCTAAAAACAATTAAGAAAGCAAAATGAGATTAAGTACCAGAGTCACATCAATGAATTCCTTAAGCAATATTTTAAAAATTAAACTGTATTCTATATGTTTGGGATTTTTAAAACCAGAAGAACAAGGGCCTAAAGCTCTGAAATCCTCCTTTCCACTAATTTTTTTCAGCGAACAAACAGAACCCAATTAAATTCAGATTCCAGAAAACTGATAAAGTCTCCCACAAAAAGGATAAACCTGCACCCGGTGAATAACTACAAGAAACCCAGAAGAGAAAACCAATTAAATCGAGAGATGAGAGTACCCCAGTGATCTTGACGAGCTGTCCCTCGCGAGCTACGCGGAGGTCGGAGTCGGGGAAGGAATGGAGGTAAAGAAAGACAGCGCCATTTCTTCTCCAGTTGAGGGTGTTCCAAAGAAGGAAAGCAAGAACGAGAGCGGAGAGGAGCACGAGAGAGACGAGAAAGGCGGCGTTGTGAACGGCAATGAGGATAAAAATGGAGACGGCCAAGCCAATGAAGAAAAGGGTCAGGAGAATGCAGAGAGAGAGTGGAGGTAGGGGCTTGCAGCTGCTACTGCAACATTGTTGGCCTCTGGGAAGCTCGTTCGATAGGTCGTTCATCACTCTCTGCCCAACATTTCCCAGCCAGGGGCAGAGAGGGAAAAGGAGGGGGAAGAAACTGAGGGCAAGAACTAGCACAGTGCGGGAGCGACTCAGCCTATTACTGCTTCCAAAACGCTTCGTTTTAAAATCAACTCTTTTACTTACTCATGTCTCTTTTTTTTAGCGAAAGTTGTCGTTCTTACTACTTCAAAAAGATTACATAAATATGCCTCGGGGAACAGACTCTCCGACCATCAGGTCAGTATTCACGAACAATGGTTCACTAAACCTGTTAAAATCAGAACCGTAACAAACGGTATTTGGATTTCTCGAGGGCAAAGGAAGAAAACGGTGAAAAGGAACAGGGTACAGGAGATCCTGATGGACCTCGACAGTAATAGTGATGATGGGAGGCAAAGCATCGTCCGGGAACCCCTCCTTAGTCCAGTCCCCAATGCCATGGTCGTGCGTCATTCCTTCTAGTGGGGCCTCATCTCCGTCTTTGATCGGACGCCCCACACCCATGTGAGCGTCTCCTGCATTAGAGTGCCAGCATGAGCATCCCCGAGGCCAGCACATGAATCAGGCTGGGGACGAACAACTCCATGTCCCCAGTCCACAAGGTGTGTCACGCCCCAAATCCAGTTTTGACCGGATTCGAGACGTGAACTTAAAGAAATAATAAGCAAAGCACTTTCAACGGAAATAAGTTTTAAAATAAGATACTCCGAAGTCCAAACATGGGCTAAAAGGGGGAAATGGGCCGGAATGAGGCCCAATCCGAATGGCCCATAGGCCTGGAACCCGAACCGACTCGTGCCACAGACCGGCCCGGTACCCGACACGGCCCGTCCGGCACGCCGACCCGGAACCAGGCACGGTCCGTGCTGCACACCGTGCCGGAAGTTGGCCCGGTCCGTGCAGCACGCCGTGCCGGAACCTTGCCCGTTCCGTGCGGCGTTCCGTGCCGGAATCTGGTCCTCTCCGTGTCTCATTCCGTGTCAGACCAGAACAGACCCCCTCCTTCTTCCCCAACTTCGTTTTCCACGAATTTCAACAACAAAACACCAGTGTTGCACCAATCGTTTCTCCAATGGTTTTGGTATGGACCAAAGGGGGGAGTCCATGAGCATGCAACCATAGTTGGATCATATCTAGGATCGGGGGCTCTGTAGCTATCGGGTTCGTTGTCTTGAACCCATACTATGGCCTTCTCCGTCTCGAAGTAAAAACCGAAGATACCGAGTCCGATATCTTTGATCACCATCCCCTCAACTGAGTTACACCCATGTCTTGGTGATGACACGAAGGAGAACTTCTTTCGGGGCGGCTTGTGTAAGAACCGCCCCCGGTCAATCCCGGTCAAACCGGTAAATTCTAAACAAGTTTGACTTTCGGACAGAAAAGTCAACCGAAGAATCAGGAAGTCATTCGGGACCTTTCCGGGGCCCAAAAAGCTTAGCCGTCATCACGGTTAGCTTAGTTGGGCCGTTTCCTTCAGTTCGACTGTAATATTGTAACGGTCAACTTTTGGTCAAACTCGGGCTTTTTATCGACTTTTACCGAGCTAAAACGGACGGCTGGAATTTATTTTAAAAGAAAGTGGCTCCTACAATGCCACATGGCATTAGAGTCTTGGATGAGAAGAAAAAGAGTTAAAAAGACCTTATGACCCTCCTTAAAGCCTTTAAGTGGATAAAACTTGAAAGGGGCTTTTGGTCATTTAGTTTTTAGGTCATTTAAGGCAATTGTTGGACACAATTCAGCCATTCTACTCTTTGTTGCAGCTGAGTTTTGGTAGAGGGAGAGAAAGGGAGAAGCTCTTGGCTTGAGCAAGAAGAAAGAGAGCAAAGGGAGGATTTTTGGCTCCTCCTTCCACCATTTCACCTCCTAGAGCTTGCTAGCTTCATCTCCTTCACATCCTAAAGGTATGGATGCTCTAAAATTCTCATTCCATCCACTTTCTAGTTTGGGTTTTGTGGGTTTTTGGCTTGAACTTGAAGAACTAGCTCTAATGGTGGTTACTTGGAGAAGAAGTAGTGAAGATAGGTGGTTTTGATTGTGTTTGTTTGAAGTTTGATGAGACCCATTGAGGGTGTTGAAGTTTGAAGGTTTGGATGAACATTTTCGGAGTTGGAAGGAGTTGGAAATGGAGTTTTTGGTTTGATTTGAGTGAAATACGAGTTGGGGAAGAAAGTGGAAGGTGCTGGACTGGTTCGATACGGAACGTGACCCTGACCGGGCCATGTGCCGGCACGGCAAGCCACACGGAACGGGCCAGGTACCGGCACGGTGCGCGGCACGGAACCTCACACGGTTCGTGTCAGACTCCGGGCCGGTGTGTCGCACGGTCCGTGCTGGTTACCGGGCCGGTCTGTGATATGGTCCGTGCCAGGCTCCGGCACGGTCAGTGACGCGGTCCGGATGGCATTCCGGATCAGATCTCCAGAACCAAAACCCTTTCGTTTGAGTCCATTTCGATTCATAAATCATTCCTTTGACTTTGTTTCTATTATTTGAGGTCTGTTATGTGTTTTAGTTGAGGAACACTTCGTTGGGTTACTAATTTTGGTATTGTTGTGGTCCAAGACCGTGAGCCTGAGCTCGAGAGGAGGAAAGGCCTTGGACCCGAGCTAGAGAGACGAAGATCACTCCGGAACCCGTGTGAAGAACGGAGGAGAGACTAACCGGCTTTACATCAGAGTTTTAGAGGAAGACCACAAGGTAGGGAAAGTTCTAACTTCTCGAGTATTTCAATACTTAGTATGCCTATTAGGTTAATAAAATCAGAAAGGTCCTAGAATTGCATATAGGATGCGAATAACTAGAATAATCGTCTTTCAATTACTAATAACCGGACGTGTCTAGTATGCAAGAGTAGGATGTGAATAACTAATGTAACTCGCTTTCAATACTTGGGAATTGTTTTACTGGTAGAGAGGTCGTGATGAGCCCTCGGATTAGTTGTGTGTGTTTGCTTCACATGCTTGTTTGCTTAGTTCAAGTTAAGTTAAGAGTCTAATGAAACTAGTTAAATTGTATGCTTGAATGATTGATTGAATGTTTACATGATTGGTTGATTGATTGAATGTAGAGTAATTGAATGCTTGAACGGATGATCGAGTATGACTGATTGTGCCAAACGGTACGATCAGGTGATCGATGGACCAATAGATCGTGACAGGTAAGTATAACGGTAAGTGTAGAGGACTAAATGGATGCCTTTGGTGTGTTGTGGTCAAAGTGTGATTCGATAAGTGTTGGTTGGTTGATATGTTATAGTGTGATTCTCTTATTCTTGTTGTTGAGATGTTTGGTTGTTCGGTATGGTACTTACACCGGGGGGGAGGGGTAATCCGGTGGTGTTATAGTCGTTGGTGTTTGGCAGATCTTGCGGGATAATGATTGGTTATTGGACCCTGCAGGGCATTGGTTATTGGAGCCTGCGGGCATTGGTATTGGAGCCTGCGGGGTATTGATTGGAGATGGACCCTGCGGGGCAATTGGATGGTTTACCCTGCGGGGAATGGTCACTTGTGGTTTCACCCAAGTGCATGCGTCCTGCGGGAGCACTACCTTGGTTCATCTGATATGATATGAATACTCTGGTGGATCGGAGTATGGGAACCGATGTGACACCAGAATCTATTCATGGATCGGAGGCTTGAGAAAGCAAGTGGTTGGTATGATATTATTTGCTCCCATTTTAGTGGTTATGAAATATTTATAGTACTTTTCACGTAATCTTTTAAAGTTACAGTTATCTTTGAGAATGTGATAATGTTCTTATTTATACTGATTCCTAGTATTTCATTGTTTGATAATGTTTAATTGTAATTTGCGTTGCCATGCTAAGGCAGTCTTATTATTAAACTAAAGGTTAATTTATTTACGATTTTCCCTACTGAGCGCAAGCTCACCCCTATGGTTTTTCTTACTGTTTTTACAGGAGTACCTGATGTTTAGGGAGTTCGAGGCTCGGGAGCTTCTGGATGTTTTGGGGGTTATTCTAGAGATGTGTTGCTCTTTTGTACTAAACACTATTTATCTTGCACTTTATGTTGAGCTTTGACTCATATTTGAGGTTTTTGGATTATTTATTATGAGGATTTGATGGAGTTTATTTGAATTTCTAAAAGATCTATTAATTGTTCATTATTTTCTATTATTAACTCAGGTCACGTCTCGAGTTCGGTCAAAACCGGATTTGGGGCGTGACAGCTTGGACTACCACAACTTGTCCATCATGAAAAATTGTTGCTTATCTAGTATGGATGGGCTCACCGGAGTGTACAATACCATCACCTCAACCTCCTTCTCTTCCTCCAAGGAGAAAGCCGAGAGGCCATTATGAAGGTTGAGCAGTTGGGAGTCCATACATACTAGAGAGGGATGCGCCAACGTAGTTGAACCGACTTCCTTGGTTCTGAAAGATCTACATCAATGAGTCATCCCCGGTGGTGATGTGAGGAGCGTCAGGATCACGGGGACACAGGCGTCGTTGGGAACCCCGACCCCCTCATAGAGAGAAACCATCCCCGTCCTCCCTGGCTCCAGCCTCCCCTGTTCAGGCATGTGAGTTTTCCTTTTAATAGGGTCCTGGATCAGTGGAGGCAATAGGGTGGTGGCAGGTACTGCCACAGGCGGTACAGTGATGGTGGAAGTCGAGGCGGCAACGAGCGGAGCAGATGTAGTGATGAGGGAGCTTGTTCCACCGGTGGCTGGAGGGCAGGGACTGTCGCATGAAACACCAGAGCCTGCACGTCATCGGGAGTGGGCGCCGGGGATTTCAACTCAACTATAGGGGCGGCGGAATGGAATTCACCCAAACCTAGCGTTGCTTGTAGAGGAAGCTAGGGTATGGTTCTTCAAAGACTGACCCCGTCGAGCCTTACCCAGAGGTACAGACGTACCGGGGGAGAACACCACGGTTGTCGTAGTCGGGGGTTGAAGTAGAGTCGTCATGTAGGAGAGGGAAAAAGAGACCAGGACGGCAGAAGAATGTGTAGGGTTTCTTCTGCGTATCAGTTTAATGGTAGGCTTCACAACCGACAAGAGGCGAGGTGGAGGCACGCGTGGGAGATACTGCACCAGGGCTGACTGCGATGGGACAAGAACGATGGGCTAACGACAATCAAAGCGACCACATGAGTAGGAGACTTCATGAGTAGAGTAGGGTTTGATAAAAAAAAAAAAAGAGATCTCGATTTACAAGAAAGAAAATTTTAACAGTTCTTATGGTTCACAATTGGTTGAGCGTGATAACTCCGGCCTATAAACATAATAAATTTGATTACTAATTAAAAGTAGTTTTGTTTAGATATTGTTAATCAAAATGGCGATTACAAAAGTGCTATTTGCAGAATCTACACAAGTCCAGCTAAAGTCTACTGAGCTACCGGCGAGCATTCATATTCACATTCCTTCTAATAACTTGAGTCAATAAGACCACAAGTCCCACCACTGGTAACTAGACATGTACTGGTTCAAGTCCAAATTTCCCCAATCTTGGGCCGATGGCTCTACCAAGCCTGCAAGCTTTGCTTCTTCTTCCAATCCTAAGTACTCTGCCTTGATGCTCATATCATCATCGGAAAGAAGGACAATTCCTTGTTCTGATCTCTCCTTTGACAAGCTAGCACTTGGTATCTCTTCAGGTTCAAGGTTGCTCATGTTTCCCTTGTCTGAATAGCCATCGATACCCAAACCATGCCCCTCACACTGATCACCTGCCCCTACTTGTGACTTGTGCATTACATCATTCAGTTTCTCCAGCTGCCAAGTTGAACACATTTTCAGTAGCTAGCCCTTTATATGAGTGTTTGAATTGACAATGCAAAGAAGAATATTGTTAGAAAATAATTATAATTGAGTCTTTCAGCTATGAACTTAATCTTTTAGTTGAGTTGATTATCTAATAGGTACCTGTAGAAGCAAGGCCTGCTTTTCTTTCTTCAAGTCCCCGAAGCGGGATGCGAGACTGTTGTAATTGGCTTGTAGCACCCCGTACTCTCTTTCGAGCTCCTTCGACTTCCATCTCGCTCTCTTGTTCTGGAACCATATGGCCACCTGCCGAGGCTGCAGCCCCAACTCCCTTGCCAGCTCCACCTTCTTCCTCGGCTCCAGCCTCGTTTCGTTCCCGAACATGGTTTCCAATGACCTGATCTGCTCGTCGCTGAACCTCCTCGTCTTCTTCTTCCTCTTCCTTGGTGCATCCATCATCTTGTTACAGCTCTGAGTTATGTGATCTCACTTATTAGAATATTTGTGTTTTGGGTTGGCTTTAAATAAGCAACTTGCCTTCAGTGTGATTCAATTTACCTAGCGTATGTGACCATGTTAGAACAAGTCCCACTTTAATTTTCTTCCTTTTAACTTGTCAAGCTGGTTATGTCCCACTGATGTGGCAGATTCTATGAACGAGGCGCGAGGTAACGACAAATTTGTATCTTGCTTGCTGATTAGGTAGGTGATGATGTTATGTGTATTTTCTCATCCTATCTTCATTTTCACGCCATTATCTTCGGACAAATGTTGTCTGATAAATCATGTTTCGACAACATAGACCACATACCGGAGAGGCGTGTGTCGTACCTTGTGATAAGTACTGCTGTTTTATCCGGTACGGGTGTCCCCACACGACACCAAGTGCTTGCTGTCCTGTTTCTGTGTTAAAATTTTATTGGCGCCTGATATGCCAATTGTTATGCGACAAGTGGTTAGATCCGCTGTTAATAATGTGATTTCTCGTTGTAAACTTAGGGTTTGATGTTCATCCTTATGTAAAGTTAAAAGTGAGTAGGAAGGAGTTGGGACCGAAGGAAAGGTGATAAAGACCGAATGCATGAACGAGACCAGAGTTTTTTTGTCGGTATCAGGCGGCTGCTCTTCAAGATTCATTCAAGTGAATCTGAACTACTCTATTTTATCTTTATTTTGACGACAAACATTGTGATTTAATTGTATATTGTCAAAACATTCGGTCAGGAATTGGCGTGGGTGAAAAGGAGCCAATCCTCACCCGTAGCATGCCGCTCTAAAAATACTTGGTTAACGCTAAGCAGTGGGGAGGTAAGGACTATGCATAGGATGGCAACAAGTGAGTATGGGACGAGTTTCGTGATACCTATTTCTGCCCTAGTACTCAGCACCGCACTCTGGCCCGGCCCCGGTCTCTCGATCGACCTTGTCCCGTCACGATCTCCCCACTCTGTTCAGGCAACCCTTGACCCGTCCCAATTCAAATCGCGACATATTGAATTACTACTTTTTATCATTAAATGAAGGGAATAAATCACTTATCTCCCTTTAACTAAATGCTAATTTCACGTATGTCTTTTGTAACGCTCGTCTAGAGCTATGTTAGGGTTGAAAAAACCGAGCGCCGCCTCCTCAGGAACATGAACCTTTCCCGGAATAAGAAAACAAAAAGGTAACCTTCGCCAAGGGGAAGGGGCTCTTGAGAAGATCAAGGAAAGGACTTGTTCTTCCTCGTTAATAAATTCTTCCAATAATGCTGAACCTAATTTTTTCAAAAAAGCATGTACAATACTTTTGTGTTTACGAGCCAAAGTTTTAACACAAGAAAGTCGAAGTTTCTACCTTCTCCTCCTCTACGATTTCCAGCCTCCTCCTCCGTTTTAACACTCATTTCTCCATTCATCTCCATCATTTCCATCATGGTTTGCGCCAAAGCCACGCATGGAACTGCTGATCTTGGAGGCCCGTTCCTCGACTAGGAACGTGGACAAACTCTCGAATCTGAACGCTCTGCCACATGCAAGCTCGGTCCCAGGCGGTCTTCGACCATCTCAACCGCCATCTCCAGCCTTGGGGCCAACGTAGTTCCCTACGACGTCCCTGGCCCCATCAATGCCCCCGTCCCCACTGGGCACACGAGTCCCTCTCCCTGGGACAAGCCTGTAGAGACAAGCCTGCCTAAACCACCGCCTCCCCCAGAGGTCACCTGGCCGAAGCTGCACCTCTCTCCGCCCCTGGCCCTAGTGACGGAGATATCCATACTGGCAGCCGCACTGGTACTCCCCACCAAATCCAAGACATCGATCGGGGAAGCTTCATCATCGGTGACTCTTCGACCACCACGGGGGATCCTACGGGCGAGGCCCCTACAACTACCAGAGGAAGACCCGGAGGAAGACGATGAGATCATCATCGTCCCATCCAAAGCAGTCCCGGTAGGCCGGACTCAGTATTCCCTCGCTGGTCGAATAGTGGGGGGAAAAGCTACAACATATCGGCCCTATGTGGGACGATGGTTCGCAGTTGGAAGGTCAATGGGTTGGCTGTGGAGTGCCTTAACAAGGACGTTGTCGCGTTCCATTTCCCGATTGCAGCCATTATGGAGAATATCCGACATCGAGGTCCTTGGGCCTTTCATGGATATCTGGTCCTGCTAGTGCCTCTCCTCCCATGCATGCAGCCAAGTTCAATAATCTTCTGTTTCATGGAGATTGGGGTCCGAGCTCTCAATGTTCTGGGAGATGGTATGAACCCGACAGTCCGATCCATCCTTGCTAACACCATTGGTAGTGAGGTAATTTCTGCACCTATCCCGCCCAGCGTCATTTGGATGATTTTTTGTTGTTTCAGGTGGGTATTTATGTGAACATGCCATTGCAAAGACGCGTACACTTGAGGTTTCTGGGACATCGGGGCTCCTCTATGGTGGAACTGCATTACGAGCGCCTCCTAGGATTCTAGGCAAGGTGTGGTCGTTTGACCCATTGGATTGCAGAATGTCATGCAAATATCCCGGGGGTAAGTCGGGAGGAGGTCCATTTTACTGACTATCTCAGGGTGCATTTGGACCTTAATGAGGACAGGCTGATCCGTACGGATTGGGGAGCGTCGAGGGCGCCGAGGTTGCCTCTAGTGGATGAACTCCTAACGTCCCTCTCTCTAGGACCAAATAAGGAGTCTCGGCATGGGAGGAACCTCCCACTGCTTCCGCCTCCGGGTTTTAGGGCCCTGACTTTGGCAGCGGAATGGGCAGTAGTGACAGAGTCAGGTGACTTGGCTAAGAAAACGTCTCGAGGAGATAGTTCCAGATTTTCAACAGACGCATCCAGGATCGTTAAAAGGATTCGTAGGGATCACAAAGCTCGGTGACCTGGCTAACGTCCCTGCGGATGAGGGCATGTTCGCTTTTTCTGCAAGACTCCGACTAGGAGGAGAGCAACGGAAAACACTGAGAGGTTCTGGGGATGCCCCGGGAACAATGAAGACAAAGGCAATAAAGGTCAAAGGGAAGGCCAAGGCGGATTAGAGCGGTACTCGGAATACCAAGATGAAGAAGGCACTAGATATCTCAGAAGTCTCTCTTAGACAGTTGGAGGATGAAGAAGATAGCGATGACCAACAGGCAAGGGCTCAAAAGCAGCCCCGCCAGGGACAATGAGAGGACCTTGGGAAGGTGGGTAACTCTATCTCCCTCGCCTAGGGAAGAATTTGGAAGCATGGACCTATATTTATATTTTCTATTTGTCATTTCTAGTGTTAGGACTTTTATTATGTTTTGAGCTATGTTGCTGGTTTGGCGTTCCCTTTATTTTTGGGACGGTCGGATGGGATCTCATTTTTTTTGTGTCTGTGAAGGCTAAGCAGACTAGTTCTACGGGTCTATGAGCGTCGGGTACTCTACGGGGGACCCGGACCATATTCTGGAGCCCAGGGTTACGGCCCTATTGTAACCCCTACTTGCAATAATGCATCTTGATCTCGTTACTGTTTCAAAAAATATGCTAATTTCACATCAATACTCTTTAACTTAAAACTATACTTAAGAGATACCTTAATTTTCCATTTTTGTTTCGTTATGTTTTAGACGTTAAGTAGTCATATGCGAAACACATGACACTTATTTTTGTAAAATGAAAAATTTACCCCCTTACCCTATTAGCATTTAAACAAACGCATACACTCTCTTATTTTCTTTCATCTCTATAACTTCTCCTTTCTTTAAGTTTCAGCTTACATGCTTGTGCACCATCTTAACTCTTTTTTACAAACCTCAATTTAATACAAGCACACACCAGAGCATCGTAAGTGCTACAACCCATGTCTTTCCCGTCTTCAAATCCCAATCTTTCAAATAATTGAAGCGCCTTTGGGTACCTCCCGCACCAAACCAGCTTCTCAATCTGGTAACAGAACACGGAACTGGGTTTTACGAAAAAAGGTCTCTCTCATAACTCTTTCATAGATGTTGGAGTTCAGTTGATTTGGATATGCTTCTTCAATTATCTTTTCCTCAAGTTTCATATGTGAATTGTAGGGGATTTTTTTGGTGCTCGCCATATCAAAAGTTGCAGTAGCTAGAGAAGTTGAAGTCACCACGATTCACACACGATACATAAGTTTTCCGGTGAATGAAGTTGGGGTGGAGTACCACAATCTCTAGAGGGAACTAAAATGAGAAGGTAAACAGAGAGTGTCACTAATAACATGAGAGGAGCGTGCATTAAGTACATAGAACAAGAAAGGAAGAAATAAGATGAATCATGTATGTGAGACACGTATACAAGTGTGCATGAAATTGGTAAGATTTAACTTCCTTAATGGTAAAAACTCTAGTTTATAAGTAAAAGTATGACTAAAAAAAGTATCAAACCACCTCAGGATATTTTCTATTATGAACTTAGTTACAACTACTAGTTAGGTCATCACACCCCGACGGCGGCGGCTATTCCTGTTAGTTTTGTGCCTTAGGCCAATCTTGATCTTGTACGACATTATCATTTCGTTAATACATTGGCACTGCTATTATCATTTGTGAAATGTTAATAACATGAATAATCGAATCTTTCTAAGATCATCAATGTCACGCCCCAAATCCGGTTTTGACCGGACTCGAGACGTGAACTAAATTTTAAAATAAAAACATTCTTTAAAACAAAACATCAACTCGATTAAATCTTTAACCACGTAAATAACATAAATGGGTCATACGCCCGAGTTCATAACAAATAAGTTTGAATTCGAAAACAGGAGTATGTCTTTAAATACGATAACTAATACTCAGACTCTCGCTAAAGCTCCCAAGCCTCGAGACGTCCTCTAGTCCAGATCACGATCATAACCTGTAGGAAAAATAGTAAAGGGGATGAGCATTTCGCTCACCTCCACGGATATCCGTCCGATTATGGCATACTATTAAAGCACGAGAAATAATTACTTAAACGGGACTAAAAACAACACGAGGCCTAACCAACGATTAAGACCATTCAACCGAGAAGGATGTAGTTTGGTGATGGCTTCTTCAATTGAGAATGGTGTCCTCTCATTCCCTACTTTTTGTTCTACTTTACTAGCTTTGTATGCAGAGTACTGCACTCTTGTTACAGGCTCTGTTAAAGAGGACAAAAAGGGTAAGAAGACTAACAAGGTTTCTGGTGGAGTTTCGGGGACAAAAGCTTTAGCCGTAGACAAGCAGCCAAGACGTCCAAGACCAAGGTCTCGGTATCGCCTCCTACCGTGGAGATCGCAAAGGAGAAGGGGGCTTCTGATCAGATGCAGCAGGCCAAGGTATATGGGAAGCTTAAGCCTAGACGTGGAAGACGATCAAGGCAGGTTCAACTCGTCGACGAAGAAATCTTCGTTTGTAATTTACCATTTGGAACGACGGAGGAGTGGTTATGTAATACCTTTGGACCTTTTGGAGAGGTAAGGTCGGCGTGTGCGTTGAGTAGACCGAATCGCAAGAATCATTTGTTTGGATTCGTCCGTTTCCGTTCGAAGGAATCGGCTATCCAAGCAGTTGAGAGCATGAACGGGATGAAGTTGAACGGTCACCTCCTATTCGTAGCCATCGCCAGGCGTCGGAAAATCGATCCTCTCATCGGAGCTCCAAAACAGAGCATTTCAACAATGGCTGACCTTGTTAAGGACGTTGTCGATCTGCCATTGGAGACGCCCCGGAGTTTGAGAGGCAACACTGCAATCATGACTGTGGAACAGAGCATGGGGTTTGTTGCTAAGGAAGGTCCGATGATTTCCACTGTCAATCAGCCCGGTCGGAATGGAGGTTCTCCGGCCGCGATCCCAGCAACTGCTCTGATGACTTTGGACGGAGTGTTTCCATCTCCTACAATCACGGGATTGAATCGCGAGGAGTCAGAGACTGCAATCACTGGGGATTTGATTTCCAATCGAGACGCGATTTTCTCGTCCCAACTTGATGACTCGAATCGCGGCGAATCAGGTGAGCGGTACAGGTTGGACGCAGTACTTGCGGCGCGAGTTGATGACGCTGAATCAATTTCCAGTTTGGTTCCATCTCCTGCAATCACGGTAGTAAATCACGATGAACCAGGGATGGAAGCTAGTGATTTGTTTCCCAATCCGGAAGCGATATCTGCGCTCCAATCCGCTGAGAATCGCACAGAATCAAGTGATGTTATACCATCTCACGATTCGGTTACGTGGATTGGGCAACAAGGTGAGGCTGAGTCCAGTTTGACTTGTGCTTCTGGGTCAGTTGTCACAGGCCCAAAGGATGCTTTAGTGAGTCTGCATTCAAACCCATCAGTTACAAATGATGGGCTTGGATTGGGCCCTGATCCTTTGGGCCAGCTTCAGGCGGTAGTTAACGATCCTAACGAAGTTCAACGGTTCAGTCCGTGGAAGGAGGCTCTACTTAAGCCCTCTGACAAGGGACGTCACTCGAAGCTACCTGCGAGAGTTTCGAATCGTCAGGGTCGACCTCCTAAATTTTTTGGGGATTATTACACCGCTCATATCAAATCAACTCACTCCCGGAGTCGGGAGAGATTGGTCAATCCAGTGGACATTGGGAAGCAGGTGCAAGATGCTCGGTTAGCTTTTTCAGCAAATCAAGCCGCCCAACTAGCTCATCAAGCTAAGGCTTTTGACGATCCGACCTTGACTTCGGAAGGAGAAGAGTGGGTTACCGATGGTTGATGTTGTTATCCTTTTTGGTTTTGTTTCGGGAACTGTTCCCGCAGCTCCTTTTGAGAGCTCCTATGTAATGGTTATCTTTCGGGTTGATCCTCTTTAGATTTACCTCTTTTTAAATAAAATTTTTGCGCTTATCCAAAAAAAAAAGACCATTCAACCTTCGATCCTGATACCAACCTATCACGGGGACAAGCCTCCCCGTTCATACCTTCCCCGTCATTTCCACCTAGGAACACCGAGTAACGGGTAACACAATTAAGCACCAAGCAAACACACTCAGCACAACAGTTAATCGACATAACAGGTATCCAAAACAACACCGGAACTTAGTCACGGTTTATTCCACTAAGAAGCATACAGCAATAACTACACTTTACCGCTCACGTGTCGGAAGGAGGGGGTCCTTTATATCACTAAGTAGCACACAACATTATATTCCACTAAGGAGCACACAACTATAAGGAGCACACAGCTATAAACAGCACACAGCTATAAGGAGCACACAGCTATAACCACACTTTACCGCTCACGTGTCGGAAGGAGGGGGTCCTTTATATTACTAAGTAGCACACAGCTATAGATACCATTTATTAGTACATTCAATTACAGTCACCACCAAACATAAAACAATCAATCATGCCGCATTATCATCAAATCATCACCGTTACTTAACTCAAACATCACCTTCTCATAGCATATCACAACTATTAATTTAACAACAGAACATACCACAATTCAATCAATCCAACGCTACTAGTCACAAAGATAAAGTGCAACCAACACACAACCTACGGGCGCGACCTGGCCCACTTGCAATTCTACAGCACGACAATTCCACAAACCTACGGGCACGACATGGCCCACATGCGATTCTAAGATTTTACCGGTTATTAATATCCTATATGCAATTCTAGTAACTTATCTTAATCGAACCAATAACCACTACTTTTCCATACCTCAAACGCGATCCAACTCTACCAAGCACGAACCGTCAACGACTTCCTTCTCCACGATCAAGCTCACGGTCTAGGATAACAAGTAACACAACCACAAAATACAAGTCCAACGTCGATTAAAACGGACAACACCCAAATTAACCCCCGACAAGACGCCTAATTAAATAAAACGGTTACGAGACAATGATTTGGAAAAATATTAAATTAACCGGACGATACGTACAACGACACCCGGCCAAGTGGGCTCCACTTGGTCGTGGGTGTGTCGGACTGGACCCACCAAGGGCCGGTCTCGGCTCGAATCCCGAGGCACACTGATCCCGAGGCACATGGATCCCGAGGTACATGGATTCCGAGGCACGGATCCCGAGACATATGCCACCCACCACCGTGGCCGAGCCTCCGGTCGTCGAAAAATTTCCAACTTCCTCCCAAAATGTCCCAAACGAGTTCTAGGTCCTCAATCCATCAAGTTCTAACCAAAAACATCACTAATTTGCTCCAATTTCACATTTCCCCCGATTCCAAAAGTTAGGGTTTCACCAATTTTTCCCCCAAACACCAAATTTCTTCCATTACTACTCCAATCCAACAAGGAAACAACTATTCCATCAAGACCCAACCTCAATTTCTCAAAACCCAACAATACCCAAGAACTAAAGTTCATGGAAAGAGGAAAAGGTTGGGTGCTTACCTTAGGAAATGAGGAGAGGAGAAGGAATATGGAAGAATTAAGGAGATTTAATGGAAGAATCAATGGAGACAAGCCTTTCTTCTTCTTCTTCTTCTTCTTCTTCTTCTTCTTCTTCTTCTTCTTCTTCTTCTTCTTCTTCTAGGCTATCCTCCTTTTCTTTCTATGAATTTCGGGCAAGAGAGTGAAATGAGGTGAGAATGTGCTGATTTTTGTGTCACAAGTGGCCTTTAACCTAAAGAGGAAATGTTCAAAACCTCATTTCTCCTTATCTCACCATTTTGGGAAAAAGTAAGGTCAAAGATGTCTTTTTCACTCTCCTTTTCGCTCCTTCACCTAATTAATGCCAAGTGTCTATGTGGATCCATCTCCACTCCCAAATATCTCAGCCCCACTTTAATTAATCCGATAAACCCAATTTTGACCCCGTTTGACCCGAAATTAACTTTTTCGCAAAAACCCTTATTTGAAAGGAAATGACCCAGCTAAGCTAACCGTAACGAAGGCTAAGCGTTTTGGGTCCCGGATAGGTCCTGAACGACCCCCGGAGTCGTCGGTTGACTTTTTCGGCGAAAAGTCAACTTTTTCCGAAATTGTCCCAAAAAGCCTTAAGTTTTCCCAATACTAATCTTGGTCGCTTTAGTTTTTCACTTAAAGCCAGAAGTTAGAATTTAATCCCATTTTCTGCCGGTTTGACCGGCATTGACTGGGCGCAGTTCTTACAATCAAATACATGACTTGAAAGTAAAACTCTTAGAAGTAAAAGAGTATTAATCTAATGATCTCTGGACTTATTGACATACGAATACTAGTATGATGTTGACTAATGATCACGTTTTACTGGTCATTCATATTGGATATGAATTCAAGTCATAGATTCCATTTGATGAAATGATATTGGATGATCCACTATGAGAACACTACATAGGAAGTATCATGAGTATTTCTCAATACTGTAATATGGCTTGAGTCATTTGACCTTTTAGTCATCATGGATCTCTACATAGATGGTTGTGTGTCTCAACGCAGTTCAACGTTGTCTGTAACCAAACAACAATAAATATTATTGTTGAACACATAGTCATCTATGTGAGGATTGTGAGTGGCTGATAAGGGATTTATCACTCATATAAGTATGAGATATATTGTTTGGGACCCTTGATAAGTGAGATTGTGGAAATGCATGGTCATGCAAATCGATAATAAGTTATCACTCCCAATCTACTTAGGATCAAGAAACGAACGATCGAATAAAATAAGGATGACAATCCTATGCTTTATATTCGATCGAGATATCGATTACAAAGGGATTAAGATATTGATGGTAAAAGGTTAAGTCGGATTGACGATCATCATACACGTTTAGGAAGTCATAATTCCTTGCTAGAGGCCAACTATAGCATGTGGATGAAATGGGGATTTCGGGCCCACTACCAAACATTGTATGACCCTACAGAGTCACACACAATAACAAGCCAAAAATCGTTGGGAGGAAAGGGTTGGAGACGATGAGCGCGTCGCGGGACCTCGTTGGGAGTGGGCCGTGGACCCTGCCCAAGAGGCCCATGGGCTGCCCCTGCCACCAAAGACCCAAGGAACCAACTAGTTATGTCTTAACTAAATGGTTCTAACCAATTAGTTAGATTAGGTAGTTGGTGACCCTTACTCCACCAACTTCTAACTACTTTGTACCATCTTTGTCCTAATATACTAATAGTTATTATGTTGATGGGATTACATGATATAAGTGTCATACTTATCAACATAAGAGATATAACACACACAAAAGGAAGAACAACTCATCCCTTCTTCCCCAAAGTTTCGGACAACATAGATCTCTCTCCTCCTTGTTGTGTTCTTGAGTCCTCTAAGTTTAGAAGTATGTGGCTTTGATTCCTAGGAGGATACGTAGGCATCTTGGAGACTCAAGCCCAATCATTCTTTACCCAATGTTCTTGATTTGGTAAGAAATTGTGATTTCGGTTTTGTTTTGTGAATCTAATCTTTGTCGTATTTTATGCATGGTCTCGAGTTGTTTGCTTCCGCTGAGATTGTATGTTCATACTCTCCACCGAGAACCAATACTACCAACTATGGAGCCACAACAATCACACTCTACATCACCGATTTCTTCTCACATGCCATCTCGTCGGCCTTCTATGAGCCGTCCGGCACGTTGGGGGACCCTGGATACTCCCGAGTGAACAACCCAACCACGATATCAAATATCGTCATAAACTCCCACATGAAATGATATGCCACCAACCAAAGGAACACTTAACCACGACATATTCTCTTCGACTACCGCCGAGTAAGTTTGCTAGAACCGATGGGAATATGGATAAACCGGTCATTCGTTGGCTGCCGATAGAGACAGTGATGGGGGATAACCTATCTGTAATGGCTGAGAAGAGATCGGGGGTGCATGCTCTATCCCAGACCTATACTAAGGTGTCGACACCAAAACCCAGAGTTGATGATGCTCATGCCACCATGCAATAGAAAGGAATTTTGGGACCAAGGCCACGACCAGTGCAAGAAAACTGGCGCTACTATAGCAAGCTGTCCCTGTGGACGACGATCCACTACTATGAACGGGTTTTCCCTGACCCAGCATTCATTGATCCATTTAAACAAGGCTCTCAGCAACTACTAAGGGATTGTGGAATCTAGATACGAATTCGGGTTGCAATGCATACGTACATCCCGAGCACAGTCTTAGGGCAGGCGCTAACGAAACCACATGATCCAGATCGAGGAACTGAATCGCCACATAGGAACCACTACGGCCAACAACGCAATGTCCCTAATGGGGTCCTACGACCACCTGGCCGGGACGCCCCTCATGATCCTACCCATCGGGTCTTGGATCCTTGTTGGTACGTCTCGCCCCAAGATTCGAATGGCTCAGGCACATATGTCCTAGGCCGCCCGAACTCCACGGATGAGGATACCAATGTGGAGGCCAACCAACATGAAGAAATAGTGAGGCCTGCTGGAAGGCCTCGCGGATCATTATAAATAGCACCTGGAATCTCGTAGTGTCATTGAGGAGACACACCTTGGTCGACACGAATCAGCCCTCTGTTGATCTCTACTCCTCCTTTCCCAAGCATAGTCCTTTCCCGATTGTTGCGACACAGCATAGGTGGTCAAGTCGATACAGGAAATGATCTAAGGATATATGGCGCCAAACACTGCTGGAATAGGGAACTACCCCCTAACTTCTCCCTGGTACACACCAAGCTCTTAGCTATAGGATCAGTGTTCCGGCTATCATCGGAAGTATATATCATCCTTTTTAAGTATTTCCATTCATGTAAGGTCATTCCGACCTCTTATATTAATAAAATTTCTCTGTTGGCTCAATTGTTTTTTTACATAATTTTGAAATTTTGATTATTAATTAATGGCATCTTCAATTTCTTATGTGTTTTGGATAGAATAACAATGACGCCGAGTATAATGAAAATAAAAAGTAATTAAAATATCGTACAAACCTTTTTTAATCATGTATAATATTGCTACATGAAAAGGATTCTTATTAAAAAAAAAATTAATAAAGTACCGTTTAAGTATGTCTTTTTTATCATAATTGTAAGGTTTTATTAATAAACTTTTGAGAATTCAAAAGTGAGTATACAAAATAGTGGAAATACTAAGAAAATACAGAGGAGGGCCATGCATAGTTCTGTTGACATTTAAAACGCTGACACTACAAGAAGATACCTGGATATTCCAGGTCGCAATGTAGGGGTGGTTCCCTATTCTTTTGGTGATCGACACGAGAGATCCTGGTGACTTTTCCTGTCTCGACTCGGTCAAGCATGTGGTGTCTCGACAAGTTTTCAAGGAGTTTTCCAAGGAAAAGAGGAGGCTGGGTTCGGCTAGATTCTAATCCCTATGGGTCGGGGTGTAGGTCCTCTAGGACACCTTGTGACACCCTAATGGCCTCTTGAGGACCAGCGAAGCTGGTTTGTAGATCTCGCGTTCACCCCATCGGAACCATATCCCCCCCTCCCAGGGGGGATAGTCCAGGCTTTTCCTTCTTGGGTCGAAGGGTGTCTATCAGCCCCTACATTCTGGGGGGCAGTATGCAAGGTGGTAGGACATTCGGAATCCTGGCCGTGTCCTTCTCAATGGTCTATATGCACCGCTCTATTCGAGAAATGGTGTTGACCTCCTTTCTGTTTCCCCAAACTCCAGGAGGGATCAGCATGTTAGAACGTACTATTAGAGAACCAACACAACTAAAAGCTCAAACTGATAGTTGAAGGTCCAATTATAGTTATATTCTAACACGCGTCCTCATGAACAAACCCGTTTACGAATTTGGAGGTGAATTATTTAGAAGAGTAATAAGGGCAGACCTATTTTTGGTGCATTTGATAAATATAGAAGAAATTATAAATTTTTGAAGAGAATTGGGTTTGAACCCGGGTCCGTGAGGTGTCAAACTCTAATACCATATTAAAAAATTAATTCAACTAAAAGATCAAACTGATAGTTGAAAGTCCAATTATAATTATATTCTAGGGTTAAATATCGAAACTTACTCTTAAGTATTGGTCACGAACACTACACTACCCACGTTCTCAAAATGAACATTACACTACCTTAAAGTATTGGTCACGCGATTTTGTTAGTAAAAATGGACGGAATTTTCCATTCCGTTAGTCATATGACCTCAAGTGTCATATAATGGATGGTAAAATGACGTTTCCCCTTAATTATATGACATCTACACATTTTATAAGGAACATTACCATTGTACCCTCGTTATTGTTCCTTATAAAATGTATAGAGGTCAAATACTTAAGGGCAAAAAACGTCATTTTACCATCCATTAATTGACACTTGAGGTCATATGACTAACGGAATGGAAAATTCCGTCCATTTTTACTAACAAAATCGTGTGACCAATACTTTAAGGTTGTGTAGTGTTCATTTTGAGAACGTGGGTAGTGTAGTGTTCGTGACCAATACTTAAGAGTAAGTTTCGATATTTAACCCTATATTCTAACATACATATATCGAGGAGAAATCTATTGAGAACCACTCTTAACATATGAACCGTGGAAACCAATCCTAGCCACTCTCACCTATGATCCAACACTCATCAAAATGTCACATCATCACCTCAATCCAACCCACATACACGCCACTTTCATCCATTCTCACACAAACAAGGGCATAATTGTAATAGCATGGTGCCATGGGGACAAGTGTACATTTTTTTCTTCACCAATTCACTAATTTAATATTTCCCGATTCGTTTGAACTCCGATTAACTTCAAACTTGGGCCAATATTTTTCTTTTTTCAAGGGCTTTTAATCAAGATCACTCATGAATATATTTTGAGGCACGAAAATAAAAATTTATATCAAGGTGATAAAAATAATGTTGAACGTTGATAAATCTTTACTAATAAATGTTTTATGTCGGAGTACCAAACTAATGTTAAATGTTGATAAAAAAAAACATGTAATGAGGTGATAAGAAACAAATAATGAGGTGATAAAAACCATTTTCAATTTTGATAATAAGTGTGATACACTAGAGTTTAACGTTGATAAAAAAAACTTGTGATGGGGTGATAAAAAAAACGTAATTCAATGATAAATCTAGTGTTTAGTGTTGATAAAAGTGGTGTTCATAAAAAGCACGTGATGAGATGATAAAAATCATGATCAGTTTTAGAGAATGGGGTGATAAAACCAGTGTAAAGTGTTGATAAAACCAGGGTAAAGTGTTGATAAACTCAGAACAAAGTGTTGATAAAAATTACACATATATAATTTCTTTAAAAACCAGCCCCGAAATAAATAAAAAATTCGTGCTTCAAAAAAACATGTGATGGGGGTGATAAAACACACGTAATTTGAATGATAAACCTAGTGTTTAGTGTTGATAAAACTAGTGTTCATAAAAAGCACGCGATTAGGTGATAAAATCATGATCAGTTTTGGAAAATGGGGTGATAAAACCAGTGTAAACTGTTGATAAAACCAGTGTAAAAGTGTTGATAAATATAGAGCAAAGTGTTGATAAAAATTACCCAGATTTTTTTTATAAAAAAAATCAACCCCGAATTTTTTTTTTCGTGCTTCAAAATATATTCATGACTGATTTTGATTGAAAGCCCTTAAAAAAAACTAATGGTGCAAGTTTGAAGCCAATCGGAGTTCAAACGAAGCGGGAAAAATTAGATTAGTGAATTGGTTTAAAAAAAAGTAATATGATAGTTTAACTAAAAAACACTTACCACTTACTAAAAAGTGTTGTTTTTTTACAGTCAACAAGTTAGCTACTCAATTGTATCTCATCCATTCATTCTTAAAATGGATGACTTAGATTGGTTCTCGCGGTTCCTACGTTACAACATGGTTCTCACCAGATTTCTCCTCTACATATATCAATCAAAATATGAACCGAAAATAATATAATTTGAAGATGAGTCCCTATCAACCACCCATGTAGCATCACGTGCTCACGACCTCTTCTATCACAAGTTCTTGATTGTGTAGTTCACTACAGGGGTGCTTCATGCGGGAAGATTCGCCCTGAAGGCATTTTGACATTGCAAAACATTTAATTTTAAGCATGGTTTTTAAATAACATATGTACCATTTGTTCTTATCAAAACTCCACCGTTTAATAATGGTGTAACAGCGTGGACAAGCAACACTCAGTTACCACCTGGTGCTGAGTTGGACGTATATGCAATGGCTGGATTCGACATTTATGATTTTCTCTTTTTCATTGATTCATAGCTATCACTTTTGAAAACATATGACACAATTTTCAAGAAATGTGTAAAGCAAAGAAGCGTTGAAATGTTTGGTCCACTCCGTTTGTCATTCACTCTGACCCTAGAGAAAGAAAACTTTTCTTGGCTTCTTGGTTTTGGTGATGATGAACTTTTCATGGGCTTCATAACCATGGCATATTGGAATTATTTGATCTTATTTTTATTAACTAATTATGTAATAAATACTAATGTAGTACTAGTATACTGCTCGATCAAGCTGTCACAGTACCTACTACTACTTATTGACAAGGGCGTGTGTAATACTAACATACATGAATTGATAGGTGATTTTCGAAGTGATTTGACATCAGAAATTTACATATGCTCATGAAATTAGTTGTTTACGTCAATATAGCGGAGTCCAATCGAACAGTTTATTCTCTTAAATAGATTAGATGCATCATCGAACTCTACATGTAAATGATTCGGTAGAAGTATCATCGATGTTGAGATTCTATGATATATCTAAATTTGTTTATGACGATTTTGACCAATCAATATATTATGCCACAATGCAATGCAAATAGAAAAAAGTAGAAAAAAAAAAGACTTTATCTCATAAAAGCCCACTATTTTGTCTTCATTCCCATTCCGATCTCCCAATTCTTTTTCGTTAGGCTTTATCTTCGGCGAAGCTCCCTCAACGGCAGATTATCCGACGTATCTCGCGGCAGAATCCCCAACGAAGGTAAGAGCAATTTCTCCATCGTAGCTCGTAGCAGAAGCTCTTACCAAGGTAACAACCGACGAAGCAAAGAACTCTAATGGCATGCCCCTACCTAAACTCGCCCTTGGGATTCTCCACTGAGTGGAATATGTCTCTGACTAGTAACCCCAATAATGGCACGGGCGAGGTGCGACATCCGGCATGGATTTGCAATACCTCGCGGCGGCCTATTCTCCTTATCTCTCTTACCCCTTTTTCTGCAATATTGTGACGACGAGTTGAATGGAGCCGTGACGACGAGTTATGGTCGGCGAGTTGGATGAAGGCGGTGCTGCTTGAACAGGTGATGTCGGTGGCAAGGACTCGGGCAGAGAGAGGACGACCACCACGCTGTGCTCCTTCTTCTCTGGACTAGGCGGTGGTTGCTGCTTCATGCGGTTGGGGAGAGAAACCAGAGTTAGTGCCACACCCCAATTTCAGTGAACCGAACTCGGGACGCGAACGTTTTAAAATAATAAACCCCTTTGAAACCATTTTTATAATTCACTTTGAAATCACCAAATGTTCAATAAAAATAATATTTACATCTCAAAATAAGTCCCAACACTTGGACAAAAACGTGGTACACGTCACTAGACTCAAAATAACCCAGAAACCCGCTTCAAGCTCTTCAAGCTTCAGAAGCTCACCTAGTCCAGCCTGCGAACGGTACCTGTAGGAAAAGCAGCTAGGGGTGAGCGTTCGCTCACCACCACAGATAACAGACTGACTACGGCATACTTAGCAGACAAAGCCGGTGACACCAACAACGACTCAAAAGACACACACACGACCCAAAACCTTTCTCAACCGACTCGACACTCGAACACGTGATGTAGACCCCACATAACGATTGACGACCTCCTCCAAAGACACGACTGACAACCACGCAATACCAAGATCACAAAGGATCACACACCAAACAAGATCACAAAGGATCGCATACCAGCTGCTCAGTAACCCAATCTATGTCTCTCGCCCTTTACCGATCCCAGTCAGGTCATGCGGTCGACATGCCGCGCAACTTCTCCCGATCCCAGTCGGGAGGCTAACCCACAACCTCTCCGCTTCACCTAATCCCAGTCGGGTGGTTAGCCACACTCGCGCGTCCTTCCCCCGATCCCAGTCGGGGAGCTAGCCCACAACCTCTCCGCTTCTCCCGATCCCAGTCGGGAGGCTAGCTACACCACACAACCTCCACCATGATCAAGTAACCAAACACAATCACAAACAAAGTTCAACAGACAGTAACGACACCAGTCCCAAACTCCACAGGCACTCAAGGCCACCAAGACACCAACAACCAAACACGGGTTCAACAACCCTACGGGCCCTCATGGCCACCCAAGACACCAACGGTAAAGTACGGGTTCACAACCCCACGGGAACTCACGGCCACCCAAAACACCAATAATAACAACACGGGCTCTCATGGCCACCCAAGACTCAACAATAATAACACGGGCTCTCAAGGCCACCCAAAACTTAATAATAATAACACGGGCTCTCAAGGCCACCCAAAACCCAACAATAATAACACGGCTCTCAAGGCCACCCAAAACTCAACAATAATAATACACAACAACCTCCGGCATAATCAATGCCTCCAACAGTCCTAAGATCAATAATTTCACAAACAACCTCCGGGCATGGTCATATGCCTCCAGTAATTATAATCTCGCTAAGTTCTCTGCTCCTACGACACTACTAAGTGTCACATGCATTCCCAATAATTGCTACGTTCCCGTATCATGCTTTTCTAATATTCGATAACCTAAATAACCCACGACACTCCGGTGTCACATGCAATTCTACAGGTAACTTTCCCTGGTTAGGGCCGAGATACGGCTACTTTTCCCTACCTCGAGTAACTCCTCCAAAAGTGCTCAACTAAGCCCCGGCGTGATCCCAGTCACTCGCCTAGCTTCCCTTTGCCTCGGTCCGCAGCACGATCTAAAAGAACACAGTTTTTAGGGCACTTTTAAACTAGTAGAAATAAACCGAAATTCAATAAACTTAACGCCCAAACGTAACCCCAATAATGTCGATCACTCCCAAACTTCCCAATTACTCGACACTGTCGATAAAGGACCCGTAAAGGCCCGATTCGCCCGACATGGCGAATCTGCCCGGGTTTTGTAAATGCCCTTCTGGGGCTCCAAAAATTCCCGTTTTCGTTTCTATAGTCTTAGAATAATTCAAGGAACCCAATGCACTTGACGGAATCGAATTCCGACTTCCGAGTCAATTAATTAACGTTTAAAGTTTCTAAAACTCGTTAATTACAACTTCTCCAATTTAATTCCAAATTTCGATTCGGTTATGGATAATTGGTCCGGGGAACGTTTTAAACCACCCGAACACTAAAACATCGAGCACCCGAGCACGTGGGCCACACCCGACCCACTTGGACGTGGGCCCTAGGGTTTCAATGGGGCTCGGCCACCATGGTGGTGGCCGGCCCTAGCTCCGGCCAGCCACCTCCTATGGTGGCCGGCCACCCCCTATGGTGGCCGGAGCTCCTCCCGAGCTCCCGGTCGCCGGAAAACGATCCCCTTCTCCTCCAAACACCTCCAAAACGTCTCCAACAAATCCCCAACCTCACTACAACCCTAACTCATCAATTATGACCAAACCCTAACATGTGAAAATTAACAAAACAACAATCGGTTTGGTTCTTACCCAAGAGGAAGACGAGGGGAACTAGATTGCTCCTTGCCTTGAGACGATCCAAGGGTGGGATGACGTGAATAGTGCTCCAAAACCCTAACTCCCTCTCTTCTTCTTCTCCTCCTTCTCTTTCTAACTTCTCTCTTCTTTTTCCTTTTTTTTTCTCTTTTGGTTAGTGTTGGCCGAACCCCCCCCCCCCCCCCCCCTTGTACTCTCCCTTTCATTTCCCCCCTAAAACCTAACACCACCACTTGGTTGACAAGTGGCAAGGTGGGTCCCACACCTTTTTGGAACAATATCTAGAAGATATTTTCCAATCAGATTCGCGAAAATCGGACGTTTCGGGCCCCGAATGGGCACTTTTCCCAAGAAATTACGAAACTTGACGGGCTACAAGGAAATGGCTCAACTAAGACCGCTGCGACGACGGCTAAGCTTTTTGGATCCAAAACGGTCCTCCAATGGACCAAAACGTCGCTCGGTTGACTTTTCCAGCGAAAAGTCAACATTTCCCGAATTGATCAGGAAGTTGCCCTGAGTCCCCCGGAACTCATTTTGGTCGATAACGGGGTCAACTTAAGCCTGGTATGACCCTCGGGGTCAATTTAGGTTAAATTAAGTGTCTGTCTTAAAATTTTTAAATTTTCCGGTTTTTCGCAGGTTTGACTGTCGTTGACCGGAAGTGGTTATTACAGTTAGAATCTTATTTTGCATAACAAATTTTGGTTGTTGTCCTTAGGGTTAGTGGGTATAAGGGGTGGGGTAAATTTAGGTGACTAAAAATACGAAAATAACCTTCGTTATAGATAAAATGTCAAAAACAAAAGGAGAGTTTATGTATATTACAAAAATACCACCTCAGATGGTGAAATAATCTTAACCATCAATTTGCTTAATCCTATGATTCAAATTCATTTAAATTTTACAATATAAGAACTCATTTACAACGGATTGTGTACATATATATATATATATATATATATACTAATATCATATTAAATATATATTTATCATATTAAAGCCCCAACACATCTAACATAACCCATATAACCCATCTTGAAACACAAACACAGTACGGAAATTGTAAAACCCCGCTTAATTCTAAAGGGTATTATTTCGAGATTTGAAACGTTGGAGTAGAGTTTTGCAACGAGTGGAAGTTGAGAGGGAAAAATCAAAAAAAAGGAATAGGAGAATTTTGGGCCTGACAGGATCGAGTTGGGCCGGAACTGTACAGGCCCAAACCGCACCCATTTTCCATTCGCAACCCTAACGCACGTTACCCCCTTCAGCGCCGTCTCAACTTCTCAGAAACCACGCACGAAAACCGAGGAACGAAACCTCTCTCTCTCATCGAGCGCGAGCTCTCGCCGGACGAGGCTCTCTGGGTTGCATCCCGGGCACGTTCTTCACCGATGACGAGGGTTAGGAGGTTCAGACGGCCTCTCATCGTCTTCTCCCTCTTCATCGACCTCGTCGGGACGGGGATTGTTAACTCCAGAGCTCGATTCGACCGGCGTGGGTCGGAAAGGTTGCCGGCGACAGCGAAATCGAACGGTGGGTGACTCCCTCGCCTCTTCCCTCTTCGATTCCGACTTCACCTCGCCTGGAATCAAACCTCCCGAGCTCGTTGCGAGCAGTTTCGGACGGGATTATCGCCGGAGACGCTGGGCTCTCCAGATCTGAAAGGGGAACGAACGTGGGTCACACACCGGAGCTCGATGTCACTGCTACGACGTCACCAGTACCCACCTACGCTCCTTGCCGCCCTGTTTCCCCCCTTTCCCGAGCGTATCTGACGCTGTGGGTGGTAGCCGGAGAACCACTGCCCACTGGGAACGTCGCCGGAGCTAAGGTGTCCTCGGCTCGGGCTCGCGCAGACATCGGGCCAGAACAGCCTTGGGCTGAGAAGGCTTTTGGCCGGTTGACAGTGTGGGCCTTGAGAAGGTCAGTTGGATCTGACAGGGTTCGGGCTCGGATCCGGGTCAACCCGGCAGTAAAAGAAAATGTTATTAAAATCAGTTTCAATTAATTAATTAAATTAAATTAATTGGTTAATTAAAGGACTTTTGATAAATCAGTGGACCTTGGGACAATTACCGGTTTTGATTGGACAATAACTCGCTTTCAATACTTGGGACTTGATTTACTGGTAGAGAGGCTGTGAAGAGCTCTCGGATTAGTTGTGTGTTAGGTTCACATGCTTGGTTGCTCGTTATTAGGGCAAGGGTCTAATGAAACTAGTTAGCTTATATGATTGAATGTTTAATTGATCGTTCACATGATTGTTGACTGGTGGAATGTTTACTTGGTTGATTGAGTGTTTGTGTTGATAAATTGTGGTTTGAACTGATGATCGAGTATGACTGGTTGTGTCAAGGGGTACAATCAGGTGATCGATGTATCAATGGTTCGTGACAGGTAAGTATACGGTAAGTATGGAATGGTGTTGGATGTCTTCGTTGTGATGATAGTGTGTTCCGATGTGTGTTGATTGATGGATGAATGATAATGCTTGTACCTTGTTCTTATTCTTGAAATGTATGCTTGTTCGTTGGTTTGTCTGTTTGCTTGCTTGGTTTGGTACTACATCATTTATCTTACTATTTACGTTGAGCTGTGACTCACGAGGATTTTGAACTATTTGTGTATATATATCAATTTTGATGGAGTTTTTATGAGATTTTAGAGTTTTATCAATTGTATTTTATTTCTATTTATTTTAACTCAGGTCACGTCTCGAGTCCGGTCAAAACCGGATTTGGGGTGTGACAATTTGGTATTAGAGCCTGGTTTCAATTGAAACAGGTTAAATTTTGAACTTGTTTTCAAAACCTCGGACCAACGTCAATTAGGTGGGTAGAATTAGGAGGTCTAAGTCGTGTGCTCAGTGACACAAGTGAAAATATTTGATGCGTAGAGTGGGAACGACGCGAATATGATTGTCTCGATGGTTGTTTAAATTTGAATCTCTTTATTATGATGGTTACATCGCTTGATCGGGATCCTTACCCTATTGGTTGTAAGATACAGTGATCGGTGAAGCCGAATGGTTGAGATCGGTATTGGGTTAACTAGCAATGATGGAACTATATTGTATATTGTTGAGTAAATTGTTTGTTAAGTGTGTTACCACCGTGTTGGTCGTTTCATGTTGCTAAGGTTGAAGGTTTAATTGATTGAGCTATTGATGAGGTGGAAGATTGGATTTATTGGAGTGTTACCTGTTGGAGTGGTGATTGACCGAAGGGTGAAATTATGGAAGGTTTGGACTGTTAAGATTTTGAAATTGTTTGAGAATTGACTCGATTATGATATTGAGAATCGTTTATGGAATCAAGGTTGAAAAGATGATCCAATTGGGATAACTTTTGAAAAGAGTAGAACTCGAGTATTCTTGCACCCTCTTTGATTGTGTGTGTAATTTACTAAGCGTGAGAACTCTGTGTATTGATTATGTTGTGTACTTTGCGGAGCATGAGAACTCTAAGTATTTAATGCCTTGTGAAAATTAATTGGTAATTGTCGACTTGTTTAAGTGCCCACCGTTCTTTAAGAATGAAAGTTGAATTTGTTAGTGAGTTTGAATTTGACTTCGAGTTTGAAGCTAAGGCTTAACTTAATTTTGAAATTGAGTTGGAAATGGAAAGTAAGTCGAGACAGAGATTGAGGTTGAGATTAAGATCGGGTTTAGATCAGATGAACGACCGATGCTCGGGTTGGTTATAACACGTTGATTAAATAATTATTGAGGGAATTGCCGCTTAGGACGGCCGTTAATTGTTAAGTAAAACCTGAAGGGTTAAATTGACCGGGTAATAATGAGTTATTTGCTAAAGACCCGCATGGGTTATTTATGATGTTCAAGAGGTTGTGTGTTTGAGATGTTTTGTGTGCATCTTATGGGTAGGACTCTGTGTACAGGTTATTATTGTAATGTCCCACTTAAGCGGATGGTTAGAGGAAAATACAAACGGGTCATGCCGAATTTTCGGTAGAAACTGAAGTGTTTGCACTATCACGGGCTGACTCAGGGGCGCCACTGTAGTCGAGCGTGATAGAGGGATGTGAAGTGGTTACAACGAGATTCGGGGACGCCTGAATCGGGTTGTAACGACGTGAGGTCGACATGAATGTTATAAGAAAAAAAAGTAAGAGATGGAGATTACGGAAAAGAGTTGAGGACATAAATTGTGTGATTTGATTGAGATTGTTCCTCCTATGGGAGTTGATTGGTTTGGTTGAACACCGTTGATTACTGTTGTGAGACGCACTAAGTTGCGGCCTTTTCTGCCTATATATAAAGTATTATATATATCTACTGAGCCAAGTGCGGTTGGTCTTTGTGGGACGCACGTGAACGTCCGTTTGTTTTGATCGAAACGATTGTTCTAAACGAGACTTCGTACTAGCGATCCAAGTGAGATCCCTTTAAGACGCATGCGAACGTCCCCTTTTGATAAATCGAACCACTTGAGTTAAATTGAATTGTCAGTACTTACGTTTTAAATGCAACGAGTACCTGAGAGGTTCCGTGTTTACGGTCTGAGAGGGACCAAGAGCCGCCCAACTGTGGGACAGAGCCAGACACCAGCTGTTGAGCAGGCAAGGGCAGCGAGTGCCCAGGTTACGACTCCTTTAGAGCATCGGAGTTTGAGAGTGGACCGTCAGGGTCACCACCTGGAGTTCCTCCAGTCGCAGAGTCGACTCAGGCGACCCCTCATGGATGAGGTGGTTCGCGCAGTACCAGCAGCGCCCAACGCTCAACGGGAGACTGCAATACCGGCACAAGAGTCTGTGCCTACGGCCGACACCGTCACTATCGAGAGGCCAGGTCAGATGCACAGCAACACGGCCAGGCTCTCAGAAATTTTCGTAGTTCGAGTACGTCAATCAATCCCGGGAGTTCAGACCCCGACGAGGCTGTAGTATGGTTGGAATAGATTACTCGCAACTTTGTTACTTCGAGAGTATTCTGGTGATCATCTGAGAATGTTTTTCGCTACCATTCAGCTTGAGAGGGAATCATGATACTGGTGGCAGCTTGTGCAGATCAGTGTTGGAGGTGAGTTTTAGTTGTTCATTAGATTGCTCCTGGAACAATATCCTTCCCCCCGATCCATTCGAGAGGACCAACACCAGCAGTTGTTGGATATGCAGTAGAGAGGGATGACCGTCTCTAAGTATGAAGCGAGGTTCATGTTCCTGTACCGCTTTGCGCCGAGATGGGCAAACCGAGGAGAGCCGCCACGGGCGTTCAAGAAAGGACTCACCCCAACTGTCGCGGATCAAGTTGTTACCTTCAGAATGAGGAATTTTTGTACTAGTGGATCAGGCGCTAGCCGGTAAGAAGCATCTTCGGGAGACCGCCAGAGCGCGGAGGACCAGGCCGAGGCCGAGTGACTTCCTAGGGTCGTCAAGGAGTCGCAATACTACGAGGTATAGGACCTAAGGATCGTTTCAACCACGGACCCAGTCCGATGGGACACGACGGGTTGGGGCAGCAACGTTAGTTGGACCTGCCCCGGTGGCGCAGTTTGTTCTTAGTGTAACCAGTTTGGACATCCGGGACGGAACTGCCCATGGAATGTTGTATTCACAAACCATCCTGCAGGTCGGCCTACGAGAGCCGATAAAAGGACATGCTATCACAGCAGCAGATTCTTCCACCACCACCGAGAGGAGGACTTCTGATTCAGCAGGGCCGAGCATACGCGATTGCCGGGCCCCGAGCTTAGGGACTGATACCGATCTCGAGATCGCTTAGAGTGCCCGTTTACGATTTACATTGTGGATTGTGTTTGCTAACACTTGAGCTTTAAACTTGGTCGTATTGTTTTCGTGTTTATTTCCTGTGAGAACGAAATTAAAACTAGTACGCCCACCCGGATCTTAAACACACCGACCAGAGGTGCGGTAGTACCAACGAACACCAGTTTGGGTGTGAAGGAGGAGTAACAGACCTAGTAGTACGGGAAGTTCTTTTCCTTCTTCGATCGTGAGAATCGAGTTTTAAGAACCGATAGGTGAAATATCAGACGTTCGTCGAACGCTATCAGCAACGAATGCCCAAGCAATGAAAGGCTGTGGCCTTGACCAGTAAACGGTCCGACCAGTCACCGGAGATGACCGAGCAACAATAAGATCAGAGTAGCGCAGCGGAAGCGTGGTAGGACCGTACCCACCGGAGTCGTAATCGACAGCTTCTTCTACCCCTTCTAAAGGATTTAAGTTGTAAGGTTCGAACCATCGAAACATTGTTGTTTCACATTCCCGTTTAACGAGCGAAAAGTTGTACAAGTGTGTGTCGTACTTAAGAGATTGGAATAGAATGTGCTCCCTACGTTCGTCCTGAAAGGACTAAACGGTTTGTCGCCAGTTCACGCGGAACAGGCGAATAACATCGAGGGTTGTTCAAACGACTTTCCCAGCGGAGAAGGATACGGAAAACGAGAATCGGGTACCAAGGTATACCTTTTCCAGCAAGAGAAGAACAAACGCCAAACGTCCCGCGAGGACTAAGCATAACCATAAGGTTACGCCATAGAAGTGAGTGCACCTCACGTTGAAACCCAGCAACAGATAGCCGAGGGAGACTACCACAAGCTTCCAGGCCAGTAACAAGACGGCACCAAACGAAGCGTTGTGTGGTAGGTCGGATTTTGTGCCATGAATGGGCACAGGGAAATTTAAGGGTTAATCGTTGTTGGTTTTGAGTTGTTCGAGGAACGATGGAAGGAACCACGCTAGTTTCTGAGCTGTTCAAATTATCGAGATCTCAGTGCATGATGATTACTCCCTATGGGATGACTTTGGTGTACTTGACTATAAGTTGTTCTGATCGAAAACTCGTGAACGAGTGTCAACTGGTATAAGGGTTACCACCGATCACGATAAACTTTATTGATAAATCTTGGATTGTGTTTTGCTGTCGAGTGTGACTATTGTACGTTTGTTTTGGCGTCTTGAAGGACGCCTACTTTCGACTAGAGTGCCAATACGAGGTTCCATCGTCCTTGTTGTTGCGCGTCGTTCGTCCGACTAGATGTTGGTAGAGTTCGTGGTTGTACGGAACCGTACACCGAGTTTGAAAACCGTGGTATCGCAGATACAATAACTTAGACGAAGCGACTTGTAAGATGGTTTGGTCAGAAGTGTGAACAGGTATCGACGGTAAGAGATTTATAGTAAGTTGGATAACCCTCGTGATCGACCGTCGTTGAGATTTGTTCGTTTCTCCTTATTCTAGGAGCGTGATACTTGATAAATGGTTGAATCAGTATCAGGTTGAGAATCTTGAAAGGATTTACCAGGTGTGACCTGTCGATAGGATTGGGCAAATGTGCCGCACTCCGGATAACGTGAGCTTCTAATGGTAGTACGTGTTGAGGCGTGCCGACTCCCGACTAGAGGTCGGTGCTTTGTTTTATTCGCTTGTTTGAGGTACGCCTACCTTTCCACGAGAGGTGTCGAAACAAACGATTGTTCCAGATCCTTCGGTGTTAGTCAGGTCTTTGTTTGTTGTTTGGAGTGCGTATTACTCCCTTGGAAGTTGTTTGTAGTCGGTCTTCACTTGTTAGTACTTGAGTTCCGTTGGGTTTGATCCCGTGACGATCACTAAGGAGAATTTGGTTGAGTTACGTTATGTGTGGTTTCGACTTAGTTTGACGGTAAAGGGTTCCAGCAGGATACCTTTGACGACGGAATTTCCGGTGTGTGATATCGAGGTCTTCACCTTAGTTTTCTTAAGTGTTTAGATGTTTCTCGACTTGTGTTGTTACTCGGTATTCTTGAGTTGGTGAATCGTTGCGCGTGTTTTCGTGAAGTTTGGTAAGACGGTTTTGTACCACTAAGGGTGACGTTTGAGTAACTAGCGTGATCTAGTGAAGTACGATTAAGTGATTGTTGCGTAAATTTAGAAACGGTTAAAGACCGTGCAGAGCAGACAAAAGGTTTTTGCAGCTAGAAGGCGCAGACCTCTGGAGTTTACAGTCGGTGAGCGCGTATTTCTGAAAGTGAGCCTAAGAAGGACTTTTAGCGGTTCGACCACGTCGGGGCGAGTTGGCCCGCAGCTTATCGAACTTTTGAGATCTTAAGGCAGGACTAGAGCCGTTGCCTGGCAGCTTCGACGTATTCCCAGACTGCGGGAGTACACCGCGGATTCCTCGCTTATAAGATTGTGAACGAACGATCCCTGAGGAAGAGTCAAGAGGAACGCGATCGTTTTAAATTTCGAGGACGAAATTCTTTTAAGGGGGGTAGACTGTAAAACCCCGCTTAATTATAAAGGGTATTATTTTGAGATTTAAAACGTTGGAGTAGAGTTTTGCAACGAGTGGAAGTTGAGAGGGAAAAATATATAAAAAAAAGGAATAGGAGAATTTTGGGCCTGACAGGATCGAGTTGGGCCGGAACTGTACAGGCCCAAACCGCACCCATTTTCCATTCGCAACCCTAACGCACGTTACCCCCTCCACCGCCGTCTCGGCTTCTCAGAAACCACGCACGAAAATCGAGGAACGAAACCTCTCTCTCTCATCGAGCGCGAGCTCTCGCCGGACGAGGCTCTCTGGGTTGAGTCCCGGGCACGTTCTTCACCGGTGACGAGGGTCAGGAGGTTCAGACGGCCTCTCATCATCTTCTCCCTCTTCATCGACCTTGTCGGGACGGGGATTGTTCACTCCAGAGCTCGATTCGAGCGGCGTGCGTCGGAAAGGTCGCCGACGACAACGAAATCGAACGGTGGGTGACTCTCTCGCCTCTTCCCTCTTTGATTCCGACTTCACCTCGCCTGGAATCGCACCTCTCGAGCTCGTTGCGAGCAGTTTCGGACGGGATTATCGCCGGAGACGCTAGGCTCTCCAGATCTGAAAGGGGAACGAACGTGGGTCACACACCGGAGCTCGCTGTCACTGCTACGGCGTCACCAGTACCCACCTACGCTCCTCGCCGCCCTGTTTCCTCCCTTTCCCGAGCATATCTGACGCTGTGGGTGGTAGCCGGAGCACCACTGCTCGCCGGGGACGTCGCTGGAGCTAAGGTGTCCTCGGCTCAGGCTCGCGCAGACATCGGTCTAGAACAGCCTTGGGCCGAGAAGGCTTTTGGCCGGTTGACAGTGTGGGCCTTGAGAAGGTCAGTTGGATCTGATAGGGTTCGGGCTCGGATCCGGGTCAACCCGGCAGTAAAAGAAAATGCTATTAAAATCAGTTTCAATTAATTAATTAAATTAAATTAATTGGTTAATTAAAGGACTTTTTGATAAATTAGTGGACCTTGGGACAATTACCGGTTTTGATTGGACATTTCTTTGTCAAACCTAGACGGGACTTCGCCCGAGCACAAGGGCTTGGACCCGAGCTAGAAGAACGAAGATCACGCCGGAACCCGTGTGAAGAACGGAGTTGTGACCACTCGAGCTTTTCATCAGAGTATTATTAGAGGAAGACCGCAAGGTAGGGAAAGTCTTAATTTCTTAATTAACGCTTAGTATGCATGTTAGGATAATAAAATCGGAAATGGTCCTAGAATTGCCTATAGGATGCGAATAACTAGAATAATTGTCTTTTATTTAATAACCGGAATGTCTAGAATGCATGCTTAGGATGAAGATCACTAGTATAACTCGATTTCAATACTTGGGACTTGATTTACTGGTAGAGAGGTTGTGAAGAGCTCTCGGATTAGTTGTGTGTTAGGTTCACATGCTTGGTTGCTCGTTATTAGGGCAAGTAAGGGTCTAATGAAACTAGTTAGCTTATATGATTGAATGTTTAATTGATCGTTCACCTGATTGTTGACTGGTGGAATGTTTACTTGGTTGATTGAGTGATTGTGTTGATAAATTGTGTTTTGAACGGATGATCGAGTATGACTGGTTGTGCCAAGGGGTACAATCAGGTGATCGATGTACCGATGGTTCGTGACAGGTAAGTATACGGTAAGTATGGAATGGTGTTGGATGTCTTCGTTGTGATGAAAGTGTGTTCCGATGCGTGTTGATTGATGAGTGAATGATAATGCTGTTAGCCTCGGTGCCCGTAGTCCGATCGTAAATGTCCAATTGTAATTATCATCGTTGGCAATATAAATAAAGCGGCTTTTATATTACTTAAGTGTTGGAGTAATATGTCGTTTTTGTTTCCGATCTGTGCCCACCATGCGAATAGAACCATAGATCAGGATGGATCACACTCGATGAGGTCCTTAGTCAATAGTCTTCGCTGGAAGCGACTAGTATGAGATATGACTCTTGATGGCTTACGTTCTATTAGCCATAGGAAAGGGTTCCGGAGTCTGATCATAAACATCATGTGGGACATGATGTTGGACGACCCGACCTGAATATGTTCCATAGATTAAGTCATGAACATGTTCAGAGTCGTAGCTTGTCAGGTATCCTTAGACCGAGGAGTCTATATGATTGCTATGCAGTAAACAACCAAGTTTGACCTAAAAGCCCAACGTTGCACCATGACTGGGCTTCCATAACGGCCAGGATTGGCTTGGGGAATGACTGCATGAGTGACATGATAGACGGCTAAGGGATTTATCCCTCATACCGCGGTATGGGAAAGATATCTGGTTCACGGCCGCTTGGTCGAGAGTGACTGACAGGAAAGCATGGCCATGCACATGATACTGGGTATCATAAGGTCAGTCATCTCACATATCAAGGAACATGGATTGAGGATAATAAGGATGACAGCTCTATGCCTTATCTCAATCCGGATATCGGTGATAAAGGGATAATGACAAGGACGACTGAAAGGTCAGAATCGACAGGGCGCGATTCGTTACGCAGGGTCGGGCAATACTGAGTCTCGTCAGTCGCCACTTTGGTAAGATCAAGTAAAATGGGATTTTACGTTGATCTTACCGACATGCATAGACCTAAGGGTCACACCGACAGTTTGATACTCGATAAGAACATGACGAACCTAAGTTGGAGGGAATTGTGGCGGGGATCGCCATAGTGGACCGGCTAGCATATTGGGCTCGGCATGGGCTCTCTTAGAGAGGCCCATGGCCGGCCCATATAGGCTAGGCCCAACAAAGACTTAAGTCATTAGATGACAATTAGTCTTGTTGACCAAAATTGGGTGGGACCCAATTTCCACTACACTAATAAACTAGATAGTTTATTAGCTCCACCTAGCATCTTGGCATGGACATTGTCTTAAGTTGAGAGTTAAGTGATTCCACTTAACTAAGCATGCAAGAGAGGTTGGAGAAGACAACATGCAAGTGTAGAGAATTAGAGAGAGAGTCTTCTTCTTCTTCTTCCTCTACCTTGACCAAAACCCCCTCCAAGCTTCAAGGTTGGTTTTTCATGTTCTTGAGTCATCAAACTCAAGAAATATGTTGGCTTTGATTCCGTTAAGGATACGTAGGCGTCCAAGGGGCTCAAGCCATTCAAAGTTGGGTGTTATTGAACCAATTTCGGACAAGTAGAGGGTGCTGATTTTCAGCACAGTTTTGTCCGACCAATCACTTTGAGGAGCTCGATCGGAGGTTCATCCGATGTCCGATGAAGCTTATTTTTGGAATGAACGTTCTCCACATATGGGTCTTCAATCTGAGTAAAGGGATTTGAGTTTCAACGGTTCGTTTTCGATATACACCAGCTCCAAGATGAGGCACTTGCAAAGGTGATGTTCACATACCTTTGCTGAATTTTCGGACTTGTTTTTCATATTTGGTAGACTCATCTCGATTGATTCGTGGTTAATCTTCCGCTGCATTTTGTGTTTAACATGTCCACGACATCGAGACCCAACAGTGGTATCAGAGCATGCCTACCAACGGGAAAAACAAGAGCTGAAATTTTCAGTTTTGGTGCTGAAAATTTGGAGTGCTTGCTGGTTTTTTATTTCAAGTGCATAAAAATGCATGTTAGCTTCTTAATTTCATGTTTTTGCATATATGGATGTATGCTTGATTGATAACATGATTTAATTTCTTGCATGTGGATATTATGCATGAAATTGGTGATTTTCGAAATAAAATCAAATCTGATTTTTTTTGGACAAAGTTTAATTTTCGGGGTCACGAGACCGGGACTCTCGGGGAGCCGATCCCGTGACCGGATGGGGCTCCGTTGGGCGGAGCTAGGCCGAGTCGTGACTATTGGATAGTCGGAACGCCGGGGCTAAACCATTTGGGGAATTACGACGAGTTTGGAACCGTCATAATGAACCACAAAATTAAACGTTCGGAAAATTCATTTTTGAAACCGGTTTCGATAAACCGTGTAATAATTTTCGAAACTTGGAAGCTAACTAAAATCAGTCATATCTCGGTGTTTGATAACACGCTATATGATGTGATGATTATGCATGGTGCACGTTTTAAGCTCCGGGTAGTTTTATCGCTTTTCTCGGACTGCGCGCCGATAGTGTTAGCGTGTAACTATTCTTTTAAAGGTGTGGTCATCGTACCACTTGTTTGTAATAATCATTATTTCCCGACCTGCGAGTCGTGTATTTTATTGTAACCGTTATTGCTGGCTTGGAGATCAAGGAGCTCAAGAGGCAAGTGGGAGACCGCAGGAAACGGCTTGGACTAGATGGACGTCAAGGGCCGAGTGGGAGGCCCACGTCGTCAGCTTGAAGTCAAGATTGCTCAAGACCGGGTAGGGAATAGTTTAGGGGGCTTTGACGTGCACGTCTTTATGCTTGATGCTTGGTTTAAATTATGCATGATTGTATGGTTAGAATGCATGCTTAGATTTAAACTTTCAAGCAAATCACCTCACGTGCAAAGATAAAATTGGTTTTAATCGTTTGCTTGTGAACCCTTGAACCGTCTTTACATTGGATGTAGTAGCCGAGTTCGAAGGAGCATCAATGATGTGCCAAAACGTTCAAACACGACAAGACAAGTAAAAACGGGTCATGTCAGATACCTCCCAATTTATCAACAACTTCCTACTTCCTCCACCTATGGGTGTCGTGCGCATTAGCGGAGCATCCATGGGAAGGCGTTGTAGTAAGTTTGGACAACATATGTGGGTGTCGTGCGCATTAGCGGAGCACCTGCATAGTGACAGGCCATCGTTGAAAACTGGTGGACCCGACTACGATTCTCAGTCAGAGGTTGAGCTAGGGTATCAGATAGGGTGAGCCGTGTACTCAAGTACATACCCTAGCCAAGAGTCACATTGGATGTGATCGGATGGAGTCCGGCCTACATAGCTCGATTGAGTGGTGAGCATTAGTTCAGCTCGATCTTCTTAATTTATTCAGTTTACTGATTAAATTCACTTTGTCGTGTAGATCAAAATGGCTAACACATCAGCATGCAACGATAGTTTGTCATTGAAAACCATACTTGACGGGGTCAAGCTTAATGGGACAAACTATCTGGACTGGTACAGAGTTTTGAGAATAGTCCTCAAACTCTAAACGCAAAAGGACATATCCTTGATAAGGCTATCCCTTATGTCCAGAAAATGAAGGGGCATCTCGAACATCTTAACTGACTAGGTCTTAAGATATTGTCGGGGATAACAACATACATGGGTCTGCGTTCGCTTCCTCGTGTGTATGATGAGTTCATCGTGAGCTATCATATGCATGATATGGACAAGACCAAGTCAGAGTTGCATGACACGTTTGTAACTGTTGAGAAGAATATCAGGGATCTAGGATCCAAGGATATTCTGATGGTCAGAAAGGGGTCCAGTTTCGGGAGGGAAACTGTTAGTGGCAAGGGCAAGGCCCCTGTGCACTTGGCGAGAAAGATGAAGACACACGATTGCTCCTAACCCTCCAAGGACCGGGGGTCCTCAAGGAAGGCTAAGGAGGATAAGATTGTCTGCTTCTACTGCTAGAAGCCTGATTATTGGATTCGGAATTGCGGGAAAAATCAGGATGATCTAAAGAAGGGCAGTGGGACTGCGCCATCTTTAGGTATTAACCTAATAGAGATACATCTCGCTACTTCGAAAGATTCATGGGTATTGGATACCAAGGGTGAATCTCACATACGCACTAACGTGTAGTGGTTGGAAGGTAGGAGATGATTGGAGAAGAAAAAATTGGACCTCAGAGTGGACAACAAGTAAGGGTTGTAGCGACTGTTGTAGGATCCATGGGTCGTCATCATCCAAATAGCCTTGTTATGTTTTGAACAATATATTGCATACCTACTAGGATCATTATATCTGTATCCGTGTTAGACACCGAAGGATATAATATGGATATTGGAAATTGGATTTTCAATATTATATGCAATGATATGTTTAAAAGAAACATGGTCGTAGGATTGTACATATTGGATATGGTGACAATGCCTCAAGCTCTGTTTATAAGGTTGATACCAAAAGGTCTAAATCCGATAATTTAGACCATACTCTGTTAAGGCACTGTCATTTAGGTCTCATAATCAAGAAACGCATATCAGCACTTCACAAGTGCGGACATTGAGGTCCATTCGAATAATAAATGCAAGGCTTGTTTGTTGAGCAAAATTACTAAAGCGCCCTTCATCGATCGCGGTGAAAGGGCGGGTGAATTATTGGGGTGATACACTCGGATGTGTGTAGACCAATAAGTTCGCTTGCCAAGAGGGGTTTTAGCTACTTTATCACATTTACTGATGGTTGCAGTAAATATGATTATGTCTATTCGATCAGACATAAGTCTAAAACTTTTGATAAATTCATAGAGTTCAAGACTGAAGTAGAAAACCAGCTCGGGAAAAGTATTAAGGCTCTTCGATTAGATCGGGGAGGAGAATACTTAACTACAGAGTTTTTAGATCATCTAAGAGAGAATGGGTTCCTTCGGAACGGACTCCTCCCGGGACACCGTAGTTGAGAGGTGTAGCCAAACGGAGAAATCAGACATTGTTGGACAATGGTCTGATCCATGGTCAGTTGGACTGATCTCCCTATCTCTTTCTGGGGTTATGCTCTGGAGACGGCCGTATTCATTTTGAATCGGGCTCCTACGAAGGCTGTGGAAGGGACACCATTTGAGAAATGGCACGGGAGGAAGCCCGTTTTGTCCTTCCTAAAGATTTGGGGTTGCGAGGCTTATGTGAAGCGGTTAGTTTATAGTAAGCTCGAACCAAGATCTAAGAAATGCAGCTTCGTAGGGTATCCCAAGGAAATAAGAGGATACTACTTCTACAAACCCAGTGAGAACATGGTGTTCGTCACTCGGATGGGGTCTTTGTGCAAAGGGAGTTTGTTTTCAAAGACGTCAGTGGGAGGGATGTACATCTAGAAGGAGTTCAAGATGGTACAAGTGCCTCTGAACCACATGACAACCCAGTAGAAGAGCCTGAAGTGGTCGTAGAGCAGGAACCAATTCCTATAACAATTCCTGAAGGTCCGAGGCAATCTGGAAGGATTAGTCACCCACCTTCGAGATATGGTTGTTTTGTATCTGGAGGTGACAGTGAACTAATGGTGGATCATAAGGATCCATCCACCTTTCCAGGAAGTCGTGGATGGGCCCAACTCCGAGTTATGGCTGGGAGGCATAAGGGAGGAAATGCAATCCATGTCGGATAACCAAGTCTATGATCTGGTTGATCCCATCGATGGTGTGAGGACCATCAGATGGAAATAGATCTTCAAGGTGAAGATGGACATGGATGGCAAGCCTCTGACCTACAAAGCCCGACTGGTTGCAAAAGGTTATAGGCAGATCCTGTGGATTGACTATGAGGAAACCTTCTCACCAGTGGCTATGGTCAAATCTATCTAGATTCTTCTTGACATGGTCTCGTATCTTGATTACGAGATATGGCAAGTAGATGTCAAAACCGCTTTTAAAACGGGAATTTGACTGAAGACGTTTTATGTCTCAGCCCGAAGGTTTTGACGATCCGAAGAATAAGGGATAGATTTATTAGTTGTTAAAATCCATTTGTGGATTGAAACAAGCTTCTCGGAGTTGGAAATCTTAGTTTTGATGAAGCTGTAATTGGATTCGACTTTGTCAAGAACGAAGATGACCCTTGCGTTTATAAGAAGGCTAGTGGGAGTAAGATTGCCTTTCTGGTGCTTTATGTCAATGACATACTATTTTATCGGAATCGGCGTCCCAGTTTTAAACGAGACCAAAAGCTTGGAGGGGACGTGTTTCACGATGGACTTAGGCGAGTCTGCTTATATCTTAGGGATTAAGATATATAGAGATCGCACCAAGAGGGTCTTGGGATTAAGTCAGAGCACCTATGTGAACAATGCATTGAGTAGGTTCTCAATGCGCGATTCAAAGAAAAGATTCTTACCCGCTCGTCATGGCATTAATCTCAGCAAGACTCAGTGTCTTAAAACACCCGATGAGCTGAAAAGGATGATGCGAATCTCATGCGCCTGGGAGGGGCAGGATCGATCATATATGCATGACATATACGAGAGTGGATGTCTTGTATGCCTTGCGTTGTACCAGCAGACATCAGTCTGACCATTGGGGAAAGATTTGTCTAAACTAGTCGTTAATGGGTATGTTGACGCTAGTTTCCAAAAAGATTAAGATGACTTTAGAAGTCAGTCAGGACATCTGTTTACGCTGATTGACGGTGATTTCAGCTGGAAGACGTGAAGCAAGATACCGTCGCTGACTCCACGATAGAGGCCGGGTACATAACGACTGTAGGGGCAGCCAAGGAGGCTATATCGATTTGGAAATTCACGGGAGGGTTAGGCGTAATTAAAAACCCGCCTAAGCCCGGTGAACCTATTTTGCGACAACACTAGGGCCAGTGCTCAAGCTAAAGAGCCCAGATCGCATAACAAATCCAAACATGTACTACGGGGATATCACCTAATCAGAGAGATTCTTGAACAGAGGTGATGTGAAGATCACGTATATTGCAACAGATGATATCATAGCCGACCCGTTTGCCAAAGCGCTCTCGTTACCCAAGCACAAGAGACTAATAAGGCAATGGGATTAGATTGGAATTTAGATTGGAGCTAGGGCAAGTAGGAGATTTTTAGCCTCGGTGCCCGTAGTCCGATCGTAAATGTCCAATTGTAATTATCATCGTTGGAAATATAAATAAAGCGGCTTTTATGTTACTTAAGTGTTGGAGTAATATGTCGTTTGTGTTTCCGATCTGTGCCCACCATGCGAATAGAACCATGGATCAGGATGGATCACACTCGATGAGAACCCTAGTCAATAGTCTTCGCTGGAAGCGACTAGTATGAGATATGACTCTTGATGGCTTACGTTCTATTAGCCATAAGAAAGGGTTCCAGAGTCTGATCATAAACATCATGTGGGACATGATGTTGGACGACCCGACCTGAATATGTTCCATAGATTAAGTCATGAACATGTTCAGAGTCGTAGCTTGTCAGGTATCCTTAGACCGAGGAGTCTATATGATTGCTATGCAGTAAACAACCAAGTTTGACCTAAAAGCCCAACGTTGCACCATGACTGGGCTTCCATAACGGCCAGGATTGGCTTAGGGAATGACTGCATGAGTGACATGATAGACGGCTAAGGGATTTATCCCTCATACTGCGGTATGGGAAAAATATCTGGTTCACGGCCGCTTGATCGAGAGTGACTGACAGGAAAGCATGGCCATGCACATGATACTGGGTATCATAAGGTCAGTCATCTCACATATCAAGGAACATGGATTGAGGATAATAAGGATGATGGCTCTATGCCTTATCTCAATTCGGATATCGGTGATAAAGGGACAATGACAAGGACGACTGAAAGGTCAGAATCGACAGGGCGCGATTCGTTATGCAGGGTCGGGCAATACTGAGTCTCGTCAGTCGCCACTTTGGTAAGATCAAGTAAAATGGGATTTTACGTTGATCTTACCGACATGCATAGACCTAAGGGTCACACCGACAGTTTGATACTCGATAAGAACATGACGAACCTAAGTTGGAGGGAATTGTGGCGGGGATCGCCATAGTGGACCGGTTAGCATATTGGGCTTGGCATGGGATCTCTTGGAGAGGCCCATGGCCGGCCCATATAGGCTAGGCCCAACAAAGACTTAAGTCATTAGATGACAATTAGTCTTGTTGACCAAAATTGGGTGGGACCCAATTTCCACTAAACTAATAAACTAGATAGTTTATTAGCTCCACCTAGCATCTTGGCATGGACACTTGTCTTAAGTTGAGAGTTAAGTGATTCCACTTAACTAAGCATGCAAGAGAGGTTGGAGAAGACAACATGAAAGTGTAGAGAATTAGAGAGAGAGTCTTCTTCTTCTTCCTCTACCTTGGCCAAAACCCCCTCCAAGCTTCAAGGTTGGTTTTTCATGTTCTTGAGTCATCAAACTCAAAAAATACGTTGGCTTTGATTCCGTTAAGGATACGTAGGCGTCCAAGGTGCTCAAGCCATTCAAAGTTGGGTGTTATTGAACCAATTTCGGACAAGTAGAGGGTGCTGATTTTCAGCACAGTTTTGTCCGACCAGTTACTTTGAGGAGCTCGATCAGAGGTTCATCCGATGTCCGATGAAGCTGATTTTTGGAATGAACGTTCTCCACATATGGGTCTTCAATCTGACCAAAGGGATTTGAGTTTCAACGGTTCGTTTTCGATATGCACCAGCTGCAAGATGAGGCACTTGCAAAGGTGATGTTCACATACCTTTGCTGAATTTTCAGACTTGTTTTTCATATTTGGTAGACTCATCTCGATTGATTCGTGGTTAATCTTCCGCTGCATTTTGTGTTTAACATGTCCACGACATCGAGACCCAACAAATGCTTGTTCCTTGTTCTTATTCTTGAAATGTATGCTTGTTCGTTGGTTTGTCTGTTTGCTTGCTTGGTTCGGTACTACACCGGGGGTAATCCGGTGCCGTTGTGGTGGTTGGAGTTGGACAGATATATTGAGTGATGTGAGGAGCCTATGGCTCGGCAGATCTTGCGGGATATATTGAGTGATGTGAGGAGCCTATGGCTCGGCAGATCCTGCGGGATATATTGAGTAATGTGAGGAGCATATGGCTCGGCAGATCCTGCGGGATATATTGAGTGATGTGAGGAGCCTATGGCTCGGCAGATCCTGCGGGATATATTGAGTGATGTGAGGAGCCTATGGCTCGGCAGATCCTACGGGATATATTGAGTGGGATTACTTCATGAGAGATGGTTTTTGAGGTTTCACCCAAGAGCGTATGTGTCCTACGGGAGCACTATCTTGGTTCCCTATGATTATGGCCCTTTGGAGACATTTTCGAGAATACCGAAGATGAGCATCCTCATGGGATGGTTTCCGGTACTCCGACGTATGTGTCTCCTCCGAACCGAGGGAAAATCTGATATGATATGAATATTCTAGTGGATCGGGATATGGGAACCGAGGTGACACTAGAACCTATTCATAGATCGGAGGCTTGAGAAAGCAAGTGGTTGGCGTGATATCAATTGATCCTTTTAATCGTTATGACACTTTATATTGATTATTTTATGGAACCTTTCCAGTTAACGTTATCTTGTTTATATACTATTTCTTCGTACTTATCTTATTCTATTCTTGTTACTCATTATTCCATTGTTAATCGTATTTTTACTGTTTTTTGAGTTATCTGATTATCCAGTACAGTTTTGACTTAAGGGTTGAGTTGTTAAGGTTTTTCCTACTGAGCGTAAGCTCACCCCCTTTGGTTTCTGACTGTTTTACAGGCGTGCCGGATGTCTAGTGAGTTCGAGGCTCGGGAGCTTTTGGACGTCTTGGGGTTTTTATTAGAGTTATGTTGGTCTTGTGTATTGAACATCCTTTATCTTACTATTTACGTTGAGCTGTGACTCACGAGGATTTTGAACTATTTGTGTATATATATCAATTTTGATGGAGTTTTTATGAGATTTTAGAGTTTTATCAATTGTTTTTTATTTCTATTTATTTTAACTCAGGTCACGTCTCGAGTCCGGTCAAAACCGGATTTTGGGCGTGAAAGAAATGAAGGTCATGCTTATGACCATGGTCACTACCATGTCCTATGTCATGGCTCCGATCCCCTTTTCGTAGTAGCAATCACATCTCGGGTTGGTGTTCTTATGCACATAATTGAGAGCACGAGGAGGCCGACGAAGCTGACGAGTATCATGGCAGCGGCAGTTTTGAACGGTTGAAGGTTTTGAGAGCAGCGGCGGATGGGGTACTTCTGCCGTCGCTGTTTGTTTGGTTTTGGGAAGTGATCAAGTCCTTGGTGCTTAATCGCATGATTATGGTTGCGTCCCTCATAATTGTTCAACAAGGTGTTGTTGGTGATTGTTTCACCATGGAAGCTCCTCATGATTTGTTCATGGCACGAATCGTATGGTGTTGGTGGGGGTTGTTTGTTTGTAGATATTGATCGGTGGCGAAGGGCTGGATATTTAGGGACAAGTTTTATTCTCGGGTAGGGATGGATGCGACGTCGGGGAGGACCTACTTGGTCTTAGGTGGTGATGAGTGGGGATGATTATGCGTCAAATCCCGCCTTTAACATGCATCAAGACACGGTCATTAAGCAATATATGTGACGGTTAAACTGGTCGATCCCATAGGGAGTAGAGGTGTCACTAATCTTTTTCTAAAACCTAGGGACATTGGTTGTCACTTCCACTTCCCCAAAATGGAGAATAAAGGACGGAAATTAAAATGGTTGTTTAACTTTATAAAGAAATAAAGTACACGCTACCACCTAGGACACATAGCTTTTGATTCACATAAGGAGTCAGTCACGGGTACAAGTAAACAAGACTTCCAATTAACGCATGGTTTGGTTAACGATGATGAAATCATATAATACTTTTCTTATGGTCTTAGTACACTTAAGTTTCGATGTATGCAGAATCATGAAATCAACCACATACTAGTCACGGGGAGAGGGCACAAAACCATTACTCGGACCAATATGTGAACCACCAATCATAGGGTGCAGTTCTATGATTTTGAGCGAAGATCGATCAATCCTCGAACGAGAGATAACGACAACGAATGTATGTCATTCGTTGCTCTATTTAGTTCACTTCCTAATTCCCAAATGGCATCAATAACGATGAACACCAAAAATCAAGTATAGCTAAGTAGAGTATCGAATCACGATACTCTGGTACTACACAAGCATGAGTGGATTCTAAATAAATTTTCGAATCTACTTAGCTATGTATAGTTCAATCAACCTGACGACCGAATAAATCGATCATCAAGGAGAACTAAATAGAGCAACGAATCACGAAACTCTGGTAATACATAAGCGTAAGTAAATTATATACTAATGAAATCCCGTCTCACACTAGATCGATTCATGGATCGCTCCAAACATCAATCTACATAGCGCACACAACAATCATGGGAAAATACCCAAATCGTTCGGTCAACTTGAAACACGCAAGAGAATCGAGAAAACACATCCTAACATATTCTTATCTCGTCAATAGGAAATCAAGACATAAAAATAGTGGAAATCCTAAATAAGTTCACTAAATGGATAAAGTTTGCATTTTTTACGAACTCTAGCCTAGAACTTGATATACATCCGAGAGATGAAATAGCTAGCACATAAAATCATTTCAAAAACATGAAAAATCAAACATAAAGCACGAAAATCATGTGCCCATAAATATCGCATTTCGAAGTCTTTCGAGCGATCGAAAGTAAGAATTCTTCACTCCCGCACAGGATCACAACAATCATGTCAACTTCTCCCCCTAAACCTCCCGACCCTCCTCAGCCCTCTTCCCCTCCTCCTTCCCCGAAAGTTTTCGTCTGCAACCTCCCTCTCGATTTCTCTCAAGACAACCTCTTTGATCTCTTCGCTGGTCTGGGCCTCTCAACCGTGCCTTTCTCCCGACTAAGCTTTCCGCCTCTGGAAAACGCTTCGGCTTCGTTTTCTTCTCCAATGTTGAAGTGGCATCGTCGGCTGTTGAGTGTATGCATCGTATGCCTTTGGGGTCTGAACGCCTCATTGTTGACTTCGCTGCAGGTCATGCTCGGATCACGCCGCGAATCGCTCCGCCTTCCTCATCGAAGCGCCCTTCGACATCTCAACTGGCCCGCCCCTCCTTCAGAGATGCTGTTTGTGGCTCCTCACGGACTTGCCCTCCCTCGACCACGCCCCAGTCCTCCTCTTCTTGCACTGGAGATTTGAAACTTCTTTGGGCCAATCTCTCCTCCCGCAGCGTCATTGGAGTGACATCTCCTTGTCGGGAACCTGTTGAGATTCGAGCTGTTCTGTCAGCGAGCCTTCACCTAAGGGTTCTTGGAGCTGGGGCTTATCTCATCTCCTTCCCGAACGCTGACTCCTTCAACGACCCCGAATCGGCTGCTTGGTCTGAAGTTCAACAGTGCTTTCTCTCCCTTTTTAGAGACATTGACTTGGTTGCGGTAGGAGGTCGTTTCTTTTGGGCTTCAATTACTGGGATCCCCTTCGCTAGGTGGTCTGAGGATTCGATCCGTAGTATAGCCAGCTCCGTGGGAACTCCCATCCTGGTTCATCCTTGCTCGGCCTCCATGGGTAGGTTGGATTCCGCGCTCGTTCTCCTTTATTGTCGCCACCTCAAGTGGCTGGATTCCTTGGTGGAGTTGAGCCTGGATGGAAGCTGCTTCACCACTCGAGTCTTAGAGGTGGACTCGTACTCCATCCCTCCTCTCCCGTTGAAGCCCTCGACTGATTGTTTGGACCTTGAAGATGGCGAGTTCAGAATCCCTGTGGATCAATTGGGTTCTGTCTCTCCTAGCCCTTCCTCTGGTTCTTCGCAATCGAACTTCAATTCCTGTTCTTTGGGTGATCCCTTGGCTTTCAGCGCCTCGTTGGCGACCTCGGACGGCACTTTGGACCTCGCCGGAGTCGATCTGGATCTGCCCCCTCCCCCTCCTGAAAGCCTCGAAAACACGCCAGCGTTAATTGCAGGTGGGCGCGCTCCTCCTCCCAAGTCGCAACCCCTCGATTCCCCCAAGCCCTCAAAAGGGGAACCGTCGCTGCGTCTTCTCGAGGCTTCGTCGCCCTCTCTGGCGTTAAATGATGTTTGGCCGATTACCCCTTTCAAGAAAAGCGATGCTTTAGGAGTGTCTAACGGGCCATCTTCTTTTGGGCCAGTTGATCTGGGCTCGGGCCAATCCCGAATTCTGCCTGACATTAAGTCTGGTTCTTCCCAGCCCAAGCCCGTCAACGCTCCCTTTGCATCGTTTATTTCGGGTATTCCCTCTCCTGCTCAGCTTAATGCCTCGCCCCCCCCCCCCCCCCCGAGCTGCTCGTCGGAAAAAACGTAAAAAAGCCGGTCTTCGGAAGGCGGCAGTCTCTCTCAAGGACGTTAGCCCCTCCCGTTCCCTCCGCAAGAAGTCCGAGGTCATGAGATCGTGGGATCTTTGCAAGTATCTGGGTTTCTCCTGTCCTCTCGGTGATGATGCAGCCATCAAGTTATTCGATCCTCCCTGATTATTTTTCGTTGATAAAAAAAAAGGTTTCTTTAAATTAATTATTATTTTTTAGTTAGTGAAATATAGAGTAACAATAAGGAAAAGCAAGGTAAATGAGTGTGCATACTTTCAAGATCAGTAGCTCAATATTGTTGATCGGCTCTACTATAGTATACATTACTCGACTCTCATACTTGTTGATTTCATTATACCTCTTTTTACAAGCACGACCTTATAGATTTGGGTTTGCAAAGGCTGGAGAGGATGTTAAAAAATACGTTGGAGAAGACATTAGAGCATGTACAATGTACCAAGAATAGGGTTTCGATTCATATTCTAATGAGCATAATCCTGGATTAGCACGTTACAGAGGAAATTAAGGATAGGAATGAGCATAATCCTATGGGAGGCATCAATAACCGGAACCAACAGTTTGGTTCCTCTAACAGAACTGTCAGGATCGGGCTCCCAACCGTTGGTCGGCTAGTGCGCGGCTAATGTGTGGTACTGACGAGGCAAAAGGTAACCATTGGCTGCTAGCGACTATTGCTTTTCAAATATTAATAAAAATATAAAAAACTAGAAAGATCAGAAAAATCTATAAATACCCTAATAATTTTTTATGTTGTCCACACTTCATACTTCACACCCACAAAACAAATTGTATACTTCCTCTTCTATTAACATTTTGAAGTTAGAAAGAAACAAATGGGGTTTTTTTTCCGGTCATCTGCGTTTGAGTTTTGTTTTTCTGGTATAGGTGTTGTGTCCATGATGATCAAGCTCTGATTATCGGGCCACCTGGTATCCACAACGCTTTACTCTGTTTTGTGGTGTTTTGGGTTTTTCGCTTCTGATTGGGGATTTCGATCTTACCATGGTGTCTTCGTCGGCGATCGGACCTCCTCCGGGGTTCGAGCGAAATGTTGGCGCTCAAGCTAGGAATGACAAAAGGTTAGACTCGGTGATTGTTGCAACACAAAACCGATTTGAGGTGCTATAAGACAAGTGGGTTGGGCGGGAAGTGGAGAACTTCAAACTTTTTGTGCATAATCTGCCACCAAAGACTTCTAATCAATGGTTGCATAATCTGTTCTTGGAATGTGGAGAGATTGTGAAGGTGGTGTCGCTGATTAACCCAAATAGTAGGGGCAAGTGGTTTGGATTTGTGACTTTTAGAACCAGTGAAGCCATGCTCAAAGGAATCCATATTTTCAATGGTTTTGTTCTTAAAGGGTATAAATTGTTTGTTGCCAAAGCTTGGGACAAAAGACCTGATAATCTGAGATTGTTTAACCATCCTAGTTGGAAAAAGAAGGAAACTATTATTGGGTTGGAAGAACAGGAATTGGGAAGGCAGGAGTCTGAACCTGGCTTGCAGATCCCTAGAGGTAAAGTGGTTGAAGATTACAAGTTGTGGCTGGAAAAAGGTCATCTTGCTGTACTAAACAAAGAATTTCCTGTGGAGATGATCATGGAGGATTTTAGGGCTGAGAGAGATGGCCAAATTTGTATCAAATCGTTGGGAAACAGGGTGGTGTTAATTTATTTCCCTGATGAACTGGTGGGAAGGGATGCTTTGAAAGAGGATGCTGACGGGTTGAAGGTGTGGATGATAGTGTTGGTGGATAAGGTTCATTTATGCAGACAAGGAGGGAAGTTTACATGGGTAGCTCTCCATGGCATCCCCATTTTGGGCTGGTGTTCTGAGACCTTTGAAGCAACATGTGCTGACCCAGGGTCGGTTGTTTGGATACATCCTGATACCTTGAATGGATCATCTTTGGAAGTGGGTTTCATACTTATGCACTCGCAGGAGTATCTGAGAGTGTACAAGGAATCTGGACTATTGTTAGATGGCCAAGAATACAACTTCATGGCTAGCTCAGTGGATATTCAAGTGGTTCCAAAGGTGTTCTATGAGCCTTGCATCTCCTCTAGCTCTGATTCTTCTCATTCTGAGAAGGATCACCTAGGGTCAACTGGGTATGACACTTGCTTTGGTACTAACTCTGAGATTGGACAAAGTTGTGAGGTTGTGAAGAAGGCTTATGAGGAGGTGGGGTGCTTATTAGCCATTGCAGAACCTGGGGTTGACACTGGTTTGATGGTTAGTGTGGATTTGTTGGAGGCAGAACAATCATTGAGGAATAATCTAATTCCTCCAGTGGGTAGTAATGGCAACATTGAAGTTGAATTATTGGCTTCAACTACCTTCAATGAGGTATTGATTGTACCAGACACTTTGGGAGAAGAAAATTCTGCAAGTTTGGTTACTGTTCCGGCAACTGTTTCAGCTGAATGGAGTACTATTTCTACGTTGGGGCTCGTAGCAAATCCAACAGATCCTATTACTGAGACTGAAGGGACAACTTTGGTGGTACAAGGACAAAAGGGTTCATTGAGTTTGGGTGTTATTAATGAGATGGCAAGTTCTTCCTCTAAATCTGCAGGTTTGGGGCCCAGGACCAACGCTACAGTGGGGAGTTTTTTGATTTTGGAGGGAACTGAAGTTTCAAATTACAATTTAACTCCTAATCAGCCTCTAACCAGTACACCTGTCAACAAGAGTCACTTGACCAAAAAGAAAGACAAGGGGCTGGATATTGTGGCTTACAATACCAGGTCCAAGGCCAAGACAACTATTCCAACACTAAAACCCTATACAGAAAACAAGAAGAGAGATTGTGGGAGACAAAATTTCAATCAAGGAGGGGCAGGAACACTGGAGTATTGCAAGACATTGGGGTTAAAGGCTTATCTCTCAGATGAGGTTGTGGCTGAACAATTTGATAACCTTGATCAGGAGGTGAATCAAGCTGTGGAACTTGATACCAGTACAGAGGATAAAGACTGTGATCTGGAGGAAGTTGAGGAGGATGGAATAGGTGTGGGGAGATCCATCACTCCTCTTAGACTCTCTTTTCCATGAGAATTCTTTCTTGGAACATTCGAGGGGCTACTTCGAAACAAAAGAGAAGGGCCATTCGAAACGTGTGTTCCAAGCAACTGGTTACTATGGTGTTAATTCAAGAGACTAAACAAGTTACCTTACCTGTGTTTTTTCTATCTTCTTGTGGCTTCAGCTCCTCTTGGGAAGGTATATGTAGTCCTTCTTTGGGTAATTCTGGAGGTTTGTTCACTCTGTGGGATAAGGATATATTTGAGATGCATCAGAACTTCTGTGATGATAATGTGATTTATTGGACTGGATGCTATAAGCCTCTGAATCTTATTATGGAAGTGATTAATGTCTATGGCCCTTGTTCTATCACTGCTAGGACATTTCTGTGGAAGGATATTGGGGAGGTAGCATCATCCCTTCATAGTAATCTTGTGGTGGCTGGGGATTTCAATGCAATCCTTGACCCTGGAGAAAAGACTGGTACCAACTTTTCTTCTACAAGTCTGAGGGAATTCAGGAGTTTTGTAAATGACCAGGGCTTAGTGGATCTGCATTTGGAAGGTGGGAAATTTCTTTGGTTTAATTCTAGGGATATGGCATCAAGGATTGACAGATTTCTGGTATCAACCTCTTTTCTTGGTTCTTTTAACAATTTATCTCAAGCTTGTCTCCCTAGGATTTTGTCTGATCACAAGCCTATACTCTTAACTAATCATGTGATGGATTGGGTTCCTAGGCCTTTTAAATTTATCAATGCTTGGGTCAGTCATCCTAGTTTTTTATTGCATACAAAAGAGTGCTGGCAAAACATTCAGGTTGTGGGTTATCCTGCTTTTAGGCTATGGTACAAATTAAAGGCTCTAAAGTCATTCTATAGAACTTGGAATGTTAATGTATTTGGCTGGTTAGACAAACACATTGAGGAACTGAAGGGAGAGATTGGTGCTCTGGATAATTTATTTGAAGAAAGGGGCCTCAGTTCAGTGGAGATTGCTCATAGGGCCTTGTTGAATGCCTATCTAATTCAGAAGTTGAAAAATCAGGCCAAAATATGGTGTCAGAAGTCCAAGCAAAAATGGTCTACTGATGGGGACAGATGCACAAAATATTATCACATTGTGGCCAAAATTAATCATGCCAGGTTAAAAATTGCTAGCATTACTGAAGGGGGAGTGGTGTATCATACTCCTGCTCATATCAAAGAGGTGGCAACTTTGCATTTTGCCAAAAGGTTCCAAGGGTCATTTTCTTTGTGTATGGATTTATCTTCTCTACCTTTCAAAGGTATTACTCAGATACAAGCAACAAATTTGGAAATTCCTTTCACCGAAGCAGAGATTTTTGGGGCTATCAAAGCCTGTAATGGGGGCAAATCTCCTGGTCCTGATGGCTACATAATGCTATTTTATCAGTCTTGTTGGGAGGTGATTAAAGGTGATATCTTGGAGTTCTTTGATCATTTTCATAAGGGTGGACAGTTGGGGAAGGGATTAAATTCATCTTTCTTTACTTTAATCCCTAAGAATAGTGCACCAGTGACTTTTGATGAATTCAGGCCCATCAGTCTTGTTCACAGTGTATACAAAATCATTTCCGAAGTCTTGGCTACTAGACTTAAACCCTTGATGAATTCTTTGGTTCATGACACTCAAACTGGTTTCACAGCTGGAAGGCAAATCATGGATGGGGTCTTGATTGCTACTGAACTTATACATTATATCAAAAGGGTGAAGAAAAAGGTCATAGTACTTAAAATAGATTTTGAAAAAGCCTATGATCATATTCACTGGGAGCTATGTTGAACATTTTATCTCTAATGGGATTTGGGTCACTATGGAAAAATTGGATATCAATTTGCATTGAGGCTTGGACTTCAATCTTAATCAATGGTTCCCCATCTGCTGACTTTCCACTTCAAAGAGGTCTCAGACAAGGATGTTCCCTATCTCCATTATTGTTTGCTACGGTTGCTGAGAGCCTGCATCAGCTTATGGTTAAAGGGTCTAACCTCAAAATGTTCTCTGGGGTCAAATATAGTGAGGATGGACAAGAAATCACCCATTTGTAGTTTGCTGATGACACATTAATTTTTATTCAAGCTGGGAGACAACAAACCATCAATTTGAAACACACTCTCAAGTGTCTGCAGAAAGCAACAGGTTTGAAAATTAATTTCAACAAGTCACAAGTGTTATTAATGAATCCTGATGTTATGGATATCCATGAGGTGACCGCAATTTTGGGGTGTGGGGCTATGCATTTACCCTTTGATTACATGGGTTTAAAGTTGGGGGCTAACCCTAGAAGAGCCAAAACTTGGGAGCCTGTGATTGACAAATTCAAAAATAATTTGAGTCTGTGGCAAGCCAGGAACAAGTCTCTGGGAGGGAAGATAACTCTCATTAAGTCCTCATTAAGTTCTCTACCATTGTACTACATGTCTCTATATAAGGCTCCCAAAGGTGTGATTAAAGAAATTGAGAAATGGCAAAAAAGATTTCTTTGGAGTGGAAAATTGAACAAAAGGGTACTACATAAAGTCAAGTGGGAAAACATTTGTAAGCCAAAGAGTGCTGGGGGTTTGGGGATCAAGAGGTTGGAGATCATGAATAATGCAATATTGACTAAATGATGGTGGAGGTTTGCACTTGAAGAAGACTCTCTTTGGAAAAAATTAATGTGCTCCAAATATGGTTGGGATCCTGCAGCTTGGGACCTTTCCAAATTCATCCTTGGAAATAACCAGAGCTTCTTAAGGCATATAGGGTCTCTATTGGTCTGTCCTAGATTTGTTGATGCTTTTGGGGAAGTGGGGCTAACCTGGACTCTTAATTCTGGGAACTCTATATTATTTTGGGATGACCTATGGATCACTGATGTTCCACTCAAAATAGTATTCCAGAGATTATATCATCTCAGCCATCAAAAGAGGGCAGTGGTTTCACAATTTTGGTTGGATGGAGATTGGGTACTGCAATTCAGAAGGGATTTGAGGGGTTGGGAGGAAGATATTTTTGAATTACTTTGTGGAAAAATTAATGTTCTGCCTCCTCTAAATTCTGAGGCAAATAAGGTGGCTTGGAAAATTGATCAAAAGGGTTTTTTTGTGCATAAAATGTACTAACATCTTGAGGATAACTCTGAGGAATATTTACTTTGGCCTGCACTTCTATGGGAGCCTAAATTACATCCAAAAATTGCTGCTTTTGTCTGGTTATTGTGTTTACAAACTGTGCCTACTAAATGCTTTCTTTTAACTAGAGGCATAGTACCTGTAAATATTTGGTGCCCTCTTTGTAATGAGGAACCAGAAGAAGTGGATCATATGTTCCTAGGGTGTCAGTTCTCTTGGTCAGTCTGGTCTTTGGTTTTGAATTGGTGGGGGATTAAGACAGCTTGCCCTGAGGAAATTAAGGGTTGGTTCATTTCTTGGAGATCTTTGGGGCCTTTCTCAACACATTCAGCTTGGAAATTTGTGGTGTCCTTCACCATTTGGAGGGTTTGGATGTGCAGGAACAATATGGTGTTTAATTTTGTACTTTTCAATCCTGATGAGGTATTACAACAAATCCAAAATGATGTTTATCAGCTGGTGTGGGCAAATTATCAGAAAAGAATACTCTTCTCATTTGTGGATTGGATCAATAATCCCTGGACTTGTACTTTCAAGAAGCTTAAAAAGAGGTCTTGAGGTTTTTGAGTTATTAGGCAGTTAAGGCCTGTGGAGATTTGAAGGTGTGTAGCAGTTGGAGATGATGTTTTGTTTTGGTTTGATTTTCTCTCAGTTACTGGTTTGGGGTGAGTTTGGGTTGGGAGGGTTTGGGTGGTGAGAATTTAGGTTGGTGAGGTTAGTGAGTGGCTTTTGGGGCTGTCCTGGTTTTGCTGTAAGTGTGGGTTTCTGTCCTGGTATAGGCCTTTCTTCTCTTTTTCTCTTGCTAAGTAGGGGGATAGTTCTAGGTTGAGTGTGTTGTGCTGTGATGTGGAGGAGTGGCTTTTGTTTTGGCTAGATTTCACTTGGGACTGCATTTTATTTCCTTGCTGATTTTCTAGGTGTAGGCTTGGTTTTGTGTGGCTGATGTATGGGGTTTTGGAGGGTTGATGGTTTTGGTGCTGCTGCATTTTGGTAAGACTAGGGTATAATTGTTTGGGGGAGGTCGAGACTGCAACTGGTTTGAAGAGGTTTTGGTTCATTTTCTTCTTTTCTATAGAACTTGTGGAGCTGCATTTTTGTTGAAGTTATGTAGATGGGTTACTTCTCACACAAGGCGCTTTCAAGGGCTGGTTTTTGAATTGTTTGAGTCGGTTGGGTAACTTCTACCGCAAGAAAGCTAAGGGGTTTGTGTTGGTTGGGTTACTTTTCCTGCAAGAAAGTGCTAGGGGATGATTTTGTAAGGGGTTTTTTGTTTTAATTGTTGTGTTGTACTTGGAGGGCCTAGCCCTAGCCCTTGGTCTTGTTTTCATTTCGAAAACTTGATTCTTATTATAAAGAGAAAATTGATGATAAAAAAAAATACTTCCTCTTCTATTGTATATTTCACACTTCAAGTAAAGATCTTGAGACAAAAGTTATAAATAGAGAACCTTCTCAAAAAGATGTGAATATAGTTCATGTCGAGGGCCACAAACGAATAATAAGTGATTATTTAACTGACAAGTATATTTACGACCTCGATCTTTTTGAGTGTAGGTTCTGGATGAGATGACCCATTTTTACTCGAGTGATGCATCCCATTGAGGCACATGACTAATTCTTCGTCTGAAATAAAGGTGATTTCAACTGGCTCAGTTTATCTACGCAACAATAATATACTATTGCAATACAAATGCTAGTGTACAAGTGCTAGGGCGATTCGTTGGACGAAGGGCTACGAATGGGTACAAGCACCAAACTCGAATATGTGTGACAATTTTGCAAGGTAGTTGTTTTTGTATTTATGGAGGAGTACGAGAGAGCACCTAATGCGGAGGTCCTGAATCGGTTGTTGGAAACGAGATACGTACGAGAGTTTCCAAGTATGATTTAGAGTCTTGACTGCATGCTTTGGGAGTGGAAGAATTGTCCAATCACGCGGCAAGAAACCTATGAATGGGGAGACCATTATGGTCGTCAAACTATAATTCTTGAAGTTGTAACGTCACATGATTTGTGGATTTGGCATGTGTATTTTGATGTGGTTGGTGCAAACAATGACATCAACGCGCTTAACGAAAAACACTTGTTCAATGAAACTCCTAGCGTTTGTGGCTATCTCATGGACTACGAGGTCAACATGCATCGATACAACCGAACTTATTATTTTGTTGACGGTATTTATCCAAACTGGAATCGGTTTATAAAAACGATTTGACATCCTATCCAAAGCAAACCTAAAATATTTGATAAAGTCTAGGAAGGTGCTCGAAAGGATGATGAACCAGATTTTAGAGTTCTTCAAGTACAATGGTACATAATTTCCCTGCCCCGCTCGTGTCTGGACATGTATACGTTGTCTGATATCATTCACACATGTACTATCCTACATAATATAACTGTATGTTGGATGTAACTTATAAAAAATCTGATGGATTAATTGAATTAAAATCCTTGATTTATTTTTTTATTTTCTAAGTCATGAATGAGGCAATAAAATCAGAATTGAATTGACAATCAAATTCAATTCTGATTATGGCAATGAATTGGGGCTGAAATCGTGGGATTTGTCTCCCCACGCATTTCCCTTTTTGCCCTTACCAAGAGCCTATTTATACCTCTTTCCAAGACTTAAAATCAGATAAAAAACACATCAGATTCTCATCTCTCAAATAGTTTCTCTCTCTCTCGTTTTGGTGACGGATCAACCGGCTTCGAGTTCGCTAACGATTAGTCATTTTATCCTGGGAGACCGTTGCCATTACAGGGCAGTCAAGAGTCTTAAAGATACAGGGTTACCTGGACTCGACTAAACCCCTTTCCGATTCCTCTATTTTCTATTAGTCGTTTGGTATTGTTCTCCAAATTTCCATAATATTTGTATCTGATTTTCGTTATTATACTAACCACCTAACAAGCTTAAGATTCTTGAGGTATTGACGAAGAGCAGGTACACTTATGGTCTGGGCTTTAGAGTTTGGAATTATTTGTCTGGTTTTCAGACGGATCTGAAAAAAAAAACTCTATTCGAGTTTGGTTTTGGGATTTGGTTTCTGGAAAGAAACAAAAACGATTTACTGTTTGGGAAAATTTAGTTTGCTAGGAATTTTTTTTTCTCTGTTGTGAAAAGAAAAAAAACCGACTTCTCACAGTTTTGAAAATCAGAAAAGGAAAAAAAAACTCAGATTCTAGGTTTAATTTTTTTCTCGACTCTGCTTCTAAAGAAAAAAAAAACGATTTACTTTTGAGATGTAAGAATTTTCTTTTACTTCCCTGTTTCAGTAAAAAGAAAAGAAAAACAATCGGAAAAGTTTTTTTTCCTCCACCCTTTCGGAATTTTTTTGTTCTCTTGTTTTGGAAAAAAAAGGAAAAAAGAAACGAAAAGGGACGAAGCAGATTGAAAATAAAAAGGAATATGAAAAGTTTGAAAACTTAACTGGTTTGTGAATTTAGCAAGGTTGAAGGACTCTTGTTTTGCTTCTGTTTTGCGGCTGACCAATATTTAAAAGAAACCTAATTTCCTTTATTTGTGCTTCGGTTTCAACCTAACAAAACCAAAGACTTAGTGTTTTTAAGTTCTTCTGGGTTTAGTTGCTGAAAGGCCCAAATTGAAAAAAATATATTTAATTATTATTCAAAACCAAACCATTTTTTTTCAACTGACGCGGGTCAGCGCAGGTCAGCAGTTTGGACAACTGGGAAAAATTAATTAGTTATATATATTTATATATAATTTATTTAATCTTCTCTATACGGTTTGAACTTGATAGAAAACAAATTGGAATTACGTTCCTAAACGGTTTTCGGTTTGAATTTAATAGAAAACAAATTGGAATTACGTTCCTAAACGGTTTTCTTCAAATTCAAGAACGGAACAAATTGAAATTACGTTCCTAAACGGTTCCCGATTAAAATCGAACGAGTTTTCAACGTTTAGAAAACCAATCGATTAACGACTACCCAACTTTTCTATACGAGAATAGTTTGATTGTGCATTAAAACTGACCATTTGAAGTTTTAAATTTCAGAAATGGCTACAAACAAATGCACGATGATTTCTGAAGTCAACATGGTTAAATCAAACCCGAATTCATGGTGGTTGGATTCAGGCGCGACACGCCATATTTGCATGGACCGAGAATCTTTTAAAGAGTACACTCCAAGCTATGGCGACAAGCTTCAGATGGGAAACAAATCTACCTCGGAGATTAAAGGAGCGAGCAAGGTGGTGTTGACGCTAACCTCTGGCAAAGATTTGACACTGAAAAATGTTGCCCATGTGTCTGACATACGAAAGAACCTTGTATCCCAAAGCCTTTTAGACTTACATGGATTTAAAGTAGTCTTTAATGGGGGAAATTCTCCTTGTATAAAAAGGATGAACCAATAGGCCGAGGTTATCGTCACAATATGTTATGGAAATTATCCACAATTGCATGGAAGTCCAAAACGATGAATAAAAAGAAGAAAAAAAATAGTTTCTTCTTCTTATATCATAGAGCCATTTTATGTATGGCATGGTAGACTTGGACACGTAAATTACGATGCATTGCGCAGATTAATAAAATTGGAACGTATTCCAAAATTTCAAATTGATTTCAAACATAAATGTGGAATATGTGTTGAATCAAAACAAACACGATCCTCATTCCAAACGGTGCAAAGGAATAACGAATCTTTGGATCTAACACATAGTGATCTTTGTGATATGTAATCGAATCCAACGAGAGGAGGAAATAAATACTTTATTACCTTTATTGATGATTGCACAAAGTTTTGCTATGTATAGTTGTTAAAGAACAAGAACGAAGCTTTAGATAAATTTGTTATCTTTAAGCAAGAAGTGGAAAACCAACTCGATAAGAAAATCAAAGTGGTTAGAAGTGATCGTGGTGGAGAATATGTTGAACCATTTGGTGAGTTTTGCTCACAACATGGGATCATACACGAAATAACTCCACCATACTCTCTGCAATCAAATGGAGTAGCAGAGCGTAAGAATCGTACGCTAAAGGAAATGATGAACGCTATGTTAAATAGCTCAGGGTTGCCACAACACATGTGGGGGGGAAGCTATCTTGTCAGCTAATACCTTTTGAATAGGGTACCCCGAAAGAAATTAGACAAGACGCCACATGAATTATTGAAAGGTAGAAAACCTTCCTATAATCACCTGAAAGTGTGGGGGTGTCTTGCTAAAGTATTGGCCCCACCGCCAAAGAGAATGAAGATCGGTCCGAAAACGGTAGACTGTATTTTCATTGGATATGTTGAACATAGCAATGCATATCGGTTATTGGTACATGAACCTAAAAATCCTGAGATTCATAAGAACACGATAATGGAATCAAAGAACGCTTCATTTTTGGAACATATATTTCCATGTGAACAAAATGAAGATGGTTCAGAATCCATACCACCTCTTCATGATGATGATAGTGACAATAACCAACAAGAAGATGATGATGATGAAGAAGAGGTTGAACCTAGAAGAAGTAAGAGAGTAAGGATAGAAACATCCTTCGGCCCAGACTTCTTGACTTACATGGTAGAGTCAGAACCTCAAACGTACCACCAAGCTATGAGTTCATCAGAAAAACCTCTGAGGAAAGAGGCTGTTTGTCATGCCCCAAATCCGATTTTGACCGGACTCGAGACGTGAACTTAAAATAATAAATAATTTAAGCAATTAAAAGGAAATAAGTTCTAAAATAATACTCTGAAATCCAAAAATCCGATAAAATGAGTCAACAGCTCATAAAAACCAGTAATAAAGTGTTTAGTTCAAAATAAACAATACGTCTCTAGACAACTAGACAAGACCCTCGCTGGCTCCCAAGCGCCGAGAATCCCGCTAGCACAAATCCCGCTCAAGACTTGTAAAACAACAAGGTAAAAGGGGTGAGCTTTCGCTCAGTGGGAAAAGTAGTTAAGGTTATGAACATCAGTTCACCACCACGAGTAACCGTCCAATTAGGGCATACTAGAAAGGCATAACAACTAACAACGTCCACAGAAATTTATCAACCACTAAACACTCTCACAAGACCATAACCACACTTAAAACAGCCAATCATCAAGCATACAGCACACAGTAGAACAACACATGCCCCGTACGGCAGTCCCTCAACATCACCGGTTGCACATAGTCGTCCCATTTATATCGTACCAGACCACACAGCATTGGTCCCGACAACTTCCTGTCACTTAGACTCGGGGCACATCCTTGACCGAAAATACATTCAGTCGGACGTCTTCCCGTCACGCAGACTCGGGGCATCACTCTCAACACCTACCGGACCAGCATACACCTCGGTCGGACGTCTTCCCGGACCACACAACATCGAGGTACTGATCACGCCATCCTTGGCCCAGATACCCTACACCGGCATACTCCCTCGGTGCAGGTATCATACCGTATACACCTCCTCTTGGAACACACATCAAGAGAATACCACGCATCATAATGCCAAAGTTCGACCACGGTATACCAAACGAGCCAACTCACCATAACACACACATCGGTCTATCACTCACCCGATCATATCACAACCAATGGTTCACATCACATCACGCATGACACACTTGCCCAAACATAGCCACAACATGTTACACCGAGTATACCAAATCATGCTTCTCAATCTAATCAACGGCTAAATCACACATCATGCATTTCAATCATAGATCATGGCATCACAATCAACACGCAACCCTAAGGGCTTGACATGACCCACATGCATTTCTACAGCACGACAATTCCCAAACTTACAACTCGACATGGCACGTAAGTTATCCCTTATTTCACTCGTTCCTCACATCCTAATCATGTAATTCTAACAATTAAACCATGTGATTGCAACCTACATGCATACTAATAACTTTCCGCAATTAAACCGGTATTCGCTACTTTCCCTACCTCAAAGCGATCCAATCCTAGCTGCGGACGACATGGCTAGCTTCCTCCTCCACTTCACGAGATCCAAGGGTCTCCTCCTCCGTCGAGCTCGGGTCCAAAGTCTTGGATCACAAAACAATACTCGAATCAAAACCAATTCAGTTGCGTTTTAAACGAGAAACAACTAAGTTAAGCCCGAAAGTCCAACATGAGCAAAAACGGGAAATGGGTCGGAATGAGGCCCAAACCGGGTGGCCCGCAGGCCTGGAAACCGGCCCGGCCCGTGCAGCACACCGGCCCGGCACCCGACCCGGCCCGCGCCACAGACCGGCCCGGGACCAAGCATGGCCCGTGCGGCACACTGACCCGGGACTAGGCACGGCCCGTGCGGCACACCGGCCCGGGACCAGGCACGGTCCATGCTGCACTCTGTGCCGGAACCTGGCCCGGTCCGTGCGGCATTCCGTGCGGGAACCTAGCCCGGTCTGTGCCTCGTTCCGTGTCAGATCTGGGCAGACTCCCTTCTTCTTCCCCAACTTCGTTTTCTACGAAATTCTACATCAAAACTCCATTGATGAATCCTCAAAACTCCAAAACAGACCCCAAAGCTTCAGTAAATCAATACACACAAAGGGGTTTCATCAAAACTACTCAAATCCAACTAAAACCAATCATCTAACAGTCCTTTTTCTCCAAAAACCAACATCCAACACCCAAATCAAAAACCCAACCATTGTTCATCATTTTTCATCAAAACCCATGAATCAAATTCAACCAAAACGAAAAAGGGTTGGTGATTTACCTTGAGAATGGAGAATAGATGAAGAAACAAGTGAAAATGGAGGGAAATGGGTAGAAAACGGGTTCAAGACACTGTTTTCCCTCCTTTCTTCTTCTTCAAGCTTCCAAAACTCCTTTTCTTCTTCCTCTCTCTCTCAAATTCGGCCACCAATATAATAATGGCTGAAATTCCTCAAGGGTGAGTCATATACCCTAAAGGGGAAGTTCCCAAAATACCCTCATGTCCAAATGTCTCTTATGCCTACCTTTTAAGGGTAAAAGGGTCATTCTTACCCTCCTTCTTCTCCCCCAAGCCAACATGGATAAGTGTCCATGTGGGGACCATTTATAATCAAATTATAATTCAGCACTTCTAATTAATTAGCTTTAGTCCTTAATTAACCGATGTTTGACTCGAAATTGACCGACAGTTGACTTTTTCACAATTACAGTCATTTGAAAGGAAACGGCCCAATTAAGCTAACCGTAACGACGGTTAAGATTTTTGGGCCCAAGAACGATCCCGAATGACTCCCGGAGTCATCGGTTGACTCTTCCTGCAAAAAGTCAACTTTCGCCAAAAACCTCCGGTTCGACCGGGATCGACCAGGGGCGGCTCTTACACTGTTAAATGTGAAATTAACTCCATCTTGCAAAATCATACGTGGGAACTAGTGGATCTTCCTCAGGGAATAAAACCACTAAGCTCTAAATGGATTTTTAAACGTAAGCTAAAGGCTGATGGAACAATAGAAAAGTACAAGGCCAGATTGGTTGTAAAAGGATACAGGCAAAAAGAAGGTCTTGATTACTTTGACACGTATTCTCTTGTGTCGAGAATAACATCCATTAGGATGATTCTAGCAATTGCCGCTTTGCGAAATCTAGACGTTCATCAAATAGATGTAAAAACTGTCTTCCTAAATGGAGATTTAGATGAAGAAATCTATATGGAGCAACCTGAAGGTTGTATATCTCCAGGTCAAGAAAGAAAGGTGTGTAGGTTGGTAAAATCCTTATACGGATTAAAACAAGCCCCAAAACAATGGCACATAAAGTTTGATAATGTCATGTTTGATAGTGGGTGTAAAATAAACGAACGCGACAAGTGCATATACGTCAAATCAACAAACGAAGGATATATTATTCTATGTTTATACGTGGACGACATACTCATTATAGGGAGTAACGATAAGATGATACAAACGACCAAGGACTTGTTAAATTCTGAGTTTGACATGAAGGATATGGGACTAGTTGATGTGATTTTGGGTATCCAAATCAAACGCTCATCAGACGGTATCGTCCTAACACAGTCACATTACGTAGACAAGAAACTGAACAAGTTCAGTTCGGAGGACACTGGAACTGCCAAACTCCAACAGACATGAATCTACATTTGTCTAAAAACAAAGGAGAAAGCGTTGACCAAGTGGAATAGGCACGGATCATAGGCAGTCTCATGTACCTCATGAGTTGTACACGACCTGACATTGCGTTCACAGTAAGTACATTGAGCCGATACACGAGCAATCCAGGGAATGACCACTGGAAACCTATCGTAAGAGTACTGAGGTATCTACGAGAAACTCGTGACTATGTACTCCACTTTACGAAAGAACCTGCTGTGCTCGAAGGATATTTCGATGCTAGTTGGATATTTGATATTCAAGATTCCAAAGGCACAAGTGGATATGTCTTTACTCTAGCAGGAGCTGCAGTGTCGTGGAAATCTTCAAGACAAACGATAATAACCAGATCGACCATGGAATCTGAGTTTGTAGCCCTAGATAAAGCTGGTGAAGAAGCTGAGTGGCTACGAAACTTCTTGGAGGATATTCCCGACTGGCCAAAACTGGTGTCCAAGGTGTGCGTGCATTGCGATAATCAAGCAACAATTAGCAGGACACAGAATTTGATGTATAATGGTAAAATTCGACACATGCGTCGTCGCCACAACACCATTAGACAATTGATCTCTACTTGAGTTATCACTGTTGATTATGTAAGATCAAAGGATAACACTACGGATCCGCTAACCAAAGGGTTATACAAAGATCAATTCAGAATGGCATCCAAAGGAATGAGACTAAAGCTCATATAAGGCGTTATGTGAAGGAAAACCCAACCAAGTTGACTGGAGATCCCAAGATCTTGGTTTAATGGGACAACCTAATTGCATAAACCTTGTGAAGTCACTGTGGGGTTCAAACCCCAAGTCTATTCCTGTGATGCAAAAACAGTGACATATAACGTGTAAAGGATAAGCAATGAAGGATAAGTATTGCTTTTAATGATTCATTGTGCATCAAGACTGTTGAGCAAATGAATCACCTATGTGAAAGTGAAGTGGGGTCGCTTCAAGGGTGACTAATGGGGCTAGTCATCTTAAACTCTTGCAGAACCAGGCAGTGCTCATGACCATAACAGGCACACCAATGAGAACCGAACCGGTTGTGTTGGTATTTGTGTGAGGTGTATCATAATCTGCATAAACGACAGAATAGTTCAAGGACATCACGTCTACTAGTCAGTCAGTAGAGTAAATATACTTTCACAAGGGAAGGTTGAAGGATGAACATCTACATATCCTATGCAAGTATCGACTTTGTGAAGTCACCACTTCCTCGTTTACATCTCTTTATCCATCAAATTTTTGTGGGGGATTGTTGGATGTAAATTATAAAAAATCTGATGGATTAATTAAATTAAAATCCTTGATTTATTTTTTATTTTCTAAGTCATGAATGAGGCAATAAAATAAGAATTGAATTGACAATCAATTCTGATTATGGCAATGAATTGGGGGCTGAAATCATGGGATTTGTCTCCCCACACATTTTCCTTTTTGCCCTTCCCAAGAGCCTATTTATACCTCTTTCCAAGACTTAAAAAATCAGATCAAAAACACATCAGATTCTCATCTCTAAAATAGTTTCTCTCTTTCTCGTTTTGGTAACGGATCAACCGGCTTCGAGTTCGCTAACGATTAGTCGTTTTATCCTGGGAGACCGCTGCCATTACAGGGTTGTCAAGAGTCTTAAGGACATAGGGTTACCTGGACTCGACTAAACCCCTTTCCGATTCCTCTATTTTCCATAAGTCGTTTGGTATTGTTCTACAAATTTTCATAATATTTGTATCTGATTTTCGTTATTATACTAACCACCTAACACTGTAGAGAAGGAACGTGGCCGATATGATAGAAGAGATGAAAACTTTTACGACAATGCCCCTCGATACATACCTGATTAGAAACAACTACAACAATTATACCATAGAAGCCTTTTATCCTACCAACAATACGTCGTTGTTTAAGAAAAGTAAACACTAACATGTACAAATACCACTTTGTCATAACAGTAATGAAAATAATATGTTGTGGGAAAATAATAATAAATCAATAATTGCGTTAGGGGAAAAGAGCCTCAATTGGTAACGCAAGAAAGTCGCGGAGTAGGGGTAAAATGGTCAAATGAAAAGAAGAGAGTGTGGACCCACCACCGAACTGTAGTATGATAATTTATTAGAGTGATCAGAATGGTAAACAAGTAGTACTTTAAAAAACAAAAAACAAAATTGTATGAATATTAAATGACGATTAATATTGGATTCCTCAATCAGACTCAACCACTCTTCTGACTCAATTCCATCTATCATTTAACTTTGATTCCCATTCCAATTTCAAGTATTAAAATAAAAAAATATGAACTCTACACGATATTGTATAGCTGAGTGCAGTACCAGCTCTGCCTCATCACAATCACAATCCCACGGTCCATATTTTAGCTGTATACTATAGGCTGAGGCTATGCACACCACATCACTGCCCTAAATGTTTCTTTTCTGATTGGGGATGACACAATCTTACCGTCACTCCAAATCTAAGGGTGATTATTTAGTCCAGTCAAAATGGTCGTACGAGGTCATTTAATCCAACGGTGATGGAGCCTCTGAGCTGAGTTGGCTATTGCCTATTAATTATCTTGTTGTTGTATCGTTTTCAGGTTTTACGTCGGCCCTTTATTTTATTTATTTATTTATATTCATGCTCCTTTTATAACCCTTATTGTCCTTGGCCCTCACAGCCTCATTCCTCTTCACACACTCTCTTTCAGCACATAAACCACAATGCTCATGTAAGAGTGGGAGCTCTCAGTGTTGAGGGGACTGTTGTCTGGCTCGAGGACGCTCTGTTAATTCATCACAATCGTCTTGATGATGTTGATACACAGAGTGTGGTCGGACCAGGCTTCATTCCTCCCAATTAGTGCTCCTCAGGGAAGGATTGGTTGTTGCATGTCCAAGTCTAGGTTCAACCATGAATTGATTTTGGGTTTTTCCTTTTAATTTTCAGATCCATTCTGATTTGCAGATTGAAGCAATGATGGCGCACATAACATATTTGACCAGTTTTAGATTTCCTTTTTTCTGTTAAATTCATCATTGCTTTGCTGATTTGTTATCTTCTTGTGATTGTGTGTAATGATGATGTTTTTGTGTCAGTCTAAGCCTTTTTCTTTTGGTTGATGATTAGGCTCATGATGGCTTCGTGCAAACTGTGACCTCACCCTTCTTCTCTTCCTTCTCTCTCTTAGGGTTTGCAAAAAGATTGATTTAGAAAGTATTTCTCCTTTTCTGTTGCTCTGATACTGCAACTCAGACTTGTGATTTCTTTTCTTTTTTACATATGTTTATGTCAAGATGTTGAGTGTTTGTGGAGTAAATCTCAGATCTCAGTCCCATCACAAGGGGAATAGCCGATTGAGGTCATAAACTGAGATGGGTTCTATTGCATTGCATGACTCATCTCTGATCTGCAATGTCATGGGCTTCTTTCTTTTCACCATGGAGTTGAGATTAGAGAGTCATGTTTGGTTACTGTGTTCCAGAGGTACAAACTGAGATCACATGTCATGTTTTGCAACTCTATATATCTTCCTTCTCTTGGAACACAACTACATACCATCTTTAATTTCAAGCATAGACAGTTGTTTTGGTTATGAGTTTCTAGGCATGAACATTCAGAATCTCTACAACTCACAGCTAATGTTGTCTTATATTGTTTGGGATATGGAGTTCATGAATAAGATAATGGAAAAAAATATGTTTCTTTAACTTCTTATATATATGATCTAACATTGCATGTGCAGCTACATAATGTATGTATTAATTCAGTGTGATGAATATGATAGATGTTAGTAGGTTTAACTAACTTCACAAATGGATTTTTCAGAAAAGAAAAGAAAAAACATTCACAATTGGATGCATACATAGAGCATGAAAGTTTGTAATGGAGTGTTTGGAGACGAGCTGATCATTACAGTAAACATATGGTTGTGCAGCGTTGATTACTATATGCGATACATACATTGTTATTGGGAAATGAATGTGTGTAAGAATGCAGAGGACAACTTTTGGTTTTGGGAATTTGGATCTCTTTTGACCTTTGCCATACTAAACCGAAGAGACCACTGTTTCTTTTCAAGCTTTGTGTCCTCTCCCCTCTTCCCACCAATTAATTCTTGATTTTGGAATCTCTTATAATTTTAGTGTGTAGTAGCAAATACTTATTTTATTGACACATGGAAATATCATATTATGATCATCTAATACACAGTTATAAAATTAATATAATAAGATGAAATGATGGTTGGAAGCGAATTTATCTTTATTATCATACAACAATCATTCATTATAATCAGTCATATCTATCACAAATATTCCATAACCGCATAGTTTATTTGAAAATCACAATTTTCGTACCTGAAGCACATAAACTCGCGAGCCAAGAAAATTCAACCATATCAAACAAAATCTTAGCACTAGGAACAAAACCAAATTAACATATGATATTCTTCTCCATGAAACGAATCTTAGACCTGCCATGATCCACGATAAGAAAGAAGAGACAGATGAATGTGAAAGATCGTTATTAAGTGGTTCGAATGTTGTGTCATTGTAGTAGGAATATGGCCTAGGAATTTGAAGATGATCAAGATTGACGGTAACAACAATTTAATGTATGATATGAGTAAAATGTTATTTCGTCAATGATGTTGATGAAGCAAGGTGTCACGTCATCAAATCACGAGAAAATATTTGTCGATGAAAAGTTAATTTGCACACCTTGATAAAAATATACAATTTATTTGTGTAATCCAAAAGTTTTAATATTGTGATGACCTTATAAAGTATTTCTCTCTACGACGATATACAAACAAACTTATTTTCGAACATGGCCTGAATCAAGTTTGAACTCATTTGTTCAATGACTGGGGGTTTCCTTAAAAATAGTGCCACTATAGTTTTCGAGGTTAAATACTTTTTGCTATCTTTTTATTCAGTCCACGAACCGTGATGTCCCATATGTTTGGAAATAAAATATATTATACTATTTTGTTCGGTCCACGAACTTTTTTTCGATTTAAAGTTACAAAACTAACATATTAATGATAAATAATCATTTTACCCTTTCTTATTCTGTTTGACTTTTAACTTATGAGTAAAAAGACTGTTTTACATTTTTGTTATTTTGGTTGAGTTTTGACTTAATAATATCATTAAGTTCTTAAATAATTCATTTTTTTAAAAAAAATCGTTTAATTTTACAAAATTTCTTTGATTTTTTTTATTTTACTATTTTCCAGGTTTTTTACTTTCCATAATGAAAATATATATTTATTTTTCAAAAAATATATTTAATTAGCCTAAATTATTTTTAATTTATTTTTTCTGTGAATTTATTAATTTTCCTTAATTCATATTAAAATATTAAAGATATTTTTTTAGGTTCTAGAATTTTTATTAACTTTATTAATAAATATTTAAACACTTCGTCTTCTCTGGCACAACCCCACCGGAGCAACTTCTTAACGCGACATGGAGCACCAATAGTACTCGCCGATAATCAAAGCGATCAGGACACTTTCAATGGCGTGCGTGAGGAAAAGGAACATGAGTGTCCGTCATGCCTACATAGCCCTCCAAACATGGAAGACCGCCTTCTTCTCTGATCCTTTCAGCTTCACCGCCAAATGGAACGACTCCGACATATGCTCTTACTCCGGCTTCTTCTAGGCCTAGTCCCTCACCACTTCCTCCCTCAGGGTCGTCGCGGGCATTGACCTCAACTGCTGACATCGCCTATTATCTTCTCGACGAGTTCGGCCTCCTCTCCAACCTTGCTCTCTTCCACATCAACTCCAATCGCTTCTGCGACGTCGTCCCCACCTCCTTCCGCCCCATGAAGCTCCTTCATGAGCTCGACATCAGTAACAACCGCTTCATCGAAGACTTCCCCAAGGCCCTCCTCTCCCTCCCTTACCTCAAGAACCTCGATCTCTGCTTCAACAAGTTTAAGGGCCATGTTCCGTCCAGTCTCTTCGATAAGGACCTTGACCCCATCTTCCTCAACGACAACCGGTTCCGCTTTGGCATCCTAGGGAATCTACGGAACTCGCCGTTATCTGTCCCGGTCTTCTCCAACAACGATTTCGACGGGTGTAGATGAAGAGTTTTTGGTTGGTTTTGTGTGAAGATGAAAAGTTTTTTTTATTGGTTATGTTATGTAAGGATGAAGAGAATATTGTTTTTTTTTGACGAAAATCAGCATATATTTCATTAATATAATACGAAAAGAATCATTACAATGTGTAGAGCCCTAGAAGGTCTCTTGACAAATAACTATAAGAACACTGAACAGTTACAAACGGTGTTGAAAAATTCATATAGGCCAACTAAACTATGACGAAACTGACTATGGCTGCTCAAGGTTTTGCCTAAACGCTGCATACTTTGTAGAGTGCGACCGAACCTGCTTTCATCAGTTTCAACGAGAGGAGAGAGACGATGATAGATGTGATTCAGGGATCTCTCCAAGTAAAACTCCCTGAATCCTTGGATAGAAGCCCTGAATCTTCGCTTGCTAATCATGAACCTTGCAAAAAGGAACAAAACAGGTAAAGTAAAATAAAACAAGTCGATCATCGTAACCCAGAACAAGATAGAGATCATGAAGGATGTCTCGGTAGAAGACAAGGAGGTGGATACACCGATGGCGTCTTCAATGGCGGTTGCGGAGGTGGCGAATGCTGCTCTAAAGAGGGTATCCGAGACAGGAAGGAGCGAGAGTCGACGAGGCTTGCGAAGGAGGGGTTAAAAGAGTGGTTGTGGGTGAGATTGGGGGATTTGGTGAAGATGGCGATTGGGGGCGGGGCGGTGGTCATCACGAGCGGCGGACTGGTATAGGAGGGAGGGGATTAACACCATGTACGCGGAGCTGGGTTGCCAGACTGAAGCCGGGAGAAACGAGGTCTTCTCCGAGAAGAGACCGTCGTTTGGTTTAGAGGCACTAAAACCCAAATAACCTTGGTTCCAGAACACTCAATTCATTCACACATATTCAATAAAAGATCGTTTTTTGGGTTTTGGTTGGTTCATGTGTGAAGATGATTTTTTTTCCTTTTCTTAATTGTTTAAGTTAGATTAAATTAAATGATGTTTAAATTAGATTAGATTAAAATTTTAGTTTATTTTTTTAATAACTTTTTTATATAATCATTAGTTTAATTTATAACTTTTTAAATTTATTTATTAATAAACAAGGGTAAAATGATAAGTTCATTTTTAAAATTAAAATAAATCAAATAAGTAAGGAAAAAATCGTCATTTCACTTTCAATTAACTAGCACATAAGTCATATGACTGACTGAATGGAATATTCTGTTAGATTTTTAACCGCAAATTGAAAAATGTTCGTGGACCGAATAAAAAGATATCAAATTAGTCATTTTCAGACACGTGGGATTTTAAGATCAGTGGATCGAACAAGAAAATAATAAGAGATATTTAACCATACATTTTTATTTATTCATGTATAATTTTGAAATTATCTTAAATAATATTTTTTTTTCTAGTTTATGGATATTTCCAAAACATCGTTCATGACTTTTTTTTATCAGCGATGTAAATTTAGATTAAAACCTCTTTAGAGGTTAAAGAGGAGTACAAATTAGGTTGCACCAAGAACCCCAAAAGCCCAAAAATAGACGATAAGAACAAAACAAAAAGAACACGAATGAAAGAAAATACCAAAACCGAGGAACAACCAAACCACCGATCACAATGAAGTAGCCACAAGAAATTAACACAGTCAAACAACAAACAAACGGTTCTACTGAAATGTGAAGGATCATGTAGAGACCACACAACCACCTTTCTTAAGACGCACGATAAGATCATCTTGCAGCAGAGTTAACAGAAAGATACCTGTAAAGAGAAGTTATCTGCCTAAAAATGTTGTTCGAGGACTTGATCAGGGCCAAAGAAACAAAATCAGGAGACACATAGTTCATGATTTGTTATGTTCATGCGGTTTTTGTTTAGATTTTTAATTCTGCTACACATATATGTTTCTCGCAACTCCATTGTAACACACTAGATTACATCTTCCTTTTTGGTAATCAAAGAATCATATGCATTTCTTCAACTTTATGGTATTTAAACCTTGTTTGAGTTTGGTTGCATGTAATTACTGTGAAATCTGGTACCGGAAGGTGATTAAGTCGCATTTGATAGAAGCCAACACGCAATGATATAGAGTGTAATAAAGTGTTGTGCCTGTCAGCCTGTGTGAGTGTCCCCGCAATACAAGACCGGTCTTTTCACAATTTCCCATTCTATCTCTTGACTCCACATCATCTCACTTGTGTCTAATGCTATAGCCTATTCTACAGCACTTTGTTTGTGTCAAAATCATGAAAACCCGGACTATTTTAAATACGTACATATATGCTAGAGGGTATAGAGTGTCCTTTGACTTGTCATTTGATTGTCGATTTTTTTTACGAAGAAGCGGGAGGCATCAATATTATATATTCATCAAGTGACATACATGTATCGAATGAAAACGCCCAAGCGAACGACAAAATACAGACTCCATACTGGCTAGCCTATAAAATTACAGACTCCGGACTGACTGGCCTATGAATTACCGACTCCCTAACTGACCCAGAACGCAATAGAGTACGTCCCAGAACGTGCAAACAGCTTGCACGTCATAGGTGCAACGAAACCGTGCACCCCTAAAGTGTCACTAAGGACACACCAAATCGTGCCACAGCGGGCACACCAAATCGTGCAACAAGTGCACACCAAAACGTGCAACTAGTGTACACAACCCGTACAACTAGTGCACACCGAAACTGCACCACGTGCAGTTATTGAAAAAACAGTAAAAAAAAAAAAGAAACACCCAATCACGCCATCGAGACCAACACACCCCCGACATGTCTCGGGCACCACCGTTACCGAGCACACCGGAGAGCCACTCCCATCGACGCCAAACACCGAAGCCAGACTTGGACAACCACGCTACCCGCTACGAGACCAGGGACCACAACCAGATCTCACGGGGGGCAGCGGGATGCCCGACTCCGAGGAGCCCAGATCTGGACACAAGGGGCTGGCTGCGCTCAGGGGAGGAGAGGGCGGCTCCGGCGAGCTCCCACGACGGCCGGCTGGCTGTTCGCCGCCGGGGAGACCAGATCTGAGCGCAACGACGGAAGAGATCTGGCGACTGACCGGGAACCCCACGGCCTGAAGAAAGGGTCCCGACCAATAAATCTGGCGAGAGGGCCTCCCCACAGCCAGAGGAAAGCCTCCCGACCAGCAAATCTGGGACGTATGACCCCGTGGAGGGTCTCAAACGACTCCCACACCATATCTGGCGGCTGAGACCGGCGACTCTCCGGCAGGACACCGACGGCGGCGCGGACACGACACTCCGGCAGGAACATGAACCACGACATGAGGGGGGGAGGCAGAGAGGACGGGGGACGAGCAGCACCGACGAAGAGGCGAGGAGGAGGGCGGCGCAAGCGGGTCGGCGGCGGAGCCGAGTTCCAGGTCAGAACCTACCGGCAAGACGACAACCCGAGGCTCAGATCCACACGAAGGAGAGAACTCCCCGTCAAGAGCCGGGGCCTGAGCATCCTGCAGGAAGCGAAGGAGAAACAGTCCGGGCAGAGCTTGGATCTAAGGGTCACGGGATTTAGAGTCATGGGGGAAGACGAAAAAAGAGGAGCTGAGGAGGAGGAGTTAGGGACCAAGGGTTCTCGCCGGCAACAACCACAGCCATTGTGGCCGTGGTCGTCGCCGACGAGGGAGAAGGGGCGGCGGGAGGCAAGCTTAAGGGTCAGGCTCGGTTTTCAAGTCAGAGAAGAAAAATATTAAACCCCATAATTGACAACTAATTTACACATAAACTAAAGATTGTCGAATTGGTTGAAAGTGTCGTCCTCAATTATATTCTTGATATAGCGTTGTAGTCGGTCTTCCATTTGTATGAATCCAAACCGACGATGATCACAAATTATATCCTGATCGGTCAGGGATGATATTGGAATCGTTGACTATTTCGTGTCATGAATCAATGTCTATCTCTCCAATAACTATCTTGCTCTATTAGGAAAACACACAAAATACTATCTCTATTAAGGAGAGTTTCTTCCACGATGTTATTATTCTGTCGTAGAGGTTAGTCATACTGTTGTAGAAGTATTTCTATGTCGGCACGGGTGTCGTAAAAAAGCGCCATACGATTTCCGTCAATATAAGACTTACGCGACGATATACCATACCATCGCAGACGTACTTCTGTGATGTTACGAGCGTCGCAGAAGCAACGGCACACTATTTTTGGCAAAATAAGACTTCTATGAAGATATGTTATACCACCGCAGAAGTTATCATTATTTACGACTACATAATTAAAGTTTCTTAAGTGTAAGTAGTACAACGACTTCATAGAACCTTCTGTGATAGTATGGATACCTTCGCAATAATTTAACTCCTAATACCTCCACGACGGTATGCATATCATGATAGTAGCATACGTACTTAAGCCTGCCGTGACGATATGCATATCATCATAGTAGTGCACCTACTTAAGCCTATTGTGACGATATTCATATTGTTGCAGTAGTATACCTGCTTAAGCATCTGCGACGGTACGCATATTGTCGCAATAAGATACCTACGTAAGCTTCTACGATGGTATGCATACTGTTGTAGAGGTAAACTACTGCTACAATATGTGTACCATCATAGAGGCTTACGTAGGTATAATCCTATGACTGTATGCATACCGTCGTAGAGGTTACTTATTTTACCATAAAAAAAGGTTTTCAGATTTAAAAAAAATGATATTTATAAAACGTGCGCCGAAATGTGAAAACTTGTAGAAAATTATGGTAATAATAACTAGGCAACACACTAATATAACCAAATATTCAAAATTGTACCTAAATATTCGCAAAAAATTCAAAACCCATATACAAGTTTAAAAAGTCAGTGAACACCAATGTCATTTACTATGTCCTGTTGTATCTGTTTTTCGTTTGGTTGGAAATAAAGAATGTTGCTCTTGTACAAATCTATAAATTCTGCGACCTTGCAGAGTTGCTCATCCAGACACGCTTGTTGTGCTGTCGGCGCTGCCATCCGATCGTCCTGTTCCTTCAAATGACGTTCTACCTCTGCCTTCACTTGTTCTTGGATCTACGCCTTCACTTCTACATGCTCTTGGATCTCTTGAGAGATCTCCACAGAAGTGGCGCTCGAGGAAGACGCCTTTTGCTTAGGTGTTCGGAGGACGACTCTCTGGCACATCTTTGTTGCACGCTCCCCTTCCTCTATTTGCCCAATTTGACTACTAGAGCCTCAGCTTGGAGCAACTCTGGCACAAGCCGGTCAGGGGATAAGGCCGCACACGACTCTTGGACATCATCAATTGCATCTTGGATTTGTTGTTGATCATAAACAAAAGAGAATTAGACAAGTGATTGAAATGCAAAAAAATGGAGTTTAAAATGTGAAGTACTTATCCCTTTAAGTGTGTTGTGCTCTTTCTTGTCGTTTAAAGGCTACGCTTTCTTACAGGCAATCAAGATCGGTGTCTTCTTTGTTTTTTCCTTATCCCTGATCACTTTGCTGTGGTCGAGTATTGAACATGACATGGCTCGGTACGTAGTCTACAACTCAACCCGAGCTTTAACAGCCTGATTGGACTTAGCCTACTATTTGCAAAACACGACATACGAATTAGTTAGGAAAAGAAAGTAAAAAAATTGATTTGCCAAATGGGTTAATTCATTACCACAAACTCCTCAGGCATGAAGTGATCTAGACGCCATTCCCACTCGTCTGCACGATACTTGAACTCCTACAAGGCCAAGATCCCCAGTTCTGGATTCTCTACAGTTGACATATGGACTTCATTGTGGCGTTTCTGGCTATATTGATCTTGCACTTCCAATAATTAAACCTCGTTATGCATCAGACTTGGCTCATTCATAGATGTTATCACCCTCGGCGTCATAAACGTATAGACACTACAAGACAAAAAAAAATTATTATGAACACGATTACAAAAAACACTTGCGAAAATGGGAAAATACTTATCTGGAGCTTTCTTAGAGGAAATTTTAGTGTGCAACCTCAAGTGCATCCTTATTTTCGGCCTTTATTGACATGTACCCCTAGACGGACCCGATATCTCGGATAACGTTTTTGTGGCCGATCTTTGGCCTACTCGACCACTTAGGGTGTTTATCAGCGACATTCTATTTGACGACCATCTTCCCTCCATAGACTTCCATTGCCTTATGTATCATAACAGTCATGACAAATACCCTCTCCTCACCCTTCATTTTATTCTTCTTAACGGGGGCGTTCGATGGCTCACTCCCTTAAGTGGCGTAAACGCCCTCTCTCGCCTCCTTACGATTGTGTTCCATGGCAGTAGAAAAGGTGAAATCTACCTTCTTGTGCCCTTCCTTCCGTACAAACAAAACATGTCACGCCCCAAATCCAGTTTTGGCCGGACTCGAGACGTGACCTGAAACAATCGAGACAAAGCGGTAAAACTGTAATAAATTCTTTTAAAGCTGAAAGCGAATCAATAATTCAATCCAAAATTCTAATGTAGTGTCAAAACTTGACAGGTAACAAAAGGTAAATAAAGTTCAACAATGTGGACCAACACATCCTTAATACAACCCTCGAAACATCCGGAAGCTCCCGAGCCTCGAATTCCCCAGATCTCAAGTACACCTGTACACACAACTGATAAACAAATAGGGGTGAGCTTACGCTCAGTAGGAAAAATCGTAAATAACTGTAGTCTCCAAGTTTAATATTAAAACTGTTTTAGTTTGAGATCACAAAAGTATTGAAAACCCTAAGACCAAAAGATATAATAAACAAATAAGAAGTAACGATAACAATAGCGCATTCTCAAGGATAATGATAACTTCCTAGAGAATAGATAGAGAACATTATAATAAAATAGAAAACCGACACAACTGGGAACGAGTAAGTTCTATTAATCAATGAAATGTTAAGGACTTCGTGTAATGAAATAGTACCGCTTTTCCAAAGATACAGTAACTTAAAAGATTCCATGAAAGTACTATAGCGAATCATAACTTAAATAAATGGGAGTAATTAATATCGCACCAACCACTCGCTTTCTCAAGCCTCCGATCCATGGATAGATTCTGGGATCACATCGGTTCCCATATTCCGATCCACCAGAGTATCCATATCATATCAGATTTTCCCTCAATCCAGAGAAGACACATAACATCGGGGCTACCGGAAACCATCCCCTCAGGACGCTCATCGTCGGGATTCCCGGAAACACCTCCAAAGGACCATAGGTCATAGGGAACCAAGGTCGTGCTCCACTGGGACGCACGCCCTTGGGTGAAACCTCCGAAACCACCTCTCATGAAGCAATCCACTCAATAAGCACTCAATATCCCGTAGGATCTGCCGAGCTCTCAGGCTCCAATAACCACTCCATAATCACTCAATAATTCACTCAATAATCACTGTCTCTGTCAAACTCCAACCACCACAACGGCACCGGATTACCCCCCCCCCCAGTGTAGTACCGAACCAAACACACAAACAAACAACCAAACATACATTTCAAGAATAAGTATAAAGGGAACAAGCATAAACATTCATCCATCAATCAACACTCATCGAAACCCACTTTCATCACAGCGAAGACATCCAATACCGTTCCACACTTACCGTATACTTACCTGTCACAAACCAGCGGTACATCGATCACCTGATTGTACCCCGTGGCACAACCAGTCATACTCGATTATCCGTTCAATCAACAATTATATCAACACAAACACTCAATCAACCAAGTACGCATTCAACCAATCAATCATCGTGTGAACGATCAATTAAGTATTCAATCATACAAGCTAATCTAGTTTAATTAGACTCTTAAATTAACCTAGTAACTAGCAATCAAGCATGTGAACCTAGCACACAACTAATCCGAGAGCTCTTCACAGCCTCTCTACCAGTAAATCAATCCCAAGTATTGAAAACAAGCTTCACTAATCGTCATCATCCTAAGCATGCATACTAGACTCATCCATTTATTAGTAATTGAAGTACGATTATTCTAGTTATTCGCATCCTATAGGCAATTCTAGGACCTTTCCGATTTTATTATCCTAATCATGCATACTAAGCATTAATTAAGAAATTAAGACTTTCTCTACCTTGTGTTCTTCCTCTAATAAAACTCTGATGACAGCTCGAGTGGTCACAACTCCGTTCTTCATACGGGTTCCGGCGTGATCTTCGTTCTTCTAGCTCTGATACCAAATTTAAACAATCATTGAGACAATCAAGATTTGTGTCGTTCCCACTCTACGCATCAAATATTTTCACTTGCGTCACTGAGCACACGACGCAGACCTCCTAACTCTACCCACCTAATTGACATTGGTCCGAGGTTTGAAAACAAGTTCAAAATTTAACTTGTTTCAAATGAAACCAGGCTCTGATACCAAATTGTCTCGAGCTGTGAACCGGCTCGATTTGTGGACGGTGACGACGGATAAGAGAGCGCGGCTAGGTGAGGTGAGGCTCGAGAAGAGGAAGAAGGGCGAGGAGTTGATCGGAGAAGCGAGGACGAGAGGTGGAGGCGCCGGAGTTTGGGTTCGCGTGAAGAGGGAGCGAGAGCTCGAGGTTGAAGATGACCTCGAGACTCGTGCGCGGAAAATGGAAACTGAAGTGCATCGTTACCCCTTTTGTTACTAGGGTTGGGCCTGCTCAAGGTTCCTGGGCCTGATGGGCTGCGTGTCAAAGCAGGCTTGTCTTTGCTTTGGGCTCAGCTCTGGCCCAACACTCATGTCAACCTAGATCTCTTTTTTTTTTCTTTTTTTTTTTTTCTTCTTTTCGAAACATTCGTTGCAAAAAAAACACCCCGACGTCTCCTATTTCAAATAATACCCTTTTTGAAAGAGCGGGGTTTTACAAAACATCCTCAAGAGCATTGAAGCTCAATGCCTCTCTAGGACTAGGCCATGGTATAGTAGAAGCCATTAGAGGAGAAACCAGAGGCTGGATCATTTGGGGTTTTGTTCCTTAAGACAATCCACGTAGATATATTACAATGTCTTTGCGATTAATAATAATTGAAAAATATTTTATTATCATTAAGTTGTAATGCTAGTGAAATATTGAATATATTATTATTTCTAAGGTATCGATGCACCGCTTGTCGATAATAGAACTCTTAGATACAATGGAGTGAGTATATTCATTCGTCCCTAGCCTAAACCGATAATTAGAGCTAGTGTGGTTTTGACGAGAGGATCATATTTTACTGAAGCAGAAATGATTAAATTAGTGAACTTGGTACAAAATAAAATGGGTCCCTTTGTTAGTTTTATGCCCTAGGCCAATCTTGATCTCGTACGACATTGTCATTTATTAGCACATTGGAAATACTATAATCATTTGTGAAATGTTAATAGCGTGAATAATCGACTATTTCTATGATCATCAAGTACGTGACTTGATAGTAAAACTCTTAGAAGAAAAAGAGTATCATTCTAATGATCCCTGATCTTACTGATATACTAACATTAGTGTGATGTTGACTGATAATCATGTTTTACTGATCATTCCTATTGGATATGAAGACAAATCATAGATCCCATTTGGTGAAATGACATTAGATGACCCACTGTAAGAATACTACATAGGAACTGTCATGAGTATTTCTCAATACTGTAATATGACTTAAGTCCTTTGACCGTATAGTCATCATGGATTTCTACATAGATGGTTGTGTGTCTTGACATAGTTCAACATTGTCTTTAACCGGGAAACAATAAAGATTGTTGTCGGATACGTAACTGTCTATGTGAGAGATATTGGGGAAATGCATAGTCATGTGAATCGATATTGAGTTATCACTTGTAGTCTACTTAAGATCAAGAAACATTGATCGAATAAAATAAAGATGACGATCATATGCTTTATTTCGATCGAGATATCGACGACAAAGGGATTAAGATATTAGTGCTTAAAGTTTAAGTCGGATTGAAGATCATCATAAACATTTGGGTAGTCATAATGTCTTGCTAGAGGCAACTATGGCATGTGGATGAAACAGGGATTTCGGGCCCTCTGCCAAACGTTGTATGAGCCTACATGGTCACATACAACAAGCTCAAAATCAAATTGGACTTTGGAAGTCCATTAAGTAAATAAAATAACATTATATTTGATATAATATTTATTTATTCATTACTTGTTTTCAATTGCTAAAATAATGAGAATATGTTACACAATATATATACAAAAATAACTCTTGAATTTCAGAAATACAAAGAGGTTATTTTTGCATGCCCACTACTCCTAGAATGACTCCACTTGTCAAATTTGGAAGCCCGTGTGTTGGCTTTTTTGAAATGAGATACTGTGGTCATGTTTGAGAATAATTAGCATGCAAAAGAGAGAAGTGAGAATTTGCTCTCAAGGTTGCGAAGAAGAAAATGAGAGACATAAAGAAGTATAGTTCTTCCTTTGTGCTAGCACACAAGCGATTTTGGGATTACTTGTGGTGTGGAGACCTGAAGAGGAAATATCATTTTGAATACGCCTCAACATCGTCAATCAGTAAAAACGTTCTTACTCCCTGTCTCGAACCAGGCTTAAAACCGAGGTAATATCCTTGATTTTTTCGTTTGTCAGTTTACTCGAAATTACATGGATCCAGAGGCTATTCTAGGGAAAGTTTTAATTTTTGCTGCATTTTCACTCTCGAGAATTACTACAGTGGTATCAGAGCCTCTTGTAATTCGTTTAAACAGACCATGCATACTTGTTTGATATATAAGTTTTCGAGTTTGAGAGCCTTTTGTTGTTGCATTTATGATTGTAGTTGAATCTGTATAATTTAAGCATGTTTGATAATTAGATTATACAACATGTGTCACAGTTATGAATTGTGATTATGCAGAATAATTTTTAATAGGGTTCAAAGTTTTGAACAATGTTGTAATCTATTATGAACATATGTTTGAATTCAAAATGTGATTGTGAAATTCAAATGGACTACCGCTTTAGGCGCTGCCCCGAACCTCGCAAGGGGCTAGCCCCTTGACCTCGTTAGAGTGTTATAATTATAGTTAAGTAATGTCTCATAAAACCCTTCACCAACATGCAATTGGTTGCTATGTGAGATAGCCAAATGACTCATACTCAGCTCATCCCTTAAAGCCACAACTTCAAATCTCTACACTTTCATTCTCACAAAGTGATATAAAATCTTCCACACCTAACTTTTGGTTGTTATATTTTAACTAAAACTTTCTCCACACCTTTTCTATCTACTTGCTTCTATCTTCTTGTGTGATTTTTTTTCAAGATTTTGTAACAAATGACTCGTAGCCCTTCCAATAATACTCATTGAACTTGTGGGTAGCGTACTCTACACCTTCTTTATGTTCAAACTGGATGAAAGCGAACCATCTTTTTTCTAAAATTGGGATTGCTTAGAGTTTGGACAATTGATGCCTTCCCATAAACAGAGACCATCTCTTGTAACCACCTCCTCCAAGAAATTTTGAGGTATATTACAAAAAAAAAGTCACTGCTCCTTTAACTCATTTCCTATACAATCTTCTTACCTTTCTTTCCTTATCTTTCTCTTCTTAGAGCCATCTTCAGCTCTATCTTGACAAGACAACCTCTCTAGAAACTTATAAAAGAATTGTTTCTACCTATCCAAAATTTAATCTTACCCCAGAGAAAATATCGGAATGAGATGGTACTACTATGTTTCTCACCAAAGTTTCATCACCACTAACCTTCTCCGAAATCTCAATAACCATGCTAACACCCCACCGCATTATCCTCTTTTCTGATACCAACACCATACACAACTCTTTCCTTTCTCCAATCCCATTTTGAGCCTGGTAATAGATAGACTATAGTCGACGATGCAGCTACCCTAGTCGATAACACCCTCCATTTTCCAATTGGTTTGCAACTTTTTTCAATTGAGATCAAGTCTATAAAATATTTGGGGTTCTAGCATGGAGAGTGGAGGGTTTATCTAGTGTGGGGCATGATCGAGAGAATCTAGAATGATATATTTATGATCTCTACTGAGTTCCCGGCCCTATTTAATTCTCTATCTCAATATTGTCTACCCAAATCTATTTTTGATCATAGACCAATAATATGGGATGAGTAATTTTGAACCGGAATACCATAATAAATAAATACCATTATTTCTACCGAGCAGGCCCCCTCAAGTTTAATTTTTCAGTGAAGCTAGTCAACTTTATAAGACCAATAAGGAAGTATAAATTATAAGGTTTCTCGTGACAGTTCCACGAAGTATTCATCGAATTGGGGTATCCTTAAAACAATATTCCACCATGACCCAATAACCCTAATAACATGCTCCTTAACAATAAAAGTACTGACCATATCAACTAATAAATTATGGCCACAAAGTCATCAACCAATGTCTTTAATAAGAAACGGAGCACATGCATGAAGTTCTCCAAAACCCTAGGTGTCGTTGCTGATGATAGACCTCTTTCAACCATGATGTCAAGGTGTTTTCTTACCTTCGTCTCTCTCATAAACGTGTGCTTTGTAAAGGAGTCTATTGTGTTATGTCTTCTAAGATTAGGATTGCGACACCACAAGGGTGTTCTCATCGTCAACTCAAGATGACGCCTCCCTCTTCGCCAATGTCTTAAATCCCTCCTACGTACTTCCTCGTTAGAAAGTGGCGACATTGATTCCCACTCTTGTGTTCCCCTCCCTCGTTTCAAGGAACATTCAATTAATGATGCCAGACACAACCGAATAGGTTTAGCAGCATTTTAGAGTTGATTGGTCGCCTTCTCCTTGGATGGAGAGGAAGGGAAAATGTTCACAATCACAACGATGACTATCACCCGCCCCTTTTCCTAAAAACTTAGGTAGACAAGGAAGTAATTCCAGATGTTCAACGAGGTCTGCAAAGCATACTCGCCAGAAGGTATGAGGTATTCAATTTGGTATAAGACAGTGGGCTAGAGGACGGTCCCATATTGATACCGGCTAGGCCCCAAGTCATCCTTCGTAAGGTGGGGCATCTTGGAGTGTCTTGGTGAAGCAAAAGACCATCCATCAATTTTCTCAACGTGCCCTACTCTATCTGTTATGAGCCCTTACCAAAGAGCCAAGAATATTTTTTTAAATAATCTGAAGAAGTAGAAATCTAGTCTCTTGTATTCACCTATGTGTTAAGTTTGTCTCTTCCCCGCCTAAGAAGAAAAGTAGGTCATTTTATGTATCCGCGAGTGCTGGTTCAGTTGCATGTAGACGGGGACTCAGACTACATTCTGGAACAGAACGTCAAACAGACTCTTATCCCATTACCCCCGCTTGCTCAAGTACATGAAGAACATATTAGTGACAATCGATGTATGTAATTATCGCGATTTCATGTGTCGAAATGTGATCATGATGTGCCAGATTGCATTTACATTTACTGAATTGCAAGAAAACCTTTACTTGAAAGATATAGTTGATATAAAGCTGAGTTAATACAAAATGAGCTAATATGACGATAGTATTATATTTGAAATATGTTTTTATCAGCAAATAAAATATTATAAATCTCACCCATTCAGAGAATGAATTAGGCGGACCAAGTACCGATTTCTAGCTACATAAATCAAAGGAACCATACTTCAAATACAAGTCGAGCACTATTACACAAACACAGCCCCTAAACTAAGAATCAGATAACAAAATTCAAAAAGGTGAGTCCAATAACCTAATTTATCTACCATGAATCTCATAGAAAAGAAGGTTTAAAACCCTGATATGCCAACTATGAAGCCCACAAAAAGAAAGTTGTCCACCCCTCAAAACACCCTAAGCCTTAGCCGAACTAGATAAAAACATTGTATCTCATTGGAGCCCAAACTCATAGAGTTGACAGACCTCGACACCCTGATGATCAACATCGATGTACAAAAGAGATAGACCGATGATCGAAATCACCGAAACTTTATTCAAAAAGAAGCAGACTCCCTCGATTTCCAATAATGGTAAATACAAAGACTACCTGCCCAAGGCCAATACTAAAAGAACTAACAGACCCACCAACAATGAATATGGAAACAAAGGAAATTGAAGCGAAACTGCATCTAGAAAAGTGCAGGTTTTCAACAAATGACAGGTAACACAAAGGATGAATAGAGGACCTTACCATCCATGGCGCCAAGAAACTAGTCATAAATCACAAGGAATCTAAGACCTAAAGGTCAACAAATGATTCCCACGTTAACGAGATGTGTCTCCCAAAGTAGTAGAAGAGGGACCGGGAGCCAACCCAAACCATTCGTCAACAAGGCTCCACCAACACCATCGAGGAGCAGAACTACAACAGAGTCGGGTACTACGAACTCCCTGAGTCTGTAGGGACTAGGGAATTGAAACAGAGCCTACGAGCAACAATTACCTAAATTTTGACGTCACAAGGAATCTCCAACGGCCGAGCTCCGTCATAGCTCTAGCAACCCCACCGACAAGGAATCCAAACAAACCCGGGGAAAGAAGAGCCGAGACGATACGTATGAGCCACCTGATCAACACCAACCTACGACTAGGAGGGGTAGAAAGAGTGTCCCATGGCCCGATCGAGGTCACCCACAATCGTCACCGGCGATGACGAAGAGAGGGAGCTGAAGTAGCGAATCCGAGTTTAGATATGTTCATTACTAAGCAGATCTGACCCATCAAGCTTCACCGGAGAGGAAGTCGGTTGCTGTTGGACGGAGGAGCAACGAGAACCACAATCGCCGCCAGACAACCCTACAACCACCGGTGAACGACCATCAACCACGAGATTCGAGAAGAAAGTCTGGCCAACGAGGAGAACGACGAAACAAAACCGAACGGGCATCAAGAACAGATCTGGACGATCTAATCCCCGGAAGAGCTAGAAACGCCTCATATTCCAAATATGTTAGATGTCGCCGGAGGCTGGTAGCTCAATGCAGCTCACTCCAAAAAAGATAGAAGTCGCCGGAGGCCGAAAGCTTCTTCGCAACAACGGAGTCAAATGAGCAAAGAAGAAGTCGGAAGGTGAAGCTGCAAAGCAGAAACAAAGAAGAAGGGCGAAAGAGGAGGAAGGGAGAGTGATGAAGAAGCCACCACCGACGACAATCGTAGCTTATGGCTGGAGCCATCGCCAATAATGATAATAAGGGGGGCAACGACTATGATTTTAGGGTTTGGGACTAGGTTGTTTAGAGAGAAAATATTAACCTCATACATGTTTTTGTATGGCTCTTTTTATACTTGAAACATGTTATCCTTACACATTCTTCCAGACTAAAAGTCTTGCTTAATGGGTGGATATATAAGACTTCTTTGAGTTTGCATGTTTCCTTTACAGCCCAATATTTGTCAAACTCAAAAGCAAATGAAGTGGACCGGGTAAGTGTGGGCTTAAAGGAATAAGAGGCCTATACATGGGTGCCGGTATCCTTTAATAATAGGCTTTAGGCCTATTGGGCTGAACAGAACCGCTGATAAGATGAATCATCTTATTGTCTTGTTACATAATATATATGGAGAAAGCTTATCTTTAAAGATGAGTGCCAACGAAGCAAAGGAAGGCATATGGGTGGTTGTGGAATCTGGACAGAGACGTGTGGTTCATTTGTTATTGTTGGTTCAATATTAATAAGCTACGCACAACCAAGTAAAATGACAAAATGAAAGTTCTTACTCAACTCAGTAATTATGAACTAAGTAGAAACGTTGACCTAAGAACTGTTGGCATATTAAAGAACATTTATAAAATTTCCATCTTTGTTTTTATAAATAAGAGGTGGGGTGAAGTAATCAGATTAGGCACCTAACAAATTAATTACACACAACTATAATATGAGAGATGACAAGAGACATTGGCACGTAAAATTAAATAATATGCAAACGTGTCCGCGTCAATTTGTTATGAAATATGAACCTTCCGTATTGGGCTAATATATTTTAATGTGATCATCATAGTGGACAGATATCGAAGCAAACCCACTTTCTTTCTTCAATCTTAATTAACAATGAGGATGGTATGTTTAATCCATCCATCTTGAGGTTGGTGGTGGTTTAGTTAAGCCGTGACACAAAACTATAATTTATTCTTTCTTCCTTAACATATTTTTATAAATTGCAAGTGTTAGATTCTTGGAGTGGCTTCGAAGAAGCATAAGGTTAAGTAGATGGTGGTTTGGGTTCTTTTATTCCTTTATCATGCACGAACGTCGATCATGTGTAAATATATGCAGTGCTTCGGAAGCAAGCATGTGAATTTGACTCTCTGGAGTTGGTGGCCTGTTGGAGTTGGGACCATCATAAATTTTAATTTGTTATATTTGGCCATCGTCTTCAACATCGATCATGACGGAATGTTTGTTGCAATGTGCACTAATTAACCACCTTGCCTATTTCTACAACTTCTCTATGTGTAATTTAGCCATCTCATCGACGTGCATAATATTGATATTATTGTTAGAATAAAATTATAATTGGGCCTTCAACTATCAGATTGAGCTTTTAGTTGAGTTGATCCTCTAATATGGTATCAGAGTCTGGTACCTCACGGACCCGGGTTCAAACTCCACTCTCTACAGAAATTTCTAATTTCTTCTCAATTTACAAATTTGTCCTAAATGGGCCAGCCCTTATATCTCTCTTCTTGATGGGCTTATCTTCTCGTCTATATAATTCACCTCTAAACCCGTAAATAGGCTTGTCCGTGGGGGCGCGTGTTAGAATATAATTGGGCCTTCAACTATCAGCTTGAGCTTTTAGTTGAGTTGGTCTTCTAATATGGTAGCTGATTGTTGATGACCCAATTATAGTTATATTCTAACAATTATTACATAATTTTTTTTTATATTTTTGGGAAAACATCACTTACACATATTTGTTTTGATCTTTCATATGTAACAATTGACTATATGGCTCATTTTTTGTCGTGAAATAGCCTACAAAAACAAAACGAACCTATATCTCGCCTTCGGTTTTTATAAAATCCGATCTGACAATTTTTCTTTGATATCAATAAAATCCCCCTTTACTGTATGTGTTTTTTTTATAGTAACAATAGACTATATCCGTTTTTCTAAAAACTAGCGGTTAGCTTTTGTAAAAATTGACGACTCATAATGCATATTTTTTTTCTTACATATTAATAATAGAAGTTAGAGAAAGTTGATGACAAAAATAGGTCTTAGATTTAATTCTTGCAAATAGAAAGACTAAGTACATGCCATTTAATGTCTCAAATTTTATCATATGAGGAATGAGGAATAACTTTTCCTCATACACTATGTAGAGTGTATACTAACGTACATGATGCATCCACGTTGACTTTTTTTTTACTTTGTCATCATCTAATTGTATGTGACACATTCTATATATTGCGTCACCTATATTTGTAGGTGTTTCTCTTTCTTTTTTTGACTAAAAAGGTATGCGATTTTGTTAATTTTGGATCATCACAGAAGTGTGCATCAGAAAACAGGTTCTTTGACCATTAAAAAAACAAAAAACAAAAAGTTCATAGTTCATTTTAGTAATATAATTGTCACAGGCGATTTTTGATTAGGTGCCATATAGGCCATCATAAAGGCAAGAAGAAAAGATGAATGATGAGAAAACGGTACTGAAAGTCTTGCTCCTAAACTTGGTCAAGGACTGCATCAATAATAGGAGACAATATATGAATCGGGGTTCCCTCCTGAAAAAAATCTCTGATTCTCTGCTCACTAGGCATTGATCCCGCAAAGACAAACTTAGAGAAAATCAAAAGGTACCCTCTCGATTAGCCAGATCCATAATCGTGAAAAGGAGTTGAGGCGATTGCGGTGGTGGAGGCCAGAGAGAAGGACGCGCCGGCGTCGACGGCAGAAACGGTGGATGCGGCATCGGGGACGACTCTAGAGACGGCAGTGGCATCAGAGACGGCAGCGGCATCAGAGACGGCGACGGTAGCATCAGGGACGACGGCCTTGGAGACAGAAACCCCCGGAGTTGCAGATAAGGGACCGAACAAGGTCGAGAGACGCTTCGTTGATGGCGGGAGAAGGTCAACGTCGCGGTGGCTAGAGGCGCCTCGAAAGAAACCCTAACAAGAAAAATCTTCGCAAGATCCAAAAGGAAGATACAAAAGAGAAGATGTATAGAAGAGAGGAACATAACCATAACATAGGTCATGATAATAACCATGACCATAGCCATGGCTTCTTGGGTGCGGGGCAGAGAGCTCTTGTTTTATAGACGTATATCTTATTTAATCAATATAAAGATGATATACAATACAAACTTCTCTTATCGTATAAATTAAAAATCAATCGAAGTCACTAGATGCGGTCAAGATGACGTCATCAGCGCGCGCACGATGCTGACACGTGACCGTATTCGTGTGCGCGTTTGACTGCGCCCAACGCATGTTGACCATGCGTGCACGCCCATGGTACTAACCCTCAGCGCCATAGTACCAGCACTCAACGCCTATAGTACCAGCACTCCGTATTTATAAGGTACCAGCACTATGTATGCAAGGTACTAGCACTGTGTTATGTAAGGTACCAGAACCGTATTAGGTAAGGTACCAACACTTTGCATTGTATCAGCACTCTGTATGTAGATATCAACACTCTGTATGTGGATATCAACACTCTGTATGTAGGTATCAACACTCTTTATATATGTACAACACTCTGTATGTAGGTATCAACACCGTGTTAGGTAAAATACCAGCACTTGGTGCACGCATCAAAGTGATGGGACACGTGTCAACATCTTACGTACCCTGATGACATCAGCACGCGTACATCATGTGACTCAGATTAGTTAATAGTTTGCACAACAAAGAACGGTTGTATTTGACACATGTTAAATCACTATATATTGCACCATGGATAATATTTTTATAATTGTCCATTGATTCATAGACCTATCCAACACATTTGTACTTCATTGTTGAGGAAATTTACTTATTTTCTTTGATAGAAAATATGAATTCTCCCTTTTTCTGCCCTTCATATTACATTATTTGGTCTTAGAGAAATTGAGCAACACACATGTGAGTGTACACCCGCATGGCATTGGGGACCATACGGACGTAGAGAGGTCTTTTGAAACGTGTACATCACAAGAGGTGTTTACACATATAGTAGTAGTAGTAAATGACTCCATAGCTGTACTTTGCTTCATATGCACTGTTATAACGTTCACATGTGGTAGCCTCTTATGTCCTCCATATTTATTATGTAATTAAGACGCACAGACCCCATTCCCTCAAACTCAAACCACCCCTTCATCATCATTACCTTAATAACTTATTATTTTGATGATGATTTGCAGAAAGAGCCCACAAAGGAAGCATCCCATGTGCACATAGATGAATGTGCAACGCCTCAAATACAATAATAACAACAGAGTACAGCGACTTTGGATTCTTTTGCTTAGCTTAAATCCAAAACTCTTTCTGAAATTATTGTATTTATCCCCGGAAAATAAATGCTTCGTAAATTCTGGTACAGTCATATGAATTTAGACAACCCAACAATTCGATAAGTTTCAGGATATGAGATGTTCGGCGTAGACAAACGTTTGGTCCATTTCAGTACTTGTACTGATTGATGTCGACTGAGATTCATTTTTCTAATCCAATTTTCTTTCTTTATGGCTTAGTAGTGTTTGACCAATAATAATTAATCTTGTTATGAAAAACCGCCAAACTTCATTCAATTGAAACAACATATACATAGTTAGATCGACATGAGTCTTGAGCAAGAAATCACACAACAATAGTGTTGAAAAATGGAACATTTTCATTGGCAAGTAAGACCTACGATCAAAACGAATTAATAAATATAAAATATAAAAAAATGTAATGCTTTTTTTTGATGTTATTACGAGATTTAATACACTCTCTAAAAAAGCTCCCCAACCCTAGTCTTGTAACCGCGTCGCCCTCTTGTTTGTCTTTACCGACTAGGGCTCTGATTTCGGTCAGGCTTATCGTCGGTGGTGGCTTCCCCTTCCCTTTTTTTTCCGATCTTTGGTTCCTGACCTTTTCCCGTGCTCCGACCATTCATGGAGCTTGGGTGGTGCTGTGCACGCTACTGGTGTCGACGTGAGAGACCCCTCGCCGACCATGGGTTCTTTGATTTGGGGATCAGAATCGGCTTGTTTGGCTACTTTTAGCTCCTACGGTGGACTTTTGTCAGATTTCGTTTTGCTGGTGTTGGTTCCTCTTCCCCGACCTCATGTTTTCTGACTTTCCCGGCGTCCACGACCTCGTGGTGTTGGGGTCTATTGTTGGGGGTGTTTTCTTTCACAAGGTGTTACCACCTGATCCTCTCCATTCAGGTCTGGTGGTTGGTGGCTGTTTCCTTTGTGTGTAGAGGGTTGGTGCAGCTCAGATCTGTTGTGGGACGACTTTCCGGCGAGATTGTTGCAGATCTTTCCTACTTTGCTGTCGTGGTGGCTCCTTCTTCATCATACTGCACAGACCTCGACGCCTTGCACCTGAATCGGTAGTGGGACACGTTTCTCCGGTGAAGATTTGGTGTGATTCGGGTCTTGCTCGTCGTCCCCGGTAAATGCTTCCAGGGTTTTCCTCCTCTTTCTAGTGCTTCCACCCCTCCTGACTCTCAATTTGGACGATCTCTTTTCTCTGGTCACGGTTGTGTCGAAGACTCGGCGCTCCCGGTTTTGGTCGGTGTCGATTGTTTGGCTCTTAAGCCTGTGTACAAATCTGTCTTTGTTGAGGTCGGAGGGTGACTTAACCGTTTTATGGTGTTGGCCACCGGTGTGCCGGGGCTTTTGTGGCTCCGGTGAGTGTCACGCCCCAAATCCGGTTTTGACCGGACTCGAGACATGAACTAGGAAAAGAATTAAATAATAAATAACAAGAAATTTAATAATGCGATCTCCGGAAAAAAAAAATTAATTCAAATCCGAAGTTAAGAGTCAACTGATCAATCCAACAGAATAACAGAAAAATAAAGTTTGATACAGAAGGGCAGTACGTCTCTAAAACATAAAATCTCCCGAAACCTCAAGGAGCTCCCGAGCCCTGAGACCACCTCCAGGTCTACTCATCAAGGAAACATGTACAAACAGTAAACATGAAGGGGGCGAGCTTACGCTCAGTAGGAAAAAGTAGTAAAGTAAAAAGAACTCCCGCTTTTACAACAAAAGTTCCGATTATTACGATTATCCAAAAGACACCAATATCAGAGATCAACAAGAATGACAATGCTTAATAAAACAGTTCTCAAAGGAGATTAACGGGGAAACGGTATAATCACCAATAGAACCAACTAAGGAAACACCCGGGTACTGAAATACATATAATATAAACAACTAGACCTCGATTCACACGCAACCAACACATCGTACCGGAATGCCCCTCGGTCACGATGGGACACATATCATCGGGGCTCCCGGAAATGTTCCCACAAGGAACACATATCGTCGGGGCTCCCGGAAATGTCTCCAAAGGAACACAGATCATCGCGGTGAAACAAGATATCCTCCCGGAAACATCCCCGAAGGGACACATATCATCGGGGGTGAAACAAGTCTCTCCGGAACACGTAGCATCGGAGTGAGACAAATAATACAAGTACCAGAATGCTCATCGGTCTTCCGGGAACACACATCGGGGTAAACACATACCGGAATGCTCATCGGTCTTCCCGGAATTCACATCGGGGTAAACATATACCGGAATGCTCATCGGTCTTCCCGTAATTCACATCGGGGGTACAAATACGACACTTCGTGCCAAAACACAAATCGTCGGCCTAGGTACTACCCTACACCGGCATTCCCCTCGGTGTAGGTACCATACCGGAACACAACTCCTCTTGGAACACACATCAAGAGAGTAACACGCAACATAATATCATAGTTCAACCACGGCTTACCAAGCCCAACAATCTTACCACAACACGCCACATATAACTCATATTATCAACCAAGCTTACCGACAAGACTTACCAAACATGTCCCATCGGTCTATCAATCACCCGATCATACCACAAGGCACAATCATATAATCACATTCAAACATTCACTCAATCAATCATAACACGGATCAACTATTCATGTTACAATCATCACAATTCATCTAGTTTATTATGACTCTTGTATTATCCAAAGAATGAAACATGCATCGGCATTTGAGACAATTGAACACAATCACAATCAATCCTAAGGCTCGTCATGGCCATTCTACCAGCACGACAATTTCCCAAGAATTGAAAGCGATTAAACTAGTGAATCACATCCTATATGCATACTAAGACTCTTTCGGTTATTAACATAATTGAAAGCGACTATTCTAGTGAATCACATCCTATATGCAGACTAGGACCTTTCCGGTTATTATTATCCTATAGGCATACTATTAACATTACTTAATTTAAAGGTGGAGTTTACTACTCTTCCCTACCTTTAATTCTCCAACGCGTAAACACTCCTAGCTGCTGACGTCTTGGCTAGCTTCCTCCCCGTCCTCTCACGTGGTTCCCAAGGCCTTCTCCTTCATCGAGCTCGGGTCCAAGGTCTTGGATCACAATTAACACCATAATTAAAGACTAACCACGAGACACACATCTAAGATAAAAAAAACCCAACCGTTTGGTTCAAAATAACCTTTCGAAATAGACGAAAAACACCCAAAGAGGATTCAAAAGGACCAAAACTGGTCTGCCACAGATCGGGTCACGGAGCCGTGAGACTCTCCGTCACGGATGACGTCACGGACCCTTGACGTGTGCCGTCACGGTCTCCCTCACGGAGCCGTGACGTCTCCCGTCACGGTGCCCGTCTCGGATCCGTGACGACCCAGACCTGTTTCATCCTTCTTCTTCCTCCTGCCTTCTTTTCACGAAAATAATGCCCAAAACTCCATTTTCAGTCATCCAAAACCTCCAAAACAATCACCTAACTTCAATCCATCACTACCCATGATAGGATTCATCAAAACAACAAATACCCAAGAGATTTCAAATCTAAAAACAACCAAAAACCATTGATTTCAACACAAATCAAACATCTATTGCTCTAGAAATATCATCTAACAACATAAAACTCAAAACCCTAGCTAGTTCATGCATTTCTATGAAAACCCAAGACTTGAAATGAATTGAAAGTGAAGTTTGAGAGGTCTCTTACCTTTAGAATGATGAGATGAAGAGTATTTTGGAGTTTTTGAGAAGAGATGATGAAGAACTTGGATCAAAATTGCTCCTTTCTCCCTTTCTTCTTCTTCAAGTTTCCTTTGTTCTTCCTCTTCTTCTTTTCTCTCTCTAGAACTCGGCTAGCACATGTATATGTGTTGAAATGTGCTCTCAAATGATATAAAAACCTAAAATGATGAAAGTCCAAGAAAGCCCTTTAGGTCCAACTCTTATATTTTGGCTTAAGTGAGGGTAAATGGGTCTTTGGAGACCCATTTCTTCTCCTCCAAGCCACTAAGGACATGTGTCCTAGTGGGGACCACTTAGCCCTTAGGAAAACCCAGCAGCTCCAATTTAATTCGTTTTAGTCGATGAAAAGTCCATGTTTGACCGAAAATTGACTTTTCCAATATTACAGTCATTTGAAAGGAAACGGCCCAATTAAGCTAACCGTGACGAAGGCTAAGCTTTTTGGGCCTCAGAAAGGTCCCAAACGACTCCCGGAGTCATCAGTTGACTTTTCCGGTCGAAAGTCAAACTTCGCCAAGATTTACCGGTTCGACCGGAATCGACCGGGGGCGGTTCTTATAGTGAGTGTTGGGTCTCACGAGTTTGTTGTTGCATTTGCTGGGTTTGTCCGTTTGGTGTGGTGGGTTTCGTTCGTCCCCTATCCTTTGGAGTACCTATTTCTGTTCTGTGTCTATCTGTGTTTTTCTGGGTATTTTAGACCTGTTCTATTTTAATTGGCTGTTTTATGTTTAATTGCAGCATTTCTCTACTACTCTTATTAGCACTTGTTTACTTAATGGTAACCAAATATGGTATTGAGGCCGTGTTTGTTGTTTTACCCGTTCATGGTTTGTTTTGAGGCAGTGCTGCTAGCCTGTGCTCTTGTTTGTATTAAGGGATTCTTCCCTTGTCCTTCGGCTTCACTTTGAAGGCGTTGGATTACTAAAAAAAGCTATTGACCAATTCTTTTTTATGAGATTTAATACTCTTATATATATATATATATATAAGATATTAACTGTTTTGGATGTAGTTGTGCGGGACATTTGTTCAGAGCCTGTCCTTTAGAGAGGCAGTAAGTGTCCCTCGTTGAGGTCACCAACTGACCCCCGTCGATTCTAATGAGATATCGACACGGGAACCGACATCGAGAACAAACTGAGACTATTTAAGTGGCACGGGCCGCCAACCAGTTTACACCGGTGGCTCAAGGCCATGATAGGAGGTCTGGGGGAACCAATGGTCCGACTCGAGCTCAAGGAGGGGACCATCCTAGGGTTAACAAAGCTACAAAGGAATACCAACCGTCAGAACAGGAGGATCTACCAGCTAAAGTGATAACTACCTTAGTGTCCATAGGAAGGAAAAGGTCGGAGAGGGAGGAAGGGGAGTCGGAGTCGGAGGGGTCTAATAAGTTAGGGGAGGCAAAAAACACAGCGACGAGGGGCTTCAAGCACCCTCGCCTTGCGGAATGAGGATTAAACGGTCGAGTGAGGGGTTAGCCAGTATCAACGCCCCATTGGATGTAAGAACGAAGAGGCTCCATCAAGATCTGGCGAAGTACTCTTCTACCTCATTGGAGGCCAGCAACTCCGCGTTTAGGAGCACTGCTACTATCATTCTAGGGAGGACGACACACACTGGCACCCCGTGGGAGTACTTAGTCCACCACATGACCAATCAAGAAATAGGTCCACTCTACCCTAGCTTCCAGGTCAGTTTGTTGTATCGGTGTCCCTCGATGCTACCGTACTACCACCTTCTGAATGTATCAGCGAAGCGGTTCGGCTCAAAGAGTTTTATTTACCTTTGTTACAATTTCAGTTTAGTAGTTTTTCTTTTCCAGTACTTTTGTTTTGGTGTTTGGTGGCTTGTTTGTTTTGCGTCTATTTCCAGTTATAATATCAATCTCGTTTACTGCTAAAAAAACAAACTATAAAAACAAATAAATATTACACATTAATATAATTCTTCACCGGAGACTTATGTATGGACATAGTAAATCATATAATATAAACCTACCTATAAGCTCTATCGGGGTTTCCTTCCCCTACCTATGGCTTCATCCTCAAGCTGATGGGCCACTATCTTCGTCAAACTCCGCATCACATGTGTTCCAATCGCGTAGGCGAAATTCGGCCGACGTCCACACATCTCCATTGGGGTACCACCACCTAGCAAATCGCAAGGCTTCCCATCTGGTTTCCTAATTCCTTCACCCCTGATGGATCCGCTCTCATTTCCGAAGGTGCATATCCTCAAGCAGTGGGGACAACTGGGACTTCCGTCCCACGGTGACCTTTGGTAGTCCCCCAGCAACTTAGGATCGGTTCTTTGTGGTATCCCCCCAATAGGGTCGATGGGTCTTTTGTGTAAGGTATTTGTCGAGCATCTCGTTGAAAATTTGAAACCTCAATTGGAACCCGCTCAAAGCCTACTGCCTCCAAGTCAATAGCACCCCTCACTGGGGGACTACCACCACCGTGTGTCCGACTATCCCTGTTGCTGTTGTCTTCATCTAACATGACCCTGCATGGTCTCCTCCCCAACTATCGGTCCCGAGTCCATCGTAATCATGGGATTCGGGAATAGAATCGACGCCGCTGCATCCACTATCGTCGACTGGGTCGCCTTAGGCTAAGGGCCAGTCCCCCTATTCGCCGCAGGAGAGGTCCACGCTGAAACCCTGTGAGAGGCCTTCGCCTCACTGTCCTTCTTGTCGGAGTCGGGGGGAGGGAAGCGTTGAACTATCCGAGAAAACCATCTTCGTTCTGTATGGGAAGATGAGGATTCATACGTCGTCGTTGCTACAAAACAGAGACTGCTCATTTCCGTGGTCGTTGTTGAGGAAGAGGATGAGGCCACTATTTCTACGAATTTACTATAAGCCTATAAAGAACGAGGAGTATTAGGAAGCAATTTAATAGGTTAGAAAACAATTGACTTTCCTTAATGCTTTCATTGAGTTACTAAATCATGATTGAGTGCAATTAATGTGGAATCATTCTTCTTTTTGTATCCCAATTTACTCTTCCGGCCACTGTTTCTGTGCAAGCAAAGCAATACATTTTACATTATTGCATCTCTCTCTCTGTGTGAGCTCTGTTTCTCTGGTAGGTCGTGGTCACAAGCCCAACCATCCCTCTCTCCCGCGCAAAACAACAACAGCAGCAGCCAGAAACACAACATCAAGACAGATGCAAATGCAGCAACCAACAACATTACCATCAACCTTCAAGCTATCTCTTCCTCTTCACCCTACCAAACCCACCTCTCTCCATTAATCCTCCTTTTTTTTTTCACCGACCCATCCCACTCCTCACCTTCTCCTTTTTCATCCACCCATTTATCTCATAATTGTGTCTTGTACTTTCGATTTCCAACCCAGAAAGAGGATAGCCCCAATGACTCGGCTCTTCCGATCCAGATCCTGCGGACTTACCCAGTTCAACAATCCCGCTCCTAGCCTCAGACTCGAGCCAGAGCCCCAACACAGCAACAGCGGAGACGAGGGGGAGGAGGAAGATGAAGAAGAATTGAGCTATGAATCCGCAGATTGTGGGGATTTCGAGAACCCCATTTCGACCCCCTTCATAAGTCATGGGTCGAGAGAGGCAGACCAGCGGCGGCGGCGATCTCACACCAACGGCCACCAGTTCGCTATACTGGACATTCTGGTGGCGGCGCTCAGGAGGTCGATAGTTACGTGTAGTGTGGAGAGGGGCGATGTGTCCCCTTCCCAATCTCCCATGGATATCAGCTCCCCCACCGAGGTCAGGCATGTCACGCATGTCACCTTCGACAGGTTCGATGGGTTTCTGGGTTTGCCTGTAGAGCTCGAGCCCGAGGTTCCCCGTAAACCGCCCAGTGCCAGGTTCGTCTCTTCAATTTTGCAACTTCATTTTCTTCCCAATTCAGCTATGTGTTGAAAGAGTCTTGCATTTGTGGTGATTTGCCTTGCAATTTGGTTATTTGGATTTTATACCATGTCTTGATGTAGCCCATGTGAAATTGATTTCATATGCTTTTATGGATGGCTACTCTGCCTTCTTCTCCTATATCAAAAGAGGTTAAAGTATATAGTCTTGGAATTGTGATATGAATGATTCTGTAAAACCGTTTATGGGTAATGAAGAGCTGCTTCTGACCACCCATGTGATGATTGTCAACTGCAGTACTTTGGAGATATAATTAGGCTACATGAAGAAATGCTTTCAAAATTCCGCTCAGGAATTTACTTATGTTGTAGATCCAAGTTCATGATTCTGGAAAATGGTTGTCCTTTGTAAGCTTTGAGCTAGCAATTTAGCTGTCACCAGTGCCTCTGTAGTCTACATGGTTCTTATGGTTATAGAGAGAGTAGCATTTCCCTTAGCAATATAGATTAAGGAGCTTAAACGGCAGATTGGGTTCTATGCAGTTAATATGGTCCAACAAAACCATATAGAATTATACCCATCAACCCCGAAATGCAAGAGGACCCTAGCTCTAAGACAAGAAGAGATGAGTGGCTTGTTCTGTGCCATTTTCATGTATTTTACGATTTCCTAGTCCATAGAATTGGAGCTACACTATATCCTTAGGCTTCAAGATATGGCATTTCTGATTAGTTTGGGATGCAAGTGTCATGACAATCCTTCTTACCTAGTCAGTAGATTATCGTTTTCAACATTCCTTAACATTGGGATCCTCTTATACGGACTTGTTTCAAATCCTCAGTGCAAAGCGTTAAAACTCGCTGAAATCTCAATGGTGGATCCTAGTACATGTATTGACTATTGTGGTGCTATGTTTCGCAAGTGAATTTTACTTGAAATGGTTTTCTGGGTCATGTTCCTTAACTATCACTTTGTGCCATATGGTATCCTAACTTCAACCTTTCTCTTACTAGTGTAAGCGTGTTTGGAGTTTCTGCCAAGTCAATGCAGTGCTCTTATGATGACAGAGGAAATAGTGTGCCGACGATTCTCCTAATGATGCAAAACGAGCTATATTCTGAAGGCGGCCTCAAAGTATGTTCATGTTCATTGATCGAGTCATTTGCGTAACTTCACCTTTCTTCAAATTAAAGTTTTTCCTCCTGTTCATCTTTCATGAAGGCAGAAGGAATATTCCGAATAAATGCTGAGAACAGCCAAGAAGAGTATGTCCGGGACCAGCTAAACAAAGGGGTTGTGCCATGTGAAATTGATGTGCACTGTTTAGCAGGGTTGATAAAGGTACTGAAACGTGTTAATTAAATAGTCTAAGAGGGTGTTTGTCATCAACTTATATATAGTTTCAACTTCTGACTTATGTCATCAACGTGATAAAGGTACTGAAACCAAATTAAATAGTTTCAACTTCTGACTTACGTTTCTCATATTGATGAGTGCCCCTTTTGGATGCAATGCAGGCATGGCTGAGAGAACTTCCCACAGGTGTACTTGATTGTCTTACTCCGGAACAAGTGATGCACTGCAACACTGAAGATGACTGCACTAAGCTTGTGACGTTACTTCCTCCAATGGAAGCTGCTCTGCTTAATTGGGCCATCAATTTGATGGCAGATGTGGTGCAGCACGAACAGCACAACAAGATGAATGCACGCAACATTGCTATGGTGTTTGCTCCCAACATGACTCAGGTTCTTTGACATTTCATTTGTCCTCTTCTGATCTGTTTCATGACATGCAAAGATGGCCCTAGTGGGTTCGTGTATAGCAAGTAACCTCAGATGATCAAATGCCCTATCTTTATGTTTCTCTTTCCTTGCAATACATCTCATATTAATTATGGTCTAAGAAGGTGCTTGTCATCTTAATTTGATGCAGATGGCTGATCCCTTGACTGCATTGATTCATGCAGTGCAAGTTATGAACTTCCTCAAGACACTGATTCTGAAGACTCTCAGAGAAAGAGGCATATCAGCTTCCAAATGCAATATGCTTTCAGCACACCCAGATTCTGACACAAAGGGCAAGCCCCATTCATCAAACTCAAACAGCAAGGAACCCGGTGATGAGCAAGGTGAAGGAACTCGTGGCACTACTGATAATATTTTGAGATCTGCCACTTTGGACAGACTTGAATCCGTCAATGAGGAAAGCTTTTGGAGCTTTGAAAAGAAGGGCCGAGGACGTGAGGGATTCGAGTCCATTTCAGATTATAGCACAGATGCCACTTGCAGGATTGAGGACGTAGAGAACCGATACGAAGGAGGATACGACAATGGGGACTGGCTGAGTTTGAGAAGAGGAGTGAGGAGGTTGTGCAGGCACCCCGTTTTTCAGATAACCAAGGCAGCCATAAAAACCAAAAATGTTGGGATTGTAAATAGTAGAGAGGGAGACAGAGAAGCTTGGGCTTGAAATGGTTTCTCTGATATCAGTACAATTTCTCCTATAGACATAACAGTATAGATTATTGTAGCGTTGTTTGGTCACTTCATGGTTGAGGGTAAGTCCAAGTTTCTGAACTATTAGAAGGAACTGACAAAAGCTTGACAATGTTAGCCAAGTCTCCTTGTAAGATTTGTAACATAGCTTTGTGTGGGTGATAATAATATCCGAGGACTACGATTGGGTAAACAGCTTGCATACCTCGAGATGATTAATTGGCCAAGAATCAAGAATTTGGCACCCTTTTCCTTTTACAGGCCGCCGTCTTCCTTCTTGGGCCTCTCTCATCACCGGCGACCTCCTCTTCCCGTGGGGGTCGTTGGATAGGTTCCTCGTCTTGTCTTCAGTGGTGTTATCTTGTCCTTATGGTTTTGTCACGACCTCATATCGTTCTTGTCCTGATTTGCCAGATTTCTCGTCCGTTTCTTCTTCTTCTTCGACTGTGGGTATGGCCTGAGCTGGTGGGGTTTCTCCAGCCCAACCTTGTTGGCTTCACTCAACCTTTGCCAACACAGCCTCACCTCCTCCCTTTGCCGCCCTTCAACCACCGGATCCCCTCGTCTGTTGTCGGCCACCTCCTTTGTTTCAACCTCGGATTGTCGCCACACTAGCCTCCCCTTCCCAAAGCGTATTTGATTCCATTAGTGGGAACCAGGTACACTCCGTCGTGCCGGTCAAGACGATTTACAGTTTGGCGAAGCTAGTGGGAACCAGGTACACTCCGACCGGCACGATTAGTGGGAACCAGGTACACTCCGTCGTGCCGGTCAAGACGATTTACAGTTTGGCGAAGCCGGCTTCGCCAAACTGTAAATCGTCTTGACCGACACGACGAACGCATGACCAGACTCCTCCCATTGACAAAGTTTGTCCCTAGACTCCAACTGCGATCAAATCTGATCGGACTCTTAACGATGAAGCTTCACCGAATCAAACGACCCTCACCCACCACAACAGCAGCCACCACTGATGAATCTTCTGGCCCCAATCATGGGGGTCACCGGTGGGACACCTTCCAACCCGTTGCTCGCCCTCTTCCTGTTGCTTTTCATATATGACTCCTCACCCCCATAGCCCACAACCTCCCTTTCTTTTGTCGGTGTTGTATTACAGCCACTAGAGAACACATCCTCCTCTCTTGGCTGGTCGTTACTATGCTTATCCCGCCAACGACAACTCGGTAGCACCTTCCACTGAATGAGCATATCTATATGGAGACCCCAACCACTTGCCAGACCAGATCGGGACCTGGTCGGAGTTGTCCTTGCTGGAATCGACCTCGCAGGTAGGTGTAACCCATAGTGCCGGCGGTGGGGCCCATCCCTTTATGCGCAGTCAACCAGCTCTGGAGGTGGCTTTGCACCGTGGCGACCACATCCTCGGTCGGTGGTTGGTAGTTTTCCCATACCACCCCATTTTGAGCCTTCCATATTGTCCATAGCGTCATTGTAGTTCGGCTCTTTGCATCCATGCTTTGAAGGCCCCTAATAAGGGTCATCCACGTTTTTAGATCATGGTGGGGAGTATAAGGACCTGGGAATTTGACTTTTCCCATACTATCTGTGCAAACTTATAGTGTAACATCAAATCTGAAGTGGTCTCACTATGCTCCCGACATATAAGGCAAGTCTCCAGAATCGGAATATATTTTGTCCAAATATTTGACGCCAACTGAAGGGTTCCAGAGACAGCGCGCGAGAGAAAAATCATAATAAGGGGTCTGTCACGCCCCAAATCAGGTTTTGACCGGACTCGAGACGTGAACTTAAATAAATAATAAATAAAACGATTTAATACCAAAACGAGTCTCAAATAACAGTTTTAAATCTTCAAATAATAACACGAGTCAATGGCTCGGTAAAAACACACAGTAAAAGAGTTCAATAAAAGATAACGGTACGTCTCTAGACAAGCTAGCCTAGGACCCTCGCTAGCTCCCAAGCATCGAGCATCCATCTAGTACAAAACCCGCTCAACACCTGAAAGACAACAAGGTAAGGGGTGAGCTTTCGCTCTGTAGGAAAAGTAGTTAAGGTTATGAATATCAGTTCAATACTACGAGTAACCGTCCAATTAGGGCATACTAGCAAAGCATAGCTATCAACAACGCCCACGGAACAAGTATCAACCACCAATCACCCTCGTAAGACCAAAATCACAAATAATACAACGCACATAGCCAACCATCACGCACAACACACACAGCAGAACAACATATAACTTAGTACAACCGTCCTCAACATCACCGGCTATCACAGCCCGTCCCACTTATATCGTACCGGAACACAGAGCATCGGACCCGACATCTTCCCGTCACCTAGACTCGGGGTAACATACCTGACCGACAATACATTCAGTCGGATGTCTTCCCGTCACGAAGAGTCGGGGACTCACGCATAACGGACCGGAACATACCTCGGTCGTACGCCTTCCCGGACCACATAGCATCGGGGTAATGGTTAAACCGTCCTCGTCCTCGATACTCTACACCAGCATACTCTCTCAGTGTAGGTATTCTACCGGACACAACTCCTCTTGGAACACACATCAAGAGAATAACACGCATCACAATGCCATAGTTCGACCACGGTATACCAACCGAGCCAACTCACCATAACACACAAATCGGTCTATCACTCACCCGATCATATCACAATCAAAGGTTCACGTCACATCAAACATGGCACACTTGCCCACACATAGCCACAACATGCTACACCGAGTATATCATAACATGATTCTTAATCTTATCGACACTAAGTCACACATCATGCATCTCAATCAAAGATCATGGCATTTCAATCAGCACACAACCTAAGGCTCGACATGACCATTCTACCAGCACGACAATTTCCCGAGAATTGAAGCGATTATTCTAGTGAATCACATCCTACATGCAAACTAAGACTCGTCTGATTATTAATGTAATTGAAAGCGGTTATTCTAGTGAATCACATCCTATATGCGAACTAGTAACTTTTCGCAATTAAACCGGTATTCGCTGCTTTCCCTACCTCAAAAGTAAAAAACTCCAACTCCTAGCTGCTGACGACCTGGCTAGCTTCCTCCTCCACTTCTCAATGTCCAAGTGCCTCCTCCTCCGTCACGCTCGGGTCCAAAGTCTTGGATCACAAAACAATTCTCGAATCAAAACAATTTCCGAATTGAATTAACGAGAAAACACCAAAATAAGCCCGAGGGTCCTAACATGGGCTGAAAGGAAAATGGGCCGAAACGAGGCCCATTTGGGATGGCCCACTGGCACGGAATCCGACCCGGCCTGTTACCCAAACCGACCCGCGCCACAGACCGGCCCGGAACCAGACCCGGCGCGTGCCACAGACCGGCCCGGAACCAGGCACGGTCCGCGCAGCGCACCAGCCCAGAACCAGACACGGCTCGCGCAGTGCACCGGCACGGAACCTGGCCCGTTCCGGGCGACGTTCCGTGCCGGAATCCAGCCCTCTCTGTGCCTTGTTCTGTAACAGATCTGGGCAGGCCTTTTTCTTCTTCCCCAACTTGTTTTCCATGAAAATCCACATCAAAACTCCATTGATGAACTTAAAACCTCCAAAAACATATTCAATCACCTCCAATACTTCAATCCCCTCAATGGGTCTCATCAAAACTACTCAAATCAATTGATTTCTCAACAACAAACTTCACTTCCATCCAACAAACACGTACCCTACGTAGCCTCATGGCCGGCGTGACGTCCCTCAGCTCTAGAGTCGGTGACAACATACACCCGACCTTGCTGTGTCTGGGGTCCGCCTCTCGGAGGTGGTGGAAGTGCCACCTGCTGCACGGCTCTCTGACTCGGCGCTGGCACGCTCGCTGCCTGCCTTAGAGCTCTCTACGTCTGAGCCTGATGCCACTGGAACTGCGGTGACTGCCCAGTCTGCGACTGTTGTGGTCGCGGGGCCGACACCTCCAAAAACTGATAGGGGCACCTGGAAGCAGAGTGTCCTGGATGGCCACACCGATGACACAGTGGTGGCCCGGCACTCGACCTCTCCTCAGGTCTACCCGGCAGACGGTCTACTGGTCCGCTACTCATTGAACAGTCTCCAGCCATGTGACATGGCTGCCCAAATCGATAGCAAGTGCGCCCTGACGAGGCAGGTCCAATAGAAGCCACTGACCGACCTGTCGCGGTCCTCTCAACTTTGTCTGAAACTAAAACGATCCCGAGGTCCTCTTCCTCCTCGGATCACGAGACTCAGATGGCCTCAAGGAGCTGCTCGATCTCGGCCTAACCTCCCAAACTCTAGCTGTCTCGCGGAAGCGTCGCTCCACAGTCAAGGCCTGCTCCACCAGGTCAGAAAACACCTGGGTCCTCAAAACAGCGACCCAGCCAGCGATCGCAGGGCGAAGCCCTCCCTCGAAACGTCGGCAACGGAGAGCCTCCGTCTGTACCATCTCCTGAGCAAAACGAGACAAAGAGGTGAACCTCGCCTCGTACTCAGACACTAACAGTCCCTCATGTCGCAACTCCAGAAACTGTTGACGCCTGTCATCCAAAACCGATTGTGGAAAATACTGCTCAAGAAAACGTTGTCTGAACAGCGCAAAGTCATCTCCCACTCACGCCTGCTCGCGCACGCCACCAGTGGTAGGCCTCTCCCTCCAGATGGAAAATTGTGAATGATACTCTCAGACTACCACTCAAGACCCCTGATGTGTCCAGGTTGCGGGTGATCCGCTCCAGCCACCTCTCGGCTGCCTCTGGGTCTGTCTCCCCGGAAAACACAAGCGTGCCCAGCTTGCGGAAGTCTCGCAGCGCCTGCGCAGTGTAACTGTCAACCTGACTAGGTCCCTCAGTGGCTGCTGCAGCGGCAACAGGCGCAGCCTCCGATGTCGGAGCTGTAGCCTCTATCCGAGCAAAGGTTGTTGCCAAGCCCTGAACAGTGCGGGTCAGCTCCTCCAGAGCTACCGCCTAGGTCGTCTCAACCCTCTCGTGCCCTCCAGCGGGTGCACCCTGGGCACTGGTTGCCCCTACCGACTCAGCAGTCGATGGTTGTCCCCGACCCCTAGCTGGCTGTCTCCTGGTACCTTGTGAAACGTAACTCGGCGCCATGTCGTAGATCCGCTGCACGGATAACGCACAGGTTCAGTTTCTTACTCTTAAAGAACGAAGCGCTTAACATAACTAACGTCATACACAGTCCACCACACTTGTACTCATAGTGATAATATACTTAGTATAGTATAGTCACACAATTGCACACAGCAGAGAAGTCTGCACACTAGTGCGTCACATAGATCAAACACTCAGACAGCACGGTTACACACAGTTCCACACTCAACAACAATTTCACACATAAGTCACACAGACCACAGTTTATACCACAAAGAAATTCCACAATGTACAACATAGACTTAGTTTCAAGTTCTTAACACATCCTCTTTCTAACATAACATTCATGTTGACACCGCGTCGTTACAACCCAGTTCAGGCATCCCCAAATTACGCTGTAACCACTTGATATCCCCCCATTCACGTCCAGTTATAGTGGTCACTATAGTTGAATCGTGATGGTACATACACTTCAGTTTCTGAAGAAAATCGGGCATGGCCCGTTCGTAAATTACACTAACCATCCGCTTATGCGGGACAACCAATTTACAACCAGCACACAATACTCAATCACAAACACAGCACACAGCCAGTTATAACCGCTACACACATCAGGCCCGGCCAAGTTCACTCTCGGAAACAGTTTAACTCAACAAAGACACCAACCACACAGGTTTACCAAAGACACGCGGTACTTAGACCGGACAACCACCAACCCGAGACTCTCTCCGTCTTGTTTTCACGCGTAGGACATCTCCGACTTGCGTGACCGACACACGGTAACTTAGAGACCCAACTCTACCCACCTAATTGACGTACGGTCCGAGGTTTTGAAAAACGACTTCAAAATGTAACCAGGCTCTGATACCAAATTGTCATGCCCAAATCTGGTTTTGACCGGACTCGAGACGTGAACTTAAATAAATAACAAATAAAATGATTTAATACCAAAACGAGTCTCAAATAACAGTTTTAACTCTCTAAATAATAACACTAGTCAATGGCTTGGTAAAAACACCCATTAAAAGAGTTCAATAAAAGATAACGGTACGTCTCTAGAAAAGCTAGCCTAGGACCCTTGCTAGCTCCCAAGCATCGAGCATCCAGCTAGTACAAAACCCGCTCATTACCTGAAAGACAACAAGGTAAGGGGTGAGCTTTCGCTCAGTAGGAAAAGTAGTTAAGGTTATGAACATCAGTTCAATACCACGAGTAACCGTCCAATTAGGGCATACTAGCAAAACATAGCTATCAACAACGCCCACGGGACAAGTACTAACCACCAATCACCCTCGTAAGACCAAAATCACATATAATACAACGCACATAGCCAACCAGCACGCACAGCACACACAGCAGAACAACACACAACTTAGTACAACCGTCCTCAACATCACCGACTATCACAGCCCGTCCCACTTATATCATACCGGAACACAGAGCATAGGTCCCGACATCTTCCCGTCACCTAGACTCGGGGTAACATACCTGACCAGCAATACATTCAGTCGGATGTCTTCCCGTCACAGAGACTCGGGGCCTCACGCATAACGGACCGGCACATACCTTGGTCGTACGCCTTCCCGGACCACATAGCATCGGGGTAATGGTTAAACCGTCCTTGTCCTCGATACTCTACACCAGCATACTCTCTCAGTGTAGGTATTCTACCGGACACAACTCTCTCAGAGAATAACACGCATCACAATGCCATAGTTTGACCACGGTATACCAACCGAGCCAAGTCACCATAACACACAAACCAGTCTATCACTCACCCGATCATATCACAACCAAAGGTTCACATCACATCAAACACGACACACTTGCCCACACATAGCCACAACATGCTACATCGAGTATATCATAACATGATTCTTAATCTTATCGACACTAAGTCACACATCATGCATCTCAATCAAAGATCATGGCATTTCAATCAGCACACAACCTAAGGCTCGACATGGCCATTCTACCAGCACGAAAATTTCCCAAGAATTGAAAGTGATTATTCTAGTGAATCACATCCTACATGCAAACTAAGACTCGTCCGGTTATTAATGTAATTAAAAGAGGTTATTCTAGTGAATCACATCCATATGCGAACTAGGACCTTTCCGGTTATTATTATTATTCTAAAAGCATACTAGTAACTTTCCGCAATTAAACAGGTATTCGCTACTTTCCCTACCTCAAAAGTAAACTACTCCAACTCCTAGTTGTTGACGACCTGGCTAGCTTCCTCCTCCACTTCTCGATGTCCAAGTGCCTCCTCCTCTGTCACTCTCGGGTCCAAAGTCTTGGATCACAAAACAATTCCCGAATCAAAACAATTTCCGAATTGAATTAACGAGAAAACACCAAAATAAGCCCGAGGGTCCAAACATGGGATGAAAGGAAAATGGGCCGAAACGAGGCCCATCTGGGATGGCCCGCTAGCCTGGAATCCGACCCGGTACGTGCAGCGTAACCGCCTGGTACCCGAACCGACCCGCGCCTCAGACCGGCCTGGAACCAGACCAGACGCGTGCCACAGACCGGCCCAGAACCAGGCACGGTCCGCGCAGCGCAGCGCACCGGCCCGGAACCAAACACGGTTCGCGCAGCACAACGGCACGGAACCTGGCCCGTTCTGGGCGGCGTTCTGTGCTGGAATCCAGCCCTTTCCATGCCCCGTTCCGTAACAGATCTGGGCAGACCTTCTTCTTCCCCAACTCGTTTTCCACGAAAATCCACATCAAAACTCCATTGATGACCTTAAAAACCTCCAAAAACAGATTCAATTACCTCCAATACTTCAATCCCATCAATGGGTCTCATCAAAACTACTCAAATCAATTGATTTGTCAACAACAAACTTCACTTCCATCCAACAAACCATCATCTAACATCAACCAACCTCCAACTTCATCATTTCTAGCATTTCTCTCCCAAGCCCATGAATCAACATCAACCCAAAACGAAAATGGATTATATAGATACCTTGGTAGTGAAGAGTAGATAAAGAAAATGTGGTTTTTAGGAAGCTTTGATGTACAGATGAGAAAAAGTCCCTTCTTTTTCCTTTTCTTCTTTCTCAAGCTTCCTTGGAAGACACACACACTCTCTCTCTTGGTAATTTCGGCCAGCTATCAAAAATGAGAGAAAATGGTCCAATTTGGTGCCTTAAACCCTTAGGAAAAGATCCCCAGACTACCTCTTTGTCCCCTCTCTTCTCAAATGTAACCAATAAGGGTATAAGGGTCAAAACACACCCATTTCTTCCCTTCCTAGCAAACATGGACACATGTCCAAGTGGGGGCCACTCCAAGCTTAAATAATTCCAGCACAGATAATTTATAGGATTTAGTTGTTAAACGGACCGTGTTTGACCGATAAAAGGTCCTAGTTAACTTTTTCCAATATTACAGTCATTGTAAAGGAAACTGCCCAATTAAGCTAACTGTGATGACGGCTAAGCTTTTTGAGCCCCGGAAAGGTCATGAATGACTCCCAGAGTTAGTGGTTGACTTTTCCGGCAAAAAGTCAACTTTCGCCGAAACCCTCCGGTTCGACCAGGATCGACTGGGGGCGGTTCTTACAGGGTCGGATGTTTAAATCCCATAGTCATGTACAAACCGTGGCCCTTCCCGTGGGGGCCCATCTTCTACTGACTCGAGACAGCGCCCAATACCCCTCTTTGCAGGTGTAGATGCCTCTCAAATTATGGACCCAGTACCACCTGTCACATAAGTTAAGGTCAAGTACCGGTACCTGAAGAATATCTTGTACCACTTCCGAGGGGAAATATGATTGGATCTTCAGTACATCCAAGTTATCACCCTGTTGCATAATCAGGTCTGAGACCTTTAGGTCCGCCACCCCGAGGTGTGTACTAGATTAATTGGGGCGTAACATATTATCCTTGACGTAATCCTTCTGCATTCGGAGTTTGGCCATCCCCAATAGTACGACGTAATCCTTGACATAGTATATATTGGGTCTCCCTTAACCCCATCCAGAGGTTGCTCAGATTACAACTGCCATATGCCGTAAGAAAGTCACCTTTTGGATAATATTTTTCCTTAAAGATCCGTACAACTAGGCAATTCGGGTCCGAGATAAATTTCCACCCCATTTTTGTAAGGAGTGCGATGTTCATATCTCGTATGTCTCGGAAACCCATCCCCATTCTTCTTTTGGCTTGCATAGTTTCGTCCAGTCATGTCATATTATTGGTTTTGCAACCCAAGGGGTCCTCGCCCACTAGTATCGCTGTAAGGCCACATGTATTTGATTTATTGATCCCTGAGGCTAAATAAATACACTCATAGTGTAAATAGGTAATGCCTACAGAACGGATCTAACCATTACCTCTTTGCATCCCGCTGACAACATTTGTCCATCTCATGTCCTGATTTTTGCAACGAGTGAATCATAGATAAAATGGAGGCTCTGCCCTCTCTTTCTTTCCAACATATTCGGCACTCCCAAATACATAGAGGCTTGTAATATTTCCTGTATCCCCAAGGAAGCACATTAGACTAATCGATCGACTTGAAGGGTGTTTGTGCTAAGTAATATAGAGGACTTCACCTTGTTTATCACCTGTCTTGACATGTCACCAAAAGATGTAAGGATAACTTGTACTTGTTCTGCCTCCTTCTGATTAGCTCTATAGAAAATATAGTAATCGTATGCAAAGAAAATATGTGATATCATAGGGGGGCCCTCTAGCAACGGACACCCCATGAATGATACATGCACGTTCCGCTAGTGCTAGCATACGAGATATACCCTCCATACAAAATAAGAATAAATATGGAGAAAGAGGGTCACCCTGACGAATACCTCGGCATGCCGTGAATGAGGACTTGTGCTTTCCTCCCGAGCTGAGTGTGTACTACATGGATTACATGCAAGCTAATACCAATGCCCTCCATGCAGGCCCGGAACGGAAACCTCTCATCATGGCTAGGATGAAAGAACACTTCACTCGATCGTATGCCTTACTCATATCGAGTTTGAGAGCCATAAATCCATTCGTCCCATGGGTTCGACGGCGCAAGGCGTGGATTACCTCATACGAGATGAAAATGTAGTCCTGAATGGACCGACCCGATACAAATGCCTCTTGATTGATGGAGATGAGCAGATCTAGCATAGGTTTCAAACGGTTAGCTAAGACCTTTGACAGGATCCGGAATATAACATTACAAGGGGCTATAGGTCGGAGATCAGTCACCTTTCGAGACGTCTGTGTCTTGGGGATTAGCACTAATGTGGTAACATTAATATCTCGATCAATGTGTCCAGTAATGATCACAACCGGGACAAAGTCTATGACTTCCTACTTCAGAGTGTCACAATAATATTGAAAGAACTTCGGGTTTAGTCCATCCAGCCCCAGGTATTTGTTCGGCCCTAGTTGGAACACTACCGTGTGTACCTCCGCATCTAGTATTTTCCTTGTAAGGGCTATCTTTTTGTGCATCCGTTATCAGGGTGGGAATGTGCATGGGGAGTTCATCAATGTTGTCAAGGCCCACTGTAAATATATGTCGGAAATATGACAGGAGGACGTCTTGCACTCTTGTCTCCCAACCGACCTCTTCCCCATCACCATTTTCCAGGGTTTGGACCTTATTTCATACAATTTCTAATCAACCATTTAATTTCACAAAAAACTCATCTAAACTTTTCGGTATAGTCAAAATAGGGTTTTATGAAAAATTAAAATCAATTTTGAAAATTGAAATTTTAATATTTTTTATAAATAACTATAAATCACATTTATTTAGATTCAAAAATATTATGAAATTTAGAAATAGACAACATCCTCTATGAATTTTTAAAATATCATTAAAGTACCTTAATTATACTTTAGTTTCATTTAAGGTGTCTTAACTATAAAATTCCCCCGTTTAAAAAAATTATAAAGTTCGCTTAAGAAATACCTTTTTTTTATCGGCAGTTTTTTTTTTATAAAAACCAAGCCTTCAAAGTGATCGGCAAGGCTAAGTGTCACGCCCCAAATCCGGTTTTTACCGGACTCGAGACGTGAACTAAATAATGCAATAAATAAAGCGATTGAAAAGGAAATAAATTCTAAAATAATAAACCGAAAGTAATAAATCCGATAATATGAGTCAACATCTCATAAATCGAGAAAATAACATTTAGTTCAAAATAGAGGGTACGTCTCTAGACCAGACTAGCCTAAGACCCTCGCTAGCTCCCTAGCTCCGAGAATCCCGCTAGACCACATCCCGCTCAAAACCTGTAATACAATAAACTAAAAGGGTGAGCTTTCGCTCAGTAGGAAAACTAGTTAAGGTGATGAGTGTCCGCTCGTCACCACGAGTAACCGTCCAATTAGGGCATACTAGCAAGGCACAACACTAAAGACACCCACGGAGAGCACATAACCACAAACACACTTACATGACCATTATCACCCTGCACTCACATCTCTTATCCAATCATGAAGCATACAATACACAGTAAAACAATTACACGTCTCGTACCGCAGTCCCCGAACTCTGCCGGCTGTACACAACCCGACTCTATCATATCGTACCAGAACACTCAACATCGGCCTAGATATCTTCCCGGAACTACATCGGGGCACAATCACGATACATCATACCGGACCACACAACATCGGCCTAGATGTCTTCCCGGGAATCCGTCGGGGCACAATCACGACACATCAAACCGAATCACAAACCGTCGGCCTAGATACTTTACACCGACATACCCCCTCGATGTAGGTATCGTACCAGAACCACACTCCAGGGGACCGCGTGTCACGCCCCAAATCCGGTTTTGACCGGACTCGACACGTGAACTAAAATAATAATAATAATTTTAATCGAAAAATAAAGCCAACAAGTCTCCATATCATAAATTTATAAATTTTAACAATGCCACAAGTCGGCAGCTCGGTAAAAACAACGTTAAAAGAGTGTAATAAAAGAGAATAGTACGTCTCTAGACTACTAGCCTAGGACCCTCGCAAGCTCCCAAGCATCGAGCATCCAGCTAGTACACAACTCGCTCAACACCTGAAAAACAACGAAGAAGGGGGTGAGCTTTCGCTCAGTAGGAAAAGTAGTTAAGGTTATAAGCAGACGCTCACCACCACGGGTAACCGTCCAATTAGGGCATACTAGTACAACACACACTAATTTCCCAAGGAACTCGTAACCACCAACCTCAACTCAAGACCAGAACATAATTACAAAAATACTCAAACGACCAAACACAAACCACAACCACAACACTTAACATATCAACATGCATAAAGTAAAACAGTAAATCACACACACGTCTCGTACCGCAGTCCCCTACTCCGCCGGCTGTCCACAACCCGACTCTATCATATCGTACCGGAACACACATCATCGGCCTAGATATCTTCCCGGCAAACACACGGGGCACAATCTCAATACGTCATACCGGAATCTCCATCGGCCTGGACATCTTCCCGGCACTCCTTCGGGGAACGAACAGTCAAACACAAACCGTCGGCCTAGATGTCCTACACCGGCATACCCCCTCAATGTAGGCCATTGTACCGGAACCACTACCCGGGGGATCGCGCATACATGGGACCACACCGTCGGCCTAGGTATTACCCTACACCGGCGTACCCCCTCGGTCGTAGGTACCATACCAGAAACAACTCCTCGGAACACACATCAAGATAATATCACACATCACAATGCCCTAATTGAACACGGCTTACCAAGCCCAACAAACGTACCACAACACATCACATCGGTCTATCCCTCACCCGACCATAACACAACCAAAGATTCACATCATAACAAACACGGCACACTCACCCACACATAGCAACATCATGTTCACCGGATATACTAATCTTTAACTGCTAAACTTAACGACGCAAGGTCACACAACATGCATATCAAACGATAACAGGCAATTCAAACAGCACACAACCTACGGCTCGACATGGCCGATCTACCAGCACGGCAATTTCCCAAGTATTGAAAGCGGCTGCACTAGTGAATCACATCCTACATGTTACTAAGACTCGTCCGGTTATTATCTGATATAAACGTTCGTTCCAGTTTTATTAATCTTAGCATGCATGCTAGTAACTTTATGCAATTAAACCGGTATCCGCTACGTTCCCTACCTGAACCGAAGAACAATAGCTACGTCTCCTAGCTGCTGACGTCCTGACTCGCTACCTCCGGTCTTCTCTTCGATCGAAGACGGACTCTAATTTAACACGGAAAAACACAATTAAAAGCGGTTCCCAAGTTAATTTAAAGGTTACGACCGGTTCGATTTAAGTTCAATAGTTTTATTTAAACTCGAGCGGGCTAAAAGCGGGATTACGACGACTCGGGTTCGAGCACCCAAGCATAGAACCCGGTGCACGTTTTCTGAGGCACGGATCCTGAGGCACGGGTTTCGAGGCACGAAACCCGACGTGTCCGATTGGGCGTTTCCACTTTTGAAACTCGTTCTAAGTCCGATTCAAACGTCCAGTTTAAATGTCTGATGTTCCCCGGTTTTGTTCAACAGTACCAAGATTCCAAAAACGTTTAGAGTTCAAATTACAACCTTTTTAACTCAAACTGATTTCTTTTCCCTTTTTGATTTAAATATGATTTTCGTTTTAACAACCTTTCCTTTAATCTCAGTTAATTTGTTTTCTTTTAACTTCTGAATCGGTCTCGACCAAAAGTCCAGATCTCACAAGAACGATCCAGATCTAAAAACGCAACGGAAAACAAAGAAAAAAAGAGGGAGGAAGAGGTCTTCGGCTCAGATTCCGACCGGCCAACGGCGAAGACGTCACCGGCCGAGGTCTCACCGTAAAGGGGAAGAAAGACGCGGGGGGAGGTGGTTACGGTCTCGGGAGTGACGAATCAGCGTCGGGACGACGTCGACGCGTTGATTCTGGAGCAGTACAAGGGTGGTACCACTTGACACAACAAAAGGGACAGTAGTCGCCGAAATCGATGGCGGTGGAGGTGCGAAGGCCCTTTTTCCTCGCCGGAGAAGCCAGAACGAGCGGAGGCGGCGAACTCGGCGCTGGGGAAGAGGGAGAGACAGCTGAGATGGGATAGAGAGGGACGGCGGCGGGTTGAGCTGGGCGGAGAGGATAGAGATAGAGAGAGGGTCGAGAGGTGAGGGAGAGAGAAGGTGAGGCGGCCGAGCGAGGGAGAGGGAGCAAAATGGGTTAAAACCCTAAATTTCCCCCTCTTATACTCGAAGCCACGACTGGGCTTGGGCCCAGAACCGGGCGGGCTCGGGATCTTGGGACTTCTGGCGAGAGCTGGGCCGCACGACCAAAAACGAGAAGCAGGACCGGATGGGGCGGGCATGGCCTGGCCGGGTCGTGTCTGGTCCGACCCGGTCCGACCCTTTACCCCTCTCTTTTTATTTTTTTTTTCTTTTTCTTTCTTTTTTTTTTGCAAAAACTCTCAAACTTTGATCTAATTTCCCACCACGACGTTACCAACAACCGACCCGATACTTTTTCAACCTCGACGTTCCGAACGATTAAAAAAATAAATTAAACCTTTTTAAACGGAGCGGTCTTCACACCGCGCATACGTGGGACCACACCGTCGGCCTAGGTACTACCCTACACCGGCGTACCCCCTCAATGTATGTACCATACCGGAATACAACTCCTCTTGGAACATGCATCAAGAAAGTCTCACGCATCACAATGCCATAGTTCAACCACGGTATACCAACCGGGTCAACTTACCACAACACATCACATCGGTCTATCAATCACCCGATCATATCATAACCATTGGTTTACATCATAACAAACATGGCACACTTGCTCAAAACATAACAACACGCTACACCGAGCATATCATAACATGATTCTCAATCTAACAACGGGTGAATCACACATCAAGCATCTAAATCATAGATCATGGCATTTCAATCAACACACAAACCTAAGGGCTCGACATGGCCCACATGCATTTCTACAGCACGACAATTCCCAAACTTATGGCTCGACATGGCTCGTAAGTTATCCCTCATTTCACTCGTTCCTCACATCCTAACATGCAATTCTAACAATTAAATCAAGTAATCGCAACCTATATGCATACTAGTAACTTTCCGCAATTAAACCGGTATTCGCTACTTTCCCTACCTCGATCGCTTTTCGAACGCTTAGTCACTTCACGAGGTCCAAAAGTCTCCTCCTCCGCCAAGCTCGGGTCCAAAGTCTAGGATCACAACAATTCACGAATTAAAGTTAATTCAAATTCGGGTTAACGAGAAGACACTAAATTAAGCCCGAAAGTCAAAACATAGGCTGAAAGGGAAATAGGCCGGAATGAGGCCCAATCCGGGAGGCCCACAGGCCTGGTACCCGACCCGGCCCATGCGGCACACCGGCCCGGTACCAGGCACGGCCCGTGTGGCACACCGGCCCGGTACCAGGCACGGTTCGTGCGGCATGCCGACCCGGTACCTGGCACGGTCCGTGCGGCACTCCGTACCGGACCCTGGCACGGTCCATGCGACGTTCCGTGCCGGTCTGGGAAGAGGCCTTCTTCTTCCTCCTTCCACTTCGTTTTCCGCGAATTTCTACCTCAAATCTCCATTGATGACCTCCAAAAACTCCAAAATAGACCCAATAACCTCCAACATTTCAATACCCACAATGAGTTTCACCAAAAACAACCCAAATCAAGTGATTTCCATCATCAACTCCATAGTTCTTCACCAAAACCATCATTTAAGTCATCAAAACCTTAAACCCATATACTTCTAGCTTTTCTTCATCAAACACATGACTCAAATCCATGAAAACGAATTTAGTTTTGAGCTTTACCTTAGAAATAGAGAGTAGAAGAAGAAAATGGGATTTGTGAGATGGTTTGAGGTAGAAATGGGGTTAAAGCTTTCTCTTTTCTCCTTACTTCTTCTTCAAGCTTCCATGAAAGCTCCTCTTTTGCTCTCTCTCTCTCTCTCTCTCTCTCTCTCTCTCTCTCTCTCTCTCTCTAATTTTCGGCCAACTAGCAATAAATGAGCTGAATTGCTCTCTCTCTAGTCCCTTTAACCTATTTTGGAATGGACAAAAATGCCCCTTATAGCTCCCTTCCTCCTCTTTGGCTCACAAGAGGGTAGTTTGGTCAAATCTCATCCATTTCTTCCCTTCCAAGCCAACATGGACAAGTTCCCATGTGGGGACCACCTCTAATCCAATTAAAATCCAGCACATCTAATTAAGTAGGTTTGGTCGTTAAATAGCCTTAGTTTGACCCAAGTTTGACTTTTTCACAATTACAGTCATTTAAAAAGAAACGGCCCAATTAAGCTAACCGTAACGATGACTAAGTTTTTTGGGCCCCGCAAAGGTCCTGAATGACTCTCGGAGTCATCGGTTGACTTTTCCGGTAAAAAGTCAACTTTCACCAAAAACCTCCGGTTCGACCGGGATCGACTGGGGCGGTTCTTACACTAAGGGTAAACCCTTGAAAGAGGATACATACAAACAAAGGATTCCTTACATGAGGGTCCTAGTTAAACCGAGTATGTATCCAAAATCCACCTAACAAGGGGCTTACAAACACAATCTAGAAACTAGATAGGAAGAATTGGTACAACAGTAGCCAATCAGGGCTAAACATAAGTAAACAATACAGACAACAACCAAAATAACATATCCCTCCAGCAAACAATGAAGACCAACCTACCAAACGACCTGAGCGTCAAACACCAGAAGGGTAGGAACCAACAAAGAACTCCAAACAGCAAGTAAATCCCCTATTCCACAACAACAACCAGATAAACCCTCAGAAGCACAACTACACCTTTGTCTCCCTCCAAAATCACCGGGAAGCAAAGTCCCCGACACACCGATGGCCAACACCAAACCGGTATAGTACAACCCAAATCGATCTGAGTAAGTCTATAACATAGGCTCATAGCCAAACCCTCATCCTCATAAACGAGTGTCGAGTCTCCACCAAACGTCGTCGGAGAAGGAAACCCGCCCAAATCGAAAAAGAAAGAAGGAAAACTAAGGTGTAAAGAATAAACCTCGCGTGCAGCGACCGGGAGTGACGAGCCTGACCCAATCCACAATAATCTTCACCGGCGAAGTAGAAGAAAGAGTCTCGCGTCTGAATCCGAAGCCGTCCGTCGAGATTTGAGAAGTGAAGAAGAAGTAGAAGCCACCACAGTAGCAGGCGAGGCCCAAAAAAGCGATAATCAACAACAAAGTGGGAAAATCATCCCACGAATAGTTCCGAGCAAGCCCAACCCTCCAGACAGGAAGGAAACGCCACCGACCACCAGATCTGAAGCAGGAGAAGGATCTGGTGGTACTGAAGGAGGAAAAACCAAAAGTGAAAGAAGGGAGCGAAAGGGAGAGGAGAGGCGTCCCAGTACCGGCAAGTTCGACCTCAGATATGAAGTTACTAGGGTCATCGACTGAGACGGGCCATATTTCCGACGAACGAATCAACACCGTGCCACTGTAAATCGTTGGTGGCCAACATCAAATCCAACGACCTCCGGTGATTGTGATGCCCGGAGGAGTGACACGCGCCGTCCGTGAACCCTAAATTCGTAGATCTGAATCGAAAAGGTCGGAAAAGACGCGGAAAGAAGGGAAAGGGAAGGGGGAAACAAAGAAGAGAGGGTAGAGAGATGGGAACTAAGAGGGGAAGAAAGAAAGGGCCATCGCCAAAAGATTTTCGGTCACGAGGACCAGAGAGTCGCCGGCGAGGGAAGGGAAAAGTTAGAAGAAGAAGCGAGAAGGGTGAGGTTTAGAGAGAGAAATTCTCGTTTAGAGAGAATAGTTACTCAATCCTTACAACATTAATTGTGTCAGACTTAAGAAATACCTTAACTATAAAAAAAAGTATCAGTTAATATTTTATTTCTGTTTTAGACGTTAAGTAGTCAAGTGCGAAGCACATGACCCAAAATATTTTAAAAACGACAATTATACCCCTGAACACAATTTAAACCCAAATAATTAAGAGAATGAGATGTGTTGACATCTCTTTCCTAGTTGCAGATGGAGGTAGCGGAGACATCTCCATTTATTCTCATTGTAATTGTCCTCTACGGTGATGGCGATGCGGGGACATCTCACATCTCTCGTCGGAAATCCCAGCCTCCATCTGCTTTATTTTCTTGTCGTCCAAACACGGAGAAGAAGGGGAATCCGCTACGAGACCCACCATCACCCATAATCGCTCATAAAATAGTCATCGAGGTCTTTTTCCACATCGGTTTCTGCATAATTTTGTTGGGGACATTCATCACAGCCATAGTGCAAAATTTTCAAAAGTAATAGGTAGGTGTTCGGATTACGGTAGTGGTGGTAGTGGTAGTGGTGTTATCATCAGTGAACAAGTGAGCATATTATATTATGTTGTCCTTTTAGTTGAGAAATAAAAAATTTTAGGCGTAATATTTTAAAAGCCCGATCCCTTTGAACCCCTAAATAGAAGGGTAAATAACATTTTCTTGTGTCTTCCCTCCGCCTCTCTTTCTTCTTCTCCTTCTTTACCATCTCGTCTTTCATTCTTCTTCATCTCTCTTTTGTTTACGAATCTTAACAGATGGCCTTGAACAGAGAACATGGCCGTAAAAACATCGTTTCCCAACAGGATGTAGTTGGAATATGCCACGCCCCAGATCCGGTTTTGACCGGACTCGAGACGTGAACTAGGAATAATAATAAAATGATAGTAAAGTTAAAGTAATTGGGAAACGACCCAAACCTTTAAAATTTCAAATAACGATTATGATGAAAATAAGTCAAATGCTCAGTCCAAACACGTAAGAAAAGTAGTTCGATACAAGATGGAAAGTACGTCCAACTACAATAAGCCATCAGGATCCTCCAAGAACTCCCGAGTCCCGAAGCAATCTCTAAGTCTACTCACCAAGGAAACCTGTACAAACAATAAACATGAAGGGGGTGAGCTTACACTCAGTAGGAAAAAGTAGTAAAGTAAAAGAAACCCCTGCTTGGGAAGAAAACACAGTTTGTACAATTATCCAAAGGTTCTGATTAATGTGATTAACCCAAAGAACGCCATAATCAAATATCAACAAGAATTGCAATGCTTAATAAAACAGTAACTCAAGGAGATCAATGAGCGGAAGTTTATTCTTTAATAAAAACAACTAAAGAAAGCATGTTTAACGTCACATAGATAACTTAAACCACAATACTTCGATCCACAGTTGGTCAATGTATCATATCGGATTGCCCTTCGGCGCAGAGGAGACACATATCGTCGAGGCTACCGGAAACATCCCTAAGGGGACACATATCGTTGGAGCTCTCGGAAATGTCCCCAAAGAACCATAGATCATCGGGGTGAAGCAAGATGTCCTCCCGGAAACGCTCCCGTAGGAACGCATACCCTCGGGGTGAAGCGACAAGTAAACAATCCCCTCAGGGTAACCAACCTCACGTCATACCGGAATTCCTTTCGGCCTTGACATCTTCCCGGGATTCACATCGGGGTAACACAATACCGTAATTCGCCTCGGTCTTCCCAGAATTCGCGTCGGGGTTACCACAATCCATCGGCCTAGGTACTACCCTACACCGGCATTCCCCTCGGTGTAGGTACCATGCCGGAACACAACCCCTCTTAGATCACACAACAAGTAAATAACACGCAGCATAAAGTCATAGTACAACCATGGCTTAACAACCCAACAGTCTTAACACAACACGCCACAAAGAACTCACATTAACAATCACGCTTACCGGCATAACTTACCAACCACGTTCCATCGGTCTATCACTCACCCGATCATACCGTTAGGCACAACCAATTCACCATCAAAAATCACTCAATCAATCATAACACGGATCAACCATTCACGTACAATCATCATAGTTCATCTAGTTTAGTATGACTCTTATATTAACCTAAAGACGGAGTATGCATCAATACTAAGGATGAACAATCATCAATAAGTACATTCCACAATCAATCCTAAGGCTCGACATGACCATTCTACCAGCACGGCAATTTCCTGAAGTATTGAAAGCGATTAACTAGTGAATCACATCCTACATGCATACTAGACTGTTCCGGTTATTAATACAATTTAAAAGCGGTTAATCTAATGAATCACATCATATATGGAAACTAGAACCTTTCCGGTTATTATTATCCTATAGGCATACTATTGACAATATTTAAGAGTGGAGTTACTACTCTTCCCTACCATGAATTCTCCAAAGCTTAATACTCCTAGCTGCAGGCGTCCTGGCTAGCTTCCTTTCCGTCTTCTGACGAGGTCCAAGGGCCTCCTCTTCCGCCAAGTCCGGGTCCAAGGTATTGGATCACAAAAAAGGCTATAATTAAAGACTAACCACGAGACACACATCTAAGTTAAAACCCCCAACCGTTTTGTTCAAAAATCACATCTCAAAATAGACGCAAAACACCCAAAAGGATTCAAAAGGACCAAAACTGGTCTGCCACGGATCGGGTCACGGAGCCATGAGACTCCCCATCACAGATGACGTCACGGACCCGTGATGAGTGTCGTCACGGTCTCCCTCTCACGGATCCGTGACGTCTCCCGTCACGGATCCGTGACGGCCCAGACTAGTTCCGTCCTTCTTCTTCCTCCAGCCTCCTTTTCACGAAAAACAGTCCAAAAACTCCATTTTCAGTCATCCAAAACCTCCAAAATAGTCAAATAACTTCAATCTATCAATACCCAAGGTAGGATTCATCAAAACTCCAAATACCCAAGAGATTCCCAAATCAAAAACTCATAGATTTCAACACAAATCAATCATCTAAAGCTCTAGAACAACAACTAACAACATAGAACTCAAAAACCTAGCTAGTTCGTGCATTTCTAAGAAAACCCAAAGCTAGAAATGACTTGAAATGAGATTGTGTTGGTGTACATACCTTTAGGATGATGAGATGATGAAGAAAACAAGGTTTTGGTGAAGAAATGATGAAGAACCAATATCAAAATTGCTCCTTTCTCCCTTTCTTCTTCTTCAAGTCTCCTTTGTTCTTCCTCTTCTTCTTTTCTCTCTCTAAAAATCGGCTAGCACTTGTTATGTGCTGAAATTGCTGCTCTAATTGCTTTAAATGACCTAAGTTGATGGAAGACCAAAAAGCCCTCTAGCTTTTATCCACTTAAGGGCACTTGTGAGGGGTAAAAGGGTACTTTTAGCCTCTTTTCTTCCCCTCCAAGCTAGAATGGAAAAGTGTCCATGTAGGGACCACTTGTCCTTAGCTAAAAATTCAAGCACCTTAATTTAATTAGGATTTGTCGATATAAAGTCTCGGTTTGACCAAAAATTGACTTTTCAAATATTGCAGTCAAACGAAAGGAAATAGCCCAACTAAGCTAATCGTGATGACGGATAAGCTTTTTGGGCCCCGGAAAGGTCCCGAACGACTCCCGGAGTCATCGGTTGACTTTTTCGGTCGAAAGTCAAACTTTGCCAGAAATCATCGGTTCGACCGGGGGCGTTTCTTACAGAAAATGTGATTTCGCTCCAGATTTCTTCACTGTCTTTAAGACTCGACTATCGAGTTTTTTAACCGGCTCCGACCGTTAAATCTATCGGTGGAAATGATCCCTTCCGGTCGGTATAGGTTTCGGCACCAGTGCAAAATTTGTAGAAACTGTAAGTATCGGTCTGGTTGTCAAAAATAGCTAATGGTACCGATCACCAGCTGATACCTCCCCTACCTATGATAATTATTGGGGAAAACTACCAATAGCTACCCAAAACCATGCCCATTTAACTGATGTTTACCCTGATGTTTAAATTTAACTGATGCATACCCTGAAGTTACGACTTGTAACTAAAAACCCCTTATGTCAACTAAAATGACGAAAATACCCTCAATGATTTTTTTAAATAAATTTTTTAAAATATAAATGAAGTGACTTTTTAAATAAAAATTAAGTCATTTAATAAGTATATATATATAGGGGCACTTTCAAGTGTTACCAAAACTTATTTTGTTACTTGTTACACAAATCTAGGCCATTGAATTTTAGAATCCAATGGTTATAGATTTTCAAGTTCAATTATCCAGAAATAAAATGAGAAAGTCAATAAAAGGGTAGTTTTGTAATTTTGCCTCCTTAAAAATTACTACAGATTTTTTTAACTGTCCGAATCTGATTTTTTTTTAAATGAAATTCAAAAAAATAAAATTCATATTTTATTTTTTAAATTTTGTATTTTAATCGTTTTTCAAACATCATACATGTTACAGAATATTATATACAATATTACAGAAATTTATGTTGAATGTTATAGAAATTTTATGCCGGATGTTACATTTTTGTAAACCAAATATCCCAGATTTTTACAAAAATATACCCTTAAGTAACAGAATTATACTCTGAAAATCACATAATTCAATACTCCATATTACAGAAAACTTCCCAATATGTTACATAATATTTACAAAACTTTACAGATCGTGCACTTTAAGTTACTGTAATAAAATAAATTACATAAATATAATCTCAAGTTACAAATATTTGGGGCCGATGTTACATATTGTTTGTGCTGAAATTATAGATTTTGGAGCCGATGTTGCAGATCTTTGGAGTCGATGTTACACATAGTTGAAGTTGATGTTGTAGATCTTTGGAGCCAACATTACATATATTTGAAGTCGATGTTAGAGATTTTTGATCTGGATAATACAAATTCATAAAGCATCGTTCAAAATCCAATCCATGTGTCTATTGGTCTCATATCATAGAGCTTAGAATCACATATCTCGAAAACAATACATAGTTCTAAGCAGAAATTTACAAATCTCCATAATTCGAAACGAAACTTATATTCATATATCTACACAACAATATAGACAGGTTCTTAACAGAGACCACAAACCAGATTTAGAACTAACGAAATGTATGAACAAGATGCTGAACATCCAAGTACAATTGATTTTTTGAAACTACAAAATCAAATCAGGAACTTCAAAAAAACTAACATAAATGTGTTTTTGACAATACTATATCAGATTTGAAACCAATAAAAAAACCCTAAAACAAAATGAAACAAGAGTCAGGTTTTATACCAGATTACGTGACAGCGACATTTGATGGTCATGCTCAATTCCACGGTGCTGACGACGGAGGTTGAGGGCAGCGACTTTGTGCAGCAGCTTCACAGGAAACGATAGCACGGTGGCGGATCGGAGCTCGCGAAAAACGAAGGAAAATGAGCACGACCTCGAGAGCGGCTCTTCTCAGAGTTCACGACCGGCGGCGGGAGTACATAAACCTTATATGAAACACCAACGCCCTGGTGCGAGGAGAGACGATCAGCAGCAGCGACGGTATTGTGGCCCTCAAATCCTGAAACCCGGGCTGGGGTGGCTGTGGCGATTCTTGGCACAGATCCGGCCAGGTGCGTGGTCGCGACAGAGCTACGCACCGGAGCTAAATATATGGTCAGTTGCGTGAGGCATGGAAGAGCAGTAGATCTGGCCATGTGCATGGAAGGACGGAGTAGTGGGGCCGTTTCGGAGCTTTTTCCGGTGAGTTGAGCTTGGGGAGGGAGGGAGACGAGAACACAGTAACTTCAGATTATGCAGAGGAGGCGGAGCTGCACGTCGATGTCTCGTGGGAGACGGAATCATGGTGGAGAACCTACGGAGGACGGCGGAGGGCGTGGCTGAAAGGGAATGGGTAACGCCGATTTTTTTTTGGAGAGATGGAACAAATGAAAAATATAAAAAGTGAGGGCATATTTCAGGTTAGGGTAAAACAAAGGTTTAAAAGACTATTATATCCTTTTCAATTGTACCATTACGAAAAAGAAATTCAAGGTGCAGGTATTTACAAATATATGCCATTGGATTTATAACCATTGGATTAACTTGATCCAGAGGCTCACAATTGGATAATAAGTAACAACATAAGATATTGGTAGCACTTGAAAGTGTATATATATATATATAATAGCCATCCAGTAAAAATCACCCTTATTGTGCAAACTACGAATCAATCTAAGCCACATGATGCGGTCAAAGCGACATCAGTAGAGCGTGCGCGCGATGCTGACACATGGCCGCTTCGCGCGCGCCTCTACCCGCGCGCGTGAGCGTGTTGACCACACGCGCGCGCGGTGCTGATCGTTTACAAGCACAATGCTGATAGTTTAGTACAAATGCAAACTATCAGCACTGTGCGCGCAAACGATCAGCACCGTGCTGCACAAACTATCAGTACTGTGCGCGCGCGCACCAGCAGCGCGCGCGCCCACGTGTCAGCACCTGGTGAGTTTGTAGTTTGCACAATAAGGTGCGATGTTTTATATATTTATTGCCCACGTGTCAGCATCTGGTGCGCTCTGCTGACATCACTTTGGGGGGATCCTATGGCTCAGATTGGTTCGTAGTTTGCTCAATAAGAGGTGGTTTGTACCTGATACCAACTCTCTCTCTCTCTCTCTCTCTCTATATATATATATATATATATAACAAAAATAATTTTTAAATAATTTTTTAACATAATTATTGGAGTAGAAATCTGGTGAGAACCATGTTTTAACGTAGGAACCGCGAGAACCAATCTAGGTCACCCATTTTAAGAATGGATGGATGAGATGCAGTTGAGTAGTTGACTGCAAAAAAACAGCACTTTTTAGTAAGTGGTAAGGGTTTTTTTAGTAAAACTATCATATTACTTTTTTTTTAACCAATTCACTAATTTAATTTTTCCCGCTTCGTTTGAACTCCGATTGGTTTCAAACTTGCGCCATTAGTTTTTTTTTTATTAAGGGCTTTCAATCAAGATTAGTCATGAATATATTTTGAAGCACGAAAAAAAAATTATTTCGGGGTTGATTTTTTTAAAAAAATCTAGGTAATTTTTATCAACACGTTGCTCTGGATTTATCAATACTTTTACATTGGTTTTATCAACACTTACACTGGTTTTATCATCTCATTTTTCAAAACTGATCATGATTTTATCACCTCATCGCGTGCTTTTTATGAGCACTAGTTTTATCAACACTTAACACTAGGTTTATCATTCAAATTACGTGTGTTTTATCACCCCCCATCACATGTTTTTTTGAAGCACAAAAAAATATTATTTCGGTGCTAGTTTTTAAAGAAATTATGTATGGGTAATTTTTATCAACACTTTGCTCTGGGTTTATCAACACTTTACCCTGTTTTTATCAACACTTTACAATGGTTTTATCACCCAATTCTCCAAAACTGATCATGATTTTTATCATCTCATCACGGGCTTTATATGAACACCAGTTTTATCAACATTAAACACTAGATTTATCATTGAATTACGTGTTTTTTATCACCCCATCACAAGTTTTTTTATCAACGTTAAACTCTAGTGTATCACACTTATTATCAAAATTGAAAGTGGTTTTTATCACCTCATTATTTGTTTCTTATCAGCTCATTACATGCTTTTTTTATCAACATTTAGCACTAGTTTGGTACTCCGATATAAAACATTTATTAGTGAAGATTTATCAACGCTCAACATTATTTTTATCACCTTGATATAAATTGTTATTTTCGTGCTTCAAAATATATTCATGACTGATCTTGATTGAAAGCCCTTGAAAAAAGAAAAATATTGGCGCAAGTTTGAAGTTAATCGGAGTTCAAATGAAACGGAAATATTAAATTAGTGAATTGGTGAAGAAAAAATGGACACTTGTCCACATGACACCATGCTATTACAATTATGCCCTTGCTTGGGTGAGAATGGATGAAATAGGCGTGTATGTGGGTTGGATTTGGGTGATGATGTGACATTTTGATGAGTGTTGGATCATAGATGATAGTGGCTATGATTGGTTCTCACGGTTCCTATGTTAAGAGTGGTTCTCAATAGATTTCTCCTCTAATTATTGAAGTATAGTTGAAGGTATTTTCGTCATTTTAGCTGACGGAGGGGTTTTTGAGTTACATTTCGAAACTTAAGGGTATGCATCAGTTAACTTTAAACTTTAAGATAAACATCAGTAATATGGCATGGTTTTGGATAGGTATGAATAGTTTTCTCTAATTATTAATTATTAATAATATAAGATAAACAACATCGAACTAAACCTATGCAATTGGACTGATATAGAAAAGCAATTCAAATCATTCCCTTTATTTCCAAAATGGATGACATCTTAACACGCCTAGGAGATAGGATTGAAATAATTGTGTAATTAGAATAACAAGACTCAAGACAGACGGTTACTGTTCCTTTCCCGGCGGGATTAAAATAATGGGGTGATTTCCACCCTCTAAATCACTAACTTTAACGTATCTGCGTGTAGCAATTGATTTATAATTATTAAGGTATAAGATCTAATGCCTATCAAAAAAAGTATAAGATCTAATACAAATCCCTATCGAAGTGTGTCCAAAAAACTTCTCTCAACCTTTAGCCGTTATGGAGTTTTTCTTTGCCACCGCCGCTCCTGTGCCGCCTGTAACTGCTGTCGGAACTGCAGTCACCGTGTTCCTATGTCCCATCAGATCGCAACCCTCGTACATCACGCCTGGTGCGAGGGATATATACCGATGAGACTGGATCCCCATACCTAACCATTCGTCTTCCCTCTCCCTCGTCATCCCTCCTACGGTCTCGTCGGCTTCTAGCCCAATCACTTTCTGGGCCTCGAGGCTTGTCTCCTTCTCTGCCGCTTGGAGTCCTACGTCAGGATGAACTGGTGAGAGGGGCTGGGGTGCCTTCTGACGCACGCCAAGAAGCGGCACATCTTTGGCCGAACCCTAACCCGTCTTCCTGGGCGTAACACGACCTTGCTCTGGTGGCTGGGTTGGATTGCCCCCGGCTTGGGGATGCACCTCCGAAGTCTGCACCCCTTCGCTTCATGGAGGCGGGGATGATCAGGGACGTGACGGAAAGCGCGACTTTCTCCTCGGTCACGGTAGTAAAGGCCCGATTCAAGGGCCTGGTCCGTGATCGCTACAGGTGAGACTAAGTACGGTGGAAATTTCCTCTATGTTCGTTCGTCGTGGGTTGACACGGAGGCGAATTAGGGTTTGGATACCCTACAGCGGGGTAGTTCCCGGACCTGCTTATGGGGCTGGTGGCCCTCTGTCTCTGGCCTCGAGGGCGGAGGCGCCAGATCACATGAGGACCACGGTCCGGAAGAGAGCCCGGCCATCGGCCTCGACACGGTATCCTCATACTCACCTTCCGGCGTATCAGAGAGGTTTGTTGCGATACAATGCGGCGAGAGGGCCTCGCCCACGCGTCAGACGTCCGGTGGCTCACCACTCTTTCCCTGCGGGGGTGGCGCCGCCATCCTATGGGTATTATGGTGGAGCTGGTGATGCGGCGGGTTGGGAGTTGGAGCCTGTGGCCCCAACCCTGGTGACAATGGACCCGATACCTAACCCAGGTTCCCGAGCCCCCAGCTGGGATGTCAGTCAGGTACCCGCGATAAGCCCCTTCTGTGGTCCTATGCACAAGCCCCGGCTTTTGTACACAGGAACATCTGGCGAGGGGCTGGTGGAGATAAGCACTCTGCTGATTCGATTGTTGCCCAGCTGCCATGGGAGCGTGGTAGGTTTGAGGGTGGAGGACGCGCTCACCGAGGAGCACGAACTGTGGAAGCTCCGACGCCTTTGGATCGTAGGAGCGCAGCTGCTGAGGTCTTGGGAAGGATGGCGCCAACATCTGGCTGGGACGCCAAGTCACAGGCGGGGGAGATACCCCGGTGGGAGGAATGATGCACCACCTGAGCATCGAGGACTGGCTCTAGGAGGGGTCCCTAGACGATGCTTTGCCTCCCACCAGCGCAATTACCGTAGAGGTCCCTTAGGATCTCTGGTATCCCGTTCTCCCTCCCCGTTTTGTACCTTTGCGCATGGGGCGTCAAAATACCGCCTGTGACGGTTCTGGTACTAAAATGTTCAGTGAACCATTGTTCGTTCACACTGGCCTTTCATAGTCGAGGAGCATGTTCCTCGAGGCATTTCGATGTCATAGTTCTTAAAAAAATTATAATATTGCAAGTTTCGTTAAAAAAATACAAATCCCTATCGTGGTCTTGTAATATTATTGTATTTATTTTTATATTAGCGATTGTTAATCTTTCTATTTCAATTAAGACAATCTAAACATCTAGATATATGCTTAGGAGTGAATTTTTTGTACAGTTAATTATTACGATAATAAATTTATTGTGATGCTATCGTTTTTTTACTAAAAGATGTATGTATTTCATTTAAATAAAAAGAGTCATTATATTGTATAGAGTTTCAGAATGTCACTTTACAAATAACTCTGAGACAAAAGAACCGTTATAAACGGTGTTGGAAAAGACATATAGGAAAGCTAAATTATGACGAAACTCACGAATAGTGTTCAAGGTATTTCCTGAACGCTGCATATTCTGTAAAGTGCGGCCGAACCTGCATTCATCAGTTCTAGAGGGTGACAGAGCTCTTACAAGGGACCCCTCCCAGGAAAAGTCTCTGAATCTATGTTCCCTACTTTTTTACCCTGCAAAAACAAAATCAGATAAAACAAAAAAGACCTACTCAAGTAGTCTGATCCATAATCGGGAAAGGGGTCGAGGAGGGTGCGGTGGTGGAGGCCAGGGAGAAGGACCGTCGTTGGCGGCTTCAGAGGAGGCTTTAAAGACGACGGAAATAGCATCAGAGACGGTAGCGACGCCATCAAGGATATCGGTGACGGCTTCAAAGACGACGGAGGTCGATCAGAAAAGAGGATCCGATACAGGGATATCGCGGGGCTCCGAGGTGGTGAGGTAGATCGATGCCGAGGAGAGCCTGACGAAAATCATCGGAGTTGTAGAGGGAGAACCAAACAAGATCGGAAGACGCTTTGTTGGTGGCGGGAGGAAGTTAACGTTGCGATGGCTAGAGGCGGCTCGAATTGAATCTTAGCAGGAACAGCCATACCAGAGCTCGTAGGGGACATACAGAGGAGAAGATGTATAGAAAAGAGAAGAAGAACCATGGCATAAGCATGACAGAGACCATAGTCATAGCCATTTCCTTTTTCTTCGTACGTCGGCTCTATCTCAGAGAAAACTACTGTAATACTATCATTTTTTTGTGTGTTCCAATAGATTGTACGTATATTTTCTCATGATATATAATATATTAACATTTTTTTAACCTTTTCCAAAAAGGAAAATAAAAAATAAGAGAAGAAATAGTTAACTAGTAAAAAATATTTATTTTCATCGAAAACAATTGTCAAGCATGATGGATAAGACCGTCAAAATGTCTAGAATAACTTTAAATAATTACATCCTAATTACGGCCTTATCAAGCTCTAGATCTACCTCCAGGAGTTGTTCGGTGTCACGCCCCAAATCCGGTTTTGACCGGACTCGAGACGTGAACATAAAGAAAATAATAATGATAATAAATTTAAAAGTAAAAGAAATTAAACGAGATAAAACTCCGAAATTTAATTCCAAATCAACAATCTCGATACCACGAGTCAACGCTCAAAATGTAGATAAAGAAGGACATTGTTTAGTACATAAAACAAAAGTACGTCTCTACTAAAAGATAAATCCCCGGACTCTCGATGAGCTCCCGAGCTCTGAGACGTCCTCTAAACCGACTCATGATCGAAACCTGTAAAACAGTAAAACAGAGGGGGTGAGCTTTCGCTCAGTAGGAAGAAGTAGTAAAGGAAAAAACTTCCGCTCCGTCACCCTAAATACTCGATCAAAAACATTTACTAATAACTGACAACACAAACAGAAACCAACAGGAACACTACACTATCGATGATAGAACCAAACTAAGGGGACATACAAACACCGAACATTATACTGCTACCACCATTACGAACGTCACTCAACATGACAACACCCGAACATAAAATAAGTGAACCATGATACTCTGATCACTACACGCGGCTCATAATATCGTACCGGAACACGGCATCGGTCTAGATATCTTCCCGGACACAAAGCATTGGGGTGAAACAACACACCATATTGGAATACACCCTCGGTCTAGATGTCTTCCCGGACACACAACATCGGGGTGAAACAATACATCATACCGGAATACCCATCAGTCTAGATGTCTTCCCAAACACACAACATCGGGGTGAAACAATACATCATACCGGAATACCCATCGGCCTAGATGTCTTCCCGGACACACAGCATCGGGGTGAAACAACACATCATACCGGAATACACCGTCGGTTTAGATGTCTTCCCAGAAATGCAGCATCGGGGTAAAGCAAACAATACATCATACCGGAATACACTATCGTTCTAGATGTCTTCCCGGAAACGCAGCATCGAGGTAACTCTCATAATAAACATATCGGACCGGCACACACCTCGGTCGGGTATCTTCTCGTAGCACGGGGTACAAGCCACACCACACAATACCATACCAAACATGTTACACCGAACTTATCATACAATCAAAGCTTACCGACATAACTTACCAAGCACACCCCACATCGGTCTATCATTCACCCGATCATATCACAAGACAATCATTCATATCACAATCATCACATTCATTCACCCAATCACATCACGAGACAACCATTCATATCACATTCATCGCACTCATCACATCCTAATAGCATAACAGGATTCTTGAGTTAACCAAGGAATACACTATACGTCAACCAAACACAACCAACACACACAATCCTAAGGCCCGACATGGCTACATGTGATTCTACAGCACAAAAATTCCCATAATTGAAATACGAGTACACTAGTTAATCACATCCTATATGCAAGCTAAGACTTTACCGGTTATTAACGTCCTATATGCATACTATTAACATTCCTTAATTAAAAACGGTAATTACTACTCTTCCCTACCTCGATTGCTATCCAAACGCTTAGTCAAGTGAACCGCCTAGTAGTCTCCTCCTCCGAGCTCGAGAATAACGTCTAGGATCACGACGTAGTACTAGAATTAACAATCATTCAAGGACGTTTTTAAAGAGAAAATACCTAAATTACCCCTAACAATCAAAACTTGGCCATAGGGTAAATTGGGCCAGAACAAGGCCCAATTCGGCCGGTCCATAGATCCAACACACGGCCCGGTTCGTGCTTCTCAGAGGCCTGGTCAAAGGCCCGGACCGTGCCTCTCAAAGGGCCGGTCAGGGACCCGGACCGTGCCTTTCAGAGGGCTGGCCAGAGGCCCTTTCCGTGCCAAACTGGGCAGAACCCCTCTTCTTCTTCCCTCAACTTCGTTTCCACGAATTTACACCTCAAAACCTCCGTTTCTAACCTCATAAAACTCCAAAATCAGTCTTACAAACCCCCAAACTTCAATACCCATAATGGGTTTCATCAAAACCCAAAAGATTTCTAGCTAAAACTTCCACTTCTCCTCACTGAACAATCATCCAATAACAAATAACTCAAAACCCATCTAGTTCATGCAATTTCTATAGAAACCCACAACCCCAACTCAATTGAAAGTAGGTTTTTAGAGCTTACTTACCTTATAAATGGAGAGGGGATGAAGATGAAGTAATTTTAGAGATGATTTGAGAAGGAAACCACCAAAAAGCTCCATTTTTTTTACTTGCTTCTTCTCCAAGCTTTTGAGCTCCACTCTCCTCTTCCTCTTGTGATTTTCGGCCACCAAGGAGGAAATGGGCTGAAATGAGTCCCAAGAGAGGTCTTAAACCTAAGGTAGAATTGTCTAAAATGTCCTCTAGCTCCCTTTCTTCTATGTTGGCACACATGAGGGCAAATGGGTCATTATAGACCCATTTCTTCTCCTCCAAGCTATCATGGACACATGTCCATGTGGGTCCACCTCTATCCAAAATATCTCAGCCATTTAATTTAAATTGGATAAAGTTCCGAATTTGGCCCCGTTGATCCGAAATGGACTTTTTTGTTTGTAAAATTAGTCATTATAAAGGAAACGACCCAACTAAGCTAACCGTAACGACGACTAAGCTTTTTGGGTCCCGGAAAGGTCCCGAATGACTCCAGGAGTCATCGGTTGAAAGTCAACTTTCACCATATTTCACCAGTTCGACCGGGATCGACCGGGAGCGGTTCTTACATTCGGCGACAATGGGTCTTCAAATCTAGAGACACTGGTTCTGTCACGCCCCAAATCCGGTTTTGACCGGACTCGAGACGTGAACTAAAATAATAATAAACTAATAAATAAAAGCAAGTTCAAACGACTTAAATCTCCGAAAATTAAGTCCAAATCAACAAAACCAGTACCACGAGTCAAACGCTCGAAATCCAAAATAAAAAGAAAACCGAGGTTTAGTACAAAAAGAGAAAGTACGTCTCTACTAATCATGTAATCCCCGGACTCTCTATGAGCTCCCGAGCTCCGAGACGTCCTCTAAACCAACTCACGATCGACAGTTGTAAAACAGTAAGTAAAGGGGGTGAGCTTTTGCTCAGTAGGAAAAAGTAGTAAAAGGGAATGGACTTCCGCTCCGTCGCCACAATTACTCGATCAATAAACATACTAGTAAATGACAACACAACAAACCAACTGGAAAACAACATTATCGACAATAGATCCAAGATAAAGTGACATACGAACAACAAAACATTCTTCTACGACTCCAACTACAACGTCACCCAAACCCAATATCATACGGACATAAAAAAGGTACACCATGATACTTCGATCATCACACACGGCTCAACATATCGTGCCAGAACATAACCTCGGTCTAGATATCTTCTCGGACACACAACATCGGGGTGGAACAAATACATCATACCGGAATACACCATCGGTCTAGATGTCTTCTCAGACACTCAGCATTGGGGTGAAACCACACATCATACCGGAATACACCATCGGTCTAGATGTCTTCTCGGACACACAGCATCGGGATAAAACCACACATCATACCAGAATACATCATCGGTCTAGATGTCTTCCCGGACACACAACATCGGGATAAAACCACACATCATACCGGAATACACCATTTGTCTAGATGTCTTCCCGGACACACAGCATCAGGGTAAAACCACACATCATACCGGAATACACCATCGGTCTAGATGTCTTCCCGGACACACATCATCGGGGTAAATCTCACAACATACCGGACCGGAATATATTATACCGAAATTCTCACACCATCAAGGCTTACTGACATAACTTACCGAGCACACCACATCGGTCTATCATTCACCCGATCATATCACAAGACAACAATTCATATCACATTCATTCACTCGTTCATATCACTAGACAACGATTCATATCACATTCATCACATTCATTCACCCGATCATATCACAAGACAACGATTCATATCACATTCAAATAGCATAACATAATTCTTAAATTAAACACGGAACAAACTACACATCAACATTACAGAACTAATAATTACGAACAAACACAACCAGCACACAATCCTAAGGCCCGACATGGCCACATGTGATTCTACAGCACGACAATTCCCATAATTTAAAGCGATTATTCTAGTTATTCACATCCTACATGTGAGTCTATAACTATTCTGATTATTTATATCCTATATGCATTCTAGTGACATTCCTTAATTTAAAGCAGTATTTACTACTATTCCCTACCTCAAATGCTATCCAAACGAAAGCCAAAGCGAGTCTCCTAATAGACGCCTCCTCCGTGCACGGGAACGACGTCTAGGATCATAAAGTAATACTAGAATTAATACTCAAACAAGGCGGTTTAAAGAGAAAATACCTGAATTACCCCTAGTAATTGAAACATGGGCCCTAGGGCAAATTGGGCTGGAACAAGTCCCAATTCGGGCAACCCAAGGCCCGGCACCCAGCCCGGTCCGTGCTCCTCAGAGGGCCGGTCAGGGACCCGGACCATGCCCCTCAGAGGGCCGGCACTAGGCCCGGACCGTGCCTCTCAGAGGGCCGGTCAAGGACCTGAACCGTGCCCCTCAGAGGGTCGGCACCAAGACTGGACTGTGCCTCTCAGAGGGCGATCAGGGACCCTCAGCGTGCCGCTCAGAGGGCCGGCCAGAGGCCCTTTCCGTGCCATTCTGGGCAGACTCCATCTTCTTCTTTCCTCAACTTCGTTTACACGAACTTCTAACTTAAAAACTCCATTTTTAACCTCAACAACCTCCAAAATAAGTCACACAAACCTCCATACTTCCATACTCAAGTGGGGTTTCATTAAACAATCAAAACCTACAAGATTTCTAGCTAAAACTTCCACTTCTCTTCACTAAACAATCATCTAACAACAAATAACTCAAAACCCATCTAGTTCATGCAATTTCTATAGAAACTCATAACCCCAACTTAATTGAAAGTAGTTTTTTAGAGCTTACTTACCTTAGGAATTAAGAGGTGATGAGGATGAAGGTGTTTTGGAGATGTTTGGGGTTGAAAATCACCCAAAGTAGCTTCCTTTCTTCACTATCTTCTTCTTCAAGCAATAGAGCTCCCAAGCATTCTCTCCCTTGTGTGATTTTCGGCCAACACTACAAATGGGCTGAAATGTGCTCCCAAATTGCCTTAAAACCTAAACTAGGAAAAGTCTAGATTGCCCCCTAGCTCAATTTCTTCTATTTTGGCACACAAGAGGGAAAATGAGTCTTTCTAGACCTATTTCTTCTCCTCCAAGCCACCATGGACAAGTGTCCATGTGGGGTCCACCTTGACCCTTAGTAATTTCCAGCACAATTAAATTAAATTCGATAAAGTTCCAAATTTGATCCCGTTGACCCGAAATTGACTATTTCGTAAAATTAGTCATTAGAAAGGAAACGACCCAACTAAGCTAAAAGTAACGACGGTTAATCTTTTCGGGTCCCGGAAAGGTCCCGAATGACTCCCGGAGTCATCGGTTGACTTTTCCAGTGGAAAGTCAACTTTCGGTAGATTTCACCGGTTCGACCGGGATCGACCGGGGGCGGTTCTTACAGGTTCCACTTTGGAGTCTCTACCGACGAGGCCATCATTGGAGGTTAACCTTAACAACCTTCAAGACGGCTTCTCAGCCTGCTCGCTGGAAGATGAAGAGGAGGTGGAGGTCGTGATGACGAGTGCATCGTTGAGCCCCTTATTGTTGGCTTGCCAACAATTTTCTATGATGGGAAAACTATGGCTTCCAAACCACCTCGAAAGGAAGTGTTGCTCAGAGTCATCACCAGGGCATGGGGGCAGGCCGCGGAGGGCCTGGTCATCAAGGACATCGAACCAGTGGTGTTCGGTTTCTACTTCAAGTCGGAAGAGGCGCTCACGTGGATCTATAAAATTGAAACTTGGTGCTGTGACGGACATCCTCTCCTCCTCAGGGACTTGAACCTGATGGCTAGGGAGCCTCCGGCTTTGGATTAGCTTCAACTTTGGGCCCATGCTCACGGTCTTCCTCCCTTGGTGCGAACCAAGACATCGGGGGAGACGATCGGCTCGGTGTTGGCGCTAAGCGTCGAGGTCCCGTGTGACAAGTGGGGCACATGATGGGGAGGAACAGTTCAGATTCAGTTCTGGCACCTGATGGAGCGTCCCTTGCATCGCCATCTCTTGCTCCGCTTTCAGGAATTGCCCGACCCAATTTGGGTATCTCTCACACTCTAAATTACCTGATTTTTTTGTAATTGTGGGATGATTGGGCAAGGCCTCAAAGAGTGTCCCTGGGAAGCGGTGGGAACCCCGCGGTTCGACTATTCCATGCTGGATTATCAGCGGGATCGGGATAACAAGGTATACGCGACGGATTGGAAACCGGTATCCTCCACTACTGTACTTAAGGAACCATTGTATCGGGGAAGCGGCCTGATAGTATCCCCGACTACTGCACCTAACAGTGCGAGTCCTCGGGGCGCTACTCAGACCCGCGGGTGGATCCGGGATGGAAAATTCTGGTGGTTGGCCGGATCTCTGGTGGCCGGAATCCTGACACCCCGACCTTGCCTGTGCATAGAGATAGAAGTGGACCTGGAACTGTGTCTGTGTCTGATACATGGGCATGAGCTGGGGGTGTGAAATGGGGTTACACTGGTGAGCACCAAGAGGACCAACAGCGGGTGGGAAAGCATTCCCGCATGGAGGAATGAAAGGAATCCAATACTCTAGGGACCGGCCCTTGAAGGGGTCCCTTGTTAGAGCGCTGCCTCCCGAAGAAGTTGATGATAACATGTTCGGTCATACTCTACTGTGCATGCAGCGTTTAGTCAAGACGTCGAGCAGTCGTAGGCAACTCAACTTCATTTAAAGTTATTACGTAGCCTCTGTGGCATCCCATTCAATACCATCATGGACGGTTAAATTGTGAAAAGATCAGTGAACATTATAAATGTTTTAAGTCTGTTATTTGTGGTCAGAGAGTCTCTGATGCACTTTACTGTTTATGAATCCTTTACTTAATGAAATAATGCACATTTTTTGTAAAAAAAATGTTAACCTAAAATTTATTAAGAGGTCATCTTAAATTGGGAGGGCAATCGTCTAGTCGGTCAAATGGGAATACTAACACGATTGAAACTTAACATAAATGCAACTTGAGTGCTACTCACCCACTACCACCAACGGAGTGAGGAAGATATCCCCGGGTTTGTGCATGAGTTTCGTTCGATCCAAACAAATGGTGGTTCAACAGAAGCCATGATCTCTGGTCTTTTTGTTCTTAGTTTGTGGTGTTTTGTTTGTCAGATGTTAGTGTTGTTTTGGTTTTGGTCAAGTGATTTAAGTTTTGTTGGGTTTTTTTTTTCTCTTTTTCTGTAGTTCACGAGTTTGCTATCAAAGACTACCTCATGCCCATTCTTGGACTTGGGGATCTAAATTATGATGTTTACAAAAAAAAATCCCCATGATCGAGACTTATCCTAAATATTTGGGTGATGCAAGTAATTTGGATCGCTCAAACTCTTGACTCTTGAGAGACGCAATTCTTGACAACAATGACGCACCATCAAGTTACGTTTCTCATTTGTTGTGAGACAACGAATAAAGCACAAAACTATAGGAGTTTTTCGAGCATGTGTTAAATATGTTCCTAGTACGAACTAACCGTGGATAATATTTTGTATAAAATTATTATGACGTCAGACATAGATAGTATCTGTCAATATTTAATACACGGAAGAGAGATGTACAGAGACCCCTCCATAATGTGCAATAAAAAAACATAACTCGCTTTCACTTCACGTGTTTTTGCCTGTGGTGTCGCAATTACAAATAGTAGTTAATTTGTAGTTATTGACACCTATGTCTCCTACTTATCATTTCAGTTGTTATAAATACGTTTGTAGTTTTTTTTTGATCAACAAAGCATTATGTAAATTGAACCTTTCATAAGGAGGAAGAGGAGATACAAGACAAGCCTAGCTACAGACTTGAAACACCAACCACATGAATGAAGGACACAGCCTTCTGAATACACCAAACCTAAAAGAAGGATGCAGCCTTCAAAGAAACGAACCCTTACCCAACTAAGAAACAACACCAGCGAGGGAACCCCAAAACAACAAAGGCCTTAAACCTAAAATCACAACCATTAAGCACAATGAAAGAAAATTAAGGGCCTTGATACCCGGATTTCACTACCATTAAGACCAAACGAGCCAACAACTCCAAAACTGCACACGAGGAATCAGAATCCACAACCTACATACAAATCACACAACTCCCAGGATGCCGATGACCAGCACCCTGTTCCAGTGTAAATCACCAGAACCCACAACCCACAATATTCTAACGATCAGCTTCAAAACAGGTTTAAAACCTAAAGATCTCACCGGTGGCCAACACCACTATACCGGTGAGCCCGTGCCAACACAAGGACGGGATGAAGAGAAGCCAAGATCAAAAAAATAGAACGGGAGATGTGGGGGAGAGGATGAAAGTAATACCGGTAGTGGATAAACTGGCCTTGGGTCTGAACAACCGAAATCCAGCAATAGCGTCGGACCTCCACAAGCTCTGGCTGAGCCAGCCCCGGCCAACACCTGAAGAGAAGCTCGAGAGAAGTCCAAGACCCCATGGAACGAAGCTCCAAGTCCTATGACGCGATGCGGACCCTCGGGCAGAAGGAGAGGCGGAGCCAGCTCTGACCTGGTGAGGCCGGATCTAGAAGTGAACCCACCAAACACGAGCCGAAGTCCTCCTCCACCGTAGAAGCAAGCCCAAACCACACGATCCTTATCAGAGAGACGAGGAAACGCGTCCCACGGCTGGTAGAGGAAAGCAACGCCGGGGACAGAGAGAACTCCGGTCACGAAGGAGAAGCCGCGAAACCCTCAAATCGACATCAACGCTCCCCGATCTGCAACGATCTCCCCCTGAGAAGGTTGTCCCACGGCCAGATTAGGGACGAGATGCCGATGGAGAAGGTCGGAGAAGAAGGGGAAGAGAGGAAAAGTCAAAATCAGGAGAGAAGAAGCGGAGGGAGAGAAGGAGGAGGAGTCGAAGATCACCCCCGGCAACACGCGAGGCCAAGAAACCTGGCATCGCCGATGGTGAAAGCAGGGCGGCAGCTAGGGTTTGACGAAGGAGGAAGGTTTTTTGAGAGAGAGTAGAGAGAGAATGTAAGTGTGTTATACATTTGTAGTCTCTTATTTTAGTTTTTTACTTATGTTTCGAAATCCGACGAGAGAGATCTGTAGAAATTATTATTGTTGGATAATTAATAATAAAAATGGTAATTTAAATACGTTATAAGGTTTGTAGAATTGTATATCTTTCACTGATATTGGAACTCAAATATATACAAAGCATATGTACCAGTATTAGAGAGATAATACGATAGTGGTGCCTAAAATCTCTCCATTAATAACATGATTAACCAATCTAATTGTATTTTTAAATAATCTCTTGACCCGAGTCATATTTGACTGAAGAAGAAATAGTGGAAGACTTGACATGGTCGTGGAAGGCTTGGCATAATGGGCTGGACTTTATTTCTTAATATTCCCCCGCAAATGAATCGGCATACGTGAAAGATCAAGTTTGTAGATCATGTCGTCAAAGCGCGGTCGTTGCAAGGGTTTTGTAAGTATATCTGCTAGTTGATTAGCTGTGAGTATAAACGAGACTCTTAGATTTCCTTGTTGCACTCGTTCTCGAACAAAATGAAACGCCAGGGCGATGTGTTTCATACGAGAGTGAAAAACTGGGTTGGAACTGAGACTCGTTGCTCCCAGGTTGTCGCGGTATATTACATGTACCGATTTCTGATTTTGCCCGAGTTCACTAAAAAGGTTATGAACCCACATAACCTCGGCTACGGTGTCCGCTAGGGCCTTGTACTTTGCTTATGTTGATGAACGTGCTACAAATTTCTGTTTACGGGAACTCCATGAAATTGGGACACCACCTAGATAGATCAAGTAGCCTGTTTTGGAGATGTAGTCATCTTTGTCCCCAACCCAATCAGCGTCGGAGAAGGCATGGAGAACTAAGGGAACTGAGCTAGAGATGTTGATTCCTTTGTCGATAGTACCTGCAGGATATCTTAAGACCCGTTTCAGAGCTTGCCAATGAAGTTCACCCGGTTGGAGCATGAACTGTGAAAGCTTATTGACACAATAGGCCACGTCAGGACGTGTAAGACTGAGATATTGAAGGCTTCCGACCAATGTCCGATAGTCCGCTGGTGAAGGAAGTGGGATGCCTCCATCCCGACGTAAGGGTGGTGAGGTAGACATAGGAGTCGAAACTAGTTTGGCAAGTTCAATCCCAGCCTTAAGAAGTAAGTCACTCACATACTTGCGTTGGCTCAAGAATATTCCAGATGGTGTCTTGTGCACTTCTACACCAAGAAAATAATTTAGCTCACCGAGGTCCTTTAGAGAAAACTTTGCAGCAAGGACATTGATCAAGTTGTCCACCGTTTTGGAATTTGAACCTGTTACAATTATATCATCCACATAAACCAACAAGTATAATACTATTAGGTCGGAGCGATATATAAACAACGAGTTGTCAGCAACCGAGTTGGTAAACCCCAAGTGTTGAAGAAAAGTGCGTAGCTCATGGTACCAAGCTCTTGGAGCTTGTTTCAGCCCATACAAGGCTTTCTTCAGTTTGCATACATGATCGGGTAGGTCTTTGTTCACAAATCCTGGTGGTTGAGACATGTAAACCTCCTCACTAAGAGTCCCCTACAAGAATGCATTGTTAATGTCTAACTGCTTTAGTTTCCATCCATATCGTACTGCTAATGTGAGAACCACCCGAACGGTTACAGGTTTAATAACAGGGTTGAATGTCTCTGTATAGTCCCACCCGGGTCGTTGGTGAAATCCCTTCGCCAACAACCTCGCCTTGTAACGTTCCACCGACCCGTCTGGATTATGCTTGACCCGAAAGAACCATTTTCACCCAACTATGTTTTGTGAGGGAGATGGAGGAACCAATTCCCAAGTGTGATTAGATTGGAGGGCCAAATATTCCTTGTGCATTACATCTCGTCAATCTGGGGACTTTAGTGCCTGAGTAATGTTGTGGGGCTCCAAGCATCGTGAGGTAGAAGCATGCAGGTTAAGTTTAGTGATTGGTTTTGTGATGTTGTTTTTGGACCGAGTGACAATACCTCGACCGGATGGTGGGGCAGGGAGTGGAGGTGGAGTATGAGTTGGGAGATATCCATGAGCAGAATTTCGTGGTTGGGGAGAAGTGTGACCCGACGGACCAGGCAAGTCTGAATGTGATGGTTGGTGAATAGGTTGTTATGTAAGGGATGATGTTATGGGTTTGATGTGTTGTTGGGTTGGAGAGATGGTTGTTGTTGTGGGTTCATTGTGAGGGGTAAGGGTAGGTGAATCAAGAACAGTGACCTCGGGTTGATTTGGTGGTGCTTGTGTGTGTGTTAGTGGTTTGTTCATGTAGATGCAGTACTGATAATCCAACATTCATAGGACCCAAATCAGGAGACTCATGGTGCACAGGTGGCGATGTTAACGACCGGAATGGGTATTCGGACTCCATGAAACGAACATGACGGGAAATATAAATCTGACCTGTGCTCGGGTCTAGACATTGATAAGCATGTTGATCAGTAGCGTAACCTACAAAAACACACATAATAGTCTTTGGAGCAGGCTTATGGTTAGCATATGGTCGAAGCCAGGGAAAACACAAACATCCGAAACTCTTAAGCTTATGATAATCAGGTGTAATGTTCAACAATTGTGAATAAGGGGTGTTGGAATCTAAGATAGGAGTTGGAAGACGGTTAATGAGGTAGACGGCAGTGGTCATCGCATCAGGCCAATAGGTTAATGGAATGTCATCATAGGTGAGTAGAAAGAGACCCATCTCAACGATATGTCGGTTTCGACGTTCAGAAATCCCGTTATGCTCCGGAGTGTGTGGTGGGGTGGTGAAATGGCTAATGGCATGAGAACTAAGAAATGGGCGCAACGCAATATATTCATGACCATTGTCTGTGTATAGGACTTTGATGGTTTCATTGTACTAATTTTCTACAATTGCTTTGAATTTGATAAACACTGATTGTGTATCCGATTTTCGTTTCATGGGGTAAAGCCAAGTATACCTGGTAAAATGATCAACAAAAATACAGAAATAATGTAAAGCATCATTAGATAAAACCGGAGAAGTCCATACATCAGAAAAGATTATTTGCAAAGGATGAGTAGATGTAAGACTAGAATCATGAAACGAAAGTTTGTGACTCTTGTTTATTTGGCAAGAGGTACAATCAGAGAGTAAAAACGGAGAAGTTTGCAAAGCATTTTGTTGTTGAATAAATTTAAATATAGACGACGAAGGATGTCCAAGTTTATGATGCCAATTCGCCGATTGAATAAGATGGATGGAGTGAACCGATGGAAGAAAAGAAGGCCAGACATATACTTTATCAACGCAGGGACCTTTGAGAATCGTTCGTCCTGTTTTTATCTCCTTCACAAGAAAACAGTCATGTAAGGAAACAAGGGCATATTTGTGGTGTTCTGTAAACTGAGAGACTGAGATTATATTTTTGTTTATGGATGGAACATGTAAAACATTACACAAAGAAAAATCATTGAGGTTAAGAGAACTAGAGTGTGAGATGTTTAAACATGTACCATCTCCCATGAATAGCTCGTCGGGTCCATTATATGGGTGATGTATGGCTAGGTTGTTGAGATCGTTCGTCACATGGTGAGTAGAACCACTGTCCACCAGCCAATTGGTATCAGGAGAGTTCATGGACAATGAATTTGCTTGAGCTTGCAGTGCATGTCCTGGAAAGCGTGCTGATGGTGTAACTTAAACTGAGGGGTGTTGAGCCCGAAAAGATGAACATTGAGCCAAGACATGACCTTGAATTTTGCACCATTGGAACCTTCCTTGAATAGTTTTTGTGTTGATGACGCAGCTCCTTTGAATTGTTGTGGACAAGATGCCCATGATTGTGAGTGTTGAGTATTTGACGGTGCTCGAGCTCTCGACTTTGAAAATCGACCTTGGGCAAGAAGTGATGTGGCTGGACCCGAGTATTGTTTTTGAGCAGTATGAATGGAAAGCTCAAGGTTGATTAGCTTTTCATGGAGCTCTTCAAAAGAAATGAGGGTATCACGGGCATTCACGCCATCAATAATCGGTTTGTACGCCTCATCAAGACCACGAAGCACATGATTCGCAAGGTCTTCTTGATGAACATGGCTGCTAATAGATGCAAGCATATCAGCAGTAACTTTGATTGACCTCATATAATTTGTAATGGATTGTGTACCTTTTTCACAAGATCGCAGTTTCTCTTTTAACTGTTTAACGTGACCCCGTGAAGCATTAGCATACGTGATGTGCATAAGGCTCCAGATATCAGAAGAGTATTTTGTTTGAGTCACGAGTGATGCCACTGGAGTGCTCAAGGTGCCAAGTAGTGCGTAGTATAGAAGACGGTCTTGTCTTTTCCATGTAAGGAATGCTGGATTAGGAATGTGCTTAGTTGGCTCCTTTGAATCGGCAAGTTCTGCGGCAGGTACAGGGTGTGTTCCATCCAAGAACTTGAAGAGGTCGACGCCTTCAAGTGGGGCGTCAATTTGTATCTTCAAATTGAGGTAATTTGTGGGTTATGGTTTCGTGATGTGAGAGAGTGAAACAATTGAGAACGATTTGGTGCTTTCGTATGGATTGGGCAATGATGAAGAGATATCAGTAGCCATGGTGCTTTTGTAAGTAATGGAGTTTTTGTAAATAAAATATCAGAGAAGACTCTATACCATATAAGGTTTGTAGAATTGTATGTCTTTCATTGATATTGGAACTCAAGTATATACCAAGCATCTGTACCAGTATTAGAGAGATAATAGGATAGTGGTGCCTATAATATCTCCATTAACAACATGATTAACCAATCTAATTGTATGCCTAAATAATCTCTTAACCTGAGTCATATTTGACTGAAGAAGAAATAGTGGAAGACTTGACATGGTCGTGGAAGGCTTGACATAATGGGATGGACTTTATTTCTTAATATACGTAATTAGGATGATCCATATTTGATCAGCACTGGAACGTTATGGACCCGACAACAAATTATGTTAGATCTTGTGGAAAAATGTTGAAGTCGAACGTCTTCTGATCGATGTCTGATTACGTTTAGAGCACCGACGGTTAACCAATGAAACGGGCACCGATATTTATTTGTCTCCGTTCCACAATCCCACTTGTCGACTTTATCGATATACAATCTTTATTCGTCAATCGACGTTCGGCACTTGTACAATTCACTTTTTCTATAGGCATTATCGTTTTATTCATTTCATTGAATTTCAAGCAGAATAACAAAAAAAAAAGGAGCTATTACCCAATATGTGGATCATCCTCGAAACTAGGAAAAGAAACAAAAATGGATATACACTAAGCCACCAAAAATATTACAACTAATTCTCCATGCCGCCTCTTACTGCACTTGAGTCTATCTTAAATAGTCTCCAAGAATATCCAACTGTCCAAAACCCACTACATAGGAAAGTTTCATTCCCAACTCAATTTATGAAGTGAGTCGGGAATGAAACTTTCATTCCCGACCCAGTTAAAGTGGTTCGGCAATGAAACTTCAATCTGGTCTCAGTTATAGTCGGTCAGGAATGAAAGTTTCATTCCCAACTCATTATTCATGGAGTTGGTAATGAAACTTTCATTCCCGGCCCACGTAGTTATTTAGTCGGGAATGAAACTTTCATTACCAACTCCTTAAATAATGAGTTGGGAATGAAACTTTCATCACTAACTCAGTAAATTAAGTCGAGAATGAAACTTTGATTAGGTCGGCTAAGTTTTAACATATTCATTAAATTATCATCAATTCTTTCCTACTTATAGCTTCATCTAACACCTCTTTTCTTCTTCTTCTTCTTCGCCCAGCTCCGATTTCTACTCCATTTTTCTCCCAAAATTCATCATATCTTCAACAAAACTCAAATTGTCTCCCAAAACTTCGATATACTCTCTGGTACTAACAATATACACTACAACGTACGAAAAATGGTAACTTCTGTACTATTCATTCATTATTTAATTAATAAAAGGTTATATAAATTAATAATATTGTTGATTTATTGATTATATATATATATATATAGGGACGATATACATTAAAAACCGTCTTTATTGTGCAAAGTGCGGACTCACAAGATTGGAGATGCTCCCCGCTAATTTTTCACTGTCGATTTATCATCGTCAGCACCTCATCACCAACTTCGCTATCAAGATTGGAGATGCTCTAAGAGCATCCACAGTGCCACCGCCGGCTGCTGGCGGAGAGTTGTTGGTGATGAGTATTAAAATATTATTTATTTGTCTCCCCGTCAGCGGGAAACGCCAGCATGGTGCAATGGTATACGTTTTGCCAGCGGGAAGACACCAGTGGTTTGAAAAAAATATTCTTTAAAATAATACTTAAATTAAAAAAAATGCATTAATTTAAAACAAAATTACATTAAATTAAAAAAAATAAAAGGACTAGTACAAGATGACCGATCGAAATTTAAACTACGAAGCGATAAACTAAGCTAGGTGTCTCCAAATGTGTTCGACAAGGTCGTCCTACAACTGGTAATGTATCCGTTCATCGTGCATCCTCTAAGTGTTTCCAAGTATGACTTGGGACGGGGCGAAGCCTCCTCGTGCAAAATTTGGATCATTTGGCCCACCCTCATATGTTGGTTCAATGTAGTCATTGTAGGTATGACGTTCTGCCTCGACTATCATATTGTGCATGATAACACATGCATTCATCACCAAACCAAGATCACGGGGCATCCACAAGCGACTCGGTCGAGTGATCATGTGAAACCGAGGTTGGAGTGCACCGAATGCTCATTCCCCATCCTTCATGCACGCTTCTTGGACTTCGACAAACTTTTTATGTTTCGGTCGTTGAGATAATGGAATTGTTTTCACAAAACCTGGTCATGAAGGGTATATGCCATTAGGAAGATAATACGTGAGTGTGTAGTGGTTACCATTTATCGTATATTCAACCGGCGGTTGCCAACCATTGATAACGTCCACGAACAGTTTGGAATGGTTGAGCATTGTTAAATCGTTGTTTGATCCTGCCATGCCAAAGAACGAGTGCCAAATCCATAAGTCACGAGTTGCAACCGCCTTAAGAACAACGGTTGGTCGATTCCCGTGGTCCCTCCATGAATGGGAGCCTCGAAGTGTCGTTGGGCAATTCTTCCACTACAAGTGCATGCAGTCAAGACTGACAAGCCTGCCTGAGAACCCTCGCGCTTCATTAACCAACAAAATGTAGTCCATATCAGTCCGTGTAGGTTTACGCCGGTACGTAGTACCAAAAAATTTATTGATTGCACTGCAAAAGTTTCTCAAACATTCCAATGACGTGGTTTCGCCTATCTTCAAGTACTCGTCCAATCCATCAGCTGCAATTCCATAACATAACTGCCTAATGGTCGCAGTACATTTTTGATAAGGAGATAAGGAAACTTTACCCACAACACCCAACCTTGTCGTAAAATACGCATCGTGATTCTCCAATGCATGAACAATTCAGAGGAACACAGCCTTCGGCATTCTGAAGTGGCGACGGAACTGCACCTCCGTGTACACAGGGTTCGTGTTGAAGTAGTCTCTCATTAAACGTTCGTTTGCGGCTTCCCGGTCACGTGCAATGTAGGTTCGCTTACGTGGTGGAGAATCGACCAATGCGTCCTCTAACCACCCGTCACCGAAGTCGGTGGACATGCATTCTTCGAGTACTTCATCCAAAATGACATCCATATCCAAATCGCTGGCTCGGTAATTGGTCATCTCGACGAACAAATATGTGAGTAAAAGAATGCGATAGGATTATTTTGAGAAGATATGTGGTTTGTGATTTTGGATTGATTCAAACATGTATTTATAATGTATTTGGAGATAATAGCATTGAATTTTTTTGTTATTTTCAAAATACTTTTTATTTTGTCAAAAACAAGTTAGAGGGGAATTAGATTTATAGTGGTTGGCGTCGGCGCTAAGTACTGGCGCGGAACTCCCCCAGTCACCTGCCACCTCCCTGCATGCTCCCTATTGTCGACTACTCCCCACCAACACCTCCCCGCCAGCTCTCCGTCCACGACTGTGGATACTCTAAACTCAAATAAACGTGAGTGAATGATAAACCTAGATTTTTAAAAACTATCTCGACCAAATATAATTTCATAATTGCTCTCCTCGGTTGCTCCACACAAGAACAAGTTACGTCTCTCCAAAACAAGCCAAGCCTCCCTCAATTCTCTCTATAATGGAGACCTTATCATCTTCTCTCTTGTGACCATGTTGACCAGATATTTTTTTCGAATAAAGAGTGAAACGATACACACAATATATAAATTCATTATTCGTATAATGTCTCTATCGCCAAAGTCTATATTAAAGTCATTTTGGCAAGGCTCACTCTCACTAGCTAGCGATAGCCTGCTGGTGCTAGCTATTTACTGATTATACACCGAGAAGAAAGAACCTAACCCTTTTGTTACAATTCTATTATTGCCTTCTTTGGTTGCTCCACACAGGAACAAAGAAGCTGTGTCTCACCAAAACAAGCCAAGCCTCCTTCAAGAATGGGAGACCTTATCATCTCTCCAACATCTTCGTCTTCTCTCCCTCACGATCCACTGCCGCCACCTGATCTGCAACAGCGGCTCCAAACGATCTTCCAGAGCCAGCCCCACGGCTGGTCTTACGCCATTTTCTGGCAGGCCTCCACCGACAGCGACGGCCGCCTCTTCTTGGTCTGGGGCGACGGTCACTTTCACGGCAACAATAGTAGCAGTAACGGCAGAACCAAACAGCCCACCAATGATCAGTACGAAAGGAAGAAATTGATGAGGGGAATCCAGGCCATACTCGCCGACAACCCCGACCTCATCGAGTCGGACAACGGAGGCGTTGCCGACGCTGAGTGGTTCTACGTCATGTCGCTGACGCGCTCCTTCTCTGCCGGCGAAGGCGTCCTCGGTAAGGCTCTCAGCTCCGGATCTATGGTTTGGCTCACCGGGACCCGTGAGCTCCTCTTCCACAGCTGCGACCGGGCAAAGGAAGCGCAGTTACACGGGATCGAAACACTAGTCTGCATACCCACACCCAATGGCGTGGTCGAGCTTGGATCCTCGGCCGTTCTTGGACAGAACTGGGGTTTGATCGACCAAGTCAAGAGCTTGTTCGGCTCAGATCTCAACCACCAGCACCCGATCCGAAACCCCCTGAGTTTCTACGACCAGCACAGCGAGATTTCGTTCGCCGACATGGGCTTAATCACCGGAACACAAGAGAAACAGCAGATCGGAGAGGCTAAGGAGTCTCCCTTCGCCGACTCGGACTCCGACTGTCCGTTCGTTCCGATGATTGCGGAGAAAAGGGTCCCCAAGAAGAGGGGCCGCAAGCCAGGCCTATCCCGCAACACGCCCGTGAACCACGTGGAGGCCGAGCGGCAGCGCCGGGAGAAGCTCAACCACCGCTTCTACGCGCTGCGGGCGGTGGTTCCCAATGTCTCCAGGATGGACAAGGCGTCGCTCCTCTCCGACGCCGTGTCATACATCAACGAGCTAAAGTCCAAAATAAGCGACATGGAGTCGCGGCTGAGCTGTCGCGCGAGCAATAAAGTGAAGCATGAGCAAGGAACCGACACCACGGATAACCACAGCACCACTACCACCACCACCACCAATACCATCGTGAACCAGAACCCCACCGTAGAGGTCGAGGTTGAGGTCGAGGTCAAGATCGTCGGGGGAGATGCAATGGTGAGGGTTCAGTCGGACAGCGCTAATCACCCATCGGCGAGGCTAATGGGAGCGCTTCGTGACCTAGAGCTCCACGTGCAGCACGCAAGCATGTCATGCGTCAACGACCTCATGCTTCAAGACGCTGTCGTTAGGGTTCCTGTCGGATTGAGAACTGCTGACGCTCTCAAATCCGCCATTCTCGCACGTATAGCACATCAATAATTATTTCTTTCTTTTCATTATCTACTCTTTATTTTGGCATTTTCTTATCATTAACTTTCTTATGCAGTATTATATATATAACTAAGATCATACTCAACCTCAAACATTATCACTTGGAATCAATAAGAGTTGGATGTTAGATTTTGTACAGATTCTAGCACGTTTGTTTTAGTTTTTTGTTTTTGACTCCTTCTCGTGGCACTTTTATGTAAGAATTGGGTAACGGATCATCAACTAGAAATATAGGAGCACGTTTATGTTTGGTGTTACCCATGATGATGACGATAAGTCTACTTTCTGTTTTTTCTTTAAAGGAAGATACTTTCTAGTGTAATCTTAAAATATAATATGTCATGTCTCACATTTTATGTGTGGAGGAAGTTTAGGAAAACAACAAGGGTTCCAGCTTGGGAATCTCCGACCCTACCCTACCATTACTTTTATCACCACCAATTATCGGACAGTTTGTGCAAGCACTTGTGAAATGTGTGTCAATTGCATTTTCATGTATAGAAAATATTTTTTGATGTTTATTATTTCCTTGTCGATCTACTGCTACTTGCAGAAAAAAAGCAAATCCGTAAATGCTTCTGAGAACAACGTTTCGGCTCTTCTATTCGTGACCACACATTTTGTTAGACATGTTTTTCTACTATTCAATTGGTTATGAACATATTGATGATGACCGGTCATTACATGTCAGTTATAGAATATATATCACATTGTTTTGTCCCCGATAAGACGTATCATGTTAACCAAGCTAATACATTCTCATCTATTTTATCTGCAAAAAGAGAGCTTAATTAAGTGAGGTTTTTAGCCGCTCTTTGTACCTGTTGCTCTGAAACAAAGCATCGATAAACCCCTGCTCAATGCTTCGAAGATTGTTAGCCCCAATCCTTCTGTTATCATGGATGACGTAGTCAATCGTATGGATTGTATTTAGACGCATATAAAGGACTCGAGGCCTAGTTTCCTTATGGATGATCAAGCTACTCATTCGTTGGACCCAAAGAAAGATCCATATAACCCCAAAGAAACAGATGAAATGATACTTGGTCCTGAAGTACCATATCTAAATGCAATTGAGGCTTATTATACTTGGCATAGTGTACGTGACATGATGTAGCGTTTACAGTTAATGTACTTGCAAGGTTTAGTTCAAAACCCATTAGGCGACATTGGAATGAAATTAAGCATGTACTTCATCATTTTAGTGGAACCAAACATTCGGGGTTACTATATTCAAAATCTATGGAGATCATTGACCTTGTCGGGTATGCAGATGTAGGTTATCTATCAGACCCCCATAAAGCTCGCTACCTAACATGATATGTATTTTCCGACAATGAGATGACCATTTTTTGGCGTTCAACGAAATACATTTTGGTTGTGACATCCTCTAATCATTTTGAAATTCTGGCACTACATGAATTGCGCATTATACTCTTTTTCGTTTGTTTACGTCTCTTCTTTGGTTTTTCTCAAAAAGTTTTTAATGAGTCATTTGAATACATGTTCGACATCTTACGAAAGATAGCGCCAAGAGGGTGTGTTATGATTTGTGGCCCTACCTAACAATGCAAGTTGACATGTTTTGGTATACTCACGTCTTGTTAATGAAGGACATAGATAGCTCAATCAAGGTATCTTAATTATTTAATATTATATACCTTATTAAATATTGTAATTTGGTGGTATTCTTGTACTAATGTTCATCCTTCACACCATGTATTGAGTCTGGTGCTGAAGCCCCTATTTAGGCTGCGACTGAAGCCTAATCTTCAGAACCATGTATTGAGGCTCACTCGACAAACTATTCTAGTCTGCAGGTTTTGATTCCGCTGGGCTCAGGGATGAGTTCAGGCCCTCAAGCTCAGACACAAGAGGATGTTGGTGACAGATCTTTCCCCTTTGGAATTGGGTTTGGGTTGTGGCAACCAGCTCACCGTTGTTGAGGTAGGAGTCTGTGATCCTGGTGAGGACTAACTTAGTAGCCCATGGAAGGAGGTTCTTTAAAACCCCCGAAGCCAATCACCGCGACTCAAAGAAATGTTTTAGCTCAACCAAAGAGACGTGGTCATCCAAAGAAGGGACAGTCAAAAGAACATGTTCCTCCAACTGTTGTTTATCGGACAAGAGCTAAGACTGCTGCTGCTAGAGGCAATTCAGTAAGCTTTACTGTTGATGTAAAACCCCACTCATTCAAAAGGGCAATATTTTGAATTGTGAAACGATGGGGTAGACTTTTGTAACGAGTAATTTTTTTTAAAAAAGGGAGGGGTTTTTAAATTGTTGGATCAGCTCTCAAGCAGAACTGGGCCGAGTCAGGGCAAGGCCCACTCGCGCGCGCAGCCCACTAATACCGGCCCAGCGCCACTGAACCCTAACACAAAACCGAGCCGTGTCTCTTCACCTCCCACTGTTGCGCACGAAACCCGAGGGATCGAGCTTCTCTCTCTCGCACTCGTCTTCTTCGCGAACCAAGTCTTCGCCGACGCCCTTTTGCCCTCCGACCACCTACAACCTCTCCTCTTCCGCCTCCTTCACCTTCTGTTCCTCCTTCTTCTTCTCCTGCTTCAACCTCGAACGCCCAGACCAGCCTCTCGCCCTCCTCCCTCTTCGATTCAAGACCCACCGCCGTCGATTCACGGCCCGCCGTGCCTGAATCACGCGGAAATATCAACGGTGAGTCCACTCCTCCTCAGATCTATCTTCCTCGCCTCTTTTCAGACTGGAAATCGCGAACCCCGAAGTCATTTTGGGTCGGACGGAACTAGAGGAGCTTCTCCGGAAGCCTCTCACGCCGGTGAGGCTCTCTAGTCGTCAGATCTGGACGGGAAGCACCAGAGTTGGCCCAAATCGACTCTCCCTCGACTCCCCTTGCTACCTCAACGCCGCCTCGCCTCTGGAAACCCGTTCTAACGCCGTTAACGCTGGGTTCAGACGGGACACTCGCCGGAGTCCCAACCCTAGCCGCCTCTCCGTGCACGACCTGTCACGCCCCAAATCCGGTTCTTGCCCGGACTCGAGGCATGACTAGTAATAAACGATTTAAAAGTCAATAACTCAACCATAAGTTCCTGAAAGACTCCAATATAAAACTCAAATCCACAAAATTCGGTTTAAAACATAAATAACCCTCCAGGGGTGTAATAATAGTCCTCCACAAGGTTTGTTCCAAACAGAAATAAAATAAAAGCGAAGTCTCTACAGACACCCACACCAAGAAGCTCCCGAGCCTCTACTCCTCAATCAAGCCTGTAAACACAACAATAAACTCACAGGGGTGAGCTTGCGCTCAGTAGGGAAAACACATAACAAGGTGGGCCTTAAACTCAATAAAGTCAACAGCAAAAATCAACAATATAGCTCTTATCAAACACGAGTAATAAGTAAACCAGTCAATGTCGTGGCACATGAAGTCTCCACCCTCCGATCCACATATGATGTGTCCTCTCGGATTTTCCCTCAAATCCAGAGGAGACGCATAGCATTGAGGCGACCGGAAACAACCCTTCGGGGCGCTTATCATCGGGATTCTCATAAACGTCTCCAAAGGATTTTATGTCCTCGGGAACCAAGGTATTACTCCCATAGGAAGCATACACTTAGACAATTCAATAATAATCAATTAATAAATGAGTAACACACTCAAACCGAAACACGAAACAATCCAATTCCAACAACCACCAATTCATTGTCACACATAGCTCACACATCACCAATCCACCATGACACACAACACACGAATCACATATTACAACACACGAATCACACGATCACAACTTACCGTTCACTTACCAGTCTCGACCCATCGGGGCATCGATCACCTGATTGCACCGCTCGGTACAACCAGTCATACTCGATGCTCCAAGCAACCATTTAAGTAAATCAAGTAATCATTCAAATACAATCAACAGTCAAGCGGGAGTTTAATCAACCAATCATAAAAACCTTCAATCGAGCATTCAAATATGCAATTCAACTAGTTCCATTAGACTCTTTAGCCTATCCACTAAGCAACCAAACAACCAAGCATGTGATCCTAACACGCAACTAATCCGAGGGCTTTGCCAAGGCCACTCTACCAGTCAAACAATTCCCAAGTATTGAAAGCGAGTTACACTAGTGATTGGCATCCTAATCATTCACCACTAGACACTTCCGGTTATTAGTAATTGAAAGACAATTATTCTAGTTATTCGCATCCTATAGGCATTTCTAGGACCTTTCCAATTTTATTAGCCTAACATGCATACTAAGCATCGTAAACGAAGAGTTAAGACTTCCCTACCTCGAGGTCTTCCTCTCAACACTCTGATGATAAGCCCGGTGGTCACCACTCCGTCCTTCACTCGGGTCCCGGTGTGATCTTTGCTCCTCTAGCTCGATCCCCAAAGTCTTGGACACAAAGAAACGTTAATTAGACTCCACTTAAACAGCAAGCAAGACCCCCAAAGCCCCTCCAAAGTTCAGCTCAAAACCAAGATCAACCAAGGTGAAAAACCCTCAAAGAAGCCCCCACCCTGGTCTGCCACGGACCTGGTCACGGATCTGTGACGCCAACCATCACGGTTACCGTCACGGAGCCGTGACGTCGCCCGTCACGAGATCCGTCACGGATCCGTGGCGCACCAGGGCAGTTTCGCCCTCCTTCAACCTCCAGCTCCTTTTCTCCGAAAAACCACCTTCAAACCCCAAATTTTACCCCTTCCAACTCCCAAAATAGTCCAAATCCTTCAATACTCCTCTACCCATGGTAGGAATCAACACACAAACAAGTTTCTAATGATTCATCAAACCAAACCCAACTCAAAAGTTCCAACAAACTAAGGATTTCTCACCAAAAACCCAACAAAGCTTCTCATCAACAACCTCTCCCACCATTTCTACTCAAACCCAACAACATCTAGCAATTTCACCCAAAACCCATGAAAAGAGATGAAGAGAAATGAGGATTAGAGAGTTCCATTACCTCTAAAAGATTGAGATGAAGAAGATGGTGAGGATTTGGAGAAGGGTTGGCTAAAGGAAGGCTTCAAGTGGCCTCTTCTTCCTTGATTCTTCTTCAAAGCTCCATGGGAGCTCCTCTCTCTTGCTCGTACTCCAATTTTCGGCTACACCAAGTAAAATGGGTTGGTTTTGCTTTTCCAAACTCATATAATACCTAGATGTGTCAAATGACTAAAAGCCCTTGAGCTAGAATCCCTTGTAGAAGCTTTTGGGAGGGTAAAAGGGTCTAAGACTACTCCCTTTTCTCTCTTTCAACCAAAAAGGGACAAGTGTCCAAATAGGTTATTTAATTTTCCAAAATAATTCCCAGCACAATAAAATAATGCTTTTAGTCGATAAAAAGTCTCGATTTGACCAAAATTGACTTTCTCCAACATTATACTCAAACGAAAGGAATTTCTCCCCTTAAGCCAACCGTGATGATGGCTAAGTCGTTTGGGTTCCGGAAAAGTCCCGAGTGACTTCTTGAGTCATCGGTTGACTTTCCGGTAGCAAGTCAAACTTGCTTGAAAAGCCGCCGGTTCGACCGGGAGCGGGTCTTACAATCTACCCCCCTTAAAGAAATTTCGTCCTCGAAATTAAAAACAAGGTACCTCAATGTCGAACAGGTGAGGATACTTCACGCGGATCTCATCCTCACGCTCCCAAGTGGATCCTGCTCCCTGATGTCCCCACTGTACTAGTACCAACGGAATAGTCTTGTTCCGCAGGACCTTCTCCTTCGTACCCAGAATCTCGACGGGCTGCTCCTCATAGTTGACATCATCTGCTACCTCGATGTCTGACCACTCAATGATGTGCGAAGGGTCTGCCATGTACTTCCGCAGTTGGGACACATGGAAAACGTTATGCACGTTCCCAAGCTGCGGTGGCAAGGCCAACCGATAAGCTACAGCTCCAATCTTCTCTAAGACCTCAAATGGTCCAATAAAACGTGGTGCTAGCTTGCCTCCGCTGCGTCTAAACCGCACTAGACCCTTCGTTGGGCTCACCCTCAGAAACACGTGCTCTCCGACCATGAACTCGAGTGGTCTGCGACGCCTGTCTGCGTAGCTCTTCTGCCGACTCTGAGCGGTCTTCAACCGCTCTCTAATCAACGCGACCTTTTCGGTCGTCTCTCTGACCATGTCTGGTCCAAGTAAGCTCCGGTCCCCAACCTCAGCCCAACATACCGGCGATCTACAAGGTCTGCCATACAAAGCCTCAAATGGTGTCATACCAATGCTGGACTGGTAACTGTTGTTGTAGGCAAACTCTGCCAAAGGCAAATGATCCTCCCATGATCCCTGAAAGTCAAGCACACAAGCTCGAAGTATGTCCTCTAGAATTTGAATGGTGCGCTCTGACTGTCCATCTGTCTCAGGATGGTAAGATGTACTCAACAGTACCTCAGTGCCCAAAGCCTTCTATAGACTCTTCCAGAACCTGGATGTGAAACGAGTGTCTCTATCAGATACCACTGACACTGGTACTCCATGTAGACGAACAATCTCCCTGACATACAAACGACCCAACATGTCCACAGAATCAGTCATCCTCATACCCAGGAAGTGTGCCGACTTGGTCAGTCGATCGACCACCACCCAAACAGCATCGTGCCCCTTCGACGACCTGGGTAACCCACACACAAAATCCATAGTCACGTGCTCCCACTTCCACTCGGAGATCGGTAAAGGTTGTAGCAAGCATGCGGGACGCCGATGCTCGGCCTTCACCTGTTGGCAGGTGAGGCATCGAGAAACGAAATCTGCAACTGCCCCACGCATCCCACTCCACCAAAAAAGTCGTCGCATGTCTCTATACATCTTGTTGCCCCCGGGGTGCACAACCAGACGGGAGTGGTGGCACTCACGCAATACGGTGTCTCTGTACCCGCTAGGCACAAACAGTCGTCCTCTAAAGCGGATACCCTGGTCGGTGCCCATCTCCCAACCCTCGAGCTTGACACCATCAATCAATCTCTCCCGAATCCCTACTGCCTCGGCGTCCTCGGTCTGTGCCTGTAGCACTCGAGCAAAAAGTGTGGGCTAAGCCACTAAGGCATACAAGGCCATACCCTCTGTGACCTCCTCCAACTCCAGTCTGAATAAGCTCAACTGCTCCAGCATGTCCCACTCTCGGACTCGCAATGACTCGACTTCCTGCTCAAAGCATCGGCGACAACGTTCGCCTTGCCCGGATGATAGAGCAACTCGAAGTCGTACTCCTCAAGTAACTCCATCCATCGCCTTTGGCGCATGTTCAGATCGCGCTGCGAGAATATATACTTGAGGCTCTTGTGGTCTGAAAACACCCTGAACTGCTCACCGTAAAGATAGTGTCTCCAACTCTTCAGCGCAAATACCACCGCTGCTAGCTCAAGATCATGGGTCGGGTAGTTGCGCTCATGCACCTTCAACTGTCTCGAGCCGTAAGCAACTACCTTTCCACTCTGCATCAAAACACAACCCAGCCCTTCGCCTGAGGCGTCACAATACACGTCATAGCCTACTCCCCGCTCTGGAACAATCAACACTGGAGCGGTAGTCAATCGAGCCTTTAGCTCACAGAAAGAGTGCTCACACTCATCCGTCCAAAGGTACTCCGCCCCCTTGCGGGTCAAAGCTGTCATAGGTGCTGCCAGACGCGAGAAATCCCGGACAAAGCGTCGGTAATAACCGGCCAATCCTAGAAAGCTCCGAATCTCAAATACACTGCTGGGTCTGGCCCACTTTGACACTGCCTCAACCTTGGCCGGATCGACCAAGATGCCCTCTCGAGATACCACATGCCCGAGGAACTTCACCTCCGTGAGCCAAAATTCGCACTTCTCCAGATTTCCGTACAACTGGTGAGTGCGTAAAAGTGTCAGAACGGTCCGCAGATGCTCCTCATGCGCCTCCTCACTGGGCGAGTAGATCAAGATGTCATCGACAAAGACTACTACAAACTGGTCCAGATAGGGTCTGAAGATGCCATTCATCAAGTCCATAAAGGCGGCTGGCGCATTCATCAAACCGAATGGCATCTCCAGAAACTCAAAGTGTCCATAACGAGTTCGAAACGCTGTCTTCTCTACGTCCTCGGCTCGGACCCTCAGCTGGTAGTACCCCGATCGAAGATCGATCTTCGAGAAGTACTTTGCTCCCCTCAGCTGGTCGAATAAATCATCAATCCTCGGCATCGGATAGCGGTTCTTCACTATCACCCGGTTCAACTTCCGGTAATCGATGCACATCCACAAGGCTCCACCCTTCTAATTCACGAAGAGGGCAGGTGCTCCGCACGGAGACACGCTCGGGCGGATGAAACCCTTCTGCTACAGTTCTTCGAGCTGTCGCTTTAGCTCGACTAACTCGGCTGGCGCAAACCGATACGGCGTCATCGAGTTCGGCGCCGTACCTGGAATCAGATCAATCCTGAACTCCACCTCGCGTGCTGGCGGCAAGCCTGATAGTTCCTCCGGGAACTCACGCACTACCCTCGGTAGCCCTCTGCTACTTTGCACGACCTCTGCCTCAGATCCCGTAGTCAAGGCGGATAGGAGAACTCCTCTCTTGCTACCCAAAACACATGTGATCACCCTGTCACCAGACCTCATTGTCACCTGACGCCGATAGCAATCGATCGTCGCTCGATACCTCGCTAGCCAGTCCATACCCAGAATCACGTCTAAGGCGTTCATATCAAGAACGAGTAAGTCACCAAGAAAGGGGCAATCTGCCACCCTAATCGCACAATCTCTACAAACGGTGCTCAACACCACCTCACCCGTAGCCGGGGTCTCCAAACAAAGGGGTTGACTCAAAGTCTCCACCGCAAACCCAAAGAAGAAGCAATAGACGAAGATATGAACGAATGGGAAGCTCCCGTATCAAATAAAAATGAAGTCCACGCATTAAAAAGTAAACACGTACCCTGAGTGGCCTCATGGACGGCGTACGACCTCTCAATCCTGGAATCAGTAACTGCAAAGACTCGGCCCTGCTGTGCCGGCGGTCCTCCTCTCGGTGGTGGGGGAAGTGCCACCTGCTGCCCAACTCTCGGCTGGTGCCTCTGACCTGCTGCTCCCGCCGCCTGACGCGGAGCTCTCTGCTGCGGTGCCTGACGTGGTCTCCCAGGTGGTGCAGGGCGAGTCTGAGTCTGCTGGGGCCTCGGTGCAGGCGCTCTACCAGCTAGCTCAGAGCACGCCCGGATGAAATGATCAGATCGACCACACTAGTAGCATCCCCTCTGTCCCCCCTGCTGTGCCAGCTCAGGACACGCACGCATGAAGTGGTCGGCGCTGCCGCACTGATAGCACACCCTCGGCTCACTCTGCTGTCTGTCTCTGGTCCCCTGGGGACGATCATCATGGCGCTCTACATGTCCATTGCCCCTCGGGCAGTCTCGTGCCAGGTGACCCTGCTGTCCACACCAAGGACACAGCTGTGCCACCGAGGCGGGTCCAACTGACGCTACGGTCCCTGCTCGGCGCATGCCATCCTGCTGATACTGAGGCTGAAAGTGTCCTGCAACTCTGTCTGCGTCGGTCTCGACGGTCAGACGACTGCACAAAGCCACTCGGCCTAGGCCTAGTCTCTCGCACCCTGATAATCTCTCTGAAGTGTCTCTCCATGGCTAAAGCCTGATCCAAGAGTGTGGAGTATTCTGCGGTCCTGAAGGCGATAACCCTGTCGGCTATCGACGGGATGAGCCCGTTCTCAAATCTCCTGCATCAGTCATCCGCAGTCTGAACCAACTCCGGTGCGAAGCGGGCCAGAGAAGTAAACCTCACTGCATACTCAGAAACGCTCAAACCCCTCTAACGTAAATCCAGAAACTGTTGGCGCCGGTCATCCCGAATGGAGCGAGGGAAATACTGTTCCAAGAACAGCCTGCTGAACAACTGAAAATCACTGCCGATCCTGTCCTGCACTGACTGCCACCAGTAGTAGGCCTCTCCCTCAAGCTGAAAAGTGGCGAACGAAACCCTCAAGCGCCCCTCCGATACACCAGAGGTATCGAGGTTGCGGGTAACCCGCTCCAACCAGCCCGAAGCTGCCTCGGGGTCCGCTCCCCCGAAGTAGGTCGGCGTACCAAGTCTACGAAACTCTCTGAGAGACTGGGCCGTGAGGCTATCAAACTGTCCTGGCCTCTCCCCCAAATCTGCTGAAGCAACAGGCACGGGCTCTGGTGTCGGTGCTGTAGTCCCCTGCTGCGCACTCAAGGCTGCTAGTACCGCGCGAACCACCTCCTCGAGAGGGGTCGCCTGAGTCGGCTCTGCGACTGGAGATGTCCTGGGTGGCGACCCTGTTGGTCCACCCTCAAAGCTTTGATGCTCTGTGGAAGCAGCATCTTGGGCGTCAGCTGCCCCCTCCTGCTCAGCGGCATGTGCCTGACTCGGACCCCCAGCTGGGCGGCTCCGGGTACCTCTCGGAACATACGTACGAGCCATGTCGCCTATCCGCCTGCACGGATAACGCACTGGTTCAGTACTTAGTTCAACAACGGTTCTCACACGTTACAAGGACGATCACACGCGTCATACAAGTCACCCACAGTTACGCCCCTCACACTAGTAGATATAAATATACTCAAATAATATAGCACATAAGTTCGCATCTCTATGCGTCTCACAACAACAACCAGCGATTTAACCAATCAACCACCAACTCCCACAGGAGGGTTCCAACTCAAGCACACCACACAAACACCAATCAAAGGCATACCCCTTGCTCGGGTATCCTTCCACAAAGAGGGGTTTATCACTTAACACAATTCAATTCAATAATCACCCTTAACCTTTCCTTCCCTCCCACAGATTCCCACTTCTTAACTTCTACCCAAACCTTTTCGTGTCGATCTCATGTTGTTACAACCCGATTCAGGCGTCCCCGAACCTCATTGTAACAACTTGACATCGAACCATCACGCTCGACTACAGTGGCGCCCCTGAGTCAACCAGTAATGGTGTAGACATTTTAGTTCTACCGAAAATTCGGCATGACCCATTCGTATTTCCCTTTAACCCTCCGCTTAAGCGGGACAAGTACCAGCACAAATTCACAAGACAAAAGCACGCAGAGTCCTCATGCTCGGCCAAAGACACCACACAGTCAATAAACGGAGTTCTCGTGCTCCTAAAGTACACAACGCAATCAATAAACGGAGTTCTCGTGCTCCCAAATACTACGGGGTACTCGTGCCCCAAACTCGCCACACACGGGCACACGGGGTTCTCGTGCCCCAATCTCACCACACAAGGGCATACGGGGTTCTCGTGCCCAATCTCACCATACAAGGGCATACGAGGTTCTCGTGCCCCAAACAAAGTTCTCATACAACGGGATACGGGGTTCTCGCGCCCCACCCAAAACACTCAATACCAGCACACATGGAGTACTCATGCTCCAGACAAGCAGTCAACCACAAGTCAAAACTTGAACAGGACCAAAATACAACTTGAAAATTTTCGAAGTAATCCACCAAAATGGCAACACCACCAACCGTTGGCTCACCCTACCATGAATGCATAGCGGGTCGGTCATTGACCGTTAATCCAATTTCGATCTCAACCATTCGGCTTCACCGATCACTAGGGAGAGGATACCAATCAAGTAATGCAAACATTGTAGTGTAAGGGTTCCATTTAGGACAACCATTAAAGCGACTCACGACTCAGACTCCCTAACTCTACCCACCTAATTGACTTCGGTCCGAGGTTTGAAAATCAGTTCATAAGACACCTGTTTCAAATGAAACCAGGCTCTGATACCAAATTGTCACGCCCCAAATCCGGTTCTTGCCCGGACTCGAGGCATGACTAATAATAAACGATTTAAAAGTCAATAACTCAACCATAAGTTCCTGAAAGACTCCAATATAAAACTCAAATCCACAAAATTCGGTTTAAAACATAAATAACCCTCCAGGGGTGTAATAATAATCCTCCACAAGGTTTGTTCCAAACAGAAATAAAATAAAAGCGAAGTCTCTACAGACACCCACACCAAGAAGCTCCCGATCCTCTACTCCTCAATCAAGCCTGTAAACACAACAATAAACTCACAAGGTTGAGCTTGCGCTCAGTAGGGAAAACACATAACAAGGTGGGCCTTAAACTCAATAAAGTCAACAACAAAAATCAACAATATAGCTCTTATCAAACACGAGTAATAAGTAAACCAGTCAATGTCGTGGCACATGAAGTCTCCACCCTCCGATCCACATATGATGTGTCCTCTCGGATTTTCCCTCAAATCCAGAGGAGATGCATAGCATTGAGGCGACCGGAAACAACCCTTCGGGGCGCTTATCATCGGGATTCTCATAAACGTCTCCAAAGGATTTTATGTCCTCGGGAACCAAGGTATTACTCCCATAGGAAGCATACACTTAGACAATTCAATAATAATCAATTAATAAATGAGTAACACACTCAAACCGAAACACGAAACAATCCAATTCCAACAACCACCAATTCATTATCACACATAGCTCACACATCACCAATCCACCACGACACACAACACACGAATCACATATCACAACACACGAATCACACGATCACAACTTACCGTTCACTTACCAGTCTTGACCCATCGGGGCATCGATCACCTGATTGCACCGCTCGGTACAACCAGTCATACTCGATGCTCCAAGCAACCATTTAAGTAAATCAAGTAATCATTCAAATACAATCAACAGTCAAGCGGGAGTTTAATCAACCAATCATAAAAACCTTCAATCGAGCATTCAAATATGCAATTCAACTAGTTCCATTAGACTCTTTAGCCTATCCACTAAGCAACCAAACAACCAAGCATGTGATCCTAACACGCAACTAATCCGAGGGCTTTGCCAAGGCCACTCTACCAGTCAAACAATTCCCAAGTATTGAAAGCGAGTTACACTAGTGATTGGCATCCTAATCATTCACCACTAGACACTTCCGGTTATTAGTAATTGAAAGACAATTATTCTAGTTATTCGCATCCTATAGGCATTTCTAGGACCTTTCCAATTTTATTAGCCTAACATGCATACTAAGCATCGTAAACGAAGAGTTAAGACTTCCCTACCTCGAGGTCTTCCTCTCAACACTCTGATGATAAGCCCGGTGGTCACCACTCCGTCCTTCACTCGGGTCCCGGTGTGATCTTTGCTCCTCTAGCTCGATCCCCAAAGTCTTGGACACAAAGAAACGTTAATTAGACTCCACTTAAACAGCAAGCAAGACCCCCAAAGCCCCTCCAAAGTTCAGCTCAAAACCAAGATCAACCAAGGTGAAAAACCCTCAAAGAAGCCCCCACCCTGGTCTGCCACGGACCTGGTCACGGATCTGTGACGCCAACCATCACGGTTACCGTCACGGAGCCGTGACGAGTGCCGTCACGGACTCCCTCACGGAGCCGTGACGTCGCCCGTCACGAGATCCGTCACGGATCCGTGGCGCACCAGGGCAGTTTCGCCCTCCTTCAACCTCCAGCTCCTTTTCTCCGAAAAACCACCTTCAAACCCCAAATTTTACCCCTTCTAACTCCCAAAACAGTCCAAATCCTTCAATACTCCTCTACCCATGGTAGGAATCAACACACAAACAAGTTTCTAATGATTCATCAAACCAAACCCAACTCAAAAGTTCCAACAAACTAAGGATTTCTCACCAAAAACCCAACAAAGCTTCTCATCAACAACCTCTCCCACCATTTCTATTCAAACCCAACAACATCTAGCAATTTCACCCAAAACCCATGAAAAGAGATGAAGATAAATGAGGATTAGAGAGTTCCATTACCTCTAAAAGATTGAGATGAAGAAGATGGTGAGGATTTGGAGAAGGGTTGGCTAAAGGAAGGCTTCAAGTGGCCTCTTCTTCCTTGATTCTTCTTCAAAGCTCCATGGGAGCTCCTCTCTCTTGCTCCTACTCCAATTTTCGGCTACACCAAGTAAAATGGATTGGTTTTGCTTTTCCAAACTCATATAATACCTAGATGTGTCAAATGACTAAAAGCCCTTGAGCTAGAATCCCTTGTAGAAGCTTTTGGGAGGGTAAAAGGGTCTAAGACTACTCCCTTTTCTCTCTTTCAACCAAAAAGGGACAAGTGTCCAAATAGGTTATTTACTTTTCCAAAATAATTCCCAGCACAATAAAATAATGCTTTTAGTCGATAAAAAGTCTCGATTTGACCAAAATTGACTTTCTCCAACATTATACTCAAACGAAAGGAATTTCTCCCCTTAAGCCAACCGTGATGATGGCTAAGTCGTTTGGTTTCCGGAAAAGTCCCGAGTGACTTCTTGAGTCATCGGTTGACTTTCCGGTAGCAAGTCAAACTTGCTTGAAAAGCCGCCGGTTCGACCGGGAGTGGGTCTTATACGACCAGACAGGGCGACGAAATGGGCTTAGGCGGGACGAGATCTAGGCGGGCCTGGGCCTGGAGTGTGGTTTGGGCCGGACCAGGCTTCGGGCCAGGTCCAGAGCTGGACCGGGTTTTGGGACCGGGTCTGGAGCCGGGTTCGGGTCAGGCCTGAATTCGGGTTCGGACCGGTTCTGGAACCAGGTATGGGCTCTGGACCGGGTCTGAACCGGGTCTTAACCGGGTTTGGGCTCGGATCCGGGTCAACCCGACTCTAAAGAAAAATATTTTTTAAAATCAGCTTTATTAAATAATTAATTTATTTTTTAATGGTTAAAACTGGTTAATTAAAAAGACCTTTTTGTAAAATTCAGAGGCCCCTTGGACAACTACCGGGACTTATTGGAACTTTATCTGTTGAACTCAGATTAAGCTTCGCCCGAGAGCTTGGACTTCGCCCGAGAAGACGAAGACCACTCCGGAACCCGTGTGAAGAACGGAGTAGGAGCAATTCGACTTTTCATCAGAGTATCTAGAGGAAGACTACAAGGTAGGGAAGGTCCTAATTACTTGAGTATTTCAATACTAGCGTGCCTATTAGGTTAATAAAATCGGAAAGGTCCTAGAATTGCATATAGGATGCGAACAACTAGAATAATTGCCTTTCAATTACTATTAACTGGACGAGTCTAGAAATGCATAATTAGGATGCAAATCACTAGTTAACTCGCTTTGAACACTCAGATTAGTTGTGTGTTAGCTTCACATGCTTGTTTGCTAGTCATTAGGATAATCAAGAGTCTAATGAAACTAGATCGAATGCATGCCTGAGTGCTTGAATGATCGAATGCATGCTTGAATGTTTGAATGTTGAACTTGAATGTCTGAATCATTGGTTGATTGACTGAATGCTTAAACGTTTGAATGGTTGATCGAGTATGACTGGTTGTGCCGAGGAGGTACGATCAGGTGATCGATTGACCGGTGGAAAGAAAGTGGTAAGTAATGGTAAGTGTAAATTATGGGTATGAATCCGTGTGGTGTATTGATGAACGTGTGTGTCTCTCTGAAGAGTTATGGACCCTGCGGGGCATTGGTTAGTGATTCTGTGGGATATTGGTTATGGACCCTGCGGGGCATTGGTTAGTGATTCTGCGGGATATTTGTTATGGACCCTGCGGGACATTGGTTAGTGATTCTGCGGGATATTGGTTATGGACCCTGCGGGGCATTGGTTGGTGATTCTGCTGGATATTGGTTATGGATCCTGCGGGGCATTGGTAGGATGAGATAATGATTATTGTTGATACGGTATGGTACCTACACCGTTGAGGAGTCCGGTGTAGGATGATAGAATGGTTACTTGAGATTCACCCGAGTGTGTGCGTCTTGCGGGAGTATTACCTCGGTTCCCGATGATCTATGGCCCTTTGGACCGAGGGACAATCCGACATAACACAAGGACTATTGTGGATCGGAGTATGGGATCCGACATGACTCAAGAACCTAGTGTTCCGGAGTATTGGGATTGAAGTTGTCAGCTTGATACTCACTTACTCTCATTTTAATGGTTATCAAATACTTGCACTACTTCCCTTTTTATTTCTCATAATACTGTTATCTTTAAGAATCGAGTATTATTTCCTCTCTAGTCTTTTCATAGTATGTTTTTGGTTAATGGTATTAACTGCATATTGTGCGACCGTGCTAAAACCAGTTTATTACTAAAATGAGGCTAACCCGTTTATGATTTTCCCTACTGAGCGTAAGCTCACCCCTATTTGTTTTATCTGTTGTTTTCACAGGCGTGATTGATGAGTAGTGGGCTCGAAGCTCGGGAGCTTCCGGAGAGTCTGGCTTGTTTAGAGACGTCTTGGTCATTGTATTGAACCTCACATTTCATTTGCTCATTCAGAGCTCGACTTCTATTACAGTTTTGGAAACCATTTTATCGAGTTATTTGATTGGAACTAAACTTTGAGGCTTACTATTGTTGAAAGGTTGCGTTTTATGTTATTAATTTATTCCCAACTCAAGTCACGTCTCGAGTCTGGCCAAAACCGGATTTGGGGCGTGACAGTTGATATTGCTAAGAATAATAGCTCATGTGATTGGAGTTTTAGTAAGAAAGTGGGAAAAAAGGCGTTTAATCCTTTGATGCTCGATCAATCCAAAGACGTTCCGCAACATGTTGTGGAGGACGTCAAGTATAGTGAGGCTGAGGATTATTGTCACGCCCCAAATCCGGTTTTGACCGGACTCGAGACGTGAACTAAAACAATAATAATTTTAATCGAAAATAAAGCCAACAAGTCTCAATCTCATAATTTTAAAACTTTAAACACCACGTGAGTCACAGCTCGGTAAAAACCAACGGTAAAACCGTTCAAAACAAAACGGTACGTCTCTAGACTATCTAGCCTAGGACCCTCGTAAGCTCCCAAGCATCGAGCATCCAGCTAGTACACTTCCCGCTTAGAACCTGAAAAACAACAAGGTAAGGGGTGAGCTTTCGCTCAGTAGGAAAAGTAGTTAAGGTTATAAGCAAGCGCTCACCACCACGGGTAACCGTCCAATTAGGGCATACTAGTACAACACACGACTAATTTCCAACGGAACTCGTAACCACAATCCTCAACTCAAGACCAACCCGCACTCACAACCATAAACTACAAACAGCACAGACAGCAACCAGCATACCAAATAACACGTCATCAAACATAAAGTAAAATGTAAAAGCATAACACGTCCCGTACTGCAGTCCCCTACTCGGTCGGCTGTCCACATCCCGACACCCTCATATCGTACCGGAACACACAGCGTCAGCCTAGATATCTTCCCGTCAAACTACCGGGGCTCGATCTCAAATAGTCATACCAGAATCTCCATCGGCCTAGACCTCTTTTCCGGAACTCCTTCGGGAAAAGGATAGGTGAAACAACTTTCCCGGAACTCCTTCGGGCAAAGCGCAGAATACGTAACCGTCGGCCTAGACGTCCCACATCAGAGTACCCCCTCGATGCAGGCTATCGTACCGGAACCACTACCTGGGGGACCGCGAATACATGGGACCACACCGTCGGCCTAGGTACTACCCTACACCGGCGTACCCCATCGGTCATAGGTACCATACCGGAAACAACTCCCGGACACACATCAAGATAATATTACAAAGGTCATAATTAAGCACGACTTACCAAGCCCAACAATCTTACCACAACCAGTCACGTCGGTCTATCACTCACCCGACCATCACACAACCAAGGGTTCAGATCAACACAACCACGACACACTTGCCCATACATAACAACAACATGCTCAACGGATATACTAATCTTGTCTATTAAACCTAACGGCACTGACTCACACGACAAGCATCTCAACCAATAACAGGCAATTCCAAACCAACACACAACCTACGGCTCGACATGGCCGGTCTACCAGCACGGCAAATTCTCAAGTATTGAAAACAGATAAAACAATTAACTAGTGAATCCTGTCCTACATGTTACTATGACTCGTCCGGTTATTATTTGATATAAACGTCTTTCCAGTTTTATTAATTCCTAGCATGCATACTAGTAACTTTCCGCAATTAAACCGGCATCCGCTACTTCCCTACCTCAAGACGAACCGACAACCACGCCTCCTAGCTGCTGACGTCCTGGCTCGCTACCTCCGGTCTTCTCTTCGATCGAAGTCGGACTCTACTTTACACAGAAAGCTATAATTAAAACCGGTTTCACAAAATGAATTAAAAGGTTACGACGGTTTCGATTTAAGTTCAAAAGTTGTCTTTTAGACTCGAGCGGGCTAAAATCGGGATTACGACGTATCGGGTTCGGGCATCCGCGCACCGAACTCAGAACCCGGTGCACGTTTTCCGAGGTCCGATTCTTCGTTCCGTTTTTGTCCCGTTCTAGTCCGATTTACAGTCCAATTTGTTCGTTCGGTGTTCCAACATCGTTCAACAGATCCGGTCAAAACCCAAAGTCCGATTTGCGTTGCAACTGTTTGTCTTTATAAACCATTTTCGTTTTAAAACTGTATTGAACCCCTTTTTGTTTAAATCCGAAATTCTTTTCCTTTTTCTTTTAATTTCTTAACTTTTCAGTTTTAATTTCAGTCTCAAACGACCAGATCCAAAAATAACAGAAACAAACTTTTAATTAAATTCAACGAGGTGGTCTTCACAATTATCCTAAATCGTTTATCCCTATTTCGGTTTCTAAACAGTTTCTTTGCTTGACCTCGGGTGGGACGTAGGCATGAGGAAGGCTTCGATGGCGGCTTTCTCTCGCGTTTTTATTGCTTTTGATATCTGGTATTACTCTTGTAGCTGTAATAGTTTAAGGAAATAGTCCTTTTTAAGGATCGTTTTCTTGCTTTATTCTACTCTCTTGTAGAATAAATGCTTAATAAAATTTCGCTTATAAAAAATGTTCATCCTTCAATCAATATAGAAGCTATATTTTTAATCTTTCTTTCAACTAGTTTTTTTAATTAGCAACAATCTTTATTAAAAGAGATTAATTCTTCAAGGTAGATAATCTAAAAGTTTAAAGATCGTTAAAACGATTACAAGAAAAAACTCGATAAATGGGAGCTTAAAAAAGAACCAAACCCAAACCGAAGAATAGCAACAGAGGCAAAACTACATAAGACCAAAAACTAAAATTCGAGTCTACACCTCGTACCACTTCAGTTGTCTTGTACAACCGTAAAGTCCCTTGAAAATCCATTGACTTCCTTACAAGCTAAACAATACACACCACCAATTGATCGGTCCCGATTCTTGATACAGATGCATCAGAACCTTGTAAACAAACACACTCGTCAAGGTACTACACCCAAATGGAGTCGAAGACCACACACAAGCCACAAAACAAATCTAAATTCCTATCAAGACTTCCTCGGTCCATTACCGTAGAAACCACAATAAAAAATTGTGCATGTTGCATCTGTAAAGACCGAATGAACAACACGAACCACCTGTGAATCCTCCAGAGCAACTCTCCCAACGAACCTTATACAAGTAGCACAACATCTTACGGTTTTAGACCTTTTTTACTGTTATGTTCTTAATGTTTGATATACTTGGGTATATAGACCTTTTTAGTTTATTCAAACGATAGGATTTAGAGAGAGATGAAGCTCTCTTGGAAACCTCTAATTGGCCCTACACTAGTGTTGCCTCCACCTCTTACGTCGCCCCATCCTTCATCTCCAAGGTCGCTTCTCCCAACGCCGTCGTCCCAAAAGTCGTCGCTCTTTACACCATCAACGTCGCCGCTCCTTACAACGTTAATGTCGGTTCCTCCAACGCCATCACCACCTCCTCCTTCATTTTCTATCTTGCCTTTGCTCTGGAGTCCCCCTCGGAACGGTCGGGGGCAGAGATCACCGAGGATCTACTACTCCACCACCGATTGTGGTGGCCTCACTGTGGCCCCATGCCTCCTACTTCACTCCACGGACCACCAGTTTCATCGATAAGATGGGAAAGGTCGCGAAAATGAGATAGGCCTGATCCTGTTCACTAAGGATCTGCTGTAAGAACCGCCCCCGATCGACTCCGATCAAACCGGTGACTTTGGACGAAGTTTGACTTTTGGTCGGAAAAGGCAACCAATGCCTCCGGAAGTCATTCGGGACCTTTCCGGGGCCCAAAATGGCTTATCCACTATCACAGTTGGCTTAATTGGGCCGTTTCCTTTCCGTTGACTGTAATATTGGATGAAGTCAAACCGGGACTTTTATCGGTCAACTGTGACTCGATTTAGAGCGAAATCCGATAAATTCGTGTGCTGGAATTTAATTAAGCTAGGAGTGGTCCACACATGGACAAGTGTCCATGTTTTCTTGGAAGGGAAGAAGTGGGTGTATTATGACCCTTATGCCCTTATTAGTTGTGGTTGGGAAGAGATAAGGTAATGGGGTATTTTGGACACTATCCCCTCTAGGTTTAAGACCCAATGTGAGGCTCATTTCAGCACAAATACCAAGGCAGCCGAAATTGGGAGAGAGAGAAATGAGAAAATTGGTTTTGGAGGCTTGAAGAAGATCAAGGTTCTAAAAGTCGCTAGGCGCTAGTCGGGCGGCTAGAGTCTTCGGGGATTAATTGGGGACTAGACGGGGATTAATCGGATTTGAATTTTCATATATTTTTAAATTTTTTAATAGATATATTATTATATATAAAAACAAAATATGAATTTTATTATATTAAATTTTAAAATAATAATGAATATTTTAAAACTTATAAAATATATATTTTATTACATTCATGTCTTCATAAATGACCACATTTGAACACCACTCACAGCTGCAGTGACGGATTTAGCTTTTTCAATAAGGTGGGGCACCAATTTTTTTTATGACGTCGGTATTTGCATGAAGATTTTTGAATAGTGATTTGGAGTTTCAAAACAAATCGTCCACTTTAATCAGTTTGATATAAAAAATCCAATACTACATATCATTATATTTTTTGAAAATAATTTATAACCGTTTATCATTTTAAAAAAATGGTTTAAATCAGTTTACTCAAACTATGTTGTCTTCTATTTTATATTAATTCTACTTTTATCTAAAACTAATAAAATGATCCTAATTTTTTAGATAATTAATTACTAAATTTTAATAATATAAAAATCATATACATCAAAATCTTATACAACATGATACAAAAAATGTTTCACCTATGAGTGGAATAGTAAAATAAAACTAGTAATGTAAGTATAAGTAGTATTATTAACTATTAGGAAAGTTGTAGCCGCCTGTCATAGGACTTTGTTTTCTTCTTGTTGAGAAATGAAATGCAGTGTTGGTTTAAAAACAACATTCCCAGTCCCACATCGGGCAGAAACGCAAAACTTTTTATCTTTTCGCTTATAAATATACAAGCAAGCAGCAATATTCGCCAAAGTGAGCTGAGAGCTGCTATATTTTGGGCTTTCAGTGTTTTGAGCCTTTTGGGCTTGGACCAAGTGTTTTATTTATGAGTGCAACGGAGTACATGCCTCATTAGTTTTAATATTTTAATATTTTTTTTAATATCCGACACATTGATCAGGCGCTAATCCGCGATTAGTCGCCCGCCTGACCCGATTAATTTCTAAAAATCGGGTGCTCCGACTTGGTCCGCCCGACTACATCAAATCGGGTCGGCTGAGTCAAAAATGGCGCCTAGGCGCCCGTCTAGGCGGCGTCTAGGCGCGATTTTTAGAACATTGAGAAAGGAGAAAAAATGGAAGTTTGAAGCTATCTTTTATCCATCCCTTCTAAAACACTTGATTTCTCTTCTACTCTTCATCCTCAAGGTAAATCTCTCATCTATTTTCGTTTCTACAACTTTTGGTTCATGGGTTTTGGTGGAGAATGGAAGAACTTGTTGGGTTTTGAAGCTTGAGTTTAGTTATTGAAGTTTTGGAGGATTTTGATGATAGATGATGGTTTTAATTCGTGTTTTTTGAAGTTTTGATGAACACCCATTGTGGGTTTTGAAGTAGAGACGTTTAGGAACTGTTTTTGGAGTTTTAAAGGGTCATCCATGGAGGTTTGGAAGGTAAAAATCGTGAAAACCCGAAGCTGGAGGAAGCAGACGGGTGAACAGTACCAGGCGTCACGGACCCGTGACGCGTACCGTGACGGAGGACGTAGGGCTCCGTGAGGGAGACCGTGACGGCGCCAGACACGGCTCCGTGAGGAGATCCGTGACGGCCCAGTCCACGGATCCGTGACCAGATCCGTGGCAGACCAGTCTTGGTCCCTTTAAACCCCCTTTTCGATCCTTTTTCGTCTACTTCAAGAGTTTGGTTTTGGAACTGGGGTGAAGTCTTTTGAGCTTGTTTGTTTACACCTTAGTTAGCTTTTAATTAGAATTTGTTTGTGATCCAAGACCGTGGTACCGAGAAAGGAAGGAAGGAAGAACTTGGACTCGAGCTAGAAGAACGAAGATCACGCCGGAACCCGTGTGAAGAACGGAGTTGTGACTACCGAGTTTGACAACAGAGTTTTAGAGGAAGACGACAAGGTAGGGAAAGTCCTAACTACTCGAGTATTTCATTACTAGTATGCATGTTAGGTTAATAAAATCGAAAAGGTCCTAGAATTGCATATAGGATGTGAATAACTAGAATAATCGTCCTTCAATTATTAATAACCGGATGTGTCTAGAATGCATGCTTAGGATGAGAACAATTAGTGTAACTCGCTTTCAATACTTGGGAATTGATTTACTAGTAGAGAGGCCGTGATGAGCCCTCAGATTAGTTGTTGTGCTAGGTTCACATGCTTGGGTGCTAGTTTAATCAAGAGTCTAATGAAACTAGTTTAATTTTATGTTTGATTGGTTGAATGGTTACTTGCTTAGTTGAGTGATTACGTGTTGAATTACTTGTTTGATTGTACGGATGATCGAGTATGACTGGTTGTACTAAGGGGTGCAATAAGGTGATCGATGTACCGATGGTTCGTGATAGGTAAGTATACGGTAAGTGTGGAGTGTTATTGGATGTCTTTGCTGTGATGAAAGTGTGATTTGAGAAGTGTTCATTGTTAGATGAATCTAGTGTATTTTCCTTGTTCTTATTCTTGAAATGTTTGGTTCGGTACTACACCGGGGGGGGGGGGGGGGGGGGGGGTAATCCGGTGCCGTTGTGGTGGTTGGAGTTTGACAGATACTATGAGATATTGGTTGAGTATTGGAGCCTGAGGGCATTGGTTACTGGATATTTTATGAGGATTGATTATTGGAGCCTGAGGGAATTGGTTACTGGATATTATGAGGATTGATTATTGGAGCCTGAGGGCATTGGTTATTGGACCATACGGGGCAGTTGGATGGATTATTTCGTGAGAGATGGTTACTGTGGTTTCACCCAAGTGTATGCGTCCTACGGGAGCACTACCTTGGTTCCCTATGACATATGGTCCTTTGGAGGCATTTCCGAGAATTCCGACGATAAGCGCCCATTTGGGATTGTTTCCGGTGCCCCGATGCATGTGCCTCCTCTGGACCGAGGGAAAATCTGATATGATATGGTTACTCTTGTCACGCCCCAATTTCAGTAAACCGAACTCGGGACGCGAACATTTTAAATAATAAAACACTTTGAAACCTTTTCCAACTAAACATTTTAAAATACCAGTTTAGTTCAACAAAATAAAGTTTACAACTCAAAACAGTCCCAACAAGTGGACAAAACATGGTACGTCGCTAGACTCTAATAAACCCAGAATCCCGCTTCTAGCTCTTCAAGCTTCAGAAGCTCACCTAGTCCAGCCTGCGAACGGTACCTGTAGGAAAAGCAGCTAGGGGTGAGCGTTCACTCACCACCACGGATAACAGACTGACTATGGCATAATTAGCAGACAAAGCCGGTAACACCAACACAAACTCAACACCGGGGAACACCATCCCCAACCCAAGTACTCCGACTGAACACACACCCACAGTTACCTTCCTTGACCAACTCAACACCCTGACACGTAAAGTAGACCCAACACAACGATCACGACCTCTTCCAAGGACACGACAGAAAGACTACGCCACACCAAACAAGACCACAAAGGATCGCACACCAAACAAGATCACAAAGGATCGCAAACCAGATGCCAACTGCTCAGTGCCAAGAACGCTCGCACCCTCCCGAGACTCTAACTCGGTCAGGCCAACCCAAAAATGCTTGCAACTTACCGAGACTCTAACTCGTAAGCCAGCCGGAGAATGCTTGCAACTTACCGAGACTCTAACTCGTAAGCCAGCCAAAGAATGCTTGCAACTTACCGAGACTCTAACTCGTAAGCCAGCCAAAGTATGCTCACAAACCCAAACCACACACGCGCGGCCAGGACCCCTTTATTGGCGGGCGGGCCCCCTACCCCGTCTGAACATGCAGACGCGTGTGCTCGTGGACCCCCATTTCATGAAGCGGGCCCCCAACCTCATGTAACCACAAATACAATCACAATCACAAGCAAGTTCAACAACCAGTAATAACACAGGTTCAACACTCACAGGCACTCATGGCCACCAAGACACCAACAGTAAAACTCGGACTCAACAGCGCCACAGGCACTCACGGCCTCCCAAGACACACCAACAGTAAAACACGGACTCAACAGCCCCACAGACACTCACGGCCTCCCAAGAGACACCAACAGTAAAACACGGACTCAACAGCCCCACAGGCACTCACGGCCTCCCAAGATACACCAACAGTAAAACACGGACTCAACAGCCCCAAAGGCACTCACGGCCTCCCAAGACACACCAACAGTAAAACACGGACTCAACAGCCCCACATGCACTCACGGCCTCCCAAGATACACCAACAGTAACTCACGGCTCAACAACCCCACGGGCACTCACGGCCACTCAAACCACCAACAGTAAAGACACGGGTTCACAACCCCACGGGCACTCATGGCCACCCAAAACACCAAAGGTAAAGACACGGGTTCAACAACCCCACGGGCACTCATGGCCACCCAACACTCAACAATAATACACGCTCGCAACTTATCGAGACTCTAACTCATAAGCCAGCCAAAGAACGCTTGCAACCTCCCGAGACTCTAACTCGGTCAGGCCAGTCAAAACCCCAACAGTAAAGTACGGGCTCTCATGGCCACCTAAACACAAATAATAACACGGGCTCTCATGGCCACCCAAGACTCAACAATAATAATACGGGCTCTCAAGGCCACCCAAAACTCGATAATAAAAACACGGGCTCTCAAAGGCACCCAAACTCAACAATAATACTACACAACAACCTCCGGCATAATCAATGCCTCCAACCGTCCTAAGATCACTAGTTTCACAAACAACCTCCGGGCATGGTCATATGCCTCCAGTAAAATTCTAAACTCGCTAAGTTCTCTGCTCCTACGACACTACTAAGTGTCACATGCATTTCCAATATTTGCTACGTTCTCGTATCATGCATTTCTAATATTCGATAACATACTTAACCCACGACACCCCGATGTCACATGCAATTCTACTGTTAACTTTCCCTAGTCATGGCCGAGATCCGGCTACTTTTCCCTACCTCGTGCGTGTTCTCCAAAAGCTAACCAACAAGCTCCGGCGTGATCTCAGTCACTCGCCTAGCTTTCCTTTCCCTCGGTCTGCAGCACGATCTAAAAAGAACACAATTTTAAACGCTTTTAAGCTTGCAGGCATAAGCTGAATTTTAATAAACTTGACGCCCAAAAGTAACCCCGACAATGTCGATCACTCCCAAACTACCCAATTACTCGGCATTGTCGATATTGGACCCGGAAAAGCCTGATTCGCCCGACATGGCGAATCTGCCCGGGTTTTGAAAACACCCTTCCGGGGCTCCGAAAATTCCCGTTTTTGTTTCTAAGGTCTTAGAATAATTCAAGGGTTCCAATGCAATCGAAGGAATCAATTTCCGACTTCCGAGCGATTTAATTCGCGGTTAAAGTTTCTAAACCCGATAATTACAACTTTTCCAATTTAATTACAAATTTCAATTCGGTTGTGGATAAATGATCCGGGGAACGTTCTAAACCACCCGAACACAAAACCCGATCACCCGAGCACGTGGGCCCCACCCGCCCAAGCTTGGCAAAATTCCCTTTTTGCCCCAAAACGTTCCTAACGAACCCCAAACCTCATTTCCACCATAAACTACTCATTTCTAACCAAACCCTAACATTTCAAACTTAACAAAATGAAAATCGGTTAGATGCTCACCGTAGAGAAAGTCGATGTGAGCTCGATTCTTTTATCGTTGAGACGATCCACTGGACGGATGATCGAGAAATGGCAAAACTCTAACAGCACCTTCTCTTTTCTCTCCTTCTTCCCTTGCCTTTTCTCTCTCTAAAAACCTCTCATATTTTCACAAAATGGCCGAACACCATCCATGTCTCATCTTTGTATTTTTTTTCAAAACTAACACAGCAAAAAGACCAAAATACCCCCCTTTTCATTTTGTCTTTTCCTTAAAGTCAAGGGTAAAGTTGTCCTCCCTTTTTCCTTCCACCACATTCTTGACATGTGTCATGTGGGTCCCACACCTTTTTGAAAAATATGTCCTAGATATTTTCCAATCAGATTCGCGAAATTCGGACGTCTCGGGCCCCGAACGGGCACTTTTTCCAAGAAATTATGAAACTCGACGGGCTACAAGGAAACGGCTCAACTAAGACCGCTGCGACAACAGCTAAGCTTTTTGGATCCAAAACGGTCCTCGAATGGGCCAAAACGTCGCTCGGTTGACTTTTCAAGCGAAAAGTCAACATTTCCCAAATTGATCAGAAAGTTGCCCTGAGTTCCCCGGAACTCACTTTGGTCGCTAACGGGGTCAACTTAAGTCCGATATGACACTCGGGGTCATTTTAGGTTCAATTAAGTGTCAGTCTTAAAATTTTTAAATTTTCCTGTTTTTCGTAGGTTTGACTGGCGTTGACCGGGGGTGATTATTACAACTCTGGTGGATCGGACTTATGGGAACCGATGTGATCCCAGAATCTATCTATGGATCGGAGGCTTGAGAAAGCAAGTGGTTGGCGCGATATCAATTTACTCCCATTTTAATTGTTATGATACGTTTTAATACTTTTTATGGAATCTTTTAAGTTACTGTTATCGTTGAAAAAGCGATACTATTTTCGTTACACTGATTCCATAGTTCTTCATTGATTAATAGTGTTTACTCGTTCACAGTTGTGATGGTTTTCTATTTTATTATAATGTTCTCTATTTGTTCTCTGGGAAGTTATCGTTATCCTTGAGAATGCGTTATTGTTCTCGTTGCTTTTTATTTGTTTATTATATCTTTTTCATTGTTAATCGTATTAAATCAGTATTTGCGCTATCTGTCTAAGCAGTTTAGTATTGATCTAAATGTTGAGTTGTTAAGATTTTTCCTTCTGAGGGTAAGCTCACCCCCTTTGGTTTCTTACTGTTTTACAGGCGTACCTGATGTCTAGTGAGTTCGAGGCTCGGGAACCTTTGGACGCCTTGGGGTTTATTTTAGAGCTATGTTGGTCGTTTGTACGGAACATTATTTATCTTACACTTGTTGTCGAACATTTGAGATTTTGAACCTTTTATCTATGTTATTTCGATGGAATTTATTTGAAATGTCAAGGGATTTATTAGTTGTTCATCATTTTATTTATTTCACTAAGGTCACGTCTCGAGTCCGGTCAAAACCGGATTTGGGGTGTGACATCTGCCTTCGATCTCAATCGTGAAGATTTAGAGTAGTGGCTGGCTTTGTAGGTGTGGCCGACATTGGAAGATAGCGGTGTCCCCCAACCCTTGTCCCTTATGAAGTATCGGCAACAATAGGCAAAAAATGGACGACGTTATTGAGCTATCGTGGATCACGAACAAGAGCCCTTGTTGGCCTCAACAACTAGGCAAGGTCTGCTACGCAGCCTCGCTAGGCCTAATAAGTAGAAGGTCGGGCAATGGGGTGTGTGTGGGGACGGTCACCTCGCCTGCCAAGGTCGGTACAAAACCGTCAACATGGTACCCTCATTTCCTAGTGTTCTCACTAGATGCCCGTTATCTCATCAAATGCCCCCGATATTTTACTATAGACATTTTAGGTTGAGTTAGGAAATGATCATCGTCTACTAATCTTACACAACCACTAGTTTGGAGATCGGCTCCCACTTTTTGTCTTTAGTATAACCGGATATTTCGCCATAAAGCTAGCGTTCGATACCTATGAGTTAAAACTATGCCCCATCTTTTTCCTTTTTGTAACGTGTAATATTTGATTTCTATGATTAATAAAATTCAACTTATGCTAAAAAATAAATAAATTGTCAAAGTTTTTAACACATGCCTCTGCATTTTGAAAATTTCCAATAAATATATGATAAAAATCATGTATATAATTTTCAACCACAATTATAAATATTTTTAGCCAGATTCAACTAATACCATTAATTACGGGTCGTTCCATTATTACGAAACTATTGTCTTATTCTATTAAATGAAATATGACGTCAAATAAAGGTAAGCACATGTACAACGTATACGCAGCCATATTAATTGAGTTACGACCCCATTTTACTCGATTTTGCACACCAACCACAATAGATATACTCTTGAAGAGGAGAAATCAAATACAAACCATGTCTTAACCTAAAAACTAGAGAACCAATCTAAGCCATCCATTTTAAGAATGAATGGATGAGATGCAATTGAGTAGTTGACTTGTTGACTGCAAAAAAAAACAGCACTTTTTAATAAGTGGTAAGAGTTTTTTTAGTAAAACTATCATGTTATTTTTTTTAATCAACTCACTAATTTAATTTTTCCCGTTTCGTTTGAACTCCGATTGGCTTCAAACTTGCGCCATTAGTTTTATTTTTTAAGGGCTTTAAATCAAGATCAGTCATGAATATATTTTGAAGCACGAAAAAAAAAATTATTTCGGTGTTGATTTTTCTTAAAAAAAAATCTGGGTAATTTTTATCAACACTTTGCTCTGGATTTATCAACACTTTTACACTGGTTTTATCAACACTTTACACTGGTTTTATCACCTCATTTTCCAAAACTGATCATGTTTTTATCACCTCATCGCGTGCTTTTTATGAACACTAGTTTTATCATTCAATTACGTGTGTTTCATCATCCCCATCACATGGTTTTTTGGAAGCACGGATTTTTTTTTATTTCGGGGTTGGTTTTTAAATAAATTATATCTGGCTAATTTTTATCAACACTTTGTTCTAGTTTTATCAACACTTTACACTGTTTTTATCAACACTCTACACTGGTTTTATCACCCCATTCTCCAAAACTGATCATGATTAGTTTATCACACTTATTATCAAAATTGAACATGATTTTTATTACCTTAGTACATGTTTTTATCAACATTTAACACTAGTTTGATACCTCCGATATAAAACATTTATTAGTGAAGATTTATCAACACTCAACATTTTTTTATCACTCCGATATACCTTTTTATTTTCGTGCTTCAAAATATATTCATGATTGATCTTGATTTAAAGCCCTTGAAAAAAATAAAAATATTGGCGCAAGTTTGAAGCTAATCGGAGTTCAAACGAATCGGGAAATATTAAATTAGTGAATTGGTGAAGAAAAAAATGGACACTTGTCCACATGGCACCATGCTTTTACAATTATGCCCTTGCTTGTGTGAGAAAGGATGAAAGTGGCATGAGTATGAGTGGAATTGGGGTGATAATGTGGCATCATGGGGAATGTTGGATGTTAGGTATGTGTGGCTAGGATTGGTTCTCTAGTTTTTAGGTTAAGAGTGGTTTGTAGCCGATTTCACCTCTACTCTTGAATGGTTTTTTTTTTGAAACGATACTCTTGAATATTGTTTTTTTCTAGGAGATGAATTTATTACAACATGATTCCAAGTTGGAAACCCGTTCAAAAAGAAAACTCAAAAGGTTACAACCCACAAAAGGAAAACAAACATAAACCAACAAAAAAAGCTAAACAAACACAAAAATTACTCCCCTGCAACTAACCTCCTGCGCCTTCTCCGGATACACGAACGAGGGTCCGCGGTCCACATCTCAAAAGAAACGTCCCGCAAAAGATCTCCTGCCAACCACTGAAAAAACTGCCACCTTCCACACCATCAACACCCCTCTTGAAGCTCCAACTGAAGGTATAAAATCAGAGTCCCAACCCAAGAGAATCCGCAACTACTTAAAATAAAGAGCGGCATATCTTCTCTCTTTGTTTCCTGAAACAAAACCGTGTCGGGGTTTTGCCAAGCCAACACCACCCTGGTACTCCGTCTCTTTTGGACGGCATTCATCCCCCTAACATTCCAGGAGATGAATTTCACCATGGATTACGGGTTAAAAAGGTAGAGAAGCAGGGATAGAATCCCCCTCCTCTACTTCCTCACTCAAGCCAAAATCATCAGAGTCATCCTGAAATTCCGGTTCCACCGAATCCCCAAGCTCGAAATCAAGAGCTTCAATTTGATCTACCGCGTCGGGGTGACCAGCAATAACTTTCTTACTAGCCTTGATGAGTTTCAACTTTTTATCATAATCTGCGTTGTAACACCCCGCCGTCCCACACAGGGCCCCACGCGCGGCGATGTTAGGTATGCAGCACAATACACCCCAACCCCTCTGGTGTATTGTCCACAGACAAATACCAACCTAGGTTGTTGGTGAGACTTGAACCCAAGACCTCACCCTGTATAGCATTTCCTTGAGTGATGCTATCACCAATTGAGCTGCAGCTCAATTGGTGATAACATCGCCGCGCGTGGGGCCCTGTGTGGGACGGCGGGGTGTTACATGCGTTTTCTTTGCCAATAGATATTCCGCGCGCATCATATGATCGGTAAGCAAAATTAGGTCTGCTAGGCTTAAGTAAATTACGATTTACAGAACCACCGGCCCGAGAAGGTTGAGGCCCACACAAGAATGTAGATGGACTTGGACTTCGACTTGGCGATTCAGAAACTTTACTCACAGGGGTTGACAAACGCAAAACCCCTTTGCCCTTCAGAGCAGCTTCAGGAAGCGGAAATTCAGAACTATCCTGCGAGATCAAAGCATCCTTATACTCTGCATTTTTCAACATTCTCTCCGGCTCCTTTGCAGTATCAAATCCAAACTCAACCTTGACCACCTCATCCAACTCCAGCACACGAGAGAACAAAGCATTAGAAGAAGCCATGAGCAACAGAAGGAAATTACAGTCCAGCATCGCTGAAGTCTCATCACGTGAGGACATCATAAAGCTTCCAATAGAACTACCAATTTCTCTGAACGTGGACATACACCACCCTGACACAGGGATACCCGAGACTTTTATCCAAGAAAAGCCACCTTCCCTATTCAGCCACTCTTTGGCCCGATTAAAAAACAGGAAATCCTCAGAGTACCAATTCCAGTTGGAATTCAAGATGCCTGACAGAGTGTCTTCATCAGAGGACAAGAACAAGAACACTCTATTGCCCAGATAGCGGAATTGAATGTCTAGTTTCGCTTCCTTGTTGATCCGATCTCGCATATCAGCAAATGTCCAATCCTCCCTTGCCACTCCCAACACACTAACTTCAATCCAAGGCGAGAGGTAGCTGGACTTAGTACCACTGATTACTGGAACCGGTTTAGAGCTCTCTGTGAATTGAGCTTGCTCACTCAGGTGCTCCTTCAGGTCCATCGTGTAAGAACCGCCCCAGGTCGATCCCGGTCGAACCGGAGGTTTTCGGTGAAAGTTGACTTTTTTACCGGAAAGTCAACCGATGACTCCGGGAGTCATTCGGGACCTTTCCGGGGCCCAAAAATCTTAGCCTTCGTTACGGTTAGCTTAGTTGGGTCGTTTACATTCGGAAAAAGGGTCTTCGCGGAAAAAGTCAAATTTGGTCAAACGGGGGCTCGAATCGGATTATTTTATCGAATAAAATAAGTGGGCTGAGATTATATTAATTGAAAATGACATCTTGTGGACACTTGGAATTATTTCATTAAAAGGGAGAAAAGAGGTGGAAAAAGACCCTTGTGCCCTTACTTTTTCCCAAAAAGGTGAAACAAGACAAAATAGGCTTTTTGGTTTTTCCACTTTAGGATAAAGAGCACATGAGACACAATTTTCAGCTCATTCTCACCTTGATAGCCGAACACCATAGAGAGAGAAAAGTGTCTTGACCTCCATTGTTGCTCAAGGAAGAAGAAGAAGAAGAACGCTCATCCAAGCTTTCATTTCTCCATTGAAACTCCATTTTTCTTCCATATTCCTTTTCCTCTCTTCATTCCCTACGGTAGGAACTCTTTTATTTTCCTTTTTGAGCAACTAAAATCCATGGGTCTTGGATGAATCAACTTATTTTGGAGTGGGTGTGATTCGAAACAAGAAAACAAGGTTGGATTTGTAAGGAGATGTAAAGAAAACGTTGGAATTGAAACCCTAACTTGGAGATTTGGGGAAAATGTAAAATTGGGACTAATTTTAAGGGGCTTTTGATGAAACTAGTTGGATTAAGGACCTAAAACACATTTGGACGAATTTGGAGAAAAAGGAAAATTTTCCGGCGACCGGAGGTCTGGCCACGGGTGCCGGAATTTGGGGAACACGGTTTGGTACCTCGGGAACTGTGTCTCGAGACCCATGCCTCGGGGGCCGTGCACCGGGAACCGTGCACTTGAGGTTCGACTGTTCGTGAATTTCGTGCTTAACACCGTTTAATTTGCAAAAAGGCGAATTGTTGGTTCAATTTCAGGTTTTCGTCACTTTAAATCAACGTTGGACTCGTTATTAATTTATTGTGCTCCTTGTTAATTTAGAGTCCGGCTTCGTCCACGGAAGAGGAGGAAGCTAGCCAGGACGTCAACAGCTAGGAGTAATTAAGCGTTGGAGAATTCTAGGTAGGGAAGAGTAGTAAACTCCTCTTTTAATTTAAAGAATGCTAATAGTATGCCTATAGGATAAGAATAACCGAAAGGTCCTAGTTTGCATATAGGATGTGATTAACTAGAATAATCGCTTTCAATTATATTAATAATCGGAAGAGTCTTAGTATGCATATAGGATGTGATTCACTAGTTTAATCGCTTTCAATTCTTGGGAAATTGCCGTGCTGGTAGAATGGTTATGACGAGCCTTAGGATTGATTGTGATTGTGTTCAATTGTCTCAAATGCCGATGCATGTTTCATTCTTTGGATAATACAAGAGTCATACTAAACTAGATGAATTGTGATGATTGTAATATGAATAGTTGATCCGTGTTATGATTGATTGAGTGAATGTTTGAATGTGATTATGTGATTGTGCCTTGTGGTATGATCGAGTGAGTGATAGACCGATGGAACATGTTTGGTAAGTCATGTCGGTAAGCTTGGTTGATAATATGAGTTCTATGTGGCGTGTTGTGGTAAGATTGTTGGGCTTGGTAAGCCGTGGTTGAACTATGACATTATGTTGCGTGTTTTTCCCTTGATGTGTGTTCCAATAGGAGTTGTGTTCCGGTATGGTACCTACACCGAGGGGAATGCCGATGTAGGGTAGTACCTAGGCCTACGGGTTTTATTTTGGCACGAGGTGTCGTATTTGTACCCCGATGTGAATTCTGGGAAGACCGATGAGAATTCCGGTATATGTTTACCCCGACGTGAATTCCGGGAAGACCGATGAGCATTCCGGTCTAGTGTTTACCCTGATGTGTGTTCCGGGAAGACCAATGAGCATTCCGGTACTTGTATTATTTGTCTCACTCCGATGCTACGTGTTCCAGAGAGACTTGTTTCACCCTGATGATATGTGATCCTTCGGGAATGTTTCTGGGTGGATATCTTGTTTCACCCCGATGATATGTGTTCCTTTGGAGACATTTCCGGGAGCCCCGACGATATGTGTTCCTTGTGTGAATATTTCCGGGAGCCCCGATGATATGTGTCCCATCGTGACCGAGGGGCATTCCGGTACGATGTGTTGGTTGCGTGTGAATCGAGGTCTAGTTGTTTAAATTATCTGTATTTTAGTACCCGGGTGTCTCCTTAGTTGGTTCTATTGGTGAATATCATTTTCCCCATTAATCTCCTTTGAGTTACTGTTTTATTAAACATTGAAATTCTTGTTGATCTCTGATTATGGTGTCCTTTGGATAATCGTACTAATCGATAACTTTTGTTTTAAAAGCGGGGGTTCTCTTTACTTACTACTTTTTCCTACTGAGCGTAAGCTCACCCCCTTCTTGTTTACTGTTTATACAAGTTTCCTTGTTGAGTAGACCTAGAGATGGTCCCAGGGCTCGGGAGCTCCTTGAGGTTTCGGGAGATTTTATGTTTTAGAGACATAAGTCCTTTGTATCAAACTATATTTTCTGTTATTCTGTTGGAACGAGCGGTTGACTCTTAACTTTGATTTTGAATTAAGTTTTGAGCGGAGATTGCATTATTAAATTTCTTTTTATTTATTATTTAATTATTATTCATAGTTCACGTCTCGAGTCCGGTCAAAGCCGGATTTGGGGCATGACACACCGCTTTCGGTCTCCAGATATGTTCCATTGTTTGTCGACCCAGTCTTTTGTTCATTCTTTCCGGCCAGGCTATAGACATGAAAATTTTGTGTCCCTCCCACACACTACCATTGCAGGCCTCCTCCTTGGGTTGAACCGAAACAAAAACAAAAAATTTCCCCCCTGCATTGTGTCTCTGGCACACGAAAACCCTGAACATCGAAGTAATTTCCTCTAACTAGTTTCTCAACTTTAAACGACTTGTGCCCGGAGGGAGGTTGCAAATAAAAAGTTTTCACAGCTCCAATGGCTTCCTTGGGCTATTTCCAAATAACCTATCACCCTCAACTGAGGTGATCGGACGCGAGGAGTGCATAGAAGCCGACCCTGTCGCATCTCCTCCCAGTCACGCCCCTGTCTCCGGCTCGATTCCTTCCTGTCGACGCACAAAGCTTTTTATCGACACTTGGGCTGAGTCTTACAATCTAAAAATCACCGAAGCCTACTTAGGCACTTGAAGCACTTTCCCTTCCACGATTTTCTCATGGTAAACCGGTTCAGCGGAACTCTCCGTTGAAACTCTCGAGACCTTCTTCCGCGCCGAATTGTGGATCCACAACACTGATTCTTTCAGCAACATATAGCTTCCCAAGGGATTCTATCAACAACTTTAGGGCCGACTTCACCGCGGTGAGACCAGAGCAGCGCCGCCGAAGTTAACCCTAGTGTAGAACTGTGGATTGCTTATTTTCGCTTACACCCTCCGCGCTTCTCTTGAATAGTTAAAGTGCAGAAGAGAGATAAAGTAAAATCTACGCTTGATAGTATTTTTTTTAACGGAAGTTGCAAATTTTATTATAAATCAGAATCAACGATACATTGGAGTGCATCAGACACATGGTCTGACCACTGAAGAACAGACATAGAACAAGCTTTCTAGGCTAGTCAGTGGGAAGCCATGTTCGCAGTTCTTTTTACGAATTGAAGGATTGTCCCCTCTTACTGAGAAATAATCTCATGGATATCCCTAATAAACGTCCCAATGGGCAAGATCGGAGGGTCTCCATGAGAGATCGGGTTGAGGAGGACCTGAGCATCAGAGCAAATAATAGCACTAGACCCAAAACTCGGTGCATTCTTCATCGCTGTCGCCAGGATGCAGGCTTCGACCATGATCGGGGCCCATACTCCCGGAAGGATACCATTCGTGATCAGACGAACCGCCCATAGGTGTCCTGAGCAATGATACCCCATGCAGACTGCTGCCTGAAAGATGGCCCCATCCACATTAATAACGATAGTACCTGGGGTGGGGTGTCCATTTAGCCGGCTAGATAGAGGGTACATTTCTGGGTTTAGGGGAAGCAACTTTCGCCTCCCTCCAGGCCGTCAGATGAGCTGTCGCCAGCGATATTACCCGTACAGCCGCTGGGGGGGGGGGGGGGGGTTTCCCCTCCATTTAAGCTCATTCCTGGCCTTCCATATTTCCCACAAAATAGATAGAACCGCTGCCACCTTATGCTGAGGCCTCCCTGATTCTATCCCCTCCCACCATTGCACAAACGCTCCTCCTAGACCCTGGGGGATGAGGTCCCCAGCCGGTACCCAACATGACTTTGCGAAACCACATTCAAGGAACAAGTGGTCAACTGTCTCAGTGGCTCGTCCACAAATAACATAGGTAGCTAGGATGGGAACAAACTTACTATTAAGGTTGGTAGCTACCTGTTGAGTGTTAGTCAGGCCTCGCCACAAGAATATAAGGAGGCGTGGGGGTGGGGATTGACCACATAGTAGACCATGTTACCAAAGTCGTATGCTGCCTCACCGTTTGTCTTGTCGTGTCCAGTATCGAATAACCTGTCTTTGTAGTATAATGCCCAGTCCGGTCAGCAGCCCAATACGATGTGTCCTTAGCCCTGAGCACCAAAAGTGGTACCTGAAGTATATTATCTCGTTCTACGGCGGAGAATACCTGGCCCATCCGGGAGCATCCCAGCACATCCTCCCTGGCACCATGAGGCCCGCGACTCGAGCCCCAACAAACGACTGGTCAGGTGATGTTATCTCCGGGTTAGGTCCCAAAAGCCACGGGGTGCCCGTAATGAAGGTATCCTGGCCATCCCCTATCGTTATCCGAAGACCACCCCGAAGTAATTCCTGAGTGGACAGAATACTAACCCATGTAAAGCTCTGATTCGCTACGACTCCAGCCACAAGAAAGTTAACTTTTGGGAAGTAACGTGACTTAAGTATCCGAGCCAGCAGAGTTTGAGGTCGATGGACTAGACTCCATGCTTTTTCCCCAAAAGAGCCTTATTGTCATCGCTCAGGTGAAGAAATGTCATACCTCCAACTTCCTTCGGCATGCATAACTTGTCCCAATCTTGCATGATAATCGGTCGGCCAGTCCCCCCCCCCCCCCCCCCCCCCCCCACCAGAATTGGGCCAGGGCCATATGGATCCGAGAGATAATCTTAGAGGGTATCGTAAAGACCGACATAACATATACCAGGAGAGAGGTAAGAACTGACTAGATCATCACTTCCCGTCCTGCTGGTGAGAGGAGCTTCCCATCCCAGGATCTAATACGCTTAACGATCCGGTCTGTCACGCCTCTAATCCGGTTTTGACCGAAATCGAGGCGTGAACTAAAGACACTAATTAAATAACAATTAAAAGAGATTTAATAGTGCAACTTCCAAGAAAAACTTAATAAAAACCAAAATCAAGAGTCAACAGCTCTGAATAACGAATAACACAATAAAAAAAATAGTTGGTACAAGTAGTACGTCTTTAGAATAAAAATCCCAAATCCCAAGGAGCTCCCGAGCCTTGAGACCACCTCTAGATACTACTCATCAAGGAAACATGTACAAACAGTAAAAAATAAGGGGTTGAGCTTACGCTCAGTAGGAAAAGTAATAAGTAAAAGAAACCCCCACTTTGATTATAAAACCCGAATTGTACAAGTATCCAAAAGTTACGACTAGCACGATTAACCAAAAAGATGCCATAACTAGAGATCAATGAGAATTACAGTACATAATAAAGCAGTAACTCAAAGGAGATCAAAGGAGACAGTTTAATCTTTAATAAAAAGAACTAAAAAAGGCACGTAAACGTCACGTCGATAACTTAAGCCAATGCTCCGATCCACAATTTGTCATTGTATCATGTCGGGTTGCCCCTCGGTCCAGAGGAGACACATATCGTCGAGGCCACCGGAAACATCCCTAACGGACACATATCATCGGAGTCCTCGGAAATGTCCCCAAAGGACCATAGATCATCGGGGCGAAACAGGATAACCTCCCAGAAACGCTCCCGCAGGAACACATACCCTCGGGGTGAAGTAACAAGTAACAATCCCCGTAGGGTAAACAACCTCACGTCATACCAGAATTCCCCTCGGCCTGGACGTCTTCCCGGGATTCACATCGGGGTGAACACAATCCCTCGGCCTAGGTACTACCCCACACCGGCATACTCCCTCGGTGTAGGTACCATACCGGAACACAAACCCTCGGCCTAGGTACTACCCCACACCGGCATACTCCCTCGGTGTAGGTACCATACCGGCACACAACTCTTCTTAGAACACACGACACGAGAATAACACACATCATAGTCATCGTACAATCACAGCTTAGCAACCCAACAATCTTATCACAACGCGTCACCAAGAAATCATATTAGCGATCACGTTTACCGGCATGACTTACCAACCACGTCCCATCGGTCTATCACTAACCCGATCATACCATTAGGCACAATCAATTTACAAACAACAATCATTCAATCAATCATAACCCAGATCAACCATTCACATACAATCATCATAATTCAACTAGATTAGTGAGACTCTTATATTAACCTAACGACGGAGCATGCATCAATACCAAGGACGAACAATCATCAAGAGAACAGTCAACAAACAATCCTAAGGCTCGACATGGCCATTCTACCAGCACAACAATTTCCCAAAGTATTGAAAGCGGTTAACTAGTGAATCACATCCTATATGCATACTAAGACTCGACCATTTATTAATGTAATTGAAAAGCGGTTATTCTAGTGAATCACATCCTATATGCAAACTAGGACCTTTCCGGTTATTATTATCCTATAGGCATACTATTAGCGTTCTTTAAATTAAGAGATGAGTTTAGTACTTTCCCTACCTCGAAAACACCAAAGCTAAAATAATCCTAGCGGCTGGCGTCCTGGCTCGCTTCCTCCTCCACTTCATGATGTCCTCGGGTCTCCTCCTCCGTCGATCTTGGATCCGAAGCCTTGGATCACAAAACAAGTACTCGAATTACTACTAATTCAGTTTCAATAAGAAAGAGAAATAACTGAATTAAGCCCGAAAGTCCAACATAGGCTAAACGAGAAATGGGCCAAAACGAGGCCCAATTCAGAAGGCCCACTGGCCCGAAATCCGACCCGACCCGTGCCCCGAACCGGCCCGGAAGCCGACCCGAACCGCACCACATACCGGCCCGGAAATCGACCCGGCGCGTGCCATAGACCGGCCCGAAGCCAGGCACGGTCCGCGTAGCGCACCAGCCCGGAACCTGGCTCTCTTCGGACTCTGTTCCATGCCAGACCAGATCAGGCCCTCCTTCTTCTTCCCTAGTTCGATTTCTGTGAATTTTCTCCACAAAACTCCATTGATGAACTCAAAAACCTCCATAACAGATTCAATCACCTCCAATACTTCAATCCCCCCAATGGGTCTCATCAAAACTACTCAAAACAATAGGTTTTCAACATCCTACTTCACTTCCAACCATAAAATCATCATCTAACCTCATCCAACCTCAAACTCCACCATTTCTAGTTCTTCCCTTTCAAAACCCATGGTCCAATATCACCAAAAACGAATTTGATTAAGGGCTTTACCTTGGAAATGATGAGTAGAAGAAGAATAAGTGGTTTTTATGAAGCTTTGGTGTGTAGATAAGCAAAAGTCTATTCTTTTTCCCTTTCTTCTTCCTCAAGCTTCCATGGAAAACACACACTCTCTCTCTCTTTTGGTAAAATCGGCTGCCTTGGGAAATGTGCTGAAAATGGACCAATTTGTAGTCTTAAACCCTTAAGAAATGATCCCCAAACTACCCCTCTATCTCTTCTCAAGTGCAACCATTAAGGGCATAAAGGTCAAATTGTCCTCATTTCTTCCCGTCCAAGCAAGCATGGACACATGTCCATGTGGGGACCTCTCTAGGTTTAAATAATTCCAGCACAATTTATTTATCGGATTTAATTCTTAAACGGACAGTGGTTTGATTGCAAAGACTCCGGGTTGACTTTTCTCAATATTACAGTCAACGGCAAGGAAACGGTCCAACTAAGCTAACCGTAACGACGACTAAGATTTTTGGCCCCCGGAAAGGTCCCGAATGACTCCCAGAGTCATCGGTTGACTTTTTCAGCAAAAAGTCAACTGTCGCCGAAAACCTTCGGTTCGACCGGGGGCAGTTCTTACACAGTCTAACAAATATGCGATTGCTGTATTACTATTCCGCCCGATCATATTCAGGATCCCGAGGTACATAGACGCTGTCGAGGTCTCCTCAATAGCCAAGATCTGACAACATTGTTGTTTCATGATCTTATGTGTATTTTTGCTGAACAGGACTGATGACTCATCCAAGTTCAGAACTTGGCCCGAGAGGGGACAAACCAAGCCGAGAATACCCGTAACTATTTGAGCATCTTCAAGTGTGGCCTAGCAGAAGATATAGCAATCATCTGCGAAGAACATACGTGAGATTTCCGGGGCCCTCTCGTGACACAAACTCTCCTCAGACGCCCCTCACTCTAGTCTTGGCGCAACATGGAGGATAAACCCTCCATACAGAGTAAGAAGAGATAGGGAGACAACAGGTCACCCTAGCGTAATCCCCGAGTCGGTGTAAGATGAGGCGTCTCCCATTCCCCAAATGAAACCGTATAGTGTACGGATTTCATACAACATGCCACCAACTCAATCCAGTCCGCCGAGAAGCCCAACCGACCCATAATCTAAAGGAGGTAGACCCATTCAACCCGATCATATGCCTTACTCATATCGATTTTGAGCGCCATAAATCCTACCACCCCCTGTCGGTTCTATCGAAGGAAATGGATGACCTCAAAGGATATAAGGATATTACCTAGATACACTTTCCCGGGATAAAAGCCCTCTGAGTATACGAGATAACAGTATGAAGAAGGGGCCATAAGCGGTTGGCTAGTACCTTAGAGAGGATCCTGAAGATGACATTACATAAAGAAATTGGGCGAAGGTCTGTTACCTTATCCAGGTCAGGCTTCTTCGGAATTAGGACAATGGAGGTGTCGTTCAGAGTGTGATCGAAGTCGCGAGAAACCAACACCTCACTTATAAAACGCACCATCTCGTCCGCCACAATCAGCGAGTAATGTTGATAAAACCGAGGGTTCAGACCATCTGGACCCGGGGGCTTGTCTGGCCCCATCTGAAACACTGCCATCCTGACCTCTGACACTGAGCATGGAGATAATAAGGACTGGTTCTATACCGGAGTAAAACACTAAGATAGAGCAATTGGAAAATCCTGTAGGTCAGGTAGAGTTGAAGTAAACAATGTGTTGAAGTATCCCACAATTAATTGTCGCATCCCTATGTCCCACGTAACCAACTCCCCAACGTCGTTTTTAAGAGACAAGACCGCATTAATCCGACGCTTGTACGAACAAGCCGCTTGAGAGAACTTAGTGTTGCGGTCACCTTCATCCAACCAGTGTTGCTTCGCGCGTTGGCGCCATAAAGCCTCATGTTCCCCTAATGCACGTTCATACTAGATCTGAATAGCCTCCCAGTGATACACCCCTGCTCTATCCGTACGACCGTTGAGCTTCGCAATCCGCCGTTGGCTCCATTTAAAAAAATCTGACACGAGACTTTCTGGTCGACTTCCGAATTTAATCGACCACCCAAATATTTTTGGGTCTCTCTCAACTTATGATTTTTCTGAAAATCGAGTAAATAGAAAACAAAAAAGCTTCAATTTCTGACCACGAGGAAGAAGCCTAAAGCCCCAAGCCGACGACGAAGAAAAAAATTGAGAGCTTCTCGAAGACCATCGACACGACAATGAAGGCGAGAAGAACCACTAGACGACATAGAGGATAAATTGTTGAAACGAGAGGAGTGGCATGGAGATCAATGTCGACGAGGACAAGATGACAACGAGAAGACAAGACGCGTAAGAAAGAAGCGGTTATTTGAGTTCGGAATTCAAATGTGTGTGAGGTTAGGGAAAGTACTTTTAGGGTTAGATTAGAGTTAATGAGTTGGATTGGAGTATCTCCAACACTAGTCGGTTCGCTAACGTTTCGTTACTAGTGGAGAGAAAACGTCGACAGCTCGCTGGCGTTGTACAGGCGGTTCATTGCTGGCGGAGAGTACAACCGGTAATCTTAGCATCAGTGCGAACCAGTAACGGGAAAAAAATGTGAAGAAAATGACACGAACAGTCAGCATGAACAACCTACCACTAGAGGTTGTTGGCTAATAGAAAATTATAATATTTTTTATTTGAACAATCGGTACGAACAACCAGAACGGACTAACTACCAATGAAAGGGCTTTTACTATCAAATATAATCATAATAGTATTACTGTGCTTGTGTGGACTGATAGAATATAATAAAGCAAAAAGGTTAAACAAATATTTTATGGTCAAATATGTAGTAGATAGTGTCCAAAAACTTATTGTAGTTTTATATGGGCTAATAAAATGGGACGTCATACACGTAGAGGACTTTGGGCCATGCTATATATTTTGGCCTTGATGAGGCCTAACATGTTCGATCGGTTTCTACCCACCACCGGTCCAACATTTCGTAGACTAGACTCCTACCACATTGTCACTAGTTTTATGTTTTTGACGTCAAAAACACGCTAGAATCAACCAGTTTCGATTTTTTCTGGTAATTGTAACGGTCAAATTGGTCGGTCTTCAGTGGTGTGGATTTATTGTCCACACGTAGCTACAAGTATCCTCACCTCGATCAATGAGGGGTCTGTGTTCTAGTAGGTGGTCGGCCAGCAACACCGTTTCACTAGACTTAGGGTGACAGGGGTTCCACCAAGATTTGGCACGATACTCTCCTATTACCGTGGGAGCCAGCACTTTCGCGTTTTTAGAGCCCTACTGTATCATTTCAAGGAAAATGACACAAATTGGTATCTTGATAAAGTGCTGTCGTGATTGCTTGCCACTGAAGCAAACGACTATTTCAAATTGCTGTTAAAACCGTTAGTCTGTTCTTCGTTCAATACAGTGTGTTTTGAGTAAGTGAAGAGCGTCGTTCCCACGCGCCTTCCTTCTTCAACCTTCGTCCCAGCTCAGCTCTGCGTGCGTGGCAGTGGTCCTGCCTCTGCTGCATCGTGGGTGGTCCTGCAGACTCGTACCAGCACTACTCTAAATAGGAGGCTGCGTCCTCATTTCTATCTATCTATGATTTGGTTTTCATCTAGTATTTCTGTTAATTAGGGTTTCATTTCTAGTTCTTCGTCAATTTTAGAACAATTTGTACCCTTTTAGCTTAAATCAACCAAATTTCTCCTGTTCCTGGTCTTAATCAGTTACACTAAAGCTTCAATTGCAACTCTAGGTAACAAGTGGTATCAGAGCCTCAAATCTCGCACCCTGTGATGGCAGTAACGACGGAAACAGAGCAAGAATCCGACGTTGGTTCACCGGAGCTCAGAGCCATGAACTCAGGTCTCAGAGCTGAGAATGATGCCCTGCGTATTCGTTTGGACGAGATGGATGAGATGAAGCAGGAGTTGGCTATGCTCTTGAGGGAGAAAGCTCAAGCACAGCAAGGTCGAGATCCATCTTCTTCGATGGGACCAAAGGTACACAATCCTTCAGTACCCATTACTCCACAGTGCCTCACATACTCACCTCACCCAACCCAACCTCCAGATCCACACTCACCACAGAGACCCAGGGTGAACCAAGCTACAGATGTTTCTTCCTGGGTATCAAACCCACAGCACCAGATAAATGGCCAAGTTCCCGTTCCTCTCACATCGTCCCCAGCACCACAGACCCATAACCAACAAATCATCCACCAAAACCCAGTAAACCTCACTACTCAAGCTCAGATGTCTCAAGGGTTTGTGCCACCAAACACTCAGTTACCAGTACAAGGAGCCCAAATTTTTTTCCCCCAAACATGTATGGGTTATCCTGCCCAGTTGATGACTCCACCGCTAGTGAACCCACAAATGATAAACCCTCAGATGGCAAACCCTCAGTTACTTAACCCACAAGGCTTTGCTCAAAACATATACACCCAACAACGTCAGATGATGCAAGGCTACCCTCAGAATCAAATGAATGAGCTCACATTCAAGACCCCCAACCTGGTTTTTCCTTTGTTTAATGGGAAAGGAGTGAAACATTGGATTAGAAAATGCAACAATTATTTTCAGTACTGTTCTATACCTGAAGAACACAAAGTCAGGGTTGCTTCAATGCATATGACTGGATCCACAGATTACTGGTATGTTGAATATTCATTTGGGAGGGGCATTATACCTTGGGAGAGGTTTTGCCAAGATCTGTGCCTGAAATATGAAGAAATGGGCCATTCTGATGTTGAAAGTGAATTCAAAAAATTGAAGCAAGAAGGGTCTTTGAGAGATTATGAGGACAAGTTTGAAGAGTTGAGATTCCTGGTGTTGAGCAGGGATCCTCACTATTCTGAAGCATACTTTGTGTCCAATTTTATTGCTGGTCTGAAGCCCAAATTAGAGGTGGAGGTCCTCATGTATGAACCTCAAACCCTGTCCCAAGCAATGCACCTTGCTAGGAAGGAGGAGCATAGGATCAAGGTCAAAAATTCTCAACCTAGCACATCATCTTATGGGCACAATACATATAGGCCTAGACCACAGCAAGCTCAGCAACAACTACAACCATCTCAGCCCAGACATCACACTTCCACAATGCCTTATACAAAGCTTAATCCTCAGGTACTGGATGAACAGAAAAGGAGAGGTTTATGCTATACATGTCCAGCCAAATATACTAAAGACCATGTGTGCCCCAATAAGCATAAATTATATCAGATCACTACTGATGGGTATGACAGTGATCTGCTGGAGTTGGAGCCTACTGAACCTGATATTGAGGAATTATTGCAACCAGAACTCTGTGTGCTTTCACATGAAGCATTTGGCCATATGGTTCATATAAATCATACTAAATCTATCAGAGTGCAGGGTTCTATAAGGGATGCTGTTGTATCTATCCTGGTGGATACTGGTGCTACAAAGTCATTTTTGGATCAATCCACAGCTTCTAAATTGGGATTGACCATTTATGTTGGCCCTACTGTACTAGTAAAAATGGGAAATTGTCAGGTACAAACCTGCACTGCTGCTACAAAGATCAGTTGAATTCTACATGGTCTAACTCTGGAATGGGAATTCATGGTGATGCCCTTGGGTGGCTTTCATATGATTTTGGGGGTTGATTGGTTGCAGATTGTGAGCCCTATAGAATTAGATTATGCTGCAAGATCTATAACTATTACATGGGGAGGCCACAAGATTAAGTTATTGGAGACTCCTTCTTCTGATCATTGCTCCTTATCTAGCCTCAAGTCTGTAAGGCATGAACTCCAAGTTGGTGAGTCCTTGTTCCTAGCTCAATTTACTTTGGTAATGGCTGATACAAACTCTGATATGGTGTTGGACCCTGATATGCAACCTGTGCTTGATCAATTTTCTTCTGTGTTTGAGGCCCCTACTGAGTTACCTCCTAGGAGATTTTGTGACCATAGGATATCATTGATCCCTGGTAGTACACCTCCTTCTATTAGACCCTATAAGCATTCCTATGAACAGAAGAACATTCTTGAGCAACTAGTGCAAGATATGCTCAAAGCTGGTGTTATCCAGCATAGTACTATCCCTTACTCATTCCCAGTGTTGCTTGTTAAGATGAAAGATGGGTCTTTCAGGATGTGTGTTGATTTTAGGCAGCTGAATGACCAGACCATTAAAGATAAATTTCCTATCCCAACTATTGAAGAACTTCTAGATGAACTAGCTGGTTGCAAGTACTTCTCTAAGATTGATTTAAGATCTGGTTACCATCAAGTGAGGCTGGCTGAGGGTGAGGAGTCTAAGACAGCCTTTAGGACTCATGAGGGCCACTATGAGTTCAAGGTCATGCCTTTTGGGCTGACCAATGCTCCCCCAACCTTTCAGTCACTGATGAACCAAATTCTTCATGACTACCTCAGAAAATATGTTCTAGTTTTTTTTTTGATGATATTCTGATATATTCTAAGTCTTGGCCTGAACACCTTGAGCATGTGAGATTGGTCCTTCAGAGGCTACAGGAGCATCAGCTGTATGCTAAACTCTCTAAGTGTGACTTTGGTAAGACTCAGATTGAGTATCTTGGCCACATCATTTCTAGTGAGGGAGTGGCCACAGACCCTGCCAAAATTCAAGCTATGAAGGATTGGCCTGCACCTAAATCACTTAAGTCACTTAGAGGGTTTTTGGGGTTAACTGGATACTATAGAAGGTTTATTCAGGGCTATGGGAAAATTGCTAGACCCTTGACTAATTTGTTGAAGAAGAACAGCTTTATTTGGGGTCCTGAGGCACAAACTAGTTTTGAGAATCTGAAAGAAGCTATGAGCACTGCACCTGTGTTGAGGTTGCCTGATTTCACTAAGCCATTTGTTATTGAGGCTGATGCCTGTGATAAGGGCATTGGGGGTGTCTTGATGCAAGAAGGGGGGCCAATTGCATTTTTGAGCAAGGCCCTAGGACTGAAGTATGCTGCAATGTCAACCTATGAGAAGGAACTGTTAGCTGTGATAACATGCATTCAGAAATGGAGGCACTACTTTGCTTCTGGTAGTGTAGTGCTGAGAACTGACCATCATAGTCTTAAGTTCTTGCTGGAGCAGAAGTTAACCACTTCTTTCCAACACAAATGGCTTGCCAAGCTTATGGGGTTAAATTATTCTATTGAATTCAAAAAGGGGAAGGAGAATATAGCTGCAGATGCTCTATCTAGAGTCCCTCAAGAGACAATGGCCCCTATCTCTACTGTTGTCCCAGCTTGGATGTCTGAGGTTCTCTCTAGCTATGATAATGATTTGGAGGCTCAAGGATTATTACTGGAGCTATCTTTGGCCAAGGAGGCAATGCCTTCTTATGCTCTGAGGCAGGGTGTGATTTTCTATGATGGAAGGATCTATCTGGGGTCAGATGTAGGAATTAGACTGAAAATTATGGCTAATTTCCATGAAACACCTATGAGAGGACATTCTGGTATCAGTGTCACAACCAGAAGGATCAAGCAGCATTTTTTTTGGCCTCACATGAACAAGGACATCTATAATTTTATTAGGGAATGTGATATATGCCAGAAGTTCAAATCTGAAAATACTCCCTATGCAGGATTGCTCAACCCTCTTCCCATTCCTTCCAGGCCATGGACTGACATATCCATGGACTTTATAGAAGGCCTCCCAAAATCTGGGGCTAAGGATGCTATTCTGGTAGTGGTGGACAGATTTACCAAATATGCTCACTTTATGGCCTTATCTCATCCATTTTCTGCAGCAACTGTGGCCCAGGTATTTTTTGACAACATTTACAAGTTACATGGTCTACCAGCCTCCATTGTATCAGATAGGGATCAATTGTTTCTGAGTAATTTCTGGAAGGAACTCTTTAAGAAACTTGAGGTGAGCCTTAACATGTCTACTGCATATCACCCTCAGACAGATGGCCAAACTGAGAGGGTGAACCAATGTTTGGAAAATTATTTGAGGGCTATGACACACCTCTTTCCAAAAAAATGGTGTACCTGGTTATCTTTTGCTGAGTTTTGGTACAACACTAGTCATCAGTCTGCCATCCAGATGTCCCCATTTGAAGCTGTATATGGATTCCCTGCTCCTATGATAAGTTTTGGTCCCATACATTCTTCTGTGGCAGCTGTGGAGGGTTTTATTAACTCCAGGGAAGAGCTTAACAGGGTTCTGAAGGAAAATCTGACCCAGGCTCAGTCCAGAATGAAACACCAGGCTGATAAGCATAGAACTGAAAGAGAGTTTGCTGTAGGAGATTGGGTATACTTGAGGCTTCAGCCTTATAGACAGAACTCTGTGGCTTTGAGGTCTAATTTGAAGCTTTCCCCCAGGTTCTATGGTCCATTTCAAGTGACTGAGAGGGTTGGCAAGGTTGCCTATAAGCTCAAGTTACCTCCTTCCTCCCTCATCCATCCAGTGTTCCATGTCTCCCTCCTGAAGAAACAGCTTGGACACAAGAACAGGATTGGACCTCAGCTGCCTGACACCACTTCTGAGGGTCATCTCAAGCTGCAGCCACTTGCCTTACTTCAGAAGAGAATTATCAATCGCAACAATGCTGCTGCAGTCCAATATCTGATACAATGGGACAGATCTACTGTTGAAGATGCAACTTGGGAAGAAGCTGATACAATCAAGAACCATTTTCCTCAGTGGTTGGCAAAGGCATTGGCTTGAGGTCAAGCCAATTTTCAAGGGGAAGGTATTTGTCGTGATTGCTTGCCATTGAAGCAAACGACTATTTCAAATTGCTGTTAAAACCGTTAGTCTGTTCTTCGTTCAATACGGTGCGTTTTGAGTAAGTGAAGAGCGTCGTTCCCACGCGCCTTCCTTCTTCAACCTTCGTCCCAGCTCAGCTCTGCGTGCGTGGCAGTGGTCCTGCCTCTGCTGCATCGTGGGTGGTCCTGCAGACTCGTACCAGCACTACTCTAAATAGGAGGCTGTGTCCTCATTTCTATCTATTTATGATTTGGTTTTCATCTAGTATTTCTGTTAATTAGGGTTTCATTTCTAGTTCTTCGTCAATTTTAGAACAATTTGTACCCTTTTAGCTTAAATCAACCAAATTTCTCCTGTTCCTGGTCTTAATCAGTTACACTAAAGCTTCAATTGCAACTCTAGTGTAACAAGTGCACAATCGTTTGGATTTGATGTACCAATTTTTTCGAAAGATATCGTAATATCATTTTCTCACCATTTTAATAAAGCACTTCAATACTTATACTCAGATGTTAATTTCTGCATTCTTCCGATCCCATGATATTAGGACCTGCTTTTAACTCCTACGTTGAACTTTGGTTTGTCCATTTTGGTCTTGATTTTCTCTATTTTGCTAATATACCTAAAGTAATAGTAAGTTTGACTCATTTGTTGAGCTAATAAAAAAAAAGGTCGTTTCTTTGTTTGGACGGCTTAGTTACAGCCCATCATTAAGAGGCACACTTCTCTTCTCTCTGAGGAAAGCAAGCAACCAATTCTTATTCAATTCCCTAGAATCTAAATCTGCAAATCTGGCTTCAGATTTTTGGAGACGCCTATTCCCGACCCGAAGCAGAAGGTCTTCGTTCCCAATCATCCCGCCGCAGCCCCGAATTCTGCGGCGAGCTAATAGGGCAATGATGGAAATCAATCTCTTCAAGTTCTGCTCCGCTCTCAAGGTTTTAGGTTACTTCATGATCCTCCTCGTTGCTGCTATCATCGGCGTCTCCTACTACGCCGTCGTCGTCATCACTTGGGCCCCCCACTTGCTCCGCGGCGGACTCCACACCCTCCTGTCCCTCCTTATCATCCTCGCCTTTCATATTCTGGTGAGTCATTCAGTTTCTGTTTTCCCTTTTCTATTTTGCTTGCTCAATTTTTTTTTATCAGCAAATGCTTGCTCATTGTATTGTTAGTTATTTTATTTGTCATTTGTGGCCGTTGAGTGGTTGAAAAGTCCAAAGGTGGAAATTTTTCTGTCAAAATGCGTATCTTGTAATGCCGTAATTGTGGGAGCAAGTTATTTAGAAAAACAAAATCGAGCAGGACTAAGTATTTGCTTTCACTGAATGTAGAATTATTGAACTGTTTGATTTTTTTATGTTCCAATCTGCATTAATCCAGTGCATCCTCACTGTGGTTTTCATACTTACTAGGCTTTTTTAGAACTTGTGGTTGTGTGCACAATTTGGGTGATGCCGGCATTTAGTGTGATTGGTGTCGCTAGTTCCTCGGTCACAACCCGTAGCATTAGCTCGGTGTGCTTATCCCCGTTCATCCTTGTTCTTTGGCGCCGGTTCAGTCATCTGAGACGTTGACGCTTGTCCACGTCCTAGATTTTATCAACACGCAACAACTGGTTGCGATTAGTGGTTCGTGTTTTTGTGCCGAAGGGCTTCTTGATCAGACGCTCGCGGATTCATCCCCTACCTCTCCCAGACTAGGGTGAGAACGTTGTGGTCCTGGTCTATTGAGAGGCTTAGCTCCCTGACTCCTGCCCTTAGAGCGAGCCCCATCACCTTTCAGCTTCTTATTAAGGTAGCGCTCAACCTCCCTCCCCGATCAAGCAGGTTGTCCCACGACATCCCTCGCCGGTCGAGCAGACTGCCCCGCGACCTGCTGGTCCTGTTACTGCCTGTAGGTCCCCGAGTTCTCAGACCAATAAGCAGGGCTGGTGGGCAGACATGGTTTCGGATGGTCTTGAGTCGGACACAACCTCCGTTATTTACCTTTATGATGGGCTGGATCAAGCTCTAGTTCGTCTCCCTAATCGGTCACCTTCTCCTCTCCATGTTGGCTTTGGCGGTGCCCTTCCCGAGCCAGATATCTTTTCGGAGTTCTCCTCTTCTTTGGTTGGTGTGCGTACAAGAGAGAGCATTACCCACACTGTGACAAGGTTTGTAGATGTTGGGGGGTGTGTTACAGAGTTTCAACAGAGGAGGGGTTCAAGAAGGTGAAGACTATCTTGAGCACTCACTATGATGACGGGGCTCCTAGCCCCATTAGGGGGTAAATTAGGGGAATAGCCTTATTTTATGGGTCTTTGCAGGGTAGCCTTTATGCAAAGATTTTGTTTAATGAAGGCTAGATAGCAAATATGTCAAGAAAAAAAAAGCTATTTTCTTAACTACCCCCATTAGGGCCACATGATTTTGTTTGTTTAGTTGGCCGTTTTTTTGGCCTTTTGCGTTAGTGCCCTCTCTTATTGAGGTGTTGGGTTCTTCTCCTCTGCAATTGTTGCTTAATATATTTATTTCTTTCTTATAAAAAAAAAGGTATAAAGGCCTGGATTTACCATGCATGTTGGATATTTCTTTTGGGAGCAGTCAGTATAATAGTAGAGCTCTTTGTTGCATCTAATAAATGATTGATATGTAGGTTAGGCCTTGAATTATGTGATTTCAGTGGTGGCCTATCGAGCCAAGGTTCTCAAGTTGCATGATGAATTGAGTTCAGCCATTCTTATCATATTTGATGTTTTGCACTTCTTTTTGCAGCTTATCTTGTTGACATGGAGCTACTTTATGGTAGTTTTCAGGGATCCTGGTTCTGTCCCTGAAAATTGGGGACCTATAGCAGAGGTATCAGAGGAGAATCTGGAGGATGGTTCTTCAATAAGATCATCAGGTTATGTAGCCCCTGAGGTTTCGAACCCTACGTGGTCTGCTTCAGATGCATTGGAAAGAAGATCAGGCTACTGTACTAAATGCCAAAATGGCAAGCCACCACGTTGCCATCACTGCTCTGTTTGTAAGCAACCACTCTCTTCTCAGTTCTCCCCTATGCTGTCACATATATATTTCTATTATCCTCTTGCCTTGGTGATTGCTACTTCTCAAGGTTTAAGTTATTTGCTGTGGCTGCTGTGATAGGCATGATTTAATATTTACCTTACAGTCTCTCTATATAAGTGTCCCACTTTACTATTTGTAAAATCAAGGATTCAATTTTGAGTGCTCAACTTTCTTCCCTTTGACCTACGTGGTCCCATGTCCCTACTTACAAGTTGTTGTGACTTGCTTGCTTATGGGGGATGTCATTAGTAATCTATGGCTAACTCACTAATTAAAATAAGAAATGGTACACTTATTTGGGATAGGAGCGGTGTTGTCTATATTTTATAGGGTTAATTGTCAAAAACTACAGTAAAGTTTTGTCCACAACTGGAAGCATGCAAAAACTTTTGTCCACGCTTTGTGGGTGCACTGAAGTTTTGTCCACGCTTTGTGGGTGCATTGAAGTTTTGTCCACGCTTTGTGGGTGCATTATGTATTGCCCACAAATCTTTTGAATCCGGGAAGCACTGCCCAAACCATCATTCTGAACATCCCTTTTACGTTTAAACTAAAAAAGTCGTGGACAAAACTTCAGTGCACCCACAAAGTGTGGACAAAACGTTATGCATGCTTCCGTTTGTGGACAAAACCTTACTGTAGTTTTTGACAATTAACCCTATTTTATACCTTCAAAGATATTTTACAGTCTAGGTTTTGTTTAGGTTAAAAATATGTAATTATCAAGGGGTGTACAGCAGGTAGCCTATATCCGGGGAGTCTGTAATTACTGGCGTGACCTTGGAGTCACATATTTCATTTCAAGTATCACCTGTCTAGGAAGCCAGGCAACCAATGCCAATTGCAATTTTCAGTCTATGATTATTCTTTTCTTCGCTCAATTCTGATATATGGAATGAATTCAGTTGGTTCATACCAGTGAAGCAGTGGAGCCATGTCAGTGTGGCCCTTATCTTATGTTAAGGCATGATCCCCATGCTTAGACTTGGTAGATTAGTGGATTAACAATGGTTTCCTTCAATCTTTGGTCATGATCCCCATCCCAGTACTTATGTCTGTTGAGTTATTAATGGTCATGATATAAATTTGTGCTAGTGTTAATTTTCTATGGGATAATTGTCAAAACATGCATTAAAGTTTCGTCCACAAATGAAATAGTGCACAATGTTTCGTCCACGTTGTGTGGCTACCCTAAAGTTTCGTCCACGAACATCTGTTAGTAAAATTACTTATGAAACCTAAATCAGCAAATTACTTTAGGGTAGCCACACAACGTGGACGAAACGTTGTGCACTATTTCATTTGTGGACGAAACTTTAGGGTAGCCACACAGCGTGGACGAAACGTTGTGCACTATTTCATTTTGTGGACGAAACTTTAGGGTAGCCACACAACGTGGACGAAACGTTGTGCACTATTTCATTTGTGGACGAAACTTTACTGCATGTTTTGACAATTATCCCATTTTCTATCTTTAGATCCTGATTGAAAAAAACAGTTTTTATCGATCATTCTCCTATTTGAAGTTATGCTAAATTATATTAATATGTCTTTGTAGGTCAAAGATGTGTCCTTAAGATGGATCATCATTGTATTTGGGTGGTGAATTGTGTTGGAGCTCGGAACTACAAGTTCTTTTTGCTCTTTTTGGTAACTTCTTTTTCTTTCTAATCTTTTTGAACTCATTAAGTTACTTGTATGTGATAACATTACCAAGTGGTAGAAATTGATCGTTGTTGATAGTTGAGCTCTTTCTTTCTCTTTTAAAATTTAAATTGAATTTTGTAGAAATTCTCAGGAAAAATAAATTCCCATGACACCTAGGTTTATATTGAACTTGAGATATAATGGTACCGCTACTTCAATTAATGATATTACCTAGCATGTGCATAACAGAGTCAAAATAATGGATAAAGCAAGACATAAGTGAGAAAGTTTCTGATTTACAAAACCAAGTGTCACAACCAATTATCATTTCCTGCTGAACATTCATGCCCTTAAGTTACTGGAAATGTTGCAGATTTTATGAATTCTGAAAAGAAAAGTGAAATAATGAAGTCATGAGGAGAGCATGTACTTTGACATTTTCAGGATTTTGTTTTGCGGTTTATGTGCAGCATCCGATGGAGCAAGTAATTTGTATATGGGTTGTTTTTATGTATAGTCTCGATTTATAATGTCAAAAAGAGTTTGTGATGTTGATGGTGTTATTGGCATTCATACATTCAGTGGATGAACCGCAATGCAAACCCTACAGAATAGGTTTTTTTATAGAAATTTACTTGGTGAAGTTTTCTAATAGCTCTAGTAATGCGTGTGTGTTTGCTTGTGGTTCCTGGTTACTCCCTTCGTCCCAAAGTAAGTGTGCCATCTAACTTTAAGAGAAAATAAAGTAGTAAGATTGATGCCTGACTTTCTACGACATATCTCTCCTTGACTTCCACGAGTCATCTTACCAAGTGTTTATAATTGTTTCATAGGGGGGATATTAGTGTCAATTTATGTGTAATTAACTTCCCAAAAGCGAACATGGACGCTTACTTTCTGACATCCAAATTAAGAAGCTGGTTAGAGACTCACATCGAAAAGATGTGGATCCATTTTACCACATGATAAACATCTTGGAGGCTCCACCTGTTGGCTTCAGCTTTAAGGTGAGCTAGAATTTAATATGACATCGAAGCTTGGTCTATCTCCTCTTAAACCCTTCTATGTTACTCTGTTATTGGACCAACCTGTTTCGTGCCAGAGGCCCAAAATTGATGTGTAAAGTCCCATAAATCAGGTCTACACGTGAGGGTGGTGTCAGAATCTCTCAGCCCCATATCGAGAAGATGTGGATCCATTCACCACTTGATAAGTATCTTGAAGCCTGAACTTTTAGGTGGGTGGTGCTTTTTTAATGGCGAGGACATTTATTTTGGGGCAGAGGGAATAGCTTTAATTTGTTTACCATGGGGATGATATATATTTGTATTTGGAATCCCAATCTTCTTGTTATTGAATTCTAGTCACAAGGCTACCAACAAAGTGCAAACCCCAACAGCAAGTAGAGATGTATGAATTTATAGCCACTATTTGATGTAGGACAGGTTTGAGATGCTGCCTGCAACGGTCGCAACTATAGGCTAGGTCAAGTTTCATCAACTGTTGAGTTGTATTCCCTTATATGTTCAGAAGAATCAGAACAATAGACTTTAAAAGCTGTTTTCTAAGTTCTCTTTCCATTTTTGACTTTTCTTCCATTCTAAATTCTGACTGTAGCTATATACATTTCTGGAGACAACAATGAATACTCTGCTTTTGCTGCCGAGTTTTATCAACTTCTTTCAAGAAGCAAAGCAACATTCAAACTCTCCTGGAAATCTTGCCACCATTTTTTTGGCTTTTGGTAACTCTCCTATTTAAAATCATCGCAATCATGTTTGTGTATTGCTTATCTCATTTTTTTTCATGTTTCTCACAGATTTCGTACCTTGATGCAGTTCTTAATTTAGCGTTTTCTCTGAGTCTTCTCTGTTTCGTAATTATGCACGCATCTCTTCTATCAAGCAACACTTCATCCGTTGAGGTAATAAGCATAAAGATTTTTTCATGTATGCTTGCTCTTGTTGAAAAATTGAACCTTGGTTTAATGAGATTGGGTGTAACTTGGCAAATATGTGTTTGAGCGGACGTATATCACTAGTTTTTTTTTTGAAGCAATGTCACAAAATTATTGTAAGTTCAACCTTCAGATCTAAGCATTATTATCACATAGTATGATTTATTTACCCGTGGAAGAATCCCAACAATCTCATATCTTAAGAATGCATCATTTAATCAAAAACAAGAAATAAAGATTTGTATGCTGCTGATGACCAAGTCCTGAGTACATTATTTTGTTCTTGACCATCTGAAAATAATGATTAGGTTTATGAGAAGACAAAAGGGGTCAGATGGACGTATGACCTGGGCAGGAGGAAGAATTTCGAACAGGTGGTGTTACTAAACATCCTAGCTTGAATTTCTTTTATTACATTTGCTCTGGTATCAATATCAAATCCATCTATTAATACTGATTGTCAAATACTGGTATCAAATCCCTACTGTAATCAAGTGTTCATCTTTTGCAAGTTTGTAAATGACATTGATAACTTCGTCGGCGACCTAATGCTGTTTTGTTCATTTACTGTTTTTTATTTATCCTAACATAACTGGTGAAAACTACATTGCATATGAACTGGTTAATAGAAAAGGCAGTTCTTCAATGAACTGAGATTGTTAGAATTACTCTATGAAATGTAATTGCAAGATAACTATAGCACACTAGAGTACTCATTCTTACTTACATCAATTGTTCTCTCACTATTTCTGGTCTCTTTCGAAGGTTTTTGGGACAAAGAAGGCGCTGTGGTTCCTCCCAATGTTTGCAAAAGAAGATTTGGACAACATTCCTGCACTTCAGGGCCTAGAGTTTCCAACATATTCAGATGTTGAGAGTTAACACTTGATATGTTCATGGAAGGAAATCTTATAGTATGATCACTGTATCATACTGCATTCTTTTCATCGCATCCCGATGGACTCCAAAAAGGTGTGTTCTGATACCCTTGATTTGTATTTATGTTCATAGCCTTGACGATTGATAATGAGTACCAAATTCAGGACCTGGACATATGTTGTTTTTGTATGTTAGAACTAGATTTTAGAGGCAGCTTTCTTAAATGAACCAATTTGTTTAGCTTATCAATGCAAAGCACCATCTGTTGACCTTTATCGGTTAAGCTTTCAGAACATGATTTGTCGTGCTTGAAAATCCTTTTTGGTCTTAAATTTGATTAGGTATGCTTACATCTGAAACCATGCTTATTCTTAATTATATGTTGGTTACTTAGTCGACTTAGAGCACACCCTAGCATCCTTGTAAACCTTGCCAGGCTTGCAGTAGTAGCCTTTGCTCGGCGCACAGTGTTGGTCCTCCGAACATATGCACAACCCTTCTAGCGCACAACCCTCCTTCACCACGCTCACTCCATCTCTATTCAACCCCAAAACTCGATCTGTCCATTCATTTGAAAACAACCCGAGAGGATCATAACGTGCCTTCACCTTCAAGAACTCTCCTGCATTTCGGTACTTGTGGATGGCCCCTATGAAGGCAACATTTCGGTTCTTGCCCCAATGGGGCAGAGCTCCATACTTGAACATGGCCATTTGCTCTATCTCCTCAAGAATATCCTCGAAGAGCCTGGGGGTCATGGGGTCCTTGCTGCGATAGTAGGTGAGGTCAAAGTCAACTCCGTCCTCCTGTTTGCCCAGATAAGCATCGGAGGCCTTGACGTAGCGCATGAGGATGCCGTTGTATAGCTCGACATTGCAGAGTGCCTTGGGCTCCAATTGGACGAGCTTCTGAACGTCTTTGATGAAGCTGTTCAACAATGGCAAGTTGACGCTGAAGGTGGTTTGGTGAAAGAAACCGGCTTTGACCCTCGAGTCCCATGGGCATGCGGTTATTAGTAAATTTTGATGACTGTCAAGGCAGGTCCCCGATGCTTGGACCCGGTTCTGATATCCAATTACCGGGTAACCAGTAAATAAAGCACCTATATCCACACCAAATACACAAGGTTTGAGTAATGATATTTGCTCTGGTACATATTCCCTCTATATTCGTTCTTTTTTATAATTTATATTATCTCATATATAATCTCTTTTTCCAATACAAGATATCGGCATAATAATGCTTCTGCAACGAGTTAAGAAAGATATAGTAGTTACCGTTGTTTGTTAATCCAAAGGCGGTAGTTTTGAGAGCGGATATAAGCAGCGCGGCAGCAATGCATTTGCCATCAGCATCGCTCCTAATTTCCTGACCTTCCTCTGTTTCACATTAGAGCACATAAGTTGAGGAAAAGTGCACATGTCTGTGAGAAGAGAGATAACGAACCAGTGGTTCTAACAAGAGCCAAAGCAAGTGAAGGTGTAGAGCGAAATGCAATGCTGTCGTATAAGCCATTGCCTGATACGTTAACTGGGACTCGATCATCACATCTATAAAGTGCTTCATGTTGACTTGGATACCACGTTATATCCCCGAACTCATGTTCACGCCCGAAACTCACCACTCCGTCGCTCAACTCTCCGTCACTCTCTGTCTTGTAACTGATGCGCCGCTTGAACATGGGTTGCAATTTCAGGGTCACCTGCAATTTTATTATAACACACATGTAATCATTTCAATTTAATTCAACTTGTGACGCTAATATTCTTTATATTTAATTTCACAGCCTTAGCTACCCAAATTTGCCACAGCTCAAGTTGCAAGACTACTCGTGAACACACCCAAAAAGAGACTTATCTCTTTTCATCAGTTAATTCCAACTCGCAACCTGATCATCTCTTATTTAGGATACAATTTGTTATTTCTACCTCAATATATGACTTCTAAGTTGAATCAATTAGGAAATAATTCTTATAACAAGTAAGAAAACAAATCATGATATTCGATCTCTACGTTATATAGTTAATTAATCTCCTTTCAAAGACACCTCACTTCATATATTGTCCACAAACAGGGACTAGTCCATATTCAATTTCTCTTACCATCATTTTGATCAATTAATAAGTCTAAACTCTTCCCCACATTTACCTACATTCTTACGATCCATTGGAATTAAGTTATAAATTTTAATGCTTTTCGCAGGACTCCCACCCCACTTAACAGTTATCACATTGATGAGAACTGACATTTATATTGATTTTGAATCATTGATTTAAGAGAGATAGGTTAAATATATAAATACCTGTGAAATAACTCCAAGAACACCGAGTGAAACCTTAACCGCCTTTAGATCTTCATCACTCAGGCGGAGCAACCGGACCTTGGCGTAATTTTCACCGGACGGCGCCGTAGTGACAATCCTCATCTCGGTGACGTAATCATGAACGGCACTGCCCTTGTCCCACAGCGAGCTCCCATGCGCTCCCGTGCTCAGCAGGCCACCGATAGTCAACCCCCACCAGTAGGGAGTGTAGGGCAATGCCATCCCCGCCTTGGCCGCCTCCTCCATCAGCTGCCGGAGAGTCACGCCGCTCTCCACCGTCACCGTCATGGCCCCGGCGTCTATCTTCAACGTGCGGTTCAAATACTTAGTGCTTATCAGCAACCCGTCGGGGCCGTCCACACAAACAAGCTTCGGAATGCTGTGGGAGTAACGCGTCGCCACTTTCATCTTCCTTGTCTTCATCGTTGCGTTTGCTACGATAGAGATGAGCTCCTCTTCGCTGGTCGGATACGCCACCTGGTCCGCCCGGCACACGCTCCGGTCCGGGAAGGCGCCGTAGGAGTTGGTGATGGTGCAGTTGCTGTTTCGGAATGTACATTTTATGGGGTCCTCCGGAGGGCTACCGTTGACCGACACCGTGCCGGAAAAGAGCACTAGGCATGTAAGTGACCAGCAAAGTGGCCGGAGAATTGAAAGCAAGAACATGTTGATAGCTATAGAGAGGAAACAAAAGTCAGTCTATATATACAAGGTTGGTGTCTCATTCATCGATGTACAATGGTTGTTTTGCTTTTAAGGGTTCGATGGGAATAGTAGATGAGACAAGGGTTGAAACATAATCATTTTAGATGCCTTACGGCAAGGGCAAAAGTCGTGTCGACGTGTACATTTTTAAATATATTATTACAAAACTCAACTTATTGTACTATTTTTTCTTGATACTTTACATGTTTCAAGAGAATAGTTGTGAAAATTTAGAGTTGTGGACTCAAATCCCGTGACGAGTGGGCCAAATGTTTATTTTAGCTTTACATAACAGATCAAAACTAGTGTGCACGCCAATACGAAATTAGGATATTCTAATGTTGAATATAATAGTTTGCAGTTCATCTTTGAGATTTGGATCTGAATTGATCCTATTATAGCAATGAAGATTGGAAGTGATGGTGCGAATAGCATATATATGGTGCTTGATTCTTTGGCTATATTTATAGGATTAACTCAGTGCACAATTTGCTGCCCAATTAGGTAAGAGTGCCATATTAGTAAGCAGTGGCCATCATGTTTCTCAACCGACCCACTTCGAAATCGTGCAAGTGCACATTTGATGTAAATGACTGGATATCATATGTGAGTTTAAAACACAAAGATCAACAAAAATCGATTAAATAGTATCAGATTCACGATGTTTTGAAAGTTAATAAAAACTGAACTAAGTGCCGTTCTTTATTATAATTGGTTCCTCCATTAATCTTCTCCTCAAAATAATCAACAGTTACTGATTGCTTATACCAAAAAGATAAAACAACTGAGCACATGCAGTATCACTATTGAGAATTCGGTTTGTCTCAATAATTCTAATGCATGTTTTGTTTGTTTTAACGTAGATGATTTGGTAAGTCAGAAAAACAAGTCTCGAATCGCCCATAACTTGTTGTGTTGTATGGGGTCTCCGTATCATTGAGATTCAGATTAGCAAAGTCAATATGGTCTTTTTTGTATAAACGTGTTGAGACTACATCCTTGCCGACCATGCCATGCTGCTTCCGTTGTGCTTTCGATCTTGTCGCACACCCGAAATCGAAACAAGAACATGTCAAACGTTGGCTTGCTCTCTGTTACTCCATGCACGTCACTCTCATTTGCTACTCTTTCCACACAGTCTTTGTGTCTATTCGGAACTTCAAATTCGTGTTCCTAGAAAAAGAGACCAAAAAGTCAAGTAATCTCTCTTCACAAGTAGGTCTAACGTTGAGTCTTTATTATAATGTTGTTTATTTCAGTTACCGAATAAACACATCTTCATACTACTATTTGAAGTTTAAACTGAACAAACAAAATTTTCACAACGTAGTTAGATGTGTGGAAACTAGATTGATGAAAAAGTTGAATTCAAAAGTTTATTTCGAAAAATAAAAAAATACAAAAACTAGATGTAAATTAAATGACATGTTCATTTTTTTTTAAAGTCATTGTTGTATGGGCCACTTCGATTAGTCTTTTACCAAATTCTACTAATGTTTTTTTGACATCAAAACAAATTTAAATTAAACCGTATATCTGGATAAAGAGGAGTTATGGAAATGATTACAAGATGACCAATATCAGAAACCAACAACAACCAATAATAACACCCAAATGAGACCAAAATCAGAACCACACCGCTTCACACATGAACCCACCACAAAACAAACGCTTCGCACAGGAAGCCGCCACTAAAACAAAGTCTAATACCTCAATTTAACAAATTTTAAGAGCTGAAAGTGAAAAGAATCTGAAGCATCCAGATTTAACCAACATGAAGTACATAGAGAAAAGACTTCATCTAATAGACGCTGGAGCTCGAACTCAGTCCTCCAAAACCCAATTTCAGACAAGACCGAGAAAAGACCCTAAGGGGGAGGACCGGTATTTCTACCGAGAACGAACTCATACCTCCTAGCAAGCAGCAATAAGTCAATCTTTCGAAAATCCGAGGCATGAACTCGAGCTGAGCGTTTTGAAACCGTGATCGGTAACCCCTCGCCAGCCAACACCTAGCGAGGACCCAAGGGGGAAGGCCTATAATAACACTGAGCACGATCCAGCCCGAATCCGGACAGAGTTGACACCAAAGCCAACCGAGAAGCGCAACACCACACCGAAAGCCGAACTAGCAACCCTTCAAAAACGGCACCCCATAACTGGCAATAGCTGAAGCTCGCACTCGATCCTCTAAAAATTGATTCCGGCCAACACCAAGAAAAACCTCAAAAGGGGAGGATCAATATTTCTACCAAGAGTGAGTCCAGCCTTCCTAGCCAGCTGAGGAAATCATCACTACCATGATCCGAGGTTGGAACTCCGAAATAGGTAACTCCTCGCCGGCCAACACCAAGTGAGCACCCTAAGGGGAAGACCTGTAATTATACCGAGCACGAGCCAACCCGGACCTGGAAAGATCTAACACCTAAACAAGTAAAGGAAAGCAACCCTTCCTAGCCGCGAATCAAGTTGTAGCCATGCGTACCAATGCACCCCTACTTTCACCGAAGAGTCCCAAACTATAGGGCCTGAACACCTAGAAAGGATCCCTTCGAAAAAACGAGCCTCCGATCACCGGTCAACATCGTTTGAACCACCAACAAACACACCACCAAAAAAGAACTAACAAAAGGGGGGAAACAACCTGAGCAGATACACCGCCGAGTCTCTGACCAACCCAACATGGTGCAGGTGAAGGGTGACTATGAACACGTGCAAGAACCCAGCAGCAGCGGACCCAACTACAACGAACAAAAACGACGCTGAGCCGAAACAAAAGAGATCTGAACTAAGGAAAGCCAGATAGGGAGGTCCGGCGAGAAACCGGCGGAAGATAGAGTGCGAGCTTGATGGAGAAGCTCCAACGATGGTAGGAGTACCCAAGCTCTTCGGAGCACTAGGGTCCGAACCCGACGTTGTCCAAACCAAACCCTGGTCAAAACTGACCCAATCCAGGACCCTGCTCGATCCATTACCCGAACCTGGGCCAAAATTGCCCTGCTCTAAGACCCCGCCTGATCAGTGACCGAGCCCGACCATAACCAGACCTAGAGCAGAACCTGCCCAGATCACACCCGCGTCGCCCCCTTCGAGACGAAGTCGGAACCGACTTGTACGAACCCGAGACGACCACACGCCGGAGCAGCAATAGCACCAAATCTGAAGAGCCAGCTCCCAAACCAGCAAGATGCACGAAGAAGATCTTGGCTGAAGATGCATATCTGACCAGACTCGACCAGCAGTAGGAAGATGACCAGAGACACAACAAGCAGTCAAACCCATATAGAGCAACATTCCCTGAGCCACTACCAGGCCAGACGTAGCTTTGAAACGCATAACTCGTCAAGGAGGAAGACCCGAGCTCCAAAACACAGCGAGGCCGAGCTCCTGCGACATCAATGCTGTTGGTGAGCCACACGCAGATCGGCAAGAAGACGAGCAGATTGCCTTATTTCCTTAGGTTTCCTAATTCTACTTGGATTCATTTAGGGTAAATCAAGTCATATAAATAAAACACTAGGGGGCGAAAATAACAAGCACATTGGTTGTAAATTTCGATCGCCACATATAGAGAACAAAAAAGTTTTGTTCATGGCTACTAACCAGTCAAGTTGTGGACTCATCTTTCTCGTGTGGATACCGTTAAAGGGAAACAATTTGGGTGCCTCGGATAATCTTTTCAAAGGTCCCCATCTCGAACAAGAAAGCTCAAAAGTAGCCTATATCGAGGTAAACCAATTTACATATATGAATAGATTAGCTTTAATCGATACATATGATCTAGGCTTTTATAGGATTATCGACTATATAATTTTTTTTCCTAGCTATGTTAATGTAGCACATAATCCTACAGAGACAATCCTAACTGATCTGGAAAGGAAACATAGTTAAAAATGAACAAAAAAAAAAAAATGAAATCTAGCAACCCCATCGCTAAGATCTGGCAAGACCATCCTAGCAAATTTGGAAATCAAGCAACTATGTTTGTCAGATCTAGACTGGTTACAAACATAGTCTGGAAGATTCTAACAGTCTTTCGTGGACTGGTTACGAACATAATTGAAGATATGGCAAGACGATCCTAAAAGACTTGTAACGAGGTCGAAGTTGTGCTGGAGAAGACGAGGTCGGGTGGCTAGAGAAATTGTTCATAAATTGATTAAATAGGGAGATTAATCATTTATGGTAAAATAAAATTAAGAAAAATAAGTTTATATTTTTATTGATGAAAATTAGAAAACCAAAAAAATAGTGAAAATCAATCCTTTAATGAAATTTAGTAAAAATAAATGATACTGGAAATATGAAGAATTAAATTTATATTAAATTAAAAAAATAAAAATTAATAATTTTTTTAAAATAAATAATTATAAATTATTTATAACTTTAATTATTAAAATATTAATAAATTATTACTATGTTAATGATAAAGATTGGTAGGATAGTATTTCAAGTCGTAAGATAACTTATTTTTAAACTAGAAAAAAGGTAAACAATCATTTTATATCACTATATTAGTTTTTGTTAACTTTATTTAAAAAATTATAGATAATAAATATGAGAGGAGAAATCTAATAGAAACCCCTCTTATCCTAAAAACTGTGTGAACCAATCCTAGTCATACACCCTTTTGATCCAACATTCACCATAATGCCACATCATCACCCCAATTCAACCAAAACTCACGCCACTTTCTTACTTTCTCACACAAGCAAGGGCATAATTGTAATAGCATGGTGCCATGTGGACAAATGTCCATTTTTTTTGTTCAACAATTCATTAATTTAATCATTCCCGCTTCGTTTCAACTCCGATTAGCTTCAAACTTGCGCCAATATTTTTCTTTTTCCAAGGGCTTTAAATCAAGATCAGTCATGAATATATTTTGAAGCACGAAAATAAAAATTTATATTGGGGTGATAAAAACAATGTTTAGTGTTGATAAATCTTCACTGATAAATTTTTTATATCGGGGTATCAAACTAGTGTTAAATAGTATTTAGTGTTGATAAAACTAGTGCTTAGTGTTCATAAAAAACATGTGATGATGTGATAAAAATCATGTTCGATTTTGGAAAATGAGGTGATAAAACTAATGTTCAGTGTTGATAAACCAAGTGTATAGTGTTGATAAACCCAGTGTATAGTGTTGATAAAAATTACCCAGACTTAACTTTGTTTAAAAATCAGCCCCGAAATAAGGGTGATAACCTAGAGATTAGTGTTGATAAAAAAAACATGTGATGGGATGATAAAAACACATGTAATTTTATGATAAACATAGTGTTTAGTGTTGATAAAACTAGTGCTTAGTGTTCATAAAAAACATGTGATGATGTGATAAAAATCATGTTCGATTTTGGAAAATGAGGTGATCAAACTAGTGTTCAGTGTTGATAAACCAAGTGTATAGTGTTGATAAACTCAGTGTATAGTGTTGATAAAAATTACCCAGACTTAACTTTTTTTATTTAAAATCAGCCCCGAAATAAGGGTGATGACCTAGAGTTTAGTGTTGATAAAAAAAACATGTGATGGGATGATAAAAACACATGTAATTTAATGATAAACATAGTGTTTAGTGTTGATAAAACTAGTGCTTAGTGTTCATAAAAAACATGTGATAATGTGATAAAAATCATGTTCGATTTTGAAAAATGAGGTGATAAAACTAGTGTTCAGTGTTGATAAACCCAGTGTATAGTGTTGATAAACCCAGTGTATAGTGTTGATAAAAATTACCCAGACTTAATTTTTTTATAAAATCAGCCCCGAAATAAGGGTAATAACCTATAGTTTAGTGTTTATAAAAAAAAACATGTGATGGGATGATAAAAACACATGTAATTTAATGATAAACATACTGTTTAGTGTTGATAAAACTAGTGCTTAGTGTTCATAAAAAAACATGTGATGATGTGATAAAATCATGTTCTATTTTGGAAAATGAGGTGATAAATCCAATGTATAGTGTTGATAAATCTAGTGCATAGTGTTGATAAACCCAGTGTATAGTGTTGATAAAAATTACCCAGACTTAACTTTTTTTTTTAAAATCAACCCCGAAAATAATTTTTTTTTCGTGCTTCAAAATATATTCATGACTGATCTTGATAGAAAGCCCTTGAAAAAACAAAACTAATGGCGCAAGTTTGAAGCCAATCGGAGTTCAAACGAAGCGGGAAAAATTAAATTAGTGAATTGGTAAAAAAAATATAATATGATGGTTTTACTAAAAAACCCTTACCCCTTACTAAAAAGTGCTGTTTTTTTGCAGTCAACAAGTCAACAAATCAATTGTATCTCATCCATCCATTCTTAAAATGAATGGCTTAGATTGGTTCACACAGTTTTTACATTAAGGAGTGGTTTGTATTTGATTTTTCCTCATAAATATGATACCTTATTAAACATTTTAAAATATATGCAACTTTAAGATAAGTGATTAAAACAAGAGTATATCAAAAAACATTTAATCCAAGAATAATATATTTTTTTTGATCAACGCAAAAAATTTATGTAAAAAGGAACCTTTCCAAGAATGAAAGAATTCGAGGTCAAAGACCAGAAACACAATTACAAAAGAGCTCCCGACAATAGATCTTGAAGCCAAATAAAACCAAGGAGAGTAGTCCCGAAAGAGAAACAGAAACAAAAAAACAAAAATCTTATGAACCTAAGGAGCGATTCCATAAATCCGCCGTTGAAGGGGCAGCTTGTCGGAGTCACTCCCGATTCATAGACCTCGTCCTAGGTTTGGTATAAGACACCACACCCGTAGAGGGAAGCTTCTTGGAGATCAAGGCCTCTTTCCAAGGATTCGAAGCCGCGGGAGGAGGACCGAGGCCATATGCCACCAACAGCTCATCTATGCTCCCTTGGACCTCCATCCCCGGTCCATAAGTGGGTAAAGCCTGCACATACGAAGAAATAGGACCCTGACCATCCAGAACAAACCCGACATCCAAAGTCGACCCTAATGGAGAAGAAGTGAGGCTAGGGGCTGACGAAACTACATACGGGTCTTTAATTAAGCCTAAAGGACCAGCCAACTTTAGATCCATACTAGCTGGATCCACAACTTCCAGCCCAACTAAAGCCTGGTGTTGAACTTGGGTATCACACTCAGCCTCGTCACCGCTCAAAACGATGCCACGCCCATCGTTTCCATCTTCTTCCCCAACAACCAGACTGAGAAGCTGAACATCACCGTGATTTCCTCCTATCAACTGTCCTGAAATCATCCCCGCCGAATTATCCTACGAAACGCAAGGAATTCGAAACTTAAAGACCCGAGAGTCATGGAAACACAATCTTACAGCATCGTTACCACCGATGATCGGAAAATTCACCGTGAAAACACAATCAACGATCTGGCCATCTCCACTAGGGCGTTTGTTTTCGATCAGAAAATTACCTTTGTTTTCAAACCGTACCATCAAAGGTTCTTTCCGACCCAAAATCGTCGTCCCCATTTGAGAAGAACGAGGCCTCGCCAATGCTACGAACAACACATGGCCGTCCAATTTGTACCCATTGTAGGTCTCTACAGCCAGAGACGCAGCTGACTCTGATAGAAAAGTAAGAAAACCGAATAACTTTCCACCTCTGTTCGGCCGTTTCACAGTAGAGTACGAGAGGACCTCGCCAAAAGGCCCAAAAAAGCTCCGAACCCACTCCTCCGACTTGTTGTAAGGCAAATTGCAGATAAGAGTTACCCATAACTTGTGGAGAGAATGTTAATTTCTTTCTCACTACCAACGTCATATGAATCGTAAAGGGTTGCACACAATATAGTAAACACCACAACGAAGTGAACGATAAATGCTCGATTAAATAAATCGGTAAAGTTATATTTGATATAACATAGATTATTTATTTAATCAATTGCTCATGGAATAAAAACCGTTATTTGTATATAATTATTGTCTTGCATAATAATTATATAGAACGAATAAAAGGGCCCAAAATGTATAAAATATGGACTTAGCCGGACACCCCTATTAGGAAATAGGGGTATTCGAACAACTCAGTAGTTTATATATAATTATTTTGTCTTATTTATTAAATTAGAACTAAGAAAAATCCTAATTATTTTAGAAGGTCTAGAATTAAAAGGGTATCTAGTTTGACTAGGCCAAGAAGAAATAAGACGCCTTATTTCCTTAGGTTTCCTAATTCTACTTGGATTCGTTTAGGGTAAATCAAGTCCTATATATACAACACTAAGGGGGGCGAAAATAACAAGCACATTGGCTGCAAATTTCGACCCCCACATATAGAGAGCAAAAGAGTTTTGTTCAAGGCTACTAGTAAGTCAAGTTGTGAATTCATCTTTCTCGTGTGGATACCGTTAAATGACAAACATTTGGGTGCCTCAGCTTATATTTTCAAAGGTCTCCATCTCGAATCAGCAAGCTCCAAAGTAGCCTATATCAAGGTAAACACATTTACATATATTCATAGATTAGCTTTAATCGATACATGTGATATAGGCCTTTATAGGATTATTGACTAGATAAACATTTTGTTTTTCGCCGTGTTAACGTAACACATAATCCCACAGAGAAAATCCTAGCAAATCTTGAAAGGAAACATAGTTAAAAATGAATACGAAAAAAATGAAATCTAGCAAGACCATCCTAGTAAATCTGGAAATTTTGAAATCTAGCAACTATGTTTGTCGGATCTAGAATGGTTACAAACATAATAGAACATCTGGAAATTTGGAAGATCCTAACAGTCTTTTATGGACTGGTTACGAACATAATTGAAGATATAGCAAGACGATCCTAGTAGACTAGTGACGAGGTCGGAGTTGTGTTGGAGAAGATGAGGTCAGGTGGTCGGAGAAAGTTTTCATAAATTAATTAAATAAGGAGATTAATCATTCGTCGGTGTTCTTGGGCCCGGGTTTGGTGCAAGTGGCCCGGGTCGGGTGCTGGCAGGCCGGATCAGCTACTTTTGAGATCTGGGTCAGTTTGGATCTGGGGCAGCTGGTTTCGGATCAGGTTGGATCCGGGTCGGTTCGTCTGGGGATTTTCGGTGTCCCATCCTTTTTCCTGCCGCGGGACGCGTTTCTCGACTTCAGTTTCAAGATCGTGGGGTTTAGGTGGGACTCACCGTTCGTGGTGGCTGTTGGTGTTGGCTTCATCTCGATTTCTCTGATGAAATTCTGGGCAGCTGCAGAGCTCGGTTGTTTGGTTCTTGCTTCGTGAAGTAGCTCGGGTCTAGGCTGTGCAGTTACTTGGTTGCTTCGGCTGCGCTCTGGTGTCAAGGTTTTGTTCTGGTGTGGGACGTCTTTCTTTGACATCTTCTGTCACTGATTGACTCGTTCTTAGGCTGGCGTCGCTCCGTCGATCTCCTCTGTGGCTTCTGGCGACCTGTGGAGTGCTCTCCTCCTTCGGGCGACGGGGTGCTCCGTCCGTTCTCTCAGGCGTTTAGTCCTTTTTCTTACGTGGGAAGCGTTTCCTGACCACCCGTGGCTTGGATTCGTTGTGGCTTTGGGACTCTTCCTTAATTTTTTTCTGCTGCTTGAGGTGATCTGCTTTTTCCCTGGGATTAGTTTCATTTTCGATTTCCTCTGTTTCCCTACCAATAATTTCTAGGTAGGGGCCCGTCATTTTCTAGGTGTTGACCTCTGGCGGGTTGTTGTGGCCTTTGTGCCTTGGTTGGAAATCATTGTGTTTCTTTTCCTTGGGTTTAGAGTATCGATATTCTCTGACCTATCTCTGTCGATTAGTGGTGTTGATCGCCGGCGTGTCGATGTCTCCCATCTCTTGCAGTGGGGGAGTCGATGAGATTCAGTGATTACTTCTTGTGTAGATAAGGTTAAGGTGACTTTTCGAGTTGGTTGGTTGGGGCTGCTTCATGTGTTTGCGCTTAATGGTTGCAAAATTCGGGTTGTAGACCCTCTTTTATGTTTTATTGTTTTGTGCTAATTGGTTGTTATTTCTGGTTTTTAGACCTTTGTTTGTTTCAGTTTAGTTTCTGTTTTGAGGTTGTGCTTTCATGCCAACGCTCTGGTTTGTATTTGTATTTGGTTTGGACGAGGTGTGTCTCGGCCCTCTTTGTGGTTTGAGGCCGTGCTTTGAATGCCAGTGCTCTTGTTTGTTCTGTTGGGTCTCTATAGCTAGAGCCCACTCTGTCCTTCCTTTTTCATTCTCTGAAAAAGGAGAGATTTATAATATTGCTTTGCTGATAATAAAAATAAAAATAGAATGAAGAAAAATAAATATATATTTTGATTGATGAAAATTAGAAAAACTAAAAAAATTGTGACAATCAATTCTTTAATGAAATTTAGTAAAAATAAATGATACTGGAAATAAAAAGAACTAAATTTACATTAAATTAAAAAAATAAAATTAATAATTTTTTATAAAAAAATAATTATAAATTGTTTATGACTTTAATTATTAAAATATTAATAAATTATTATAGCATTAATGATGAAGATGAATAGAATAGTATTTCAAATCATAAGATAATTTATTTTTAAACAAAAAAGTGCAAACAACCATTTTATATCATTATATTAATTTTTTAATTTTATTTAAAAAAATTATAGATAATAAATATGATGCATCATTTAACATTTTAAAACATATGAAACTTTAAGATACTTAATTAAAAAAAAAAAAACTCTGTTTCTTAACCTTTACAAACGTTTCATTATCAGATCCTAACACATGCCAACGTTTGGTCTCAATTCCTAACATGATAGGTTTGGAATTTCTCAGAAACTATAAAAAGCCGTCCAAACTCACGATTCCGTCAACTCGTCAAGCATTGGGTTCGGTTGCTTGAGAGGATAAGTTCAACGTCGAGGAAATCACCATGGGTAATGTACGCCAACAACAACAACGCTTGGATGAGTTGACGGAATCATGAGTTTAGACAGCTTTTTATAGTTTCTGAGAAATTCCAAATCTATTATGTTAGAGCACCCACAGTCGTGGGCGAGATGGTGCTGGCGAGGAGAAGTCGCCGGCGAGGAGGAGGCGAGAAGGACGCCGGCGAGATAGAGAGACGTTGGCGTTCTCGCCAGCAGATCTTGCTGGCGAGTTTGAGTTATTTTGTCCTTTCAAGTTTTTTTGTTTTGTTTTATACTTGCTTTTTTCCCATCTCGCCGGCGGCTCCTCGCCAGCACCAGTACCCCCACTGCAGATCTAACTGGCGGTGTGCTGGTGAGATGATTTAAAAAGCATATTTTAAACCATCTCGCCGGCGCCATCTCGCCGGCAGCCGGCGAGATGGTTGTGGATTCTCTTAGGAATTGAGACCAAACGTTGGCTTGAGTTAGGATCTGATAATGAAACGTTTGTAAATGATAGGAAACAAAGTTATCCCAAAAACAGGATTTAACCCAAGAATAACTTAAACACCACACTCGGCATTGAAATTTCACCAACACGTCGTTGATTGAGCTGACTGGATCCATGGATAGAGAACCAACCTTATTCATTGGGCAAGCATTCACCACTACTATTTGGAATCAGCATACCCCATCCCATCATGACTTACATATAGTTGCGTCAACATCAACCTTGGGTCTATAGATAGCATATTCCTTCCATTGGTTGTAACTGTAACTAGGAAGCTTTGAGCCAGACCACCTCCGGCAAACCCGATCTAATAAGATCGCAAACAACTTTGTCTCCAACACAGTCGGCCTTGTTCCCAGAACCTAATGCCACACTCAGCAAGTCAAGGGACAAAAAAGTAGCCCTTGCTCAATAGTTGGAACATGACAACCTGGTATGTGCTCCACCATCCATCCATGGTCCGTATCAACTCACTCACTAATGACTAGTCGCCCAACTTCTCAAACAGTCGTCGAGGAGCTAATCAGAACTCAGGTTCGCGAAACTACAAAAGGTACAGAGCATCAGGTATCCTCTACCGACTGTTTGAGAAGTTGTTTGGATCCAACATGTTTTCTGGTAGCTTGGCTCTACCAGAAAACACGTTGGATTTCCATAACTCTACGCCATACAAAGTTCTAATTACTCCCAATGGAAGCCTCCAAAACGGAAGTTTGAGCAAAGTAGGTACTAGGTAGCATTTAATATTTTACTCGCCGCCAAACTATCCTCTTTAGTAAGAAAACGACAAACTTGCTTACCTAGTAGAGCCAAGCTTAAATGATAGAGACGCAAAAGCCATACGCTTATGATCACAAACCTTAGACCAAGCTAATGCACTTGAATTTGTTATATCGTTGTTTTTTTTTATCAGCGAAAGCAAATATATAGATTAATCCCTTTTGAGGAAGAAAGAGTTACAAACAAACAAGTAACCTCGCTACAGATTAAAATAAAAACCAAAAACAGATAGCATCACAGCAGTAGAAGAATCAAGAGTAGTGGCACCTAATAGTTGAACAAAGATAGACCAAATGTAATTTTAGCAACTAAGAGGGGAGACCAAAGAAGAGGGTTGCATTATGCCTATGATTTCAAAAAGTGAGGGTGAATTTTTTAGCCTGAGGTTGGCTGAAGGAGGCGACCGACCAGTTGTGTGCACTTCAGAGTGTTGTTTGGTTGCTGCAGAGGAAAATGTGAAGTTCAGAGTGGTCTGGAGGCAGGTGTGAAGCATGATCCACTTCAGATTGTTGTGTGATTGCTGCAGAAGCATTTTGTAGGCTTCAGAATGATCTGGAGGCAGGTGTGGAGCATGTTCCATGCCCTATTGAAGTATCGAAATCAAGAACCTGGGTTGAATTGAAAGTACTAAGAGTTGAGGGTTAAGGTTAGGATCCAAAGTTAGGTAACTTGCAGTTCAAGAAACCAAAGCAGAAAACAAGGAGCTCAAGAGTGAGCACTCTCACCACACACAGAGAAGGGAATGAGAGGAGAAGAAGATGTAAAGAAAAGCCCACACACAGATAGGAGAACAAACCCATAGTCACTCAAATCCTAACCTCACCAAAGAACTAACCTCACAACCCAACCCAACCCCCAACCCTCCCAGAACCAAAACCCCAACACCAGAATAGAACAATAACAGATGAGGAGGAGCTCAAAACCAGTTGAAGAAGAGCAAAGAGATATCCAATTAGCAAGGTAGCTGAGGTCACTGCAATAGCCTTGGAGAGGACAGCCAGACACTTATGGAGAAGTGTTTATCAGAATTGAAAGAGGCCCATTCCCAACTATATGTCATATTTATGATTCTTGTGAATGTAGCAGATGGAGGATCCTTGATGCCATTGAATAATAAATTGTTCCTTGATAGCCAGAGTTGCCATATTGTGGCTTGTAAAATTGATATACATATCCTTTTATATCTTGGGGGAACTAATTGAGTCCAAGAGCTGAAGAGAAATTTGACTGAGGGAGGAGAGACCTAAATGATTCCCCACCAGGATAGGATTAGGTTCCATGTGCTCCAGGCTTTATGGAAATGGAGGAAGATATGAGAGCCATCTTCAAAGTCCCAGTTGTAGTAGGGGCAGATCAGTTGATTGAAAGAAAAATCCATACATCTTCCTTCAAGAAAGCACTTGGAAGGTACAGCATCTAGGCAAGCCAGCCATGAGAAGGCTGAAATTTTTGGAGGGATGCCAGGTTTCCAAATTGTACTTGTCCAAGCCTCATCAGAGATGCCTTGTTGTGCAAGCAATGTATATAGTTTGTGTACAGAGACCCCCTTTGTATCTTCCTTCCAAATCAGAATATCATCCCTGTCCTGTAACTGAATTGAGCCAGTCACTATGCAGAATAAATCCCATTCTTGTTCCTTCCAACCTCTTGGCCACCTTCTTAGATTGAAATTCTAGTCCTCACCATCCCACAGTTCAGCAATGGTTTTATTTTTTGATTGTGATAGAGCAAAGATTCTAGGAAATAGAAATTTGAAAGATACCTCTCCCCACCAAGGGTCTTCCCAGAAGAAGATCCTATTGCCTTTGTCCAGTTGCCAAGAGAGGCCTCTATTTCCAAATAAGGAGTATAGTCTTTGATCTTGCAGAAGAGTGATTATATGTGAGATAGATGTTGTTTTGCCAAGATCAGAGGATTTTGTAAGATCCCAATCATTTAAGGTCCAGCCAAGTTTAGCACATATGACTTGTTTCCAAAGGGAATTTTCCTCAAGGCCAAATCTCCAGCCCCATTTTGCTAGTAAGGCCTCATTCATCAAATTTAGTTTTTTTTTTATCCCCAGACCCCTTCAGTTTTGGATTTACACACCTGGTTCCACCCTACTTTACAGAAAACTGTTATATCGTTGTTTCAACCTGTATTTCCAGCTTGTTTGTATTTTAATTTGTTAGTTTTAGTTTAAATATTTTCATGTGTGGTTGGATATTTAGTTTATGTTTTTTTTTGGTGTATCATTATAAAGCATGAAAATTCGGGAGCCAATTGTGATAACTTGGAGCAAAATGAATATGAAGTGGGGCGATTTGAACAATAGATTCTAGCAAGGTCCGATGCACGTTGGGCCTTGATGTGTTGAGCGAGTTTATTGTGTCATTTTGACATGATCAGAGGTTGACATGTGACGCTTTGCAGGTTTAATGCAGAAAAGGACACGGTAAGCATATTGATCGTCAAATAGTATTTGCAATTAAGTTCCGGTTGATCATATCCAAGGGAGCACAACACAAGCATTCACTATCTCAAGTTCGTTATTAAGATGTTTCGTAAAGAAAATGGTTTGGTTTTGTAACATAAAATGTAGACAAGTAATTGAAAAGCAAGTCCTCGTCCTCGTCCTAAACGGAAAAATAAGCGTATAAGAAACGGCTGTCTTAAGCATTTAAAAGCGCTAAAAGATGTTAGCCCTTCTCGCTCTCTTCGCAAGAAGTCGAAATCCAAGCGTGCTTGGGCGATATGCAAGTCGATGGGCTTCACCTCCTATTGCAACGACAAAGACACCATCAAATTGTTTCAAGATCTTATCTAAAGCGGGTCTTTCCGCCCAGCTGTTTTCGTTCCCTCTCCTTCCCTCGATTGTAATTCTCCTTTGGAATGTATTGTTGGGTTGAATAAAATTGTTGTTTTTGCTGATGAAAAAAAATTTGAAAAGCAAGTTAAGTAAAAAGGTGATTCAAACGAATTTTTGATTAAGAGAAAAAAAAATCCAAGGCATGGGTTCATGGAGACCACTTCAATATATTGAACACCGATAATCATTGTGAAGATAACTATTCTAGTGACGATGAATAAGTTCTAATTTATTCCTAAATTCAGTCGATAACTTACGTATCTAATGGAAAATAACCACCTAGTTCTCCCAAATCTAGATGTAGGAAGACTCAAAGCACCACATCCTTTGATAATATCTATCTTTCGATGTATAACCTATGGTTATTGTAATTGTGTTAACCTAACTATCTCTAGTGTAGATTTAAACCCAACTTATGATTGATTTTAGACTAATTACGATCCTCATTTCTCGAATATTAAATCCTAATTCTCATCATTTATTAAATTTACGTTGGAGATAAAGCATTATGAGCAAATCAAACATAAACCATAACCTTGATTCAACATACACAAAATTATGGCATTCAATATATAGAAATTAAATCTTCAATCCCACGTAACCTTAGATTATGGAGTTTAGTTATTAATGATAAGAGAAGACATACACAAAGAGAAACAATAAGTTCGATTCATAATAATTGATAAAAAGTTAATATAAGTTACCGATTTAATCGTGTAAAGGTTGTTTTTCAATCTTCAATCTTTGTAGCTCTAAACCTTTATTATCCTTCTAATCTCTCCAAAGTAAAAGATCTCTTTCATCTAAGACCTAATTTTTCTTTTACAAGCGGTAATTTTGCAGTTGGAAAGAAAATTAGGAAACCGATCTATGCGCGGAACGAACGTGTCCAAGACACCGACATCATACAAGACACTGACACGGTGTCCTGGCTGGTATTGGACATGAATCCGGATACAAACCGAAACTCATTCGTCTTTCTCTGTTTTGGTACGGGCTTCGGTCCAATGAAGAATTTTGATCCGACATGTTGGTCGATTCCGAGAACTTGTCCGTGAATCCTCAAATTCCAGATCAGTGCATGTTTTGATTATGAGTGTTATTTTCTTTGCATGGACCTAGTGTAGAATGGAATTTTGCATTCATAAAATATGCATTTCACTAGAAACATGATGTTTCAAAAAAAAGGAAAACGCAACAAAAGACGCATTTTTTTCTTAGGTTTTCTCGGAAGTTAAAACAGGTGAGCAATAATGGATCCGAGTAAGGAATCAAGTGTGCTCACCAGAAAATAGAACGCCATATTTGAAATTGAAGAAAAGCTCAATGGATTCAAGTTTAGGTTTTACGGTTTGGAAATGGCTAGTTTAGATATTTTTTAGAAAGTAATGGAAAATTTCTGTTAATTTTCTGGAGTCTCCATCCAAATTAAAAGAATTTTTTGAAAATAAACTGAAATCATTTTTTATAATAAACTAAAGGTATAAGTACTATTTTGAAATAAAAAAGTGAGGACAACACATTTGTTCTAAGAAAGGTTGTTCGAATGCATATTATTTGAGTTTCCCCTTGAATTTAATATCATGTGCCAATTATTTTATCTGTTGGATGTATATAAAGTTATAAATTAGACTTAGTCAAATCTCTATCTTTAGCAATTTAATGAACTTAATCTAGGACATTCCACATTCACATGCTTTGAATTCCTACTAATAAGATAGAAATGTGTTAGAATGTGTTCCTCATTTCTTTTTGTGTTTCAAGATTAACCAATATTTTAAGAGTTTTTTTTATTGTAGCTTATACTTTCTAGGTAGATTCTTGGAATGATTCATGAAGTGATCTAATAATTAGATGAGATTCACTTTCATTAGAATTTGCTTATTGTTATGTAGCTCATTGTTCTAGATGTATGCTCTTGTATACCGGTTATTCTTGTGGCGAAAGGTATCCATGAAGAGAAGGAAGCATAGCTAAGTAGATTCATCGAGTGACTTAATTTTTTATACTTCTGATAGTTGATAATGAGAATAGCATAAATAAAGTGCAAGCGTTCTCTTTCCTTTGAGGGCATTTGATCCAAGGGTTCAGGTGTATGGGAAGTATTATTTACCTTGCGAGTTCTTGGTGTATGGTAATTCTTAAGTTGGTCATTATGAATTGAATACTTCAAAAGAATTTAGTATGAGTTAAGTGAGTGTTGACCTATAATCTCATGTAGATTTTTTTTCTCCTTTTGATTTGATCTTTGACCCCCATTGTTATATTACCTCATTTATCAAAAAATGAACATGATTTTTACCAACTCATCACTTTTTTTATCACATTGGGTACATGTGTTTTACCATTTCATCACATGCCTTTTACTAACACTGAACACTGATTTTATCAATACTGAACATTAGGTTTATCACCATATTACATGTGCTTTATCACCTCATCACTTGTTTTTTTATCACCTCAGCATACGTGTTTTATCACCCCCAACATATTTTTTATCAACACTAAATACTAGCCTTATCAACACTAAAAATTAATTTTATCACCCCCGATTCAAAAACATTTATTAGTTAAGATTTATCAAACTCAACACTAATTTTATCACCTCGATATAATTTTTTTTGTGCTTCAAAATATATTTAATATGTCACTTGATGGACAACCCTTGGAATGATTAAATTAGTGAATGTATCAAGAAAAAAATGGATATTTGTCCACATGACACCATGCTATTACAATTATGCCCTTGTTTGTGTGAGAGAGAAGAATTGTGTGTGTGTTTTTGGTGAATTGTGGGTGATGATATGACATTATGGTGAATGTTGTATTTTAAGTGTATGTGGCTAGAATGGATTCTCTTAATTTTTAGGATAAGATGCGTTTTTAACCAATTTGTTCTCCTTAATTCATATCCAATTTTTTTTTTCCTTTTTAGCATATAACGGGAGTTTATTAGATGGAAAAACGTATCATACAATGGATATAATTGGAGATTAGGTTCCATTCCGTGAACATCAAACACTAACTATATAATAGATTGCCCAGATAAACTAGGGGTAATAGTGCTAAGACCAATGCCTCGAGAGGGTGGGTAGACGTTGTGACATCGGTAGTTGTCACTTCTTGTCTCGTCCCGAAGAAGGCAGCAGTAAAGGATCTAGGGCGCTTGAGGGGATAGCAGGCATCCCGAGAGTAACCCAGGATATGAGGGAAACATGGGGTCGGTTGTGACTCGACCATGGTAGGGAAAGGTGTGCTTCTCTACACACATCCCGGTGTTAGTGGGGCTACTCGTGGGCTTTGGCGAGACCTCTTGACGGGTCTCGCCTTGATCGTAGTTAGGGCCGTTATAGTCGCCCATTTTCCCTTGGGTTGGCCGACCGTTAGAATGCAATAGAGGATCTATAAGGCATGCAAGGGCCTTTGATCGACCAGAGGGGACCCCAGATTAGGCAGGAGGTCTTGTATCGCATCTGCCTCTCTTGATCCTGAAGTTCGTCTCCCATCAGAGGATTGGTTTGAAAGAGAGGACACAATGCATCCTGTCTCCACTGGTGATGGTGCTTTAGGCAGAAAATCCTGGACCGGTGATGGGTTGAGGAGGGACCAGCATATAGGTCTCGGTATGGGAGTCGGGCGTGGGATTTCCCAATTGACATCCTGCATTCCTGCTGGTCGCTGTTGGGACTGCTCCCACCTCAATTTCTTCATTTCATGGGCCGTTGTCGGGTGGTACAACAGGGATGGCAGATGGTAATGGTTTTGCTCGCGGTGTTCAAATCCCTTAGACATAGCTCATCATGACATCCTCTTGTTCAGCAACGAGTTGGTGGCGGCTTCCTCATGTTGTAGGATTCCCCACCTAGGGCAGGGAAGGGTATAAGTCCTAGAGCCGGAGTGGTGCGTACCCTCCTACGGTCAATAAGGTGAGACAGCCAGGTACGATGAGGAAGACAAAGTAGACCTCCACAACTAGGAAAAATGGGAGGCATAGGAGGCGCCAACTACAGGTTAGGGTCAATCATAGAGGGTCTGGATCTGGTTACCTCCTTTGGTGGTAGCGGTGGCGGCAATTGGTGGTTCATGGTTTCCGATGGTCGTTCTTCTGGTAGGGCGCGATCAAGAAGGGTGTGGCTCTTTTGGGTCGGAATAGGGTATATCGGACGAGGAGGGAGGTTCGGGGGTCATTTTTTTCCTCCAGAATCGCTCTGATTTTAACCTCCAAGGTGGGTGGCAGAGGCATGATGGGAGACAATGGGATAAGACGGGGACAACCTCGAGCCAAGTAGCCACAATCACTTGAGAACTCGTCACGGGGGCATCTTTCACGGGGGAAAAGGTTGTCACGTTGGTCGTCGGGATGGTGGGTCCATCGATGGAGCCGAGGAGGTGTTCTGGAAAAGATGGAAAGAATTCGTAGGAAGACGGATGCGACGCACAAAGCACGCAGAGTATTGCCGAAAGAGAGAACCTAAAAGAACGAAAAAAGATCAAAACATTACTCCTATTGGATAATGCTTAGTCTAACAGTGATTATATCCAATTTATTTTAATATCTTTACCAATTTTATTTTCAATTTTGATAAATTATTAACAATATGATTTGGAAATCATTTTTATTATGTAAATTAGGAGGGGAAATCAAATAGAAACCACCTCTTAACCTAGGAACCATGAGAACTCATCCAAGTCATCCATTTTAAGAATGAATGGATGAGATGCAATTGAGTTGTTGACTGCAAAAACACTGCACTTTTTAATAAGTGGTAGAGACTTTTTCAGTAAAACTATCATATTACTTTTTTTACCAATTTACTAATTTAATTTTTCCCGCTTCGTTTAAACTCCGATTGGCTTCAAACTTGCGCCAATATTTTTGTTTTTTCAAGGGATTTCTATCAAGATCAGTCATGAATATATTTTGAAGCACAAATTTTTTTATTTTGGGGCTTGTCACGCCTCAAATCCGGTTTTGACCGGACTCGAGACGTGAATAGAAATAGTAAAAGAAAAGCGATAAATAATAAACATAACTCTTTAAATAGATAAGTAAACCTCCTCAAATCAACAGTAAATAGTTTAAAATATCCAATGAGTCACAGCTCAACATAAAGGCTAAGGTATAAAGTGTTTAGTATGAAAGACCAACACAAATCTAAGACAAGTCCCAAAACAAGTTGAAGCTCCCCAGCCTCGCACACTCTACACATCAGGTACTCCTGTAGAACAGTAAGAGAACAGAAGGGGTGAGCTTACGCTCAGTAGGAAAGATCTTAACAACTCAACCCTTAAATCAATAGTAAACTGCTTAAACAGGTAACTCAAATAACGACTTAATAAGATGAACAATGAAATATTAAGTGAACAAAATAAGACATGATAGTACCATACTCTTAAAGATAACAGTAACTTGAAAAGTTCCATAAAGGAATATTATAACGTATCATGACGATTAAAAATGGAAATAATTGATATCACGCCAACCACTTGCTTTCTCAAGCCTCCGATCCATGGATAGAATCTGAGATCACGCCGGTTCCCATAATTCCGATCCATCAGAATATCCATATCATATCAGATTTTCCCTCAGTCCAGAGGAGGCACATACATCGGGGCACCGGAAACCATCCCATAGGGACGCTCATCGTCGGGATTCTCGGAAATGCCTCCAAAGGACCATAAGTCATAGGGAACCAAGGTAGTGCTCCCGTAGGACGCACACCCTTGGGTGAAACCTTAGTAACCATCTCTCATGAAGTAACCCAATCACTATCCCGTAGGATCTGCCAAGCCCTTAGGCTCCAATAATCAATCAATATCCCGTAAGATCTGCCGAGCTCTCAGGCTCCAATAATCAATCAATATCCCATAGGATCTGTCGAGCTCTCAGGCTCCAATAATCAATCAATATCCCGTAGAATCTGCCGAGCTCTCAGGCTCCAACAATCAATTATCGTAATATCCAGTAACCAATGCCCATAGACTCCAATACTAAACCAATATCTCACCGTATCTGTCAAAATCCACCACTACAACGGCACCGGATTACCCCCCCCCCCCGGTGTAGTACCGAAACGAACAAACAACCATTTCAAGAACATAAATAAAGGAAACACACCATAACTTATCCACTAATCAACACTTATCGAATCACACTTTCATCACAACGAAGACAACCAATAACACTCTACACTTACCGTATACTTACCTGCCATGAACCAGCGGTACATCGATCACCTGATTGTACCCCGTGGCACAACCAGTCATACTCGATCATCCGTTCAAATAATAAGTAATTCAACATGTAACCACTCAACCAAGCAAGTAAACATTCAACCAATCAAGCAATCATGTGAATGATCAATTAAACATTCGATCATGCAAGCTAACTAGTTTCATTATACTCTTAGTTTATCCTAATAACTAACAACCAAGCATGTGAACCTAGCACACAACTAATCCGAGAGCTCAACACAACCTCTCTACCAGTAAATCAATTCCCAAGTATTGAAAGCGAGTTATACTAGTCATCTTCATCCTAAGCATGCATACTAGACTCATCCAATTATTAGTAATTGAAATACGATTATTCTAGTTATTCGCATCCTATATGCAATTCTAGGACCTTTCCAATTTTATTAACCTAATAGGCATACTAAGCATTTAAATAAGAAATTAAGACTTTCCCTACCTTGTGGTCTTCCTCTAACGAATCTCTGTTGTAATGCGTGCTTCACCACTCCTCCGTTCTTCACACGGGTACCGGAAGGGTCTTCGATCCTCGAGCTCGAAATCAAGGTCTTTGAACACAAAACAAACTCTAATTAGACTCCACTTAACAGCAAGTAAAGTCCCCAAAAGCTTCCCAAAAGTTCAGCTCCAAACAAAGATCAAAAAACGGTGGAAAACCCTCAAAGGGCACCAGAACTGGTCGACCACGAACACGGTCACGGAGCCGCGACACCACCCCTCACGGATGACGTCACGGAGCCGTGACGCGTGCCGTCACGGACTCCCTCACGGAGCCGTGACGTCGCCCATCACGGTATCCTTCACGGATCCATGGCGCTCTAGGGCAGTTTCGCCATTCTTCAACCTCCAGCTCATTTTCTCCGAAAATCCACTACCAAACTCCATTTTCAACCATCTCAAGTTCCCAAAGCAGTCAAATACCTCCAATACTCCTCTACCCATGGTAGAAATCAACAAATAAACAAGTTTACAAGGATTCTCCAAATCAAAATCAAATCCAAAACTCCATTAAATCCAAGGTCTTCCATCAAAAACCCATCAAAGCTTCTTAGCAACATCATCTAACCTCATTTCAATCAAATCCAACAACTTCTAGCAACCCAAACCAAAACCCATGAAATGAGATGAAGGGAAAAGAGATGTAGCTAGTTCCATTACCTTTAGGAGAGTGAGATGGAGAAGATGATGATGAAATGGAGAAGGAAGAGGTAGGAAATGGCACCAAGTTGCTCCTTTTTCCTTTGCTTCTTCTTCAAGACTCCATGGAAGCTCCTCTCTCTCCCTTTCCTCTCAATTTTCGGCTACACACATAAAATGAGGTGATTTTGGTCTTCCAATTTCATATAAGACCTAGAGTTGGTTAATGACTAAAAGCCCTTTAGATATTTTCCCTTGTAGAGGCTTTTAGGTGGGTATAGTGGTCCAAGACCACTCCCTTTTCTCTCTTCTAACCAAATAGGGACAAGTGTCCAAGTAGGTCCTCTAGCTTTCCAAGATAATTTCCAGCACAATAATTAATATTGTTTTAGTCGACATAAAGTCCAAATTTGACCAAATTTGATTTCCTTCAATATTATACTCAAACGAAAGGAAACGGCTCAATTAAGCCAACCGTGATGACGGCTAAGCATTTTGGGCCCCGGAAAAGCCCCGAATGACCTTCTGAGTCATCGGTTGACTTTTCCCGCAGAAAGTCAAACTTGTCTTAAAAGTCACCGGTTCGACCGGGAGCGGTTCTTACAGGTCTGATTTAAAAAAAAATTATATCTGGGAAATTTTTATCAATACTTTACACTGATTTTATCAACACTTTACACTGATTTTATCAACACTGGACACTAGGTTTATCACCTCATTTTACGAAACTAAACATGATTTAATTTTTTCCACTTCGTTTGAACTCCGATTAGCTTAAAACTTGCGCCAATATCTTTGTTTTTTCAAGAGCTTTTGATCAAAACCAGTGGTGAATATGTTTTAAAGCAAGAAAAAAATAAATTATTTTGGAGCTGATTTTAAAAAAAATTATATATGGATAATACCACTTACTAATACTCAAATTTTCAAACTCATGCCATTGGTTCAGAACTTGAAAATAAGTTAAATGACAATAATACCCTTCATTGTTAGGGTATTAAAATGAAAACTTCACTAATTTTAAAATAAAACCAGTTTTTTTTTATAAATTCAGTTTTTATTTTCAAAAATTCAGATTTTAATTTAAAATACATAAAAATCAGATTTTATTTTTAAAAATACTTAAAAATCAGTTTTTTAATCTATTTAATATTGTATAAAATTCAGTTTATTTTTAAAAAAATCATTTAAAAAAAATTGATTTACTTTTAAAAAAATCAGTTTTTATTTTAAAAATAGTACTTTTAATAAAAAAAAATCATTTTTATTTTTCAAAAATTAATTTTTTTTAATATATAAATATTAAAATTCAGAAAACTCATAAAATAATTAAAGAAATAATAAAAAATATAAAATTTGAATTTCCTAAATCAACTTATCTTAACCTAATAATTTATATTTAACCTAATCTATTTTCATCTCACGCCACCACACACCACAATTCTATCTAAAACCTAACCTTCGTGCCTATTACTATCTAAACCTTATCTTCATCTCTGCCACAAAAACATCACCAAACCTTTTGCACCCCCAAGTATAGTGCTTTGTTCCTTCTCTCTCTACCCATCTGAATCTGACTTCTCCACCAAAACCCACTTGTTATTTTGCCCGCTCTCCTCCGATCTCTGCTCCGTCGGGATCGAATCGGACCCAGAGGAGCTGGTCGCGGTTGAAGGAGTCCGGAGGGCTGGGACAGCGGCTATTACACCCATTGAAGCCAGAAGCAGAAGCAGCCACACCCAATCTCACTCGATTTCTTCATCCCCTTTGTGCGGAAGTGGTGCCCGTCGATCGACTCCGCACTTGCCTTGGATGTCGGAGAGCTAGGAGGAGGCGGCGGAGGAGGAGACGGAGTGGAGGAGGAAGAAGAAGGCGAAGAAGGGTATTGATTTGAAAAAAAAATCGGTTCTAAGGTTGAAGATGAAAGGTCTCTTGGACGAAGAGTTTGCAGATGAAATGAGTTTAGGTTCTAGAAGATTAGAAATTTTAGAGAGAGAAAAGTGAAAAAAAAAATTATAATTGGTGGGTGTTAAATTGAAAAAATAAAATAAAGATAAGAATTAAACTAAAAAAGTAAATAAAAAATTTAAAAAATAATTAAATTTAAAAAATTGTTTTTTATTTATTTAAAAAAATCTGATTTTTATGTATTTATTAAATTAAAATCTAAAATTTTGAAAATAAAAAGTGAATTTATAAAAATAAAAACAATTTTTTTGAAAATAAAAATATATTTCATAAACAAAAACTGAATTTATAAAAATTAAACTGAATTTTCAAAAATAAAAATTAAATTTAAAAAAAAACTGATTTTATTTAAAAATAGTGAAATTTTCATTTTAACACCCTAACAATGAAGGGTATTATTGTCATTTCACTTATTTTTAAATTCTGAACCAATGGCATGAGTTTGAAAATTTGAGTAATAGTTAAGGGTATTATGGTCTTTTTAATTTTTTTTCCATCTAAACTAAAAAAAAGTTAACGGTTGGGTACTAAAGTGAAATTAAATGTTTCGTTTAGGTATGAAAGTACAAAAAATTTATGCCAGTGTATCAAAGTGAAATTAAATGTTTGGCAGGGTATCAAAGTGAAAATTTCCCTAGTTTTTATCAATACTTTACACTGGTTTTATCAATGCTTTACTCTGGTTTTATCAACACTGAACACTTGTTTTATCACCTCATTTTCTAAAACCGAACATGATTTTTATCACCTCATCACATGTTTTTTTATGAACACTAACCACTAGTTGTATCAACACTAAACACTGTCTATCACTAAATTACATGTGCTTTATCACCCCATCACATGTTTTTTTTATCCACACTAAACTCTAATTTATCACACTTATTATCAAAGTTGAACACGTTTTTTATCACCTCAGTACATGTTTTTTTATCAACATTTAGCACTAGTTTGATACCCCGATATAAAACATTTATTAGTGAAGATTTATCAACACTCAACATTATTTTTATCACCCCGATATAAATTTTTATTTGCGTGCTTCAAAATATATTCATGACTGATCTTGATTTAAAGCCCTTGAAAAAAGGAAAAATATTGATGCAAGTTTGAAGCTAATCGGAGTTCAAACGAAGCGAAAAAAAATTAAATTAGTGAAATGGTAAAAAAAACATGAATACTTGTCCACATGACACCATGATATTACAATTATGCCCTTACTTGTGTGAGAAAGGGTGAAAGTTGCGTGAAATTGGGATGCAGTTGGAGTGATGATGTGACATTTGATGAATGTTGGATCATAAATGTGCATGGCTAGGATGAGTTCTCATGGTTACTAAGATAAGAAGAATTTATAGCCGATTTCTATTCTTCTGTAAATTGGACATAATAAATACGAAAAAGAAAACAAAAGAAATTCAGTCAAAGCTATTAGAATTTAGGATATACGTTATATAATTACAGAGCCCGCTGTGCAGGAAAACCATACAAGGAAGATTGAGGAACCAATAATTTCCGAACTTTGTGTTGTAAACTAGGGAAGTGAAGATAGATCTGCTTAACTTATTTCTATGATCAAGTAGAAAATTCAACAACAAAAAGAAGGAAAGGATCAGGTACTTAATTCTCTTTGTTTTTATTAGTCTAATCATCAATCATCTTGACTTTTATCAATACATTTTCCATTTAAAGTGAAGTACATGCATGATTGGAATAGATGGAGGATTTAGGAGCCGTGATTTAGAACTAAAAGAGTGGCCCATTCTGGACTAACTGTCAAGCATGGTAAAGGGCCTCCCGATTTGAGGTATGAACAAACCTCAAATCATCCTGGTGCTCTCCAATTCACTCTTGCTCTCTCTCTGGTGCTCTCCAGTAATTGAAACCATCCATATCTGTTGCTTTGCTGCTACACGTTCACTGCATCTCACTTATTAATCACATGTTTTGGGGAATAGGGAAGGCTGTTGTCCCAAATCATACACTTGATGACATGTTTCAATTCCCCATAAAGTCTCTCTTCTCATCATTCTTCCTTCTCTTTCCTCTGCACTGTACACACTTATTATTCATGATTACCATACCCACAACTCTGAATTTGCTTATGATGATCCAAATCGCATGTGACTTTCAGTGTCCAACACACCCACTTCTTTGCAACTTCATATTTCCATTTCACTCACGTTTCATAAATCATCCTGAAAGTAGGCTTCCCCTTTGATGGCCGTAGGTAAAAACTGCTAGGCGATGAAAGACACGGGTTTTACAAATAAGAGAACATTGATATTTGTACTAGCACGTTATACTAACATGAGAAAGTCAAAATTTGTCTTTTGATTTCCTTCATCTATTGTTTACATCTAACTATCTATACTGGATTGTATAGTTTATATAATATTTAAAACTATTAGCTTAGCAAAAATTAAGATGAATGCAAAAATTTGTATGAAATCTGGGGCAGAACAAATTTAAATCATAATTTAATAAAAATTTTCAAATGACTCAACCATGATCAATGTAGTCAGAATTATAAATTACAATTTGATTTATCGTTAAACGCATCTTGAAGCGATAGTTATCATTCATCGGTGATATGTTTAGAAAAAGACACTCGTTTAAATTAAGTTTCGGTTTGTCGTTTACACTTCATCTTATATCTTATTGGCCTATGGTTTGATCATAAGTTTTGATATTTGTATAAATACAAGGGGTAAATATAGAAACCTATCTTGATGTAATGCTCACGAACAGTAAGCTACTCAAAATTTTAAATGCTAAATGAATGATCTTATATATTGGTCACAATCTTCTATTAGTAAAAATAGACGGAATATTTTATTGCGTTAGTCATGTGACCCCATGTGATATTTAATAAAGAATGAAATAAAGATTTTTTTTTTCCTTACTCATTTGTACCCTATGGGTTTTACCAGTAAATTTACCATTTTCCCTTATTTAATATTAAATAAAATTTAAATATAACTATAACAAAATAATTATTTAATTAAGAAGAATAAGAAAATAAATTCGACCCTCGTTCCACACAACCCCAATCGGGCCCAGTTCTGTGTGGCGAAACCAGGGTGCAACAAAACCACCTTTGGAGAGCTCGAAGTCCAGTGATGATGGCGCCATGCATTCCAATTTTTAGTTCTAAGGTCTCGAGCGATTAAAGGATTTTGGAACTCAAAAGGTCAAAGTCTAGATCCGTATAGGTCTCGAGCGAATCTGAACTCCTCCATGGAATCAGTTGACCTCGTATGACCGCCAGACGACTGCAGTTGTGCGTATTTTGCTGCTAGAGTAGCACCAACAAGCCTGAGATAAAAGGATACTCAGTTATGGTCTCCGGTGGAGAAAGGGTTCGAGTGGGTAATGTCAGCTGACATTCGATAGGTTTTGATTGTTTGGTAGCGACTAGGAAGGAGACGGTGGAAGACATTGTGGATGAAAGTGGGTTTCGTGGTGTTTTTCTAGATTTGGCTTTGCAATGGTTTTCTGCCTTCTGCTATTGGGATATTGAATAACATTATACAATATACCTTTCGTATCTTGTGGAGCTCGGGAAACTTGAAAAAGGAAAGGGATTGTTGACTGGAAATTGGACCCAAAAGAGTGATTAGCAGTTCAGCCAGGGAAGCTGGAGAGTGTGTGAGCTTTGAGAAAGAAGTGGTGGAGTTTGTGGTCTGGTCACGTGTTTCTAGGGTGGTCTGTAAAAGCTCGTTGGGGATTTGGAGGTGCTATGGGAGTTATCATTTTGGCTCGACGGCTCGAGTAGTTTTGTTGTTAGCTCAATTTGGACTGGTGATGAGGACATTGAAGCTATCAGCAACAACGAGGAAGAAGCTATCAACAATATTCCAAGCATGCGACTAGCACCAAGGACAAGGTCAGGAACTAGAGCTTTACGAGAAGAAGCAAGTCAGGGTTTAAGGTAGGAGAGTGGAGATCATCGATGAATGACGAGAAAGATGGAGGTTCGATCCCCGTGGTTGGAGGATCATATCTGAGCTGATTAGGCTTAGGGAACACATCATGATCAACACTAAGGCCCGAAAGTTGGGTGGGTTGACCAAGAGGCCCAAGCATAGTAGAAGCCTTAGATGTGAAAAAAAGAGTGATCAAGGTCTTGAGGTGCGCGTCACTCGTGACCTTGGGAGGAGGAGCATCGAGCGAACCAGAGGCAAGGGCCTTACGACTCTTTTTTTTATTTTATATAAACTCGAAAATTTATTAGAAAATGAGACACTTAACCAAAAACTTGATTGATTGTGACACAATTTGATAATATGCATCATAATAAGCAATCAATTCAAAACAGAAAGAAGAGAAGGAGACATGAGCAAATTGCTTCCTCTTCCCCATGATCAAGTTCTTCAAACACTGATAAGAGCTTGTCACGAGCATACCACGGCATGTTCTATTGTATACATTCAAGTCAGCAATTATATTATTTATTTCACGAAATGATGTCAAATAAGAAATGTGGTAAATCTAATGGAACGTACCTCTCAACTCAAACACTAAAATGATTGAGACGAAATTGTGTTGACATATCTCTCAACTTAACCAGAAAATTTTAAAGTAGTGACTTCACTAACAGTCTGTTAAAGTTACATATAATACTTCACATTTTGTTTCAGTATACACGCTCATTTTTATTTTATCATAAAAAAACAGTTTTTTTAGAATAAGAAGCAGTTTCATTAAATAGAAAATAGTCATTACAATGGTCGTTACTCGTTACCCTTGAAAGGGTAGTAATCTAATAACCCTCATAAGGGAATCGATATAATAGGAAGCGGTTATAGCAAAGATACTAATACAAGAAGTGTAAGTACAACAGGAATTGAAGGAAAAGCTAGAACAAAAATAAAACCAAAAGGTGTCAACTGCTAAGAACCCTCAAAGTAAGCGAAAAGAGGAAAGGACGAGAAGTGTGACGCTAAATGAGTTGAGGGACATGAACGAGGAAAAAATAGGGGAATTGGCTAAACTTTTGGATCTCCATACTTGCAATGCGTAGGATCTAGGATTGGTTACAGATGTAACACATTCAGGACGACGTATAATGAAGTGTTTCGTGTGCTAGAGTAAAATGTGTTGTGAAATGACTCCTTTAATTTATATTCTTTTTTTGAATGAAAAGTACAAGTATTATTAATAAAAAGATTGTATAGACATACAACGGGAGAACGGTCTTGGAGGCGTTGATTGATGGGCCCCCGATCCCTAATGCGGCGAGGGTTCCTATAATCCCATCATTTTTTACCCTGCCTCCGGGCATGGTTCTTCGTCGACAGGTGCCCAAGGCAGGTGAAGTCAACTCTGCCTTAGGGACATCAGCACCCCTAGAATCTCTCGAAGTCAGCCTAGGCAATCTCCAAGATGGGCTTTCTTTCTGGTCACTAGAGGAGGATGAGGAAGTGGAGATTCTCGTCTGTACTCTCCGGTGAGTCCTTTGGTCTTTGCTCGCCAACAATTCACTATGATGGGTAAGCTCTGGTCGTCGAAGCTTTCCTGAGTGGAGGTTCTGCTCCGGATCATCACAAAGGCGTGGGGTAGATCCGCGGAGGACCTGGTAATCAAAGACATTGGTACCGAGGTTTTGGGCTTCTACTTCGAGTTGGCGGAGGCTCGTGCATGGGTCCGGAGCAACGAACTCTGTGCTTCGATGGTCGTTTTCTCCTCCTCAGTGACTTGGAACCGACGACTAGGGATCCTCCTACCTTGGATCGGCTCCAGCTATGAGCTCACGCCCATGGTCCCCCTCCACTGATGCGGACCCGAGCAAACGGGGAAACAATTGGCTCAGCTCTTGGGCTATGTGTTGAGGTCCCGTGTGATCAATGAGGCATCTTTTGGGGAAGAACGATGAAAGTGCGATTCTGACACCTCGTGGAGCATCCCCTATGCTGTCATCTGATGCTGAGATTCAAGGACTTTCCGGACCCGGTTCGAGTCTCGTTCATCTACACGAAATTACCTTCCTTCTGCTACAACTGTGGGCTGATCGGACATGTGGTTCAAGAGTGTGATCGGGAGATTATTGGTGGCCCACGGTTAAACTCAACCATGTTGGAATTCTAGAAGGACCGGAACGCCAAGCCATATGCAACAGATTGGGGGAATCAGGGGTCTTAGAGCCAACCACTAAGGGCGGGACTTGTATCCCCGACCACCGTACCTAAGGGTACCTTGCCTCGGGGAAGGGGGCCAGTTGTATTCTCGAGCATTGTACCTAAGGGTATAGGACCTCAACGTCCAGGCTGGAAAAACTTGGTGGCCGGAAAACCGAAACCAGTTGAGGGTTCGGGATGAGGATGTGGAGAAGACCGCGTTTAGGACTCGTTATGGACACTATGAGTTCTTGGTGATGTCGTTCGGGTTGACGAACGCGCCTGCAGCGTTCATGGATCTGATGAACGGGATATTCCGACCCTACCTGGATCAGTTCGTCGTGGTGTTTGTTGATGACATACTGATTTATTCACCTAGTGAGGAGGCACATGAGGAGCATTTGAGGACGGTGTTGACTTTGTTGCGTACTCATCAGTTGTACGGCAACCTGGAGAAGTGCGAGTTCTGGCTCGCCGAGGTGAAGTTTCTCGGGCATATTGTGTCCCGAGAGGGTAAACTCGTCGATCCGACGAAGATCGACGCGGTCTCGAAGTGGGCACGGCCCAAGAGTGTTTTCGAGATCCGCAGCTTCCTGGGCTTAGCAGGGTATTAAAGACGGTTCGTCCAAGACTTTTCACGACTAGCAGCGCTGATGACTGCCTTGACCCGCAAGGGAGCTGAGTTTGTGTGGACTGATGAGTGTGAGCACTCCTTCATCGAGATGAAGGCTCGTTTGACCACCGCGCCCGTGTTGATAGTGCTGGAGTGCGGGGTCGGTTATGATGTGTATTGTGACGCTTCTGGCGAGGGACTGGGGTGTGCGTTGATGCAGTCTGGGAAGGTAGTTGCATATGGCTTGAGGCAGTTGAAGATACATGAGCGCAACTACCCGACCCATGATCTAGAGTTGGCAGCGGTGGTCTTTGCTTTGAAGAGCTGGCAGCACTATCTGTATGGAGAGCGATTCCGGGTGTTCTCGAATCACAAGAGCCTCAAGTATATCTTCTCCCAGCGCGACTTGAACATGCGCCACAGGCGATGGATGGAGCTGTTAGAAGAGTACGACTTCGAGCTACTCTACCATTCGGGCAAGGCGAACATTGTCGCCGATGTCCTAAGTAGGAATTCGACTCATAGCGTTGCTAGTATATCTGTCCGGGAGTGGGACATGATTGAGGAACTGAGCATGTTTCGGCTCGAGCTCGATGAGATCACTGATGACGTTGTCATGTGTTCGTTGGTGGTGCAGCCCACACTTATTGCCCGTGTGCTGGAAGCACAGGCCGGAGATGCCGAGACGACAGAGATCCGGGCGAGGATTACCAGCGGTGTTGACACCGAAGACTGGGTACAGGGTACAGATCTGGGTTTGCGATACCGAGGGAGACTGTTTGTGCCGCGGAGTTGCCGAGATGATGTACTGAGAGAGTCTCATCATTCCCGTCTTACTGTGCACCCGGGTGACACCAAGATGTATCGGGACATCATACGACAGTTCTGGTGGAGCGGGATATGTAGGGCTGTTGCAGAGTTTGTTTCGAGGTGCCTCACTTATCAGTAGGTGAAGGCCGAGCATCAGCGTCCCGCCGGTTTGCTACAGTCGTTACCGATCGCAGAGTGGAAGTGGGAGCACGTGACGATGGACTTCGTGAGTGGCTTGCCGAGATCGCCGAGAGGGCACGACGCAGTTTGGGTGGTGGTCGACCGACTGACCAAGTCAGCACACTTCTTGGCCATGAGGATGACGGATACAGTTGATACTTTGAGCCGGTTGTATGTTTGAGAGATTATCCGTCTTCACGGGGTGCCGGTGTCGATTGTGTCCGATCGAGATCCGCGTTTCACCTCCAGATTCTGGGAGAGCCTGCAGAGGGAGTTGGGGACCAAGGTCTTGCTTAGTACGGCTTATCACCCGTAGACCGACGGTCAGTTAGAGCGCACTATATAGATATTAGAGGATATGCTACGAGCTTGTGTGTTGGACTTCCGAGGATTATGGGAGGACCACTTACCCCTAGTAGAGTTTGCCTACAACAACAGCTTCCAGACCAGTATTGGTAGGCCGTGCAGATCTCCCGTGTGTTGGGCAGAGGTGGGGTACATGAGTCTACTCGGTCCGGAGATTGCCCAGGAGACGACCGAGAAGGTCGCACTGATTCGAGATCGGTTGAAGACCGCGCAGAGTCGCCAGAAGAGTTATGCAGATAGACGTCGCAGGCCTCTTGAGTTTTCGGTTGGTGATCATGTATTTCTGAGAGTGATGTAAAACCCCACTTATTTCTAGAGTGTAATGTTGTGAAATCAGAAACATTGGGGTAGTAAATTGCAACAAGTATTGTTGAAGAGAAAAATCAAAAACAAAAGGGAAAAGAAATTTTAGGCTGGGCCAGGTCAGACCAGCGCTTTGGGCCAGAGCAGACCCGACCCGTTTCAGCGTACGAGCCCATCAGGCCCACCTCGCGCAACAAAACCCTATCTCGCACCTCTTCAACTCCCACTTCGTGCACGGCTCCCAACGCGCATCCTCTTCCTCCCGAATCTCTCCCTCTCTCGCATCTCGTCTCCATCGCGAACCCGAGTAACGTCGCCGCCGTTTATCGTCTCTGACCACCTTCTACCCTCTCTCCACTTCTTCTTCTCCTTTTTCTACTTCACTCTCGACGAAACCCCAACCCAGAAACCATTTTCCCCTCGCCCTTCTCCTCCTCGATTCAAAACCCTAGCCGCCGCCGCCCTTTGTGGTTCAGACCCCGCCGTGCCTGATTCGAGCCAAGCCATCGAAGGTGAGCTCGATTCCTTCCCGGAATCACCTTCTCCACCCCCTTATTGCCAGAAAATCTCGAGCTTTCAGCTCATTTGAGGTTGGGAACGGTCGGAGAGCATCGCCAGGACTCCCGAGTTTCAGATATGGAAACCCTCTCGCCGGCGAGCTCTTGTGGCCATCAGAACAGGACGGGAGAGCCGGAGTTCGCCCCAGACACCTCTCACTCGTTCTCCCCTCACCTCCTAACGTCGTATGCCACCATGGCAAGTCCCGACCCTCGCCGCTGTCATCCTTGGCTCGTCGTGCCGATCAGAAACCCTAGTAGAGTGTGGCCTTGGGCCAGGTTAGCATCGAGCCGGACGAGACAGAACATGCCTTGGGCCGGACAAGAAAGAAGATGGACCATGGGCCCAGGCCAAGACTTGGGTTCGGACTCGGATCGGGTCTGGATCCTGGTTCGGGTTCGGACCGGATCTGGATCCGGGTTGGGCTTTGATCCGGGTCGAATCCGGGTCAACCCGGTTTTAAAGAATAAATTATTCTAAAACAGACAAATTAATTATTTAATTAATTTAATTTAATTTGGACAATTAAGGACTAAGTTGGACGAATAAAGGACTAATGTAACAAATCAGAGGACCTTTGGCCAAATACCTGAACTGATTGGACCTTTTGTCTGTAAACCCAGAAACCGACTTGGACTTTCCCGAGAACTTGGACTTCGCCCGAGAAGACGGAGTTGGCCCGATCGTCAGCAACTAGGAGACGCAGCTGTTGGTTCGTCATTGAGGTAGGAAAAGTACTAAACTCCTCTTGTTATTTAACGCTTTATTATGCCTATAGGTTAATAAAATCGGACGAGTCTAGTATGCATATAGGTTGTGACTCACTAGTTAATTGCTTTCAATACTTGGGAATTGACGTGCTGGTAGAAAGGCCGTGATGAGCCATAGGATTTGTTGTGTGTTGCCTCACATGCCTTGCTTGCTTAGTTTTTAGGCCAATTTAACAGTCTAACGGAACTAGCTAAATCGTATGCTTGAATGATTAAATGAATGAATGATTGAATGAAAGCTTGAATGAATGCTTGGTTGATTGAATGAATGTTGGAGTGTAATTGATTGTGTTAAATGGTATATGATCGCGTGATTGATAGACCAATGGACCGCGATTGGTAAGCATATCGGTAAGTGTAAAGGTATATGGATTTCTTTGGTGTGTTGTGATGGAATTGTGATTTGCTAAGATTCGGTTGTTCCATAATTGCTTAGTATGGTGTTCCCTTGTGTGCGTCTTTTAAGTGAGGTTGTATTCTGGTATGGCACCCACACTGCGGTGTCGGGTAGTGCTTGTAAGGTACCTACACCGAGGGGGTGTACCGGTGTGGGGTAGTACCTAAGCCGATGACTTGTGATCCGGTATGGTACCTACACCGTGGAGGTGATCCGGTGTGGGGTAGTATCATAGCCGATGGATGGTTTACCCTGCGAGGCATTGGATGATTTAACCTGCGGGGATTTGGATGGTTGACCTTGCGGGGCATTGGTTGGTTTACCCTGCGGGGAATTGGTTGGTTGACCCTGCAGGGCATTGGATGATTTACCCTGCGGGGAATTGGATGGTTGACCCTGCGGGGCATTGGATGGTTTACCCTGTGGGGAATTGGACGGTTTACCCTGCGGGGAATGGTTATTTGTGACTCACCCGAGTGTATGCGTCCTGCGGGAGCATTCCGGGAAGGTTACCTCGTTTCACCCCGATGACATATGGTCCTTTGGGGGCATTTCCGAGAATCCCGACGATATGAGTCCCTTCAGGGATGTTTCCGGTAGCCCCGATGTATGTGCCTCCTCTGGACCGAGGGGAAATCTGATATGTCATGAGCACTCTTGTGGATCGGAGTATGGGATCCGACATGACACAAGAACCTATCGTGGATCGGAGTATTGGGATTTAAGTTGTTGGTGTGATATTTACTTGCTCCCATCTTAGTAGTTCATTGATGATTATGTCGCTTTTCACTTAATCTCTTTAAGTTACCGTTATTCTTAAGAATATAATATCTTTCCTATCTTTACCTATTCCATAGCATTTTATTGGTTAACGGTGCTAATTGCAAATTGTGTCGTCATGCTAAGGCAGTCTTATTACTAAACTGGAGGTTAAATTGTTTATGATTTTCCCTACTGAGCGTAAGCTCACCCCCTGTTGTTTTGTTTAGTGTTTGTACATGCATGCTTGATGAGTAGTGGACTTGAGGCTCGGGAGCTTCTGGATAGTCTGGGTGTTTGGTATTAGAGACGTCATTGGTCATTTGTAATGAATCGCATATTTACGTACTCTATCTAGAGCATTGACTCTTATTTACGATTTCGAACATATTATTTGAGTATTTGATCGGAACCTATTTGAGCTTTTAATCGTCTTTATTATTATTATTTGGTTATTGTTTAATTGTCAACTCAAGTCACGTCTCGAATCCGGCCAAAACCGTATTTGGGGCGTGACAGGTGAGCCCGAAGAAGGGCCTATTGCGGTTCAACCGTGGCGGAGGCAAGCTGGCCCTGCGGTTTATCAGACCTTTTGAGATCTTGGGCAGAGTTGGAGCTGTAGCTTACCGCCTAGCATTGCCACCATAGCTTGGGAACGTGCATATCGTTTTCCACGTCTCCCAACTGCGGAAGTACACTGCGGACCCCTCCCACGTGATTGAGTGGACGGACATCATGGTGGCAGAGGATGTTTCGTATGAGGAGCAGCCAGTCAGGATTCTGGATCGACGAGACAAGATCCTGCGGGGCAGGACGATCCCACTGGTACGTGTGCAGTGGAAGCACCATGGAGCAGAGTCGACCTAGGAGCGCGAGGACGAGGTCGGTGCAAAGTACCCTAACCTGTTTGACCCTTGAGGTACGTCCGTTTTAAATTTCGAGGACGAAAATCTTTTAAGGGGGTAGACTATAAAGACCGCCCCGGTTCAAAAGAATTAAATATTTTAAAATTGTCGATTGAAACGTCGTGGTTGGAAAACAGGTTTAAAATTGGAACGAATGCAAAAGAAAAGAAAAGAAAAACAAAAAAAAAGGAAAAAGGAGCATTTAGGCCAGACTGGGCCGGTTAGAGGAGCAGGCCTAGTTCGCTGACTCGGGCCAAGCCCGTGCCAGATGCGCGTGCGAGCTAGGCCCACGCGAAACTCAGGCCCAAATCCAACCCCTTAGAACCCTACTGTTCATTGTCTTCTTCAGCTCCACGCACGCGTCCCAAGACGCTCGATCTTCTCCATCTCTCTCGTTCTCTCTCGCTCCTTCTCCCTCACACCCGACGCCATGTTCTTACATTCCGAGCACAAATCGAGCCACGCCAACCTCGAAATCGAAACGCCACCGCGCAGAACTCCTTCCTTCTGCTTCATCTTCTCCGGTATCGACCAACGCCGCGTCGACGACGAAGGAAACGACGAGGGTTCGTAACCCTCTTCGCCCGTTCTTTTTCTCCGACCTCGCACCGCCAGAATCACCACCGTGCGAAGCTCGATTGGGCGAGCTTCGCTGGAGCGACGACAACCGAGAACTCCCTCGCCGGAGATTCTCTCGTTTTCGTCAGATCTGAGAAGGGAGAGGAGGTTGGGTCGCGTTTCGGTCACCAGCGTCATGGTCACGGCCTCGCCGGAGCCATGACGGCCTTCCCAGCTTTCAGTTCTCCCTCTCCGAGCTCGCCTGATGCCGTCCGCCGCCACGACCAGCCGGAACCCTCGCCAGAGTTACCTCGAGCCAGGCTAGAGCTCAGACAACTCTAGACGGGCCATTGGGCCTTAGGCCAGAATGGTTGGGACAGGATGGCCTGGACTAGGACGGACCATTGGGCCAGGCCCAAGTATAGGGTCCGGGTTCAGGAATCGGGTTTGGAGTCGGATCCGAGTCGGGTCTAGAGCCGGGTCCGGGTCGGTTTTGGGCCCGGTCGGGTCTGGATTCTGGACCGGGTCGGATCCTGGTCGGATTCGGGTCTGGTTCTCGGATTCGGGTTAGAACCAGGTCGGCAGTTTAATGAATTAATTAATTTAAATAATTTAAAATGGAGAATATAAAGGACTAATTTGAAAAATTAGAGGACTTTTGGACCGTGTCGGGACTGATTATCAACTTTACCTGTCAAACTTAGACTTTGACTTCGCCCGCGAAGACCGGAGGTAGGCCCGGACATCAGCAGCTAGGAGACGTAGCTATTTGTTCTTCTTGAGGTAGGGAAAAGTCGTGAACTCCACTCCTAATCTAAGAATGCTAATAGTATGCCTATAAGATAATTAATAACCGTAAAGGTCCTAGTTTGCATATAGGATGTGATTCACTAGAATAACCGCTTTTCAATTATAATAATAACCGGACGAGTCTTAGTACGCATATAGGATATGATTCACTACGTTAATCGCTTTCAATATCTTGGAAAATTGCCGTGCTGGTAGAATGGCCATGTCGAGCCTTAGGATTGCTTGTTGATTGTATTTACTGATGTTTGTTCGCTTTAAGGTCGATGCACGTTCCGTCCTTAGGATAAGATAAGAGTCATACTAAACTAATTGGACTATGATGATCGTAATGTAATTGGTTGAACCGTGTTATGATTGATTGATTGAGTGAATGTTTGAATGTGAATTGGTTGTGCCTAATGATATGATCGGGTGAGTGATAGACCGATGATATGTGGTTGGTAAGTCACGATGGTAAGCTTGGTTTGACATTGTGTGTGACTGTATTGGGTGTGTTATGCTTTTGTGTGTTTTGAGTGTGCACCCCAAGGTGGACATGCCAGGAAGACATCTAGACCGATGTGCGGTTCCGGTATGATGTGAGTGTGAACCCCGAGGTGGACATACCGGGAAGATACCTAGTCCGATGTGCGGTTCCGGTATGGTATACGATTATGTACCCCGATGTGCGTTTCCGGGAAGACGTCTAGGCAGATGTGCGTTTCCGGTATGGCGTGTGACTGTTTACCCCGAGGGGGTAGTTCCGGGAAGATATCTAGGCCGATGTTTGTTTCCGGTACGATATGTTACTTGTTACTGGTTTCGTCCCGATGATCTATGGTACTTTGGAGACATTTCCAGGACCTCCGACGATACGCATTCTTAGGGAATGCTTCAGGAAGTCCCGACGGCATGTGTATCCTCTAGATCGAGGGGCAATCTGATATGATGTACCAGTCAGTGTACGGATCAGAGTCGTGGGTTTGATATTTATTATTTTGGTATTTGTGTGCTTCTTTAATTTAATCGGCTCCTTGTTACATTCGTTACCTTTCCATTGATATCCTTGAGTGTTACTTTCTTCAAGTATTGTGATTCTTGTTGATCTTTATTCAGTTTCTGCTGGTTTATTGTACTAATCGGTTTTATTGATAAAACGATAATTCTTTTATTCTACTACTTTTTCCTCCTGAGCGTAAGCTCACCCCCCTTCTTGTTTACTGTTTGTACATGTTTCCTTATTGAGTACTTCTAGAAGTGGTCTCAAGGCTCGGGAGCTCCTTGGGAATTGGGATTTGTCTCAAAGACGTATTGGTTTATATGAACTTTATTTCCTGTTAATTTCAGAGCTGTTGACTTTTGACTTTGGTTTTATTTAAATTACAATTGTGGAGTTTGCATTATTAAATATTTTCTTTTATTTATTTATTTATCGTTTTTAGTTCACGTCTCGAGTCCGGTCGAAACCGGAGTTGGGGCGTGACAGGTCCGCCTAGACACAGAGATAGAGCTGGACTTGGAGCTGGAGCTGGTATTGGAGGAGCGAAGAGGGGGTTTGTTGTGAACCCTGATATGATCAAGCGAGAGCTGGTAAGAAGCCTCGCCATAAAGAATCTTAGGATCCTCTGGCTTTAGGGACTGGTTCCGGGAGGGGTCCCTATTTGAAGTCTTGCCTCCTATAACTGATGCATTTCAACCTCGATCGTTTTTCCCCCAAAAGCGTTTAGACACTACTGTAAGAACCGCCCCCGGTCGATCTCGGTCGAACCGGTGATTTTTGGCAAAGTTTGACTTTCGGCCGGAAAAGTCAACCGATGACTCCGGGAGTCGTTCGGGACCTTTCCGGGGCCCAAAAAGCTTATCCATCATCACGGTTAGCTTAGTTGATCCGTTTCCTTTCATTTGACTGTAATATTGTAAAGGTCAATTTTCGGTCACACGGGAACTTTTTATCGACTAAAACGACGTAATTTGAGGTGCTGGATTTTCAACTGAGGAAAAGTGGTCCCTACATGGACACTTGTCCATGCTAGCTTGGAGGGGAAGAAAATAAGCTAAAAGGACCCTTTTACCCCTCACAAGTGCCCTTAAGTAGATAAAAAACTAAAGGGGCCTTTTGGACTTTACCACTTTTAGGTCTTTTAAGGCAATTGGAGCAACCCATTTCAGCTCATTTCCTTGGTGGTGGCCGAATAGTGCTAGGGAGAGAGAGAAGGAATAGCATCCTTGCTTGAGGAAGAAGAAAGGGAGAAAAGGAGCCATCTTGAAGGCTTTTCTTCATCAAAACCTCTTTAAATCATCATTTTCTTCATCATCTCATCATCCTAAAGGTATGTACACTCTTAACTTCTCATTTCAGTCAATTTCAAGTGGTGGGTTTTATGGGTTTTTGCTAGAACTTGTTGGGTTTTGTTTCAATTGATGTTAGATGGTGTTTTAGTGAAGAAGTAGTGAAGGTTTTGGCTAGGATTGAGTTAATTGTTGATGTTTGGAGAAAACCCATTATGGGTGTTGAGGTTTGAAGGTTTTGATGACTGTTTTTGAGCTTGGTTGGTGCTGGAAATGGAGTTTTGGTGTTGATTTTCGTAGAAATCGAGTTGGGGAAGAAGAAGGGGGGGTCTGTTCTGGTCTGGCACGGAACGCGGCATAGAGAGGGCTTGGTTCCGGCCCTCTGAGCGGCACGGAACGAGCTCGGTGCCGGCCCTTCAGGCGGCACGGTCCGTGCCTGGTGCCGGGCCTCTGAGCGGCACAGACCGGGCTCGGTACCGGCCCTTTGAACGGCACGGTCCGGGTCCCAGACCGACCCTCTGAGGGGCACGGTCCGGGCCTGGCGCCGGGCCTCTGAGGGGCACGGTCCGAGTCTGTTTCCAGGCCTCTGAGGGGCACGGCCTGGGTCGGTTTCCAGATCCGTGGGCTGTCTGAATTGGGCCTAGGTTGGACCCAATTTGTCCTTTTGGCCCAAGTGTTGCCGCTAAGAGTAATTTATATAATTTAATTTAAAACCGTCTTTGTTTAGTTATTAATTATAGCTTTAATTTTGATCCAAAACCGTGGACCCGAGCTCGAGGAAGGAGGAAGACTTTGGGACCCCGTGAGAGGACGAGGAGGAAGCTAGCCAGGACGTCAGCAGCTAGGAGTATTGGAGCGTTGGAGTGGTTGAGGTAGAGAAAGTACTAAACTCCTCTCTTAATTTAAAGAACGCTAATAGTATGCCTATAGGATAATAATAACCGGAAAGGTCCTAGTTTGCATATAGGATGTGATTCACTAGAATAACCGCTTTTCAATTACAATAATAACTGGACAAGTCTTAGTATGCATATAGGATGTGATTCACTAGTTAACCGCTTTCAATACTCTGTGAAATTGCTGTGCTGGTAGAATGGCCATGTCGAGCCTTATGATTGCTTGTGAATGTACTTATTGATGATTGTTTGTCCTTGGTATTGATGCATGCTCCGTCTTTAGGTTAATATAAGAGTCACACTAATCGAGTTGAATTATGATGATTGTATGTGAATGGTTGATCCGTGTTATGATTGATTGAGTGATTGTTGTTTGTAAATTTATTGTGCCTAATGGTATGATCGGGTGAGTGATAGACCGATGGGACGTGGTTGGTAAGTCATGCCGTTAAGCGTGATTGTTAATATGAGTTCTTTGTGACGTGTTGTGATAAGATTGTTGGGTTGCTAAGTTGTGATTGTACTATGACTTTATGTTGCGTGCTATTTCCTTGTTGTGTGTTTTAATGAGGGGTTGTGTTTCGGTATGGTACCTACACCGAGAGGAATGCCGGTGTAGGGTAGTACCTAGACCGACGGTTGGTGTTTTGGGCACGAGGTTTCGTATGTGTACCCCGATGTGAATCCCGGGAAGACCGACGGTGCATTCTCGTACATGTTTACCCCGATGTGAAACCTGGGAAGACGTCCAGGCCGAAGAGAATCCCGGTATGACGTGAGGTTGTTTACCCTGAGGGGATTGTTACTTGTTGCTTCACCCCGAGGGTATGCGTTCCTGCGGGAGCGTTTCCGGGAGGACATCTTGTTTCGCCCCGATGATCTATGGTCCTTTGGGGACATTTCTAAGAGATCCGACGATATGCGTTCCCTTAGGGACGTTTCCGGCAGCCCCGACGATATGTGTCTCCTCTGGACCGAGGGGCAATCCGATATGATACAATGACTAATTGTTGATCGGAGCATTGTTGTCTAAGTTATCTACGTGACGTTATACGCGCCTTCGTTAGTTGTTTTTATTAAAGAATAAACTGTCCCCTTTGATCTCCTTTGAGTTACTGTTTTATTAATCATTGCAATTCTTGTGGATCTCTATTTATGGCGTCTTTTTGGTTAATCGTACTAATCGTAACTATTGGATAATTGTACAAATCGGGTTTTATTACCAAAGTGGGGGTTTATTTTACTTTACTACTTTTTCCTACTGAGCGTAAGCTCACCCCCTTCTTGTTTACTGTTTGTACATGTTTCCTTGATGAGTAGTATCTAGAGGTGGTCTCAAGGCTCGAGAGCTCCTTGGGATTTGAGAATTTTTGTTCTATAGACGTACTGCCTTGTATCAACTTTATTTTCTGTTAGTCTGTTTACAGAGCTGTTGACTCTTGACTTGGATTCTAATTAAGTTTTTCGTGGAATTTGCATTATTAAATCTCTTTTACTTATTATTTAATTATTGTTTTTAGTTCACGTCTCGAGTCCGGTCAAAACCGGATTTGGGGCGTGACAACTACCTTGAGCAGAACTTTCAATTTTGTTTCCAACCCCCACATTTCCTTCATCTTGTCTATGTGACTTTTCAATACCGTTCATAACGATTATATTGTTAAAAGAACTACAAACGTTTCTGTTCTATGTTTGTTCTTCTTTAGTGGTCAAGAGATGTTATTCTTAATGCACTCGATTGTAGTTGATTTTGAAGTTTAATAAAATTGCACATTCAGTTCAAAAAAGACGAAACTCACAACTACCGTCTCTCGAGTTGTAACAAAATGATCAAATAAGTTGATGATTTACACAATTAAGATAGAATAACATTGTATTACAATTTGAAATAGACAAACGATTTGTAGGAAGGAAATGAAGATTTGAGTTTTTCGGGATGAAAAATAAATATCGATTCTAAAGTAATATAAAACCGGATAATCAAAATCAAACACGTAAATCCTCAGGGCGTGAAGAACAATTCGCTTAAACATACAAAAGTTAAAAGAAGAAACAAGGAGGGTCATCACAAAGGCCTCACTTTAGAAGGAGAAATTAAGAGAAACACTTGGGAGCTCAGCTATCTCTGTCAACCTACCCAAGCCCCCAAGTAAATGCTCATACATTAATTCCTATCTACCTCATCTAGACTCCCAAATACCTAATTCAAGTGAAAACTTGTGTGTTCTTTAAGGCACACACATGGTACCATTAGTCATCAGAGCTTCTTCTTTTCCCATTAATGACCATCACCTCAACCACCTCCTAAGGTCAGTAGTCGAAGAAGGAGAGATCTCACCCCCAATGCTTTCCGCGTAGCAAGAGGAGTAATTTGACTGTTGTTCCACTCCAAAATGTGAATTAGCCACACTCTTGAAGCTCGGACTCCTCAAGTTATTATTCCCACCATAACCTCCGTATCCATACGGGTCCGGCACCGGGTAGGACAGGCGTTTCCTCGCAACAGACCCCGATCGTTCCCTTTCGGGTGTCGAAGGCCTCTGCCTCGGCGCGCTCTGAGAGCGAATGCGAGCCTTGGCTGACTCGGTCGCTGCCATGTAGTTGGGCAATGCAGTACCACCAGCGCTACTACCACTAGTTGAACCCCTGGCATGTTGGTGCTGATTAGCCAAACTGCCATTGTAGTAGTAATTGGATCTTAGGCTTGGCGTCTGGGATGTGTGGAAGCTCCTGTCTTCCCTTCCGCAACGGGGGCTCGCTGACCGGACCAGAAGGGGCCGGGTTTTGGAGGGCGAGGGCGTGGCCGGGGAATGGTGGGCTCTATGGTGGATTGGGGAGCTAGGTCTTGGGGTTTGGCTTTGATTCTGGTTGGTTCTTCTGAAACTAGGCGCTAAGTAAGAGTAAGGTTGAGCTGTGTCCATTTCTACTGTTTTGATGGGGTCTCTGTGATCGGTGGAAGCTCTTGCTCTAGCCTCCCATGGCTTGGTGGCCATCCACCTGTCGAGCCATTTCGGCCTCTCCTCGAACTCGTCCTCGTTCCCCATTGAAGGACTCCTGCTCTGCCTCCGCGTCTTCAATGCAGCGTCTTTCCGATGCTGCAGCATAGCCTTGACTTGCTCAATCGTGTGAGGCCGCTCATCCCAATCCTCTGCGACGCTACTTCCTTCTCTAGACTGTGACTGCAATATACACAAATTCATTGGAAATGTTGTTTAAGAGGAAACATTGATACAAGAGATAACGTTGATTCCTAACCTATTCAACCTTCAGTTTATCACTTCCTAACCTATGTCACTTTCAGTTTTCACTTCTTAGGAATTGATAATTTAAGGCCACATAAGTTAGGACGTTGTAGCTGAAGGTTGAAATAAGTCCGGGGAAAACATTTTCCCTTGATCTAAAGGATTGGGTTATGAATCACTGACCATCGATTTTCGGTCGGAAACGTCGTGAAGATAGCGTGAGTCCCATAAGCTGGCGGTGTCGCTGAATGCGGATTTGCGGCTTCCTTCGTGGGAGAGTTTGATGCGTTGATCGAGCACTCGAGCCTGCACCCTCACCAGGGCTTGCATGCATTTCAGAGTCATTTTGGCTTGCTTCCTCACGTTGTGACCCCTCACCAGAGCCTGCAATTTCACCAGTCCCTTCAGGGCACAAAGCGCTCTTCTCGCCTTCGGACAAACAACAAATTAGCTACCTTAACAAAACAAAAACAAAAAAACATAAAACCGCAAATGATAGCTACCAGATAGCCTCTAAATGCGGTTTGAATAACAATAGCGGCATAGTGATTGGAAGGCCGCCTAGTGATCCGCGCAACCTCCACAGCCGCCACCACCACCGCCTCTGCCGCCGCCGGTGTGGTTTCCGGAGGTTCGGGTACGGTCGGCGGGGCTGACTGCGTGGCCGCCGGTTTTTGAGTCGCCGGCTTCCTGAACATCCATTTCCGCTTCTCCTTCTTCTGCGCAAGAAACAGAGCAATGAGTAAGAAACAGAGTTGAGTTGTTTCTTTCAAAAGTAAGAAAAATGGGAAGAAATGAAGGGACCTTTTCGTCATGTTCGTCAGACGGGTCATGATCTTCTCTCCTCCTGTTGCTCTTCTTGTGAGTGTCTTTGGTGGGAGATCTAAAAGCCCTTTTCACAGCAGTCAACCAGGAGGTTCCATCTTTCTTCCCCATCAAGAAGAAGAAGAAGAAGGTCAAGCTTACGTCTAGTGAGAGAAAGCGAGATTCATATTAGAGCAACGCAACAAAAGACCCAAAGCAGGAAGCAGGAGCATACATGTTTGTAGTGAGCTGAGAGATGCAGTGTTTTCGGCAACTGTGGAGCTAAGCTAAGATTCAATATATCTAATGTGACATCCTCAGATTAAACAACAGTATATATTTTTATATATTATTTGGTGGGCATGCCTTTGCTTTTGCCATTGGCATTGCCTACTGCACAAGTGAAAGTGAGTAGTTTTATGTGCGGTGATACCGAGAAAAGCTTGGATGAGTGGCTCACAACTGGGGACCTCTCATGGCGTCACGTGCTTGGATGCTGTTGGTTGGCCTACCGGACACAATCACCTGCTGCTTGGTCCACCTTCTTCTCTACACCTCTCTAAAATCTACCCTCCATTCCTGTTAACACAAAATAATGCCGGGTCTGCTGCTCCACTGACTTATAATTTATCAAGTTCTCACTTCTACAGTGAGTTACAAACCAATCACAAATGCTTCCAAAAAAAACCAACCCTATCATGTCCCAATCTCGTACAGTGTACTTGTATTTTCCCTTACAAGGTTTAGAGTATATATGTAGGTGAAACGACCCGTATTAGAAGCCGTATGTTGATGGTGTAAAATAATGCTTTTTAACATTTTAATTTAACTATATTCTACAATGATGAGAATCGAAGAGACAAGATTATGAATAGATGTTGAATTGATATTTTATTAAATTTTTTTATTGAAACAATAAATATTATATAAAATAAAAATAAATTTGACAAAAATAATTTATAATAACATAAATTAAAACTTACAATTTTATTCATCCCGGAATAATAGCATCAAGTACACAATTGTTGCATATAAAAATATTTCTTTACTAGTCGTCGGAATGATAATGCGCTCTAAATCGATCCATATATGTTCAATAAGGTCCTTTTATAGTTGCCAGTGGGTTCGATCACTTGTGACACTACGTCGAGCAGCCAAGCGTTGTTGGTATTGTAAGGGTCATCTTTGGTGTCATCGTTCCGGTGGTGTCCAGCTTGGCATTTCTAAAGGGGGATAGTACATCAACTCGTCATCTCCTGTTTCGTACCGGTTGCGTTCATCCTCTACAATCATGTTGTGTAGAATGATACAAGTATTCATGATATCAGCCAAAGTATATTTGCTCCAAACATATGAATGATATCAGCCAAAGTATATGCTCTGAACACGAGCGAAACTATAAAGACCGTTCCGGTTAAAAGGGTTAAGTTTAAAATTCGTTCGTTGGAACGTCGAGGTGGAAAGCGGGTTAAAATTTTGGAACAACTGCAAAAGAAAAAAAATGGAAGGAAGCAACTGGTAAAATAATTATTTAATTAATTTTAAATGGGAGTTTTAAAACGGATTTAAATCGGAGGACTCAAAGGACTTAACTGTTAAATTAAAGGACTTAACTGGTAAAATTAGAGGACTACTACGGACTGGACCGGGACTGATTACCGTCCTTTTTTGTTAAAACCAGGCTTTGACCTCGATCGTGGAAAGACCAGAGGTAGGCCCGGACGTCAACAGCTAGGAGACGTAGCTGTTGGTTCTTCTTGAGGTAGGGAAAGTAGCGAATACCGCTTTAATTACGGAAAGTTACTAGTATGCATGCTAGGTAATAATAAAACTAGAACGATCGTTTAATATTATATAATAACTGGACGAGTCTTAATAACATGTAGGATGTGATTCACTAGTGTTAGCCGCTTTCAATATTCTGGGAAATTGTCGTGCGGGTAGAATGGCCATGTCGAGCCTTAGGACTGTGTGCTGATTGAGATGCATGATGTGTGTTATAACCGCTGATTGAGAGTCATAATAAGATTGATTCGGTGTTGCATGTTGTGACTGTGTGTGGGCAAGTGTGTCGTATGTGATGTAATGTGAACCCTTGATTGTGATATGACCGGGTGAGTGATAGACCGGTGTGTGTGTTATGGTGAGTTTGGCTTGGTTGGTATACCGGGGTCGAACCATGTTTTTGTTATGCGTGTTATACTCTTGATGTGTGTTCCAAGAAAAGGTGTAACCGGAGTGGTACTTACACCGAGGGATAGTTCTGGTGTAGTGTATCGAGGCCAACGATGGCGTGATTGATACCCCGATTCTCCGTGACGGGAAGGCGTACGACCGAGGTATGTGCCGGTCCAGTATGCGTGAGGCCCCGATTCTACGTGAAAGGAAGACGTCCGACTGAGGGATTTCCGGTCTGGGATGTTACCCCGATTCTACGTGACGGGAAGATGTCGGGACCGAGGCTTCGTGATCTGGTACGACATAAATGGAACGGGCTGTGATAGCCGGAGACGTTGGAAATAGTTGTACTAAGTTTTGTGTTGGGCCTATGGGTCGTATGGGGCCTACGTGTCGTGGTTGAGCCTACGGGTCGTGTTCTACCCCGATGATCTATGGTCCTTTGGGGACATTTCCGGGCCCTCCGATGAGATGCATTCCCAAGGAACGTTTCTGGTTGCCCCAACACATGTGTGTCCTCTGGACCGAGGGACTATTCGAGATGATACGATGACTTTCCGGTTTGATATGATGGTAATTCGGGAACTTCGTTACGAGACGTGTGTCACGCCCCAAATCCGGTTCTTGCCCGGACTCGAGGCATGACTAAGATAAACCGATTAAAAGGGCAATAACTCAACAATAACTTCCTGAAATTCTCCGATATAGAAACTCAAATCCACATAACTCAATTTAAAACAAAAATAACCCTCCAGGGGTGTAATAATAATCCTCCAACAAGGTTTGTTCAAAACTGAAATGAAATGAAAATGTAAATGAAGTCTCTACAGGACACCCACACCAAGAAGCTCCCGAGCCTCTACTCCTCAAACAAGCCTGTAATCACAACAATAAACTCATAGGGGTGAGCTCGCGCTCAGTAGGGAAAATACATAACAAGGTGGACCTTTAAACTCAATAAATTCAACAGTAAGCCGACAAGATAATTCTTAACAAACACGAGTAATAGGTAATCCAGTCAATGTCGTGGCACGTGAAGTCACCACCCTCCGATCCACATATGATGTGTCCTCTCGGATTTTCCCTCAAATCTAGAGGAGACGCATATCATTGAGGCGACCGGAAACAACCCTTCGGGGCGCTTATCTTCGGGATTCTCAGAAACGTCTCCAAAGGACTTTATGTCCTCGGGAACCAAGGTATTACTCCCATAGGGAGCATACACTTGGGCAATTCAATAATGATCAAATGATAAATGAGTAACACACTCAAACCGAAACACAAAGCAATCCATTCCCAACAAACACCGCTTCACTATCACACATAGCTCACGCATCACCGTTTCACCACAACACACAACACATAAATCACATGGTCACAACACACGAATAACACAATCACAACTTACCGTTCACTTACCAGTTACGACCCATCGGGGCATCGATCACCTGATTGCACCGCTCGGTACAACCAGTCATACTCGATGCTCCAAGCAATCATTTAAGGAAACCAAGCAATCATCCAAATACAACCAACAGTCCAATACGATTTCAATAAACCAAACATGAAAACCTTCAAACGAGCATTCAAATATGCAATTCAACTAGTTCCATTAGACTCTTTAGCCTATCCACTAAGCAACCAAACAACCAAGCATGTGATCCTAACACGCAACTAATCCGAGGGCTTTGCCAAGGCCGCTCTACCAGTAAGACAATTCCCAAGTATTGAAAGCGAGTTACACTAGTGATTGACATCTTATTCATTCACCACTAGACACTTCCGGTTATTAGTAATTGAAAGACAATTATGCTAGTTATTCGCATCCTATAGGCATTTCTAGGACCTTTCCGATTTTATTAGCCTAACATGCATACTAAGCATTTAAACGAGAGGTTAAGACTTTCCCTACCTCAAGGTCTTCCTCTCAACACTCTGATGATGAGCCCGGTGGTCACCACTCCGTTCTTCACATGGGTCCCGGCATGATCTTTGCTCCTCTAACTTGTGTCCACGTTCTTCTTTCTTTCCTAGCTTGGTCCCACGGTTTTGAACCACAAAAGACCACAAGTTAGTTCCCCCAACAAAGTGTTCTTCTCCTCAAAACACACAACAATGCTCTGAAATGGATCAAGGGTTGAAGAGGTAATGTGGGAATCAAATTGGGCTAAAAGGAAGGGTTTTTGGACTCTGGGGTCTGATCCGGAATGCCATACGGACCGTGTGGCTAGACGTGCCGGAACATGGCACGGACCATGTCACAGGTCGGCCCGGAAGCCAGCGCGGAACGCGTCACAGACCGGCCCGGAGAGCGACACGGACCGTGTCAGGTATCGTGCCGGACTCCCGTCCGTTCCATGCCGTGTGCCGTGCCGGTACCAAGCCCGTTCCGTGCGGCATACCGTGCCGGCACCTGGCCCGGTCCGGGTCAGATTCCGTATCAGACCTGACCAGCTCCTTCCCCTTTCTTCCCCAACTCGAATTTCACGAAAATCTAAACACAATCTCCATTTCTAAGCTCTCTTAGCTCCAAAATGTTCAACCAAAGATACCCAACATCCACACCCTCAATGGGTTCATCAAACTTCAGCCAAAAACACAATCCAACACCCTACTTCACTACTCCTTCTCCAAGCAACAATCAAATAAGCAAGTTCTTCCACCTTTAAGCCAAGACCCACAAAACCCAAAGATTGGAAGTGGAAGAAATGGAGAGTTGAGAGTGTCTTTACCTCTAGGTAGTTGAGATGGAGAAGATGAAGTGAAAATGAAGGCAAAAGGACCAAGAACAAGCTCCAAAATCCAAGCTTTCTTCTCTATCTTCTTCCTCAAGAAATGAGCTCTTCTCCTCCTCTCTCCTTATGATTTTCGGCTGCAACAAGAGGAAATAAGCTGAATTGTTGCTCCCTTTCCTTTAAATGACCTAAAATGTCAATTTACTCAAAAGCCCTTAAGGTCTTATCCCTTTAAAGGTAACTTAGGAGGGTATGAGGGTCATTTGAATCCCCCATTTTCATCCTCCAAGCCAAGCATGACAAGTGTCATGTGTGGTCACTCCTACTTAATAAACTTCCAGCTTTCCAAGATTTTATCGAAAACACCCGATATTAAGCCCAAGTTTGACCGACGGTTGGCTTTAACAATATTACAGTCAAACTGAAGGAAACGGCCAAACTAAGCTAACCGTGACGTTGGCTAAGCTTTTTGGGCCCCGGAAAGGTCCCGAATGACTTTCCGAGTCATCGGTTGACTTTTCCGGTCGAAAGTCAAAATTAGCTAGGATCCACCGGTTCTACCGGGGTAGACCGGGTGCGGGTCTTACACGTGGGTTGGTTGCTTTTTGCGTGTTGCGTTTGTTGTTTGGTTAATGTTTTAGTTTGTGAAAGTCGTTGTTGAGCGTGTTGTAAGTTTGGATATGAACCCCGGGTTTGCAGTCAGTTGTGTTGTAATAGTATGCCCTAATTAGACGGTTACTCGTGGTGGTGAGCCGATGTTCATTACCTTAACTACTTTCTCTACTGGGCGAAAGCTCACCCCTAACTTTGTTGTGTTTCAGGTGTTGAGCGGGACTTGTGCTAGCAGGACACAGATGAGCTTGGGAGCTGGCGAGGGTCTTGTCTAGTAGTGTCTAGTGACGTACCGCGTTTGAACTCAGTACTGTTTTTTTTACGATTCATTTAAGAGCTGTTGACTCTTTTTATTCGAATTTATGATTTACAGTTTATTATTTTAAGCTTTATTACTTTAACTTCGCTTGATTTAGTTATTATTTTAGTTCACGTCTCGAGTCCGGTCAAAACCGGATTTTGGGCGTGACAATTTGGTATCAGAGCCTGGTTTTATTTTGAAATGATTTTTCAAAACCTCGGACCGTACGTCAATTAGGTGAGTAGAGTTAGGTGGCTAAAGTTGTAGTGCTCGGTGACGCAAGTCGGAAATATCCTATGCGTAGAGTCGAAACGACAAGAGTCGCGACTGTTAAATTGCATCGTTTAAGTTTTACCTTACTTGACTTTGTACCTTATTCCCTGTTTGTTGTACACCTTAGTGGATCCATGATGCCGACGGTTGAGATCGAGGTTGGTTAACGAGCGATGCTCGGGCTGTTTATGGCATGTTGGTTGAATAATTGTTAAGTGGGTTGTCGGCTTGGTCGGCCGTTGTTTGATTGGTGAAACGTCCGGCCTAAGTGCCGTGGACTTTTGGTGAACTTGTGTGGGTTGTGGTTACTGTTGGAGTTGAACTGTTTTCCAAGTATGGACTTGACCGGGCGGTAAGAGTGAAATTACTGAGACCGCGGTGTAAAAGTTGAAATCAATTGCTATGTGTTATAATTGTGACTGAGTATTGTTGCAGGTGGTAATTGGTTGTCCCGCATAAGCGGAGGGTTAAATTAACTTACGAACGGGTCATGCCCGATTTTCTGCAGAAACTGAAGTGTATGTACCATCAGGATTCAGCTATAGGGGCCACTGAAGCTGGACGTGAATGGAGGGATGTCGAGTGGTTACAACGTAATTTAGGGAAGCCTAAATCGGGTTGTAACGACGAGAGATCAACGCGAATGTTATGTTAGAAAGAGGACGTGTTAAGAAATCAAAACTGATTGTATGTTGTACTTTATGGAATTGCGGTGTGGTGTGAACGGTGTCTGTGTGACTTGAGTGTGATTTTGCTCCTGAGTGTGAACTTGTGTGTAACCGCTGCTTGTATATATGATATGTGGGACGCACTAGTATGCGAATTTCTCTTCTGTGTGCTATTGGGTGACTATACTATTACTATAAGTATCGTTGTTGTGGTTTGTGTGTGGCGTTAGTTATTCTAAGCGCGTTGTTCCTTAAGAGTAAGAAACTGAGCTCATGCGTATGTCGTGCGGAGGATGTTTACGACGTGGCACCTAGAGGCCAGGATCTCATCGTTGGTCCATGAACACCAGCTTTGGTGGAGGTCGAGGCGAACCGATACAGGAGGTTCGAGAGAAGGCCCGAGCCCGGAGTTTGGATCGAGTTCTCACCCTGATGAATCGGGTGTAGTTTGAGATGGTGGATACAACGACAACAGTGGAACGAGGTCGCAGAGAGACCGCGAGAGTCCGTAAGACTCGGCAGCGACTGAGCAACGTTGCGGGACCGTACGAGACTCGAGAAACGAGAGGGCGGAGAACCGTAGGATCCTCCCGGCCACGGACTCCGTCTGACAGTATGAAGGAGAAAGGATCAAGAACATCGGTATGTTCCGTCGCGTTAGAACGGGGCCCAGTGTTTTTACACGGTTGGCAGCCGGGACATCGGAGACAAGTGCCCGAGCGGCGGAGGGCCGCAACAACACTAGTAAGCCGTCAGCCCGGTCAGGAGAGGTGATTGAGTGGCGATGAGATCAGAGTGGCGCATCGGAAGCGTGGTGGACCCATAACCCACAGGCGTCGCACTCTTCCGTTTTCTTCTACCCTTGCTGAGAAGTTAGGCTTAAGAGTAAAGCCTCGAGACGACCCTCGTGTCTTGACACCCAGTTACGGGTGAAGTGGTTTGACAAAGTACGTGCCATGTGCGTGAGATTAGGGTGGTTGACCATTCTTGGTGGTCTCCTTGTGTTGAACTGCAACCGTGTGTTATGAAGAGACCAGTATGAGATATCATGAACGAGGCCTTGTGTCAGGACATACGTCTATGTTCGGTATGATTATTCGAGGATGTGTTCCGGTTCGATATTGTGGCCGATGTTGTTCCGGCACGATATGTTCCGTGGTGTTATGTTCAGTTCGATAACGTGGCCGATGCTGTTCCGGCACGTTATGTTCCGAGGATTTGGGTTGCTGTGATTGTTTATGCCTGTTAAGTGACTTCTGTGATTCAAGATACGGTCGTACGTGAGTTGCGGGTGGTGTCGTGCGAGTTCGCACGTGCGGTCGGTTATGGGATAACCACGGGCTTATCCAGTGAAAATTGTTAGGTGGCGGATACCAAGAGCACAGTTGAGATGAATTCTGTGAATTCGGTTCACAATTGAGTTTGTTTTCGGTTCGCTCTAGGTGAAGGACCAGCGTTGTCTTGGGTTACGGGCTAAACTGAGTGTGAGCACTCCTTTTCCGAATTGAAGGCTCGTTTGACCGCCCTTTTTTAGTAACCTTTTTTTGTTGAACTTGGCGACTTTCGATGCCATCCTGGGGATAGACTGACTCTCAAGACGCGGGGCGTCGATCGATCGTGATTGGCGACCACTAGTGGTGCGATCGGGCAATACGACCGTCACGTATGGACAGGCAGTAGGTGCTAATTTTGGATTGATGCACACTAGTTGTCAACAAGTAAAGGCCGAACACCAATGTTCCGCGAGAAATAGCATGATCCCCTCGTGAGCACAGTAGAAGTTAGAGCACCGCTAATGGAGTCCGGAAATAGCTGGCCGTGCACGACTACCACAGCGCTTCCAGGCCAGTAACATTATGGCACCGACGAAGCAGTGGATGGAAGGTCGGGTCAGTTGCCCACGCAGGGCACACGTGAGGATTAACAGTTGACCCTTGTGGTCCCGAGTTGCTCGAGAGGCGGCTGAAGGGTCACGTGGATTTTGAACTATTGAGAACCGCGCAGAGTCGAGGCGGAAGCACGAGGATAAGGTACGCACGAGGTATCCAAAACCGTTCGGACAGTGAGAAAATGGTATTTGCAGCGTCTTCAGTTTTGTGGTACTTTGGGTGGAACAACTTGTAAATCGGTTCGATTGGTAGCATGTGAGCGAATATCAACGGTAAGCGCGATATCACTGGTTAGGTCACCTTCGACGATCGATCATGACGGTGTGTCACCTCTTATAGAGTGTCGTCATAGTAAAGTCTGTCGAGTTGAAGTCTCGAGGTGCGCACGCTTTCCAACAAAATGTTGATAAGATGTATTGTCGCTCCGGACCGTGCAATAACTATGAGATCAAACGTCAAGTTGTTTTGTTTTTGTGTTAAGCTCCTTGTGTTTTCGTGAGTGGTTGGACGTGGGCTTCTTTTGTTTCGTTGTGTGCGCGATACTTGGTTAAGTGAAGTAAGTAGCCGAGGAGAAATGTCGGTGGGTTGGATCCGTTTTAAGTGCGATGTGAGAATTATTCTGGTATGATCCTATACCGACGGACGGTTCCGGTATAGGGTATCTCGACCAAGCTGCGTGTGTCGGTGTGACGTCTCTACCGACGGAGGATCCCTGTTTCGACTAACTGGTTTAAGTGTTTCCGTGTGCACGAGGGATAATGGACTGGAGTTTTAATCGGACGTTCTCTGAGATAGTGTCATTGGAGCGCGTTCGTTTTAAATTTCGAGGACGAAATTCTTTTAAGGGGGGTAGACTGTAAAGACCGCCCCGGTTAAAAGGGTTAATTTTTAAAATTCGTTCGTTGGAATGTCGAGGTGGAAATCGGGTTAAAATTTTGGAACAACTACAAAAGAAAAAGAAAAGAAAAAAAAGGAAGGAAGCAACTTGGGCCAGGCTGGCTCAGGCCCAAGCCCAGCACGCTGAGCCCAAGCTAGCAACGGGCCCAACCGCAGCTCAGACTACCCAACCCTAAAGCGCCACTGTTCATCTTCTTCCTCTTTGCGCGCACACGTCCCGAGAAACACAACCGTCCTCCCTCATTCTCTCCCTCTCGGTTCCACCCATTGCTGCATGAGCCTCACCGAGTCCCGCTCACGGTCTCTAATCGAATCTCGCCCGTGTCCGGTACAACCACGCCGTCAGGAAAGCTACACGAACCGGATCTGAACACCACCGCCGTCGGAAACCCTTGCTCGGTCCTTCTCTTTCGGGCTCGATTCGCGCCACGCCTGTGATAAAGGTTTCAGCATAGGTAAAGGACGCCTCAGCCTCGTTATCCTTGCCCGATCTTCCTCCCTTCATTCGAGCCCCGGCATCGTCTCACCTCTCGCCGGCGAGCTTCGCTCCATCGTCAAATTCGTGACAGAGAAGCCGTGAGTCGCGCACCAAGACGTCGCCTCCCTCACCCAATCCACGCCGGAGCTCTGGCGTCTTCTTCCCAACTCACCTCTACACCTCCCTCTGAGCCCTACTGTCGTCGCCGTCGCCGGAGAACAGGACCAAACACTAACCTCGAGCCTCTCCGTACTTAGTTCAGGCCAGAGCATTTTGGGCCTTGGGCCATGGTCGAGCTCAAGCCAAGCCAAACTCAAGCAAGACTGGGCCTCAGCCCAGGCCAGGTCTCGGGCCAGGCCAGGTTCGGCTCTGGTCGGGTCTGGGTCCGGGTTCGGGTCGGGTCTGGACTCGGGTTCGGGTTCAGACCGGGTCTAGATCCGGGTTGGGCCTGGATCCGGGTCGGATCCGGGTCAGGATAATTTTAATTAATTATTTAATTAACTTTAAATGGGAATTTTTAAACGGATTTAAATCGGAGGACTTAAAGGACTTAACTGGTAAAATTAGAGGACTGTTACAGACTGGACCAGGACTGATTACCGTCCCTTTTTGTTAAAACCAGGCTTTGACCTCGATCGTGGAGAAGACCGGAGGTAGGCCCGGTTAGTTGTGTTGTACTAGTATGCCTTAATTAGACGGTTACTCGTGGTGGTGAGCCGATGTTCATTACCTTAACTACTTTCTCTACTGGGCGAAAGCTCACCCCTTAATTTGTTGTGTTTCAGGTGTTGAGCGGGACTTGTGCTAGCAGGAACCAGCTGAGCTTGGGAGCTGGCGAGGGTCTTGTCTAGTAGTGTCTAGTGACGTACCGCGTTTGAACTAAGTACTGTTTTTTTTACGATTCACTTAAGAGCTGTTGACTCTTTTTATACGAATTTATGATTTACAGTTTATTATTTTAAGCTTTATTACTTTAACTTCGCTTGATTTAGTTATTATTTTAGTTCACGTCTCGAGTCCGGTCAAAACCGGATTTTGGGCGTGACAACTTGGTATCAGAGCCTGGTTTCATTTTGAAATGATTTTTCAAAACCTCGGACCGTACGTCAATTTTGAAATGATTAGTAGCCTATAATGTTGTTATGTGGTATGTTCCGTGGTTAATTTAAGGATCATGATATGCTATAAGAGTGTGGTGAATGTTGGTATGAATTGTTGTCTTGTGATATGATCGGGTGAATGATAGACCGATGTGGTGTGTTCGGTAAGATATGTTGGTATGATATGTTCGGGATAATATGTTCGATGTGGTATGTGTGATGAGATTTGTATCCCGTGCTACGGGAAGATACCCGACCGACGGAGGATTCTGATCCGGTATGTTATGATTTTCACCCCGATGCCGTGTGTCCGGGAAGACATCTAGACCGATGATGTATTCCGGTATGATGTGTTTGTATGTCACGCCTCAAATCCGGTTTTGACCGGACTCGAGACGTGACTTAAGGAAGAGACAAGTTTAACAGTAAAAATATCATAAAACAATAAAATCCTCCAACTTTAATTCAATCCAAAAGTCTCAAGTAATACTTATAATAAATCCTTTAACAAAAGGTTCATAAACTCATAGTAAATTCGTTAACAAAGGTTCATGACCGACAAAAACATGACCAAACGTCTCTAACGAATAAGCACCCGGACCATAGAAGCTCCCGAGCCTCGAGTCCACTGCTCATCACGCAAACCTGTAAAACAGACATAAACAGATAGGGGTGAGCTTACGCTCAGTAGGGAAAATGCATAACTAGGACATCCTTTTAACAAATAGGATTTCACAATTTTAGTTCGAATCTCAAATATGAAGAACTACGAATACATTGAAATACAGAAGTAAAACGAGTGTTTAACACTTTCAAAGAATCAGCAATAATCATAGGAAAATAAGGAAATCAATGCATTTCTTAAATAATCAATAAAGGATAAGGCATTCAATTAATGTCGTGGGACATGAAGTCATCACCCTCCGATCCACAAGACTCGTTGTGTCATGTCGGATTTTCCCTCGGTCCAGAGGAGACGCATGACTTCACAAAGACGTATAACGTCGAGAATACCGGTAACAACCCCTGAGGGCGCTTATCGTCGGGATTCTCGGAAACGTCTCCAAAGGACCATATGTCATAGGGAACCAAGGTAATGCTCCCGTAGGACGCATACACTCGGGTGAAGCAACAAGTAATCAATTCCCGCAGGGTAAACCATCCAATTTCCCCTCAGGGTCCAATATCCAATGCCCCGCAGGGTCCAATAATCAATGCCCCTCAGGGTCCAATAATCAATGCCCCTCAGGGTCCAATAATCAATGCCCCGCAGGGTCCATAACCATTTCCCGCAGGCTCAATAACCAACGCCCTGCAAGGTCCATAATCATTGCCCGCAGGCTCAATAACCAATGCCCCGCAGGGTCCATAACCATTGCCCGCAGGCTCAATAACCAACGCCCCGCAGGGTCCATAACCAATCTTAGAAATACACACGTTCATCAATACACACCACACAGGATTCATACCCACAATCACACTTACCATCATACTTACCAATCGCACTCCATCGGTCTATCATTCACCCGATCATGTACCATTTAGCACAAAAAATTACACTCATTGTTCATACAATCATTCGAGCATTCAAGCATGCATTCAATCATTCAAGCATTCGAGCATGCCTTCAATCTAGTTTCATTAGACTCTTGATTATCCTAATGACTAGCAAACAATGCATGTGAAGCAAATACAACTAATCAGAGGGCTCATCACGGCCTCTCTACCAGTAAATCAATTCCCAAGTATTGAAAGAGAGCTACAATAGTGATTCACGTCCTAAGCATGCTTACTAGACACATCCGGTTATTAGTAATTGAAAGACATTTATTCTAGTTATTCGCATCCTATATGGAATTCTAGGACCTTTCAAATTTTATTAACCTAATAGGCATACTAAGCGTTATTTAAATGAGAAGTTAAGACTTTCCCTACCTTGTGGTCTTCCCCTAATAATATCTGCTGTAAAGTTCGATTAGCCTCTCCTTCGTTCTTCACACGGGTTCTGGAGTGATCTTCGTCCCTCTAGCTCGGTTCCAAGGCCTTCCCTCCTTTCGAGTTTGGTCTCACGGTCTTAGACCACAATAATACCAAAATTAGTAACCCAACGGAGTGCTCCTCAACTTAAAATGCAGAACAGTACCTAAAGAATAGAAACAAGGCAAAAGGAATGATCTAGGAATCGAAATGGACTAAAAATGAAGGGTTTTGGGTCTGGAAATCTGATTCGGAAGGCGGCCCGGACCGTGTCACAGGCTGTGCCGGAACCTGGCACGGACCGTATCACAGACCGGCCCGATAACCAGCACGGACCGTATCACAGACCGGTCCGGTAACCAGCACGGACCGTGCGACGCACCGGCCCGGAGTCTGACACGAACCGTGTGAGGTACCGTGCCCGACTCACGTCCGTTCCGCGCCGCGCACCGTGCCGGTACCTGGCCCGTTCCGTGCGGCCTGTCGTGCCGGCACATGGCCCGGTCCGGGTCACGTTCCGTGCCAGACCTGACCAGAGCCTTCCCCCTTCTTCCCTAGCTCGGATTCCACAAAAATTACTCCACAAACTCCATTTTCAGCTCCATACAACTCCAAAATAACCATCACAAGTCTCCAATCATCAACACCCTCAATGGGTTCATCAAAGCTCCAACCAAAAACAATCCAAACAACCTAACTTCACTAATTCTTCTCCAAACAACAATCAAAATAACTAGTTCTTCAACTTCAAGCCAAATACCCACAAAACCCAAATTGAAAAGTGGATGAAATGGAGAGTTAAGAACATCCATACCTCTAGGAAGATGAGATGATGAAGATGGAGGGAAAATGGAGAAGAAATGGCCAAGAACAAGTCCCAAAATGCTAGCTTTCCTCTCTTTCTTCTTCCTCAAGAGATGAGCTCTTCTCCCTTCTCTTCCTATGGTGAAATTCGGCTGCTACAACAAATGATGAGCTGAGTTGTGTGCTCATGTTGCTTTAAATGACCTATTGTGTCAATTTACTTAAAGGCCCTTAAGGTCTTTCCCTTAAAAGGTAAATTGGGAGGGTATAAGGGTAAATGGAAGCCCTTTTTTCATACTCCAAGCCAAACATGCCAAGTGTCATGTGGGGTCACTTTCACTTAATTAATTTCCAGCCTTCCAAGATTATATCGGAAATTAACCGATAAAAAGTCCAAGTTTGACGGACAGTTGACTTAACCAATATTAAAGTCAAACTGAAGGAAACGACCCAACAAAGCTAACCGTGATGACGACTAAGCTTTTTGGGCCCCGGAAAGGTCCCGAATGACTTCCTGAGTCATCAGTTGACTTTTCCTGCCTAAAGTCAAACTTGTCTAGAATTCACCGGTTCGACCGGGATCGACCAGGGGCGGTTCTTACATTTTATGAGTTTCACCCCGATGATGTGTGTCGGGGAAGACATCTAGACTGAAGTTGTATTCCGGTATGATGTGTTGTTTCACCCCGATGTTGTGTGTCCGGGAAGACATCTAGACCGAGGCTGTATTCCGGTATGATGTGTTGTTTCACCCCGATGATGTGTGTCCGGGAAGACATCTAGACCGATGCTGTATTCCGGTATGATGTGTTTGTTTCACCCCGATGCTGTGTGTCCGGTAAGACATCTAGACCGAGCCTGTATTCCGGTATGATGTGTTTGTTTCACCCCGATGTTGTGTGTCCGGGAAGATATCTAGACCGACGTTGTGTCCCAGTACGATATGTTGAGCTGTGCGGTACGATCGGCGTATCATGGTATACCTACCTTTTGTCTGTATGATCTCGGGTTTGAGTGGTGTTCGTAGTTGGTGTCGCTGCAGAGGTTCCGTTGTATGTGTGTTCCCTTGTCTTGGATCTAGTATCGATAACAGTGTTTTCCTGTTTGTTTTTGTTTGTGTTGTTGTTTTACTAGTATGCCATATTTGAACGGGTATCCGTGGTGACGGAGCGGAAGCTCATCCCCTTTTACTACTTTTTCCTACTGAGCGAAAGTTCATCCCCTTCATTATTGTTTCTTATAGGTCTTGAGCGTGATTCAGTTTAGGGGACGGCTCGGAGCTTATCGAGAGTCCGGGTGTTATTGCTTAGTAGAGACGTACTTCCTTTTGTTGTACTAAACTTTGGGATTTCGAGCGCTTGACTCGCGTTACCAGAGTTGTTTGATTCGGAACTAAATTCGGAGATTTATGTTGTTTAAATTTACTTTTATTATTATTACTTTTAGTTCACGTCTCGAGTTCGGTCAAAACCGGATTTGGGGCGTGACAACGTTGATGTTGTTGTTCGAGCCAACCATCCCGAAAAAGGAGCGTCAAATCCACAAATCATGGGACGTTACAGCTTCCAACATAATGGTGGAATCGCCATGGTGATCTCCCCGGCCATGGGGCTCCCTGCGATGCGGTTGGAAAATTCTTCCACTCCCAATGCCTGGAGTCAAGACTCCAAATCATGCTGGTGAACCCTCGATTATACCCCGATTCGAGTAATCAGGTCAAGTCATTTGGTGTGGGTGTACACTTGTACTCAACCCCGAATATCTCAACAACGGCCTTGCAAAAGTGGCGTACACATTTGAGTATGGTACTTACCCCAATTCGTAGGGATTCGTCCAACGAATCGACCGATCACCCATACGCAAGCATCTGAATCACGACGATGCATTTTTGGTGCGTTGATAACCCCAAACGTCCAACAGCGTCCCGCTTCCGAACGAAGTAATCGTCATACTCCACTACCTTGTCCATTACACGTTGAAAATGTGGTCGGCACATACAGAATCAATACCTAAACATATTGGGCCCATATGTGGGCTGACCGGAAAAATAATTTGCATTATTCGGTCGTGGGCTTCAAGACGACCTCTATGAATCTATCGTCGGGAAGGTTCCCAATGTTCGATCATCTTCCTTAGAGCGTTGATCCTTGACATCGCTCTCTCTATGCCTATCTCAACCCTTCGCCGGAGTCGTTCTTCCACTAAACGAATTTGGGCTGCCAACTCCTCATACAATGTACCCTCTTCGTCAGACATTTTGTATCAAAATTTTGGAGAAATTTTTTTGATTTTGAGAGAAAAGTTGAGAGAATATTATTGGTGGTAATGAAGAATTATGGGTTTATTTATAACTGGAATTTGTGGGTATTTTGTATTAAATAAACTACCGTTACTGATCGTTGCCAACGTTAATGAAGATTGACCTTGTGTCGCTCGGTCATTAGCTGGCGCGTGAGCTACGACCCGCAAACTGGCGACCTGCATCAACGGTGCGTGAGTTGCGGTTCCTAAACGCGACTCCGATTTAGCGACTCGTGGTTCACATAAAACTCGTTCCACAATGTACAACTTGCGAACCGCTAAATCACATATCGTGGTTTGATTCTCGGTATAAAATGCTGCACATGCTCTTAGACAGATTTGGAATTGGACGTAAACTACTCGGTCTAATGCATTCTTCAAGTTCTATTTGTAATTATTGTAATTGTGTTTGAGATGAATTTAGTTTTGAATATAAGTTTTTCAATAAACAATGATAATATTTTTTTTAGAAGAACATATATACGATTATTATTAAAATATAAAGTAGATTGATGACCACAAAACTGTACTCATCTTACATGGCATAAAACTACTAGCAAACATAAAGCAGAAACAGGAAATTAAATTTTGCTCTTGACATAGGGGCGGTGGAAGGGGATATCTTCGGTAGCATCCTGAGATACCGATACAACATACTTCTACCAAAAGGCACTGGTCGAGCCAACCAAGTGAGAGGGGAATAATGGTGGACTGACATCTCCCCCTGTAAGTCAGCGTGCGTCATCTTCCCTGGACTGATAATTGTAGGGCTCCTGAACGCGGGATTGCTGACTCCGGACTGGTAGAGGAGAATAGTGTCGACTGGAGATGGAACCGTCGCCATCTATCAACCAGGAAGGGCCACAACCGAACCGCCCCTCCCTGGACCTCCTCAGACTCATTCCTGGAGGCTGGGGTCCTTGTGGCCCCCCGCCTCCGCTACATAGGATCCTCCATCTGACGCCGTCGAACCCTCTGATTCTTCTGGCTCCTCCTCTCTTTCCAGTCTTTTCTTCCCAGACAAAGACGGACCAGCCTCCTTAGCCAGCCACTCCGAGGGAATGTCCTCAGTCCCCGTCTCATAGGACGTCTCTCTCCCCCGTCCTTGAGCCTATCGGGGGGTGGCGTGCTTGGGTCCCAGTTATCCCCCTTGCTCCCACCTCCCAAATAGGTCCAATTAGTCCTTGGCGCCGCCTTCCCATGTTTCGCTTTCTCAAGGGCGGATCTCGGGTCTCCTGGGGCTCGTAGGGAGTGTCCCCTAATTCCTCCAGCTGCAGGGCACGACGGAAACAAATGTCCCGCACAGCTGCAACCAAAACAATTATCTGGAAAATGTTCATACGAGACCTGGAGGAGAGTTTGTACCTGTGATTCCGACAGCCGGAACCCTATCTGACTCTGCAGGGGGACGCGGATATCAGCTCGGATCCGGACTTTCATAAAGTCTCCCTAGCAGCAACCCGAACTATCCACATCGACCGCCAGGCATACCCCTAGGGCATTCCCCACTCAGAAATCCACCTCCTTGTTCCAAGCACCCACCGGGAGGTTAGAGACTCTATCCCACACCGAGAAGTGGTGAAAGGTAAGGTCTCCCACCTGCATGTGGGCCCTGAGATCCGTGAACAACACTACAGATTCCTAGAATGCCCATGGTTCTCCAGCCAAGACTCTCTCCCTTTCCCGAGCTGATCTGAAAAAGAACGCCACAGACCCCCTTCTAATGGCTTTGCTTCCACTTTCATACCCCACAACTCCTCCATTCTAGCCACCAGCGACTTCCAGAAGAACCGCTTAGATGTCAACACCTTTGCTGCCATTGCAAACTGAAAATGTCCCCAAGCTCTGGCGACATCCCCTATGGGAACAACCACTTCCTTAATACAGAGCGACGAGAGTCTGGATCCAAGAATTACCATTCCGACCTCCACGCCCTGAAGACTTGCCAAAACCAGATCCATAGGCTTCCCCGACTTGACCTAACCGCCCAGACCCCAACCCGGATCCACTTGCTCCGCCGCGGGTACGACCCGTCCAGCCCGCCCCGCTCCACCGATCCATCAAAACCGACCCGGGTCTGCGGCTCAGCCTGAGTCCGGCCTCCACCCGCTCCATATCGGGCCGCCCACTCTGCCACATCCCCCGACCCACCCCAAGACCACCCTGGGTGGCCAAGTGACCCGCGCTCCATCCGACCCCTTCCCGCACGAGGTGTCCAGCCCGCATCACCTCGGCCCGCCCGATAAGAATCCAGGAGCAGCCCAGACTCCCGGCCCACTCCATCAGATCCCCGGCCTAGGCCCATCTCAGGAACCCTAGGGTTCTCCCGCGCCAAGCCCTTCCCCTTGCTTCTCCTCCACGCCAGCGTCGCCGGTGACTCCACCGACATCACGTTCGTATCTGAAGACACGATCACCGACTCCAATCCTGTCCCCCCCGCCACCGGGTTCTCCTCCTCCTCCTGCGCACGCAGCATCGAGGGTCCCGCCCTCGTCGGCGGTCTCCCCGACTCCCGCGCCACCCGCGGCCTTGGTCCCCTCGCCGGCGTCGTCCGAACCCAGTTCGCCGCCGAATGGTGCCATCCTCCGCCTCCCAGGTTCTCCTCGCTGCCCCTCTGGGCCGAGAACCTCATCGGAGAGAGGGCCTCCTCCCTCGGCGACAGGGACGCCGGGTCCGTGAGGGAGTCTCCTTCTCCATCCACTCCTTCCGCCGACTTCGCCAGCCCCTCCTCCTCCGATTCCTGTAGTTTCTCGAACTCCGCTCCTCCATACACGCACGGGTCTCCCTCCCCCACGTCGATCACATCCGTACCACCCCCGACACCCTCCACAATCGGCTCCACGAGCCACACCGATGGGTTGCCGGAGAGACTGGACAACTTAGCCGCCGAATATGCCATTGTCTGCCCAAGAGAACACTAAACCCTAACCCTAGCAGAGAGAGTTGTGACTTATAAACAATGATAATATGAATATAACTTTCAAGATTCGATAGGTTGACATACGACCTCATCTAATACTTTTTTTTACTATAAAATATATAAAATATAAATTCTAAAACTTTTTATCGAGTATTTACTGAAAAACCTAGGTATTTGTGTCTTCTCTTAAAAAGGGTGTAGCCGATAGAGTAGGTTAAAAGTTTCTCTATCTGACTTAGTCGTCTTTTAAGGCTATGATAGTTATGGCTATTGTCATGGTTTCTGTCATGGCTCCTCTCCTCCTATTCGTATTTTATGAATTTGTTTTCGACGATTACTCCTCTGCGTCTCTTTTTGAGTATTTTGTTAGTGTTTTTTCGGCTAAGGCTCCCTTCGTGCCGGCTCTAGCCACCGCGATGTTGGCTCCCTCCCGTCACCAACGACGTGTCTTCCGACTCTGTTCGGCACCACATCTGCAACCCTGATGGGTTTCACTAAAGCCGTCACCAGCGCGTCCTTCTCTCTGGCCTCCACCGCCACACTCTCTGAAGCCGCCGTCGCTGTCTCTGAAGTCGTCGTCGTCGTCTCGTAAACCTCCTCCTCCTTGGCCTTCACCAACGCACCGCCCCCGACCCCTCTCTCGATTATGGATCTGGCTAATTGAGTGTCTCTCTTTTATTTTATCTGACTTCTTCTTTACAGGATCAATGACGAAGGGAACTCAGTGCTCTAGAGAATGGCCTTGGGAGGGGTCCCTGGTAAGAGCTACACCTCCATCTGATATTGATGATACCAGGTTCGATCGCACTCTCCTTTCGTTTGTTCTTCGTGGTCAGTGATTTATTTCTCATGCACTTGGATGTATTTTAACTTAAATTAATTAATTGCACCTTTCGCTAAAGAAACTAGATGGACCAACGAAATTAGTTTTAACCTTCAATGTATTTTAGATATTGGTTGAAATACTAAAAATATAAAGTGTGGTTAGTTTTTTTTTCTTCTAAAAGGTGCAAGATTTTTTTTAGATTTTAGCAATAAGAATATAGTTTAGTGCATCAGAAATGTTTTCTGACCACTGAAGAACTGGTATAGAATGAACCTCTCTGGCTAGTTAGTGAGCTGCCTTGTTCGTAGTCTTTTTTACAAATTGGAGAGAAGTTCTCTCGTTTTGAGCCAACATGAGACGAATGTCCCTAATAACATTACCTACCGGGGACGTTGGGGGGTCCATTCCCTTCATCCTCTCATGCTCGTCCACTACCCACGAGGGTCGTCACTACCCAACTTCCAACCTCACCAGTGTCCCTAATTCCCCCAATCTCACCCCACCTCCCAACACCACGACCACGCCGTCGACATCGCCTGCTCCGTCCTTGGTCTATCTCCCCACATCATCCCTAATAACATGAGAATGTCCCTAATAACATTACCTATCGGGGACGTTGGGGGGTCCCTTCCCTTCATCCTCTCCGGCTCGTCCACTGCCCACGAGGGTCGTCACTACCCAATTTCCACCCTCACCAGCGTCCCCAATTACCCAAATCTACCCCCATCTCCCAACACCACGACCACGCCGTCAACATCGCCTGCTTCGTCCTCGGTCGATCTCCCCACATCATCCCCATGATCACCAACGCCGCCTGCCCGGATCCTTTTTTCCGAGCAGCCCCTACCGCCTCTACTACCGCAATTGAAGCCACCAACGGTGTATCCACCTCCTTGGCCTCCATTGAGGCCTCCTTTTCGATCTTTATCCCGGGTCTAGGTCATGATGATCGACTAGTTTTGTTTTATTTTACTTGTTTTGTTCTTTTTTGCAAAGGTTACTGATTAGTGAGCGAAGATTCAGGGCTTCTACCCAAGGATTCAAGGACTTTTACCAGGAGGGATCCCTGAATCACATCTACCATCGTCGGTCTCCTCTCGTTGAAAATGATGAAAGCAGGTTCGGTCACACTCTACAGAGTATGCATCGTTTAGTCAATACCTTGAGCAACCATAATTAGTTTCATCTTAGTTTAGTGTTAGCTTTCCTATATGGCGTCTCATCCAATACTGGTTGTCACGGTTCATCAGTCTCAATTTTTTTTGTAAAGAAACCTTCTGAGGCTATATGTAGTGTAATGACTCTTTTTCATATTTAATAATATATGCGCACCTTTTAATAAAAAAAAACACAAACTCTATTTTTTCTCCCAAACAGAAGAAGTTCCTTGTGCCCCTCTATTTGTCGACGGTCTTTACGGGTTTCTTCGATTATGGAGGTTGTTGGATCTCCCTCTCTTCCTTCTTTTTCCCTTCCTTTATGTTTCGCCCTCTAACCCAACCCTTCTCATTTCGTGCTCGGTATTCTATTTTTCTGCGAGGTTTTGCGCCGCCGGCAGGGGCCGAGGCTCTCTACGTATCCGGATTTAGCAATGACCTCGCTATCGTCGATGGTCCTCTGTGACAAAGTGGGGAGGGTGGGACGCGTCTTTCTTCAGATGTGCGAAACGGGATCGTCGGTATCAAGTTTTAGTCTCCGGCGTGTTTTGATGAATGGAGGCCCGAGGTTTTTCTCGATGGAGGATCTCTGGTGGCTCTCGCGCCAACATCAGGATGTAATTCTAGACATCGCATGCATTAGTGAGCGTATCGTCTCGCTGGTAGCCGATCTCCTCTCCCCCCTAATGCTCCCTTTTCGGCGGCACTGACCACCACGTGTGGTTCTTTCGTTTACGTGTTTGTCCAGATCCAGCTAGATCGGCATGTCCTCCGCTCTTTCCTTTTCCTGGATAGTTGATCTGGGCTTCTTTGAACTCGTTATTCCCATGTTTTGGAAATGTTATGGTGTGTTGTTTCTCTTACGTTGGCTCATTGGTGTTTGCATGTTGGCCTTTTAACGTGCTATATCTTATTCTGGTTACCTTCATTGTCTTTTATGGTGTTGGCTATGGGGCAGGGGTACTGGATGTGCGTGCTCAGGGTCTAGTCATACTTGTAATAAGGTCTGGTTGATTCGACGGTTTTCGTTGGTTGCTTTACTAGTCGTCGTTTGTGGCATGTTTGTGGCGTGTGACAACCTGTTGTGCGGCTTTCTGAGGATGGTGTCTTGGTTTGCACTCGAGTGTCCGATGTGGTTGGTTTGCCTTTAGTTCTGCGAGTTTTTGGTTCACATATTTTAGGTCTGGTCTCTATGCCTTTTTGATTTGTATTTAGGTTTACTAGGTTGTTTTCTTGTTTTCATTCCATATATGGTGTCCTCAATTCCACGCCCAAAATCCAGTATGCGCCTGATAAATAATACTGAATTAATCTAGTGTATATGTATAGATATATATGAATTCAAATCCTAATCTGGGTGAAGACCGGTCAAACTGTTGAAAAAGATTCTGTTCATCTCGTTTTTAACTAAAATGAACTCATCATCCCATGTGTGCAATAATATAAAAATCTTGGGACAGTGTTGTGTAACTGGAATTTTGACCACAACCGGACAAGAAAAAGACACAGCTCGATGAAGATGCAGCCATGCAAAGCTTGGTTGATGATTAAGTTTGTGCCATCACTAATCCATAGACTGCAGAGCTCTCTCTGTAAAGTGTTGACGCACATTAGCTCACTACAACTATACAACAAAAATGGTTTCTTCTTTGAGAAGTAGTTGGGGGAGATGGAGAGATGTAAAACAGTATTAAGATTAAATATAAAGATAATTTGTTGCTCATTTGTGCATTGAGGGTTCATGCTAACAATCCAAGTGCATTGACTCATGTTATGGTCCTGGATTCGCGTCATGAAAATTGAGTATGAACTCATTATAAAGGGAACTCAAAGACTTTTAGAGAGACCAAAATGTTTTTTATAATTTTTAGTCTGATTTATTCATAATACTCTCTTGGTATATATAGCCAAGAGGTTACCTAAAACCAAAGCCCTAATACAACCATAATTGGTAATTATCTAACTTACCTATTTCTAATATTACTTGAACTCAAAGACATTAATAATAAGAAAATAAACTAATAATTACCCAAACCTAAAAACCCTAGTCGGCCACACCTTCCACCCTAGCCGGCCACACCCTTGTGGTGTGTTTAGCACATTCCGTTACGGTCCGTAAGGCCCATAACATCACTCCCCCCTTGCACATGACGCTTGTCCTCAAGCGCATTAGATGGATCGATTACCTTTGTATTCACGCTGGCAGCTTCGGACCCGTCCTCAATCAAGTTTAGAAACTTTTTCAATATAAGTCTCTATCTGCTAATTACTTCCCAAAGTGCCATGCCACTAATATGTGTTCCAACAAGAAGTATAGTTGGCTCCTCTGATATTTCAGAGTGCCTTGGTCTCTTCAGTGCCTACTTAGAATCCTCCTGGCGATACATCAGTGCTGTGCCGGATAAAGAATTGATCCGGACAGCCAAGTCTCCTGCGGAATTGTCCTCCTGACAGGGCTTTGCAGGGCATTAGAGTTGCGCTCCGGAGTTGGTGGTGGTGGTTGCCAGAGCTGGTGGTGGTCGTTGCTGGCCAGCCGATGCTGCCGAAGCTGGTGGTGGTAGATGCCGGCCAGCCGGGGCTGAGATTGCCATATGCGGAGGTGGGGACAACGCACGAACCTGCAGCACCAATTCCTCTAGCTTCCGCTGATCAGCTTCATACCTTTCCTGGAACGCCGTAAATTGCTGCTGAAAAGAAAGATCGGAGTCCATAATGATCGGCTCTGATACCAATATGTTATGGTCCTGGATTCGCGTCATGGAACCCGATTATGAGCTCATTATAAAGGGAACTCAAAGACCTTCAGAGAGACCAAAATATTCTTTATAATTCGTAGTCTGATTTATTCATAATACTCTCTTGGTATATATAGCCAAGAGGTTACCTAAAACCAAAACCCTAATACAACCATAATTGGTAATTACCTAATTTACCTATTTCTAATATTACTTGAACTCAAAGACATTAATAATAAGGGAATAAACTAATTACCCAAACCTAAAAACCCTAGTCGGCCACACCCTTGTGATGTGTTTAGCCTATTCCTTTACGGTCCGTAAGGCCCATAACAACCCACACAACAACAATTTGTCTAAAGGGCCTTGACAGATTTTCTCTAAAACCCTAAGGAGCCGTCTCTTTAACTTCAGCCGCCATCACCGACAGTTGTCCGAGCTATGGTCACAGGATTTTCGGTTGGGGCATGTTCCTCGTCTCTTATCTTCTTCTATGGCTCATGTTCTTACCTTCTATTTTGTAGTAGCCGAGCTCTGTCGCCTCTGCCGTGTCTCAGCCCATTCCTCCCTTTCTCGTCCAAAGTCGGCCAACAGCTCAACATAGGACGTCGCCCCTTTCTAGGACCAACCCCTCCTCACCAAGATCGGATCTCCCTCGACGGTTGTGGAAAGCTCTACCTCGATAAGAGGCTTTGTTCCTCGACTGTGGTGCAGGTCTCGCCAGAATCTGCTGGGCCGACAGGAGATCCCTACCCCCTTATTCTCGTTGAGATCGGTCGACATGGCAGTCCCTCTTCTCGGGGCTTAGAAGTTTCTCTTGTCTGCCGTTTGTGGCCGCCTCCATGTGGACCTTTATCGTGGCCGCCTACACGTGGGAATTCGTAGTGACCGCCTCCTCATGGGCTGTTTTTCTCCTACCACCTCTATTGTTTCCCTAGAGAGAAGTGTTCGTCGAAAGATAAAACAACCCTCCTAACCCGATTGTGGCCCAATTTTGTTAGGGCATGTTCAGTAGGGCGACAAGGGGTACCACTCCGCAAGTCAAGACAACCACCCGATCGTATATTAAGAACATTGGCCTTACGTAATTAAGCGTATCTTCTATTGTCGTTCTACTTCTAGATGTTGTTTTAGAAATTTCATGTCTAGTTTATGTGCCGAAGCACTTGTATTAAACGGGAGTATCGGCCTATATCTCGATAGTTTAAGATTTATATCATGCTATTAATATTTATAGTTTGGAATTGGTTAATAGATTTACTTCTCCCTCTCTTTGTTTCACTTGTGTCCGCAGGAGATGATTATCTTTGGTTGTTTCTTTGTCTTTGGAGGTTATTTTGGGGTTTTTTTATCTCCTAAGCTTTGTAAACTTTTCATTTTCAAAGCTTCGAATAAAACATCATTTATCAAAAAAAAACATTTTCTTTGAAAAGCCTTTGATAGAGAATGCTAAGCAACAGTGCCCTATATTAAAAGTTATTTAATGGAAATAGTTAGCATCAATTAATGGATAAACATTTAAGGTAACATTTATTAAAGAAACAAAATAAAAAAAAAACATGACAAAGAGGTTTATTAAGGTTTTGGCGTCACTCACTCGTGAACCATCCCAGTTCAGTCAATTACGATCCACCCGACATACTTCTGATACATCTACCCTACCACCACAACGTTCTCCTCAACTCTTCGATTCCTCTCGTTCTGTGCTGGAGAAGATCTTCTCTCAAGGAGGCGATTTACCTCGTCAATTTTGTCCAACAACCCCTCGATTTCCGACGATTGCGACTCCCCACACCCTGCAATCTACGCCGCTCCCTCACCGATTGTGAGCCTCGTCGACATTGTCCATGTCAGTGGATCCAAGAATCTCAAGATCCCCTTCACCAATTTCACTTACCCAGGCTACCCTCATACCTCAAGGTCAACGGCGATGGGACCCGGGACCGGGCGTGCTTCCGGGACTAGGTATTGCCCATTGGAGAAACTTGATATCCGTATCTTGGCTTGGAATTTTTTGGACATGGGATATTGACTACATAAGCAACACCCACAACACCTTCTTCAGGACCTACGTCCACACATCTTGTTCCTCTCGGAAACCTTGCTCTCCATCCAAAATTGCGCTGCCCTCCCAGTCAATGGGATTCCACGGGCATCTTTGTGTCCCGACCTCAGATTTACAAAGGGGTTTGGTGATGTTTGGGTTGTGGGGGTCGATGTGGTGTCTCGGGGAACAGACACCCATTACAGTGACGCTGAAGTTTCAGCCCCAGGACATGAGGACAGGCAATTGACAAGTTTATCTACGGGGAGACTCGTTGGGAGAATCTTCACCGAACTTGGGACATGCTTCGCCAATTACATACACCGACCCGCCATAATTAGATTTTTTTTGGGGACTTTAATGGGATTATGGACCAGGAGGAGACGACTGGAGCATGTACCTACCCTCAAGCCTCATTCAGGAGTTATGTTCGGTTGTTGACGAACTGGATCTTGTGGACGTCCCGATGACAAGGCACCAATACACCTAGTTCAGAGGACGGAACCATGATCGACGAATCTAACCCCCCCTGGGTAGGGCCCTAATGTTGGGATCATATTACTATTCTCTCTCTTATTTGGACTTCTGTAACATATGTACCACAACCTCGGATCATTGGCCGATTCTCCTCTCACTAGCTCGCAAGGTGACCCACCGGGGTATACCTACATTAAAATTTCATTCTCAATGGGTACGAGACCCTAGTTGTGGTCAGGTGATTCGGGATTGCGGATGTGATTTGTAAGGTGGGGGTATCTCTTGATGATTGGGGACTTAATCACTTCAGAAAGAATGTTAATCACATTAAATGGGCGGACATATAGGGATGAGGTACATAGGTGAGAAGCAATATAAATCCAACACAAACGTGCCCTTAGTGCACATGAAGCTTTTTGGAGGCAATGGGCGAAACGACATTGGCTGACAAAGGGAGATCGAAATACAAAAAATTTCCAAGCTACGTGCTCTTACCGTTGTCATGTCAATGTGGTAGCTTCCCTAAAAAACGAGACGGGTGACCTGGTAACTTGGGATTAAGGTATGCAAGAACTTATTATGGATTACTTTGGCCATCTATTCTTGAGTAGTCAACCAGATTTGACTGACTTTCCCATTCATCTTCCCATCCGGATCACTACAGACCACAACCAATCCCTACTATATCTAGGGTCGGAATAGGAAGTGAAAACTATGGTTTTCCGGATGGGACCGGATAAATTACCAGGCCCGGATGGCCTCAACCCAGGTTTTTATATGCACTATTAGCCGATGGTGTTTGCGAAAGTGATCTGTTTCATCCAGAAGGTATTGGAAACTAGGGCGTTTGACCCGACACTAAATGATACCTCCATTTTCCTTATTCCCAAGAAACCAGATCCAGATGTGGTTACTGATCTACGTCCGATGCTCTATGTAATGTCATTTTTTGCATTATATATAAAGTTTTGGCGAACCGACCGCGACCACTCCTACAGAACGTCATATCTGAAACCCAAGGGGAATTTATTCCCGGACGGTGTATCCAAGACAATTTCCTTATTGCATTTGAAGTTATTCACTTCCTTCGTAGGAAAAGACAAGGAAATATGGGTTTCTTGGCTCTAAAACTAGATATGAGTAAATCTTATGACCGGCTATAATGGGATTATCTAATGAGTATTATGTCTCATCTGGGATTTTTCAGCTGAGTGGATCGAGTTGGTAGCTTGATGTATGAAGACGATTTCGTATATGCTATCGTCGGAGGAATGGAAACTCCCAAGTTTACACCATCTCATGGTCTTCGCTAGGTAGATCCTTTGTCACCGTATCTGTTCCTCCTTTAAATGGAGGGCTTTTTTCTTTTTACTACAGCAAGCAAAAGATGATGGGCGTATCAGTGGTGTTCAGGTAGCCAGAGGTGCCTAGAGATATCACATATGTTCTTCGCGGATGACTGCTACATATTATGTAGGGCTACAATCTCTCTCCATATAACTATACACACATATCCTTCCACATTCATATCTTTTCAATTTTCTTATTTCTCCCAACACACCTCATCTTTCATGGATTTGTTGGGCGATTCAGAACGATTGAATGAGCTATTATCATAACAGATTAAATAGATAATTAAATAACAGAAAGAGGAGGGATCACGGTAATGTGCCCATATTGATGTTAGAGGTTGTTGTCACACATGACTTGTGGATTTGACATACATTTTTTGGTATGACGGGGTCGAAAAATGACATAAATGTGCTTAATCAATCTAGTTTATTCTCGGACGTCGTAAATGGTTGGAAACCACTGGTCACTTACAGAGTAAATGGATAACGATACAATCTTCTTTATTATTTGGTTGATGGTAAGTACCCTTTGTGGCCCGTTTTTGTGAAAACAATCATGTTGCCTTAATTTCTGGAGCGCAAGATATTTTCTGAAGTCCAAGAAGTATGTAGTAAGGATGTGGAACGAGCATTTCAGGTCATCCAAACTTGGTTTCACATTATCACTCGTCGAAGTCGAATGTGGAAGCCCTTGTCACTTGGGCTAATCAGGAATACATGTGTTATCATGCATAATATGATTGTCAAGGCAGTTAGTCATACATATAAAGGTTATATTGAGAAATTAGATGAAGGTAGACCATCCGAACGAAGATTCAATCAGTGAGGCTTTGTCCCCGCCCGTGTCATACTTTCAAACAACGATTGGATCCACCATCAATATGCTCATAACATAAGGAAAGCAGATATCATCGAGCACATTTGGAATCTTTTTGGCGATCATGACTGATTATTTTCATTGTATTTATTTATTTTTACTTTTCAAATTGCCGTATGATATTTGTCAAGTCTTTTTCATTTTTAAAATATAATGTCCATTTTTTTATATATTTTATTTTATAAATAAATTTTTTTTTATTTTTTATATTAGCCTACCCTTTTAGCATATACTAATCTACTGGATCGTAAATAAATTTTATTTAGTGAGGTTGATAAGTAAGAGAGAAATTGATTTTTTTTAACCTCTCTTATTCAGTTTTAGCTACACTGAAAAACTTACAAATGCTTTAAGAGACCAAAAATAAACCACATGCGACATATATAAAAATAACACCAAACTGTTTTATCATTCAAACCTTTCTTATTAAATAAACAAAAAGATTTCTCTCTCGCTACCTGTCGAGATCTTCTCCTAAGGAAACCCTAGTCCTAGCATGCCTATGGATCTCTCTATACTTATTACAATCGCCGACAAGCCTGTATGTGCTATCGGTCATATCCCATCGCCGCCTACCACCATGCAGTTTACTACACTCCCTCCCTCTCCCCCTTTTCTCAGAGATTGAATCTCTTTTAAAGGAGCCCCCCGAAGGAGGCCGAAGCAAACCCTAGCATGGAAAGCTTTTCCGTATCCTCTTTCCCCACCGTTCGTCGATATACCGACACCACCATCCAAGACTATCGTGGAGTTTACTCCGGGGTTCACTACCCCATTAGTAAAGCCACGAAGTTTTCGTCCGGTCAAAGTCTCATTTGTTGCTTCCTCTACAAGAAACCCACTGATCGTTGCTCTCAGCGACGTTCCGCTGCCACCTATTTTTTCACCAACGCCCCGTCGCCTCCATTGTGTCGGGACCCTCTTCGTGGGAAGACACCCATGTGTTAGTCTTAGTGCCCGTAGTTCAATCCTAAATGTCCAAATGTACATATCATCGTTAGCAATAAAATTAAAGCGGCTTTATATTACTTATGTGTTGGAGTAATATATCGACGTGTGCTCTGATCTATGCCCACCATGCGAATAGAACCATAGATCGAGATAGATCACACTCGATGGGTCCCTAGTCAACAAAGCTTCACTAGAAGCGACTAGTATGAAAGATGGCTCTTTATGGCTTACGTTCTGTTAGTCATTGGAATGGGATTCCGGAGTCTGATCATAGATATCATGTGGGACATGATATTGGACGACCCGCCCTGAATATGTGCCATAGATTAAGTCATGAACATATTCAGTGTTGTAGCTTGTCATGTATCCTTAGACCAAGGAGTCTTTGTGATCGCTATGTAGTCAACAACTGAGTTTGACCTGAGCCTAACGTTGTCCGTAACAGGGCTTCCATAACGGCCAGGATTGGCTTGGGGACGGGCTACATGAGTGACACGAAAGACGGCTAAGGGATTTATCCCTCATACTAAGGTATGGGAAAGATATCGGTTCTCGGCCGCTTGATCGAGAGTGACTGGAAGAATAGCATGGCCATGCACATGATACTGGGTATCATATCTTCAGTCATCTCACATATCAAGGAACGGTGATTGAGAATAATAAGGATGACGGCTCTATGCCTTATCTCAATCAGGATATCGGAGATAAAAGGATAATGACAGGGACGACGGAAAGGTTAGAATCGACAGGGTCGATTCGCTATGCAGTGTCAGGCAATACTAAAGTCTCGTTAGTTGCCACTTAAATAGGATCAAGTAAAATGGGATTTTACGTTGATCTATTGACATGCATAAACCTAAGGGTCACACCGGAGGATGAAACTCATTGACACATATATGGAGAATGGCCAAAAGGGAGTTGTCTCGGGATATGACCAAAACTGGGTTTTGGGTCATGTGCCCGTAAGTGAATAGGACTTTACGGATCGAGACAAGGCTTGGAGTCTTGGGATTGATCGCGTCGGATAATGTTGGACATTTCCGGTATGGAAGGCTTGGAGGCGATGAGCGAATCACGAGACCTCGTTGGAAATGGCCATGGGCCATGTTCCAAGAGGCCCATGAAAGGCCCATGGAACTAATTAATCAAGTCTTGATTAATTAGTACTAAGTAAGCAAGACAAGGATTAAGGTGTTGGTGATTCACCACCTAACCCAATCTTGTCTTGCCATACTTTGTCCTATTTACACCTTACTTGACACCATACTTGTCCCATGCCTTTAGTTGGACAAGTATGGGTTTTGTTATGTTTAAGTCATCTTTTTTCAACATAACAAACACAAGACAAGAATAGGAAACACATTTTCTCTCCCTCTTCCATGGCCATTTCGGGTTTGGCTAGTTTCCACCTCCATGTTTGTGTTCTTGAGTCCTCAAAGAGAAGAACTACGTGGCTTTGATTCCCATGTGGATACGTAGGCGTCTTGGAGACTCAAGCCAATCATTCGTTAACCGGTGTTCTTGTTTTGGTAAGAACTAGTGCTGAATTTTTCTCTTGTTAATCCATTCTTTGTTAGTTGTTTCATGGTTCTAATTGTCTCTTGGTTTTCATTTATTTTCCGCTGCGAGTTGGTTCATCTCCAACCCTACCTCGAGACCCAACAGTGGTATCAGTGCCGTGCTACCTTCGGGATTCACAAGACGGGGTTCAAAGTTTCGGTTTTGCTTGAAAGTTTCGTTTTTGGCATGTTGTTTTGCTAAATTGTTTGATAACATGTTTTAAATTCTTGTTCATGGATTTAATGCATGTAAAATGAATTTTTGAAAATTATTTCAAATCTGGAAATTTTGAAAAAAATTTGATTTTTCGGGTCTCGGGAGCGGGACTCTCGGGGAGCCGAAACCGGGACCGAACGGGGCTCCGTTGGACGGAGCTAGGCCAAGCATGACCATTGGATGGTTGATATGCCAAGGCTAAACCGTTTTGTTAGTTATGACGAGTTTGGAACCGTCATGACGAACTCGAAGATCAAATGTTCAAAAGTTTCATTTTTGAACGGTTTCGATAAACCGAGCATCAAAAAATTTCGAAACTTGGCTATTAATTAAAACCGGAAAATCACATGATGTTTGATAACATGCTTGTTTGATAACACGATGTGTGATGTGATGTTGGCATGGTGTACATAATAGCCCCGAGCTCGATTTAATTATTTATCGCTTTTCACGGCCTGCGAGCCGTTAGAGTTAGCGTGTAATTATTCTTTCAAGGTGTGGTCGTCGAACCACTTGTTTGTAATATTTATTTATTCCCGACCTGCGAGTCGTGTATTAAATTGTAATATTTTACTCAACACGAAGAAAGGGCGAAAAGGTCATTTGGTGGCTTTTCGGGTGTTGGCATCGGCTTGGAGTCGGTGGAGCTCAAGAAGCTAGTGGGAGTTAGTTTAGGGGGCTATTATGTGCACATTTATCGCTTTATGCTTGGTTTAGTTTATGCATGATTAATTCTATGTGTTTTAGAATTGCATGCTTAACTTTATTTACCGAGCATATCACCTCACATGCAAAGATAAAATTGGAATTTTAATCCTTGTGTGTGAACCCTTAGAACCGTCATTACATTGGATGTAGTTGACGGGTTCAAAGGAAGAATTACATTGGATGTAATTTGAGGCATCATTGCATTTGGAATGTAGTTGATGTGCTCATCGCATCTAGGATGTGCCAAAGTTTTGAACACAACTGGACAAGTAAAAGCGGGTCATGTCCGATACCTCCCAATAATCAACACCTTACTACCTCCCCGTCCTATGGGTGTCGTGCGCATTAGCGGAGCATCCATGGGGAAGCGGGGTAGTAGGTTTGGACGACATATGTGGGTGTCGTGCGCATTAGCGGAGCACCTACATAGTGACGGGCCATAGTTGAAAATTGGTGGACCCGACTACGATTCTCAGCCTGAGGTTGAGCTAGGGTAACAGATAGGGTAAGTCGTGTACATAAGTACATACCCTAGCCAAGAGTCACATTGGATGTGATTGGATGGAGTCCTACCTACATAGCTCGATTAAGTGGTGAGCATTAGTTCAGCTTAATCGAGTGAATCAAGGATCTTGGTTTCAGATTCTAAAGGTTTAGAATTGATTGTTGGTGTTTAAGCTTGATCTTCATAAAATTTATTCAGTTTACTGATTGAATTTTATCTGTTGTAGATCAAATGGCAAATTCAGCGAACATTGATAGTTTGTCATTAAAAACCATTCTTGACAGGGTCAAGCTAAATGGGACAAACTATTTGGACTGGTACAGAATTTTGAGGATAGTCCTCAAGTCTGAACGCAAAGAATATGTCCTTGACAAGGCTGTCTCTAAGACCATATCAGAGTTACATGAAGTGTCATCAGCTGCTGAGAAGAATATCTCAGGGATCTGGGATCCAAGGATATTCTGATGGTCAACAAGGGAATTGGAAGTGGCAAGGGCTGGGCCCATGCGCACTTGGCAGGAAAGATGAGACACCTGAGAATGTCTGCTTCTACTGCCAACAGCCTGGTCATTGGAACCGGGATTACAGGAAGTTCACGGCTGATCTGAAGAAGGGCAGTGGGACTGCGCCTTCATCAAATAGCCTGGATGATCTGAAGAAGGGCAGTAGGACTGCGCCTTCATCAGGAAACCTGGATGATCTAAGGAAGGGCGGTGGGATCGTGCCTTCATTCGGTATTAACTCTATAGAGCTACATCTCTCTACTTCCAAAGATTCATGGGTATTAGATACCATGACTGAATCTCACACATGCACTAATATATGGTGGCTGAAAGTAGGAGAGATTTGGAAAGCACGAAATGGACCTCAGAGTTGTGGCAACTGCTGTAGGATCCATGAGTCTTGCTTTGCCAAGAGGCCTTGTCTTAGTATTGTATAATGTATATTGCATACCTACTTTTAGTAGGAATATTATATCTGTATCCGTGTTTGACAAGGAAGGATATAATGTTAATATTGGAAATGGAGTTTTCAATGTTCTATGCAATGATATGTTTTATACCAGTACTGACATGGTTGGAGGATTGTACATATTAGATATGGGTAACAATGCCTCAAGTTCTATATATTCCGTTAATACCAAGAGGTCTAAATCCAACGATTTAAACCTAACTCTGTTATGGTACTGTCATTTGGGTCGCATAAACAAGAAGCGCCTATCAGCACTTCAGAAGTGCGGGCTTTCAGGTTCATTCGAATTCCATTCGATCGATAGGTGCAAGGTTTGTTTGATGGGCAAAATGACTAAAGTGCCCTTTATCGATCGCGATGAAAGGGCGGGTGAATTATTGGGGCTGATACACTCGAATGTGTGTAGACCAATAAGTTCACTTGCCAGGAGGGGTTTTAGCTACTTTATCACATTTACTGATGATTACAGTAAATATGGTTATGTCTATTCGCTAAGACATAAGTCTGAAGCTTTTGATAAATTCAAAGAGTTTAAGACTAAAGTAGAAAACCAGCTCGACAAAGGTATTAAGACACTTCGATTGGATTGAGGTGGAAAATACTTGACCACAGAGTTATTAGATCATATAAAAGAGAATGAGATCCTTTTGGAATGGACTCCTCCTGGGACACTGTAGTTGAAAGGTGTAGCCAAACGGAGAAATCGGACATTGTTAGACAATGGTCCGTTCCAAGATTAGTTGGACTGATCTCCCAATCTCTTTCAGGGGTTATGCTCTAGAGACGACCGCATTCATAGTGAATCGGGCTTCGACGAAGGGTGTGGAAGGGACACCATTTTTAAATGGTACGGGATGATGCCCGCTTTGTCCTTCCTAAAGATTTGTGGTTGCGAGGCTTATGTGAAACATTTGGTTTCGACTAAGCTCGAACCAAGATCTGAGATATGCACCTTCGTGTGGTATCCCAAAGCAACAAGGGGATACTACTTCTACAATCCCAGTGAGAACATGGTGTTCGTCGCTTGGGGTGGGGTCTTTATGGAAAAGGAGTTTTGTTTCCAAAGACGTCATTGGGAGGACTGTGCATCTCGAAGAAATTCAGGATGGTACAGATCTGTCTAAACCAATTGGCAACCCAGTAGAAAGGAGCCATAGATTGTCGTAGAGTAAGAACCAATTCCTGTTACAATTCCGGAAGGTCCAAGGCGATTTGAAAGGATCAATCTTCCACCTCCAATATATGGTATCCGGAGGTGACAATGAAGTCATGGTGGATCACGATGATCCAGCCACCTTTCAAGAAGTCGTGGATGGGCCCGACTCCGAGTTATGGCTGGGAGCCATGAGGGAGGAAATGCAATCCATGTCGGACAACCGAGTCTGGGAACCGGTTGATCCCATCAATGGTGTGAAGACCATCGGATGCAAATGGATCTTCAAGGTGAAGATGGACATGGATGGCAACCCTCTGACCTACAAAGCTCAACTGGTGGCGAAAGGTTATAGGCATGGATTGACTATGAGGAAACCTTCTCCCTAGTGGCTATGGTCAAAATCGATCCAAATTCTTCTTGACATAACTGCGTATTATAATTACGAGATATGGCAAGTGGATGTCAAAACCGCTTTCCTAAATGGAAATTTGACTGAGTACGTTTGTATGTCTCGGCCCAAAGGTTTTGACGATCCGAAGAATAAAGGAAAAATTTATAAGTTGTTGAAATCCATTTATGGATTGAAACGAACTTCTCGGAGTTGGATCCTTCGTTTTGATGAAGCTGTAATTGGATTTGGCTTAATCAAGAACGAGGATGAATCTTGCGTTTATAAGAAGGCTAGTGGGAGCAATATTACCTTTCTGGTTCTCATTGAAAACGACATCCCAACCTTGCACGAGACTAAAGCTTGGTTGAGGAAGTGTTTTTCAATAAAGGACTTAGGCGATGCTTCTTATATCTTAAGGATTAAGATATGTAGAGATCGCACCAAGAGGGTCTTGGATTTAAGTCAGGGAACCTATGTGAACAAGGCATTGAGTAGGTTCTTAATGCTCGATTCAAAGAAAGGACTCTTACCCACTAGTCATGGCATTCATCTCAGCAAGACTCAGTGTCCTAAGACACCTGATGAGCTGAAAAGGATGATGAGAATCCTATGCGCTTGGGGGCAGGATCGATCATATATGCCATGACATGTATGAGACCAGACGTCTCGTAAGCCTTATGTTGTACCAGTAGACATCATTCTAACCCGGGGGAAAGATGATGCTGAACTAGTCGTCGAAGGATGAGTAGACGCTAGTTTTCCAAGACAAATCCAGATGACTTTAGAAGTCAATCAGGATATGTGTTTACGCTGAATGGCAGAGCTTTAGCTGGGAAAGCGTAAAGCAAGATACCATTGCCGAATCTACGATAGAGGCCAAGTACATGGATGCTGCAGAGGCAGCTAAGGAGGCTATGTGGATTTGGAAATTCATGGCAGGGCTGGGTGTAATTAAAAACCCATCCAGTCCGGTGAATCCATTTTGCGACAACACAAGGGCCATTGCGCAAGCTAAAAGCCTAGATCGCATAACAAATCCAAACATGTACTGCGGCGTATCCACCTCATCAGATAAATACTGAACTGAGGTGAAGTGAAGATAACCGATATTGCAACAGATGATAACATAGCCAACCCTTTGACTAAGGCAGTGTCACTGCCTGAACATGTTAGACATGTAAAGTCGATGGGGACATATTGGAGTTTAGATTGGAACTAGGGCAAGTGGGAGATTGTTAGTCTTAGTGCCCGTAGTTCAATCCTAAATGTCCAAATGTACATATCATCGTTAGCAATAAAATTAAAGCGGCTTTATATTACTTATGTGTTGGAGTAATATATCGACGTGTGCTCTGATCTATGCCCACCATGCGAATAGAACCATAGATCGAGATAGATCACACTCGATGGGTCCCTAGTCAACAAAGCTTCACTAGAAGCGACTAGTATGAAAGATGGCTCTTTATGGCTTACGTTCTGTTAGTCATTGGAATGGGATTCCGGAGTCTGATCATAGATATCATGTGGGACATGATATTGGACGACCCGCCCTGAATATGTGCCATAGATTAAGTCATGAACATATTCAGTGTTGTAGCTTGTCATGTATCCTTAGACCAAGGAGTCTTTGTGATCGCTATGTAGTCAACAACTGAGTTTGACCTGAGCCTAACGTTGTCCGTAACAGGGCTTCCATAACGGCCAGGATTGGCTTGGGGACGGGCTACATGAGTGACACGAAAGACGGCTAAGGGATTTATCCCTCATACTAAGGTATGGGAAAGATATCGGTTCTCGGCCGCTTGATCGAGAGTGACTGGAAGAATAGCATGGCCATGCACATGATACTGGGTATCATATCTTCAGTCATCTCACATATCAAGGAACGGTGATTGAGAATAATAAGGATGACGGCTCTATGCCTTATCTCAATCAGGATATCGGAGATAAAAGGATAATGACAGGGACGACGGAAAGGTTAGAATCGACAGGGTCGATTCGCTATGCAGTGTCAGGCAATACTAAAGTCTCGTTAGTTGCCACTTAAATAGGATCAAGTAAAATGGGATTTTACGTTGATCTATTGACATGCATAAACCTAAGGGTCACACCGGAGGATGAAACTCATTGACACATATATGGAGAATGGCCAAAAGGGAGTTGTCTCGGGATATGACCAAAACTGGGTTTTGGGTCATGTGCCCGTAAGTGAATAGGACTTTACGGATCGAGACAAGGCTTGGAGTCTTGGGATTGATCGCGTCGGATAATGTTGGACATTTCCGGTATGGAAGGCTTGGAGGCGATGAGCGAATCACGAGACCTCGTTGGAAATGGCCATGGGCCATGTTCCAAGAGGCCCATGAAAGGCCCATGGAACTAATTAATCAAGTCTTGATTAATTAGTACTAAGTAAGCAAGACAAGGATTAAGGTGTTGGTGATTCACCACCTAACCCAATCTTGTCTTGCCATACTTTGTCCTATTTACACCTTACTTGACACCATACTTGTCCCATGCCTTTAGTTGGACAAGTATGGGTTTTGTTATGTTTAAGTCATCTTTTTTCAACATAACAAACACAAGACAAGAATAGGAAACACATTTTCTCTCCCTCTTCCATGGCCATTTCGGGTTTGGCTAGTTTCCACCTCCATGTTTGTGTTCTTGAGTCCTCAAAGAGAAGAACTACGTGGCTTTGATTCCCATGTGGATACGTAGGCGTCTTGGAGACTCAAGCCAATCATTCGTTAACCGGTGTTCTTGTTTTGGTAAGAACTAGTGCTGAATTTTTCTCTTGTTAATCCATTCTTTGTTAGTTGTTTCATGGTTCTAATTGTCTCTTGGTTTTCATTTATTTTCCGCTGCGAGTTGGTTCATCTCCAACCCTACCTCGAGACCCAACACCATGGTCGACATCGTGAGAGAGGAGTTGGAGGCGCTCATTAACGGGGTTTCAATCCCTAATGCAGCACAAATTTCCATGATCCCATCCTTTCTTACTACGCCTCCAAACATGGTTTGCCGTCATCGAGTGCCCAAGCCAACGGAAGATAGCTCTGCTCAGGGGGTAGTGATACCGCAAGACTCCGAGTCTAACCTGGATAGTGTCCAAGATGGCTTCTCTTCGTGTTCGCTAGAGGAGGAGCAGGAGTTGGAGGTCCTGGTACCATACTCTTCTAGTGAGCCCATCGTTTATTGCACGTCAACAATTCGCCATGATGGTCAAGCTTTGGATTTCGAAGCCTCCCCGGAAGAATGTTCTACTCTGTATCATTACCAATGCATGAGGAAGATCCGCGGAAGGTTTGGTGATCTAATACATAAGCCACGACGTCTTTGGGTTCTATTTCGAATTGAAGGCATCTTGTGCATGGGTCCGGGGCAACGAGCCCTGGTTCTCCGATGGATGTCCCCTCTAGATCGGCTACAACTATGAGTTCACGCCCATGGCCTCCCTCCATTGGTGAGGACCCGAGCGATTGGGGAGACGATTGGCTCGACTATTGGGTTGTGTGTCGTTGTCCCGTGTGACCAATGGGGATTCTGTTGGGGAAGAGAGGTGAAAGTGAGGTTCTGGTACCTCGTGGAGCATCCCTTGCGTCGTCATCTGCTGTTGCATTTCAGGGAATTTCCGAACCCGGTTCGAGTCTTGTTAGTCTTAGTGCCTGTAGTTCAATCATAAATGTCCAAATATATATATCATCATTAGCAATAAAATTAAAGCGGCTTTATATTACTTATGTGTTGGAGTAATATATCGATGTGTGTTTTGATCTATTCCCACCATGCGAATAGAACCATAGATCGAGATAGATCACACTCGATGGGTCCCTAGTCAACAAAGCTTCACTAAAAGCGACTAGTATGAAAGGTGGCTCTTTATGGCTTACGTTCCGTTAGTCATTGGAATGAGATTCCGGAGTCTGATCATATATATCATGTGGGACATGATATTGGACGACTCGACATGAATATGTGCCATAGATCAAGTCATGAACATATTCATTGTCGTAGCTTGTCATGTATCCTTAGACCAAAAAGTCTTTGTGATCGCTATGCAGTAAACAACTGAGTTTGACCTGAGCCTAACGTTGTCCGTAACAGGGCTTCCATAACAGCTAGGATTGACTTGGGGAAGGACTGCATGAGTGACGCGAAAGACAGCTAAGGGATTTATCCCTCATACTACGGTATGAGAAAGATATCGGTTCTCGTCCGCTTGATCGAGAGTGACCGAAAGAATAGCACGGCCATGCACATGATACTGGGTATCATATATTCAGTCATCTCACATATCAAGGAACAGTGATTGAGAATAATAAGGATGACGGCTCTATGCCTCCCCAGTCAGGATATCGGAGATAAAAGGATAATGACACGGACGACGGAAAGGTTAGAATCTACAGGGTCGATTCGTTATGTAGTTTCAGGCACTACTAAAGTCTCGTTAGTTGCCACTTAAATAGGATAAAGTAAAATGAGATTTTACGTTGATCTATTGACATGCATAAACCTAAGGGTCACACCGGAGGGTGAAACTCATTGACACATTTATGGAGAATGGCCAAAAGGGAGTTGTCTCGGGACATGACAAAAACTGGGTTTTGGGTCATGTGTCCGTAAGTGAATAGGACTTTACGGATCGAGACAAGGCTTGGAGTCTTGGGATTGATCGCGTCGGATAATGTTGGACAATTCCGGTATGGAAGGCTTAGAGGCGATGAGCGAATCACAAGACCTCGTTGGAAATGGCCATGGGCCATGTTCCAAGAGGCCCATGAAAGGCCCATGCAACCAAGGCCCATGGAACTAATTAATCAAGTCTTGATTAATTAGTACAAAGTAAGCATGACAAGGATTAAGGTGTTGGTGATTCACCACCTAACCCCATCTTATCTAGCCATACTTTGTCCTATTTACACCTTACTTGTCACCATACTTGTCCCATGCCTTTAGTTGGACAAGTATGGGGTTTGTTATGTTTAAGTCATCTTTTTTCAACATAACAAACACAAGACAAGAATAGGAAACACAACTTCTCTCCCTACAATTTCGGGTTTGGCAAGCTCCCACCTCCATTTTTGTGTTCTTGAGTCCTCAAAGAGAAGAACTATGTGGCTTTGATTCCCATGTGGATACGTAGGCGTATTGGACACTCAAGCCAATCATTCGTTAACCAGTGTTCTTGTTTTGGTAAGAAATAGTGCTGAATTTTTCTCTTGTGAATCCATTCTTTGTTAGTTGTTTCATGGTTTTAATCGCCTCTTGGTTTTCATTGATTTTCCGATGCGAGTTGGTTCATCTCCAACCCTAGATCGAGACTCAAGATTGCTCACCTACACATAGTTGTCTTCCTTTTGCTTTAACTAGGGGTTGATCGGACATGTAGTCCAAGAGTGTGACCGGAAGATGGGTGGTACCCCATGTTTCGATTCATTAATATTTGAGTACCAAAAGGATCAGAGCGTTAAGCCATACGCGATCGATTAGGGGAATCAGGGGTCTCAGAGCTTACCATTAAGAGTCAGACCCGTATCCCCGAGCACTGTACCTAAAGGCGCCTTGCCTCGAGGAAGGGGCCCAATTGTATCCTCGAGCATTGTACCTAATGGTACAGGTCCTCGGGTCATCATCTAGGTCGGGAAAGTCGATCCAGTCAGGAAAAACTTGGTGGTTGACTAGCTCTCTAGTAGCAAGGAAACTGAAGTTTCAGGTTTCATTTTTCATGTACATAGAGATAGAGATGGAGTTGATGCTAGAGGAGTGAAGAGGGGGTCTGCTGGTTAACCCCGAGATTATCAGGCGAGGGTTGGTAAGCAGCCTCGCCAGGAGGAATGTTAGGATCCTCTGGCTTCAAGGACTAGCTCTGGGAGGGGTACCTGGTGAAAGTCACGTCTCCTACAATTGATGCAGTTCAAGTTCGGTCGTTTCGCCCCCCAGATGCAACATTTAGACACTACCTTGAGTAAGACTTCCAGTTTCGTTTTCCAAACCCTCACCTTTCCTTCATGCGTATGTGGCGTTTCAATACCGTTTATAACATTTATATTGTTAAAAAACCGTGAACAATTATGTTCTATGTATATTCTACTTTAGTGGTCAGGGAATGATAGTCTTAACACACTTTTTTGCAATTGATTTCGGATGTTAATAAAATTATACCTTTAGTTAAAAAAAAACCCACATGCGACATCACATTGGGGAGTAATAAAAAAAAAAGTCTACGGAATTGAAAACTATCACAAGCACGTGTTAGGTTACTTGTATCTTCGAAAATTGGAACACAACCATACGATTATTATAGAATTTATGACAAGTTGGAGGACAAGTTTCCTATATTGAATCAACCTTGTCTACAAGCCAACTTTCTTCGATTCTAATTCTATGCCACATGTGAAATTCACAACGGTACATTTTTCTAGGTACCACTAACCTAATATATTTTGATCAAAATGCTTGGCACTAGGAAGAGTGTGAAGGCTTAACGGTACCAGGCAAAAGCAACACTTCCCATTCCTAGCTTCCCCTATCATTCCATTTGATGTTTGGTCCATTATGTTGTACACAGTTCTTAGAACATTTATAGTACTGTCCTTTTTTTCGTCTGAAGTGAAAGATGAGTACAAAAAAATCACTCTAAAAGACTCAAAAATCCATAAACTTAAAACAATTTGGTAAGAAATTGCAAGAAAATACCGAGACTTAAGGCCACAAGGAGGGAACAAGAGTGTAGTGGATGACCCACCTATATAACCCCTAGAGTGAACAAACACCAAGATTAACAAACACAAACCCAAAGATGAGAACTGCAGAATCAACATCAACAGCAACCAAGAATGTAAACTGCAGAATGTGATGTCCTTTGTCCATTTTATGTCTAAATGTCGAATTTTTATCGTATTAATCAAAATTATGCGCTTATTTCAACCTGCACCAATAGGACTTGGCTATTCCATCGTTTCTTCCTAAACTCAGAATCGTCCACTAAATCCTGAAGTTTCAATTTGTTATGAAAAATATACCTAATTCATAATTCAAAATTGTATATGAAAACATAAATTCGCAAACATCTGTTTGATCGAACAAAACTAAATAGGTGACAACTCTAAATTCATAAAATTTATTTATAATAATAAAAAAGTACACACAATAGAGGAGAATGACATATATATTTTTTTACAGATACTAATCTCCATATCGTCGTCATAAATTTTCGACCGTATTGTTTTTGTGTTGTAAATAAACATGTCGGTCTTGGAATGGATCATAACGGGCCAATATTGGAAACTCAACTTGGGACGACAAAATTATTGTGTTCTCGCTGTAGTATGTGTACATTAGTCATCATCTTCGACCCACTTAGAGCATCCACAATGGGGGTCGGATTCGGTAAGGTTGATTAGGTCAGAATATAAGGCTGATTCGTGATTATCTCGTAGTAGAGGTTGGATTTGGCTGGTCGGTTCTATTCTGTCTAGAATTGACAAATGGCCAAAGAAGAGAAGTTGAGGGAGGTGAGATAGAAGAAAAGAGGAGAGAGAGAGAGAGAGGAGTTGAAATAAATGGTTGTTCCACACGAGTTTCTCAATTGTTGTCGAGGAAGCGTTCTTTTTTTATCAACAAAGCTAAATATATTAAATCAACCTCTTCAGAGGTTGAAAAGGAGGTTATAGATGCAGTTCTAGCTACAGATTCACCAATTCAGCAAAGAAAAGAGGGAAAGAAGAAATACAATGCATTTACTAACATAGAAAGAAAATGAGCAACAAACAAGATGAGGATTGGTGATAATCAACACAGAACCTACAAAGAGTGATGCTAAGTTCTGCGGCCAAAACAAAAAGATTCAGCTACCCTTGAACTGATGAGCAAAATAGATACAACCATTACTGAACTAAGAAGGGAATGACTGCAATGTTGAGAGGTATACACCAGATGATGAACCACATCTTACTGAGTGTAATTCTTTGATGTTAGACACATCCAATGAATAGAAATCCAAGTATGATAGGTGAAATAATATTTAGGATTGAACTTTGACCACTTCTAACTATAGGTCTGACTCTGAATTTTCAAGAAAAAATTTCATGGGGTTCAATCTTATTTTGGAAAAGATATGCATTCCTTGATAATGATATCTTCCAACAAGAGATCTTGAGAATGTTGGACGACAATTTCTTTTGTCTTGGGAGAACTAGATGAGACAAAGAAATCATAATTTGCTTAACTTCACCTAGGATTTCCCATTGAATTCTCCGCCAGGTAATAATAAGATTCCAAATGAGCCAAGCTTTTGTGTAATGAAGTAAGACATGAGCTGTATCTTTGAAATCCCAACTGCAGACATGACACAATAGCTCTTCAAAGGTAAGTAGGAGGCCTTTACTTTCTTGAAAACATTTTGATGGAATGACATCAAGACATGCTAGCCAGCAAAAAGCTATGATTTTCGGAGGCACTCTAGGACCCTAGAGATGATTTGCCCATACATGTTTATTGGTGCCTTGATGTGCAAGTAATGAATACATTTCCTCACTGAGAAGCCATTTTCATCTAATTTCCATCTAAGCACATCCTTCTCCATTGTAAGAAGAACATCACTGAGAATAGTTCATAGGATTGTCCATTCCTGAATTTCCCAACCTCTAGGATCCGCTCTTAGTTTTAGATCCCAAATAAAACCATTCCATAAATCATGAATCAAATTTTTCTTAGAGTTTACAAGAATATAAATTCTTGGGAAAAGAAACATGAAAGCAACATCTCTCCACCATATATCATCCCAAAAGTGTATTCTGAAACCATTACACAAAGTCCATTGCAGTCCAAGAGGACCAAAGCGGTCTCCAAACCTTTGATTTTTATGAAGAGCAAAAATGTGATTCATAAACCTCTTACTTCCTACCTTAGTAAAGTTGGATAATGTTGGGGTTTTGTGCCCTAAGACAAATCCACATTGACATGTTACAAACGTCTTTTTAAGTTAATAAATAAATTGGCAAACATTTTATTATCATTAATTTGTAATGTTAGTAAAACCATGAATGAGCTACTTATATGAGATATTAAGGAACATTTCCCTAATAGTATAACCCTCATAAGACAAAAGAGTTAATCCATTCATTCGTCCCTAAACCAATCCGATAGTTAGATCTAGAGTGGCTTTTGACGAGAGAATCATGTTTTATTGATCATGCATATAGGGATATTGTCACGCCCCAAATCCGGTTTTGACCGGACTCGAGACGTGAACTAAAATAATAAATAATAAAAGCAAATTTAATACCAAAATGAGTCTCAAATAACGGTTTAAAAGATCCAAGTAACATCACGAGTCAACAGACTACATCCGATCATATCACAAGCATTGGTTCACGTCATACCAACCATACCACAATTGTCATAGCATACCAGCACACTACACCGAGCATATCATATCATGATTCTCAATCTAACAACGGATAAACCACACATCAAGCATCACAATCAACACACAACCTAAGGGCTCGACATGGCCCGCATGCGTTTCTACAGCACGACAATTCCCAAACTTACGACTCGACATGACTCGTAAGCTATCCCTCATTTCACCAGTTCCTCACATCCTAACATGCAATTCTAACAATTAAATCAAGTATTCGCAACCTATATGCATACTAGTAACTTTCCGCAATTAAACCGGTATTCGCTACTTTCCCTACCTCGATCGCTTTCCAAACGCTTAGTCACTTCACGAGGTCCAAAAGTCTCCTCCGTTGAGCTCGGGTCCAAAGTCTAGTATCACAAATTTAATACAAGAATCAAGAGTGATTCACTAAAGGTTTAAAGAGGAAAACATTCCCAATTAACCCCAAAAGGGCTCGGTTATAGGTAACCGTCCCAATTACTCGAAATCCACCAAAAAGGGCCCAAAAGAATTGATTCTGGTCTGCCACGGTTTGGGTCACAGACCCGTGGTCTGCACCATCACGGTTCTCCTCACGGAGCCGTGACTGGCACCGTCACGGTCTCCCTCACGGAGCCGTGACTTCTCCGTCACGGTCTCCCTCATGGAGCCGTGACGTCCTCCGTCACGGTCTCCCTCACGGAGCCGTGACGTCCTCCGTCACGGTCCCCGTCACGGATCCGTGATGGGTCTGGACATGTTCGTCCTTCTTCTTCCTCCAGCTCCGAATTCACGAAAATAAACCTCAAAATCTCCATTTTTGACCTTCCCAACCTCCAAATCAGTCCTAAAAACGTCTCTACTTCAATAACCATCATGGGTCCTCATCAAAACTCCACAAATCCAATTGATTTCATCATCCAAACCTAGTTTTAAGCATCTATCATCTACTTCAACCTTAAAAGTTCATCATCCATGGAAACTCAACTAGTTTCAAGCTTTTTCTAGCAAACCCACTAAGTGGAATTTAACCAAAACGAAGATAGATAGATGATTTACCTTAAGGATGGAAAGGAGATGAAGAAAATGAAGTTTGGGAGATGATTTGAGGTAGAAATGAGCAAAAAGCCTCCTCCTTTTCCTTACTTCTTCTTCAAGCTTTCATGAAGTTCTCCAAACTCTCTCCTCTCTCTATAGAATTCGCCCACTAGTGAAAAATGGGTAGAAATTGTGTCCCAAACCACTTAAAACCTAACCTTGCAATGATTCAAATGCCCCCTTTGCCTAAAAGCCTCTCAAGTTCACGCTTAAGGGTATAAGGGTCATCCTACCCTCTTTCTTCTCCCCCAAGCCAACATGGAAACATGTACATGTGGGGACCACCTCTCTTCTTAAGAAAATCCAGCACAAAAGATTTAATTAATTTTAGTCCTTACTTAGGCTTAGTTTGACCCGAGTTTGACTTTTTCGCAAAAAGAGCCATTTGAAAGGAAACGACCCAATTAAGCTAACCGTAACGAAGGCTAAGCTTTTTGAGCCCCGGAAAGGTCCTGAATGACTCTCGGAGTCATCAGTTGGCTTTTTCGGCAAGAAGTCAACATTCTCCAGAATTTGCCAGTTCGACCGGGATCGACCGGGGCGGTTCTTACAGATATGAGTTAAAGTAATGAATTCCAAAGAGTTTGACATTTAGACGATCCACCTTGAGTGTACTTCATAGAACTAATACATGAGTGCATATCAATGACCTGTGTAGTCCTTAGTCCTACGAACATGACATCACCATGTGATCTACATGATGGGGATTCATGTTTTGAGTAAACAAAACACTTATCGTAATTAATAGCTATAAAGGTTGTGCTTGGACCTGAATACACACATGTGAGACATATGGGTGATGACCATAGGGACTTGTCGTTTGCGGTTACACAAGTCTGATCTCATTAAAACGGTCGCTCTTGATGAGTATGTGGATTATAATAGAAGCATGACCATGTGCGTTATTAGTCACCTACATTCCTCACTCCCAATGAAGAGAACATGTTAAGATTAAATTAGAAAGGATGATGGTTTTATGCCTCTGTTCAGTTGTGACAATCGCTAAATGACAAGAGGATAAGGCTATGCGTGGTAACATGACTTGGCGAAGTATTGGTCATTAATTCGTATGACTTGGGTGGTCATAGGACTTGCTAAACGTCACCATGACTTGTGGATGATACATCTCATTTCGTTTCACTACCAACGACCATATGAATCCTAAAGGGTCACACACAATAGAGAAAATCCACAACGAAGTGAACGAAAATGTTTTGATTAATTAAAGTAGCGTACTATTTATATTTGATATAAATTAGCGCTTTAATTATATTAAACACTCAGGAGGAAAAATTAAATCGGTATTTAATTATTGTAAATTATAATAATTAAATAAACAAATAAAGAGCCAATTATATTAAAATAATGGGGCTTAGCTAAACACCCATATGGGTCAATAGGGGTTCGTCCTAACCAATTGTATTATATAATTTCAACCCTTTAGTTGTTTCAATAGGATTTAAAGAGGAAATACTATTTCTAGAAAGTCGAGAAAACAATGAGAACTAGTTGGGCTAATTAAAGGTTTCCTATGCCTATTTGGCTTGGGATTTAAGTAATACTTGCACCTATAAATACATGGGTTGAGAGCTAGCCAAAATACAAGACAACAAAAGCTTACTCCCTTGCGATTTTCGGCCAAGCATAGTGGGGAGTTATGAGGTTTTGTTCAAGGGCTACTAGCGGGTCTAGTTGTGGATCAAACTATCTCGTGTGGATACCATTATAGGGAGAATGCTTAAGCGCCTATACCAACTCTACTAAAAGTCTCCATCCCAAACCAGTTAATTTCAAAGTAGCAAATCCGAGGTAATCTCTATTAAATAATGCATAGATTAGAAATTATATCATTATGTGACCTAGGTTATTCGTATAGGTTACCGACAAAAGTTTGCTATTTTTTCCATCGTGTTAACGTAACACATCCTATACCTCAAAAAATATATCCCAGGCCTTGCAATCCCACCCAAATCTTGCACAAATAACTAGTTTCCATAGAGATTTTTCTTCCAAAGCAAACCTCCACCTCCATTTTGCAAGAAGGGAGACATTCATTTGTCCAAGATTTTGATTCCCGAACTCCCTCCTCGTTTGGTCTGCAGATCTTATTCCATCTGACTTCATGGAAAACTCTTGAGAGTGAGGATACATGCCAGAGGAATCTCTACTGCCATCGTTATAGGATTTCGAGAATTTTTTTTGGAGCTTTTAAAATGGAGAAGTAGTAAAGGAGAAGAGATCCTAAAGTGGATTTTATAAGTGTTATTCTGCCTAAAAAAGGATAAGATATTGTCTTGCTAAAGGTGTAAAACCTTTTGAAATTTTTCAATAATTGGGATCCAAGTTTGAATTATCCTAGGATTAGCACCCAGAGAGAAACTCAAATATGACAAGTGAATAGATCCAAAATAGAAATTTAGAACATTTACAAACTCAACTTCTAAACTGTCATCCAAATTCATAGGGATCAATAATGATTTGTTGAAGTAACTTTCAAACTTGTTTCAATTGGGAACATTTCTAATGTCGAGGAAGATTACTGAATCGTACTGTTGATGACGAATGTCAAACACAAATCAATGATTGTTTGCCTATTTTGATCGTCGGAGTGCTTGCATTGGACGAGTTATTGAGTGAGGATTCAACGATCATGTAAAAAATCTAACTAAACTAAACCTCCGCGGAACGATTATATTGATTATATCCATTAATCAAGGACTTGCTAAACTCTTACTAAACTAACTTTCATTTGATTCTCGATGATTCATTACCTTTCTGACACAAAAAGTGTGATCTTTCATAATAAATAAATGTGTTAGATAATATTGGTCAAAGATATTATCGTATATTTGGAAATTGTATTTGTATTTCAAATTGTATCCGTGTATATCTAGGATACTATCACACATGTATAAGATAGGACTCAATCAATGAAACACGACAACAAATCATTTACAACATGGTATCAGAGCAGTCCTAGTTCAACTCTGCTTCTCTCTTTTATTTTTGATCTGCGCCTATCTCTATTTTGCTGCACATATCTCTACTTGCTATTTTGCTACTGTGCAAATACTTTGCTATTTTGCTACTACGCAAATACTTTGCTACTTTGCTACTGTGCCGAACAGCATTGTTGTGTAGTCTTTTATTGCTTGAGCTTTGTTAATCTCTTTTTGTTGCTGCACTTCATCACTTGTTGGACAATAATGGCTGAGAAATTTCATGCTGCTTTGACAGTTTCAAACATCAAGGTTCATATTCCTGTGATTCTTGAGCTTGAGAAAGGTCACTATGTTTCATGGGCGGAGCTTTTTCGTGTCCATTGTCATCTCTATGATGTCCTGGATCACATCGATCCACCTGCTGAACCTCCGGCTACTCAGGACGCCTTATGGAAAAGGCTCGATGCGGCTGTCGTTCAATGGATATACGGCACAATCTCGGGTGATCTCCTCCAAACAATTATCACCCCGGGTGCCACTGCTCTCCAGGCTTGGGAAGCACTTCGGAATATTTTCCAAGACAACAAAAACTCCCGAGCTGTTTACTTGGAAAATCAGTTCTCGTTGATTCGTTTGGACGATTTTTATAATGTTTCCTCTTATTGCCAAGAGTTGAAAATGCTTGCTGATCAGCTAGCAAATGTCGGTGCTCCTATCACCAATGAACGTTTGGTGAGCCAACTCGTGACGGGTCTCTCGAAAAGTTATGACGGTGTCGCCACCATCATTCAGCATATGAACCTGCTTCCACCATTTCACGAGGCTCGGTCCAAACTCATCCTCGAGGAGACCCGGAAAGCTCGCCAAGCCTACTCGGTTTCTGCCGCTGTTGCCGCGGCTCTCCACGCTTCAGTGGAGGATGGTCGTGATTTTCGCTAAGGCATGGCCTCGGATCGTCCCCAACACCGGCAACAGCGAGGAACTCGTGGCGGAACTCGTGGTCGGGGCAACACCACCAGATCTTCCTAGAATGGTGGCCGGAGCACCAACTATTCACGGCAGCAGCGACCTCACCCATGGTCTTCGCCGGCGTCGCCACACCGCCAGCAACAAACCTAGCCGGGATATCCGTCGCAGCAGCAACTCTGGCATGGTGGCTGGTCAGCGCCTCCATGCCCTTTTCCCGCGCAAGCTGCGCCTTGGGCTTCAATTACTCAATCGGGCCAGTCATGGCCCAGCAGCAACCGGGCTCCACAACAAGCCCCAGCTCATTCATAGTACCAGGCCCATGCGCAGTAACATCAGGCCCATGCGCAGCACCAGGCCTATTTGTCAGCTACAACCCCATCCAGTATGTCAACAGTAGCACCTTCACACGTTCCAACGGACATTACACATGCTATGGCGAATTTATCCTTGCATACATCAGATGATACTTGGCATATGGACTCGGGGGCAACCAATCACATGACCTCTAATTCGGGTAAGCTCATGTCTTATACTAATTCGAGCAATTCTCATAATATTATTGTTAGTAATGGTTCCGTAATTCCAATTCGTGGTCAATGATGTGCAATTTTACCTCACCCGAATCCACCTTTAGTTTTAAATGATGTACTTCATGCCCCCAATTTAGTTAAGAATCTTATATCTGTTCGTCGATTCAGCTACCCTTGAACTGATGAGCAAAATAGATACAACCATTACTGAACTAAGAAGGGAATGACTGCAATGTTGAGAGGTATACACCAGATGATGAACCACATCTTACTGAGTGTAATTCTTTGATGTTAGACACATCCAATGAATAGAAATCCAAGTATGATAGGTGAAATAATATTTAGGATTGAACTTTGACCACTTCTAACTATAGGTCTGACTCTGAATTTTCAAGAAAAAATTTCATGGGGTTCAATCTTATTTTGGAAAAGATATGCATTCCTTGATAATGATATCTTCCAACAAGAGATCTTGAGAATGTTGGACGACAATTTCTTTTGTCTTGGGAGAACTAGATGAGACAAAGAAATCATAATTTGCTTAACTTCACCTAGGATTTCCCATTGAATTCTCCGCCAGGTAATAATAAGATTCCAAATGAGCCAAGCTTTTGTGTAATGAAGTAAGACATGAGCTGTATCTTTGAAATCCCAACTGCAGACATGACACAATAGCTCTTCAAAGGTAAGTAGGAGGCCTTTACTTTCTTGAAAACATTTTGATGGAATGACATCAAGACATGCTAGCCAGCAAAAAGCTATGATTTTCGGAGGCACTCTAGGACCCTAGAGATGATTTGCCCATACATGTTTATTGGTGCCTTGATGTGCAAGTAATGAATACATTTCCTCACTGAGAAGCCATTTTCATCTAATTTCCATCTAAGCACATCCTTCTCCATTGTAAGAAGAACATCACTGAGAATAGTTCATAGGATTGTCCATTCCTGAATTTCCCAACCTCTAGGATCCGCTCTTAGTTTTAGATCCCAAATAAAACCATTCCATAAATCATGAATCAAATTTTTCTTAGAGTTTACAAGAATATAAATTCTTGGGAAAAGAAACATGAAAGCAACATCTCTCCACCATATATCATCCCAAAAGTGTATTCTGAAACCATTACACAAAGTCCATTGCAGTCCAAGAGGACCAAAGCGGTCTCCAAACCTTTGATTTTTATGAAGAGCAAAAATGTGATTCATAAACCTCTTACTTCCTACCTTAGTAAAGTTGGATAATGTTGGGGTTTTGTGCCCTAAGACAAATCCACATTGACATGTTACAAACGTCTTTTTAAGTTAATAAATAAATTGGCAAACATTTTATTATCATTAATTTGTAATGTTAGTAAAACCATGAATGAGCTACTTATATGAGATATTAAGGAACATTTCCCTAATAGTATAACCCTCATAAGACAAAAGAGTTAATCCATTCATTCGTCCCTAAACCAATCCGATAGTTAGATCTAGAGTGGCTTTTGACGAGAGAATCATGTTTTATTGATCATGCATATAGGGATATTGTCACGCCCCAAATCCGGTTTTGACCGGACTCGAGACGTGAACTAAAATAATAAATAATAAAAGCAAATTTAATACCAAAATGAGTCTCAAATAACGGTTTAAAAGATCCAAGTAACATCACGAGTCAACAGACTACATCCGATCATATCACAAGCATTGGTTCACGTCATACCAACCATACCACAATTGTCATAGCATACCAGCACACTACACCGAGCATATCATATCATGATTCTCAATCTAACAACGGATAAACCACACATCAAGCATCACAATCAACACACAACCTAAGGGCTCGACATGGCCCGCATGCGTTTCTACAGCACGACAATTCCCAAACTTACGACTCGACATGACTCGTAAGCTATCCCTCATTTCACCAGTTCCTCACATCCTAACATGCAATTCTAACAATTAAATCAAGTATTCGCAACCTATATGCATACTAGTAACTTTCCGCAATTAAACCGGTATTCGCTACTTTCCCTACCTCGATCGCTTTCCAAACGCTTAGTCACTTCACGAGGTCCAAAAGTCTCCTCCGTTGAGCTCGGGTCCAAAGTCTAGTATCACAAATTTAATACAAGAATCAAGAGTGATTCACTAAAGGTTTAAAGAGGAAAACATTCCCAATTAACCCCAAAAGGGCTCGGTTATAGGTAACCGTCCCAATTACTCGAAATCCACCAAAAAGGGCCCAAAAGAATTGATTCTGGTCTGCCACGGTTTGGGTCACAGACCCGTGGTCTGCACCATCACGGTTCTCCTCACGGAGCCGTGACTGGCACCGTCACGGTCTCCCTCACGGAGCCGTGACTTCTCCGTCACGGTCTCCCTCATGGAGCCGTGACGTCCTCCGTCACGGTCTCCCTCACGGAGCCGTGACGTCCTCCGTCACGGTCCCCGTCACGGATCCGTGATGGGTCTGGACATGTTCGTCCTTCTTCTTCCTCCAGCTCCGAATTCACGAAAATAAACCTCAAAATCTCCATTTTTGACCTTCCCAACCTCCAAATCAGTCCTAAAAACGTCTCTACTTCAATAACCATCATGGGTCCTCATCAAAACTCCACAAATCCAATTGATTTCATCATCCAAACCTAGTTTTAAGCATCTATCATCTACTTCAACCTTAAAAGTTCATCATCCATGGAAACTCAACTAGTTTCAAGCTTTTTCTAGCAAACCCACTAAGTGGAATTTAACCAAAACGAAGATAGATAGATGATTTACCTTAAGGATGGAAAGGAGATGAAGAAAATGAAGTTTGGGAGATGATTTGAGGTAGAAATGAGCAAAAAGCCTCCTCCTTTTCCTTACTTCTTCTTCAAGCTTTCATGAAGTTCTCCAAACTCTCTCCTCTCTCTATAGAATTCGCCCACTAGTGAAAAATGGGTAGAAATTGTGTCCCAAACCACTTAAAACCTAACCTTGCAATGATTCAAATGCCCCCTTTGCCTAAAAGCCTCTCAAGTTCACGCTTAAGGGTATAAGGGTCATCCTACCCTCTTTCTTCTCCCCCAAGCCAACATGGAAACATGTACATGTGGGGACCACCTCTCTTCTTAAGAAAATCCAGCACAAAAGATTTAATTAATTTTAGTCCTTACTTAGGCTTAGTTTGACCCGAGTTTGACTTTTTCGCAAAAAGAGCCATTTGAAAGGAAACGACCCAATTAAGCTAACCGTAACGAAGGCTAAGCTTTTTGAGCCCCGGAAAGGTCCTGAATGACTCTCGGAGTCATCAGTTGGCTTTTTCGGCAAGAAGTCAACATTCTCCAGAATTTGCCAGTTCGACCGGGATCGACCGGGGCGGTTCTTACAGATATGAGTTAAAGTAATGAATTCCAAAGAGTTTGACATTTAGACGATCCACCTTGAGTGTACTTCATAGAACTAATACATGAGTGCATATCAATGACCTGTGTAGTCCTTAGTCCTACGAACATGACATCACCATGTGATCTACATGATGGGGATTCATGTTTTGAGTAAACAAAACACTTATCGTAATTAATAGCTATAAAGGTTGTGCTTGGACCTGAATACACACATGTGAGACATATGGGTGATGACCATAGGGACTTGTCGTTTGCGGTTACACAAGTCTGATCTCATTAAAACGGTCGCTCTTGATGAGTATGTGGATTATAATAGAAGCATGACCATGTGCGTTATTAGTCACCTACATTCCTCACTCCCAATGAAGAGAACATGTTAAGATTAAATTAGAAAGGATGATGGTTTTATGCCTCTGTTCAGTTGTGACAATCGCTAAATGACAAGAGGATAAGGCTATGCGTGGTAACATGACTTGGCGAAGTATTGGTCATTAATTCGTATGACTTGGGTGGTCATAGGACTTGCTAAACGTCACCATGACTTGTGGATGATACATCTCATTTCGTTTCACTACCAACGACCATATGAATCCTAAAGGGTCACACACAATAGAGAAAATCCACAACGAAGTGAACGAAAATGTTTTGATTAATTAAAGTAGCGTACTATTTATATTTGATATAAATTAGCGCTTTAATTATATTAAACACTCAGGAGGAAAAATTAAATCGGTATTTAATTATTGTAAATTATAATAATTAAATAAACAAATAAAGAGCCAATTATATTAAAATAATGGGGCTTAGCTAAACACCCATATGGGTCAATAGGGGTTCGTCCTAACCAATTGTATTATATAATTTCAACCCTTTAGTTGTTTCAATAGGATTTAAAGAGGAAATACTATTTCTAGAAAGTCGAGAAAACAATGAGAACTAGTTGGGCTAATTAAAGGTTTCCTATGCCTATTTGGCTTGGGATTTAAGTAATACTTGCACCTATAAATACATGGGTTGAGAGCTAGCCAAAATACAAGACAACAAAAGCTTACTCCCTTGCGATTTTCGGCCAAGCATAGTGGGGAGTTATGAGGTTTTGTTCAAGGGCTACTAGCGGGTCTAGTTGTGGATCAAACTATCTCGTGTGGATACCATTATAGGGAGAATGCTTAAGCGCCTATACCAACTCTACTAAAAGTCTCCATCCCAAACCAGTTAATTTCAAAGTAGCAAATCCGAGGTAATCTCTATTAAATAATGCATAGATTAGAAATTATATCATTATGTGACCTAGGTTATTCGTATAGGTTACCGACAAAAGTTTGCTATTTTTTCCATCGTGTTAACGTAACACATCCTATACCTCAAAAAATATATCCCAGGCCTTGCAATCCCACCCAAATCTTGCACAAATAACTAGTTTCCATAGAGATTTTTCTTCCAAAGCAAACCTCCACCTCCATTTTGCAAGAAGGGAGACATTCATTTGTCCAAGATTTTGATTCCCGAACTCCCTCCTCGTTTGGTCTGCAGATCTTATTCCATCTGACTTCATGGAAAACTCTTGAGAGTGAGGATACATGCCAGAGGAATCTCTACTGCCATCGTTATAGGATTTCGAGAATTTTTTTTGGAGCTTTTAAAATGGAGAAGTAGTAAAGGAGAAGAGATCCTAAAGTGGATTTTATAAGTGTTATTCTGCCTAAAAAAGGATAAGATATTGTCTTGCTAAAGGTGTAAAACCTTTTGAAATTTTTCAATAATTGGGATCCAAGTTTGAATTATCCTAGGATTAGCACCCAGAGAGAAACTCAAATATGACAAGTGAATAGATCCAAAATAGAAATTTAGAACATTTACAAACTCAACTTCTAAACTGTCATCCAAATTCATAGGGATCAATAATGATTTGTTGAAGTAACTTTCAAACTTGTTTCAATTGGGAACATTTCTAATGTCGAGGAAGATTACTGAATCGTACTGTTGATGACGAATGTCAAACACAAATCAATGATTGTTTGCCTATTTTGATCGTCGGAGTGCTTGCATTGGACGAGTTATTGAGTGAGGATTCAACGATCATGTAAAAAATCTAACTAAACTAAACCTCCGCGGAACGATTATATTGATTATATCCATTAATCAAGGACTTGCTAAACTCTTACTAAACTAACTTTCATTTGATTCTCGATGATTCATTACCTTTCTGACACAAAAAGTGTGATCTTTCATAATAAATAAATGTGTTAGATAATATTGGTCAAAGATATTATCGTATATTTGGAAATTGTATTTGTATTTCAAATTGTATCCGTGTATATCTAGGATACTATCACACATGTATAAGATAGGACTCAATCAATGAAACACGACAACAAATCATTTACAACATGGTATCAGAGCAGTCCTAGTTCAACTCTGCTTCTCTCTTTTATTTTTGATCTGCGCCTATCTCTATTTTGCTGCACATATCTCTACTTGCTATTTTGCTACTGTGCAAATACTTTGCTATTTTGCTACTACGCAAATACTTTGCTACTTTGCTACTGTGCCGAACAGCATTGTTGTGTAGTCTTTTATTGCTTGAGCTTTGTTAATCTCTTTTTGTTGCTGCACTTCATCACTTGTTGGACAATAATGGCTGAGAAATTTCATGCTGCTTTGACAGTTTCAAACATCAAGGTTCATATTCCTGTGATTCTTGAGCTTGAGAAAGGTCACTATGTTTCATGGGCGGAGCTTTTTCGTGTCCATTGTCATCTCTATGATGTCCTGGATCACATCGATCCACCTGCTGAACCTCCGGCTACTCAGGACGCCTTATGGAAAAGGCTCGATGCGGCTGTCGTTCAATGGATATACGGCACAATCTCGGGTGATCTCCTCCAAACAATTATCACCCCGGGTGCCACTGCTCTCCAGGCTTGGGAAGCACTTCGGAATATTTTCCAAGACAACAAAAACTCCCGAGCTGTTTACTTGGAAAATCAGTTCTCGTTGATTCGTTTGGACGATTTTTATAATGTTTCCTCTTATTGCCAAGAGTTGAAAATGCTTGCTGATCAGCTAGCAAATGTCGGTGCTCCTATCACCAATGAACGTTTGGTGAGCCAACTCGTGACGGGTCTCTCGAAAAGTTATGACGGTGTCGCCACCATCATTCAGCATATGAACCTGCTTCCACCATTTCACGAGGCTCGGTCCAAACTCATCCTCGAGGAGACCCGGAAAGCTCGCCAAGCCTACTCGGTTTCTGCCGCTGTTGCCGCGGCTCTCCACGCTTCAGTGGAGGATGGTCGTGATTTTCGCTAAGGCATGGCCTCGGATCGTCCCCAACACCGGCAACAGCGAGGAACTCGTGGCGGAACTCGTGGTCGGGGCAACACCACCAGATCTTCCTAGAATGGTGGCCGGAGCACCAACTATTCACGGCAGCAGCGACCTCACCCATGGTCTTCGCCGGCGTCGCCACACCGCCAGCAACAAACCTAGCCGGGATATCCGTCGCAGCAGCAACTCTGGCATGGTGGCTGGTCAGCGCCTCCATGCCCTTTTCCCGCGCAAGCTGCGCCTTGGGCTTCAATTACTCAATCGGGCCAGTCATGGCCCAGCAGCAACCGGGCTCCACAACAAGCCCCAGCTCATTCATAGTACCAGGCCCATGCGCAGTAACATCAGGCCCATGCGCAGCACCAGGCCTATTTGTCAGCTACAACCCCATCCAGTATGTCAACAGTAGCACCTTCACACGTTCCAACGGACATTACACATGCTATGGCGAATTTATCCTTGCATACATCAGATGATACTTGGCATATGGACTCGGGGGCAACCAATCACATGACCTCTAATTCGGGTAAGCTCATGTCTTATACTAATTCGAGCAATTCTCATAATATTATTGTTAGTAATGGTTCCGTAATTCCAATTCGTGGTCAATGATGTGCAATTTTACCTCACCCGAATCCACCTTTAGTTTTAAATGATGTACTTCATGCCCCCAATTTAGTTAAGAATCTTATATCTGTTCGTCGATTTGTCTGTGATAATCATGTATCAGTTGAATTTGACCGTTGTGGATTTTCCGTGAAGGATTTACGGACGGGAACCCCAATCATGCGATGCAATAGTTCGGGGAATCTATACCCCGTTTCCTCGTTGTCACACTCATCACCTCCCGTTTCTTTAGCTGCTGTTTCATCTTCAATTTGGCATAGTCGGTTGGGCCATCCTTGTCCTGCGGTTTTTAAGTCTATTTGCTCGCAAAACTCTATTTCATGTAATAAAACATTAGACTTTGTTTGTCCGGCTTGTGTTTATGGTAAAAAAGTCCGGTTGCCTTTTATAGATTCTGTTTTATCTACATTATCCCCATTTGACATTATTCATTGTGATCTCTGGACGTCTCCTATTTTGAGTTCTTCTGGGCATAAGTATTATGTGTTGTTTTTGGATGATTATTCAAATTTTCTTTGGACTTTTCCTTTGGGCGCTAAATCACAGGTGTTCTCTGTATTTCTTGCATTTAGTGCATTTTTTTCTACTCAATTCGGTTGCAAAATTAAATCTTTTCAATGTGATAATGGCAAAGAAATTGATAATCGTTCTTTTCAACAGTTTTGTTCCGCTAACGGGATGGTTTTCAGGTTATCGTGTCCCCACATGTCCTCCCAAAATGGTCGTGCCGAATGAAAGATTCGATCTATTAATAACGTCATACAGTCCATCATGAGTCATTCCTCGGTTCCCGCACATTTTTGGCATCATTCTCTTTTCCATGGCCACGTACCTGCTCAATATTACTCCGAGTCGCACTTTAAATTTTATCACTCCGACTAAGGTGCTTTATCATCGTGATCCCACTTATGATCATCTTCGTGTCTTTGGCTGTTTGTGTTATCCTTTATTTCCTCCAGGCACAATTCATAAACTTGCTCGACGATCTGCTCCTTGTGTCTTCTTGGGGTTCCCCTCCAACCACAGAGGGTACAAATGTTTTGACATCTCGACGGGTAAGATTCTTATCTCACGTCATGTTGTTTTTGATGAGTCCATATTTCCTTTTTCTACACCAGCTAACCCCAACTCGGACCCACTTGCATTTTTGGACTCCCCTATTTCCCCTATATTGACCCATGCTCCTGTATTGTTTGATGAACCCCATACCAACCCCATGCCGACACCTAACCCATCACCGGCTTTCCCCACTCCTACTCCCTCGATTGTTCCTGCACCGTTGCCTCCCCGTGTAGATCCTCATAATGTTCACCCTATGGCTATTCGTGGGAAGCGCGGTATCCTTCGACCTAAACAACTTTTTAACTTATCTGTTTCTTCCACTATCTCTCCTTTACCGCCCAACCCCCGAGCCGCACTCCTTGATCCTAATTGGAAAACGGCCATGATTGACGAATACTCTGCTCTTATTAGTAATGGGACGTGGGCCTTGGTCCCTCGTCCTCCTAATACCAATGTTATTCGGTGTATTTGGATTTTTTGCCATAAACATCATGCTGACGGTTCTTTTGAGCGGTATAAGGCTCGTCTTGTCGGTGATGGCAGGTCACAATAGGCAGGAGTTGATTGTGACGAGACGTTCAGTCCAGTGGTCGAGCCCTCCACTATTCGTACCATTCTCAGTATTGCGGTCTCTCGTTCTTGGCACATTCACCAATTGGATGTCAAGAACGCGTTTCTTCATGGACATTTATCGGAGACGGTCTACGTGCATCAACCATTGGGTTTTCGGAGTACTTCTCTTCCGGACCACGTTTGTCACTTGAAGAAATCTATTTATGGTCTAAAGCAGGCACCTCGGGCATGGTATCAACGGTTCACAGATTATGTGGAGAAGATTGGTTTTCATCACAGCACCTCTGATCATTCTTTGTTCATTTATAAACAGGGTACAGACATTTCTTATATCCTTTTATATGTGGACGATATTATACTCACCACCTCTACCGAGGCGCTTCGCTTGTCTGTTATGTCTCTTCTTAATCAGGAGTTTGCTATGAAAGATTTGGGGCGCCTTAGTTCTTTTCTGGGTATTGCGGTGTCTTCTTTGTCTTTGGGCTTATTTCTCTCTCAGCGAACCTATGCTGAATCTATTTTAGCTCGTGTGGAAATGTCTTCTTGCTCTCCTGCAGCGACTCCAGTTGACACCAAGTCCAAGCTCAGTGCCTCTGATGGTGAGCCAGTTCCTGACCCCTCCCTCTATCGAAGCCTTGCTGGTGCCTTGCAATATTTGACATTCACTCGTCCGGATCTATCTTATGCTGTTCAGCAGTTATGTCTTCACATGCATGATCCTCGAGAGGCTCATTTCCGCGCTCTTAAAAGGGTGCTTTGCTATGTTCAGGGTACATTGCACTTGGGTCTTCACATCTATCGCTCGAAGACTGATTCTTTGTATGCTTTCACCGATGCTGATTGGGATGGTTGTCCTGACACCCGCCGGTCTACTTCCGGTTATTGTGTTTTTATGGGAGACAATATTCTTTCTTGGTCATCGAAGCATCAAGCCACTCTGTCCCGATCGAGTACTGAGGCTAAGTATCGTGGTGTTGCCAATGTTGTCTCTGAATCTTGCTGGCTTTGCAATTTGCTCCTCGAGATTCACTGTCCGATTCCTCGTGCTACTATTATCTATTGCGAAAATGTCAGCGCCATTTATCTTGTCGGGAACCCAGTTCAGCATCAGCGTACGAAGCATATTGAGATGGACATTCATTTTGTTCGTGAGAAGGTTGCCCGAGGCCAGATTCGAGTCCTTCATGTTCCCTCTCGTTCTCAGTTGGCCGATATCTTCACCAAAGGTCTGCCTAAAGTTCCTTTCGATGATTTTAGATCCAGCCTGAACGTTTGTCCAGCGCCCGTTCCGACTGAGGGAGAGTGTTAGATAATATTGGTCAAAGATATTATCGTATATTTGGAATTTGTATTTCAAATTGTATCCATGTATATCTAGGATACTATCACACATGTATAAGATATGACTCAATCAATGAAACACGGCAGCAAATCATTTACAACAATATGTCTCTGTATTCGTGTGTTAGATATGTGTTTAATGATTCAATTCATTGATTAGGAAATTCTTGAAAGTTGGGGGAGGGGGTGTAGGGACGAGGGTCTTAGTTTGGGAGCGCCAAGTAGTCTCTGTGGGGGTCCGAGAGAAACTCCCTTGTCCAACTTAGATTTTCTTTCTAGTGAGTATTATTTTTTTGATAAGTGATTATTTTATTAATAAAACTTGAATTTCTCGAAGATAAATACAAGCTGCAAAAAGGTACAACCCACAAAGCATGAGGGGATCAACTTGGAAATCCTAGAAAAGATAGGAAAGTAATAAACGCATAACATAACCACTCAAAAACTACGCCAAAACAAAAACACCCACACCAACTAGGAATAAACCCGAACAGACTAGACCCATCAGAAGACTTGAGCCACGCGTAAAGCATAAAAAACATAACAAAATAACTTTCTTGTCTTTGTAACAAGTTGAAAATCAATTTATTGCTAGATAAAAGAGACCAGTAATCTAATCTCTTAGAAAACAAACAAATGATATCTAGTTGGGACGATAAGTTGGTTCGATCTCTAAAACCCATGTTTGATATCCAAAGTTTAAAAATGATGATACAACACCCATAAAACAAACTAATCTTATAAAAATTTAATTGTCTAGCGTACTCTAAACTTTGCGATAGGAACTTCCACATAAGTCTTTTCCCATACAAGTGAAGGATGCTAGAGGCCCGAACCTGAGTAACCATTGAATGAAGGCTCTGACTATAGTGAATAGTCCGTGGATGGTGCGACATGGGAAGCCCTATCATAGGACGACCAGATAGGTACGGTACGGTACTCATGTGTCGAGGGCGATATCTTATGTTCCTATGTCAAGAACTCATGGGTGTCAGCGAGACAGCTTAACAGCCTTCACCTGGTCTGGTGGCGAGGTCTGTTACTCCCGTGTCGAGGCCGAGTTTTTCTCTATGAAGTCCTTATTCCGTAACACCCTTTATGTGACTTTAGATCCACCCATTTTTTTATAAGCTCGGTTTTTTATTAAAAAGAGACCACTTCTTGAGGGGGAAGGGACTAAAGATCCAAAGACGGATGTAGAGTCCACTCTCGCGATCCCGGGATCTCCATCCCCTGTTAATGCCACCCTAATTTTTGGAACATGGTGCCACCACCACCAAAAACCACCAGGCAACCTGAAGCATGGTGCCATCACCCCCAAAAGCTACCAAAGTCACAAAAAGAAGTACCATCGTCTCAAGGTTTGAAGCAACGAGCCTGACGACTGGGAAAATGCACACATTTTTAATGGCTTTAAGTTCGTAAATAATATGCAGGGAATAATAAATGAGCCAATTTTGTCCATTCTCTTTTATGTGTATCAGGGCATGGTCGTTCAACTAGTATAGATTTAGCGGTGAGGTACCGGTCGATCCCAAAAGGAATATGTTGTAAGTTAGGTCTAAGGAAAAGCTAGGCTATGGATGTCACCTCCTAGTCTTGTTATGCACTTGCTAAGAGTAATGAATTGTTGTGATGGTTTTTTTGTGCAGTTCTTGAGGAATTTTTGAGGTGACGGGGGATTCTCGAGAGTCTTAGGGAAATTAGGTTAGCATATTAAATAGGTAGAGACTACATAACTATGGATGAAATGTTTTTTTATAGGTGATGATTTTATTAAAATATTTTTGTACAAAAGATCATAAAGGAATAATTCAACATGAACATCCAAAACAGAACATACCTGCTATAAAAAGAAAAAAGAAAATAAAAACCAAAATCCAACGAGAATCATAATGAAGCAGAAACTACAACAAAACCATAAGCATTCTTTTGGGTAGACATTCAACCATTCAGAGAACTGTCTCTAGATAAATCACCAACCATCTTACAAATACTATAAAAATGTGCTTACAATATCGCACAACCCATCGACTTCGGGAAAAAACAACATTATGTTGCACCCAAATAAGCCATAGGGTCAAATAGTAAACTTTGACCCACGCCTTCCACCATTTCAACTTGCCCAAACCTTTCCATAAGGCCCCAAAAGTAGGGATGACAATGAGGCGGGTATGGGACGGGTTGCGTGATATCCAACCTGACCCCGACTTTGCCCGATCTAACCCGACTCTGTCCATACATGTCAGGTTGGGGAATCCCCGGCCCTACCCGAAGGGTTGAACCAAGTCTTCCAAACAATAATCAAAAGTTAAACTATATAATTATAAGGGACACTTAAATTGGATCACTTCATTTTAACTAAAATTTTAAACTCAGTCAAGCTTAAAACCAGGCCAAAAAAACAAGATAATATTAAAATTGAAGGAATAACTACAATATATAAAGAAGCAAGGTGCACTACAATCATTGGGGTATGCAAAAAATCCATGGATCCGAATCCACCCGTTGATCCGCTCGGTCCGCGACCTAATTTTTCCACACCCGTTGGGTTTCAGATATGACATGGGTTAATTATTACCAAATCCGAGATTATTTGTGCGGGTTTCAGATTTGGACTGGGTGATCTGCGGATCATCCGATCCGCCCGTATACAACTTGAGCCCCTTACACATGGATGTCTGCTCACCAAATCCTTTACTTTCATAGTCATGATTACTACCACACCTTTACCAAATCCTATCTCTCCATTCTTTTCTCCATATCCTTTCTCTTTCAGAAAAAAAGAAACAAACAATTCTTTCCCAACTCCTTCTCCCTCACCCACCTTACCTCTCATACTCCTTATATCTCACATCTACCATCGCTACCCTTTATGTCCACTGCTCTCTTCACCCTCAACAAAAACATATTTGTGGCCCTATTTCACTGTGAGTAACTCTCTACCACCGTCGCCGCCCTCCTCCAACCTCAAGAGCAACAAATCTGCCATTTCCACAGCCGTGATCCACATCAAATATCTCTGCTAAGAACTCTCTGAAACCGGATTCGGCTTCTTCTACCCCAACCTTTTCTGTCTCCCTCTGACTTTATATATCAGCGGCAAAATCGTAGACATACATCGGCTCGCCGTTCTAGGTTTTAGGGTTTGAGTGTATGTGTTGCTGATTTGTTATATACGGGTTGTGAGTTTAAATTGATTTTTTTTTCCGTTGGAGTATATATATGTTGTATGGTTTGAGTGTTATACGTACACTGTTTTGTTTACATATCTGACAAATGTATATAAAAAGTTCATGTTATCTTACAAGAACATATTTTTATTCGGTTTTTACGGTTTTGACCCGATGCGCCTGAAGTTTTGATCGAGCAGATTTGTTTCTATACTTCGACTCGACGGACGAATTTCGAGCTTGAATTAGCTGATCCGAAAATTTGTGGTCGGGTGTATATAATACGGGCCGGGTCGGTGAACCGCCAATATACACCCTAAAGATTAGTGTTTAAGCGATATGGGACCTCAGGTATATAGATTAAAGATAAAAGTATGTACACAAAGCTGCACATAGCCCCATCTGTAACACAACCTTCCTATTTAAGAGTATTGATTCTATTATTTTTGAGAAACAAAAATGCACATAAAAATATCACAAGGCCATGGATTTGATATTGGGTTTGCGTAAAGTGTGTCGGACATTTTTTTTAATCAAAATTTATGATAGATATTTGGGATATTGAAAGAGAAGTACCGGTGAAATATTGGTGGTTTGATGAATGAGATGAGTGTATTTATAGATGGGGAAATCTCAATTATTTTAGGTTAAAATATGATTTTGTGTATTAAAAATATATATATCTGTTTATGACCGTTGGGTCCAACGATCATTTTTTTTTGCATCAAGGCGCCACGTGGCAGCAAGACATTGGTTGGCGTCCGACCCATGAGTTGCGACCCACGACCCACGCTTGTTTTTATTAGAAAAGACACCCTTTCCGAGAAGAAAATGATCAATTGGAAGGAACACGATTACAAGGAAGCTCTAGCTACGGGAGCTAAAAAGCTAAGCCTAAAAGAAGGATTACAAGCCCAAAAATCAATCATCATCGCCCTCGCACCATTCTTCACTTTCCGAAGTCAAAGTTGGATCTCCTTAACTTCGTCTTTAGGTCGGGACGATTGGGCCTTAAAGAGCAACCTGTTTCCAGGTGTCCGTTCTCGTTTGTCCGGCCTTAATGACACGTTCACGAATAACAGGTCTAGACTTGTAAAGAGCCGTAAAATGTTTATTACGAGGGACGAACGATCTTGAGAGGATGACCCTTACGAGGGGGTTTAAGTAAGGCGTCCTTCTACATAGTGGTGTTATCATCCGCAAACAACGTTCACTCCCCCCAACACAACTACGGTATGCCACCTCACCCATTTTTTGGGTATTACTCGCAGTCAAACGAAATTGTTCGTCCTCGGCGACTGAAACGTTGCCAAAAGATGGTACTGTTAGACGGGTTAGTCCATAAACGATAAAACAGATAAAAACTGAATCCAATATTATTAGTGAATATTCAAATCACATACGAAATAAAATAACAAACAAAGTATGCAAAAATATAAGGTCGATACGTAATCGAAATAGTAACCTCAATCGATACTCGAAGAGGGAACTGGTATGTCGAGGCTTGCGAACCAGTTTCCTTAAGACTTTTTATTGCCCCGTCTGAGCAAGTCTCCCAAGATACAACGACAACGTAAATGAACTCGAAACCGTGTATGAGAAGTAGCACCGAGTAGAAAGAAATAAGTTGCTCTGTTCTTGGAGAAGGAGAGAAATTGTGTAGGTAAATTTCGTGTCTACTTCGTCTCTACTACATGTCTAATTTTTCACTACGAATAATGAACTAGAACAGAGCTTATATAGGAAAAGGGGAGAGAGTTTTTGGAAACGAGTTTTATGGAAACACAATTTTCGGAAATATCAATTTTGGGAAATATACAATTTCCAAAAAAAATAAATATTAAATTCGAATTTAATAAATTCTGGAAACTAAAAATAATTTCAGAATTATTATAAGATTCGAAATAATATAAAATTTGGAAATTTCTTTAATTGCATATCAATTTCCAAAACTGAAAAAGATATCAATTTCATATTTCTTTATTCAGAAAATTGGATATTAATTGTTGAGATTTTAATACGGGTCGAAGCAAAACAGAGCTAGCGCTATGAGCCCAAATCCACTGCAGCATTCGCGTCTTGCACACAGCCTTTCATCCAAGCAACTCAAACATTCTAGGAAGGCAACGCTATATAAACTCAATGAAAGTTTGACAATCTTTCGATGTGGGACAACACAAGAATGATGCATTGTTCATTTGCAATTTCCTCAACAACTAAGTTCAATGGGTGATCTTTGAGCTTTAATTTCTCATTCACCTCTTGTCCGTTTAGACCTCATAATATCTCGTTGGAAAGGCCTCACTTCCTAGAACACGAAACTAATATTTCCATAGTTCAAGGGTGAGCCGATCCTATGTATAATTGAATGTCAAGTTGACCATTTCCATTTGTCTAAACTCACTTTTGTACTCTACCAGGGTAACATGATCAACCAAAGGGTCAACCAAATGAAGCATGATCGTGTCAGCCACTTGGCTAACCAAAGGACCTTGATCAACCATTTGAACATCCAAAGCAGACTCCTCCTTTGAAGGGTGCAACCTTTTAGAGGATCGGGACAAGGACGTGTCTCTAACTCCCCCAATGAACGGTCTCTGTTTTACATCACCAACTCTCTCCTTCATCGACTAAGAAAGCTCCACAAACAAATCAAATCCATTGATCCGAAACCCATTCATACTGTCAATGGCTTGAAGAGAAGCGTCCCTCGTTATGAATCGAACAAAGCCGAAATAGCGACCTCGACCGTTGGGTGGCTGTAGAACCGAGATCGCTTCAATCTCACCATAAGTTCTGAGTATATTCCTCACCCAAACTTCAGATGAATCAAACGGGAGATTGGAGATAAAGATTTCGGAGACCTATTCCTCACCCAAATTTGCTTCGAGAAAGCTTTACTGGATTGCGGACTGGGTGACGGCAGTTGGTCGGTCAAGTGGCTACATATTTATATTGGAGATATTCCAAAAGACCCAAAATGCTCTGTTATGGTTGGAAAAGGCACGTAGCAATTTGCAGCATGTGTATGTGCCATTCTCAAGAGCTGAAAATTGTTATAAGAGGAAATCTTGCAGTTGTTTGTTACGGTTTTGTAGGAAGAGACTTTAATTCCACTTTACTAATGGAGGACAGAAGAGGGCAGTGACACAAGTAGATATGCTCTGTTTTTTTGAAAATCTTTTTTATGATTTTGTTCTAATTGATTTATCGATGGCGGGGAAAATTTACTTGGTATAGGCCTTTGTATAAGGCGTGTAAAATTAATCATTTCTTTCTTAATGCTGAGAGCATCCACAACCATGGACGAGATGTCGCTGGCGAGGAGAAAACGGCGGCGGGGAGCTGGCGGGGAGGGCGCTGGCGAGGAAGAGAGCCGTTAAGCTCACCGCTAGCACTCCTCGCTGGCGAGGTTGACTGAGCCAGCATCGGTCTCCGCGCCGGTCGTTAGCAAGTCCCTCGCTGGCGACACGTGTATGGTCGTTGTCACTCACATTTAATTTTTTTAACTTTCCCCCTATAAATAAGACCATTCACAATTCATTTTTCAACCACATTTATCATCTCTTCTCTCTTTTCTCCCTCTAATCATCCACTTCCAAATTTCCTATAAGAACCACCCCTGGCCGATCCCGGTCGAACCAGAGGTTTTCGGCAAAAGTTGACTTTTTGCCGGAAAAGTCAACCGATGACTCCCGGAGTCATTCGGGACCTTTCCAGGGCCCACAAATCTTAGCCGTCATTACGGTTAGCTTAGTTGGGCCGTTTCCTTTCCGTTGACTATAATATTGGGAAAAGTCAACCCGAACCTTTTATCGGTCAAACGCGATCCGATTAGAGACTAAGCGTAAGTAATTAAGTGAGCTGGATTTATTTGGGCTATAAATGGTCCCCACTTGGACATGTGTCCCTTTTTGCTTAGAGGGGAAGAAAAGGGGGTCAAAAGGACCCATATGCCCTTAAATGGTTGGTCTTGGGAAGTGGGAAGTAAATGGGTAGTTTGGAGAATTCCCATTTAGGGTATATGACTCATTGTGGGTGAAATTTCAGCCATTATTATATTGGTGACCGAAATTGGGAGAGAGAGGAAGAAGAAAATTGGTTTTGGAGACTTGAAGAAGAAGAAATGAGGAAAATTGGTAGCTTTACCCCATTTGTTACCCAAAATCTCTCAAAATCTCTTGATTCTTCATCTAATCTTCATCCTCAAGGTAAATCTCTGTTTCTTTTTCGTTTTGGGTGTTGTTAGTTCGTGGGTTTTGAAGAAAATGATCAACAAATGGTTGGGTTTTGGATTTTGGTGTTTGGATGATGAAGTTTTGGAGGAAATTGATGTTAGATGATTGATTTTGTTGAGTTTTGTGGAGATTTGATGAATACCCATGGTGGGTTTTGAAGTAGAGACGTCTAGGGACTGTTTTTGGAGCTTTGGATGGTCATCAGTGGAGGTTTTTGGGTTATTTTCGTGAAAATCGCGGCTGGAGGAAGAAGAAGGCGGAACAGTGCTGAACCGTCACGGATCCGTGACGAGAACCGTGACGGGAGATGTCACGGCTCCGTGAGGGAGACCGTGACAGCGTCAGTCACGGCTCCGTGAGGAGAACCGTGATGGCGCAGCCCACAGATCCGTGACCAGATCAGTGGCAGACCTGAATTGGGCATTTTGGGCCCATTTTGTTGAATTTCGAGTAATTGGAACGGTTATCCATAGTCGGGTCCTTTTGGGGTTAATTGGGAGTTTTTCCTCTTTGAGCCTTTGTGAATTACTCTTAATTCGGGTGTTGTTTTGTGATCCAAGACTTTGGACCCAAGCTCGGAGGAAGAGGAGACGTTTGGACTTCGTGACGAGACAGAAGGGAAGCTAGCCAGGTCGTCAGCAGCTAGGAGTTGAGAGATGATCACTTTTGAGGTAGGGAAAGTAGCGAATACCGGTTTAATTGAGGAAAGTTACTAGTATGCTTTTAGAATAATAATAATAACCGGAAAGGTCCTAGTTAACATATAGGATGTGATTCACTAGAATAACCGCTTTCAATTACATTAATAACCGGACGAGTCCTAGTTTGCATATAGGATGTGATTCACTAGAATAATCGCTTTCAATTGCTGGAAAATTGTCGTGCTGGTAGAATGGCCATGTCGAGCCTTAGGGTTGCGTGTTGATTGTGATGCCGTGATCTCTGATTGAGATGCATGATTGCTTGTTGTAGCCGTTGATTAGTTTGAGAGTCATAATTAAGATATATTCGGTGTAGCATGTTGTGGCTATGTGTGGGAAAGTGTGCCGTGTTTGATGTGATGTGAATCTTTGGTTGTAATATGATCGGGTGAGTGATAGACCGATTTGTGTTGTAAGAACCACTCCCGGTCAACGCCAGTCAAATCGGTGAAAAACATGAAAATTTAAAATTTTTGGACAGACACTTAAATGAACCTAAATTTGACCCCTAGGGTCATACCGGACTTAAGTTGACCCCGATATCGACCAAAGTGAGTTCCGGGGAACTCAGGGCAACTTTCTGACCAATTTGGGAAAGGTTGACTTTTCGCTGGAAAAGTCAACCTAGCGGCGTTTTGGTCCGTTCGAGGTCCGTTTTGGATCCAAAAAGCTTAGCCGTCGTCACAGCGGTCTTAGTTGAGCTGTTTCCTTGTAGCCCGTGAAGTTTCATAATTTCTTGGAAAAAGTGTCCGTTCGGGGCCCGAGACAGCCGAATTTCGCGAATCTGACTGAAAAATATCTAGAAGATATTTATCAAAAAGGGGTGGGACTCATTTGCCACATGTCACACAAGTGGTGGTGTTAGGTTTTTGGGACAAAACAAAAGATGAGACTTGAGTGTTAGTTTGGTAATTAAATGATAGTTGTTTGGTTTTTGAAATAATACAAAGATGAGAGGGGGAGGATTGTTCGGCCACATATGTAAAAAGGGGGGAGTTTTTAGAGAGAGAAAGGGAGTTAGAAATATGAGAGAAGGAGGAAAGAAAAGAGAAGAAGCTTTTGGAGTTTAGGGTTTTCCCGACGATCCAACCGGTGGATCGTCTCAACGATCAAGGAATCGAGCTCCCATCGTCATTCCCTACGGTGAGTACCCTTTCGATTTTCGTTTTGGTACGTTTAAAGTTTAGGGTTTGGGTTAGAACGAGTAGAATATGGATGAGTTGAGGTGTGGGGTTCGTTTGAGACATTTTGGAGCGAAAGATGAACGTTTTCCGGTGATCGGAGGCTCGGGGGAGCTCCAGCCACCGTGTATGGTCGCTGCCGGAGTTGGGGGGTGGCTGGCCGGAGCTAGGGCCGACCACCATGGTGGAGAACCGGCCAAAAACCGGCCCAAGCCACCCACGGCCCTTGATGGCCGAGTGGGGCCCACAAGCTCGGGTCTTGGGTTTTCGTGTTTGGGTGGTTTAGGACGACCCCCAAGTCGTTAACCCACACCTGGAACGAATTTTGGAATTAAATTGTAAAAGTTGTAAATGACGGGTTCAGAAACTTTAAACGCGAATTAAATTGCTCGAAAGTCGGAAATTGATTCCGTCGATTGCGTTGGAACCCTTGAATTATTCTAAGACCGTAGAAACGAAAACGGGAATTTTCGGAGCCCCGGAAGGACGTTTTCCAATCCCGGGCAGATTCGCCGGGTCGGGCGAAACGGGCCTTTCTGTGCCCATTATTGACAATGTCGAGTAATTGGGAAGTTTGGGAGTGATCGACATTGTCGGTGTTGCGTTTGGGCGTCAAGTATATTAAAAATTTAGTTTATGCATGCGAACTTAAAAGTATTTTAAATTGTGTTCTTATTAGATCGTGCCACCGACAGAGGAAAGGGAAAGCTAGGCGAGTGATCGTGATCACGTCGGAGCTTGGTTGTGAGCTTTTGGAAAGCGTACGAGGTAGGGAAAAGTAGCCGGATCTCGGCCCTGACTAGGGAAAGTTAACAGTAGAAATGCATGTGACACTTTGGTGTCGTGGGTTAAGTAAGTTTATCGAACAATAGAAAGGCAGGCGACACCGGGTGGTGTCGTATGATACGGGAACATATCGAACAATAGAAATGCATGTGACACTTAGTAGTGTCGTAGGAGCAGTGAACTTATCGTTATTGGAATTACTGGAGGCATTTGATTATGCCCGGAGGTTGATTGTTTAGTTTGTATCTTGTGTGGCCATGAGTGCCCGTGGGGTTGTTAAACCCGTATGTTACTGTTGGTGTGTCTTGCGTGGCCATGAGAGCCCGTGGGGTTGTTAAACCCGTATTTTTACTGTTGGTGTGTCTTGGGTGGCCATGAGTGCCCGTGGGGCTGTTAAACCCGTATTTTACTGTTGGTGTGTCTTGGGTGGCCATGAGTGCCCGTGGGGTTGTTGAGCCCGTGAGTTACTGTTGATGTCTTGGGTGGCCATGAGTGCCCGTGGGGTTGTGGAACCCGTGTTTTACGGTTGGTGTCTTGGGTAGCCATGAGTGCCTGTGGAGTGTTAAACCGGTGTTGTTGCTGTTTGTTGAACTTTGATTGTGATTGTGTTTGTGGTTGCCTGAGGATGGGGTGTGACAGGTCGACCGCCTGATCCGATTGAGTGTCGGGAAAAGTGCGACATGTCGACCGCCTGATCCGATTGAGTGTCGGGAAAAGTGCGACAGGTCGACCGCCTGATCCGATTGCGTCTCGGGAAAAGTGCGACAGGTCGACCGCCTGATCCGATTGAGTGTCGGGAAAAGTGCGACAGGTCGACCGCCTGATCCGACTGCGTGTCGGGAAAAGTTGCGTGGGCATTGAGCGGCTGGAGTGTGATCCTTTGCGATCTTGTTTGGTGTGCGATCCCTTGTGATCTTTGGTGTTCCGTGGTTATCTTTCGCGTCTTTGGAGGAAGTCGTAATCGTTGTGTCGGGTCTACATTACGTGTCCGAGTGTTGAGTTGGTTGGGAAAAGTGATAGTAGTCCCTGGTGTTTGGTTTGTTGTTGGTGTTTTTGGCATTGTCTGCTAGCATGCCGTAGTCAGTCTGGTATCTGTGGTGGTGAGCGAACGCTCACCCCTAGCTGCTTTTCCTACAGGTACTGGTCGCGGGACGGACTAGGTGAGCTCTTGAATCTTGAAGAGCTGGGAGCGGGAGTCCGGGTTTCCTTTTGAGTTTAGCGACGTACGCCTTGTCTTTTGTCCGCTTGTTGGGACGTACTTTTGAGTTGTAAATTATTATTTTGATTAACTAAATGGTGATTTTTAGCAATTTATTTAAAGGGTTTAAAAATGTTTTTTTTTATCGGTCGCATTTCGGGTTCGGTCCTACTGAATTTGGGGCGTGACAGTGTGTTATGGTGTTTTGGCTCGGTTAGTATACCGTGGTCGAGTTATGGCATTGTGATGTGTGTTATCCTCTTGATGTGTGTTCCAAGAGGAGGTGTGTCCGGTATGATTCCTACACTGAGAGAGTATGTGTCACGCCCCAAATCCGGTTTTGGCCAGACTCGAGGCGTGACTCGAAATAAAAGAGATAAGAGTAGTAAAACAGTAATAAACTCTTTTAAAGCTGAAAGCGAGTCCAAAATATTTCTCAATAATTCAATCCAAAATTTCAAATATAGTGTCAAAACTTGACAAGTAACAAATGATAAATAAAGTTCAACAGTGTGGACCAACACATCTCTAATACAACCCTCAAGACATCCGGAAGCTCCCGAGCCTCGAATTCCCCAGATCTCAAGCACACCTGTACACACAATAAATAAACAAATAAGGGTGAGCTTACGCTCAGTAGGAAAAATCGTAAACAACTTTAGCCTCCAAGTTTAATATTAAAACTGCTTTAGTTCGATGTCACAAAAGTACTTAAAACCCTTAGACCAAAAGATATAATAAACAAATAAAAAGCAACGATTAAAATAGCGCATTCTCAAAGATAACGATAACTTCCCAGAGAATAAACAGAGAACATTATGATAAAATAGAAAACCATCACAACTGGGAATGAGTAAATACTATTAATCAAAGAAATGTTATTGGAATCAGTGTAATAAAATAGTATCGTTTTTTCAAAGATAACAGTAACTTAAAAGATTCCCTGAAAATACTATAACGAATCATAACTTATTAAAATGGGAGCAATTAATATCATGCCAACCACTCGCTTTCTCAAGCCTCCGATCCATGGATAGATTATGGGATCACATCGGTTCCCATATTCCGACCCACCAGAGTACCCATATCATATCAGATTTTCTCTCGGTCCAGAGGAGGCACATACATCGGGGCACCGGAAACCATCCCATAGGGACGCTCATCGTCGTGATTCTCGGAAATGCCTCCAAGGGACCTTATGTCATAGGGAACCAAGGTAGTGCTCCCGTAGGACGCATACACTTGGGTGAAACCACCGTAACCATTTCTCACAGAGTAACCCATCCATCTGCCCTGTAGGGTCCCATAACCAATGCCCTACAGGGTCCAATAATCAATCCCCGTAGTATCCAATAACCGATGCCCTCAGGCTCCAATAATCAACCAATATCCCGTAGGATCTGCCAATCACCAACGACCATAACACCATCGGATTACCCCCCCCCCCCGGTGTAGTACCGAATCGAACAACCCAACATTTCTAGAATAAGAATAGGGAAACACACTATAATTTATCCATCACTCAACACTTATCGAATCACACTTTCATCACAACAAATACACCCATTAGTACTCCACACTTACCGTATACTTACCTGTTACGATCCATCGGTCCATCGATCACCTGATCGTGCCCCTTGGCACAATCAGTCATACTCGATCATCCGTTCAAACATTCAATCATTCAACATTCAATCAACCATGCAAACATTCAATCAATCAATCATGTAAACATTAAATCAATCAAGCATAAAATTAACCTAGTTTCATTAGACTCTTGATTGTCCTAATAACTAGCAACCAAGCATGTGAACCTAACACAACGACTAATCTGAGGGCTCATCACGGCCTCTCTACCAGTAAATCAATTCCCAAGTATTGAAAGCGAGCTACACTAGTGATTCACGTCCTAAGCATGCTTACTAGACACATCCGGTTATTACTAATTGAAAGACATTTATTCTAGTTATTCGGATCCTATATGCAATTTAAGGACCTTTCCGGTTTTATTAACCTAATAGGCATACTAGTAATGAAATACTCGAGTAGTTAGGACTTTCCCTACCTTGTGGTCTTCCTCTAAATACTCTGCTGTCAAGCTCGATGGTATCTACTCCGTTCTTCACACGGGTTCCGGCGTGATCTTCGTTCTTCTAGCTCGGGTCCAAGTTCTTCGTTCTTGGGCGAAGTCCCGTCTAGGTTTGACAAATAAAATGTCCAATCAATACCGGTTTTTGTCCAAATTTGTCCTTTAATTGTCCAACTTAAATTAATTAAACAATTAATTAACCAGAATTTTAAAATGATTTTCTTTAAAACTGGGTTGACCCGGATCCGACCCGGATCCAGATCCGGTCTGGGTCCGAATCCAAGCCCAGGTCTGAGCCTGGCCCGAATCCACCTTGGGCCCAAGGCCCGTCTTCTGTTGCTGTCTGGCCCGATCTTTCCCCAAGGCCCAAGGCCTTCTCAGCCCAGGTCTCTTCTGGCCCAAGGCCTTCTCGGGCACGAGCTCGGGTTGGCTCTGGCTCCGACGATGTCTCCGGCGAGCCATGGTGCTCCGACCACCATCTACAGCGTCAGATCCGCTCTGAAGAGGGGTAAACGAGGGCGGTGACGGGCGTTAAGACCCTGGAGACACCGTGGCGGTGTCGTGGGTACCTGAAAACGTGACCCAGTGTCTCCCGTCTCAGATCTAAAGGAGGTGTAGGTCACAGACGATGGCTCGGGTCGCCAACGCTCGTATCGAGCTCGATTGAGTACGGTTCCAGCCACGACGAAGTCGGTGAAGTAGGATGAGTGGGTGAGGGAGCTTTGACCGTTCGATTCCGCTACCGGGTGCTTGATTTAGGGAAACGAGGTTGAACGGAGGCGAGGGTTTTGAAGGCGAACACCGAAGGAGAAGCGGCGTGGGCTTCTCTGGTTTTAGGGGGGTTTTGTTGTGGTTGAATAGAAGAAGAAGGATGCGAAGAGGACGGGATAGAAGTGGTCGGAGGAAAAGGCGCCGGCAGTGATCTGGTTTCGCAAGGGGGGCGAGTGCGAGAGAGAGAAATCGGCTCCTCGGGTTGCGTGCAGGCAAAAGGTGACTGAAGCGACGCGTTTTTTCCCTTTTGTTCGCTGGGTTTGCGAACTGGGCCGGTCGGCTGGGCTGGGAGCGCGCGTGCTGGGCTTCAACGTGGCTCGGCCCAAGTCCGAGTGGAGCTGACTCAACCCAGATTCCTTTCTTCTCTTTTTTTTTGACTTTTCCCCTTCAATGATACTTGTTGCAATTTCTTACCCCACTGTTTCGATCTTCAAAATATTACCCTTTCGTAATAAGCGGGGTTTTACATTATGCCGGTGTAGAGTATTGAGGACGAGGACGGTTTAACCTTTACCCTGATGCTATGTGGTCCGGGAAGGCGTACGATCGAGGTATGTGCCGGTTCGTTATGCGTGAGGCCCCGATTCTACGTGACGGGAAGACACCCGACTGATTGTATTGCCGGTCAGGTATGTTACCCCGAGTCTACGTGACGGGAAGATGTCGGGACCGATGCTTCGTGTTCCGGTACGATATAAATGGGACAGGCTGTGATAGCCCGTGATGTTGGGAACGGTTGTACTAAGTTATGTGTTGTTCTGCTATGTGTTCTGTGCATTGCATTATTTGTGATTATGGTCTTATGAGGGTAATTGGTGGTTGGTACTTGTCCCGTGGGCGTTGTTGATAACTATGCTTTGCTAGTATGCCTAATTGGACGGTTACTCGTGGTATCGAACTAATGTTCATAACCTTAACTACTTTTCCTACTGAGCGAAAGATCACCCCTTTACCTTGCTATCTTTCAGGTGTTGAGATGGATTTGTACTAGCTCGATACTCGATGCTTGGGAGCTAGCGAGGGTCCTAGGCTAGCTTGTCTATAGACGTACCGTTATCTTTTATTGAACTCTTTTACTGGGTGTTTTTACCGAGCTGTTGACTCATGTTATTATTTGGAGATTTAAAACTGTTATTTGAGACTCGTTTTGGTATTAAATCGTTTTATTTGTTATTTATTTAAGTTCACGTCTCGAGTCCGGTCAAAACCGGATTTGGGGCGTGACATTTCCATTACAATGTCTTTCAATCTCAACGAATTGGGAAGCATTTATAGGGCGATGACGGACGACGCGATGTCGTAACAGTTCTTTTCACCGAACCTTTCCCCCAACGCGACGGTCAATTCCTCTCCAACTCTTACTGAGCCCGCCGACGTGGGTCCATCAAAGGGCAAAGCAAAGCGTGTCTTGTGGAGCACCAACAAGGACGAACGGTTAGTTTGAGCTTGGATGCACCACTCGTACGACTCAATTCACGGCAACCAGAAGCATAATCTGAAGTACTGGGGGGCATCGCTGAAGAACTTGCTGCTACTCAGGGCCGGGTTGATCCGTTGAGGTCGGCTAAGCAGTGCAAAGACCACTGGGGGCAGACAAATATCAAACTAACGAGCTTCCAGGGGATGTTTGTGAAGAACTGCAGGGACCACCGGAGTGGCCGTTCGGATTATGAAATCATGACTTTGACCGAGGAAAAATATCTACAAGCACATGGACATCCATTCATATGGAAACATTGGTGGAATCTTGTGAAAGGAGAAAACAAGTTGAATTCAGTTCGATGTCCATTCATATGCCCGATGAAGGGACACCGCGTACTCAGTTCGATGTCGAGGAGTCTAGTGACTCGGGGAAGCACACTGGTGAAGATGCGGCGTTTGAGGGCAGGCAGCAGATGACGGGTGCTGATACGGAGTGCCAACCGCCGTACCAGAGGCCTATGGGCCAGAAGGCTGCCAAGGCTGCGAGGCTCAGAGGTAAAAACTCTGCACCCTCTAAGGTTGCGGTTGCCGAACATGTCCAGATGGCCCATTTAGTGGCCAAAGAAGCAAGCACTACCAGGCCCATTGAGATCGCCGCGCAGCTGAAGCTGAAGGCATTCGATTAGGGGGTGATCGCGGAAGCAAGGGACACTTCGGCCATGATTCCCCCCAGCTCGAGGCACACAATGCGCAACTTGCGATTTTACGCAATCTGATGAACCAGTGACGCCGCTCTTTATTTTACATAATTGTGTTTTTGTTTTAAGTTGTATTTCCTGTTTCGTTAATGAATTGTTGTTTTTAATGAAGTTAAAAAAAATAGTACATTTTTTTAAGTTGTATTTTCTATTTCCGTAATGCATTGTTGTTTTTTAAATAATTTAAAACAATTAGTACTTTTTTTTTACATTTAGTGCATTGTAGGTTTCTTGGGATGTGTGCCATTATTGCCACCAACATCAAAATGACCAAAATGCCCCTTAATGGCCGACGGCTTGGCCTATAAATTGCACCCCATCCTTCTTCATTTTCACACCTCTTGTCCCAATTCTCTCTCTTACTCCCAACCTTCTTCCGCTCTAATTTTCTCCTCTTGTTCGAAGCACCAATGGCCGGCGTAGCATCACACCCATGGAGTGCCGAGGAAGAGATGGTGTTGGTCATATGTTGGCTACACGACGCCCCGCCGGGCCCAAATAATAGGTACTGGCCGGTAGTCTTCGCCAATTTTGTCCACAGTGCTCCGGCCGGTTCCCCGCCGAGAACCCAAAAGCAGTGTAGAGACCACTGGCAGGATCTAGCCAAGAAAATCTACTGGTGTGAACTTTGCTACCGTTTAGCAGTTCAAACATCCCCGCCGGGAAATACCGAGAATTACCATCGCTCTGCAGCGGCCGTTGAGTACCACAGGTGCCATAGCCAACATTTCACGAAGTGCTATATGTGGGAGGTCGTTCGAGACCAATCCAAATTCCTCCAGTACGTTCACGAGATGTAAAGCGTGAACGTGTAATAAAAGTATCTATCGTTTATGTTTTTATGTATTGTGTGTTTGCTAATTATCCTAATTATAATAAAATTGTGGTGTTAAATTTATAATTTTTTTTAAATATGCTTTTTCCCATCTCGCCGGCGGCTCCCCGCCGGCAACGAAATCCCCACTGCAGAGCTTGCTGGCGGTGAGCTGGCTGGGAGATTAAAAGCCAATATTTTAATCCATCTCGCCAACGCCATCTCACCGGCAGGCGGCGAGATGGTTGTGGCTGCTCTGAGTCTTTATCTAGGTTTGGTAGCTTGACACAAAAGAATCTTCTTAGAAGGTTTTCGAATCACTAACCTTTGTTTATTTGAAGATGAAGTTGATTGGGGTTCTCATCTGTTCAAGATTTTTATTGTGTGGCTAGAGGACCCTAGTTTTCTTAGATATGGTTGAAGATTTCTAGAAATGACATAATTATGATTGGCATCTGAGTTATTTTTTTGTTCAGTGCAATTTTACATTAGAAAAGATGAGGTGAAATCGGCTAGAAACTTCTCTTATCCTAGTAACCATGAGAACTCATCCTAGTCACACACACCTATGATCCAACATTCATCAAGATGCCACATCATCACCCCAATTCCACCCTAATTTTATGCCACTTTTTGCCTTTCTCACACAAGGGCATAATTGTGATAGCATGGTGTCATGTGGACAAATGTCCATATCTTTTTTTACCAATTCACTAATTTAATTTTTTCCACTTCGTTTGAACTCCAATTAGCTTCAAACTTGCGCCAATATTTATCTTTTTTCAAGGGAATTAAATCAAGATCAGACATGAATATATTTTGAAGCAAGAAAATAAAAATTTATGTCGGGGTGATAAAAATAATGTTGAGTGTTGATAAATCTTCACTAATAAATGTTTTATATCGGGGTATCAAACTAGTGCTAATTGTTGATAAAAAAAACATGTACTGAGGTGATAAAAAACGTGTTCAATTTTGATAATAAATGTGATAACCTAGAGTTTAGTGTTGATAAAAAAACATGTGATGGGGGTGATAAACACATGTATTTTAGTGATAAACATAATGATTAGTGTTGATAAAACTAGTGCTTAGTGTTCATAAAAAAACATGTGATGAGGTGATAAAAATCATGTTCGGTTTTGGAAAATGAGGTGATAAAACTAGTATTCAGTGTTGATAAAAACAGAGTTAAGTGTTGATAAAATCAGTATAAAGTGTTGATAAGAATTATCCATATATAATTTCTTTTTAAATCAGCCTCGAAATAATTTATATTTTTCTTTCTTTAAAACATATTCACCACTGATCTTGATAGAAAGCCCTTGAAAAAACAAAGATATTGGCGCAAGTTTGAAGCCAATCGGAGTTCAAACGAAGCGGGAAAAATTAAATCATGTTTAGTTTTGAAAACGAGGTGATAAACTTAGTGTCCAGTATTGATAAAATCAGTGTAAAGTCTTGTAAGAAGCGCCCCCGGTCGATCCCGGTCGAATCGGTGGATTCTAGACAAGTTTGACTTTCGGCCAGAAAAGTCAACCGAGGACTCCGGAAGTCACTCGGGACATTTCTGGGACCCAAAAAAGCTTAGCCGTCATCACGGTTGGCTTATTTGGGCCATTTCCTTCCGTTTGAGTATAATATTGGGGAAAGTCAACTTTGGTCAAAATTGGACTTTTTATCGACTAAAGCCTAATTAATTAAAGTGCTAGAATTTAATTTGGAGATTAATGGGCCATACTTGGACACTTGTCCATAAAATATTGGAAGAGAGGAAATGAGTGGTCTTGGACCATTATACCCTCCTAAGGGCCTTTAAGTGGGAAATATCTAAAGGGGCCTTTAAGTGGGAAATTGGAGCATCACAATTCAGCCATTTCCTTGTTGTAGCCGAAACATAGAGAAAAAGGGAGAGAAGAGAGCTCCCATGGAGTCTTGAAGAAAGAAGCAAAGGAAAAGAGGCAACTTGGGTCCATTTTCTACCTTTTTTTTCTTCTCCAAAATCTCACCATCTTCTTCATCTCACTCTACTAAAGGTAAGAACACTATCTAAATCTCTTTTCCATTCATTTGATTTCATAAGTTTTGCTAGAAGTTGTTGGGTTTTGATTGGGTTAGTGTTATATGAAGTTGTTGAGAAGTATTTGTTGGTATTTGATGGAAATCCTTGGGTTTTATTGATTTGTGGAGTTGGAATTAGTTTGGATTGTTGAGGTTTTGATGATTCCTACCATGGGTAGAGGAGCTTTGGAGTTATTTATCTGTTATGGGAGTTTTTGTTGACTGAAAATGGAGTTTGGGTGTTAATTTTTGGGAAAAAGGAGCTGGAGGTTGAAGAAGGGCGAATCTACCCAGACCTGCCACAGATCCGTGACGGATACCGTGACGGGAGGCGTCACGGCTCCGTGATGAAGTCCGTGACGGCACGCGTCACGGTTCTGTGACGTCATCCGTGATGGGTGGTGTCACGGTTCCGTGACCCATTCCGCGGCAGATCAGTTTTGGGTTCTTTTGGGGTGTCTTTCGTCAAACTCGATTTTTGTTTTGAACTGAACTTTTGGGGATGTTTTGTTGGGACTTTATTTTCTTCTTGGTTAGATCTTGATTGAGTTTAATTGTGTTCCGAGACCCTGGTGTCGAACTCGAGGGACGAAGACCACTCCGGAACCCGTGTGAAGAACGGAGGAGAGGTTAATCGAAATTTACGGTAGAGAATTGTTAGAGGAAGACCACAAGGTAGGGAAAGTCCTAACTACTCGAGTATTTCAACACTAGTATGCCTATTAGGTTAATAAAATCGGAAAGGTCCTAGAATTGCATATAGGATGTGAATAACTAGAATAATCGTCTTTCAATTACTAATAACCGGACGTGTCTAGTATGCTTACGTAGGATGTGAATAACTAGTGTAATTCTCTTTCAATACTTGGGAATTGGCTGAGGCCGTGATGAGCCCTCAGATTAGTTGTGTGTGTTTGCCTCACATGCTTGTTTGCTTAGCTCAAGTTAATTTAAGAGTCTAACTAAACTAGTTAAATTGTATGTTTGAATGATTGAATGTTTACATAATTGGTTGATTGAATGGGTACATGATTGGTGGATTGATTCAATGTTGAGTAATTGAATGCTTGAACGGATGATCGAGTATGACTGATTGTGCCAAACGGTACGATCAGGTGATCGATGGACCGATAGATCGTGACAGGTAAGTATAACAGTAAGTGTAGAGGACTAAGTGGATGTCTTTGGTGTGTTGTGGTGAAAGTGTGATTCAATAAGTGTTGATTGGTTGATATGTTATAGTGTGATTCTCTTATTCTTGTTCTTAAGATGTTTGGCTGTTCGGTATGGTACTTACACCGGGGTGGGGGGGGGGGGGGGGGTAATCCGGTGGTGTTATAGTCGTTGGTGTTCGGAGGACCCTGCGGGGCATTGGTTATTGGACCCTGCGGGCCTTAATTATTGGAGCCTGCGGGCATTGATTATTGGAGCCTGCGGGGCATTGATTATTGGACCCTGCAGGGCATTGATTATTGGAGCATGCGGGCATTGGTTATTGAACCCTGCGGGGCATTGATTATTGGAGCCTGCGGGCATTGGTTATTGGAGCCTGCGTGCATTGGAGGTGGACCCTACGGGGCAATTGGATGGTTACCCTGCGGGGAATGATTACTTGTGGTTTCACCGAAGTGTATGCGTCCTGCGGGAGCACTACCTTGGTTCCCTTTGACATATGATCCCTTGGAGGTATTTCCGAGAATCCCGACGATAAGCGCCCCTTGGGGATTGTTTCTTGTTCCCCGATGCATGTGCCTCCTCTGGACCGAGGGAAAATCTGATATGATATGGATACTCTGGTGGATCGGAGTATGGGAACCGATGTGACACCAGAATCTATTCATGGATCGGAGGCTTGAGAAAACAAGTGGTTGGTGTGATATTACTTACTCCCATTTTAGTAGTACGATTTATTTATAGCACTTTTCACGTAATCTGTTAAAGTTACTGTTATCTTTGAGAATGCGATATTATTCTTATTCATACTGATTCCTAGTATTTCATTGGTTGATAGTGTTTAATTGTAAATTGCGTTGTCTTTCTAAGGCAGTTCTACTACTAAACTGAAGGTTATTTTGTTTACGATTTTTCCTACTGAGCGCAAGCTCACCCCTATGGTTTTTCTTACTGTCTTTACAGGCATACCTGATGTTTAGGGAGTTCGAGGCTCGGGAGCTTCTGGACGTTTTGAGGGTTATTCTAGAGATGTGATGAGCTTTGACTCATATTTGAGGTTTTTGGATTATTTTATTATGAGGATTTGATGGAGTTTATTTGCACTTTTAAAATATCTATTAATTGTTTATTACTTCCTATTATTAACTCTGGTTACGTCTCGAGTCCGGTCAAAACCGGATTTGGGGTGTGACAATTTGGTATCAGAGCCAGGTTTCAATTTTGAACTCGTTTTCAAAACCTCGGACCGACGTCAAATAGGTGGGTAGAGTTAGGTGGTCTACTTCATGTAACTCAATGACGCAAGTTGAAAATATTTGATGCGTAGAGTTGGAATGACACGAGTCTTGATTGTTTCAATATTTGCTTAAGTTTGAATCTTTTATATTGCGATGATTACATTGCTTGGTTGGTATCCTTGCCCTATTGGCTGTAAGTTACAGTGATCGGTGAAGCCGAACGGTTGAGATCGGTATTGGGTTAACGAGCAATGCTCGAGCCGTTATAAATTGATTGTTGAGTACATTATTTGTTAAGTGTGTTACCACCTTGGTTGGTCGTTCCATGATTGATAAGGTTGAAGTGTTGACTTATTGAAGTGTTGATTTATTGAAGTGTTGACTTATTGAAGTGTTGACTTATTGAAGTGTTGACTTATTGAAGTATTGACTTCTTAACTTATTGAAGGGTTGAATGGCTTAAGTGTTAAATTGTTGGGGTGTTGACTTGGTTAATATGTTGACCGTTATTTAAAGAATTAAAGTTGAAATGATGATCTAATGGAATGGCAATTGAGTAAAGAGTACAACCCGAGTATTCTTGCACTCTTTTAAGGATGTCGTGTGCTGATTGTGTTGTGTACTTTACGGAGCATGAGAACTTTGTGTACTGAGTACCTTGTGAAATTATTTGGTAAATGTCCCACTTAGGCGGAGGCTTAGTGGAAAATACAAATAGGTCATGCCGAAATTTCCGTAGAACTGAAATGTTTGCACTATCACGGGTTGACTCAGGGGTGCCACTGTAGTCGAACGTGATGGTTGGATGTCAAGTGGTTACAACGAGATTCGGGGACGCCTGAATCGGGTTGTAACGACGCGAGATCGACATAAATGTTTCGATTAAAGATAAGGGGATTGAGAAAAGAGTGAAACTAACGAGAAAGAGATTAAGACTTTACCTTTTCGAACTCGTTGCTTGTGTTTTTGAACCCCAAAGTAATGGGAAAATACCCGACCGAGACGTCTACCGGTCTGGTATGTTGCTGCATGATTGTGTGAACTGTGCCTCCTGTGTGAGTTGGTTGCATTACTTGCTTGATGTGTGAGATGCACAAGGTGTGGACTTCTTTGCCTATATAAGTATTATATATGACTTATTTACTTACCCCCGATCCAATTAGGATCCTTCGAGACGCATGAGAATGTCCCTTTTGCTTAAATCGATTCGTTTGTATTAAACTGAGTTATGAACTGTACATATAACTGCGGAGATCCGACGAGATGTCTCGTGTTTACGTTCCGAGAGGTACCAGGAGCCGCCCAGCTCTGGGGCAGAGCTAGTCACCAGTCGTTGGACTGGCAGGGGCAGTAGGTGCCCAGGGTGCTACTCCCACAGAGCACCAGAGCTTTAAGGATGGGCCGTCAGGGTCACCACCTAGAGCTACCCTAGTCGCAGAGCCGACTCAGGCGACCCCTATAGATGAGCTGGTTCGCACAGTACTAGCAACGCTCAGCGGGAGACCGCGGCACCGGCGTCAGAGCCCGTGCCTGCTACCGAGACAGTCGTTGTCGAGAGGCCATGTCAGATGGATAACTACACGGCCCAGGCTCTCCAGGATTTCCGTAGGTTGGGTACACCGACTTTTTCTGGGAGTGCTGACTCCTAGGCAGCAGCTATATGGTTGGAGCGGATTACTCGCAACCTGTGCATGCAAGAGTTGGTGAGGATTTTCAGTTTTTCAGTTGACTGTTCCTGGAGCAGTACTTCCCTCGATCTGTTCGAGATGATAGACACCAGTAGTTCTTGGAGCTGCGGCAGAGAGGGATGACCGTCTCTGAGTATGCGTCGAGGTTCTTGTCCTTGTCCCGCTTCGCACCCGAGATGGTGTAGACTGAGGAGAGTTGTTGCAGGCGTTTCGAGCGTGGGCTCATCCCTTCGATTACGGATCAGATTATTGCTTTGAGGACTGAGGAGTACTCTACTGTGGTAGACCAGGCCTTAGCAGTGGAGAGGCATTTTCGAGAGACCGCCAGGGCGCGGGATGTCAGGCCGAGGCCGAGTGGCTTCCTCAGACCGTTCGAGGGACGTGACGCGAGGCGACATAGGGTTTCTAGGTCTTTCCAGCCACAGTTCCAGTAGAGTGGCATGCGCAGATGAGCAGCAGTGGCGTCAGTTGGACCTGCCCCGCTTTCGCAGTTCTGCCCGGTGTGCAGACAGCAGGGGCACTTAGCTCGAGACTGCCCGAGGAGCAGAGGACTCGCAGAGCGGCAAGTGGATCACCCACAGGGGTTTGGTGAGAGACAACAGGCTGATGAGCGGATTTGTTACCAGTGCGGCCTACAGGGGCACATTTCATCTACTTGTCCTGATCGGGTTGGAGTTGTACCCCCACCGAGGCCCCAGCAGGCACAGCCTCGTCAGGAACCTCCCGGCCGACCATGACAGGCACAACAGCAGAGAGCTCCACGTCAGGCGGCGGGAGCGGTAGCCCCGAGACACCAGGCTAGGCCTCAGCATCAGATGGTATTCCCACCACCACCGAGAGTGTCACGCCCCAAATCCGGTATTGACCGGACTCGATACGTGACTTGAGTTGATAGTTAAATAATAATAATAAAGAATAATAAAACCGATTCAAATGCTCAATAGGTTCCAATTAAATACTCAAATAACATGTGTTCCAAAAAGTAATGAGGAGTCAAGCTCCATAAACAGTATGTAAAAACATAGGGTTCGACACAAAGTCCCACAACGCCTCTAACACAGAACACCCAGACTATCCCGAAGCTCCCGAGCTTCGAATCCACTACTCATCAAGCACACCTGTACAAACAATAGATAAAACAAATAGGGGTGAGCTTACGCTCAGTAGGGACAATCATAAACTATTTAACCTCCAATTTAATAATAAACTCCTTTAGCCCGATAACCATATTGTAATTAATGCTTTTAATCCAAATAATGCTGTAAAATAGACAAGATAATATCAATATCGCATTCTCAAAGAAAACGGTAACTTCCAGGAGAATAAGTGAAAAGCGTTGTAAAGATTTGATAGCTACTAAAATGGGATCTCGTGAATATCACGCCAATAACTCAAATCCTCAATACTCCAATCCACGAATAGATTCTTGTGCCATCTCGGATCCCATACTCCGATCCACAAGAGTATTCGTATCATATCAGATTTTCCCTCGGTCCACAGGTGGCACATACATCGAGGCTACCGGAAACCATCCCTGAGGGACGCTCATCGTCGGGATTCCCAGAAATGCCCCTAAAGGACCTTATGTCATAGGGAACCAAGGTAATGCTCCCGCAGGACACATACACTTGGGTGAATCAATAAGTAACCATTCTATCATCTTACACCGGACTCCTCAACGGTGTAGGTACCATATCGTATCAACAATAATCATTATATCATCCTACACCGGACTCCTCAACGGTGTAGGTACCACACCGTATCAACAATAATCATTATATCATCCTACACCGAACTCCTCAACGGTGTAGGTACCATACCGTATCAACAATAATCATTATCTCATCCTACACCGGACTCCTCAACGGTGTAGTTACCATACCGTATCAACAATAATCATTGTCTCATCCTACACCGGACTCCTCAACGGTGTAGGTACCATCCATCGGCAATGATATTACCCCACACCAGAATCCTCTACAGTGTGGGTACCATACCGAATCATCCTATCAATGCCCCACAGGGTCCATAACCAACATACCGCAGGATCACTAACCAATGCCCCGCAGGGTCCATAACCCATATCCCGAAGGATCACTACCAATGCCCCGCAGGGTCCAACCAACCAATGTAAAATGCACTCAAGAGACTAACATTCCAACACGTCATACAACCAAAGCTTAGTCAATCACAATTCCATCACAACACACCAAAGATATCCATATACCTTTTTACTTACCGTTACTTACCGTTCACGATCCATCGATCACCTGATCGTACCATTTGGCACAATCAGTCATACTCGATCATCCATTCAATCATTCAAGCATTCATTCAATCATCCCTTTATTCAAGCATTCATTCAATCATTCAATCATACGATTTAGCTAGTTTCATTAGACTCTTAATTTATCTCAAACTAAGCAAGAAAGCATGTGAGGCAACCACAACCAATCCTATGGCTCATCACGACCTTTCTACCAGTAAAGCAATTTCCCAAGTATTGAAAGCGAGTTAACTAGTGATTCACATCCTACGCATGCATACTAGACACGTCTGGTTATTAGTAATTGAAAGACGATTATTCTAGTTATTCGCATCCTATATGCAATCTAGGACCTTTCCGATTTTATTAACCTAATAGGCATACTAAATATTAAATTGCACGAGGAGTTTAGTACTTTCCCTACCTTTTGGTCTTCCTACGAACAAATACTCCTATCAACAGCTCTCTGGCTAGCCTCGTCTCCTCGGGCGAAGTCCAAGCTCTCGGTGGAACTCTAGTCGTGCTGGGTTTAACAGATAAAACTTACGATCAGGTCAGGTAAGGCCCAAAGTAAATCCAATACGTTGCCTTTTAAGCTTGAACGGGATAAAAGCAGGATTAAACGACAAGTCGGGTTCGAGCACTCGAGCCCCTAGCGCAGAACCCGGTGCACGTTTCCCGAAGCACGGTTCCCAATGCACCGGTTTCGAGGCACGATTCCCAATGCACCCGATTTAGCGTTCCCGTTTTTCGTCCGTTCTAGGTCCGATTTTTAAACGTCCAGCTTCCCAACATTCAACCGTTCTAAACCACTTTCTTTAATCCACTCTGATTTAGCCCCTTATTGATTTAGATCCGAAATATAAATGATTTCCTTTTCTATTTGTTTCAAAACTCCTTGATCCAAGTTCAGAATGTCAAAAAAAAAACATATCTTTTTAATTAAAACTAATTTTTCTTTCGTTTAGTTTCGTTTTCCTTCCCTTTACTTTATTTCTCTCGATTTTTGTCTCAAACAAAACCAGATCCAGAAGTTCGGGAACAAACAACAACCAAAAAAAAACAAGGAAGGAAGAGGGGTTTGGTTTCAGAAATGACCGACCCTCGACGGTGACCAAACCGGCCGAGATCTCACGGTGCAAAGCTCATCGTACGGAAGGAGAAAGCGGTTGGGCGGTGGTGAACGACCTTGGGAGCGCAGGAACACGACGAATCGTCACGTCCCTGGCCGTGAATGGCGATGGCGGGGGCTCGGCGACTCTGGTGAAGGGGCTGCGACGGGGAAGAAGCAGACGAGACGGTGATAGCGGCGGCAGTGGCTAGATCTAAGAGAGGGAGGCGGCTCGATGAGGAAGAGAGGGGTGGAGAGGGAGTGGCCGGGAGAGAACGTCGTCGACGGCTCGGTTGACGGAGACGAGAAAGAAGGGAAACGGTGGCGCCGCGAAGGCTGGTCGGAGAAGAAGAGGGAAAAGGTGGCTAGGGCGGTGGCGTGGTTCGGAGAGAGGAGGAGGAGGGTTCGGCGAAGGAGAAAGGGATCGGGAGAGAGCTGCGCGATTTGGGGAAGGAGAAGTGTTGAAACCCTAAAAAGGAGGGTTTAAATACTCGGCTTTTGGGCCGGGTCGAGGATTTGGGCCGGTTCTGCGGATCCGGGCCTGGTCCGCCCGGTTTTGCCCAAACTCATTTTTTTTAATTCTTCTTTTCTTTTCTTTTCCCTTTTTTTTTTGCAAACGAACCACCAATCGAGTCGCTCCCCAACTCAACGACATCTCCTACGATAAATAATCGAAATAAAAATCCAGGTCTTTACAGAGAGGAGGACCACTGGCACGGCAGGGCCGAGTTTATGCAGTCACAGATGCCAGAGCTGATAGGCAGTACGTCGGCCATGAGGCTACACAGGGTACGTGTTTACTTTTTAATTCGTGGGCGTCTTTTCTGTTCGACACGGGTGCATCCCATTCGTTTATTTCTACTTCTTTTGCTCGTTCTTTGGGTTTGAGGGTGGAGTTTTTTAGTAGACCATTGTGTCTTGAGACCCCAGTTACAGGGAGGTAGTGTTGGATACTGTATGCCGAGATTGTGAGGTCCGAGTGGCAGACTGCCCCTTCGTTGGTGACCTAATCATTCTGGATATGACCGCCTTCGACGTGATCATAGGGATGGACTGGCTTGCGAGGTATCGGGCGACGATCGATTGCTATCGACGTCAGGTGATGGTGAGGTCAGGTGACAGAGTTATTACTTGTCTTTTTGCACCAGCTGAGTTAGTCGAGTTGAAGCGACAACTCGAAGAGCTGCAGGAGAAGGGTTTCGTCCGCCCTAGTGTTTCTCCGTGGGGAGCACCCGCCCTTTTCGTGAAGAAGAAGGGTGGCGCTTTGAGGATGTGCATCGATTACCGGAAGTTGAACCGGGTTACGGTGAAGAACCACTATCCGATGCCGAGGGTCGATGATCTGTTCGACCAACTGAGGGGAGCGACATGCTTCTCCAAGATTGATCTGAGATCAGGCTACTATCAGTTGAGGGTCCGAAAGGAGGATGTGGAGAAGACCGCATTCCGGACACGGTACGAACACTTTGAGTTTCTAGTGATGTCGTTCGGTTTGACGAACGCGCCAGCAGCCTTCATGGATTTGATGAATGGCATTTTCAGACCGTACCTGGACCAGTTTGTTGTAGTATTTGTTGACGACATCTTGATTTACTCGCCTAGTGAAGAGGCACATGAGGAGCACTTGAGGATAATACTGACTTTGTTACGTACTCACCAGCTGTACGGGAACCTGGAGAAGTGCGAGTTCTGGCTCGCAGAGGTGAAATTCCTCGGACATGTAGTGTCACGAGATGGTATCCTAGTCGACCTAGCGAAGGTCGATGCAGTTTCGAAGTGGGCAAGGCCCAATAATGTGTTTGAGATCCGTAGCTTTCTGGGATTGGCAGGATATTACAGACGCTTTGTTCAGGACTTCTCACGTTTGGCTGCACCTATGACAGCCTTCACTCGCAAGGGAGCAGAGTTTCTTTGGACTAGTGAGTGTGAGCACTCTTTCACCGAGCTAAATGCTCAATTGACTGTTGGGTCTCGAGGTAGGGTTGGAGATGAACCAACTCGCAGCGGAAAATCAATAAAAAGCAAGAGACGATTAAAACCATGAAACAACTAACAAAGAATGGATTCACAAGAGAAAAATTCAGCACTATCTCTTACCAAAACAAGAACACCGGTTAACGAATGATTGGCTTGAGTCTCCAAGACGCCTACGTATCCACATGGGAATCAAAGCCACGTAGTTCTTCTCTTTGAGGACTCAAGAACACAAAAATGGAGGTGGAAACTAGCCAAACCCGAAATGGCCATGGAAGAGGGAGAGAAAATGTGTTTCCTATTCTTGTCTTGTGTTTGGTATGTTGAAAAAAGATGACTTAAACATAACAAAACCCATACTTGTCCAACTAAAGGCATGGGACAAGTATGGTGTCAAGTAAGGTGTAAATAGGACAAGTATGGCAAGACAAGATTGGGTTAGGTGGTGAATCACCAACACCTTAATCCTTGTCTTGCTTACTTAGTACTAATTAATCAAGACTTGATTAATTAGTTCCATGGGCCTTGGTTGCATGGGCCTTTCATGGGCCTCTTGGAACATGGCCCGTGGCCATTTCTAACGAGGTCCCGTGATTCGCTCATCGCCTCCAAGCCTTCCATACCGGAAATGTCCAACATTATCCGACGCAATCAATCCCAAGACTCCAAGCCTTGTTTCGATCCGTAAAGTCCTATTCACATACGAGCACATGACCCAAAACCCAGTTTTGGTCATGTCCCGAGACAACTCCCTTTTGGCCATTCTCCATAAATGTGTCAATGAGTTTCATCCTCCGGTGTGACCCTTAGGTTTATGCATGTCAATAGATCAACGTAAAATCCCATTTTACTTGATCCTATTTAAGTGGCAACTAACGAGACTTTAGTATTGCCTGACACTACATAACGAATCGACCCTGTCGATTCTAACCTTTCCGTCGTCCCTGTCATTATCCTTTTATCTCCGATATCCTGATTGAGATAAGGCATAGAGCCGTCATCCTTATTATTCTCAATCACCGTTCCTTGATATGTGAGATGACTGAAGATATGATACCCAGTATCATGTGCATGGCCATGCTATTCTTCCAGTCACTCTTGATCAAGCGGCCGAGAACCGATATCTTTCCCATACCTTAGTACGAGGGATATATCCCTTAGCCGTCTTTCGTGTCACTCATGTAGCCCGTCCCCAAGCCAATCCTGGCCGTTATGGAAGCCCTGTTACGGACAACGTTAGGCTCAGGTCAAACTCAGTTGTTGACTACATAGCGATCACAAAGACTCCTTGGTCTAAGGATACATAACAAGCTACAACACTGAATATGTTCATGACTTAATCTATGGCACATATTCAGGGCGGGTCGTCCAATATCATGTCCCACATGATATCTATGATCAGACTCCGGAATCCCATTCCAATGACTAACAGAACGTAAGCCATAAAGAGCCATCTTTCATACTAGTCGCTTCTAGTGAAGCTTTGTTGACTAGGGACCCATCGAGTGTGATCTATCTCGATCTATGGTTCTATTCGCATGGTGGGCATAGATCAGAGCACACATCGATATATTACTCCAACACATAAGTAATATAAAGCCGCTTTAATTTTATTGCTAACGATGATATATACATTTGGACATTTAGGATTGAACTACGGGCACTAAGACTAACAATCTCCCACTTGCCCTAGTTCCAATCTAAACTCCAATATATCCCCATCGACTTTACATGTCTAACATGTTCAGGCAGTGACACTGCCTTAGTCAAAGGGTTGGCTATGTTATCATCTGTTGCAATATCGGTTATCTTCACTTCACCTCAGTTCAGTATTTATCTGATGAGGTGGATATGCCGCAGTACATGTTTGGATTTGTTATACGATCTAGGCTTTTAGCTTGCGCAATGGCCCTTGTGTTGTCGCAAGATGGATTCACCGGGCTGGATGGGTTTTTAATTACACCCAGCCCTGCCATGAATTTCCAAATCCACATAGCCTCCTTAGATGCCTCTGCAGCATCCATGTACTTGGCCTCTATCGTAGATTCGGCAATGATATCTTGCTTTACGCTCTCCCAGCTAAAGCTCTGCCATTCAGCGTAAACACATATCCTGATTGACTTCTAAAGTCATCTGGATTTGTCTTGGAAAACTAGCGTCTACTCATCCTTCGACGACTAGTTCAGCATCATCTTTCCCCCGGGTTAGAATGATGTCTACTGGTACAACATAATGTTAGTCTTAGTGCCCGTAGTTCAATCCTAAATGTCCAAATGTATATATCATCGTTAGCAATAAAATTAAAGCGGCTTTATATTACTTATGTGTTGTAGTAATATATCGATGTGTGCTCTGATCTATGCCCACCATGCGAATAGAACCATAGATCGAGATAGATCACACTCGATGGGTCCCTAGTCAACAAAGCTTCACTAGAAGCGACTAGTATGAAAGATGGCTCTTTATGGCTTACGTTCTGTTAGTCATTGGAATGGGATTCCGGAGTCTGATCATAGATATCATGTGGGACATGATATTGGACGACCCGCCCTGAATATGTGCCATAGATTAAGTCATGAACATATTCAGTGTCGTAGCTTGTCATGTATCCTTAGACCAAGGAGTCTTTGTGATCGCTATGTAGTCAACAACTGAGTTTGACCTGAGCCTAACGTTGTCCGTAACAGGGCTTCCATAACGGCCAGGATTGGCTTGGGGACGGGCTACATGAGTGACACGAAAGGCGGCTAAGGGATTTATCCCTCATACTGAGGTATGGGAAAGATATCGGTTCTCGGCCACTTGATCGAGAGTGACTGAAAGAATAGCATGGCCATGCACATGATACTGGGTATCATATCTTCAGTCATCTCACATATCAAGGAACGGTGATTGAGAATAATAAGGATGACGGCTCTATGCCTTATCTCAATCAGGATATCGGAGATAAAAGGATAATGACAGGGATGACGGAAAGGTTAGAATCGACAGGGTCGATTCGTTATGCAGTGTCAGGCAATACTAAAGTCTCGTTAGTTGCCACTTAAATAGGATCAAGTAAAATGGGATTTTACGTTGATCTATTGACATGCATAAACCTAAGGGTCACACCGGAGGATGAAACTCATTGACACATTTATGGAGAATGGCCAAAAGGGAGTTGTCTCGGGACATGACCAAAACTGGGTTTTGGGTCATGTGCCCGTAAGTGAATAGGACTTTACGGATCGAGACAAGGCTTGGAGTCTTGGGATTGATTGCGTCGGATAATGTTGGACATTTCCGGTATGGAAGGCTTGGAGGCGATGAGCGAATCACGGGACCTCGTTGGAAATGGCCACGGGCCATGTTCCAAGAGGCCCATGAAAGGCCCATGCAACCAAGGCCCATGGAACTAATTAATCAAGTCTTGATTAATTAGTACTAAGCAAGCAAGACAAGGATTAAGGTGTTGGTGATTCACCACCTAACTCAATCTTGTCTTGCCATACTTTGTCCTATTTACACCTTACTTGACACCATACTTGTCCCATGCCTTTAGTTGGACAAGTATGGGTTTTGTTATGTTTAAGTCATCTTTTTTCAACATAACAAACACAAGACAAGAATAGGAAACACATTTTCTCTCCCTCTTCCATGGCCATTTCGGGTTTGGCTAGTTTCCACCTCCATTTTTGTGTTCTTGAGTCCTCAAAGAGAAGAACTACGTGGCTTTGATTCCCATGTGGATACGTAGGCGTCTTGGAGACTCAAGCCAATCATTCGTTAACCGGTGTTCTTGTTTTGGTAAGAACTAGTGCTGAATTTTTCTCTTGTTAATCCATTCTTTGTTAGTTGTTTCATGGTTCTAATTGTCTCTTGGTTTTCATTGATTTTCCGCTGCGAGTTGGTTCATCTCCAACCCTACCTCGAGACCCAACAGTGGTATCAGAGCCGTGCTACCTCCGGGATTCACAAGACGGTGTTCAAAGTTTCGATTTTGCTTGAAAGTTTCGTTTTTGGCATGTTGTTTTGCTAAATTGATTGATAACATGTTTTAAATTATTGTTTATGGATTTAATGCATGTAAAATGAATTTTTGAAAATTATTTCAAATCTGGAAATTTTGAAAAAAGTTTGATTTTTCGGGTCTCGGGAGCGGGACTCTCGGGGAGCCGAAACCGAGACCGAACGGGGCTCCGTTGGACGGAGCTAGGCCAAGCATGACCATTGGATGGTTGATATGCCAATGCTAAACCGTTTTGTTAGTTATGATGAGTTTGGAACCGTCATGACGAACTCGAAGATCAAATGTTCAAAAGTTTCATTTTTGAACGGTTTCGATAAACCGAGCATCAAAAATTTTCGAAACTTGGCTATTAATTAAATCTGGAAAATCACATGATGTTTGATAACATGCTTGTTTGATAACACGATGTGTGATGTGATGTTGGCATGGTGTACATAATAGCCCCGAGCTCGATTTAATTATTTATCGCTTTTCACGGCCTGCGAGCCGTTAGTGTTAGCGTGTAATTATTCTTTCAAGGTGTGGTCGTCGAACCACTTGTTTGTAATATTTATTTATTCCCGACCTGCGAGTCGTGTATTAAATTGTAATATTTTACTCAAGATGAAGAAAGGGCGAAAAGGTCATTTGGTGGCTTTTCGGGTGTTGGCATCGGCTTGGAGTCGGTGGAGCTCAAGAAACTAGTGGGAGTTAGTTTAGGGGGCTATTATGTGCATATTTATCGCTTTATGCTTGGTTTAGTTTATGCATGATTAATTCTATGTGTTTTAGAATTGCATGCTTAACTTTATTTACCGAGCATATCACCTCACATGCAAAGATAAAATTGGAATTTTAATCCTTGTGTGTGAGCCCTTAGAATCGTCATTACATTGGATGTAGTTGACGGGTTCGAAGGAAGAATTACATTGGATGTAATTTGAGGCATCATTGCATTTGGAATGTAGTTGATGTGCTCATCGCATCTAGGATGTGTCAAAGTTTTAAACACAACCGGACAAGTAAAAGCGGGTCATGTCCGATACCTCCCAATCATCAACACCTTACTACCTCCCCGTCCTATGGTTGTCGTGCGCATTAGCGGAGCATCCATGGGGAAGCGGGGTAGTAGGTTTGGACGACATATGTGGGTGTCGTGCGCATTAGCGGAGCACCTACATAGTGACGAGCCATAGTTGAAAATTGGTGGACCCGACTACGATTCTCGGCCTGAGGTTGAGCTAGGGTAACAGATAGGGTAAGTCGTGTACATAAGTACATACCCTAGCCAAGAGTCACATTGGATGTGATTGGATGGAGTCCTACCTACATAGCTCGATTAAGTGGTGAGCATTAGTTCAGCTTAATCGAGTGAATCAAGGATCTTGGTTTCAGATTCTAAAGGTTTAGAATTGATTGTTGGTGTTTAAGCTTGATCTTCATAAAATTTATTCAGTTTACTGATTGAATTTTATCTGTTGTAGATCAAATGGAAAATTCAGCGAACATTAATAGTTTGTCATTAAAAACCATTCTTGACAGGGTCAAGCTAAATGGGACAAACTATTTGGACTGGTACAGAATTTTGAGGATAGTCCTCAAGTCTGAACGCAAAGAATATGTCCTTGACAAGGCTGTCTCTAAGACCATATCAGAGTTACATGAAGTGTCATCAGCTGCTGAGAAGAATATCTCAGGGATCTGGGATCCAAGGATATTCTGATGGTCAACAAGGGAATTGGAAGTGGCAAGGGCTGAGCCCATGCGCACTTGGCAGGAAAGATGAGACACCTGAGAATGTCTGCTTCTACTGCCAACAGCCTGGTCATTGGAACCGGGATTATAGGAAGTTCACGGCTGATCTGAAGAAGGGCAGTGGGACTGCGCCTTCATCAAATAGCCTGGATGATCTGAAGAAGGGCAGTAGGACTGCGCCTTCATCAGGAAACCTGGATGATCTAAGGAAGGGCGGTGGGATCGTGCCTTCATTCGGTATTAACTCTATAGAGCTACATCTCTCTACTTCCAAAGATTCATGGGTATTAGATACCATGACTGAATCTCACACATGCACTAATATATGGTGGCTGAAAGTAGGAGAGATTTGGAAAGCACGAAATGGACCTCAGAGTTGTGGCAACTGCTGTAGGATCCATGAGTCTTGCTTTGCCAAGAGGCCTTGTCTTAGTATTGTATAATGTATATTGCATACCTACTTTTAGTAGGAATATTATATCTGTATCCGTGTTTGACAAGGAAGGATATAATGTTAATATTGGAAATGGAGTTTTCAATGTTCTATGCAATGATATGTTTTATACCAGTACTGACATGGTTGGAGGATTGTACATATTAGATATGGGTAACAATGCCTCAAGTTCTATATATTCCGTTAATACCAAGAGGTCTAAATCCAACAATTTAAACCTAACTCTGTTATGGTACTGTCATTTGGGTCGCATAAACAAGAAGCGCCTATCAGCACTTCAGAAGTGCGGGCTTTCAGGTTCATTCGAATTCCATTCGATCGATAGGTGCAAGGTTTGTTTGATGGGGAAAATGACTAAAGTTCCCTTTATCGATCGCGATGAAAGGGCGGGTGAATTATTGGGGCTGATACATTCGAATGTGTGTAGACCAATAAGTTCACTTGCCAGGAGGGGTTTTAGCTACTTTATCACATTTACTGATGATTACAGTAAATATGGTTATGTCTATTCGGTGAGACATAAGTCTGAAGCTTTTGATAAATTCAAAGAGTTTAAGACTATAGTAGAAAACCAGCTCGACAAAGGTATTAAGGCACTTCGATTGGATCGAGGTGGAAAATACTTGACCACAGAGTTATTAGATCATCTAAAAGAGAATGGGATCCTTTTGGAATGGACTCCTCCTAGGTCACTGTAGTTGAAAGGTGTAGCCAAACGGAGAAATCGGACATTGTTAGACAATGGTCTGTTCCATGATTAGTTGGACTGATCTCCCAATCTCTTTTAGGGGTTTTGCTCTAGAGACGACCGCATTCATAGTGAATCGGGCTTCGACGAATGGTGTGGAAGGGACACCATTTTAAAATGGTACGGGATGATGCCCGCTTTGTCCTTCCTAAAGATTTGTGGTTGCGAGGCTTATGTGAAACATTTGGTTTCGACTAAGCTCGAACCAAGATCTGAGATATGCACCTTCGTGTGGTATCCCAAAGCAACAAGGGGATACTATTTCTACAATCCCAGTGAGAACATGGTGTTCATCGCTTGGGGTGGGGTCTTTATGGAAAAGAAGTTTTGTTTCCAAAGACGTCATTGGGAGGACTGTGCATCTCGAAGAAATTCAGGATGGTACAGATCTGTCTAAACCAATTGGCAACCCAGTAGAAAGGAGCCAGAGATTGTCGTAGAGTAAGAACCAATTCTTGTTACAATTCCGGAAGGTCCAAGGCGATTTGAAAGGATCAATCTTCCACCTCCAAGATATGGTATCTGGAGGTGACAATGAAGTCATGGTGGATCACGATGATCCAGCCACCTTTCAGGAAGTCGTGGATGGGCCCAACTCCGAGTTATGGCTGGGAGCCATGAGGGAGGAAATGCAATCCATGTCGGACAACCGAGTCTGGGAACCGGTTGATCCCATCAATGGTGTGAGGACCATAGGATGCAAATGGATCTTCAAGGTGAAGATGGACATGGACGGCAACCCTCTGACCTACAAAGATCAACTGGTGGCGAAAGGTTATAGGCAGATCCAATGGATTGACTATAAGGAAACCTTCTCCCTAGTGGCTATGGTCAAAATCGATCCAAATTCTTCTTGACATAACTGCGTATCATAATTACGAGATATGGCAAGTGGATGTCAAAACCGCTTTCCTAAATGGAAATTTGACTGAGTACGTTTGTATGTCTCGGCCCAAAGGTTTTGATGATCCAAGAATAAGGGAAAGATTTATAAGTTGTTGAAATCCATTTATGGATTGAAACGAACTTCTCGGAGTTGGATCCTTCGTTTTGATGAAGCTGTAATTGGATTTGGCTTAATCAAGAACGAGGATGAATCTTGCGTTTATAAGAAGGCTAGTGGGAGCAATATTACCTTTCTGGTTCTCATTGAAAACGACATCCCAACCTTGCACGAGACTAAAGCTTGGTTGAGGAAGTGTTTTTCAATAAAGGACTTAGGCGATGCTTCTCATATCTTAAGGATTAAGATATGTAGAGATCGCACCAAGAGGGTCTTGGATTTAAGTCAGGGAACCTATGTGAACAAGGCATTGAGTAGGTTCTTAATGCTCGATTCAAAGAAAGGACTCTTACCCACTAGTCATGGCATTCATCTCAGCAAGACTCAGTGTCCTAAGACACCTGATGAGCTGAAAAGGATGATGAAAATCCTATGCTCCTGGGGGCAGGATCGATCATATATGCCATGACATGTATGAGACCAGACGTCTCGTAAGCCTTATGTTGTACCAGTAGACATCATTCTAACCCGGGGGAAAGATGATGCTGAACTAGCCGTCGAAGGATGAGTAGACGCTAGTTTTCCAAGACAAATCCAGATGACTTTAGAAGTCAATCAGGATATGTGTTTACGCTGAATGGCAGAGCTTTAGCTGGGACAGCGTAAAGCAAGATATCATTGCCGAATCTACGACAGAGGCCAAGTACATGGATGCTACAGAGGCAGCTAAGGAGGCTATGTGGATTTGGAAATTCATGGCAGGGCTGGGTGTAATTAAAAACCCATCCAGCCCGGTGAATCCATCTTGCGACAACACAAGGGCCATTGCGCAAGCTAAAAGCCTAGATCGTATAACAAATCCAAACATGTACTGCGGCGTATCCACCTCATCAGATAAATATTGAACTGAGGTGAAGTGAAGATAACCGATATTGCAACAGATGATAACATAGCCAACCCTTTGACTAAGGCAGTGTCACTGCCTGAACATGTTAGACATGTAAAGTCGATGGGGACATATTGGAGTTTAGATTGGAACTAGGGCAAGTGGGAGATTGTTAGTCTTAGTGCCCGTAGTTCAATCCTAAATGTCCAAATGTATATATCATCGTTAGCAATAAAATTAAAGCGGCTTTATATTACTTATGTGTTGTAGTAATATATCGATGTGTGCTCTGATCTATGCCCACCATGCGAATAGAACCATAGATCGAGATAGATCACACTCGATGGGTCCCTAGTCAACAAAGCTTCACTAGAAGCGACTAGTATGAAAGATGGCTCTTTATGGCTTACGTTCTGTTAGTCATTGGAATGGGATTCCGGAGTCTGATCATAGATATCATGTGGGACATGATATTGGACGACCCGCCCTGAATATGTGCCATAGATTAAGTCATGAACATATTCAGTGTCGTAGCTTGTCATGTATCCTTAGACCAAGGAGTCTTTGTGATCGCTATGTAGTCAACAACTGAGTTTGACCTGAGCCTAACGTTGTCCGTAACAGGGCTTCCATAACGGCCAGGATTGGCTTGGGGACGGGCTACATGAGTGACACGAAAGGCGGCTAAGGGATTTATCCCTCATACTGAGGTATGGGAAAGATATCGGTTCTCGGCCACTTGATCGAGAGTGACTGAAAGAATAGCATGGCCATGCACATGATACTGGGTATCATATCTTCAGTCATCTCACATATCAAGGAACGGTGATTGAGAATAATAAGGATGACGGCTCTATGCCTTATCTCAATCAGGATATCGGAGATAAAAGGATAATGACAGGGATGACGGAAAGGTTAGAATCGACAGGGTCGATTCGTTATGCAGTGTCAGGCAATACTAAAGTCTCGTTAGTTGCCACTTAAATAGGATCAAGTAAAATGGGATTTTACGTTGATCTATTGACATGCATAAACCTAAGGGTCACACCGGAGGATGAAACTCATTGACACATTTATGGAGAATGGCCAAAAGGGAGTTCTTGAGTCCTCAAAGAGAAGAACTACGTGGGTTTGATTCCCATGTGGATACGTAGGCGTCTTGGAGACTCAAGCCAATCATTCGTTAACCGGTGTTCTTGTTTTGGTAAGAACTAGTGCTGAATTTTTCTCTTGTTAATCCATTCTTTGTTAGTTGTTTCATGGTTCTAATTGTCTCTTGGTTTTCATTGATTTTCCGCTGCGAGTTGGTTCATCTCCAACCCTACCTCGAGACCCAACACATAAGGCTTACGAGACGTCTGGTCTCATACATGTCATGGCATATATGATCGATCCTGCCCCCAGGCGCATAGGATTCTCATCATCCTTTTCAGCTCATCAGGTGTCTTAGGACACTGAGTCTTGCTGAGATGAATGCCATGACTAGTGGGTAAGAGTCCTTTCTTTGAATCGAGCATTAAGAACCTACTCAATGCCTTTTTCACATAGGTTCCCTGACTTAAATCCAAGACCCTCTTGGTGCGATCTCTACATATCTTAATCCTTAAGATATAAGAAGCATCGCCTAAGTCCTTTATTGAAAAACACTTCCTCAACCAAGCTTTAGTCTCGTGCAAGGTTGGGATGTCGTTTTCAATGAGAACCAGAAAGGTAATCTTGCTCCCACTAGCCTTCTTATAAACGCAAGATTCATCCTCGTTCTTGATTAAGCCAAATCCAATTACAGCTTCATCAAAACGAAGGATCCAACTCCGAGAAGTTCGTTTCAATCCATAAATGGATTTCAACGACTTATAAATCTTTCTCGTATTCTTCGGATCATCAAAACCTTTGGGCCGAGACATACAAACGTACTCAGTCAAATTTCTATTTAGGAAAGCATTTTTGACATCCACTTGCCATATCTCGTAATTATGATACGCAGTTATGTCAAGAAGAATTTGGATCGATTTTGACCATAGCCACTAGGGAGAAGGTTTCCTCATAGTCAATCCATTGGATCTGCCTATAACCTTTCGCCACCAGTTGAGCTTTGTAGGTCAGAGGGTTGTTGTCCATGTCCATCTTCACCTTGAAGATCCATTTGCATCCGATGGTCCTCACACCATTGATCGGATCAACCGTTTCCCAGACTCGGTTGTCCGACATGGATTGCATTTCCTCCCTCATGGCTCCCAGCCATAACTCGGAGTCGGGCCCATCCACGACTTCTTGAAAGGTGGCTGGATCATCGTGATCCACCATGACTTCATTGTCACCTCCGGATACCATATCTTGGAGGTGGAAGATTGACCCTTTCAAATCGCTTTGTACCTTCCGGAATTGTAACAGGAATTGGTTCTCACTCTACGACAATCTCTGGCTCCTTTCTACTGGGTTGTCAATTGGTTTAGACAGATCTGTACCATCCTGAATTTCTTCGAGATGCACATTCCTCCCAATGACGTCTTTGGAAACAAAACTTCTTTTCCATAAAGACCCCACCCCAAGCGACGAACACCATGTTCTCACTGGGATTGTAGAAATAGTATCCCATTGTTGCTTTGGGATACCACACGAAGGTGCATATCTCAGATCTTGGTTCGAGCTTAGTCGAAACCAAATGTTTCACATAAGCCTCGCAACCACAAATCTTTAGGAAGGACAAAGCGGGCATCATCCCGTACCATTTTTAAAATGGTGTCCCTTCCACACCATTCGTCGAAGCCTGATTCACTATGAATGCGGTCGTCTCTAGAGAAAAACCCCTAAAAGCGATTGGGAGATCAGTCCAACTAATCATGGAACAGACCATTGTCTAACAATGTCCGATTTCTCCGTTTGGCTACACCTTTCAACTACAGTGACCTAGGAGGAGTCCATTCCAAAAGGATCCCATTCTCTTTTAGATGATCTAATAACTCTGTGGTCAAGTATTTTCCACCTCGATCCAATCGAAGTGCCTTAATACCTTTGTCGAGCTGGTTTTCTACTATAGTCTTAAACTCTTTGAATTTATCAAAAGCTTCAGACTTATGTCTCACCGAATAGACATAACCATATTTACTGTAATCATCAGTAAATGTGATAAAGTAGCTAAAACCCCTCCTGGCAAGTGAACTTATTGGTCTACACACATTCGAGTGTATCAGCCCCAATAATTCACCCGCCCTTTCATCGCGATCGATAAAGGGCACTTTAGTCATTTTGCCCATCAAACAAACCTTGCACCTATCGATCGAATGTAATTCGAATGAACCTGAAAGCCCGCACTTCTGAAGTGCTGATAGGCGCTTCTTGTTTATGCGACCCAAATGACAGTACCATAACAGAGTTAGGTTTAAATCGTTGGATTTAGACCTCTTGGTATTAACGGAATATATAGAACTTGAGGCATTGTTACCCATATCTAATATGTACAATCCTCCAACCATGTCAGTACTGGTATAAAACATATCATTGCATAGAACATTGAAAACTCAATTTCCAACATTATATCCTTCCTTGTCAAACACGGATATAGATATAATATTCCTACTAAAAGTAGGTATGCAATATACATTATACAATACTAAGACAAGGCCTCTTGGCAAAGCAAGACTCATGGATCCTACAGCAGTTGCCACAACTCTGAGGTCCATTTCGTGCTTTCCAAATATCTCCTACTTTCAGCCACCATATATTAGTGCATGTGTGAGATTCAGTCCTGGTATCTAATACCCATGAATCTTTGGAAGTAGAGAGATGTAGCTCTATAGAGTTAATACCGGATAAAGGCACGGTCCCACCGCCCTTCCTTAGATCATCCATGTTTCCTGATGAAGGTGCAGTCCTACTGTCCTTCTTCAGATCATCCAGGCTATTTGATGAAGGCGCAGTCCCACTGCCCTTCTTCAGATCAGCCGTGAACTTCCTGTAATCCCAGTTCCAATGACCAGGCTATTGGCAGTAGAAGCAAACATTCTCAGGTGTCTCATCTTTCCTGCCAAGTGCGCATGGGCCCCGCCCTTGCCACTTCTAATTCCCTTGTTGACCATCAGAATATCCTTGGATCCCAGATCCCTGATATATTCTTCTCAGCAATTAATGACACTTCATGTAACTCTGATATGGTATTAGAGACAGCCTTTTCAAGGACATATTCTTTGCGTTCAGACTTGAGGACTATCCTCAAAATTCTGTACCAGTCCAAATAGTTTGTCCCATTTAGCTTGACCCTGTCAAGAATGGTTTTTAATGACAAACTATTAATGTTCGCTGAATTTGCCATTTGATCTACAACAGATAAAATTCAATCAGTAAACTGAATAAATTTTATGAAGATCAAGCTTAAACACCAACAATCGATTCTAAACCTTTAGAATCTGAAACCAAGATCCTTGATTCACTCGATTAAGCTGAACTAATGCTCACCACTTAATCGAGCTATGTAGGTAGGACTCCATCCAATCACATCCAATGTGACTCTTGGCTAGGGTATGCACTTATGTACACGGCTTACCCTATCTGTTACCCTAGCTCAACCTCAGGCTGAGAATCGTAGTCGGGTCCACCAATTTTCAACTATGGCCCGTCACTATGTAGGTGCTCCGCTAATGCGCACGACACCCACATATGTCGTCCAAACCTACTACCCCGCTTTCCCATGGATGCTCCGCTAATGCGCACGACACCCATAGGACGGGGAGGTAGTAAGGTGTTGATAATTGGGAGGTATCGGACATGACCCGTTTTTACTTGTCCGGTTGTGTTTAAAACTTTGACACATCCTAGATGCGGTGAGCACATCAACTACATTCCAAATACAATGATGCCTCAAATTACATCCAATGTAATTCTTCCTTCGAACCCGTCAACTACATCCAATGTAATGACGATTCTAAGGGCTCACACACAAGGATTAAAATTCCAATTTTATCTTTGCATGTGAGGTGATATGCTCGGTAAATAAAGTTAAGCATGCAATTCTAAAACACAGAATTAATCATGCATAAACTAAACCAAGCATAAAGAGATAAATGTGCACATAATAGCCCCCTAAACTAACTCCCACTAGCTTCTTGAGCTCCACCGACTCCAAGCCGATGCCAACACCCGAAAAGCCACCAAATGACCTTTTCGCCCTTTCTTCGTCTTGAGTAAAAAATTACAATTTAATACACGACTCGCAGGTCGGGAATAAATAAATATTACAAACAAGTGGTTCGACGACCACACCTTGAAAGAATAATTACACGCTAACACTAACGGCTCGCAGGCTGTGAAAAGCGATAAATAATTAAATTGAGCTCGGGGCTATTATGTACACCATGCCAACATCACATCACACATCGTGTTATCAAACAAGCATGTTATCAAACATCATGTGATTTTCCGGATTTAATTAATAGCCAAGTTTCGAAATTTTTTGATGCTCGGTTTATCGAAACCGTTCAAAATGAAACTTTTGAACATTTGATCTTCGAGTTCGTCATGACGGTTCCAAACTCGTCATAACTAACAAAACGGTTTAGCCTTGGCATATCAACCATCCAATGGTCATGCTTGGCCTAGCTCCGTCCAACGGAGCCCCGTTCGGTCTCGGTTTCGGCTCCCCGAGAGTCCCGCTCCCGAGACCCGAAAAATCAAACTTTTTTCAAAATTTCCAGATTTGAAATAATTTTCAAAAAATCATTTTACATGCATTAAATCCATAAACAATAATTTAAAACATGTTATCAAACAATTTAGCAAAACAACATGCCAAAAACGAAACTTTCAAGCAAAACCGAAACTTTGAACACCGTCTTGTGAATCCCGGAGGTAGCACGGCTCTGATACCACTGTTGGGTCTCGAGGTAGGGTTGGAGATGAACCAACTCGCAGCGGAAAATCAATAAAAAGCAAGAGACGATTAAAACCATGAAACAACTAACAAAGAATGGATTCACAAGAGAAAAATTCAGCACTATCTCTTACCAAAACAAGAACACCGGTTAACGAATGATTGGCTTGAGTCTCCAAGACGCCTACGTATCCACATGGGAATCAAAGCCACGTAGTTCTTCTCTTTGAGGACTCAAGAACACAAAAATGGAGGTGGAAACTAGCCAAACCCGAAATAGCCATGGAAGAGGGAGAGAAAATGTGTTTCCTATTCTTGTCTTGTGTTTGTTATGTTGAAAAAAGATGACTTAAACATAACAAAACCCATACTTGTCCAACTAAAGGCATGGGACAAGTATGGTGTCAAGTAAGGTGTAAATAGGACAAGTATGGCAAGACAAGATTGGGTTAGGTGGTGAATCACCAACACCTTAATCCTTGTCTTGCTTACTTAGTACTAATTAATCAAGACTTGATTAATTAGTTCCATGGGCCTTAGTTGCATGGGCCTTTCATGGGCCTCTTGGAACATGGCCCGTGGCCATTTCTAACGAGGTCCCGTGATTCGCTCATCGCCTCCAAGCCTTCCATACCGGAAATGTCCAACATTATCCGACGCAATCAATCCCAAGACTCCAAGCCTTGTCTCGATCCGTAAAGTCCTATTCACTTACGAGCACATGACCCAAAACCCAGTTTTGGTCATGTCCCGAGACAACTCCCTTTTGGCCATTCTCCATAAATGTGTCAATGAGTTTCATCCTCCGGTGTGACCCTTAGGTTTCTGCATGTCAATAGATCAACGTAAAATCCCATTTTACTTGATCCTATTTAAGTGGCAACTAACGAGACTTTAGTATTGCCTGACACTACATAACGAATCGACCCTGTCGATTCTAACCTTTCCGTCGTCCCTGTCATTATCCTTTTATCTCCGATATCCTGATTGAGATAAGGCATAGAGCCGTCATCCTTATTATTCTCAATCACCGTTCCTTGATATGTGAGATGACTGAAGATATGATACCCAGTATCATGTGCATGGCCATGCTATTCTTCCAGTCACTCTCGATCAAGCGGCCGAGAACCGATATCTTTCCCATACCTTAGTACGAGGGATAAATCCCTTAGCCGTCTTTCGTGTCACTCATGTAGCCCGTCCCCAAGGCAATCCTGGCCGTTATGGAAGCCCTGTTACGGACAACGTTAGGCTCAGGTCAAACTCAGTTGTTGACTACATAGCGATCACAAAGACTCCTTGGTCTAAGGATACATAACAAGCTACAACACTGAATATGTTCATGACTTAATCTATGGCACATATTCAGGGCGGGTCGTCCAATATCATGTCCCAATTGATATCTATGATCAGACTCCGGAATCCCATTCCAATGACTAACAGAACCTAAGCCATAAAGAGCCATCTTTCATACTAGTCGCTTCTAGTGAAGCTTTGTTGACTAGGGACCCATCGAGTGTGATCTATCTCGATCTATGGTTCTATTCGCATGGTGGGCATAGATCAGAGCACACATCAATATATTACTCCAACACATAAGTAATATAAAGCCGCTTTAATTTTATTGCTAACGATGATATATACATTTGGACATTTAGGATTGAACTACGGGCACTAAGACTAACATTGACTACCGCTCCAAACACAAGGGCCATTGCGCAAGCTAAAAGCCTAGATCGCATAACAAATCCAAACATGTACTGCGGCGTATCCACCTCATCAGATAAATACTGAACTGAGGTGAAGTGAAGATAACCGATATTGCAATAGATGATAACATAGCCAACCCTTTGACTAAGGCAGTGTCACTGCCTGAACATGTTAGACATGTAAAGTCGATGGGGACATATTGGAGTTTAGATTGGAACTAGGGCAAGTGGGAGATTGTTAGTCTTAGTGCCCGTAGTTCAATCCTAAATGTCCAAATGTATATATCATCGTTAGCAATAAAATTAAAGCGGCTTTATATTACTTATGTGTTGGAGTAATATATCGATGTGTGCTCTGATCTATGCCCACCATGCGAATAGAACCATAGATCGAGATAGATCACACTCGATGGGTCCCTAGTCAACAAAGCTTCACTAGAAGCGACTAGTATGAAAGATGGCTCTTTATGGCTTACGTTCTGTTAGTCATTGGAATGGGATTCCGGAGTCTGATCATAGATATCATGTGGGACATGATATTGGACGACCCGCCCTGAATATGTGCCATAGATTAAGTCATGAACATATTCAGTGTTGTAGCTTGTCATGTATCCTTAGACCAAGGAGTCTTTGTGATCGCTATGTAGTCAACAACTGAGTTTGACCTGAGCCTAACGTTGTCCGTAACAGGGCTTCCATAACGGCCAGGATTGGCTTGGGGACGGGCTACATGAGTGACACGAAAGACGGCTAAGGGATTTATCCCTCATACTAAGGTATGGGAAAGATATCGGTTCTCGGCCACTTGATCGAGAGTGACTGGAAGAATAGCATGGCCATGCACATGATACTGGGTATCATATCTTCAGTCATCTCACATATCAAGGAACGGTGATTGAGAATAATAAGGATGACGGCTCTATGCCTTATCTCAATCAGGATATCGGAGATAAAAGGATAATGACAGGGACGACGGAAAGGTTAGAATCGACAGGGTCGATTCGTTATGTAATGTCGGGCAATACTAAAGTCTCGTTAGTTGCCACTTAAATAGGATCAAGTAAAATGGGATTTTATGTTGATCTATTGACATGCATAAACCTAAGGGTCACACCGGAGGATGAAACTCATTGACACATTTATGGAGAATGGCCAAAAGGGAGTTGTCTCGGGACATGACCAAAACTGGGTTTTGGGTCATGTGCCCGTAAGTGAATAGGACTTTACGGATCGAGACAAGGCTTGGAGTCTTGGGATTGATCGCGTCGGATAATGTTGGACATTTCCGGTATGGAAGGCTTGGAGGCGATGAGCGAATCACGGGACCTCGTTGGAAATGGCCACGGGCCATGTTCCAAGAGGCCCATGAAAGGCCCATGCAACCAAGGCCCATGGAACTAATTAATCAAGTCTTGATTAATTAGTACTAAGTAAGCAAGACAAGGATTAAGGTGTTGGTGATTCACCACCTAACCCAATCTTGTCTTGCCATACTTTGTCCTATTTACACCTTACTTGACACCATACTTGTCCCATGCCTTTAGTTGGACAAGTATGGGTTTTGTTATGTTTAAGTCATCTTTTTTCAACATAACAAACACAAGACAAGAATAGGAAACACATTTTCTCTCCCTCTTCCATGGCCATTTCGGGTTTGGCTAGTTTCCTCCTCCATTTTTGTGTTCTTGAGTCCTCAAAGAGAAGAACTACGTGGCTTTGATTCCCATGTGGATACGTAGGCGTCTTGGAGACTCAAGCCAATCATTCGTTAACCGGTGTTCTTGTTTTGGTAAGAACTAGTGCTGAATTTTTCTCTTGTTAATCCATTCTTTGTTAGTTGTTTCATGGTTTTAATTGTCTCTTGGTTTTCATTGATTTTCCGCTGCGAGTTGGTTCATCTCCAACCCTACCTCGAGACCCAACACTTTGGAGTTATTTATCTGTTTTGGGAGTTTTTGTTGACTGAAAATGGAGTTTGGGTGTTAATTTTCGGGAAAAAGGAGCTGGAGGTTGAAGAAGGGCGAGTCTGCCCAGACCTGCCACGGATCCGTGACAGATACCGTGACGGGAGGCGTCACGGCTCCGTGATGGAGTCCGTGACGGCATGCGTCACGATTCCGTGACGTCATCCGTGATGGGTGGTGTCACGGCTCCGTGACCCATTCCGTGGCAGATCAGTTTTGGGTTCTTTTAGGATGTTTTTCGTCAAACTCGATCTTTGTTTTGAACTGGACTTTTGGGGATGTTTTGTTGGGACTTTATTTTCTTCTTGGTTAGATCTTGATTGAGTTTAATTGTGTTCCAAGACCTTGGTGTCGAACTCGAGGGACGAAGACCACTCCGGAACCCGTGTGAAGAATGGAGGAGAGGTTAATCGAACTTTACGGCAGAGTATTGTTAGAGGAAGACCACAAGGTAGGGAAAGTCCTAACTACTCGAGTATTTCAATACTAGTATGCCTATTAGTTTAATAAAATCGGAAAGGTCCTAGAATTGCATATAAGATGCGAATAACTAGAATAATCGTCTTTCAATTACTAATAACCGGACGTGTCTAGTATGCATGCGTAGGATGTGAATAACTATTGTAATTCGCTTTTAATACTTGGGAATTGTCTTACTGGTAGAGAGGCCGTGATGAGCCCTCGGATTAGTTGTGTGTGTTTGCCTCACATGCTTGTTTGCTTAGTTCAAGTTAATTTAAGAGTCTAACTAAACTAGTTAAATTGTATACTTGAATGATTGAATGTTTACATGATTGGTTGATTGAATGGGTACATGATTGGTGGATTGATTGAATGTTGATTAATTGAATGCTTGAACGGATGATCGAGTATGACTGATTGTGCCAAACGGTACGATCAGGTGATCGATGGACCGATATATCGTGACAGGTAAGTATAACGGTAAGTGTAGAGGACTAAGTGGATGTCTTTGGTGTGTTGTGGTGAAAGTGTGATTCAATAAGTGTTGGTTGGTTGATATGTTATAGTGTGATTCTCTTATCCTTGTTCTTAAGATGTTTGGCTGTTCGGTATGGTACTTACACCGGGGGGTAATCCGGTGGTGTTATAGTCGTTGGTGTTCGGAGGACCCTGCGGGGCATTGGTTATTGGACCCTAGGGGGCATTGATTATTGGAGCCTGCGGGCATTGATTATTGGACACTGCGGGGCATTGATTATTGGAGCCTGCGGGCATTGATTATTGGAGCCTGCGGGGCATTGATTATTGGAGCCTGCGGGCATTGGTTATTGAACCCTGCGGGGCATTGGTTATTGGAGCCTGCGGGCATTGATTATTGGAGCCTGCAGGCATTGGAGGTGGAGCCTGCGGGGCAATTGGATGGTTACCCTGCGGGGAATGATTACTTGTGGTTTCACCGAATTGTATGCGTCCTGCGGGAGCACTACCTTGGTTCCCTATGACTTATGGTCCCTTGGAGGCATTTCCGAGAATCCCGACAATAAGCGCCCCTTGGGGATTGTTTCATGTGCCCCGATGCATGTGCCTCCTCTGGACCGAGGGAAAATCCGATATTATATGGATACTCTGGTGGGACGGAGTATGGGAACCGATATGACACCAGAATCTATCCGTGGGTCGGAGGCTTGAGAAAGCAAGTGGTTGGTGTGATATTACTTACTCCCATTTTAGTAGTTACGACTTATTTATAGCACTTTTCACGTAATCTTTTAAAGTTACTATTATCTTTGAGAATGCGATATTATTCTTATTCATACTGATTCCTAGTATTTCATTGGTTGATAGTGTTTAATTGTAAATTGCATTGTCTTGCTAAGGCAGTTCTATTACTAAGCTGAAGGTTATTTTGTTTACGATTTTTCCTACTGAGCGCAAGCTCACCCCTATGTTTTTTCTTACTGTCTTTACAGGCGTACCTCATGTTTAGGGAGTTCGAGGCTCGGGAGCTTCTGGACGTTTTGAGGGTTATTCTAGAGATGTGTTGGTCTTTTGTACTAAACACTATTTATCTCACACTTTATGCTGAGCTTTGACTCATATTTGAGGTTTTTGGATTCTTTTATTATGAGGATTTGATGGAGTTTATTTGCACTTTTAAAATATCTATTAATTGTTTATTATTTCCTATTATTAACTCAGGTCACGTCTCGAGTCCGGTCAAAATCGGATTTGGGGTGTGACAAGTCTTGATAAAAATAGTGTAAAGTATTGATAAAAGTTACACAGATATACTTTTTTTTAAACCAGCCCCAATTTTTTTTCGTGCTTCAAAATATATTCATGACTGATCTTGATAGAAAGACCTTGAAAAAACAAAACATATTGGCGCAAGTTTGAAGCCAATCAGAGTTCAAACGAAGCGGAAAAAATTAAATTAGTGAATTGGTAAAAAAAAAGTAATATGATAGTTTTACTAAAAAGCCCCTACCACTTATGGAAAAGTGTTGTGTTTTTACAGCCAACAAGTCAACAACTCAATTGCACATCCATCTATTTTTTAAATGGATGGCTTTGATGGGTTCTCATGGTTACTAGGTTAAGAGGTCGTTTCTATTTGATTTCTCTTCTAGAAAAGATTACTCTCGAAGCAGAAAAGTATTTAAGGGGTGCAAGCCCCAAAAAAACCGCTCACCAGCCAGTTTGGACAAAAATTGCTCACCAGAGCTTACTCGGAACAGACCAGACACGACCAGCTCCTCCTTCTTTACCTGCTGCAACTGTGGAAGCCTCATTCCCATGTCATGAGAAGAGATTGTAATAGGTATCGTTTGAAGAAGCATAATCAAACATAAAGAAGATAAGGATGAACGAGACTCCTTCTCCTTCCTTTTCCTCACATCCATCTTTTTTTATTAGACTTGTGATCCGAGTTATATTACATGGAAAAAGCTTAAAGACCTTAAGTCGGTTCTCGAAGAGTGGAATACGTCAGTATTTGGTCATTTGGATAAAGAGGCCGGGAGATTGGAAAGGGTTGTGGAGGTTTGAGATACTTTTTTGGAGGATAGTGACCTTCTCTCGAGTGAAGTGGGTAGTAGAGCGTCTTGCGTTTATGTCATTACAATTCTGTGTTGTAATCCTTGTGTCAAGCTCTCTTTGTAACAAAAGCTTCATCTACACTCCATGTGACTCCCCTTTCCTCTCAAAAGGTGTCACGCCCCATATCCGGTTTGACCGGATTCGAGACGCGAACATAAACAAATAATAATAATGTAAAAAGAATTAAATAAAAGGTCTCAAATTCAATTTAAAGCTTCAAAAGTTTAGACGAGTCAACAGCTCGATAAAAGTAAGTACTGACAGAGTCAAACAGTAAATGAAAAAGTACGTCGCTAGACACTAGCTAAAACCCTCGCCAGCTCCCAAGCTCCGAGAATCCTGCTAGTACGGATCCCGCTCAACACCTGAAACACAAAAAAGTAAGGGGGGGGGGTGAGCTTTCGCTTAGTAGGAAAAGTAGTTAAGGTTATGAACATCAGTTCACTACCATGAGTAACCGTCCACTTAGAGCATCTCCAATGGTTAGACAATCCGCAGTGTCAAGGAGCAGTGTCAAGGAGCAGTGTCAAGGAGCAGTGTCAGGGAGTGTTAGGAGCAGTGTCTACACAGTTTCAGTAAATTAAAAAAACACCCCACATTTAAAAACTATTTTTTATTTCAAACCACAAACACATTACATAATATTTTAAACGCTAGTACATATTAGATAATTTAAAACATAATTATTAAAATAAGATTAAACTAATTCCTAATGGTACTAATATGTAAACGCCAACTCACATCGTCCTTGAGCATCTCCCACACATGACGTTTTGTCCACTGCCCGTGTTCGCCTTCATAATCAGAAACGGCCGCGGCATATACTTCGTCATCCATTGCCCCTCTCCTAGGCTCGGCCAATTTCTTCCGGTATATTTTATCAAACCACTTGCACTTCTTGCTCATCTTCTGGAAGTGGTCCTTGACTTTCTTCTCTGTCCGTGGTGGCCACACATCGTTCCCGGTTTGTACGTAAGCCACGTACACAACATGCCAATACTGGCCCCCGTGCTCGTAATGGGTGAGGCAATTGACCACCAAATGTATTTCCTCCTCTAGTGACCAAAGAGGCCCGGTTGCCCAATTCGACATATCGACTTGAGAGAAAATGAGAGAATTTGTGAGAGAGAGAAGTTGAGAGGTGTGAGAAAATGAGGGAGTGGTAAGGGGTATTTATAGGAGGGGGAGGGGTCGGCGCGGCTGCCACGACCCTAGGGTTACTATTTCAAATAGTAACCCTAGCACGCTCACCGAGGCTCCGATAATTCGATAATTTTTTTTAATAAAACACAAAGTACATTAAGAAAACAACTAGATTAAAACTTTTATTAAGAAAACACAAAGTACATTAAGAAAACAACTAGATTAAAACATAGATTAAAAACTAAAAATAAATTGAAGCCGATCCTAACCCAAGAACTCCAAACGCTTCCCGAGGCTTTGAATGAGAAAGACACGAGACACCCTTTCATCCGCGCCCATGGTGGTGATGTCTTGGCAAAGAACTGCGTTCAAGGTGTCCATGATCTACTTCTGCATCACCCTTCTGTTCTCTAACTATGTCTCTTTCCTTTGGGAAAGAGTGTCGAGGAACTGCATTTGCTCGGGAGGTAGCCCAGACGCCGTCGACTAGGAGGATTGGCCTTTGCCTCGATCCATGGCCTTGGCCCTCTTCTGCCCGATCGGAAGATCCTCGGTGGTAAACGAGTTCAACTCATGGTCGAAGTCGTCTCCACCAGTGCGAGACTCGTCCATCCTTGTCCGCTTGCTTCCTTCACTTTCGGCGTCAAGGTTGAGGTCGAGGTCGGGGATGTCACGTTATGGAACCTTTTTGGTCGCAAACTTCGGTTTCCCCCTCACGATCTGCCACATATGCTTGAATTTGAACACGTGGCCTTCATCCTCAAGGTACGCCTGGTTAGCGCCTGCCAGTACGTCAACCTCGTTCCTCCCGCTTGTCAGCGTGTTCTCATATTGGGTGTACTTCTCCTGGTACTTGGTGATGAAGCCTTTGACCTTATGCCAATGGTCCTTGCAAGCCATCCACGCCCGAGGTGGGTCCGTAGCCGGTCTGACCGACTCGTACTCGGCATGTACCTTTTGCCAGTACTAGTCATTCTTCTGGTTCTTCCCGTTGATGGGGTCGAGCGAATTGTTCAGCCACGCACGTGCCAATCGGACCTCCTCACTGCTGGTCCACTTCGGTCGCGGAGGTGCTCTCGGCCCCGATGAAGATGCTGCCGCCTTCCCCTTCCTCCTCCTCGCTTGCGTCGGAGCGGATTGGCAAGGTTGGGTGGCCGGAACGAATTGAGAAGGTTGCACTTGCGACTCTTTCCATTGGGTGGGCTGGGTGTATGGAGGAAGCGGCGTTGAGTATCCCGATTGGAGGAGTTGGGAATACGAGGAGTAGTTGGCCATGAAGACCTCTTCGGTGTGTTGAGAACTCTCATCTTCGTCATCCAAGGACTCGACAAGGGATTGGAGGGCTCGATTCGGGTCCATAACGAGTGTAGGAAAAAAATTGGGAGAGAATTTGGAGAGGAATGGAGGAAGGAAAGCTAGAAACAAGTGAAATTTGAGTTGAGATTTTTAACTTGATTTGGGTCCATTAACTTGACGCCCTGCGTTTTTAACGCAGAAAAGGACACGGCAAGCGTACCGGTCGTCAAGTAGTATTTCGGGATTTTTAGTTCCGAGTTATCGAACCCAAAGGAGCACGAGTCAAGCACGTTCTATCTCAAAGTTGTTGTCAAGCTATCTCGATTAAAAGATGGTTTTGTTTTAAAGTATAAAAAGTAAATAGTAAATGAAATGACTGTGAACAAGTACTTCGAAGCTTAGAAGAGTTTTAATTCAGTGAAAAAAGTAATCTAAGGTTGTGGGTTCATAGAGACCGTTTCCAATGCATTTAAATGACGATGAACATTGTGCAGTTGTTCAGATTTTAGGGGCAACGAATTATCTCTCAAACTAGTCCTAACTCCTCACGTTGTTTCGGACCCTAATGGAATCTAACCTACCAGCTCTCACGAATCAGGATGTAGGGAGACCCAAAGTATTACGTTCTTTGATAATTTCTAACTTTCGGTTTGAACCCTATGGTTATTGCAATCGTGTTAACTTAGCTATCACTATTCTAGATTTAAACCCAATTCGTATAAGATTTCTGACCTAATTGCAACCCACCTCTCACGAGTGTCAGATTGCAATTCCCACCTTCTATCAGGCCTACCCGGGAGATAGAGCATTAAGCTTAAATCAAATACAAACCCTAAATCAAATCATTCTACACAATCCTCATTCATACAATCAACATATTGGAAAACAATTCTCTAATCCCCCATAACCCTAGATTATGGGGTTTTAGTTACTCATGAGCAAGGAAGAAGAAAACACCATTGATGAACATAGACAAAGCTTCATAATTGAACAAAGTAAAGAAATACAATACCCAATATTTGATTACAATGATGTTCTTCAAGTGGAAATCCTCTCCTCAAGCTTGCTCTTAACTCTCCTCTCTTCTTAGCTCTCAAAAATACAACATAGCTCTATTGGAGGCTGATTTTTAGGTTTAAAAAGTCTAAAACTCGAAACTGAAGCGTTTTGGGAAACAGCTCTGCGCGCGCGTCACGGCTCCGTGATGGCATCCGTCACGGACACCGTCACGGATCCGTGACGGAGCAGAACGGTTTGTAACAAAATGTGTCTTCGTCACGGCTCCGTGACCCTACCCGTGACGGGTTCGGCCACAGATCCGTGATGCCTGCTTTGTTCCACCACCTTGACTGCTGCTTTCGAATTTCTTCCCTTTTTTATGTATTTTCGCTCATTTTCCAAGCTATACCCTGTGAAACATGAAAAACACTGGAAACGAGCAAAACATAAGAGAGTGAGGCAATAATGGACTAAAATCAATAGTAAAATCACCCTAAATGTGGCATTTTTAATGCTAAGATGCGTCCGCATCAACACCCCACACTTAGACTTTTTCTCGCCCCGAGAAAATCAATACCCGAAGACATCATCACTAAGATTGAACCGGTTAAACCCCGAGGTTCACCTCGATAGGAGGAGTCCGGTACTCCTTTATTTATGACAATAAATATAAAGATGAACGTGCAATGCATGAATCCTAACTCTAATGCATTCCTATAACACTCTATATGATGCATGAAAAAGGCACGAAAAGTAGGTGATATTCAAAGCCGTGCATAGAGGCTCACCTGTTTTTTCTCAGAGTCGCCACATACTACAAATATTACACTCATCAAAGAAGCATATGAACTAGTGAATACAGTAAAGTAGGACGCTACGCACATTAAGGAGTTAACTCTTTCCTTTTAAACTTGCATTCACTCGTTCACCATAACTGTGTGTTTCCTTATTTCCCCATACATGGAGTTTAGAGATTCATATGCTATCATGCTAGACCCATCTCCACTAATTGTAAGGAATCATGGTTATTCGAGAATCAGAAAGGTCTTTAATTTTTCTTGTAATGTAAGGCTAGGAAAAGGGTAGGGAAGGATAAACAAAAGAAGCTCATATAAATATCTCAAGACAAAGCTGCTTCATTCTCACACCCACAAAGTATGTCACACATCCCAAACCCCATGTTTACCATCCAACACTTGCACTTTCTAACACCATTTTTTCCTTTTCATTGAATAACTAATGACAACAATGATTTGTCATAGCTACCCATAAGTTAACCATCTTTCTAAACCACTATCAAGCCTTACCCCACACTTATTCTTTTCTTAGGGATTTTTTTTTCCTTTTTCTATCCCTTTTTCTTTTCTTTTCCTTTGGGGTAGGGCGATATAAAATTTGTTATCAATACAAACCAATGGCATATTACCCTTTCATCACTTTTTTCTCTCTTTCGCTCACTCATCATCCCAAAAATAACCCCTCTCAATGAAGCAACTAAGTCTAGAGATATGGGTTCAAATAACAATGAGGATATATAAATGAAACAAAAGGCACATAGGATTGTAATGTCGGGTTAAGAAACGAAAGGCTTAGGCTCAAATGGGTGACTAAGAGATTTAATCATGCAAGGGTGGGCAATTTTTAGCTCAAACGATCCATAGATAGCCTAAAATAATTTTCCTAAACAACCATGTTCCTTATTCTTATTTCGCCTCAAATGGGTCGCACATGTAGTTCTAGACTCAAGTTACCATGCATGAGAATCAAAGGCAAACAACACGGGTTATAACAAACACTCAAAAGCAAGTGGAAGAGTTAATCCTAATGCATGTGCTTTCCTACAAATTTGATTCAATCATGCTCATATACAACCTTGATTTATGCAAGAAATAAGCAGTAGCGACAATTCAATCATCGAATCCTTAGGAACATAAACACTAGACTTGCATATCACCAGAAAATATTTTTTTGATTTTTTCAATTTTTTTTTTGGATTTTTCAAAAAGTTTATAACACGAAATAATGCATGAGCACACAAAAGAAAACACAATGCAATGCAATGCAAGGCATACCCCACCCCACACTTTAAAGCTAAGCACTGTCCCCAATGCGACTCTAAACACGTATTTACAATCTAAATACCTAGAAACGCATGCACATGATAAATGATAACAATGAAGCACCCCACACTCAAAGTCAGCAGGTATACAATTCACGCAACCTTATATGCATAGTCTATCAGCACGGCAATACGGGCACTCATGGCCCACCAAATAGCATAAAGGAAGTAAATAGCGATAACAGTGTAAAATAGGAAGGGTAGAGCTACTGTCCCTCGAAGAACCGCTACGTGAACTGCACTGACTGTGGAGATCCTCGTGCATGTATGGATGGAGAGCTCTTCGCCCGAGAGAACCTCCAGGAGGTTCGGCGCCATAATCTGCTTCGTTGACCTCATCTCGCTCCCAATGACATGTGTTGGGTTGCCTCCCAACTAGCGCCTTTGTTTAACGTCGCTAGCTCGACGAAAGGGGTGGTCACAGAAGCCACCCAAGCACCGCTCCAGAAGCCACTGATCGGCAGAGCTAATGCTGACACAGACTCAAACAAAAACATAAAATGCATGGGAAATAAAAACACAAATTACGCTTTCCCAAATCCATCAAGCCCTAGCGATGCTGAAATCAGATAATGATCATAAACCACATAACATGCATACAATAAATGATGGGAAAGCGTAAAACACATATATACAAGATGCAAATGCACCCGCTCACTACGGGTGACCAGGAGGGAGGTCAGAGGGCTGGACAGGAGGGAGGTCAGAGGGCTGGCCAGACTGCTCAGCCCGGCCACTACCCCACCAGTCAGACCCCATGGGGGTCTGGATCCAGCCAACAGTCAGAGGTACGGTGGACAAGGGCTCAAGGGCAGAGTCCACCGTGTCGAATCGGGTGTGAACCCTGTCAAAATGAGTATCCATCCCACCAAATCGGGTCTCGACCGTGTCGAACCGAGTAGATATACCCTGAAATTGGGTAGTATACTCAACATGGCGGGTCTCCTGTCTCTGGAAACCCGCGCGCATCTCCTCTCGGAGAGCAGTAATCTGGGCCGACAGAGCCGCATACCTGGGATCTTCTTCCCCCTCTCCCTCTCTTGGCTCGGTGCCTGCTGTGCGCATGTCGGTACCCTTAAAAACTTCCCGACTAACCAAGTTGGATTTAAAGCGTGTGGGCTCTTCCTGTGGGTTGTCCCAAACCCCATAAAACTGGGCTAGTTGTGTGGCAATCACTGCACAACTAATCCTCCCATTAGGCCTAATAGCATGCTGGTCAAGGTGATCCAAAAGGAGTTTCTCAAAGGGGGCTGGAATTCCCTTTTCGAAACAGTGAAGAAACCGAATCTCCCTATGGTTCACGATATGTAAGTTATCACTCCGTGTAAAAAGAGTGTAACTCAACACCCTATGCATGTATTTGAGCATAATGGACTTGAGGTGCTTAGCCTGGGGACTCGAGGTCAGGGCTATGTCGGGTTCACTAATTTCTGCCCAAGCATCCTCGATCAGACAATAATCAAGGTAACCCCCCTCAATAGGAGCAAACCCGCAGGCTTCTCGAAATTCAGATAAGGAGGGTTTAAACACTCGCCCATACAGTCTAAATTCAACCGGTTCGTCACACACGTGTAACCGACAATACGATATGAGAAACTCAAGAGTGAGTTTCTCATAATGTCGGGGCTCCCAACCCCAAAGTCTAGGCCACCCAAAGGCCTCCAGTTTTTCCCTCATCTCATCCGCAAAACCCAGAGTTCGTGTGACGAACTTGGTATCCAAGAAACGATTCTGCATAGTGCCTCGTTTCTTGTTTTGCTTGAGCAGCTTAATTCGCAATTCATGTTTAAAAATCAGACAAGGTTGATTCGGAGTACCTATGGCCGAGTGTGGAGGGTTAAGAGGTCGCTGGTCCGCCTCGTCCGAATCATAGCTCGGGTCCGGATGACGAATTTGTAACGGTTGAGGCTGTGATCCCGATGACCCTCCCTATGACTGATTCCGCTTCTTAGCAGGCGCCATCTGAAAACAAAATGAGCAAGGAAAGATCAAAGAAAACAATTAAAATATGTTGCTCAAAAGCAACCCTTACTGCCCAGCCACGGCTTTGATCACTGATCCGTGAGGAGGTCTGTCACGGTTTTGAGGTCGGATCCGTGAGATGATCCGTCACGGTCTTCAGGTCGGAACCGTGACGCTATCCGTGACGGCTTACAGGTCGGAGCCGTGATGCGTTGCAGACCGGAGCTCTGTTGCTGTCTGCCGATAGGAAATCCGGCGATTCTTCCCGTGAATGTCGGCGTCCGAGGATGATGCTCTGTCCGAAGCTCGTGGTGGAGAAGGATGGAGGTGTGGCGCTTGAAGCCGAAGGTGAGGATGGAGCATAAGGTTCGTTAATGGTAGAGATGGGGGTAAGTGAGTTGTGGATGAATAGAGCTAGGGAGATGGAGGAAGAGGATGAGGTTTGGGTTGAAAAGCAAGGTTTGAGGTTGAAGAAGGAGTGGAGATTCGTTGGTGTGTGGTTTGAGGTTGAAGAAGGAGTGGAGAGGATGGAGGCGTGTGAAGGGGAAGTGAAGCAGATGAGTTAGATAGGGTTTGGGGGGAAAGGTGGGCTTCGGGCTGGGTGAGTGGGCCGGACGGGCTGGGTCAGGTTGACTAGTTGGGCTTCGGACCGGGCCTGCTCCAAAAAATAAAATTTCCTCTTCGCGCGGTCACGGAGCCGTGCCTCTAAGCGTGACGGCATCCTTCACGGAGCCGTGATGAAGCTCCGGTTTTTCAGTTTTCGTTCTGTTTCGTCACGGAGCCGTGATGGCATCCGTGACGGTGGTCCTCACGGATCCGTCCCACTGTAGCATCCCCTTTTGATTGGTCGTATACTCCTTTTCTTCCTCTGACAGTCCTGCACACAAATGCATCCATTAATTCACGAAAAACAAAGCAAATAAACATAAAATAACCTCGGGTTGCCTCCCGAGAAGCGCTTTTGTTTAACGTCGTTAGCCCGACTCACAGGCGCCTTTAGGCCGCCTCTTCATCCTCATAGTCTGGCTCCTCCAAGTATAGGCACTCCTCTGGTCCCAACGGTCCCCCATAATAATGCTTAATTCGATGTCCATTAACTAAAAATGGGGGCCGTGTTCCATCACAAATTTCTACCGCCCTTTTTGATAAGACTCGAGTAACTTTATAAGGCCCGCTCCACTTGGACACAAGCTTTCCAGAGAAGATCTTCAACCGAGAGTTATAGAGAAGGACCATATCTCCCTCTCTAAACTCCCTTTGCACAATTTTCTTGTCATGGGCGATCTTGGTGCGCTCCTTGTATAGCTCTGTGCTGAAATAAGAAAGGGACCTAAACTCGTCCAGCTCATTAATCTGCATCAACCTCTTTTCAGCACAAAGATTAGCATCAAAATTTAGAAACTTAAGCGCCCAATATGCTTTATGTTGTAATTCTAACGGTAAGTGACATGACTTCCCATATACCATCTTATACGGTGACATTCCAATAGAGGTTTTATATGCTGTTCTATATGCCCAAAGTGCATCATCTAACTTTTGTGCCCAATTTTTCCTAGACATATCAACAGTCTTTTCTAAAATACTTTTTAATTACCTATTGGTAACTTCCACATGCCCGCTAGTTTGGGGATGGTTGGGTGTACCTAAGCGATGGGTGACTCCATATTGATTTAGAAGTTTCCAAAATATTTTATTGCAAAAGTGTTTCCCACCATCGCTTACTATTGCCCTGGGTGTGCCAAACCGGGAAAAAATGTGCTTCTTAAGGAAAGCAACCACCGGTTTGGCATCATTAGTGGGTAAGGTTATCGCCTCTACCCATTTAGACACATAATCTACTGCAACTTGTACATATTCCATACCGTTATATCTAGGGAATGGACCCATGAAATCGATGTTCCACACATCGAACAACTCTACCTCTATGGTAACATTCAGAGGCATCTCATGCTTCTTTGATATATTTCCTGTTCTTTGACCTGTCACATTGCTCAACAAACCGAATAGCATAATGAAATAAGCTAGGCCAATAAAAACCTTATTGAAGTACCTTTTGAGTTGTCCTCTGTGGTCCAAAATGACCCCCTACATCACCCCCGTGGCATTGATGCAAAATAGCTTCTTGCTCCTCCTCGGGGACACACCTTCTCACCATTTGATCTGCACAAATTTTAAACAGAAAAGGGTCATCCCAAAAATAATTTTTCACATCATGTAAGAATTTATTCTTCTGGTAGGGTTTCATGTCGGGAATTAGAGCACCACTTGCCAAGTAGTTTGGAAAACTTGCAAACCACGGGGCTTCGATGTGCTTTGCCTGGAATAGGTGCTCATCTGGAAACTCCTTATTTATTGGCTTAGTCAGCTCTTCATATGGATTCTCAATCCTAGACAGGTGGTCTGCTATCACATTCTCTACTCTTTTCTTATCCCGTATTTCCAAATCAAATTCTTGGAGTAGTAAAATCCACATTAGCAATCTAGGCTTATCATCCTTCTTGCTAAACAGGTACTTAAGAGCTGCATGGTCAGTGTATACTATAACCTTGGATAAAACAAGATATGGGTGAAATTTGTCACATGCAAATACCACATCTAATAGTTCTTTTTCAGTAGTAGCATAATTTAATTGAGCCTCATTGAGAACACTACTAGCATAGTATATGGTATGAAAAACCTTATCTTTCCTTTGCCCTAAAACTGCTCCTACTGCTATATCACTAGCATCACACATTAATTCAAAGGGTAGAGACCAGTCGGGACTGACCATTACAGGTGGATTTACCAATTTTTCTTTTAAGGTTAAGAAGCTTTTTAAACATGCATCATCAAAATTAAAAGGGACATCTTTGACTAGCAAATTACATAATGGTTTAGAGATTTCAGAAAATCCCTTTATAAATCTCCTATAAAACCCTGCATGTCCTAAGAAACTTCTAATTCCTTTTATATTAATAGGTGGAGGTAATTTACCTATTACATCTACTTTGGCCTTATCTACCTCAATCCCTTTAGAGGAGATTTTATAGCCTAAAACAATTCCTTGTTGTACCATAAGATGACATTTTTCCCAATTAAGAACAAGGTTTGTTTCTTCACATATAGTCAACACTTTATGCAGATTATTTAAACAATCATCAAACGAAGAACCAAACATAGAAAAATCATCCATAAATACTTCAAGGTAATCACCAATCATGTCATGAAAAATAGCAGTCATGCATCTTTGAAATGTAGCATGTGCGTTACATAAACCAAACGACATTCTCCTATATGCAAATGTTCCATAAGGGCAAGTTAAAGTTGTTTTCTCTTGATCCTCGGGAGCTATAGCTATTTGGTTATACCCACTATAACCGTCTAGAAAGCAATAATATTCATGACCAGCTAATTTCTCTAACATTTGATCAATAAAAGGCAAGGGAAAAATGGTCTTTTCGGGTGGCATCATTTAATTTTCTATAGTCTATACATACTCTCCACCCTGTAACAGTTCTAGTAGGAATTAGTTCATTCTTATCGTTTGTTACTACCGTCATCCCCCCTTTCTTAGGCACACATTGAATAGGACTAACCCAAGCACTATCAGAGATGGGATAGATAATACCTGCATCGAGTAGCTTTATAATTTCCTTTTTTACTACCTCTTGCATTAATGGGTTGAGCCTCCTTTGTGGTTGCACAGTTAGTTTGTAGGTATCTTCCATTAAAATCTTGTGCATACATGTTGACGGGCTGATTCCTCTAATGTCAGCCACTGTCCATCCAAAGGCCTTTTTATGTTCCTTGAGCACCCTCATCATCTTTTCCTCCTGTAGAGAAGACAATTCAGAAGAAATTATTACATGTAAAGTATTGTCTTCATTTAAAAACATATATTTTAAATTATATGGGAGGGGTTTTAATTCAAGCTCCGGGGCTTGCTCAACAGAGGGTTTCAGCATAGGCCCTTGCCTCGCCTCCAAGGTGAGACGAGTGTGGGGTCTATCCCTCTTTCTTGGAGGGCATGCCTCCAAGAGATTGACCATCTCTGCTTCCTTATCCTGCATAAGATCGCAAGTGGTTGCATCCTCATTCATTAAACATGCCAGTAAAGGATCATCAGGAATAAAAGTTTACTGCAGTACATAATCAATCAAGTCAATCCTATAACAAGTATCATCAATTATAGCATGTTTAAGGGATCTGAAAACATTAAAAACCACTTCGTCCCTGCCATATCGGATGGTCAATTTCCCTTGCTCTACATCAATAAGAGCTCGGGCTGTGGCCAAGAATGGTCTTCCTAGGATTATGGGAATCTCATAATCTTCCTGCATGTCCAAGATAACAAAGTCAGCAAGGAAAATAAATTTGTCAACTTTCACCAACACATTTTCCACAATCCCTCTAGGGTACTTAATAGATCTATCAGCTAGTTGTAGGGACATAGAAGTTGGTTTTAATTCCTCTTTCAATCCTAATTGCTTAAAAATATTTAAAGGCATCAAATTTATACTATCCCCTAAATCACACAAAGCTTTTGCAAATGAAAGGGAACCCATTTCACATGGTATAGTGAAGCTACCCGGGTCTTTCAATTTAGGAGGCAATTTATTCTGCAAGATAGCAGAACACTCCTCACTTAAATTCACCCTTTCATGCTCTTGGTATTTCCTTTTATTAGATATAATATCCTTCAAGAATTTTGCATAGATAGGCATGTTTTTGATTGCATCAAGAAAAGGAATATTAATCTCAAGTTTCATAAACACATTCAAGAATTTAGCATACTGATCATCATGTTTAGATTTCTTAATAATAGAGGGGAAAGGAAGATGTGGAGTCCGGGTTTCTGAATCAACCACGGGCTCCCTTACCTTCTTACCTGTGGAGTGCTCTCTGCTTACTACCTCTATTAAATCTTCTTGCTCTTGATCTTGAACTTGTTCTGTAGAGATTTCTGAGGGTAGATCTTTCTCATTCTCCTTCTCTTCTGGTTCCACCACCTTACCACTCCTTGTAGTAATTGCATGTGCATTTTCTCTAGGATTCCTCTCGGTGTCACTAGGTAGGGATCCTGGAGGTCTATAGTTTGCTGCTGTGGCAACTTGTCCTAGCTGAGTATTTACTGATTTATAGTTGTTATCTGCTTCAGCTTGTTTCCTAAGCAGCTCCCTTATCTGCTGATCTTTTTCCTCCAACCGCTTATGGATTTTCCTATTCTCCTCGTCCTGTATCCTATTCTTCTCCTCCTGTACCTGCAGCATTTTTAAAATTAAAGAAGTTGGGTCAGAAGAAGATTGTTGGTTACCTGGATTTTGCTGAGGTTGAGGATTTCTCTGCTAGCTGGCCTGATTTTGAGGTCTCTGATTGAATCCGGGAGGTGTGGGATTTTGGCTTCTTTGATTCTGATCTCCTCCCCATTTTAGCTCGGGGCGATCTTTCCAACCCTCATTATAAGTGTTGGAATAAGGATCGTACTTCCTCCCTTGGTTGCCATTATGATTCACCCAGTTATCCTCCTCATAGTCCATTGGACTATTCTGTGGTGGTTGTCCATGCATGCCTGCCATCATCAGCTTCATTTCTTTCAATTGCTCCATGACTTGATTTATTTATGCTGCTGAATTGACTGAATTGACTGTAGGCCCTCCAGGTGCTCTTTCCGAATGCCAAGCATCATTGGCCATTATATTATCTAGGATCTCTTGGCATTCCGGTAGAGTGTGTTTGGTGAACAAACCACCAGATGCGGCGTTCAGCTCTGCTTGACTTAGTCTGTTTAACCCTTGGTAGAATGTCTGCAGCTGCAACCATAACTCTTGTCCATGGTGAGGACACTTCCTCATGAGTCCTTGATATCTCGCCCAAGCTTCTACTAGTGATTCAAAATTTGATTGAGCAAAATTCTGGATCTTGGCTCTGAGCTCCTTAGTCTTCCTGGGCGAGTAGAATCTGGCTAGAAATTTTTGTGATAGATCGGCCCATGTTGTGATTGCGTGGTTAGGCAGGCTTGCAATCCAGTCTATTGCCTCATCTCTTAGAGTAAACTTGAAGACCCGCAGTTTAATTGCTTCGTCTGTCACTCCATTGTACCTAAAAGTAGCACAAATCTCATTAAATTTAGTCAGATGTGCAGCAGGATCGGGATCCGTGTTTGGATTCCCGCTAAATGTATGTTGTAGAAGTAATTGGATGGTAGAGGTTTTAATCTCGAAGGTGTGAGCTTCCACTGGTGGGTGGAGAATGCTCTGATGTAGGTTATTGGTATGAGGTGTTCCATAATCGCAGAGATATCTTGGTGGCTCCACGACAGTTATAGGTTCCTCTTGTTGATTTCTTTGGACCACCTGGTTATTCTGCTGTCCACCTCCTTCATTTTGCCTAGTGGCATCAGTGCCCACATTTTCCATTGTGTCTGAATTGACACTTCCCTCACCAAGTTTCTTCTTTAAAGCTCTTATCTTCAATTGTCCTGCTTCTCGTAAATCTGTATCACTAAGCAAATCACTTGGAGTGGATTTAGATCTTGTGAGCATAAATTAAAAAGCACAAATTAAAAAGTGAAATAGTCGAAACACAACTTTTATAGAAAGGGTTGGCTCAATTGCTCCCCGGTAACGGCGCCATTTGACGCCCTGCGTTTTTAACACAGAAAAGGACACGGCAAGCGTACCGGTTGTCAAGTAGTATTTCGGTATTTTTAGTTCCGAGTTATCGAACCCAAAGGAGCACGAGTCTAGCACGTTCTATCTCAAAGTTGTTGTCAAGCTATCTCGATTAAAAGATGGTTTTGTTTTAAAGTATAAAAAGTAAATAGTAAATGAAATGACTGTGAACAAGTACTTCGAATCTTAGAAGAGTTTTAATTCAGGGAAACAAGTAATCTAAGGTTGTGGGTTCATAGAGACCGTTTCCAATGCATTTAAATGACGATGAACATTGTGCAGTTGTTCAGATTTTAGGGGCAACGAATTATCTCTCAAACTAGTCCTAACTCCTTACGTTGTTTCGGACCCTAATGGAATCTAACCACCCAGCTCTCACGAATCAGGATGTAGGGAGACCCAAAGCATTACGTTCCTTGATAATTTCTAACTTTCGGTTTGAACCCTATGGTTATTGCAATCGTGTTAACCTAGCTATCACTAGTCTAGATTTAAACCCAATTCGTATAAGATTTCTGACCTAATTGCAACCCACCTCTCACGAGTGTCAGATTGCAATTCCCACCTTCTATCAGGCCTACCCGGGAGATAGAGCATTAAGCTTAAATCAAATACAAACCCTAAATCAAATCATTCTACACAATCCTCATTCATACAATCAACACATTGGAAAACAATTCTCTAATCCCCCATAACCCAAGATTATGGGGTTTTAGTTACTCATGAGCAAGGAAGAAGAAAACACCATTGATGAACATAGACAAAGCTTCATAATTGAACAAAGTAAAGAAATACAATACCCAATATTTGATTACAATGATGTTCTTCAAGTGGAAATCCTCTCCTCAAGCTTGCTCTCAACTCTCCTCTCTTCTTAGCTCTCAAAAATACAAGATAGCTCTATTGGAGGCTGATTTTTAGGTTTAAAAAGTCTAAAACTCGAAACTGAAGCGTTTTGGGAAATAGCTCTGCGCGCGCGTCACGGCTCCGTGATGGCATCCGTCACGGACACCGTCACGGATCCGTGACGGAGCAGAACGGTTTGTAGCAAAATGTGTCTTCGTCCTACCCGTGACGGGTTCGGTCACGGATCCGTGATGTCTGCTCTGTTCCACCACCTTGACTGCTGCTTTCGAATTTCTTCCCTTTTTTACGTGTTTTCGCTCATTTTCCAAGCTATACCCTGTGAAACATGAAAAACACTTGAAACGAGCAAAACATAAGAGAGTGAGGCAATAGGGGACTAAAATCAATAGTAAAATCACCCTAAATGTGGCATTTTTAATGCTAAGATGCGTCCGCATCAGGTGTACTTCTCCTGGTACTTGGTGATGAAGCCTTTGACCTTATGCTAATGGTCCTTGCAAGCCATCCACGCCCGAGGTGGGTCCGTAGCCGGTCTGACCGACTCGTACTCGGCATGTACCTTTTGCCAGTACTGGTCATTCTTTTGGTTCTTCCCGTTGATGGGGTCGAGCGAATTGTTCAGCCACGCACGTGCCAATCGGACCTCCTCACCGCTGGTCCACTTCGGTCGCGGAGGTGCTCTCGGCCCCGATGAAGATTCCGCCGCTTTCCCCTTCCTCCTCCTCGCTTGCGTCGGAGCGGATTGGCAAGGTTGGGTGGCCGGAACGAATTGGGAAGGTTGCCCTTGCGACTCTTGCCATTGGGTGGGCTGGGTGTATGGAGGAAGCGGCGTTGAGTACCCCGATTGGAGGAGTTGGGAATACGAGGAGTAGTTGGCCATGAAGACCTCTTCGGTGTGTTGAGAACTCTCGTCTTCGTCATCCAAGGACTCGACAAGGGATTGGAGGGCTCGATTCGGGTCCATAACGACTGTAGGAAAAAAATTTGAAGAGAATTTGGAGAGGAATGGAGGAAGGAAAGCTAGAAACAAGTGAAATTTGAGTTGGGGGTGGATCTGTATTTATAGAGAAATTTAGGGTTTTTTTGGGTCGGCGTCGTCACGTGTTGGGTCGTGACTGGACACCGACTAGTCGTTGGCATCTGGCACGACCAGACGCGTCGTTGCCAGATCCAGCCACGACCAGTCGGCACGGCACCGCAGACACGACCAGTAGACACGGCTTGTCGTGTCTAAGCGTCGTGTCAGGGCCATGCCTACGCCAGACACGACGGTTAGACACGACCTGTCACGCCCCAAATCCGGTTTTAACCGGACTCGAGACGTGACCTGAGTTAAAATAATTAGAAATCATAAACAGTTGATAAAAATTTAAAATCTCATAAAAACTCCATCAAAAGGGTGTATATAAAAAATAGTTCAAAATCCTCGTGAGTCACAGCTCAACGTAAATAGTAAGATAAAGGATGTTCAGTACACAAGACCAAAATAACTCTAACAAAAATGCCAAGAAGTCCAAAAGCTCCCGAGCCTCGAACCCACTAGACATCCGGCACGCCTGTAAAACAGTCAGAAACCAAAGGGAGTGAGCTTACGCTCAGTAGGAAAAACCTTAATAACTCAACCCTTAGGTCAATAGTAAACTGCTTACAAAGGTAACTCGAACAACAGTTTAATACGATTAACAAGGAAATATAAAGAATCAGGAATAATTGCAATAGTACAATAGCCTCAAGGTAAAATGGGGGCAATCAATATACTGTCAACCACTTGCTTTCTCAAGCCTCCGATCCATGGATAGATTCTGGGATCACCTCGGTTCCCATATTCCAATCCACCAGAGTATCCATGTCATATCGGTTTTTCCCTCGGTCCAGAGGAGGTACATGCATCAGGGCACCGAAAACGATTCGGATATACCTCCAAAGGACCATAAATCATAGGGAACCAAGTAGTGCTCACATGGGACACACCCGCTTGGGTAAAACCTTAGTAACCATAATCAATATCCCGTAGGATCTACCGAGCCCTCTGGCCCCAATAATCAATTAATATCCCGTAGGATCTGCCGAGCCACAAGCTCCTCACATCACTCAATATCCCGTAGGATCTGCCGAGCCATAAGCTCCTCACATCACCCAATATCCCGTAGGATCTGCCGAGCCATAAGCTCCTCACATCACTCAATATCCCGTAGGATCTGCCGAGCCATAAGCTCTTCACATCACTCAATATCCCATTGCATCTGTCCAACTCCAACCACCAAAACAGCACCGGATTAACCCCCCCCCCCCCCCCCCCCCCCCCCGTGTAGCGGTGTAGTACCACACCGTTCTTCACACGGGTACCGGCAAGGTCTTCGTTCTTCAAGGTCTTGTGGTCTTTGAACACAAAACAACCCTAATTAGGTCCTACTTAAGTAACAAAAGGTCCCCAAAACCCTTCCAAAAGTTCAGCTCCAAACCAAGATCAAAACGGTGGAAAAACCCTCAAAAACCCCTCTGAACTGGTCGGCACGGACACGGTCACGGAGCCGTGACACCGACCCTCACGGAAGACGTCACGGTCTCCCTCACGGAGCCGTGACGTCGCCCGTCACGGGATCCACAACCAAACTCCATTTTAAACCCTTTCCAGCTCCCAAAACAATCAAATACCTCCAAAACTCCTTTACCCATGGTAGGAATCAACAAATAAACAAGTTTCCAATGATTCTCCAAATCACAATCAAATCAAAAGCTTTCAAAATGTTCATCAAAACTTCAACAACCCAACATCCTACTTCACTACTCCTTCTCCAAGAGACAAACACAAGGCTAGTTCATCAACTTCAAGCCAAAACCCACCAAAACCCAAGAATTGAGAGTAGAAGAAATGAAGAGTTGTGAGCATCCATACCTCTAGGAGAATGAGTTGATGAAGATGAAGGTATTTTGGAGAGGATTTGGGTAGAGAATGATACAAAAGGTCTCTCTTTTCTCTTGCTTTCTCTTCAAGACACCATGGAAGCTCCAAGCTCTCCTTTCTCTCTCAAATTTCGGCTACCACTAGAGAAATGAGCTGAATTTGTGTCATCTAATACTTTAAAAAGACCTAGAGGTGAAAAAGACCAAAAACCCTTTAGTTCTTATCCCTTTTTGTGGACAACTAGTGAGGGTAGAGATGACATTTGAGGCTCTTTCCTTTCCTCCAAGCCATTAGTGACACTTGGCATAGTGGGGACCACTCTCTTCCATTTAAAACCCAGCAGTCCAAATTTAAATGTATTGACTCGATAAAAAGCTCGATTTTGACCAAATTTGACTTCCTTCGATATTATACTCAAATGAATGGAAACGGACCAATTAAGCCAACCGTGATGACGGCTAAGCTTTTTGGGCCCCGGAAAAGTCCCGAGTGACTTCCCGAGTCCTTAGTTGACTTTTCCTGTAGAAAGTCAAACTTGTCTTAAAAGTCACTGGTTCGACCGAGATCGACTGGGAGCGGTTCTTACAATCTACCCCCCTTAAAAGAATTTCGTCCTCGAAATTTAAATGTAAGCGTACCTAAATGATCGAATAAGTGGGGGTACTTCTCTCGGATCTCGTCCTCTCGCTCCCAGGTAGAGTCAGCTCCCTGATGCCTCCACTGCACTTGTACCAAAGGTATATTAGTCTTCCTCAAGACTTTCTCTCCCGTATCCACAATCCTGATGGGCTTCTCCTCATAAGAGACATCATCTGTTACCTCAATAACTACCCACTCGATAACATGCGAGGGATCTGTCGTGTACTTCCGCAGTTGGGACACATGGAAAACGTTATGCACGTTCCCAAGCTGCGGTGGCAAGGCTAACCGATAAGCTACAGCTCCAATCCTCTCTAAGACCTCAAATGGTCCAATGAAATGCGGGGACAGTTTTCCTCCACCGCGGTTGAACCGCAGTAAGCCCTTCTTCGGGCTCACCCTCAGAAAAACGTGGTCTCCGACCGGGAATTCAAGCGGTCTGCGACGTCTGTCTACATAGCTCTTCTAGCGGCTCTGTGCGGTCTTCAGCCGCTCTCTAATCACTGCGACCTTCTCGGTCGTCTCCCTGACCATATCTGGTCCAAGTAAACTCTGATCCCCTACCTCAGCCCAACATACCGGCGACCTACATGGTTTGCCGTACAAAGCCTCAAATGGTGCCATACCAATGCTGGACTGATAATTGTTGTTGTAAGCGAACTTTGCCAAAGGTAGGTGATCCTCCCATGATCCATGAAAGTCAAGCACACAAGCTCGAAGCATGTCCTCTAAAATCTGAATGGTGCACTCTGACTGTCCATCTGTCTCAGGATGGTAAGCTGTACTCAACAGTACCTCAGTCCCCAATGCCTTCTGTAGGCTCTTCCAGAATCTGGACGTGAAACGAGGGTCCCTATCAGATACCACTGACACCGGTACTCCATGTAGACGATTGATCTCCCTGACATACAACCGGCCCAACATGTCCACCGTGTCAGTCATCCTCATAGCTAGAAAATGGGCCGACTTGGTTGGACGACCTCGGTAGTCCACTCACAAAATCTATGGTCACATGTTCCCACTTCCACTCAGAAACTGGTAAAGGATGTAGTAAACCAGCGGGGTGCTGATGCTCAGCCTTCACCTGCTGACAGGTAAGGCACCTCGAGACAAAAACTGCGACTGCCCTGCGCATTCCCCTCCACCAGAACTGTCGTCGAATGTCTCTATACATCTTGCTGCCACCGGGGTGCACCGCAAGCCGGGAGTGGTGACACTCTCTCAACACGGTGTCCCTACATCCTCTAGGTACAAACAACCGTCCTCTAAATCGAAGACCCTGATCTGCACTTAACTCCCAATCATCGATCTTTTCACCGTCTGCCAGTCTCTCACGAATCCTCATCGCCTCAACATCCTCGGTATGTGCCTCTAGCACCCGAGTAACCAAAGTGGGTTGAGACACCAATGCACATAAAGCCATACCATCTGTGATCTCCTCAAGCTCAAGTCTGAAAGAGCTCAACTCCTCTAGCATGTTCCACTCTCGTACTGCCATGCTGGCCATGCAATGAGTCGACTTCCTGCTCAGAGCATCCGCGACGACGTTCGCCTTGCCCGGATGATAGAGCAGCTCGAAGTCATACTCCTCAAGTAACTCCATCCAGCGCCTTTGGCGCATGTTCATGTCGCGCTGAGAGAAAATATACTTGAGGCTCTTGTGGTCCGAGAACACCCTAAACTGCTCACCATACAGATAGTGTCTCCAACTCTTCAATGCAAATACCACCGCTCTTAGCTCGAGATCATGTATGGGTAGTTGCGCTCGAGCACCTTCAATTGTCTTGAGCCGTAGGCAACCACCTTCCCGGACTGCATCAAAACACAACCAAGTCCCTCGCCTGAGGCGTCACAGTAAACGTCATAGCCCACTCCTCGCTCCGGAACAATCAACACTGGAGCAGTGGTCAAACAAGCCTTTAGCTTTGAGAACGAGTGCTCACACTCACTAGTCCAAAAGAACTCTGCTCCTTTGCGAGTCAAAGTTGTCATAGGTGCAGCCAAGCGTGAGAAGTCCTGAACAAAGCGTCGATAATAACCGGCCAACCCCAGAAAGCTACGGATCTCAAACACGTTCTTGGGCCTTGCCCATTTCGAAACTGCTTCGACCTTCGCTGGGTCGACCAAGATACCATCTCGGGACACAACATGCCCAAGGAATTTCACCTCTGCGAGCCAGAACTCGCACTTCTCTAGGTTCCCATACAGCTGGTGGTCCCGTAACAAGGTCAAAACCACTCTCAAGTGCTCTTCGTGTGCCTATTCACTAGGCGAGTAAATCAAGAAGTCGTCAACGAAAACTACGACGAACTGGTCCAGGTACGGTCTGAAAATGCCGTTCATCAAATCCATGAAGGCTGCTGGTGTGTTCGTCAACCCGAACGGCATCACTAAAAACTCAAAGTGTTCGTACTGAGTCCGGAACGCGGTTTTCTCCACATCCTCCTTTCGGACTCTCAACTGGCGCGAATCAATAAGGTGTCATCGAGACTGGCGCGGTGCCTGGGATCAAGTCGATCCGAAACTCTTGTTGGGTCTCGAGGTAAGGTTGGAGATGAACCAACTCGCAGCGGAAAATCAATGAAAACCAAGAGACAATTAGAACCATGAAACAACTAACAAAGAATGGATTAACAAGAGAAAAATTCAGCACTAGTTCTTACCAAAACAAGAACACCGGTTAACGAATGATTGGCTTGAGTCTCCAAGACGCCTACGTATCCACATGGGAATCAAAGCCACGTAGTTCTTCTCTTTGAGGACTCAAGAACACAAAAATGGAGGTGGGAGCTTGCCAAACCCGAAATTGCAAGGGAAGGGAGAGAGAAGTTGTGTTTCCTATTCTTGTCTTGTCTTTGTTATGTTGAAAAAAGATGACTTAAACATAACAAAACCCATACTTGTCCAACTAAAGGCATGGGACAAGTATGGTGTCAAGTAAGGTGTAAATAGGACAAAGTATGGCAAGACAAGATTGTGTTAGGTGGTGAATCACCAACACCTTAATCCTTGTCTTGCTTACTTAGTACTAATTAATCAAGACTTGATTAATTAGTTCCATGGGCCTTGGTTGCATGGGCCTTTCATGGGCCTCTTGGAACATGGCCCGTGACCATTTCCAACGAGGTCCCGTGATTCGCTCATCGCCTCCATGCCTTCCATACCGGAAATGTCCAACATTATCCGACGCGATCAATCCCAAGACTCCAAGCCTTATCTCGATCCGTAAAGTCCTATTCACTTACGGGCACATGACCCAAAACCCAGTTTTGGTCATGTCCCGAGACAACTCCCTTTTGGCCATTCTCCATAAATGTGTCAATGAGTTTCATCCTCCGGTGTGACCCTTAGGTTTATGCATGTCAATAGATCAACGTAAAATCCCATTTTACTTGATCCTATTTAAGTGGCAACTAACGAGACTTTAGTATTGCCTGACACTACATAACGAATCGACCATGTCGATTCTAACCTTTCCGTCGTCCCTGTCATTATCCTTTTATCTCCGATATCCTGATTGAGATAAGGCATAGAGCCGTCATCCTTATTATTCTCAATCACCGTTCCTTGATATGTGAGATGACTGAAGATATGATACCCAGTATCATGTGCATGGCCATGCTATTCTTCCAGTCACTCTCGATCAAGCGGCCGAGAACCGATATCTTTCCCATACCTCAGTATGAGGGATAAATCCCTTAGCCGCCTTTCGTGTCACTCATGTAGCCCGTCCCCAAGCCAATCCTGGCCGTTATGGAAGCCCTGTTACGGACAACGTTAGGCTCAGGTCAAACTCAGTTGTTGACTACATAGCGATCACAAAGACTCCTTGGTCTAAGGATACATGACAAGCTACGAAACTGAATATGTTCATGACTTAATCTATGGCACATATTCAGGGCGGGTCGTCCAATATCATGTCCCACATGATATCTATGATCAGACTCCGAAATCCCATTCCAATGACTAACAGAACGTAAGCCATAAAGAGCCATCTTTCATACTAGTCGCTTCTAGTGAAGCTTTGTTGACTAGGGACCCATCGAGTGTGATCTATCTCGATCTATGGTTCTATTCGCATGGTGGGCATAGATCAGAGCACACATCGATATATTACTCCAACACATAAGTAATATAAAGCCGCTTTAATTTTATTGCTAACGATGATATATACATTTGGACATTTAGGATTGAACTACGGGCACTAAGACTAACAATCTCCCACTTGCCCTAGTTCCAATCTAAACTCCTATATGTCCCCATCGACTTTACATGTCTAACATGTTCAGGCAGTGACACTGCCTTAGTCAACGAGTTGGCTATGTTATCATCTGTTGCAATATCGGTTATCTTCACTTCACCTCAGTTCAGTATTTATCTGATGAGGTGGATACGCCGCAGTACATGTTTGGATTTGTTATGCGATCTAGGCTTTTAGCTTGCGCAATGGCCCTTGTGTTGTCGCAAAATGGATTCACCGGACTGGATGGGTTTTTAATTACACCCAGCCCTGCCATGAATTTCCAAATCCACATAGCCTCCTTAGCTGCCTCTGCAGCATCCATGTACTTGGCCTCTGTCGTAGATTCGGCAATGGTATCTTGCTTTACGCTTTCCCAGCTAAAGCTCTGCCATTCAGCGTAAACACATATCCTGATTGACTTCTAAAGTCATCTGGATTTGTCTTGGAAAACTAGCGTCTACTCATCCTTCGACGACTAGTTCAGCATCATCTTTCCCCCGGGTTAGAATGATGTCTACTGGTACAACATAAGGCTTACGAGACGTCTGGTCTCATACATGTCATGGCATATATGATCGATCCTGCCCCCAGGCGCATAGGATTCTCATCATCCTTTTCAGCTCATCAGGTGTCTTAGGACACTGAGTCTTGCTGAGATGAATGCCATGACTAGTGGGTAAGAGTCCTTTCTTTGAATCGAGCATTAAGAACCTACTCAATGCCTTGTTCACATAGGTTCCCTGACTTAAATCCAAGACCCTCTTGGTGCGATCTCTACATATCTTAATCCTTAAGATATGAGAAGCATCGCCTAAGTCCTTTATTGAAGAACACTTCCTCAACCAAGCTTTAGTCTCGTGCAAGGTTGGGATGTCGTTTTCAATGAGAACCAGAAAGGTAATATTGCTCCCACTAGCCTTCTTATAAACGCAAGATTCATCCTCGTTCTTGATTAAGCCAAATCCAATTACAGCTTCATCAAAACAAAGGATCCAACTCCGAGAAGTTCGTTTCAATCCATAAATGGATTTCAACAACTTATAAATCTTTCCTTTATTCTTCGGATCGTCAAAACCTTTGGGCCGAGACATACAAACGTACTCAGTCAAATTTCCATTTAGGAAAGCGGTTTTGACATCCACTTGCCATATCTCGTAATTATGATACGCAGTTATGTCAAGAAGAATTTGGATCGATTTTGACCATAGCCACTAAGGAGAAGGTTTCCTCATAGTCAATCCATTGGATCTGCCTATAACCTTTCGCCACCAGTTGAGCTTTGTAGGTCAGAGGGTTGCCGTCCATGTCAAACTTCACCTTGAAGATCCATTTGCATCCTATGGTCCTCACACCATTGATGGGATCAACCGGTTCCCAGACTCGGTTGTCCGACATGGATTGCATTTCCTCCCTCATGGCTCCCAGCCATAACTCGGAGTTGGGCCCATCCACGACTTCCTGAAAGGTGGCTGGATCATCGTGATCCACCATGACTTCATTGTCACCTCCGGATACCATATCTTGGAGGTGGAAGATTGATCCTTTCAAATCGCCTTGGACCTTCCGGAATTGTAACAGGAATTGGTTCTTACTCTACGACAATCTCTGGCTCCTTTCTACTGGGTTGCCAATTGGTTTAGACAGATCTGTACCATCCTGAATTTCTTCGAGATGCACAGTCCTCCCAATGACGTCTTTGGAAACAAAACTTCTTTTCCATAAAGACCCCACCCCAAGCGACGAACACCATGTTCTCACTGGGATTGTAGAAATAGTATCCCCTTGTTGCTTTGGGATACCACACGAAGGTGCATATCTCAGATCTTGGTTCGAGCTTAGTCGAAACCAAATGTTTCACATAAGCCTCGCAACCACAAATCTTTAGGAAGGACAAAGCGGGCATCATCCCGTACCATTTTTAAAATGGTGTCCCTTCCACACCATTCGTCGAAGCCCGATTCACTATGAATGCGGTCATCTCTAGAGCAAAACCCCTAAAAGAGATTGGGAGATCAGTCCAACTAATCATGGAACAGACCATTGTCTAACAATGTCCGATTTCTCCGTTTGGCTACACCTTTCAACTACAGTGACCTAGGAGGAGTCCATTCCAAAAGGATCTCATTCTCTTTTAGATGATCTAATAACTCTGTGGTCAAGTATTTTCCACCTCGATCCAATCGAAGTGCCTTAATACCTTTGTCGAGCTGGTTTTCTACTATAGTCTTAAACTCTTTGAATTTATCAAAAGCTTCAGACTTATGTCTCACCGAATAGACATAACCATATTTACTGTAATCATCAGTAAATGTGATAAAGTAGCTAAAACCCCTCCTGGCAAGTGAACTTATTGGTCTACACACATTCGAGTGCATCAGCCCCAATAATTCACCCGCCCTTTCATCGCGATCGATAAAGGGCACTTTAGTCATTTTGCCCATCAAACAAACCTTGCACCTATAGATCGAATGGAATTCGAATGAACCTGAAAGCCCGCACTTCTGAAGTGCTGATAGGCGCTTCTTGTTTATGCGACCCAAATGACAGTACCATAACAGAGTTAGGTTTAAATCGTTGGATTTAGACCTCTTGGTATTAACGGAATATATAGAACTTGAGGCATTGTTACCCATATCTAATATGTACAATCCTCCAACCATGTCAGTACTGGTATAAAACATATCATTGCATAGAACATTGAAAACTCCATTTCCAATATTAACATTATATCCTTCCTTGTCAAACACGGATACAGATATAATATTCCTACTAAAAGTAGGTATGCAATATAAATTATACAATACTAAGACAAGGCCTCTTGGCAAAGCAAGACTCATGGATCCTACAGCAGTTCCCACAACTCTGAGGTCCATTTCGTGCTTTCCAAATCTCTCCTACTTTCAGCCACCATATATTAGTGCATGTGTGAGATTCAGTCATGGTATCTAATACCCATGAATCTTTGGAAGTAGAGAGATGTAGCTCTATAGAGTTAATACCGAATGAAGGCACGGTCCCACCGCCCTTCCTTAGATCATCCAGGTTTCCTGATGAAGGCGCAGTCCTACTGCCCTTCTTCAGATCATCCAGGCTATTTGATGAAGGCGCAGTCCCACTGCCCTTCTTCAGATCAGCCGTGAACTTCCTGTAATCCCGGTTCCAATGACCAGGCTATTGGCAGTAGAAGCAGACATTCTCAGGTGTCTCATCTTTCCTGCCAAGTGCGCATGGGTCCAGCCCTTGCCACTTCCAATTCCCTTGTTGACCATCAAAATATCCTTGGATCCCAGATCCCTGAGATATTCTTCTCAGCAGTTAATGACACTTCATGTAACTCTGATATGGTCTTAGAGACAGCCTTGTCAAGGACATATTCTTTGCGTTCAGACTTGAGGACTATCCTCAAAATTCTGTACCAGTCCAAATAGTTTGTCCCATTTAGCTTGACCCTGTCAAGAATGGTTTTTAATGACAAACTATTAATGTTCGCTGAATTTGCCATTTGATCTACAACAGATAAAATTCAATCAGTAAACTGAATAAATTTTATGAAGATCAAGCTTAAACACCAACAATCAATTCTAAACCTTTAGAATCTGAAACCAAGATCCTTGATTCACTCGATTAAGCTGAACTAATGCTCACCACTTAATCGAGCTATGTAGGTAGGACTCCATCCAATCACATCCAATGTGACTCTTGGCTAGGGTATGCACTTATGTACACGGCTTACCCTATCTGTTACCCTAGCTCAACCTCAGGCTGAGAATCGTAGTCGGGTCCACCAATTTTCAACTATGGCCCGTCACTATGTAGGTGCTCCGCTAATGCGCACGACACCCACATATGTCGTCCAAACCTACTACCCCGCTTTCCCATGGATGCTCCGCTAATGCGCACGACACCCATAGGACGGGGAGGTAGTAAGGTGTTGATGATTGGGAGGTATCGGACATGACCCGCTTTTACTTGTCCAGTTGTGTTCAAAACTTTGGCACATCCTAGATGCGATGAGCACATCAACTACATTCCAAATGCAATGATGCCTCAAATTACATCCAATGTAATTCTTCCTTTGAACCCGTCAACTACATCCAATGCAATGACGGTTCTAAGGGTTCACACACAAGGATTAAAATTCCAATTTTATCTTTGCATGTGAGGTGATATGCTCGGTAAATAAAGTTAGGCATGCAATTCTAAAGCACATAGAATTAATCATGCATAAACTAAACCAAGCATAAAGCGATAAATGTGCACATAATAGCCCCCTAAACTAACTCCCACTAGCTTCTTGAGCTCCACCGACTCCAAGCCGATGCCAACACCCGAAAAGCCACCAAATGACCTTTTCGCCCTTTCTTCATCTTGAGTAAAATATTACAATTTAATACATGACTCGCAGGTCGGGAATAAATAAATATTACAAACAAGTGGTTCGACGACCACACCTTGAAAGAATAATTACACGTTACCTCTAACGGCTCGCAGGCCGTGAAAAGCGATAAATAATTAAATTGAGCTCGGGGCTATTATGTGCACCATGCCAACATCACATCACACATCGTGTTATCAAACAAGAATGTTATCAAACATCATGTGATTTTCCGGTTTTAATTAATAGCCAAGTTTCGAAAATTTTTGATGCTCGGTTTATCGAAACCGTTCAAAAATGAAACTTTTGAACATTTGATCTTCGAGTTCGTCATGACGGTTCCAAACTCGTCATAACTAAAAAAACGGTTTAGCCTTGGCATATCAACCATCCAATGGTCATGCTTGGCCTAGCTCCGTCCAACGGAGCCCCGTTCGGTCCCGGTTTCGGCTCCCCGAGAGTCCCGCTCCCGAGACCCGAAAAATCAAATTTTTTTCAAAATTTCCAGATTTGAAATAATTTTCAAAAATTCATTTTACATGCATTAAATCCATAAACAATAATTTAAAACATGTTATCAAACAATTTAGCAAAACAACATGCCAAAAACGAAACTTTCAAGCAAAACCGAAACTTTGAACACCGTCTTGTGAATCCCGAAGGTAGCACGGCTCTGATACCACTGTTGGGTCTCGAGGTAAGGTTGGAGATGAACCAACTCGCAGCGGAAAATCAATGAAAACCAAGAGACAATTAGAACCATGAAACAACTAACAAAGAATGGATTAACAAGAGAAAAATTCAGCACTAGTTCTTACCAAAACAAGAACACCGGTTAACGAATGATTGGCTTGAGTCTCCAAGACGCCTACGTATCCACATGGGAATCAAAGCCACGTAGTTCTTCTCTTTGAGGACTCAAGAACACAAAAATGGAGGTGGGAGCTTGCCAAACCCGAAATTGCAAGGGAAGGGAGAGAGAAGTTGTGTTTCCTATTCTTGTCTTGTCTTTGTTATGTTGAAAAAAGATGACTTAAACATAACAAAACCCATACTTGTCCAACTAAAGGCATGGGACAAGTATGGTGTCAAGTAAGGTGTAAATAGGACAAAGTATGGCAAGACAAGATTGTGTTAGGTGGTGAATCACCAACACCTTAATCCTTGTCTTGCTTACTTAGTACTAATTAATCAAGACTTGATTAATTAGTTCCATGGGCCTTGATTGCATGGGCCTTTCATGGGCCTCTTGGAACATGGCCCGTGACCATTTCCAACGAGGTCCCGTGATTCGCTCATCGCCTCCATGCCTTCCATACCGGAAATGTCCAACATTATCCGACGCGATCAATCCCAAGACTCCAAGCCTTATCTCGATCCGTAAAGTCCTATTCACTTACGGGCACATGACCCAAAACCCAGTTTTGGTCATGTCCCGAGACAACTCCCTTTTGGCCATTCTCCATAAATGTGTCAATGAGTTTCATCCTCCGGTGTGACCCTTAGGTTTATGCATGTCAATAGATCAACGTAAAATCCCATTTTACTTGATCCTATTTAAGTGGCAACTAACGAGACTTTAGTATTGCCTGACACTACATAACGAATCGACCATGTCGATTCTAACCTTTCCGTCGTCCCTGTCATTATCCTTTTATCTCCGATATCCTGATTGAGATAAGGCATAGAGCCGTCATCCTTATTATTCTCAATCACCGTTCCTTGATATGTGAGATGACTGAAGATATGATACCCAGTATCATGTGCATGGCCATGCTATTCTTCCAGTCACTCTCGATCAAGCGGCCGAGAACCGATATCTTTCCCATACCTCAGTATGAGGGATAAATCCCTTAGCCGCCTTTCGTGTCACTCATGTAGCCCGTCCCCAAGCCAATCCTGGCCGTTATGGAAGCCCTGTTACGGACAACGTTAGGCTCAGGTCAAACTCAGTTGTTGACTACATAGCGATCACAAAGACTCCTTGGTCTAAGGATACATGACAAGCTACGACACTGAATATGTTCATGACTTAATCTATGGCACATATTCAGGGCGGGTCGTCCAATATCATGTCCCACATGATATCTATGATCAGACTCCGAAATCCCATTCCAATGACTAACAGAACGTAAGCCATAAAGAGCCATCTTTCATACTAGTCGCTTCTAGTGAAGCTTTGTTGACTAGGGACCCATCGAGTGTGATCTATCTCGATCTATGGTTCTATTCGCATGGTGGGCATAGATCAGAGCACACATCGATATATTACTCCAACACATAAGTAATATAAAGCCGCTTTAATTTTATTGCTAACGATGATATATACATTTGGACATTTAGGATTGAACTACGGGCACTAAGACTAACAACTCTATCTCTCGCGCCGGCGGTAAACCTGATAACTCCTCTGGAAATACGTCCGGGAACTCACACACTACTCTCGATAAGTCTCTGCCACTCTGCACCACCTCGGCCTCCACTCCAGTAGTCAAGGCGGATAGAAGGACTCCGATCTTGCTACCCAAAACACAAGTGATGACTCTATCACCAGATCGCACGATCACCTGCCGTCGAAAGCAGTCAATCGTCGCCCGATATCTCGTAAGCCAGTCCATCCCTAAGATCACGTCGAAAGCAGTCATCTCCAGAATGAGTAGGTCACCCAAGAAGGGACAATCTGCCACTCGAACCTCACAATCTCGACAAACAATATCCAACACCACTTCCCCCGTAACTGGGGTCTCAAGACACAAGGGTCTACTAAGGGGTTCCGTCACCAAACCCAAGGAACGAGCAAACGAAGTAGAGATAAACGAATGGGATGCACCCGTATCGAACAAAAAAGATGCCCACGAATGAAACAATAAACACGTACCCTGTATGGCCTCATGGTCGGCATACTGCCTCTCAGCTCCTGCATCTGTGACTGCATACACTCGGCCTTGCCGTGCCGGTGGTCCTCCTCTCGGTGGTGGTGGTAGTGCCACCTGCTGCTGAGGCCTAGCCTGGTGTCTCGGGGCTACCGTTCCCGCCGCCTGACGCGGAGCTCTCTGCTGTTGTGCTTGACGTGGTCGGCCGAGAGGTGCCTGACGCGGCTGTGCCTGCTGAGGCCTCGGTGGAGGTACAACTCCAACCCAATCGGGACAGGTAAAAGAAATGTGTCCCTACCGGCCGCACTGATAACAAGTCCGATCATCGACACGCTGCATCTGTCGCTCTGCGGGTCCTCTGCTCCTCGGGCAGTCCCGTGCCAAATGTCCGTACTGTCTGCATGTAGGGTAGAACTGAGCCAACGGAGCACGTCCAACTGATGCTACTGCTACTCCTCTGCGCATACTACTCTACTGAATCTGTGGTTGGAAGTGCCCATCAGTCCTCTGTCGCCTAGCATCACGCCTCTCTGATGGCCTGAGGAAACCACTCGGTCTCGGCCTGATCTCTCGCTCTCTGGTCGTCTCTCGAAAGTGCCTCTCGACTGCTAAGGCCTGGTCTACCAAGGTGGAGTACACCTCTGTCCTCAAAACGACGATCCGGTCTGCAATAGTAGGGAGGAATCCACGCTCAAAACGTCTGCAACGACTGTCCTCAGTCTGCACCATCTCGGGTGCGAAACGGGACAAGGATAAGAACCTCGCCGCATACTAAGCTACTGTCATCCCCCTCTGCCGTAGATCCATGAACTGCTGGCGTCGATCATCCCAAACTGATCGCGGAAAGTACTGCTCCAGGAACAGTCGACTGAAGAGCTCAAAATCCTCACCAACTCTGGTCTTCACAGACTGCCACCAGTAAAAAGCCTCACCCTCAAGCTGGAAGGTGTAGAAGGAAACTCTCAGCCGTCCCTCAGAAATACCAGACATGTCAAGGTTGCGAGTGATCCGCTCCAACCATAGAACTGCTGCCTCGGAGTCTGTGCTCCCAGAAAATGTCGGTGTACCCAAACGACGAAAATCACGAAGTGCCTGGGCCGTGTAGCTATCCATCTGTACTGGCCTCTCTACGATGATTGTCTCAGTAGCAGACACGGGCTCTGGTTCCGGTGCTGCGGTCTCCTGCTGAGCACTGAGTGCTGCTACTACTGCTCGTACCACCTCATCAATAAGGGTAGCCTATGTCGGCTCTGCGACTGGGGTATCTCTCACTAGTGACCCTGACGGTCCATCCTCAAAGCTCTGGTACTCTGTGGAAGCAGCACCCTGGGCACCTGCTGCCCCTGCCAGTCCAATAGCTGGTGACTGACTCTGCCCCAAAGCTGGGTGACTCCGAGTACCTCTCGGAATATAGACACCGGACATCACGAAAGAACGCTACAGTAGTGCGTACAGTTCAAACTCAGTTCAACACAACCGACTATCTAAGCAAAAAAGGGGACGTTATCGTTCGTCTCGACGGATCCTAGTTGGATCAGGTTAAGTAGATAAGTCGTATATAGTACTTATATATACAAACAAGCCCGCACATCGTGCATCTCACACAGCAAACAAGTAAAGCAACCAACTCCCACAGAAGGCAAAGATCATACACAAACATCCCATCACTGGGTTGGAAAGCACGAGCAAAACGTTTGCAATCAAGTCCTTAATCCTTTTATCGCAGCTTTTCTCCTTCCTTACTTCTCTTAACAAAACCTTTAACTTTCCTCAAGTTACTTATCTTTAGTCAAAATAATCGAGTCGATCTCGCATCGTTACAACTTGGTTCAGGCGTCCCCGAACCTCGTTGTAACCATTTGACATCCTACCATCACGTTTGACTACAGTGGCGCCCCTGAGTCAGCCCGTGATAGTGCAAACAATCCAGTTCTATAGAAAATTCGGCATGACCTAATCGTAATTTCCACTAACCCTCCGCTTAAGCGGGACAATTGCCAATCAATTTCCACAAGTTATTCCAATCAAAGAGTTCTCATGCTCTGCAAGTTCAAACCACAATCAACACACATATTTTTCATGCCTCGCAAAGTACACACACAATCAAGGGGATGCCAGATTATTCAAGTTTGATTCCTTTTAAAAATCACCCCAACTGGATCATACCTTTCAAGGTTAAATTCTTAAACGAGTCACAACATCAAAACCGAGTCAACACTCAAACCATTTCAAAATCATAACAATCCGATCCTTCCATAAATCCACCCTTCGATTAAACACCACTCCGACTGTAATACTCTAACGAATTCAGTCTCCAACCACATCAATCCTTCAATCAATTACTCCTTCAGATTTAACATCCCGAAACAACCAACCACAGTGGTAATACACTTAACGAACAAACACTTTACTCAACAATCAACATATAACGGTTCGGTCATTGTTTGTTGACCTAATACCGATCTCAACCAGTCGGTTTCACCGATCACTGCATCTTACAGTCAATAGGGTAAGGGTACTACTAAAGTGATACAACCGTTATAATAAAAGGAGTTCAAATTGAAGCAACCAATGAAACAGTAAGACTCGAGTCGTTCTCACTCTATGCATCAACGTGTTTAACTCCGCATCACTGAGTACACGACTTAGACTTCCTAACTCTACCCACCTAAAAGACGTTGGTCCGAGGTTTTGAAAACAAGTTCGAAAATTACAACCTGTTTCAAATGAAACCAGGCTCTGATACCAAATTGTCACGCCCCAAATCCGGTTTTGACCGGACTCGAGACGTGACCTGAGTTAAAATAATTAGAAATCATAAACAGTTGATAAAAATTTAAAATCTCATAAAAACTCCATCAAAAGGGTGTATATAAACAATAGTTCAAAATCCTCGTGAGTCACAGCTCAACGTAAATAGTAAGATAAAGGATGTTCAGTACACAAGACCAAAATAACTCTAACAAAAATCCCAAGAAGTCCAAAAGCTCCCGAGCCTCGAACCCACTAGACATCCGGCACGCCTGTAAAACAGTCAGAAACCAAAGGGAGTGAGCTTACGCTCAGTAGGAAAAACCTTAATAACTCAACCCTTAGGTCAATAGTAAACTGCTTACAAAGGTAACTCGAACAACAGTTTAATACGATTAACAAGGAAAAATAAAGAATCAGGAATAATTACAATAGTACAATAGCCTCAAGGTAACCGTAACATAAGGAAGTTCATAAGAATTACTTTAACGGATCAATAAGGGTAAAATGGGGGCAATCAATATACTGTCAACCACTTGCTTTCTCAAGCCTCCGATCCATGGATAGATTCTGGGATCACCTCGGTTCCCATATTCCAATCCACCAGAGTATCCATGTCATATCGGATTTTCCCTCGGTCCAGAGGAGGTACATGCATCGGGGCACCGAAAACGATCCGGATATGCCTCCAAAGGACCATAAATCATAGGGAACCAAGTAGTGCTCCCGTGGGACACACCCGCTTGGGTGAAACCTTAGTAACCATAATCAATATCCCGTAGGATCTGCCGATCCCTCTGGCCCCAATAATCAATTAATATCTCGTAGGATCTGCCGAACCATAGTCTCCTCACATCACTCAATATCCCGTAGGATCTGCCGAGCCACAAGCTCCTCACATCACTCAATATCCCGTAGGATCTGCCGAGCCATAAGCTTCTCACATCACTCAATATCCCGTAGGATCTGCCGAGCCATAAGCTCCTCACATCACCCAATATCCCGTAGGATCTGCCAAGCCATAAAGTCCTCACATCACTCAGTATCCCGTAGGATCTGCCGAGCCATAAGCTCCTCACATCACTCAATATCCCGTTGCATCTGTCCAACTCCAACCACCAAAACGGCACCGGATTACCCCCCCCCCCCCCCCCCCCCGGTGTAGTACCGAACCAAACAATCATTCAAACATACATCTTAAAAATAAAGATAAAGGAACTAGCATTATCATTCAATCATCAATCAGCACTCATCAAGGCACAAGTTCATCACAACAAAGATATCCAATACCATTCCACACTTACCGTATACTTACCTGCCACGAACCAACGGTATATCGATCACCTGATTGTACCCCGTGGCACAACCAGTCATACTCGATCATCCGTACAATCAACAGTTATATCAATGCAAACACTCAATCAACCAAGTACGCATTCATTCAACCAATCAATCATCATGTGAAAGATCGATTAAACATTCAAACATACAAGCTAATCTAGTTTCATTAGACTCTTGATTATCCTAATACTAGCAACCAAGCATGTGATCCTAGCACACAACTAATCCGAGAGCTCTTCACAGCCTCTCTACCAGTAAATCAATTCCCAAGTATTGAAAGCAAGCTTCACTAATTGTCATCGTCCTAAGCATGCATACTAGACTCATCCATTTATTAGTAATTGAAAGACGATTATTATAGTTATTTGCATCCTATATGAAATTCTAGGACCTTTCCAATATTATTATCCTAATCATGCATACTAAGCGTTAATTAAGAAATTAAGACTTTCCCTACCTCGCGGTCTTCCTCTCAACACTCTGATGTCACAATCGAAAGTCACCACACCGTTCTTCACACGGGTACCGGCAAGGTCTTCGTTCTTCAAGGTCTTGTGGTCTTTGAACACAAAACAACCCTAATTAGGTCCTACTTAACAGTAACAAAAGGTCCCCAAAACCCTTCCAAAAGCTCAGCTCCAAACCAAGATCAAAACGGTGGAAAAACCCTCAAAAAGCCCTCTGAACTGGTTAGTCACGGACACGGTCACGGAGCCGTGACACCGACCCTCACGGAAGACGTCACGGAGCCGTGACGTGTGCCGTCACGATCTCCCTCACGAAGCCGTGACGTCGCCCGTCACGGGATCCATCATGGATCCTGTTGGGTCTCGAGGTAGGGTTGGAGATGAACCAACTCGCAGCGGAAAATCAATGAAAACCAAGAGACGATTAAACCATGAAACAACTAACAAAGAATGGATTCACAAGAGAAAAATTCAGCACTATTTCTTACCAAAACAAGAACACCGGTTAACGAATGATTGGCTTGAGTCTCCAAGACGCCTACGTATCCACATGGGAATCAAAGCCACGTAGTTCTTCTCTTTGAGGACTCAAGAACACAAAAATGGAGGTGGGAGCTTGCCAAACCCGAAATTGCAAGGGAAGGGAGAGAGAGAAGTTGTGTTTCCTATTCTTGTCTTGTGTTTGTTATGTTGAAAAAAGATGACTTAAACATAATAAAACCCATACTTGTCCAACTAAAGGCATGGGACAAGCGTGGTGACAAGTAAGGTGTAAATAGGACAAAGTATGGCAAGACAAGATTGGGTTAGGTGGTGAATCACCAACACCTTAATCCTTGTCTTGCTTACTTAGTACTAATTAATCAAGACTTGATTAATTAGTTCCATGGGCCTTGGTTGCATGGGCCTTTCATGGGCCTCTTGGAACATGGCACGTGGCCATTTCCAACGAGGTCCCGTGATTCGCTCATCGCCTCCAAGCCTTTCATACCGGAAATGTCCAACATTATCCAACGCGATCAATCCTAAGACTCCAAGCCTTGTCTCGATCCGTAAATTCCTATTCACTTACAGGCACATGACCCAAAACCCAGTTTTGGTCATGTCCCGAGACAACTCCCTTTTGGCCATTCTCCATAAATGTGTCAATTAGTTTCATCCTCCGGTGTGACCCTTAGGTTTATGCATGTCAATAGATCAACGTAAAAATCTCATTTTACTTGATCCTATTTAAGTGGCAACTAACGAGACTTTAGTATTGCCTGACACTGCATAACGAATCGACCTTGTCGATTCTAACCTTTCTGTCATCCCTGTCATTATCCTTTTATCTCCGATATCCTGATTGAGATAAGGCATACAGCCGTCATCCTTATTATTCTCAATCAATGTTCCTTTATATGTGAGATGACTAAAGATATGATACCCAGTATCATGTGCATGGCCATGCTATTCTTTCAGTCACTCTCGATCAAGCGGCCGAGAACCGATATCTTTCCCATACCTCAGTATGAGGGATAAATCCCTTAGCCGTCTTTCGTGTCACTCATGTAGCCCGTCCCCAAGCCAATCATGGCCGTTATGGAAGCCCTGTTACGGACAACGTTAGGCTCAAGTCAAACTCAGTTGTTGACTACATAGCGATCACAAAGACTCCTTGGTCTAAGGATACATGACAAGCTACGACACTGAATATGTTCATGACTTAATCTATGGCACATATTCAGGGCGGGTCGTCCAATATCATGTCCCACATGATATCTATGATCAGACTCCGGAATCTCATTCCAATGACTAACAGAACGTAAGCCATAAAGAGCCATCTTTCATACTAGTCGCTTCTAATGAAGCTTTGTTGACTAGGGACCCATCGAGTGTGATCTATCTAAATCTATGGTTCTATTCGCATGGTGGGCATAGATCAAAGCACACATCGATATATTACTCCAACACATAAGTAATATAAAGCCGCTTTGATTTTATTGCTAACGATGATATATACATTTGGACATTTAGGATTGAACTATGGGCACTAAGACTAACAATCTCCCACTTGCCCTAGTTCCAATCTAAACTCCAATATGTCCCCATCGACTTTACATGTCTAACATGTTCAGAGAGCGACACCGCCTTAGTCAAAGGGTTGGCTATGTTATCATCTGTTGCAATATAGGTTATCTTCACTTCACCTCAATTCAGTATTTCTCTGATTAGGTGGGTACGCCGTAGTACATGAATGGATTTGTTATGCGATCTGGGCTTTTAGCTTGCGCAATGGCCCTTGTGTTGTTGCAAAATGGATTCACCAGGCTGTATGGGTTTTTAATTACATCCAACCCTGCCGTGAATTTCCAAATCCACATAGCCTCATTAGCTGCCTCTGCAGCATCCATGTACTTGGCCTCTGTCGTAGATTCGGCAATGGTATCTTGCTTTACACTCTCCCAGCTAAAGCTCTGCCATTCAGCGTAAACACATATCCTGACTGACTTTTAAAGTCATCTGGATTTGTCTTGGAAAAATAGCGTCTACTCATCCTTCGACGACTAGTTCAGCATCATCTTTCCCCCAGGTTAGAATGATGTCTACTGGTACAACATAAGGCTTACGAGACATCCGGTCTCATACATGTCATGGCATAGATGATCGATCCTGCCCCTAGGCTCATAGGATTCTCATCATCCTTTTCAGCTCATCAGTTGTCTTAGGACACCAAGTCTTGCTGAGATAAATGCCATGACTAGTGGGTAAGAGTACTTTCTTTGAATCGAGCATTAAGAACCTACTCAATGCCTTGTTCACATAGGTTCCCTGACTTAAATCCAAGACCCTCTTGGTGCGATCTCTACATATCTTAATCCCTAAGATATAAGAAGCATCGCCTAAGTCATTTATTGAAAAACACTTCCTCAACCAAGCTTAAGTCTCGTGCAAGTTTGGGATGTCGTTTTCAATGAGAACCAGAAAGGTAATCTTGCTCCCACTAGCCTTCTTATAAATGCAAGATTCATCCTCGTTCTTGATTAAGCCAAATCCAATTACAGCTTCATCAAAACGAAGGATCCAACTCCGAGAAGTTCGTTTCAATCCATAAATGGATTTCAACAACTTATAAATCTTTCCCTTATTCTTCGGATCATCAAAACCTTTGGGCCGAGACATACAAACGTACTCAGTCATATTTCCATTTAGGAAAGCGGTTTTGACATCCACTTGCCATATCTCGTAATTATGATACGCAGTTATGTCAAGAAGAATTTGGATCGATTTTGACCATAGCCACTAGGGAGAAGGTTTCCTCATAGTCAATCCATTGGATCTGCCTATAACCTTTCGCCACCAGTTGAGCTTTGTAGGTCAGAGGGTTGCCGTCCATGTCCATCTTCACCCGATGGTCCTCACACCATTGATGGGATCAACCGGTTCCCAGACTCGGTTGTCCGACATGGATTGCATTTCCTCCCTCATGGCTCCCAGCCATAACTCGGAGTCGGGCCCATCCACGACTTCTTGAAAGGTGGCTGGATCATCGTGATCCACCATGACTTCATTGTCACCTCCAGATACCATATCTTGGAGGTGGAAGATTGATCCTTTCAAATCGCCTTGGACCTTCCAGAATTGTAACAGGAATTGGTTCTTACTCTACGACAATCTCTGGCTCCTTTCTACTGGGTTGTCAATTGGTTTAGACAGATCTGTATCATCCTGAATTTCTTCGAGATGCACAGTCCTCCCAATGACGTCTTTGGAAACAAAACTACTTTTCCATGAAGACCCCACCCCAAGCGGCGAACACCATGTTCTCACTGGGATTGTAGAAGTAGTATCCACTTGTTGCTTTGGGATACCACACGAAGGTGCATATCTCAGATCTTGGTTCGAGCTTAGTCGAAACCAAATGTTTCACATAAGCCTCGCAACCAAAAATCTTTAGGAAGGACAAATCGGACATCATCCCGTACCATTTTTAAAATGGTGTCCCTTCCACACCCTTCGTCGAAGCCCGATTCACTATGAATGCGGTCGTCTCTAGAGCATAACCCCAGAAAGAGATTGGGAGATCAGTCCAACTAATCATGGAACGGACCATTGTCTAACAATGTCCGATTTCTCCGTTTGGCTACACCTTTCAACTACAGTGTCCCAGGAGGAGTCCATTCCAAAATGATCTCATTCTCTTTTAGATGATCTAATAACTCTGTGGTCAAGTATTTTCCACCTCGATCCAATCGAAGTGCCTTAATACCTTTGTCGAGCTGGTTTTCTACTTTAGTCTTAAACTCTTTGATTTTATCAAAAGCTTCAGACTTATGTCTCAACGAATAGACATAACTCTTTGGTGACAAGTAAGGTGTAAATAGGACAAAGTATGGCAAGACAAGATTGGATTAGGTGGTGAATCACCAACACCTTAATCCTTGTCTTGCTTACTTAGTACTAATTAATCAAGACTTGATTAATTAGTTCCATGGGCCTTGGTTGCATGGGCCTTTCATGGGCCTCTTGGAACATGGCCCGTGCCATTTCCAACGAGGTCCCGTGATTCGCTCATCGCCTCCAAGCCTTTCATACCGGAAATGTCCAACATTATCCAACGCGATCAATCCTAAGACTCCAAGCCTTGTCTCGATCCGTAAATTCCTATTCACTTACAGGCACATGACCCAAAACCCAGTTTTGGTCATGTCCCGAGACAACTCCCTTTTGGCCATTCTCCATAAATGTGTCAATGAGTTTCATCCTCCGGTGTGACCCTTAGGTTTATGCATGTCAATAGATCAACGTAAAAATCTCATTTTACTTGATCCTATTTAAGTGGCAACTAATGAGACTTTAGTATTGCCTGACACTGCATAACGAATCGACCATGTCGATTCTAACCTTTCTGTCATCCCTGTCATCATCCTTTTATCTCCGATATCCTGATTGAGATAAGGCATAGAGTCGTCATCCTTATTATTCTCAATCAATGTTCCTTGATATGTGAGAAGACTAAAGATATGATACCCAGTATCATGTGCATGGTCATGCTATTCTTTCAGTCACTCTCGATCAAGCGGCCGAGAACCGATATCTTTCCCATACCTCAGTATGAGGGATAAATCCCTTAGCCGTCTTTCGTGTCACTCATGTAGCCCATCCCCAAGCCAATCATGGACGTTATGGAAGCCCTGTTACGGACAACGTTAGGCTCAAGTCAAACTCAGTTGTTGACTGCATAGCGATCACAAAGACTCCTTGGTCTAAGGATACATGACAAGCTACGACACTGAATATGTTCATGACTTAATCTATGGCACATATTCAGGGCGGGTCGTCCAATATCATGTCCCACATGATATCTATGATCAGACTCCGGAATCCCATTCCAATGACTAACAGAACGTAAGCCATAAAGAGCCATCTTTCATACTAGTCGCTTCTAATGAAGCTTTGTTGACTAGGGACCCATCGAGTGTGATCTATCTAAATCTATGGTTCTATTCGCATGGTGGGCATAGATCAAAGCACACATCGATATATTACTCCAACACATAAGTAATATAAAGCCGCTTTGGATTTATTGCTAACGATGATATATACATTTGGACATTTAGGATTGAACTATGGGCACTAAGACTAACAGATCCGTTACGCTCCAGGGCAGTTCCGCCTTTCTTCAACCTCCAGCTCCTTTTCCCCGAAAATCCACAACCAAACTCCATTTTTAACCCTTTCCAGCTCCCAAAACAATCAAATACCTCCAAAACTCCTTTACCCATGGTAGAAATCAACAAATAAACAAGTTTCCAATGATTCTCCAAATCACAATCAAATCAAAAGCTTTCAAAATGTTCATCAAAACTTCAACAAAGCAACAACCCAACATCCTACTTCACTACTTCGTCTCCAAGAGACAAACACAAGGCTAGTTCATCAACTTCAAGCCAAAACCCACCAAAACCTAAGAATTCAGAGTAGAAGAAATGAAGAGTTGTGAGCATCCATAACTCTAGGAGAATGAGTTGATGAAGATGAAGGTATTTTAGAGAGGTTTTGGGTAGAGAATGATACAAAAGGTCTCTCTTTTCTCTTGCTTTCTCTTCAAGACACCATGGAAGCTCCAAGCTCTCCTTTCTCTCTCAAATTTCGGCTACCACTAGAGAAATGAGCTGAATTTGTGCCATCTAATACTTTAAAAAGACCTAGAGGTGAAAAAGACCAAAAACCCTTTAGTTCTTATCCCTTTTTGTGGCCAACTAGTGAGGGTAGAGATGACATTTGAGCCTCTTTCCTTTCCTCCAAGCCATTAGTGACACTTGGCATAGTGGGGACCACTCTCTTCCATTTAAAATCCAGCAGTCCAAATTTAAATGTATTGACTCGATAAAAAGCTCGATTTTGACCAAATTTGACTTCCTTCGATATTATACTCAAATGAATGGAAACGGCCCAATTAAGCCAACGGTGATGACGGATAAGATTTTTGGGCCCCGGAAAAGTCCCGAGTGACTTCCCGAGTCCTCAGTTGACTTTTCCGGTAGAAAGTCAAACTTGTCTTAAAAGTCACCGGTTCGACCGGGATCGACTGGGAGCGGTTCTTACACGGCCCGTTGTAGATGCTCTTAGGTCATACTAGTAAGCATAACAATTAAAACAACGCACAAAGCCAATCAACATGCACAACACACACAACAATACCACCCATAACCTAGTACAACCATTTCCAACCTCCACGGCTATCACAGCCCGTTCCATTTATGTCGTACCGGAACACGAAGCCTCGGTCCCGACACCCAGTTACCGATCACTTTCACAAAGTTAGAAACATACTTAGAAAAATGCACAAAACCAACCAACAGGTATAAAACACACAGCGAGACACATACAGATAACGTACAACAGTTTCCAACGTCATTGAATGCACATAGCCACTTGCACACAGCCACTTATATCGTATTGGACCACACAGCATCGGTCCCGATATCTTCCCCTCATTGAGACTGGGGATAACATCCTCGACCGGAAATCCCTCAGTCCGATGTCTTCCCGTCACACAGACTAGGGGCAATACTCACCATACGTACTGGATCGGCACACATTCCGGTCGTACATCGTCCCGGACCACGAGTCATCGGGGTACTGATCACGCCATCCTTGGCCTCGATACACTACACCGGAACTATCCCTCAGTGTAAATATCGCTCCGGTTACGTCTACTCTTGGAACACACAACAAGGGTATAACACGCAACACAAAGCCATAGCTGGTCCCGGTATACCAACCGGACCATCTCAACAAAACACACAGCCGGTCTATCACTCACCCGGTCATATCACAACCAAAGGTTCACGTTATATCAAACATGGCACACTTGCCCACACACAGTCACATCATGCAACACCGAGTATAATCTTGTTTAGACTCTCACACAGCGGTTATAGCACATAGCACACAATCCTGAGGCTCGACATGGCCCATCTACCAGCACGACAATTCCCAAGAGAAAAAACAGGTAAAACTAGTGAATCACATCCTACATGTTACTAAGACTCGTCCGGTTATTTAGTAGTCGAAAGCAGCTATTCTAGTGAATCACATCCTATATGTCAACTATGACCTTTCCGTTTATTATTTTTCCCTAATCATGCATGCTAGTAACTTTCTGTACTTAAAGCGGTATCCGCTACTTTCCCTACCTTAAGACGATCACAACAGTTGCGTCTCCTAGGTGCTGACGTCCTGGCCTAACTCCGGTCTTCTCGGGCGAAGTCCAAGTCTGGGTTTAACAGGTAAAAAGTCCAATCAGTCCCGGTAGTCTAAAGTCCTCTGATTTGTCCAAATTGTCCTTTAATTAAACATTTTTGAATTATTTTAATTAAATTAATGAATTTATTAAAATGATGACCCGGATCTGACCCGGATTCGAAAACCAGACCCGAATCCAACCCGGTCCAGAACCCAGACCCAACCGGACCCGGAACTGACCCGGACCCGGCTCCAGACCCGACCCAGACCCGGTCAAGACCGGGACATTAGATTTGGGCTTGGCCCAAGGCCCGTCCTGATCCAGGGCCCGTTTACTGGCCCAAGACGATCCTGGCCCAACTCCGCCCAGGCCCAAGCCCGCCCTGGCTCGGTCTGAGCTGGATACGAAGGCGCGAGCTAGGGTTTTCCTCTGGCCAATTCCTGACGGCGGCGGCGACGCCAAGGACTCTCGTGGCGTGCCGGCGATGCTCGGGAAATGACGACGGAGCTCAGGCCGTAGCTGGAGGAGGGCGGTGGTCACAGGTGCGGCGCCAGAAACCTCCTCCGTCTCAAATCTGGTGAAGACGGAGGTTCTCCGACGTCCTTCCGGTCGCAACCGCTCGAATCGAGCTCGGGGAGACGTGATTTCAGACGAGTCGAGCTCAGGGAAGAAGGAAAAGGGGCGAGGGAGGACGAACCCTCGTTGTTCCTCCGTCGCTATCGCTGATTCGAGCCCGTCGTCGAACCAGAGAGCTTCTCCGGCGAAGTGTCTCGACCGCGTGCGTGGGTGGCTCGGTGGTGCTCAGAAGGGAAGGAGAAAGCGAGGCGTGGAGGTGGCTCGGTCGTGCGAGAGAGGAGGAGAGGGAACGAGAGAGAAGAGAGTGAGGGCGACATTACGGTATGCCTCGGGACGCGTGCACGCGCGAGGAAGAAGACGAGAAACGCGCTACGGTTGGGTCTCGCGTGCTTTTGGGCTTGGACTTGTCTTCTGATGGGCCCAAGTCTGGCCCAGACCTTGCCCAACCCAAACTTCCCTTTTTCCCGTTTTTTATTTTCTTTTTATTTCGCACTCGATCCAATCTTCCACCCCGTTTTTCAACCTCGACGTTCCAAAACGATAATTTTAACAATTTAATTCTTTTAAACCAGGACGGGCTTTACAAAAAGGGTTTAATTTAAATTTTGTTTTGCTGATTAAAAAAAACGTTTTGGGGGCCGTATGGAATCAGAAATTCAGAGTTTAGCAGTTAAAAGAGGGGATAGGTGTTCGAAAATTGTATAATGAGTGGCAAATTTTTGGGCCTTAAAGACCCATATTTCCTCGACTGTTAAGAAATCTAAGGAGGAATGGGTGTTATTTAAGATTGATTTTGACAGCATACGATTCCATCTAAGGAGGAATGGGTATTATTTAAGATTGATTTTGACAGCATACGATTCCGTAAGTTCGTATTTTTTAGACTACTATTTCGGTTATGAGCTTTTTTAGACGCTAGAGAGGGTGGATGTATAATTGTTTTTCTACTCACATATTAGTAATGATTAACGGGTCTACCTTACCAGGTTTCCTATGGGTCGGGGTCTAAGACAAGAGTGTCCGTTACCACCTTTTTGTTTGTCATTACAGAAAAAATATCGCACCAAGTTTTGGTAAACGAGGAGAGACGATTTGATGTTCTCTGTTAAACCAAGGGATTTGGTTAGTTAAGGCAACTGTCTTGGTTCATTTCTGCTGAATCAAGTGTTGCTCATACACCCTGCTGCATTTTTGTATGTTATTACTGAAGTTACATTGTTTTTGGTGCTTGACGTGCGGCCCAAGTAACAACCGTTAGAAGCTTATTTCAAATTCAGATCCGTGGAGCTCAAGCAACCTCACATTGCTGGCAATTTACTACCCGGTTGTTTCATTCTACTGTCCTCATTTCCTTTCCAGTGGTTCACAAGACAATTCACAACTCTGACATTACACTACCCGTTCGTTTTGGACACTTGTTTGGTTTATCTTATTTTTACCGCTTTGCCCTTATTAGATTGCTGCGTCTCTCTTTGGGCTTTTGGGATTCTTATCGTAATCCTCTGTAACTCCTCTTTCACCTCAAAAGAGGTTTCAATTTAAATTCCAGTCTTGCCAATCAAAAAAAAAACGAGGAGAGACGAAATGAGTTTCAAGGTGTCAGATTTCAGGGTCATAGATTTCTCACCTCAAATTTACCGACGATACAGTCATTTTATTAAATAAGGTTTACTAGAAGTGGTTTTAGGGTTTCCTCCAGCGACATCATCGTTCCTCGCCTTCGAACCATACCTGTAGGAACAATTACTGAGGACGGGATCACCGGAATCCGATCAGTATTGGGGAGCGAGAGTCCAACATGTAGGGGCGCCTCAAACTCCGTTCTCCAACCATCGTGGATGGGCACCTTCCCACGACTAGGATCCCGACGTAGCGGAGACAGAGACTTAGGACCATCCCTGAGAGGAGGCGGAAGGGCTGGTGGTGAGTTGCATGGAGCCGAAGTTACAACTAGATTTTTAATTGGACGGTCCCTCCGTGGTTGCAGTAGTGGTGATACCCGGAAAGAACTCCACAATCGCCATGGAAGATGGCGATGGGGGTAATCCGGAGGATGGTGGCAATGGAAGAAGGCCGGCTAGTGTTGGCTTCGGCTTCCTCCTACGTCGTGCCTGAGCTTGAGACCATAGAAAAGGCGAGGGGTGGAGCTATAGATAATTGCATTTTAGGGGGCGGCAACAGGACAAGACCGACTAGACATGCAGCGTTGTCGACGATAGGTGACAAAAATAGGAAGCACCCTAGGTTGGGCTAGGGCTAAAATTTTCTCGGAAAAGACACTCGATATAACGAGAGATTTTTAGGGGTCGTCTCTGTTAAATATTATTCTATTATATGCATTCCGAACTTAAATCAATAGCAACTCTTTTTTTTTCAATATTAGTTAGAACCTCAAACTTGTATCACGTTTATATAATCTGCGATTGTATACTGGACTGCAAATGGAAAAGATATATGGAAAAATCATCGGATAAAGTTGTCTGATGTTTAAATGACAAACGATTATGATATACATATCACCATCCTCTTATTTCTCGTAAGATCATCACTTCTACCGTTACCATAGGTACAGATATAGAGCACCCGCGTCTTCTTGTAGGGTGGCTTAAATATTCAGCATAATAGGTGACCACTAATGCATCCACCGAGTCCCTATAAGGACTTGTTGATTTTGTGATGTACTTATCCAAAAGGTCAAGCTTAAACTTGGCATTCATCTTAATATTCAAATTTATTGAAAAAGATGCTAAATTATTTATTAGTTACCGCTTTTCAAACTTGACTGCGATCAATATCAAAGATTGTTTGAAGAGCTTACGAGGTGTTCCATAATTTAGGAAAACTCCGTTTTAAGTTGTTGAACACAACTCTAAAAACTTATTCGAAAAATGGTATACATATACATATCTTTGAACGTAATTCTTGTAATCACAATACCACAGGGAAGCTATATGTTACTTACGCTAGAATTTTTTTTATCAGAGAGGAATACGTAAACATCTTATTTCAACCTAATCTAATACATCATTAGCACAAACTCTCAAACAAATTTATCGACTGCGATTCGAACCTATACTTTTGAAAGAGATGAAACATGAAGAACCCTTCACCATCTGTCTAACTCAAGTATACATTGTATAAATTATCTCTTCAAACATCTAATATAGTTCACCAGGGTAATCAATACAAAAGCTGAAGGAACCGGATCATCGAGTCACTCTGGATAAATCTCTAAACAAGGGGAAAAGAAATCACACAAAAAGGAGTGGCCGTCGTGTTGCGGGGAGCCCATAGTCGTCCTAATTCAGTTCCCTTTTAATTATAGAACCATTGTGGACCATATTGAACCCATATATGGCCTCCGCACCTCCTTGTTTGTGCAAACCATGTGACTCCAATCAACAACAGACATATAATTCACCACTTGATCATCATCATCATCATCACCATCTTGTGTCTTAAACAAACATAAATAAACTTATATATATTCCAATTATTATTGCAGTTAGAAAGGTATTATTACCACACCACCTAGAGCTATAGATCAGTTTGTTAGAATCGATTTCTAGATAGCAATCATAAATCTAAAATAAAGGAGAGACAAAGTGATTAAAGTGAAAAAATTAGATTGAATATCGGTTGACAATTTGCCACAAAGCACTTTTATTATTTATGTAATTAAATTACCTCACATTAAAAAAAAGGAAAAAAACGGAGACTTGCAATATTGCACCAAATCCCTAACAGTAACATATAATAATAAAAATATCTTACATGACTATACATACGTCCATACGTATTACAAAATATGTAGTAAGGGCATTTATTTATTCATGGATTCTGTTATGCATGATTAATTGTTTGACATGTGGCACAAAGGGTTGACCATGGACGAGGAGGACGAAGAGCGGGTGAAAGTCCAGAGATCGATTTCGCTGTTGTAATTGGACCTTGATGAGGACGAAGAGGAAGATCTGAGCAGTTCATTGAGATCATCAGGTTGGTTGCAGAAGGAGTTGGTGGGGTCGTTGAAGCAAGCCAGTTGCGTGGAGGTCTCCGTTTGGCCGTTGAGCTGAGACGCGACCATCCTGTCGAGCGCGGCCCAGTCGGTGATGGTGTCATTCTCCGCCGTGAGAGGGTGGATATTGCTGGTGGCGGAGTTGTTGGGGCTGTCGAGGCTCGGAAGCTTCAAGAACCTTTCTTGGTAGCCGAGGAATCTGTTGTCGTCGTTCTCCTCCTTGCAGGTCCTGCCCATGTAGTGGAGTATCTGCTCGAGCGCTCCTTCGTTGAGGAGCTTGCTCCTCGTGGCCTCAGCCGGGCGGTCGAGGGCTTTGTGGTGGTTTTTCTTCTTGAATATACGACAAACCACCCATCCCTCTTCTGTTGCTTCTCCCAGGACATTGGAGGAGATCTAAAAGGAGAAAAGAATAGGAAAATTTAATGACCCAACACACTAATATATATATATATTTTTAAGGAGAATATATATTCATGTGATTGAGTTACGGACATGAACATCGTAGGAGACGTTGTCGTCGAGCCTGTACTCGTGCATGATCCAGTCGGACTTCTGTCCGTGAGGGGCTCTTCCCTTGTAGAAAACGAGCGTCTTCCTCATTCCGATCCGCTTGCCGTTGCTGTAAATGACCTTGTCGCGGCCAGTAGCCTTCCAGAAGCCGGCCGCAGTGGCTCGGTTGGTTCTGGTTCCGGTGGGGTACTTCTTGTCCTTGTGGCTGAAGAAGTACCAATCATTTTGCGGTGTAGTTCCTATCTTACACCTCTCTGACAAATCAAAAAAGTGTAACAATAATGTATATGATATGTATGGACCGTGCACAGCAGGGAGTCAGGGATGACATTGAGTAGTGAGTACCTTGAATGTCCCATGGTTCGAGCTTGTTGAGATCCACATCGCGGATGACGTCGAGGTCGATCTTCTCATAGGAGACCTTCTTCCTGAGGTAGTAGTGGAGGAGCTCCTCCTCCGTTGGGTGGAACCGGAAGCCGGGAGGGACCTGAGACTGTCCGTTCACCGATATGCTCATATTGGTTTCCGGCATGTGTTGTATTGTGTTGAATGAGACTCTGAGTTGTTGTTTGGGTGAAGAGGATTATTTATACAATGCATAAAGAGCCAAAAAATATACTTGGTGAATGGTCACAAGGAGAAGAGGGATTGGGATCATATAGACAAATAGTATGAACGACATTGAATACAGTTAGAGAGAGAAAGAGAGAGGAGCGGCTACCTACAAAGACGTAGAAAGGTGATTTGTTTTCGGGAATCGGCTAACTGGGGACCACTCCGGTGAAGAACGGTGGGGTCCAGTTAGTGGGTGGGGCCCGATGTGGGCAACTACCGGAGGAGGAATGCACACATCCAAACTACGACATTCGACCTTAAAATCTCAAGGGAAAAGAACCTCTTAAACAACTAATGTAGACCTTTCTCTATATCATATCATTTTTATTTCACCATATGTAACCACCACACCACACATCAACGCTTTTATATATTTTTTAGTACATAAAAAATATATAAAGATTATAACTTAGACGACTCTTCCCTTTCAAAACCACAAACAGTTGAAATTTATAATATATATTGCATAAAAGTAATTTTCTTTCGGAATATTATTCTATCATAAAAATTCAATTCATTCCAATCACTTCTATAGATAGTGTTTCTAAGCAATTCTCTGAAAACCCTAGGCGTGGAAATGGAATGCAGTGGCGGTATATATTTTGCGGTGATGGCGATAAGCCGTAAGACTACAACAGATAAGAGTACGGCGAGACAGGAGACAATGTTGTTGAAGGTACAGACTCTAGGCCGAAAGTCGGGGGGAAGGGGTCGGTCCACGACCCCGACGTGTGGTGGAACCGATTTCCTCACCTCCTCCGATAGGACTAGTGGTTCTTGGGAGCCCCTCGTGTTCGGTGACGGTGTTGTCAAAGTTTTGAAGTTGTTAGACAACAACTCACAGGGAGGATTTCATTAGATTCAGATTGGAGGAGACTGAACCATTCGAATCTGAGGGAGATCCTGGCTGCGACAATCTACAATGTGGGGTTGGTGTGATAGGCCTTCTAGCGTCCCAATACAACGTCGACGGGCACCAAAGAAGGTGGCCGAGGAAGGGGACCGACAAGGTGATGGTATTGACGGCACCACCATAGGAGGTCCAGGTCACGGTGGTGAGGATCGCGCCAATGAGTTTTCGGTGGGGGCGGCATCGAGACAGGGCTCGACTGAGCATGGGGTGGTGTTCTGGGCACCACTCCGGATATCCCACAGGGATGTTTATCAGTGGTGGGTGGTTTCCCAACACCACTCCGGCAATTTCGAGGTCCCGTGGGCTTCCTTTGATCTCAGCTGGTGTGGATCTGCTAGGACATCGTATGGGTGGGTTAGCCACCCACGATCTTAAAGACCAATACTCTCGTGTTCTTGGAGCTCTACGATATCAATCAAGGGAGGACGATGCATGCTGGATCCTCGAATGAATACTTAGTCTGTTTGGTCGCCATTCTTCCGGAAAAGAGCCCAATATGTAATAGCTCACTGTTTGGAGTAGTTGTACCAGTTTGCTCGACGGTTATCGCAACATCCCTCTCCCGACACACACACTTGAGCATTTCGGCACATGAACATTTTTTTCTCTTTTCGTCTCATAATGTTCGAACGTTTCAATTAGTTACGTTTATCATACCTTTGGTTTTGGTACTCTCTAGTTATCCCGATTTGAGTCGGGATTTTATTTCTGTTAATACATTAGTTACGTTTGTAGTTGAAAAAAAAAACATATTCATTGACAATCTAATTTATCACTTGTTTACATATTTATTCTCTTTGTATCTAGTCATTAATTTTCTTAATTTATATTCAGTTTATAGCTCGATAACCCAAATGTTATTTAAACTACTTGACAATACATTCCAATTGATAAGAGTTGGAAACCCGACACCGTCCACTCCAAAAATAAATGCATCCCTAAACCCATATTTGGCAAAGAACGCATGATTCACACATTCGCACTCAATAAATGCATCCGACTATGGAGGCTTCGGCTATGATGGTTTTCTCTTTAAGGCTTGCCTCGTTGGGCTTTGCTCCGTCCAAACCCAAGCGAGGTGGCCCCGCTAAGACTCCCTCCCATACGTCACCTCAACCTCACACGCCACCACAAACCACAGATGGTTATGATTTTTTGACCCCTGAGACATCTAGGGTTTATGGCTTCTCTGCCCCGCTTTTTCCCAGAGAATCGCCGCATCCTAAGGATCTGGTGCCATCGATGGGGACTCTTTAGGCCGATTTCTCGGCGTGGTCCCTCGCCATTAAGGATGGGATGGAGGTCCTGGTTCCCTACACTCCAACGGACCGTAGGATCCTCACTCGCCAGTAGTTAAGCATGGTGGGTAGACTACGTTTGCAAAAACCACCCAAAAAATATTTCATGCTCATGATCATCATGCGAGCATGGAGGCGATCAGTGTTGGGATTAGTGTTCAAGGAGCTAGAACATGTAACCTATGGCTTTTACTTCATGTCTTAGTTTGCAACAACGAGCCTTGGTGCTTCAATGGCTATCCGATGATAGATATGTTTGCTAGAGACCTCCCCAAGTTGGATCGGATCCAACTACGGGTTCATACACGAGGTCTCTCATTTTCGATTCGTACAAAGGTCACCAGAGAATTCATTGGAGCCACGCTAGGGGAGTACAAGGATGTCCCTAGTGACCAGTGGGGCCTATGGTAGGGAGGGACTGTGAGAGTCCGGTTCTGGGTGCAGCTACATCGGCCCCTTCGCCGGACTATGGTCCTGAGGTTTCAGGAGTTTCCGGAGCCAATTAGGGTAACCCTAACCAATGATCCACTACCAACTTTCTGCTACAAATGCGGTCGGATTGGCCATGTGGCTCGTGATTGTGAGTTAATCATGGCAGGTAGATTTGATGACTCTCTCCTAGAGTTCAAGCTTGATAAGCTCAAGAAGTCTTATGCCACGGATTGGGGGACAGTGGCATCAGGACCACCGCCTGGGTTTGCACTTCTGATCTCAGATACTCTACCTAAGGCCTCTTCATCTCGGGGAAGGGGACTAATTGTAACCTCAAACACACTACCTAATCCTCTACTAAGGGTGAGGGAGAGCGTCATGATCAGAGCCCGACCCCTAGCGGGCAGTCGTGGCTCAAGGACTAAGCCTTCATGGCATGTCTCAACTATTGTAAAACCCACTTTATTTTACAAAAGTATTATTTTGAAACTTGAAACAATGGGGTGAGTTTTTGCAAAAAAAAAAAGAGAGAGAGAGAGAAACCGGACTGGACCACCCAGGCCTGACCCTTCCTCACTTGGGCCATGGAAACCAGCCCGTCAGTGGCCCAAAACCAAGCTGAGCCCGCCTTATATAAGGCCGAAATTAGGGTTTCCAACCCTAATTTCTCCTCCCTTCGTCTTCCCTGCTACCGAACCTTTTCCCTCTCTCTCTCTACACTCTCTCCTCACCATCGCGCAGCCGCCGCACCTCCCCTGTCTGATCTCGCGCATCCCTCCTCCTCCTACTCGCCGTCCCCACGACCGCCATCGTCCCGAGCTCCTCTCCGCTCGAGCATCGCAGCCACGTCTCTCCCCGAGCTCCCTCTCGATCTCTCTGTACAAATCCGAACCTCACCGACCTACCCTTTCCATTCGCCGCCGTCGCCGAGCCTCCTACCCTCATCTCCGTCCGCCACCGCCTCTCTCTCCCTCTGCGCCATGGCCAGACTCGCCGGCCACGCCCTAGCCACCATGCCTTCCTCTCCTTCTCCTTTCATCCCGCGTGTGAATGAAGAACCACCACCGTCATTCTCGTCGGATCTGCGACGGGAGCCGTCGCACCACCCAGATCTGAGGCGAGAAGACCCGCCACGCGCCGTCGCTCCCTACGCCACGACCACCGCCCGCCGCCTTCCTTTCCTACGGTGAGAACCACTCCCCTCGTGAGACGTTGGTCGTCGGTGTCTCTGCCGGTGGCCGGCCGGTTTCACAACCGTTTCCTTCCCTTCCCTTTTGTTTCTCTCGTCCCGAACTTTTGTTGGATCTGTGCTTTGTTGGACTGAAATCACCATGGATCTGGTTTGGTTGGAATCAAACTCAAGGAATTTGAAAAGGAAAAGGATTTGTTTTTCAAGAAACGAAAATCAGTTTTAGTTACTGAAAAAGGATTTAAATTAAAAGGGATTAAAATCAGATTTTATTTAATTCAGACTTTTGGACTGATTGAGCGAACTGGAATCGAGCTTGGAAACCTAACAATTTATTGGACGTTTAATCGACCTAGAACGGGACAAAAGCGGGAACGCTGAATCTGACCTCGGGAATCGTGCATCGGGATCCGTGCATCGGGTTCTGTGCTCGGGACTCGGGTGCTCGAACCCGATTCGTCGGGTGATTCCTCCTTCGACCCGTTCAGATTTAATTGGCAACTTGTTGATTTAAATTTGGACTGTACGGGAACTGATTGTAAGTTTTAACTGCTAAAACTCAGGCTTGGACTTTGCCCGAGAAACCGGGCTCCGCTTGCGAGCTTGGACTTCGCCCGAGAAGACGAAGACCACTCATGAACCCGTGTGAAGAACGGAGGAGAGACTGATCGACTTTACAACAGAGTGTTATCAGAGGAAGACCACAAGGTAGGGAAAGTCTAACTACTCGAGTATTTCAATACTAGCGTGCCTATTAGGTTAATAAAATCGGAAAGGTCCTAGAATTGCATATAGGATGCGAACAAGTAGAATAATTGTCTTTCAATTACTATTAACCGGACGAGTCTAGAAATGCATGATTAGGATGCAAATCACTAGTTAACTCGCTTTCAATACTTGAGATTTGATTTACCGGTAGAGAGGTCGTGATGAGCCCTCGAATTAGTTGTGTGTTAGCTTCACATGCTTGTTTGCTAGTCATTAAGATAATCAAGAGTCTAATGAAACTAGATCGAATGCATGCTTGAATGTTTGAATGTTGAACTTGAACGCTTGAATAATTGGTTGATTGATTGAACGCTTAAATGATTGAATGGTTGATCGAGTATGACTGGTTGTGCCAAGGAGGCACGATCAGGTGATCGATTGACCGGTGGAGAGCAAGAGGTAAGTACTGGTAAGTGTAGTTATGGGTATGAATCCCGTGTGGTGTGTATTGATGAACATGTGTATTTCTATGATTGGTTGTGGACCCTGCGGGGCATTGTTTGAGTGATCCTACGGAACATTGCTTGGTAGATCCTGCGGGATATTGTTTGGTAGATCCTGCGGGATAATGTTAGGTAGACCCCGTGGGGTATCGTTTGGCAGATTCTGTGTCACGCCCCAAATCCGGTTCTTGCCCGGACTCGAGGCATGACTAGGATAAAACGATTAAAAAGGCAATAACTCAACATTAACTTCCTGAAAATCTCCAATATAAAACTCAAATCCACATAACTCGGTTTAAAACATCAATAACCCTCTAGGGGTGTAATAATAATCCTTTAACATGATTTGTTCAAAACTGAAATGAAATAAAAATGAAGTCTCTACAAGACACCCACACCAAGAAGCTCCTGAGCCTCTACTCCTCAATGAAGCCTGTAATCACAAAAATAAACTCATAGGGGTGAGGTTGCGCTCAGTAGGGAAAATACATAACAAGAAGGACTTTAAGCTCAACAATTTCATCAGTAAAGTCAACAAGAAAACTCTTAACAATTGCGGGCAATAGGTAAACCAATCAATGTCGTGGCACATGAAGTCACCACCCTCCGATCCACATATGATGTGTCCTCTCGGATTTTCCCTCAAGTCCAGGGGAGACGCATATCATTGAGGCTACCGGAAACAACCCCCTGAGGGCGCTTATCATCGGGATTCTCAGAAACGTCTCCAAAGGGCCATATGTCCTCGGGAACCAAGGTATTACTCCCATAGGAAGTATACACTTGGACAGTTCATAAATAAGTAGATATAAGTGAGTAACACTCTCAAGCGAAACACGAAGTAATCCTTTCCCAACGAACACTATCCCACTATCACACATAGCTCACGAATCACACACTTTCACCTCAACACATAGCACACGAATCACATAACACATCACACTTTCACTACAACACACAATACACGAATCGCCTAGCCAGTCACACTTTCACCACAACACACAGCACATGAATCACATAACCAGTCACACTTTCACCACAACACACAGCATACGAGTCACATAACCATAACTTACCATTCACTTACCTGTTATGACCCTTCGGTCGATCGATCACCTGATTGTACCGCTCGGCACAACCAGTCATACTCGATTCCGCAACCAAAGGATCGCGCAAACATTTAATACAATCAACCATCAAGTACAGTCAATCCATCAATCAAGTCAACCTTCACCCGAGCATTCAAGCATGCAATTCAATTAGTTTCATTAGACTCTTTAGCCTATCCATTAATCAATCAAACAACCCAGCATGTGATCCTAACACACAACTAATCTGAGGGCTTTGCCAAGGCCACTCTACCAGTAAAACAATTCCCAAGTATTGAAAGCGAGTTACACTAGTGATTGGCATCCTAATCATTCACCACTAGACATTTCCGGTTATTAGAAAAGTAAAGACAATTATTCTAGTTATTCGCATCCTATAGGCATTTCTAGGACCTTTCCAATTTTATTAGCCTAACATGCATACTAAGCATCATAAACGAGGAGTTAAGACTTTCCCTACCTCAAGGTCTTCCTCTCAACACTCTGATGATAAGTCTGGTGGTCACCACTCCGTTCTTCACACGGGTTCCGGCGTGATCTTTGCTCCTCTAGCTCGGTCCCCAAGGTCTTGGACACAAAGAAACATTAATTAGACTCCACTTAAACAGTAAGCAAGACCCCCAAAGCCCATCCAAAGTTCAGCTCAAAACCAAGATCAAACAAGGTGAAAAACCCTCAAAGAAACCCCCACCCTGCTCTACCACAGACCTGGTCACGGACCCGTGACGCCAACCTCACGGTTACCGTCACAGAGCCGTGACGAGTGCCGTCACGGACTCCCTCACGGAGCCGTGACGTCGCCCGTCACGGGATCCGTCACGGATCCGTGGCGCACCAGGGCAGTTTCGCCCTTCTTCAACCTCCAGCTCCTTTTCTCCGAAAAACCACCTTCAAACCCCAAATTTTACCACTTCCAACTTCCAAAACAGTCAAAATCCTTCAATACTCCTCTACCCATGGTAGGAATCAACAAATAAGCAAGTTTCTAATGATTCATCAAATCATAAACAACTCAAAAGCTCCAACAAACTAAGGATTTCCCACAAAAACCCAACAAAGCTTCTCCTCAACATCATCTCACACCATTTCCACTCCAACCCAACAACATCTAGCAATTTCAACCAAGAACCATGAAAAGAGATGAAGGGAAAAGAGAATTAGAGAGTTCCATTACCTCTAGGAGAGTGAGATGAAGAAGATGGTGAGGATTTGGAGAAGGGATGGCTAGAGGAAGACTTCAAGTAGCCTCTTGTTCCTTGCTTCTTCTTCAAAGCTCCAAGGGAGCTCCTCTCTCTTGCTCCTCCTCCAAGTTTCGACTACACCAAGCAAAATAGGTTGGTTTTGCTTTTCCAAACTCATTTAATACCTAGATGTGTTGAATGACTAAAAGCCCTTTAGCTAGAATCCCTTGTAAAAGCTTTTGGGAGGGTATAATGGTCCAAGACCACTCCCCTTTCTCTCTTTCAACCAAAAAGGGACAAGTGTCCAAGTAGGTTCTTTTAGTTTTCCAAAATATTTTCCAGCACAATAAAATAATGCTTTAGTCGATAAAAAGTCTCGTTTTGACTAAAGTTGACTTCCTTCAACATTATACTTAAACGAAAGGAATTTATACCCTTAAGCCAACCGTGATGACGGCTAAATTGTTTGGGTTCCGGAAAAGCCCCGAGTGACTTCTTGAGTCATCGGTTGACTTTTCCAGTCGAAAGTCAAACTTGCTTGAAAAGTCACTGGTTCGACCAGGGGCGGGTCTTACATCCTGCGGGATAACGTTTAGGGACCCTGCGGGGCATTGGTTATTGATCCTGCGGGATAACGGTTAGGGACCCTGCGGGGCATTGGTTATTGATCCTGCTGGATAACGGTTAGGGACCCTGCGGGGCATTGGTTATTGAGACTGCGGGCAATGGTTATGGACCCTGCGGGGCATTGGACACTGGACCATGCGGGGCAATTGGATGGTTTACCCTGCGGGGATTAATTTCTTGATTATCTCACCTGAGCGTATGCGTCCTGCGGGAGTATTACCTTGGTTCCCTATGACATATGGTTCCTTGGATACGTTTTTGAGAATCCCGATGATATGCATCCTCCTAGGGATGTTTCTGGCATTCTCAACAATATGCGTCTCCTCTGGACCGAGGGAAAATCCGATATGACACAGAGAGTATTGTGGATCGGAGGGTGGCGACTACATGTCCCACGACATTATTCTACTTGTCCCGATGACATATGATCCCTTGGATACGTTTCTGAGAATCCCGATGATATGCGTCCTCCTAGGGATGTTTCCGGCATTCTCAACGATATGCGTCTCCTCTGGATCGAGGGAAAATCCAACATGACACAACGGGTATTGTGGATCGGAGGGTGGCGACCTCATGTCTCACGGCATTACTGGAACGTTCTATCTTCTATTGAGTATTTAAGAAATGCTTTGATTCCCTTGTTTTCCTATGATCATTAGTAACTCTATGAAATTGTTAAACATTCGGTTGGCCTCCGTGTTTCATCATCGTTTTGGTCTCTGGTTTTATTAAGATTTGAATGGACTTATGAACTCCTGTTTATTAAACAAAAGGGCGACCTGGTTATGCATTTTCCCTACTGAGCGTAAGCTCATCCCTCCTGTCTTTGTGGTGTTTCAGGTGTTAAGCGGGAGCAGTATTAGCCGGACTCTCGGAGCTTGGGAGCTTTAGGGTTTAGCTAGTTTTAGAGACGTGTACTCTTCTATGTTGGAGATTTTATTTTACCGTTTGAGCTGTGACTCTTTACTTTTTAAGGGATTTATATCATTTGGAAACTTTATTTTATTTCATTTTTTTTGGTTTTATTGTATATATTTAGTCACGTCTCGAGTCTGGGCAAAACCGGATTTGGGGCGTGACAACTATGATGTTGTCTATCTTATCTGTGACGGTGCCTGGCCCATCTATGAGTAATAGCCACAAGATGGATGTAGTAGAGGAGCCTCGTGAAGACCAGGCGAAGGCTGGAAAACAGCCCCGCCAGAAAGAATGTTGGACACCCATTGCTCCAGGGACCCACCTAGGGAGAGTCCCTGGCTGAAGCCTCACCTCCTGTTGAAACTGTCGAATTCAAGTTCGGTCGCCCTCCTAACGACGAAAAGAGTCCTCTACATGGGATCAAGCAACGTTTACACACCACTTTGAACGGTTTTCCTTAGTTTATGCGTTTTAATTTCATTAAGCTATCATGCTTCTTCAAAACCTTCTCTTATGATTAATATGTATTAGAGTTTTTTATCAAGGATTTTTTAGGACTTTGTTCGTTGTAATAACTTATTTTCTATCATGAATAACACTTTGCACCCGACATTCAAAAAAATTAATAAGTAGTGATTTATTATTTTCATACCATATTAATATTTAAAACTTTAGTTTATTTGGATGTTACATTACCGTAAATAAATTTGGTGCCCTACATTAAAAATGTTAGTTCTGCCACTGGTTGCACGTATAGGTAAAGTAGAGCTGAAATCCGCTAGAAACCGCGCTTAACGTGCGAACCGTGCGAACCGATCCGCGCCGTCCAGCAACGATGATCAACCGCCCAGATCAACTATCTCCCACCTTCCTAAATTTCGTGTTTCTTATACTACAAAGGGTAAGATAGTAAATTCCCTTCCTAGCTTCTTCTTCCTCTTACAGTGCGATCGCGATCGCGATCGCAGACGCACAAAACTTGAGCTGATTTCGTAGTCTTCTCTCAACAAAACACCGACAAATCAACAGCTCTCCATTCCTTTGATCGATTAACGTAGAGTCAAATTCGAGCATTACAATTTGAAGATTCGGCCGAAATTCATAAATCGTGCTCTGTTTTTGCTTCTCCTCTGCAAATCGCAAATTCAATCCTTTTTTATCGCCTGATCAAGCTCAAAAACAGGTGAGAATTATCTAAATAACTTGCTTCTATCATCAGTCAATAACAGGATCGAAAAACCAGAAAATATATGTCGATTTCAAAAAATTTGAAAACGTGCTCTGTTCTAGGGTTTATCAAGTATGTTGTTAAGATTTATCGACTATTTGATGTGAATTAACCTCGTTTCTCAACTAATCAAACGTAAACAAGTACATTTTGAGATATACTCCAGCAATCGTTGTTTATATCTCAAATTCGATGAACAGAAATCAAATTCTGATAACTCTTGTTCTTTAATCAATTGTTATCGGTTGCGTTGATAAAAGTACACTTTGTTGTTGATAAATCTAACGTCAAGCATTGATAAATTGTCTGTGACTGGACGTTCCTGAGTTGATGCTCGTTCAAGGAACAAGTCGTGTTACTGGAATGTATTGATAAATCTTTATACTAACATTGATAAATCGTTCTAGTAGTCTTGATAAATCTTCAAACTAGTGTTGATAAATCTTCCAACTAGTGTTGATAAATCTTTCTTGCAGTGTTGATAAATCTTTCTTCCAGTGTTGATAAATCTTTATGCTAGTGTTGATAAATGTATGTTTTAGAGTTGACAAACTAACTGTCTGTGACCTTATCAAACCTGAGTAGATGATCGTTGTAGTCACACGTCGTGTAGTAGTTAGCATTGATAAAATTGCATTTTATTGTTGGTAAAAGTTATGTTTAGAATTGATAAATGACTCTGACCAGGTCCCTTCCTCAGTTGATAAGTCCAACAATTGTGTTGATAAAACTGGCTTACAGTGTTGATAAATCTTTCATGTTATATTGATAAATCTCTCTGACCAGGTCCCTTCCTGAGTTGGTACCATGGATCTTGACGATGCTTGCTTTGGATTCGAGTATGAAGATGTGGATCCTGTTCCACAACCTGTGGTCACAAAAAAGGTGTGGATTCCTAAATGTAGTGTTGATTTAAAGCCTCGAAAGGATATGAAGTTTGGTTCCTTGGAGGAAGGTATAATTTTCTACCAAACTTATGCATTAAATAGTGGGTTTGGGACACGTCGAGGGCCAGAGAAGAAGTGTCACGCCCCAATTTCAGTAAAACCGAACTAGGGACGCGAACATTTTAAAACATAGAAACACTTGAAAACCTGTTTTCATTAAACACTTTAAAAGTACCATTTGTTCAACAAAATAATAAATACAGTTTAAAACACGTCCCAACAAGTGGACTAAAAACAAGGTATCCGTCGCTAGACTCAAAACTCCCAGAAACCCGCTTTAAGCTCTTCAAGCTTCAGAAGCTCACCTAGTCCAGCCTACGAGCGATACCTGTAGGAAAAGCAGCTAGGGGTGAGCGTTCGCTCACCACCGCGGATAACAGACTGACTACGGCATAATTAGCAGATAAAGCCAGTAACACTAAAACCAAACCCAACACCGGGACTACAGTCCCCAACTCAAGTACCCAACTGACCCACAACCCGTTACTTTCCTCAACAGACCCAACACTCGATAACACCACGTAGACCCGACACAACTATCGACGACCTCCTCCAAGGACACGACAGAAAGACTACACAACGCCAAACAAGATCACAAAGGATCGCACACCAGTTGCTCAGTAACCAATCTCAATCAGGTCAAGGATCGACCTATCGCAATTCCTCGACACGAAGTCGGATCAGGCTGTCGACCTTTAGAACTCGCAATTCATCGACACTAAGTCGGATCAGGCTGTCGACCTTTAGAACTCGCAATTCATCGACACTAAGTCGGATCAGGCTGTCGACCTTTAGAACTCGCAATTCATCGACACTAAGTCGGATCAGGCTGTCGACCTTTAGAACTCACAACTTCAGGTAACCACAATCACAATCACAGGCAAGTTCAATCACACAGCCACTCAAGGCCACTCAAAACACCTCAACAATCAAGACTCGGGTTCAACAACCCCACGGGCACTCACTGCCACTCAAGACACACCAACGGTCAAGACTCGGGTTCAACAACCCCACGGCACTCACGGCCACCCCAAAACATCAATAGTAAGACACGGGCACTCATGGCCACCCAAGATACCAATTTAAATACACGGGCTCTCAAGGCCACCCAAACTCAACAATAAATAACACGGGCTCTCAAGGCCACCCAACTCAACAATAAATAACACGGGCTCTCAAGGCCACCCAAACTCAACAATAAATAACACGCTTGCAACTTACCGAGACTCTAACTCGTAAGCCAGCTAAACACCAACAGTAAAGTACGGGCTCTCATGGCCACCCAAACACGAATAATAACACGGGCTCTCAAGGCCACCCAAGACTCAACAATAATAATACACGGGCTCTCAAGGCCACCCAAGACGCCAAAATAAACAATCAACCTCCGGCTTAACCCAAGCCTCCAACAGTCCTAATATCAACAGTTTCACAATCAACCTCCGGGCATGGTCATATGCCTCCAGTACTCCTAATATCGATAAGTTCACAAACAACCTCCGGGCATGGTCATATGTCTCCAGTAAATCAATTACGCTAAGTTCTCTGCTCCTACGACACTACTAAGTGTCACATGCCTTTCCAATAATTACTAAGTTCCCGTAACATGTTTTTCTAATAAACGCTACAATCCCGTATCATGCTTTTCTAATAATTAAATAACCTACTCAACCCACGACACCCCGGTGTCACATGCAATTCTACTGTTAACTTTCCCCAGTCAGGGCCGAGATCCGGCTACTTTTCCCTACCTCGTGCGTGTTCTCCAAGAGTGCCCAAATAAGCCCCGGCGTGATCTCAGTCACTCGCCTAGCTTCCCTTTGCCTCGATCCGCAGCACGACCTAAAAGAACATACTTTCAAGGCACCTTTAAACTCGCAGGAATAAACTGAAATTCGATAAACTTAACGCCCAAACGTAACCCCGACAATGTCGATCACTCCCAAACTTCCCGATTACTCGACATTGTCGATAAAGGACCCGTAAAGGCCCGATTCGCCCGACATGGCGAATCTGCCCGGGTTTTGGAAATGCCCTTCCGGGGCTCCAAAAATTCCCGTTTTCGTTTCTACGGTCTTAGAATAATTCAAGGAACCCAATGTACTTGCCCGAATCGAATTCCGACTTCCGAGTCATTTAATTGACGTTTAAAGTTTCTAAACCCGAAATTCCAACTTTCACAATTTAATTCCAAATTCCGATCCGGGTGTGGATTAACTACTTGGGGATCGTCCTAAACCACCCGAACACGAAAACCCGATACTCGGGCACGTGGGCCCCACCCGGCCACAATTAGGAAAATTTCCTTTTCGCCCCAAAACGTTCCTAACGAACCCCTAACCTCAACCATTCATCTTTAAACCAATCTTAAACAAAACCCAACCTTAATCAAACCGTTTAAACTCAAACCATAAAATTCAAACGTTCCAAAATGAAAATCGGTTAGGTTCTTACCGTAGAGGAAGACGATGTGAGCTCGAATCTACTATCGTTGAGACAAACCCATGGCTCGATGCTCGTGAATAGTGACCACAAACCCCAACTCCTTCTCTTTTCTCTCTTCTTCTCCTTCTCCTTCTCTCTCTAAAAACTAACTCTTTTTTTCCATTTTCTTTTCCCTTTTTACATTGTATGGACGTGTACTCATTCTTCCCTTTTGTTTTATTTATAAAAAAAAACATCAAACTAATACTTAATTACAAACTAACACCTAAAGTAGTCTTCCTTGTCTTGTCCCCCACCTAACACCACCACTTGCTTGACAAGTGGCAAGTTGGGTCCCACACCTTTTTGTGAAAATATCTAGAAGATATTTTCCAATCAGATTCGCGAAAATCGGACGTTTCGGGCCCCGAACGGGCACTTTTTCCAAAAAATTATGAAACTTCGCGGGCTACAAGGAAACGGCTCAACTAAGATCGCTGCGACGACGGCTAAGCTTTTTGGATCCAAAACGGTCCTCGAATGGACCAAAACGTCGCTCGGTTGACTTTTCCAACGAAAAGTCAACATTTCCCAAATTGATCAGAAAGTTGCCCTGAGTCCCCTGGAACTCATTTTGGTCGATAACAAGGTCAACTTAAGTCCGGTATGACCCTCGGGGTCCAATTGCGGTTCAATTCAGTGTCTGCTCACAAAATTTAAATTTTCCTGTTTTTCGCAGATTTGACTGGCGTTGACCGGGAGTGGTTATTACAATCTACCCCCCTTAAAGGAATTTCGTCCACGAAATTTAGAACAACGCACGTCAGGAGTTGAACCGGTCGGTGTGCTTCGCGCGAACCTCGTCCTCGCGTTCCCAAGTCGACTCGGCCTCGTGGTGTTGCCACAACACCAGCTCTAAGCGGATAACCCTTCCGCGCAGGACCTGCTATCGTGGATCCCTTGCCCACATCGGTTTCTCCTTACACGGGACATCACCCGTTACCTCGACATCTGCCCACTCAAAGACGTACTCAAGACCTTGAAAGGTCTGATACACCGCGGGGCTAACCCGCCTCCGCCGCGGTTGAAACGCATTAGTCCAGCTTTCGGGCTCACCTCCCGGGACACATGACCACTGATTGCTGACTCGAGAGGTCGGCGCCGTCAGTCAGCATAACTCCTGCTAACTCTGCGCGGTCTTCAACCGCTCCCGCTTTGGCACGACCAACTCAGCTGTCTCTCGATCCAGTTCTAGACCCAGTAACCTCTTATTTCTCACTTCTGCCCAGCACACCGGCGATCGACACGGCCTATCGCACAACGCTTCGAACGGTGCCATCATGATACTGGCCTGAAAGCTGTTGCTGTAGGCGAACTCGGCCAATCACTCACGAAACCCATCGTGACGTGCCCCCACTTCCACCGTGCAACCGGCGGTGGCTGCAATAATCCAGCGGGACGCTGTTGTTCGGATCTCACCTGCCGACGGGCGAGGCATCGCGATACTAACTCCGCGACCGCTCTCCGCATCCCGCTCCACTAGACATGCCACCTGATGTCGCGCTCCTCTTAGTGCTATTCACGTGCACTGTTAGACGCGAATGCTGCGACTCTCGTAGCTCGTCGCCTCCGCCGTCACGCGGTATGTACAAACCTCCACGATACTGTAACTCCCAATTAGTACAACGATCCCAGCCCTCGGCGTCCGTACCGCCGGCAACTAACTCCCGGATCCTGGTCGTCCACAAAACACCACCACAAACTGATTTAAGAACAGCCGGACTATACTGTTCATCAGGCCCAAGAACTCTGCAGGTGCGTTCGGTAGTTCAGAGTCATCACCCAGAACTCGTAATGTTCATAGCATGTCCGGAATGCAGTCCTTGCGACGTCCCCCTCTCGGACTCGCAACTGGTAGTATCCGGATCCCAGGTCGATCTTCGAGAAGTATGCCGACCCTCTCAACTGGTAGAGCAGGTCGTCGATTCTCGGCATCGGGTATCGGTCATTCACCGTAACCCGGTTCAGTTTCCGGTAGTCCATGCACATCCGAAGCTCTCCACTCTTCTTCTTCACGAAGAGTGCTGGCGCTCCCCATGGCGATGTGCTCGGACGAATAAACCCCTTCTCCCGAAGTTCCTCGAGCTGACTCTTCAGCTCGGTCAACTCGGCTGGCGCTAACCTGTAAGGCGCCATCGATATCGCTGCCATTCCCGGCATCAGGTCAATCCCGAACTCCACCTCACGAACTGGTGGCAACCCGCTCAATTCCTTAGGGAAGACCTCGGGGAACTCGCACGCCACTCGCGATAATTCTCGGCTCTGCACGACCGATACTTCCTTTACTGCAGACAAGCCGACAGGAGAAACTCCGCTCCTACTGCCCAGAATACACGAACCTTTCGTGTTGCCTGTTGACACCGTCACTCGTCGTCTATAACAGTCGATAATGACTTGGTACTTCGCTCGCCAATCCATTCCCAGGATCACGTCAAGGCGGTCATTTCGTGGGTATCCTTCCCACGGATACACGCACAAGCTCAGTCGCTGCTAAAACTCACGGACCCTCGCGGTCTCTCTAAGACCTCGCTCCAATACCGTCGTCGTGCCTACCAACTCCGGACATACCCGAATCCTCGGGGTGAGGACTCGATCCAGCATCGGGGCTCTCGAGCCCTCTCTCGAACCTCCTGTATCGATTTGCTTCTCTAACTCCGCAGGCACGACAGAACCTAGTCAACACCACCCCACCACCAACCGGCGTGTCCCGACGTAGGGGTGGACTCAACGGCTCTAAACTCAGCCCCAACCTCTCAGCACAACTCGACGAACAAACGAGTGTGATAACCCGGCATCCAATGAAACCGACGCCCAAAACGGAACCCGAACACCCACTCCATTAGTCACCCTGGTAAGGTCTAGTGTAGACCTCACACGGTCCTCCAGGCATTACTTGTAACTTTCCGCAACCAAACCAGTGTTCGCTACTCGTCCCTTACGGGAAAAGTAGTAAAGGGGATGAGCGTTATGCTCACCTCCACGGACACCCGTTCGATTATGGCATACTAGTAAAGCACTACAGACTTATCGATCTAACCAGGGCAAACCACTACCTCAGAACCTGATGCCAAACGTCACACTGCTCATGCTAACAACACCTCAAGTACTCGCTCATGTAAGATAAACCTCGACACGGGAAACACTTTCTCAATTCAGTAATCACTATTGTTCACAACCTCAAACACCCAAATACCCGATCACGTAAGGAAACCTCAAGACGGGGATCATGCTCTCAGATGAGCACACACCATTGCTCACACTATTAATGCCTAATTTATAATAATGCGAAGCGAAAAACTCAACAACAACCCAACCGTACACTAGGCCCATGGCCTCTACAACCCACAACCGCGAACACAAACCCGTAAAACCAACGCTCAACCACACGAACAAGAACCGAGTCACACAACCACAAACCTAAACGCACAACGAAACAAACCCCTTCTTCCTTTTTCTCCTTTTTTTTTGAAACTGGCTGGACCGGTTCGGTAGGTGGGCCGGTCCATGTGGGCTTCCGGGCCGGCACGCCGTCCGTGCCGGGCTGGTTGACGGGCCGGTATGCCAGCCAGTCCATGCTGGCTGCCGGACCGGACCAGCGAGTCCTTCTTGGTCTCGTACCAGGTCGGCCCGTGGTCCGTCCCGTAGCCGCGACCGTTTCGCCCCTAACTGCCCGCCACGTCGATCCTAGGACACTCGCATCCTACCCTTCTCCTAGCGACCCACACGCTTGTGCGTCGCAGACACTCGACCACTAATCATAAAACCCAAGTACCAAAACAACGACCAAACACGAGTCACTCAACCTCAACCACAAGCCAACCCGGCCGAACAGTCATAACTACAACAACAAGGACAACGACACCCGCCCACCGGGCCAACAACCAAAGTCGAACCTTGCCCACCGGGCCAAACAAGACTCCACAACACGCCCACCGGGCCAACCAACAACAAACACAGTACGCCCACAGGGCCAATCGAAGTCAAACACAAACGCCCACGGCGTCAAACAAAATCAAAACACTCAAATTTCTTTTAAAGTTTTCTCCACTTCATTAAAACCTCAACTCTTGACATCAGGTGGTTACAACCCGGTCCAGGCGTCCCCGAACTACGTTGTACCGACTTGATATCAGCACCGTCACGTTCGACTACAGGAGCGCTCCTGAGTCGACCCGCGACAGCTTAAAAAACATTTCACGCAGCAACAACAATCAGCAAGCCAGCAAGAAAACACTGCACGTACACACAAACACAAGCAGGACTCACAACACCACGGGTCTACACCCGATCCCGACCTGCGTACCCAACGTACGACGGGACTCTACCGACTCGACTCTCCCCACCTAATTGACGTACAGTCCGAGGTGTGAAACCTCGAGCTCTGATACCAAGCTGTCACGCCCCAATTTCAGTAAAACCGAACTAGGGACGCGAACATTTTAAAACATAGAAACACTTGAAAACCTGTTTTCATTAAACACTTTAAAAGTACCATTTGTTCAACAAAATAATAAATACAGTTTAAAACACGTCCCAACAAGTGGACTAAAAACAAGGTATCCGTCGCTAGACTCAAAACTCCCAGAAACCCGCTTTAAGCTCTTCAAGCTTCAGAAGCTCACCTAGTCCAGCCTACGAGCGATACCTGTAGGAAAAGCAGCTAGGGGTGAGCGTTCGCTCACCACCGCGGATAACAGACTGACTACGGCATAATTAGCAGATAAAGCCAGTAACACTAAAACCAAACCCAACACCGGGACTACAGTCCCCAACTCAAGTACCCAACTGACCCACAACCCGTTACTTTCCTCAACAGACCCAACACTCGATAACACCACGTAGACCCGACACAACTATCGACGACCTCCTCCAAGGACACGACAGAAAGACTACACAACGCCAAACAAGATCACAAAGGATCGCACACCAGTTGCTCAGTAACCAATCTCAATCAGGTCAGGGATCGACCTATCGCAATTCCTCGACACGAAGTCGGATCAGGCTGTCGACCTTTAGAACTCGCAATTCATCGACACTAAGTCGGATCAGGCTGTCGACCTTTAGAACTCGCAATTCATCGACACTAAGTCGGATCAGGCTGTCGACCTTTAGAACTCGCAATTCATCGACACTAAGTCGGATCAGGCTGTCGACCTTTAGAACTCACAACTTCAGGTAACCACAATCACAATCACAGGCAAGTTCAATCACACAGCCACTCAAGGCCACTCAAAACACCTCAACAATCAAGACTCGGGTTCAACAACCCCACGGGCACTCACTGCCACTCAAGACACACCAACGGTCAAGACTCGGGTTCAACAACCCCACGGCACTCACGGCCACCCCAAAACATCAATAGTAAGACACGGGCACTCATGGCCACCCAAGATACCAATTTAAATACACGGGCTCTCAAGGCCACCCAAACTCAACAATAAATAACACGGGCTCTCAAGGCCACCCAACTCAACAATAAATAACACGGGCTCTCAAGGCCACCCAAACTCAACAATAAATAACACGCTTGCAACTTACCGAGACTCTAACTCGTAAGCCAGCTAAACACCAACAGTAAAGTACGGGCTCTCATGGCCACCCAAACACGAATAATAACACGGGCTCTCAAGGCCACCCAAGACTCAACAATAATAATACACGGGCTCTCAAGGCCACCCAAGACGCCAAAATAAACAATCAACCTCCGGCTTAACCCAAGCCTCCAACAGTCCTAATATCAACAGTTTCACAATCAACCTCCGGGCATGGTCATATGCCTCCAGTACTCCTAATATCGATAAGTTCACAAACAACCTCCGGGCATGGTCATATGTCTCCAGTAAATCAATTACGCTAAGTTCTCTGCTCCTACGACACTACTAAGTGTCACATGCCTTTCCAATAATTACTAAGTTCCCGTAACATGTTTTTCTAATAAACGCTAAAATCCCGTATCATGCTTTTCTAATAATTAAATAACCTACTCAACCCACGACACCCCGGTGTCACATGCAATTCTACTGTTAACTTTCCCCAGTCAGGGCCGAGATCCGGCTACTTTTCCCTACCTCGTGCGTGTTCTCCAAGAGTGCCCAAATAAGCCCCGGCGTGATCTCAGTCACTCGCCTAGCTTCCCTTTGCCTCGATCCGCAGCACGACCTAAAAGAACATACTTTCAAGGCACCTTTAAACTCGCAGGAATAAACTGAAATTCGATAAACTTAACGCCCAAACGTAACCCCGACAATGTCGATCACTCCCAAACTTCCCGATTACTCGACATTGTCGATAAAGGACCCGTAAAGGCCCGATTCGCCCGACATGGCGAATCTGCCCGGGTTTTGGAAATGCCCTTCCGGGGCTCCAAAAATTCCCGTTTTCGTTTCTACGGTCTTAGAATAATTCAAGGAACCCAATGTACTTGCCCGAATCGAATTCCGACTTCCGAGTCATTTAATTGACGTTTAAAGTTTCTAAACCCGAAATTCCAACTTTCACAATTTAATTCCAAATTCCGATCCGGGTGTGGATTAACTACTTGGGGATCGTCCTAAACCACCCGAACACGAAAACCCGATACTCGGGCACGTGGGCCCCACCCGGCCACAATTAGGAAAATTTCCTTTTCGCCCCAAAACGTTCCTAACGAACCCCTAACCTCAACCATTCATCTTTAAACCAATCTTAAACAAAACCCAACCTTAATCAAACCGTTTAAACTCAAACCATAAAATTCAAACGTTCCAAAATGAAAATCGGTTAGGTTCTTACCGTAGAGGAAGACGATGTGAGCTCGAATCTACTATCGTTGAGACAAACCCATGGCTCGATGCTCGTGAATAGTGACCACAAACCCCAACTCCTTCTCTTTTCTCTCTTCTTCTCCTTCTCCTTCTCTCTCTAAAAACTAACTCTTTTTTTCCATTTTCTTTTCCCTTTTTACATTGTATGGACGTGTACTCATTCTTCCCTTTTGTTTTATTTATAAAAAAAAACATCAAACTAATACTTAATTACAAACTAACACCTAAAGTAGTCTTCCTTGTCTTGTCCCCCACCTAACACCACCACTTGCTTGACAAGTGGCAAGTTGGGTCCCACACCTTTTTGTGAAAATATCTAGAAGATATTTTCCAATCAGATTCGCGAAAATCGGACGTTTCGGGCCCCGAACGGGCACTTTTTCCAAAAAATTATGAAACTTCGCGGGCTACAAGGAAACGGCTCAACTAAGATCGCTGCGACGACGGCTAAGCTTTTTGGATCCAAAACGGTCCTCGAATGGACCAAAACGTCGCTCGGTTGACTTTTCCAACGAAAAGTCAACATTTCCCAAATTGATCAGAAAGTTGCCCTGAGTCCCCTGGAACTCATTTTGGTCGATAACAAGGTCAACTTAAGTCCGGTATGACCCTCGGGGTCCAATTGCGGTTCAATTCAGTGTCTGCTCACAAAATTTAAATTTTCCTGTTTTTCGCAGATTTGACTGGCGTTGACCGGGAGTGGTTATTACAAGAAGAAACCAAGGAGTAACACAATCAATTTTAAATACATGTATTGTGCAAGAGAAGGAGAAGCATTTGTCGATGATACCGAAGGAGAGACCAACGACAAGTTAAGAAAAAGATATAGAATGTCTACACGGACAGGCTGTATGGCGAGGATTTCTTTGAAACACACTGAAGATGGTTATACGGTGTATGAGTTTAGAGAAGACCACAATCACCCACTACAATGTAAGCGTGATTTGCATTATCTGAGATCAAACAGGGATTTAACACCAAGGCATAAACAATTTATCATAGATTGCTCAAAGGTTAATTTGGGAGCTACAAAAGCATTTAACCTTTACAGCCAAATAGTTGGAGGTCCTACCAACGTAGGAGCGTGTCCAACTGATTTCAGAAACTTCCAGCGGGATCTGAAAGTTTACAGTGGAGAGAGTGACGCTCAAATTACCATTGACCAATTCCACGCTAAAGAAGACTATTGTAGTGACTTCTTCTTTGAGTACAAAGTTGATGCTGGTGATCGGCTAAGCCACCTTTTCTGGGCTGATTCGATGTCGAGGAAGAATTATGAGCTATTTGGTGATACGGTGTCGTTCGATTCAACCTATAGATCAAACAGGTAAAGCATGTAGTATAACTTGACAATCTGCATCAGTTTGATTGATAAAACCCTGCATGTAAGGTTGATAAATTGTATAATCACTATTGATAATTTATTTATCCTTGCTGCTTATGTTTTTGTTTGTTTAGGTACATGATGGTCTTTGCACCATTCACTGGAGTAGACAACCACAACAAGTCGATCATCTTTGGTGCTGCTTTGTTAGCCAAAGAGGATGCCGAATCTTTTGTTTGGTTATTCCAAACATTCCTCAAAGCTATGAAGATGAAAGAGCCAAACTGTTTCATAACAGATCAAGACCCAACGATGAGAAAGGCTTTTGAGGAAGTGTTCACACAAAGTAGGCATCGACTATGTATGTGGCACATAATGCAAAAGCTTCCTTCTAAGGTAAGTCCTGTTTTGAATTTATGCATTTGTTAGTGATTTATGGTTGATAAAAGTTAACATTAGGAGATAAATAATTTGTTTGGTTGATTGTGAGACAAATTTATACATTATTACTGCAGGTTCCTCACAATTTATACCATGAGACAAATTTCAAGAAGAAATTTAAAGCATTGGTGTGGAGTAACTACACCGAAATAGAGGAGTTTGAGCTGACTTGGAAGGCTTTGATGGATGAATTCCAACTACACGATCACACTTGGTTGTCTTCTATGTTTGATATACGGGATAAATGGATCCCTGCATATTTTAGGGGGCTAAAAATGGGACTATTCCTTAGAACAAAAACAAGATCAGAGAGTGAGAACAGTGCATTTGGTCAATTCACTAACATGTACCTTTATTTTTTGATTGATAAATGTTTCAATGAGGACTGATAAATTCTGCACTCTTGACTGATAAAAATATGTGTAGAGACAGTAGTGTTTTCTGATGATATAATTTATTCTGTTATGATAAATGTTTCAAGAAGAACTGATAAATTTTGAAGTCTTGACTGATAAAAAATGTTGTTGTTCAGGTGCCTTACCTTGGTTGAATTCATGTGGCGCTTCGATACAGTCGTTGAAGGTCAGAGACAGAAACAATTACAACTGGACTTCCAATCAAGCACCTTAGCTCCCAATTTCATGGTATTATCTGAAATTGAAAAGGACGCTTGGAGGATTTACAACCGCTCAATCTTTGACATCATAAAGAAAAGTGTTGTGGGAACAACCTTCAGGTGTGGGATCATAACCTGTGTTGGAAAGGATGGAAACAAGATATATAACATCGCAAACAAACATGGGGACAAGACGTTTGTTGTTGTGCAAAGCTTACCTGGGAACCATTACACATGCACTTGCATGAGATTTGAAGGATTTGACATCCCTTGTATGCATATTTTCTTGGCTTTGCAAGCATCTATGGTTGATCAAATACCGGAGAGCTTGATCACGCAAAGATGGACAAAGGATGTACGCAAGAATGCTGAAAACTCTGCAGATTCTGAAGAATTACAACCATCTGCCTACGGTGAGTGTAAGAAGATTATTGCAGATATATGCTCGATGCTTCAATCTTGTGCCCTCCATCCAGCAGTGAATGCTGCAAAGTTGAAGGAATTTGCAGAACAAGTAAAGGACTTCAGGAACAAGTTGAATGATGACGAAGGTGATGATTTTGCATCAACCACAACACAAGAACTTCAGACTTTGACAGGTCTTTCTAAACCTTCACAGGTTATTGTCAAGCTACCCCATATATCAAGGACAAAAGGTTGTGGAAAGAGAATTCAATCAGGGATGGAAAGGTCTATTGAAGAAGCTAAGAAAAAGAAGAGGACTTGCAAAGGATGTGGTCAACCAGGTCATGACATCAGAAACTGCTCCCAAAGAAAAGATGGTTGTAGTGATAAAACATTGAACTAGTGTTGATAAATGTAGCACTTAACGTTGATAAATACTTTCCACCTATTACTGACTCTATGAATTACAAGGTCATTCAGTACTGATAAAACATTGAATTAGGCTTGATAAAGTCTTCAAGTAAAGTTGATAAATCTGTTTTTTAATATTCCTAACTCTAATTTACAAGGTCCTTCAACATTGAATATGTACACAAATTTAAGGGTGATAAAAGTTGTAACAAATGTTGATAAAAGCTTAGTACATCACTGATAAAATACCTTCGAAAGTACTTACCTATTTCTATTCAAAATTGCCATCCACAACAGTGATAAACCATGAACACAGAATTGATAAAACTCTTCTATATATGTGATAAACCTGGTACATAAAACAGATTGATAAACCCTGTCATTTCACATGCTTAAAAACATCTATGCACATTTAGTATCATCTGTTTACCAAAAAATGCTAGAGTCATAAGAAGTTTGCAACTGATTACATCCTTTTTACCAAAAAAAGTAACTGCACAGAAGACCTAATGTTTTATACAAGTGCCTTTTCCAACAGTCCTATATAGTTCTTTCTGAAGAAGCAGGAGATAGCTCATCCCCTCCACTTGATTGATTCCTCTGAACAATTGCATGGCATATCGATGCCTCAGCTTCAATAATTGATCAGCCTATATACACAACAAATAAAAAACCACCCCAATTAGTTAAACTACACACATAAAAACACATGACTTAAAAAGAACTGCACAAGATAAAAATGTTAGCTTACATTGTTCTTTGACATAGGGAAACCCCAAGTACTTCCAGATTCACCCATGTACCTCTCCATGTGAAACATGCAGTAGATGCCACAGTCAACCACATTATCACTGCTGCTCCAATCTAGCTTCAAACCCTTTCCACGTCCATTTCTGATTCTCACAGAGAGAGTAACATCAAGCCTTTCAAGGAACATCGAAAACCTATTCCTCTGTCAATGATTAACAGAAAATACATACATTAGAAACACAAAAATGTACGTAAAATTAATAACTAAAATCGCAAATAAAAACTTACCAAATTGGTGATTCTGTTCCCGTATTTGCCTCTAAAGTTAGTCCCCTGCAAGTTGTCGAGGACAACCACTGTGTGTTTCTTCATGTCGAAACATACCAAGTAATAGTGAGACTTTGCATGAACTGGGAAAAACACCTGCCATAGAAGAACAAAGAAGACAAACATGGTTACACAAAACACAAATCTAATACTATAAAAATGATACATAAGCCTGAAAATGTGTGGGAGATCCTTACCAAATCCACAGTAGTGAGATTGACATCCGTGTACAACTCCAACTCGGTTTCAAGATCATCACGCCAGTTTTCTTTCTTCAGATCAATCAAGGATGACTAATGATAAAAAACATGTAAAATGATAAACACATTCCCACCTTAGTATTATTAAAAAAAGACAAAATTCACATGAATAAAAAACACTCACGCTTGCAACTATTGTGAAGAAAAACCTTGAAGGTTCATCCGGTGTTCTCTTCTCCTCCATCAAATTCATGTAAGCTACCCATGCATTAATAACACCCACCATTACTTCTGTCCCAACTTTCATCGACTGTAAATCATTTTTCATCACACCTATACTGCCATCCATGATTTCAAAAACCATTTCCCTTCAAAAAAACACAACACATCAGTGGTGATAAAACTATATCACATTGTTGATAAAACTAGCAGATAGAGTTGATAAAAATGAAACACATGGTTAACAGATAAAAAAACAATGGTATACACATCAGTGGTGATAACCCTATATAACATTGTTGATAAACCTGGCAGATAGAGTGGATAAAAATGTAAAACATGGTCAACAGATGCAAAACAATGTTTGCTAATGCTATATACATCAGTGGTGATAAACCTATATAGGATTGTTGATAAACCTAGCAGATAGAGTTGATAAAAATGTAAAGACAGGGTTAGGACAATACCACTGGTCTTCTCTATCGTCGTTCAGCAGCCATTCCATCCATAGTTGCTCCTCTTTTGTCAATGGAACATTCAAATCTGTTTTCCTAGTTGATGGCCCTGCCTTTATAATTTTCTTCGTGGTTGGCTTTTTACTACTGCTTCTCGATTTCTTCTTTTCTTCTTTCTCTTTGCCCTTCTCTGTCCTCACAACATCTTCACATGCTTCCCTCCCTACATCAACATCTCCACATGCTTGCCTCCCTATGTCAGCAACATCTTCAAGACCGAGACTGAATGTAGGCATCCCGTGACCTTGTGGCTCGCCTACATTGGTCTCCTCGGCATCCGCCACAGACGTGATATTATCATCACCTTTTCCTTGTTCGACAACATTGTTGCCTTCAGCTTCTTCAACAACATTATCACCTTTCCCTTGATCGCCAGCATCATCGCCTTTCCCTCCCACAACACCTTCTACCTCAACGTCACAATCTCTTCCTAACTCCACTACCAGTTCAACCCCATCCTCGTGCTCCTCAGCAAAAATATTATCCCTTCCAAGCCTAACAGAACCAGCTTCTGCCTTCTCTCTCTCTGCTACACAATCTTGGCCATCGTTCTCCTTACCGCTACCCTGGCTATTCACTTTAGTTGCAGCATTAAATGCTGCATCAATAGCCTTTATCACATCAGGATGCCTCCACCAACGATCTTGTGATGACTCTTCGATGTTGTGCTCTGATGGGGCCCCCACCATCTCATTCACAGCATCGTGAAGCCTCCTAACGGTGATATTGTCAGAAAAATTTGAAATGGATGTTCTGATGCTGTCCTTAAAAAGGGCATAGCTATCAGCGAGATGCACTGCTTGTTCTGCCAGCTTTACGATGAATTCCTACACATTACAAAAATACAAAAAATGTTACAGAAAAACACAAAAACTTATGACTTTAACACAAAAAAACTTTGAACATACCTCTTGTCCCAAATCATCATTGACATCTTCAACTTCCTCAGGTACGTATAGGTCTTCCTCTATGTAACCTTCCCCGAATGACCCGTATTGCTTTTCAAGATACTCCCGATCTTTCAAGTCATCAGATGTCCACCCAATGAGAGAAGGCTGGGCCCTCTCCACAACTCTCTTCTCGAGCAGAACCCGATCAACATAGTATAACTGCATAACATCAAACAAAACAATTTAGAAACTGCTGACAGTGATAATAAATTTGTTTATCAACACTACAAGCATAAATTATCAACCTTATTCAATACTTTTATCAATGCAACAAGGATGATAAAAAATTAAACTAACCATGAGAAATGTCAAAGGCCCAGCATAGAACTTCTCTCCCGTGGCTGACTTATCCCATTTTTTTTTTGCTTTCAATCAGACCATCAATGACAAAGCCACACCAGTCATATTTTGGGATGGCATTTACTTTGTCCATTGCGTACAACACAGAATTATTGACATAGCTCCCACTCGTCCCTTCAACCATCACAGTTGAGAATAACACCGCAAAATTCCACTTGAACATTTCTTCTGTAATAACCACTCCCGGTCAACGCCAGTCAAATGTGCGAAAAACAGGAAACTTTAAAAATTTTGGTTAGTCACTTAATTGAACCTAAATTTGACCCCGAGGGTCATACCGGACTTAAGTTGACCCCGATATCACCCAAAGTGAGTTCCGGGGGACTCGGGGCAACTTTCTGATCAATTTGGGAAAAGTTGACTTTTCGTTGGAAAAGTCAACCGAGCGACGTTTTGGTCCATTCGAGGACCGTTTTGGATCCAAAAATCTTAGCCGTCGTCGCAACGGTCTTAGTTGAGCCGTTTCCTTGTAGCCCGTGAAGTTTCGTAATTTCTTGGAAAAAGTGCCCGTTCGGGGCCCGAAACAGCCGAATTTCGCGAATCTGACTGAACAATATCTAGAAGATATTTTCCAAAAAGGTGTGGGACCCACATGACACATGTCATGAATGTGGTGGAAGGAAAAGGGGAGGACAACTTTACCCTTGACTTTAAAGAAAAGACAAGGAAAAGGAAGGGCATTTTGGTCTTTTTGCTATGTGTTAGTGTTTGAATCAATATAAAAGGGAAATGTGGAGGTGATACACGGCAATTCAGCAGCAAAATAGGAAATGGAGAGAGAAAGAAGAAAGAGAAAGGGAAGGAGAGAAAAGGAAAGAAAAGGGGAGATTTTGGTGATTTCCCGACGATCCGGCCGACCGATCGACTCAACGATTGAAGATTCGTCATCCCGTCGTCATTCCCTACGGTGAGAACCTAACCGATTTTCGTTTTGATACGTTTACATTTTAGGGTTTGAGTTTAATCGGTTTGATTATGGTTGGGTTTTGGTTAGAATTGGTTTAAAGATGAATGGTTGAGGTTTGGGGTTTGTTAGGAACGTTTTGGGGAAAAAAGGGAATTTTTTCCATTGTGGCCGTGTGGGGCCCACGTGCTCGGGTGCTCGGGTTTTATCGTTCGGGTGGTTTAAAACGTTCCCCGGGCCATTTATCCTAAACCGAATCGAAAATTGGAATTAAATTGGAGAAGTTGTAATTAACGGGTTTTAGAAACTTTAAACGTTAATTAATTGACTCGGAAGTCGGAATTCGATTCCGTCAAGGGCGTTGGGTTCCTTGAAATATTCTAAGACCGTAGAAATGAAAACGGGGGCTTTTGGAGCCCCGGAAGGCAATTATTGAAAACCGGGCAGATTCGCCATGTCGGGCGAATCGGGCCTTTAAGGGTCCCTTATCGACAATGTCGAGTAATTGGGAAGTTTGGGAGTGATCGACATTGTCGGGGTTAAGTTTGGGCATCGAGTTTAATGATTTTCAGTTTATTCCCGCGGGTTGTTAAGTGCCTTGAATTTGTGTTCTTTTAGATCGTGTCACGGACCGAGGCAAGGGAAAGTTGGGTGAGTGACTGAGATCATCACCAGAGCTCGTGGTTGGCTTTTGGGAGAACATGCACGAGGTAGGGAAAAGTAGCTGGATCTCGGCCCTGACTGGGGAAAGTTAACAGTAGAATTGCATGTGACAACGGGGTGTCGTGGGTTGAATTGGTTTATTTTAAATATTAGAAAAGCATGATACGGGATTGTAGCGTTTATCAGAAAAGCATGTTACGAGAACTTAGTAATTATTGAGAAAAGCATGTGACACTTAGTAGTGTCGTAGGAACAAAGAACTTAGTGTTAATTGTTTTACTGGAGGCATATGACCATGCCCGGAGGTTGTTTGTGAACTTATCGATATTAGGAGTACTGGAGGCATATGACCATGCCCAAAAGTTGTTTGAGAAACTGTTGATATTAGGACTGTTGGAGGCTTGGTTAAGCCGGAGGTTGATTGTTTATTTGGTGTCTTGGGCGGCCTTGAGAGCCCGTGTTTTATTATCGAGTTTTGGGTGGCCTTGAGAGCCCGTGTATTATTGTTGAGTCTTGGGTGGCCATGAGAGCCCGTGTTATTATTTGTGTTTGGGTGGCCATGAGAGCCCGTGTACTAAGGTTGGTGTCTTTGGCTGGACTGTCCGAGTTAGAGTCTCGGGGGGGGGGGGGGGGTTGCAAGCATTCTTTGGCTGGCTTACGAGTTAGAGTCTCGGTAAGTTGCGAGCGTGTATTATTGTTGAGTTTGGGTGGCCGTGAGTGCTCGTGGGGTCGTTGAACCCGTGTCTTTACCTTGGGTGTTTTGGGGTGGTCGTGAGTGTCGTGGGGTTGTTGAACCCGAGTCTTGACCGTTGGTGTGTCTTGAGTGGCCGTGAGTGCCGTGGGGTTGTTGAACCCGAGTCTTGATCGTTGGTGTGTCTTGAGTGGCAGTGAGTGCCTGTGGGGTTGTTGAACCCGAGTCTTGATTGTTGAGGTGTCTTGAGTGGCCTTGAGTGCCTGTGTTGTTGAACTTACTTGTGATTGTGTTGGTGATTGTGACTGTGATTGTGGTTGCCTGAGTGAAAGAGGTTAGTGAGACAGGTCGACCGCCTGGCCTGAGTGGTTCGGCAAAGCGCGTGAGTGAGAGAGGTTACTGAGACAGGTCGACCGCCTGGCCTGAGTGGTTCGGCAAAGCGCGTGAGTGAGACAGGTCGACCGCCTGGCCTGAGTGGTTCGGCAAAGCGCGTGAGTGAGACAGGTCGACCGCCTGGCCTGAGTGGTTCGGCAAAGCGCGTGAGTGAGAGAGGTTACTGAGACAGGTCGACCGCCTGGCCTGAGTGGTTCGGCAAAGCGCGTGAGTGAGGGACGTTACTGAGAAGCTGGTTTGCGATCCTTTGTGATCTTGTTTGGTGTGCGATTCTTTGTGATCTTGTTTGGCGTCGTGTAGTCTTTCTGTCGTGTCCTTGGAGGAGGTCGTCGATAGTTGTGTCGGGTCTACATTGTGTTATCGAGCGTTGAGTCTGTTGAGGAAAGTAACGGGTTGTGGGTCAGTTAGGTACTTGAGTTGGGGACTGTAGTCCCGGTGTTGGGTTTGGTTCTAGTGTTACTGGCTTTTTCTGCTAATTATGTCGTAGTCAGTCTGTTATCCGTGGTAGTGAGCGAACGCTCACCCCTAGCTGCTTTTCCTACAGGTATTGTTCGCGAGACGGACTAGGTGAGCTTCTCGAAGCTTGTGGAGCTAGGAGCGGAGTCCGGGTTTTGTTTTTGAGTCTAGTGACGGATACCTTGTACTTTTGTCCACTTGTTGGGACGTGTTTTAAACTGTAATTATTATTTTGTTGAACCAAATGGTATTTTAAAGTGTTTAATGAAAACAGGTTTCAAGTGCTTTTATGTTTTTAAAACGTTCGCGTCCCTAGTTCGGTTTACTGAAATTGGGGTGTGACATCTTCATCTTCTCTTTGTTTCTTCATCACTTCAATCAGAGAAGAGATGCTCACTCCAAAAACTGATTGAACATTAAACTGCCGAAGCCAACGTGCAACAAGTCGACAAAAATCAGACCTCTCTGGGATGATCGCTCGTCCGCCACAGGGGATCCCTAATGTTTCCTTCACATTTTCGTTGCTGATGTGTAAAGGTCGGTCTTGCGATAACTTTATGCAAAGACTCCCGGTATGGATATTACTCACAAGCCAAAACCCAAGGGCTTGTGGTAAGTCCTTTACCTCCAGCAGCAAGATACTCCCAAACCCCATGTCCTGTACTACCTTCTTCTGCAAATCACTCATTCCCTCCATGAAATTGACCAAGGACTTAGGTGATGTCCTGACCTTCAACCTCCGAAGACCATCACCTCTTACACGAATCTGATCCTTCTTGGTCCTCTTTGGAATTGGGTTTGCAAGAGCATTGGCCTCCGGCTGTGGTCTCTTCTTCACAGGACCTACGAATGCTTCCATAGATGAGCTTTGTCCTGTATCCTTTGTCGGATTAGGAGCAGGAGCAGCAGGAGCAGCAGTTGCAGATGAGCTATTTTCTGCTACATCATTTGCTGGGTTCGGAGGAGGAGCTATGACTGATCCCTCTGCTGGATTACGAGGAGCGGGCATCAACAACTTTTGTCCTGCATCCTTTGTTGGATTAGGAGCAGCAGTCGCAGATGAGCTCTCACCTCCTACAACATTGGCAGGATTCGGAGGGACTTTGATCTTGATAACAGGACGTTTCTTCGCTTTGACTGCACAACACATTCAAAAACACAAAAAATCACCAATCATACTAAAAGCATATAATAAAAACAAAGTTTAAATTATTCTAAACCTTTTACCTGGGATCAAGTCCTTCAGGAGAAGTGAATCCTCATTCGATCTAGTCTTCACCATTTCTCTGAAACACAAACACTTATACATAAGAGTTTGAGAAAATCAAAGCTGAGTGTGTTTGATAAACCTGAATCACAGTGTTGATAAAAGCACAGGACAGTTGTGATAAACACACATAATAAGACTGATAAACACATATCACAGTGTTGATAAAAGTACAATACAGTTGTGATAAACACAAATACTAAGACTGATAAACATACATCATAGAGCTGATAAAAAAACAATGCAATGTTGATAAAAATGAATACAAATGTTGATAACTCACAGAGTTGATACTTATTCAATACTAAAAAATATAAGTGATAAATCTATCTCACAGAGTTGATAAATGTGAATGTCAGTGTTGATAAAACACAGATACACCACCTCTCGCATGTTCAACCCTCCCCAATTCAAACTTCAAAATGCATACCAAGCTTCACTTCAGTCATGAAAACATTCTTTTACTCAACCAGAAAACACATTGTCATGCTTACCAATCGTATACAACCACAAAACACATTATCTGAGATCAAACTTCGAAATCAGTACATGCTCACAGACATATCATCAAAAAATCAAAATCAACACGCATGCAAATGAAAATGAGACAATCAAACGCAGAATACAAGAGATTTACAAGTTTTAGACAACACAAAATGCACAATCAAACACAAAACCAAGATCAAACATCAACGCACATGCAGTTAAGTTGAAAAATAACTAAAAACAGAGCACAAAGCTTTCCAAACCCTGAATATATGTTCCTCCCTCCGGAAATCGCATACAAAAACGCTTTGAAGTAACAAAATCAACTATCAAACTCAAAAACTAGGTCAAAATCGACTGGATTTCAAAAATAAATCCCTAAATCAGTGAAGCTTATCACAACAGAAAATGATCAACACAACGAGAATCGGAGACCAAACCTCAATATGATGCGTAGAACTCAACCGGAACTTTGGATTTTGCTTGAGATTGACGAAAAACACGAAGAAAACCGCACAAAAATGACGGCCGAGCGAGAAGAAGAAGCTGAGAGCGAGTGCGTGCGTGCGTGAGAGTTGTGTCTGATAGATAGGAACAGTCGCGTAGTGGAGAAGAACAAAATGAAATTACGATTTAACCCTCACAAAACTAAGGAATATTACAAAAATGCCACCGAATTGTGCTGTTTTTTTTTCTAACAGAAGTCAACAAGTCAACATCCTACTAATAATCTCAGCCATCCATTTGTGAAATGAATGGCTTGGATTGGTTCACACAGTTTTTAGGTTAAGCTATGGTTTCTATTTGATTTTTTCTCAGGTAAAGTATACTTGATGTATTATGTGGTTTCTTTTGTTTTCTTTTACATATTTAACTTGTCTAACGGAATGTGCCCGGCCACGTCAACAAACATTGTCGAATATAAATACACCGCCATGACCCGTTCACGAAGGTGTGGACCTTCCTCACCTAGGGTTTTACCAATATAACACCGACGATGGAGGAGTAGGAAACACAATCCGTTCATGCAGTCCAAATCTGGTTTCGTTGAGCGCTGGCCTATTAGTACACCACTTTCCTTCATGCTTGTTCGATATGGCTAGGTCATAAAGAGTTGCGTTCTAAATGATTTTTTTTTTGTATTGTTATTGGTTAGTAAAAAAAATATGTCTAGTGTACTTTTGACCTTTGTTATCGTACCATATGGATGTAGTTGTAGTCTTGTAGAGATCGTTAAGTTGACTATTATGTTTAGGTAAAATTTGTTGTTGAACGTTTCGTCTAAATCACGTGTGCCTGTTCTGACCTTGAGGGACTTTATTTCCCAGGTTTCTTGCTTCCTCTTTTCTGCACTGGATTCTCTCTCCCCATATTCTTTGATTTTTTAAAACAAGCGTGAGCCACATAATACATTTACGTCGAGAACAATTATATAATAACTAGCTGGTTATCCTTCTAGATTCTAAGAGTATTTGGTGCGTGCCAATCATTTTATCTTTCTAGATTCTCAGAGTATTTGTTGCAGGCGAATCCCATACCGACTCGTGATTCGTGACTCTTAATTTAGTGAGTCGTGAATCGTGATTCATACGTTGTAGAGTATGTGAGTCGTCATTCGAGACTCACTAAATCATGGTTCGCGATTCGCATACCGAACCGCAACTCATAATTATGAGTCGTTAGTTTGAGAATCACAATTCTTATCCGGACCAATCGCCAACCAACACATGGCATGAGAAGAGAAAATTTCGGATCGTTTGGCCAACTGTCCGATTAACGGAACTGTTAAAAAAATTAGATTAAATAAATAATACACCCCAAAAAACTATTTTCCCCACCTATAAATACCCCTTACCCCATTCATCAAACCACTAATATTTTCCCCCAATTTCTCTCCACTTACCCTCTCAAAATCCTAAATTTACCACACATATTTCGATAAAAATTGTCCGACGATAAGGATCAATTGAGGGAGGAGGTAGAAGTCAACCTTCGTGCAATGGAGCAATGAATTCGACGATGGACTAACAGAATGATAGAGGGAGCAATGCAAAAGATCAACTCGCTGAGGCAAGGCTCGAAAATGGTGAACCTTCCCGACGATAGATTGTCAGAGGTCGTGTCGAAGCCAACAACCGACTGATGCAAGATTATTTCGTCGAGAACCAAAAAAATGGGCCCGATACGTTTAGGCGTCAATTCTGTATGTCCCGACCACTCTGTCAACGGGTTATAGAAAAGATAGCGGAGCATGACGATTACTTCACTCAGAAGCTGGACGGTGTAGGACGCATGAGGTTATAAACGCACAAGAAATGCACTGCCATGTTACGAATGGTAGCATATGGGTGCTCGACCGATTAATTGGACGAAGCACAAAGTATTGAGGTAAGTACCATACTCGAATGTGTAAAACGGTTTTGTAAGGCCATTATTGAGGTTTTCATGGAAGAATATGAGCGTAAACTAACATCGGATGACACCACTCAATTACTCTAATCGGGGTATAACCGAGGGTTCTCCAGTATGATTGGGAGTCTTGACTGCTTGCATTGCTAGTGGAAGAATTGCACAGTTGCATTGCAAGAAGACTACGGCTAAGGAGACCACCACTAGGATCCAACCATTATGCTGGAAGATGTAGCGTCCATGATTTGTGAATTTGACATTCGTTTTTGGGATGGCTGGCTCGAAAAATGACATCAACGTCCTCAATACCGACCTCTTATTCAAGGACGCTTTTCATGGTCGTGAATAATTTGTGGAGTACGAGATCAACGATCATGGGTACGACCGACCTTATTATTTGGTTGACGGTATTTACCCATCATGGAGTCGGTTTGTGAAGTCGATTTGTCATCCCCATACTTGAAAACACAAATTGTTTGCTTAAGTCCAAGAAGGTTGTCAAAAAGATATCGAACGGGCTTTTAGATTCCTTCAATCACGATGACACATAATTTCCCTTCCCGAATAGATCCTGCTTGACACAAACATTGCCAACCTAGATGTAACAACAAAATAAAAGTAAATTTAAACTATAGAAACCGCTCAAGATGATACCTAAACGTTTCTTAATCCCATGATGGGGGACCCTTTTCATCATGAGGAGAGTGATCGAACCTAAGCTCGACAGTAGATAGGGGAGGATATGTATGCTTTCTGTGATCGCTCTTGATAAAAAACCCTTGTAGCCTTGCAAGCTTAAAATTCCTTTGAGTGAGGCTGTTTCTCAGTCCTCACCTAATGTTCACGTGGTTCCCCTACAAATCCTGTTTTCTTCCCCATTACCTTAGATGGGTAGTCCATGAAGTTGTTAGATTATAGTATGTGTTACGTTAACACGACGGAAAACAATTTTTTTAGGTCTTTGTCAATTAGAATCAGATTGCACTTTGATCACTCATTCATGTAATTACTAATCTATGTGATAATTTAACGGAGATTACTTCAATATAGAGAAATTCTAATCAACTAGTTCGAGACAGGGACCTTATGAGAGTCGGTGTAGGCGCCCAAGTGTTCGCCCTCTAACGATATTCACATGAGAATGATGGATCCACAATTGAGCACGCTAGTAGCCCTTGAACAACTCTCTCCTCACAAGTATGGTGGCCAAAATTTTCAGCTATTCAGCTTGGTTTTTCAGCCAAGGCAACCCTTTATATATAGGTGTTGAACTTACCTTAAGTCCAAGTCAACTAGGATTAGGAAACCTTGACCTAGTCCAACTAGCCTTCCTTATTCTTGACCTTCTAGAATTTAGGGTTTCCATTTAATCCTTTCTATTAAATGAATGCTGAAAATATATTCAATTATTTAGGGTTGGTCGAATACCCCTAGTGGGCTATAGGGGTGCTCGGCCAAGCCCATATAATTGATATATTTTGGCCCTCTTACTTGTTATTTAATTACTATACCTTATAATAATTAAATACAAATATTATTTCTTTTGCGAGAGTTTGTATTAAATAAAAGTTGTATATTATATCAAATATAATTTCATATCGTTCTGTTTAATCGAAACCATTTCGTTCACTTCGTTGTGGTCATCCTCTATTGTGTGTGACCCTTTAGGATTCTACGAGTATTGGTAGTGAAATGAAAAAAATACTTTTCACCCATGGGTCATGGGAAACTTCTAGCAAGACCTATGATTTCCCAAGTCATAGAACTAATGACCGAAACTTCGTCAAGTCTTGTTATAATAAGTAGTTCTTTATCCTCTTTTGTTTGGTGAGTGTCACGACTGAACAAAGGCATAGAAGCATCATCATTTCCAATTCAGTATAAACATGTTCTCTTGATTCTTGAGTAAGGAATGTATGTGACTAATCACACGCATGACCATGATTCTTTTACAAACCTCCTACTTATCAAGAGCGGCCGTTTTGATGACATCTAACTTGTATAATACAAGTGACAAGTCCCTATGACCATCACCCATATGCCTAACATGTGCATATCCATAATCGACCATAACATTTATAACTATCTTATAGGAAAAGCGTTTGGTTATGCCAAGTCATGAATCCACATCATGTAGATCACATGGTGATGTCACGGTCGAAGGACAAAAGACTTCTTTGATAGTTGAGATATACTCATGTCTCCTTGTTCTATGGAGTATTCTCCAGGGGGTCGTCCAGATGTCAAACTCTTTGGCATCCGTGACTTTGACTCATATCTCTATATGCATGATCAATAAACATGATCATCTTCATCAAAATCACACTAGCTCTGACTATCGGTTCAGGCTATGGACCCGTGAATGAATCTATTCATTTGTCTATAGAAAGTAATATCTTTATAGAAAGTAATATTCCCAAATATCTTTATAGAAAGTAATACATTCACTGTTTTTTAATCATTACAACCTAATGATAATAAAACATTTTCTAATTGTTATTAATCCACAAGGACGTTTGTAACATGTCAATGTGGATTTGTCCTAGGACACAAAACCCCAACACTCATCTCCTCCCCAAAGGTTAGAACAGGTGTTCGGGGTTACTATTGAGCCTCTTCCTTGATACAAAAGGTCCTTAGGTAAGGTGTTCAATGGAAATGGATCAAAACCCAGGGGAACTTTCGGGGTTGTCGGTATATCGATACTCTCAAACCGGGGTATCCTTGGAGTCTCCCGGTCACATTCTTGAGCAACATGACCAATTCGGCCATAATTATAACATAAAGTAGGAAATAGATCATAGGTTATAGTGAGCCTAATTTATTCCGGATACTTCCGAAAATGCATGACCAACGACTGTAAGAACCGCCCACGGTCGATCCCGGTCGAACCGGTGAATTTTGGCGAAAGTTGACTTTCCGCTAGAAAAGTCAACCAATAACTCTGGGAGTCATTCGGGACCTTTCCGGGACCCAAAAAGCTTAGTCGTCGTTACGGTTAGCGTAGTTGGGTCGTTTCCTTTCAAATGGTTACTTTTGAAAAAAAGTCAAACCCGGGTAAAACTAGGTCGAATTTGGAGTATTAACGAATAAATATAATATGAGCTGAGATATTTTGGGTGGGAGTGGACCCCACAGGGACACTTGTCCATGATAGCTTGGAGGGGAAGAAAAGTGGGTTAAAAGACCAATTGGTCCCCACATATGGACAAAGAAGAGAGAGAGGGGCTAAAGGACGAAAGAGACATTTCCACCTTGAGCATAAGACCACATGGGGCAACAATTTCAGAATTTTTTTCCACCATGGCCGAAACTCCTAGCTAGAGAGAGAGAAGAAATCATCCATTGAAGCTCCATTGCTTGAAGAAGAAGAAAGGGAGGAAAAAGGAGCTCCTTTGGGTGATTTCCAACACCAATCCTCTCCAAAACATCATTTTCCTCTTCCTTTCTCCATTTCTAAGGTAAATCTACAAACCAAATTCATTTTTATGAAGTTTGGGTTTATGGGTTTTCTAGAAAAGGCATGAAATGGACTTAGGTCATAGAGATTTAAGGTTCTAAATGTTCAATTAGATGAGTTATGGAGAAAGTAGAGATTATTGATGAAGTTTCATGGGTTTTTGGTGGTTTTGATGAAACCCACCTTGGATCTTGAAACTTTGGAGTGTTTGAGGTGAAATTTGAAGTTTTAGAGCTTAATAATGGTGTTGCGGAGAACCTACAAGTAGTTAGGAACTTGTCGGAAGAGAGGAAGTATTTTCCAGCGACCGGAGGTTCGTTGGAGCTCCGACCGGTCGCCGGAATCCGGCCATCGGAGGAGGGGAGGACCGGCCATAGTCGGCCACGCTTGGAACTGTGACCGGCCATGGTCGGCCACTTTTGGGCCGTGACCGGCTCGGTCCGATCCGGCCACCCACGGCCATGTGTGGCCGTGGGGTCCACATGGCCGGGACTTGGTGATTTCGTGCTTGGACGGTCTTGGGTGAACCCCGGGACGTTATTTCACACCCGGGACGAATTATGGATGTGATTCATGAAATTTCGGGAAAAACGTTTGGAAACTTTAATTGCGAATTTAGAACGCTCGGACCTCAGAATTTAATTCCGTCAAGTGCGTTGGAACAAGTAAATTAATTATGAATGATAGACACGCAAAGGGAAATTTTCGGAGTCTCGAGGGACGTTTTCCCGATTCCGGGCAAAATGGGCCTTCAGGGCCCATTTTGATAAGTTGAGCAAATGGGGTTAGTTTGAGTATTTCCCTCTTTAAACCACACTTGAATTAGCATTAATTATCGTATTTCTTGTGATCTTAGACGTTGGACCCGAGGTCGGGGGAGGAGACGACTAGGCGTCGCATGGCTAAGCGTTGGGATATCATTTGAGGTAGGGAAGAGTAATTACCGCTTTTAATTAAAGAACGTTAATAGTATGCATATAGGATGTTAATAACCGGAAAAGTCTTAGCTTGCATGTAGGATGTGATTAACTAGAATAACCACTTTCAATTATGGGAATTGTCGTGTTGTAGAATCACATGTGGCCATGTCGGGCCTTAGGATTGTGTGTTGGTTGTAGGTTATTAGTCCTTAAATGTTGATGTATAGTATTTTCGTTGGTTACTTTAAGAATCATAGCATGCTATATGAGTTGTGATACGAATGGTTGTTTGTTGATATGATTGGTTGAATGAATGTGATGGAATGTGATATGAACCGTTGGCTTGCGATATGATCGGGTGAATGATAGACCAATGTGGTGGGTTTGGTAAGTGCATCGGTAAGTTGTGATGTTATGATAAGTTCGGTGTAACATGTGTGGTATGGTAGTGTATTGTTTGCTTACCCCGATGTGTGTTTTCGGGAAGACATCTAGGCCGATGTGCATTTCCGGTATGGTGTATTGTTTGCTTACCCCGAGGTGCGTTTCCGGGAAGACATCTAGGCCGATAGTGCGTTTCCGGTATGATGTATCGTTTGTTACCCCGATGTGCGTTAACGGGAAGACATCTAGGCCGATGTGCGTTTCCGGTATGGTGTATTGTTTTCTTACCCCGAGGTGCGTTTCCGGGAAGACATCTAGGCCGATAGTGCATTTCCGGTATGATGTATTGTTTGTTACCCCGATGTGCGTTCCCGGGAAGACATCTAGACCGATGGGTATTCCGGTATGATGTATATTGTTTCACCCCGATGTTGTGTGTCCGGGAAGACATCTAGACCGAGGGTGTATTCCGATTTGATGTATTTGTTTCACCCCGATGCTGGATTCCGGGAAGATATCTAGACCGAGGTGGTGTTCCGGTACAATATGTTGAGTTACGTGTGTGGATCGGAGTATCCCGATGTACTTGTCTTATGTTCGTGTCATGTTGGATTTGAGTGATGTTCACAGTGGACGTCGTAGTTTAATATTCTGTTGTTCATATGTTTTCTTAGCTTGGTTCTATGGTCGGTAATGTTGGGTTCCTGTTGGTTTTCTATTCGGGTTTTCAGTTATGAGTTTATATTCTTGACTTAGTAATTATGGCGACGGAGCGGAAGTCCTTTCCCATTACTACTTTTTCCTACTGAGCGAAAGCTGACCCCCTCTGTTTTTATTGTTTTACAGGTTTCGATGGTGAATCGGTGTAGAGGACGTCTTAGAGCTCGGGAACTCATCGAGAGTCCGGGGGTTTATATTTTAGTAGCGACGTATTTTCTGTTTATGAACTAAACTGTGTCTTTATTTGTCTGAATTGAAGCGTTTGACTCGTGGTATTAGATTTTTTATTATGAACCATTCAGATATTTATGTTATTTAAATTTACTTTTAGTATTATTTTATTATTATTTTAGTTCACGTCTCGAGTCCGGCCAAAACCGGATTTAGGGTGTGACAACGACCTTCTCAAGGGCGGTGCAAGTCCATCTAGGATCAGACCTTCACCATCCCTCCCCAACAAGGGCCCCACTTATCACAGGGGATATCCTCACATTCCCATAGTGCCGCACCAATGACCTCCCCTGCTTCCTTTATTAGAACCAGTGGTGGAATACCCTTTCATATACCCACAATTGAAGTTGATCCATGTGGGGAAGCTCCCTTTCCATCAGATATACGATGTCTTCGTGATTGAATGGTTTTCCATCAAAAAGACCATAGTTCATTTTGTCAGACCCAGGCCCCAGCCTTCTGCGAGCCAAAGTAGAAAGAAAAAACTCCCGGGTCGAGGTCCTTAATAACGAGTCCAGAAGCCGGTTGTCCCCAAGCCCTCGAGATGACCTTTAACATGAATTCCTTCCGGAAAGGTCGAGTCGTGAGCATCTTTCCCACCATACCGTAACATTGATTGGCAAGAATAGTTGGGTCGAACGAGGTAAACGGGACCTTGATTATAGCGTCCTTATCCCCCGAGATGGAGCAGGCCAAGAACTCAACATTGAGGGATGTTACTGATGGTGGCACCGCCGGTAGAGGCAGTCTTAGGAAAGGATGGAACCTTATAATTAGGGTTTTGATTAACCCAAATAGGATCTGGAATAGGAACAGGAACGTCATATATAGTCGTGGTCGTCACCATCAAGGGCTCAAGACCACCCTTGGTCGGAGAAATCCCAGTCCTCATCTTTTGGACCACCTTGTTTAGAAGGGTTTGTCCCAATGACGGACCGATCACCAAATTGGACCTTTCCGGTGTCGACCTCGCTCGGGTTTTGTTTTCAAGGACAACGGAATGACACATCCAGAGGAGAAAACCACCATAGCGGAGTCTTCCGTAGACGGTGGCTCCAATAAGTGCTTCATGGACGATGAAAACTCAAAAGAGGTGGAACGAGTGACTTGGGCATCCTTTTCTGCCTTGCTTTAATTGGTCTAATGAGTTCTAAAGATGCGCATGGGGGCATGATGAGACTAGGAGGCGTGGTGATCATAATTGGCAGAAGAAGAGGGGAGGCAACATACACGACAAACAGAGCATCAATCGTGTCATTGATCGATTGGGTTTAGGGCTAGGGATAAAGGGAATCTCTAGGGGAGTATTGCACATGGTAAGAGTTTTTTTGCTCTTTAATTGATGTTGTCTTCTTAATTTTTATTTATAGATCTAGTTAATGAAAAATATTATGGCTTGTTTAAAGGAAAAATATAATATTATGGCTTGTTTAATCTTAAACCTAATTGGTTTAAATAACACAGTATCTTGTAATCTCCTTTATGACCTCTACTAGGGATCTTTTCGAGCCGCCTTTAGTTATTGTGACGTTGGCTCTTTCCCGACCTGATTCGCCTCCCCTGTAACTTCGATGGTTGTCGTCTGGTTTGCCTCCACGTCAATCGACCTCACCGCCTTGGAGACCCGCGACCTCCGTGTATCGGATCATCTCTCCTGATCGACCCTCGTTGTCTCTGAAGCCGCCACTGGCGTGTCCTTCTCCATGGCCTCCACCAACACTTTTTTTAAACTGCCACTGGCGTGTCCTTCTCCATTTCCTTTTTAAAACAAAGTTTCATTCTAAAAGTAAAACTAATTTTTAAAATTTGAAATTTTTTTTAAATAATAAAATTAATTTTAAAAAATCCAATAACATGCTTTTGAAAATTTAAATAACTGTTATGGGTATTATGGACTTTCTATCTAATTTAGATGGAAAGTTAATTGAAATCTCAGGGATAGATAGTTAGTAGATGTTTGTTTGCGTATTAAACTGCAAAATAATTACGTTAAAATAGTATTTTGAAAATAAATGTTTGGCAAAGAATTATATTGAACTTTTTCTTAAAATAACACAAATAGTTTGTAATTTAAAATAGCTTCTTTAAGGGCTACCGAGCATATCTAAACTTTTATCAATATTTTTGTAGAAGAATTTTCAAAATCATTAACAACCTTTTAGTTTAGCCTGTTTCAAATTGCTAACTAGCTAGTTTGGCAGTCACAATCACTTTCTAATAATAAATAGTATAATTCAAACAACTCAAAGTAGACTTGGTTGTTTAACGTACTTACCTGCAATTACATGATGTCATGTCTAGTTCCATTTTTATTACTATAAGATTTCAAATTCGAGTCTTTTCACACAATAAATAAATAAATTATAGCTAATGATCGGTAATATTTCAGGGGAAGCCCTTTTTATATTCTAGAAGGTTGAGGAAAGCAGAAGCAATTACATACCAGGCGGGGCTATAACTTGGGTTGTTATAATAATTAATAATATATGGTCATATATAATGGAAATTAAAATGTGTGTAAGCATGTGTAGTAGTAATTAATTAGTGTAGACAAGTCTTGGAACCAATTATTGTTTGGGCTTATTATCAGAATTCTATGTCCATAATAATTACATTTAAAGGTTGATATGAGATGGAGCAACTGCTCAATTTAGACTTTAGTCATGTACTAACCAGCACTCTCAATCTCATGTGTGATACTATTTCCTTTTCAATTCTAATTTTATTTATTTCTCTACCACTACCTTGCTGGTACATTACTACTAATAATAACAACCTGCAGGTTTTACTGCTGTTACATTGTTGTCGTAAGAGAGAGCAAGTCATCTCTCGTCACTGGAGACTTTATTTTAAGTATACAGAAGGATAACAAAAATGTATGTAGGGTAAAAAACATGTGCATATAGTGGACAAGAAAGGTATACCAAGGGCATACTATCGGTCAATACCACAGAAAAAAAAAAGCAACGATATGAGACAATTTAAGATCAAAATACCTGTGGGACTAAAAGGTCTTGAGCCTATCCTCTCGCATAAAAAAACAACAACAGCAATATGAGAAAAGTTTAAGATCGAAATACCAATGGGACTAAAAGGTCTTGAGCTTATCCCCTCGCGTGCTTTTTCTGTCACGTTTCTCATTTTCCTCTTCTTTCTCGAGGCATGTGACGATGACAGTAACCTCTCTTTTCTTTCTTCTTCTTGGTGTCGGAGTTCTACAAAGCTTCCTTTTCTTTCAACCTCGTCCTCTTCCCTAAGTTTCTCTTTTCGCTCTACTCCGACCATGACCTCTCAGCTTCCCTCTTTAGTGGAAAATCCAACATCCCCACCATCTTCCTTAGCTCCTGAAACTCCGTTTTTAACCTTGTCGCCGTTGCTACCGACCCCTATAGCCCCTATAACAACATCCCCCGCCCTTACTCTCATTCTTTCTTGCAACCTAGGACCTCAAAAACCACATGCAATGGGTATCTTGTTGGGGGAATGGCCAAATCATCATCATCAAGACTTTTTCCAACCAACTTAGAATCTGTTCGGGCGAAGCTAATTAAGGCCTCCTTTGATGACCACCAACAAGATACGTTTGACGACGACGATGCGGTTTTAGAAATTCTAGCCAACAGGGTTCCGGCTTTGGACGACGCTCGGTACAGATTTTCCCTCGTCGGTCGACCTTTGTCGATAAACGTGTAAGAACTTGTTCTCTTTGTACTAACCTGACGGTCCAACCGTCACGGACAAGATAATTCCTTTCTACTTCCCTTCCTAAGCCGCGCTAGACGATATTCGAGCTAGGGAGCCATGATCCTTTATGTGATGTTGTTGCTCCGTACTCTTCTTCCTCCACGCACCCTATCGGAGAATCTAAGCTTCCGCCATGTCTGCATTTCAGTTAGAGCTTATGACATTCCGTTGGAGACTAGAATTCCAAAAATGAGAGCTTTCATAGTCTCTAATATTGGAAAGGAAGTGGAAACCCGGAGAGCAAACAACCCGAACAACCCAAGTCAGCCATGAGTATGGGATGCCTTCCTATGGCTGCAAATGGAGATGGATGCTTCTAGGCCATTACAACACCATCTCAAGCTCCAACTTGATGAGAATACGGACCCCTTTATGGTCTGACTTGAATACGAAAACCTACCAGACTTTTCTTCCCGTTGTGGTCGGCTCGGACATATTAATCGGACTTGCATGGTCGTCCTCCCAAGAGTGAACTAATTGGAAATCGGGTATGGACAGGCTCTACGAGCCCCTCTGCCTACTCCAACGAAAGGGTTCTTCCAATCGGATTGGGAAGCAGTACATTTTTTGGTCCCTTACCCCTTAATATGAACGTTGGTGGACACTCTTTTTTTCCTCCTCTTTTTCAGGTACCCGAGAGTGGTTGGGTCTTCACCAGACCACACTTTCCAACTGCTTGGAAAAAGATGTTCCCATTTGGGACCAATTTCAAGTTCAACCTACAATTCTGCCTAATGTTTAGAATATCAAAAGCGTCCCTTAGAAGGTGATGGAAAGACAAATGGTACGTGGGAAGGTAGCGGTTGTACCCTTTCCATCCTAACATGCCACTCAACCTATAATCCCACATAACCCGACGAATTTCTTGTTTGTGTTCATAGGGATGGATAAATTGTCTATGGAAAGTGAAAGGCCGCAGTCACGAGGGAAGTCATCCCAGTCCTAACCATTTCACCATATCCATAAGCACAAGATCTTAGGGGGGCCTTAATCAGATAGAGATAACTTTTCTAACCTATTACAAGGTAAAGATGGAAGCACATGGATAAAAACCAGTGAAGATAGGGCCAAGAAAGGCCACAATCTTGAAGATACTTGACCAAGAGAATAGTGACTGAGCATTTGATGTAGCAGACAGCTCAAAGAAGCGAGCTTTTAACCTAAACGATATCGACCCCACTGCCAAAGATCGTCTGCACATTTCCCTCCCAATTTTTTTGATGACGCCTAGTAAACAACCTCGTCGGGAATTATGATAGGTGTTCGGTGAGTTGGGGGGCTTGTCTTGTGTACCCCCAAACTTTTTCTTAAACCTAGTTGGAAGGGTTATGTTCCTTATGGATATCATCTCTCCACGCTGTGACTTTAAACGCCGATGTGGAATTTTATGCCTATGACGTCGCCCTCATGTACTCACACTAAAAATGAGATGTTGTGCATGAGAGGAACCCAACTACGACTATTAGTGTAACCCCACCGGGACAACCATGTTGTAGTGGGATGCCTCATCGGTGATGCACCGGCCCACCTACTGCCCCAATCATCCTTATAGGCTCATCCCACCATTGTTGCACCCCCGTGATGGGGACGACTTTGGGAATTGTCTCTAGAGGGTACTTTTCTCAACGCGAGGGGACCACCCTACCCATTACCCCTGCGGCCCCAATGAAAGTAATCCATCATCGATGCACCCCCGTGCCCCGAGCGACCCGGAGCATGATTTCTAATTGATGCCTTCCTCAGATCGGGCCGACTGAACCGCACCACCAAGAGGGTACCCTTGGCAGTGGGAAACTTGTAATCAAGCATGCCCTCGTCGATCTATAGGAACCAAAAGGGACAATAGACCCCGAGGTGAGTATCGAGTAACATTTTCTTATCCCAACCAAGTCTGGAACCCCCATCCACCAGAACAAAACCCGTGGAGATCGATCCACAAATAGGACATGATGGTGTAGGAGATCCTTGAAGGGACACAAGACGATTATATTAACTAATAAGTGCCACGAGAGCGCCCAATGCACTTTAGGATTCGGGTCATGGTTGATATGCGACCTACATTACAACACCAAAATGACTCCATTAGCCAAGGAAGACGCCACATTTATCATCATTTCCTGTTTCGAGAACGGAAAAATGTAGTTTGCTAATCTACCAGGAAGGACCCACTGTCACAACTCCCTAGGGAACCAGGAGGCCATGACCAGCTCCGGAACAAGGAGGAAGAATATATTAATCCAAGGAGGGTGTTTGGCCCCATTGGGGTAAAATCGAGGCCTACGAAGCAGCCTCACTGGTCATCATGATAACCTTAAGGCCCCATGGGGTGTCCCTAAGGAGCCACACCCCGGCCTCTACAGAATAGCCCCATATGCTCTTTAGTCTCCTCATTTTCCTAGTTTACACCTTGGACGACTATACAGACAAAACATGCATGTTCAAGTCGAGACAGAAAAAGTCTCTTGGACCTCATGTACGGCTCACCATATGAATAGGGAACCACCCCTACATTTCTACCTGGTTTTACTAGGAAATCAGTCATATGGTTAGTGTTTCGGTTGTTAACGAAACTGCCTCTTGCCCTTTTCATAACTTTCATTTGATCATTGGAACTCTCCAACAGAAACTGATCAGTTTTGCCGCTGGTCACCGATGAAGGAACTCCGAGTTCCACACCAGAATCAACACCCACCACGATGAGATCTTTTGTTACGCTTACCAGGCCGTGCTATTGCAACCAAAAGGTCATGGCCGTTGAGTCTAAACCCATTGAGGGATTCAACTGCTTGAACTGCCGATTGCTTGGATTTGAACTCTGCAAAACCATAAAGAAAGCCTTTCTGATTTGGTTTCTCCGTGACATATACAGACATGACCTCTCCAAACGCGGCCAACGAATTCCTCACCCAATGGGAGGATGTTCCAAACAGTAGATTGTGAATAAATACTTCATGACCTTGATCTGCCACCGAGAGTTTTGAGCCAGCGACAGGCGCAACACTCAAATTCTGAACACGAGAAGACGACAGGCACAACGACTCAATCTTTATGATATGTCGTCGTGGCCTGGGTAGAACTGGCTTGATCGGCAGTATCAAACCCAGCTTCTCCACCTCCACAATATACAACTCTTCCTTCTCCATGGCTTGAAGCCATCGTTTACGTCTCTGTCTCCGTCTTGGTCGACGAGAGACCACATCATTAATGGGTCAGTCCGAAGGAGCCTGATTCGCAACGTACATCACCAACTCTGCATCGACCTGTACATTCTTTGAATGGCGTTTACGTCTGTCCTTCCCCGATTGAAACCTTCCCTTCACGGATGGCTTCTTCACATGGAAAGCAAGGATATCACAAGATGAAGCATACAAAGCGAGAAGAACCGAACAGATCGATGAGAAGGACACCGGACCTGCCATTTGAATTACCACACAAGCTTCAAAGCTCCGGCGAGATTCCGGCACCGTTGAGAACTAGAGAGCATTTGTTGCAAACCTTAAGAATTACAACATTGGACTTTGAAGAATCTATCTTCAAGCCCAAAATTACTTGGAACAAATTCCAGTAATTATTTGAGCTTCCTCAAAGCAATTTTCGATCCCTTCACGAACATAATGGTATCGCCCGTAATTGTAAAAGAGAAACCTCTAAACCATTTCACCCAATCCTAAACCCCTTGAAATCCTCACTCCTCTTTCCATCCTCCAACATCTGATGAAGCCCTTCTACAGCTAATAGGAAAATAAACGGGGAAACACATTCTCCAACGAGAGCCGAAACCCATAATCCTCATCACATCCTATAAATATGACCATATTACTTTATCATAAGCTTTTTCAAAATCCAGTTTTAGGATTATTGCTTCACCCTTTGATCTCTTAACCGAGTGAATCACTTATGAAGTGATAAGTAACCCATATACTAATTGCCTCCCTGTTATAAAACCACGTTGTGTGTCACATTTAAATCAGGTATAACCTGTTTGAGTTTGTTGGCTAACAATTTAGCGATTAATTTGTAGGGACTTGAGATCAAACTTATAGGTCGGAAATCCTTAAAAGATTTTGGATTTGCCACCTTTGGAATTAAAACCCTAAAAGCCGAGCTGATGCCTTTGCCCAATGAACCTGAATTGTGACTCATTAAATCGAATGATATCCAGCTTTATAAAGTTCCAACACCTTAAAAAATAGCATTAAAAAATCGTCTGGCCCAGGTGCTTTGTCACTGCCACAATCCGAGATTGCCTGAAAAACTTCATCTGTTGAAAAGGGAGCTTCTAAGTTTGTAGACTGAATTACAGAAATCCTCTTGAATTGGAATGATGGAGGTCCGGTTTTAAGTGAAAGTCATGCCACATCTAATATGTTAATTTTATGAGACGAAGCCCTGAAATTGGCTAACTTGTCGAAAAAGATGGAGCATTGATCTCCCTCTAAAACAACTCCACCCTTGCTTTTTGTTCCCAAATCCGAGCCATGATTTTGTGCTTTTCGATCAAGAAAACCTTTAGTGATCGACGCAATCATTGCTCATCCGAAAGGCCACGCTTATCCACCAATTTATCCAAACTCTCCAACGATTATGTAATTTCTTTAATCTCTTTGCCTGCCTTGCCAAATACATCATTATTCCATTTTGGAGTTCTCAACTTAGGTTACGAAGCTTTCCCCACAGAATATATCTCGGGGATCCCTGACCCATGAAACTGCCCTAGCTCTCTGTGACAAAATCAATGAAGGATGGATGGGTAGTCCAAACATTCAAGAACAGAAATGGCTTGGGTCCCCAATTTACAGTGGATGATTCTAACACAATAGGCCGGTGATCAGATAAATGCCTCAAAAGACCTCGCTGCATTATACCAGGGAAATCTTCGAAAAATTCAGAGGGCGGTAAGAATTGATTTAAACGTGATGCCTTAGAGCTCACCTCGTACCATGTATGTTTCCCCCCTCGAGAGGTAAATCACAGAGTGCCATTTCAAAAATAAAATCCATGATAGTATAGCTATTCTAGTTGGAGAAAGCAGAATTCCAACGTTCAGATCGATCACACACATCGTCGAAATCACCTCCCACCAAAATACATTCATCAAAAGTATCTCTACGAGCAATTAATTTCTCCCACAGAGCAATATACTCGTGAATGAAGGAAGTTCCACACACGTTTTAAATAATCACAGGGATGGAACCAGATAGAAAAGGTACCTTTCCATATACAAACATTTTCAATTGTTTCTGGAACTAGATAATTGGAAGGAATCGAACATAAAACAAACTAAAAGAACAACCCTGGGGAAAACGGGGATCAAGCAGCAACACTCTCGGTATTTTGACCGGAATTTTTTTCGGAAAGCTTGAGAGTGATCCCTTGCCATTCACCATGTTTTCTTCGACCATATTTTCTCTTTACAGCGATTACTTGTCCATCCTTACTGGCAGGAAGGAGGGCAGTCCGGTCAAGGAGCGACGGTCGGCCTTTTCCAAACAGGGGCGCTATGGAGCCAAGGAGGTCCGATCTGTCCGAGGTGGGAAACGTCCTCGTACAGACGCTGTCAACCAGCACCGTGCAGTGGAGGAGGTTGTGGATTCAGTTATCTCAGTCTCGATTGATGAGGGGGCTCCGAAGGAGACTGATGCGGTGGACACATTCGCAGATCGCCGGCGCCGGACCCGAAGTCGTCTTTTGTTGAGCGACGAGGAGATTTATGTACGGAATTTGCCTTATCCTCTATCTGAAAACTCGTTCAAAGGTATGTTCTTACCTTTCTTCGAGATCGAGTCTCTGTCTTTGTTGAAGAGACCGAACAAGAAGGGATATTTTTTTGGTTTCGTGAGATTTGCGTCGCATTCTGCTACTTCTCAGGCTATTGAAACGTTAAATGGCTTTAATTTGAACGATCATGTCTTATTCGTGGCATTTTCTCGGCGATTTGTGCGGTCTCCGGCGACTGATTCAGTCGAACACGTAAAACAGAGCACATGCTCGGTTTTACGTGGTGATCCGGAAACACTTACTGGGGAATTTCTACAGGCGTTGGGTGAGGGGGAGGAGCTTCGTAAGTCGTTGGGTGTGGGGCAGGAGCTTTGTGAGTCCAGTCCCAGAGCTTCGCCGGCGGCAAACGAACCGTCGCTTCCTCAGGACGCCGGCAACTTCAAACTTTCAGCATCAATCTCTCCCGTTTCTGGCGTTGATCCCTTGATTCGAGGGATGTCGAATCCGAAAGAGATCTAAATTTTGAATGGGCTTCCTTCTTCGAATCGATTTCCTTCTATTTTGGGAGTGTTATCGCCGTTATTCCCGGCGACTTCAGTTTCGCGCACGACACTGTTACAGGAGCCTGGGCTAGCGGATGGGCTTGGAGCTTCTGATTTGGGCCTGCCAGTTCATTGTGGGTCAAAACCAGTTAGTGAAGGCCTGGTTGAAGATCAGCTCGGGCTGGGTGTATCACAAGGTGATATAGGGCCTGTTGTGGGTAGTTTTGAGATAAGCCCAGCCAAACAGGCTCGTTCGCTGGCCCGTGATCCAAGTTTGGCTATCGTTTTCCATCGTATTGGAAATGATTTAGACCCGTTAGCTGTGGGATCGGCCTTATTGTAAAACGATGACTTTTCTCGGAATGTTGAACCGTTTTTCGAAATCGGGCTGCAAGGTAGCCCATGGAAGGAAGCCTTGGAAAAACCGGCTGAGCCGAAGAAACGCGGACGTCCAAAGAAGGGTCACTTGAAGGTGATTGCTCCACCAACCGTGGTCTATCAAACGAGAGCCTGGACCTCTACCGATAAAGGGGATAAAATGGGACGTTTTTTTGTGGACGTAGCCAAAAAAGATAGCTCGGGTACGTGGAGGTACAGCTCGAAAGTTGGCCATAAACCTGTCAATCTCTGTGCTTTGGCGCTTGAAAAGGACGCCAAGGGCAGGAAGAACAAGGAGCTTGTGGATCCGACTTCTGAACTTGCTTTATCCCATGTTCCGGTTTCTAACCGTTTCACTTGTTTGAATCCGGATAGGAAGTAGGCAAGACGTTTTCTTTATGTTTTTTCGTTATTTTGTTTTTCGCTCTTTGGAGCTGGTAATGGTCTGAGGAAATGATCTTTTCGGATATTTTCTTGCTTTGTTCTATAGCCTTATAGAACATTTTCCTAATAAATTCTTTAGCCTATAAAAAAAAAGATAATTGGAAGGAGATCCTACTATTGATTTCCGAAGAACTTTTTGGTTAGTCTCCTCTGTTGTCACAACTAGCCCTGGATCAATCACACTAGATGTATCATGCAAACATCACATCACACAAGATGTTAACAATCAAGCATGTTATCACACCACATTCAAATTATCGGTTATAATTAATCGTTATGTTTTAGAAAAAATTATTGCTCGATTTATAAAAATTGTTTCAAATTGAAATTTTGAAATAGTGGATTTTGAGTTTATTAAGACGGTTCTAAACACGTTATGACAAACTTAACGGTTTGGAAATGACGTTTCGGCCATACAAGGACACGACTCAGCCTAGCTCCGCCTAGCGGAGCCCCGTTCGATCACAAGTTTGGCTCCCCGATAGTCTCGCTTAGGTGACCCAAAAAATCCAATTTTATTCAAAAATTTCATATTTGAATAAATTTCAAAATTATATGTTCAAGGAAATAAACCCAAATGCATGAATTTAAATCATATTACCAAACAACATGCAAAGTAATTCAAGCAAAACTTAAACACACATGCAAAACCGAAACAATCTTCGTCTTGTGAATCCCGAAGGTAGCACGGCGCTGATACTATTGTTGGGTCTTAATGGAGAGTAAAATGAAGAAAATTACAACGGAAGAATAAACTCAAGACCACATGAATTGGAACACTACCACAATTATAATCACAAGACAAAACTAAAATCACAATCTCTTACCAATTCTAGAACACCGGGTAAGGAATGGTCGGTCTTGAGTCTCCAAGACGCCTATGTATTCTCCAAGGAATCAAATCCACATAGTTCTTATCTTGAGGACTCAATAATACAAGAAATATGAGGCGGAGAAGGGTGGTCGGCCATGGAAGGGGGAGGAGAGAGTTTGAAGCTTCTTCTTTCCTTTTCCTTTTCCTTTTCCATGTGTTGAGTATTATGTGTGATGGTAGATAACTTTCACTTCATATAACCCCATCACCATATTTAATTATTATATTAGTATAGTGGATGAAAAAGTATTGTTAGTTAATTAGTTAGTTAGGGTACGGTGGGTCTCATCTAGTTATTAACTAACTAAGTTAACTAATCTAGTTAGAACCATTTAGTCAATACTTGACTTGTTGGTTCCTTGGGCATTTGGTGACATGGGTTGCCCATTGGGCCTCATAGGTGGTGGCCCACGACCCACTCCCAACGAGGTCCCGTGACGCGCTCATCGACTCCAACTCCTTTCATCTCGGATATGTCCAACATTATCCGACAAGATCGTTCCCAAGACTCCCAGTCTTGTCTCGATTCGTAACATCCTAATTACTCATGGGCACATAAACCAAAACCCCGTTTTGGTCATGTCTCTTGTTAACGCTCTTGCTTGGCCATTCTCCATCTTCTTCCTATTGAGTTACATCCTCCGGTGTGATCCTCTTAAGCTTATGCATGTCGATAGATCAACGTAAAATTCCGTTTTACTTGATCCTACATAAGTGGCAACTAACGAGACTTTAGTATTTCCTAACACTGCATAATGAATCGACTCATGTCGATTCTAATCTTTTTGTCGTCTATGTCACTATCCTATTGAGATAAGGCATAGAGACGTCATCCTTATTATTCTCAATCACTTTTCTTTGATATGTAAGATGACTGAATATACGATACTCAGTATCACTTGCATGACCTTGATATTCTTTCAGTCACACCCGATCAAGCGACCGGAATGGACATCATTCCCATATCATATTATAAGGGACAAATCCCTTGGCCGTCTTTCGTGTCACTCATGCAGTCCGTTCCCAAGCCAATCTTATCCGTTATGGAAGCCCTGTTACGGGAAACGTTATGCGCAGGTCAAACTTAGTTGTTTACCGCATAGTAATCAGAAAGACTCTTTGGTCTAAGGATACATGACAAGCTACGACACTGAATATGCTCATGACTCGATCTATGGCACATATTTAGGTCGTTCGTCCAACATCATGTCCCAAGTGATATTTATTATCATACTCAAAATCGCATTACAATGAGTAATAGAACGTTAGGCATAAAGATTCTTCTTTCATATTAGTCGCTTATAGTAAAGCTTTATTGACTAGGGACCCATCAAGTGTAATCTATCTCGGTCCATGGTTCTACTTCGCATGGTGGACATAGATCAGAACACACTTTGATATATTACTCCAACACATAAGTAATATTAACCCGTTTTACTTTTATTACAAACAATGATCTGTACATTTTGAGATTTACGATTGAGCTATGGACACTAAGACTAACATACTGTCGAAGTGGTTTTGGAAGTTTTTAGAGGAAGAAAATTCACTTTCAAAACGGATTATTTGTGTCAAGTTTAAGTGGAACGTGTGGGAATGGGAGCTCATACACCTCAACAAGTCAGGCAACTCTTTTTTTTATCGTATAATGAGTTTGGCTGTAGATCCTCATTTCAGGTCTATGTTTGGAGGTCAAGGGATTCGCTAGAAGGTTTTAAATGACAATAGAGTTCGATTCTTGGACTATATCTACCTAGGAGAGGCCTCTGTGATTTCTCGTTTTCCAAGTCTTTTTAATGCTATTATGATCAAATGTTCAATGAAGGACTGTTAGGAGAAGATGGTTGGGTGATCTGGTTATGAAGAGACGTACACTCTTGGGAAGAGGATGAGGAGTGTGGGCTTAGGTCTTTGCTAGAGCATCCACATTAGTGGGGGGGGGGGGATCACGAACCCTGAGGCAGAATCATCTGCTAACTAGGCAGAGTTCAGGCCCCTGCCCCCTAAATTTTGTGTGCTGCACATCAGAGGGGCAAGTATGAGGGGCATGATTTTCAGAAATGCTGACTGTGTAATTAATTAAGCTTTTAACTAAATCTGTTAACGTTATTTTTAAATCAACAACTACTAAATAAAATAGAAATAAAATTCATAAATAGAAATAAAATTTCATTAATAAAATACAAAATTTAAAAAGTACATAACTTAAAAAAATACATATCAGTCGTCTGAATCGCTTGAGTTGTAAGTCCCGCCCGACCGATTCCATATGTGCTCCATAAGGTCTTCTTGAAGTTGTCGATGAGTCGCATCATTGATGACACTAACTCGAGCTTGGAGTTCCTGGTGGTACGTCAAGGGCATTGATCGATTCCATGCTTGAGGTGGTACCAAACCCTGAGGTAATTCCGGAGGGGGCTCGAAAAACAAATCGTTATCCCCTGCTTCATATCTTTCGCGTTCGTCCTCCACGATCATATTGTGTAGAACGATACACCAATTGTAAGAACTGCGCCCGGTCAACACCGGTCAAACCGGCAGGAAACAGGATTAAATTCTAACTTCGGACTTTAAGTGAACGCTAAACGACCGAAAGTAGTGTTGGGAAAACTTAGAGCAATTTTGGGACCATTTCAGAAGAAGTTGAATTTTCACCGAAAAAGTTAACCATCGATGCTGAGACGTCCGGGACTTATCCGGGACCCAAAAAGTTTATCCGTCATTACGGTTAGCTTAGTTGGGCCATTTTAGGGCAAATAAGAGTTTTCATAAAAATGTCCTTTTCGGGTCGATCGGGTTCAAATTTAGGAGTTTATCGGTTTTTAATTGGGTGCTGAATTATTTAAGAGAGGGAGTGGCCCACTTGGCCACATGGCATTAATTCTATGGAAGGGAGAAAAAAGGATGAGAAAAGACACATTTGACCTTGTTTTTTTTCCAAAAAGGTGAAACAAGGGAAAATGATCTTTTAGACTTTGCCACTTTAGGTTAAAGGCCACATGTGAACCAAATTTAAGCATTTCTCTTGCCTTGGCCGAAATTTAGAGAGAGAAAAGAGAGCTTGAGCCTCATTGTTGAAGAAGAAGAAGAAGAAGAAGAAGAAGAAGAAGAAGAAGAAGAAGAAGAAGAAGAAGAAGAAGAAGAAGAAGAAGATCATTTCCCTTTGATTCTACCATCAAAACTCCTCAATTTCTCCATATTCCTCTTCATCTCTTCATTTCCTACGGTAAGAACCCATTTCTTTTCACTTTTGAAGAACTTAAGATTATGGGTCTTGTTGGAAATGATAAAACCTTGGTGGAATTAAGTAGTAATGGAAGAAAATGGGTGAAATTAGAAGAATTTGGTGAAACCCTAACTTTTGGAATTGGGGGAAATGTGAAATTGGAGCAAATTGGTGATGTTTGTAGTTGAAACTTGAGAGATTAAGGACCTATAGCTCGTTTGGGACGTTTTTGGGAGGAAAGGTAGAATTTTCCAATGACCGGAGGCTCGACGGAGGTCCGGCCATGGCGTGTTCTCGGGATCCGTGCCTCGGGATGCGTGTCTTGGGGTGTGTACCTCGGGATTCGATCCGAGCCGGCCCTTGGTGGGTCCGGTCCGGCACACCCACGGCCAAGTGGGGCCCACTTGGACGGGTGTCGTTGCTTGTGTTGCCAGTGGATTTAGTAGTTCCCAAATCGTGTCCCGTACCCGCTTTATTTAAAGAGGCGACTTGTTGGGGGTTAAATTGGGTGTTTTTCCGTTTTGTTTGACTTTGGGCTTGTATTGAGCTTTTGTGTTACTTTGTTATCTTAGACCTTGTACTTGATCGTGGAGACGGAGGTCGTTGACGGTTCGCGCTTGGTGGAGTTCGATAGCTTGTGAGGTAGGGAAAAGTAGCGGTTATTGGTTAAACTAAGGAAAGTTTCTAGTAAACGCATATAGGATGTGAATAACTAGAATCACATGTTGGATGTGAATAACTAGTGTAGTCGTTTTAAATTGTAGAATCGCATGTGGGCCATGTCGTGCTCGTAGGTTTGTGGACTTGTCGTGCTGTAGAATCGCATGTGGGCCATGTCGTGCTCGTAGTTTTGTGGACTTGCCGTGCTGTAGAATTGCATGTGGGCCATGTCGCGTCCGTAGGTTGTGTGATGTTGTGCATTGCCTCTTGATGAGTGCTTTGATTGGAATGATCGTTTGTTGTTGTGCTTGAGGCATCGATTGTGCTTAGTTACTGAGTAATTCAGGATTGGATGGATATATTTGATTGAGTATTGAATTAATGTGGTGATATTGATTAAGTTACTTATGAATTGATGTGATTGGTGGTATATGAGTAAGTATTGACGGTAAGTGCGGTATTATTGGTTGGGTGACATTTTGATGATCGGTCATGACTGTGTGTTACCTCTAATTGAGTGTTGTCATGGTAATGTCTGACTTGTTGTATGTTCGAGGCACGCCTGCCTTCCGACTAGGTGTCGGTAAAATGTGCTATCGTTTCGTGATGAGGCACGCCTGCCTTCTGACTAGGTGTCGGTAAAATGTGATATTGTTACGTGATAAGGTGCGTCTGCCTTTCGACTCGGTGTCGGTAAAATGTGCTATCGTTCCGTGATAAGGTGCGCCCTCCTTTCGACTCGGTGTCGGTAAAATGTGATATTGTCCCAGACCGTGCAATAGGTATGTGATCCAGTGTGATGTTGGATGCATTTGTGTGTTGTTTCTTTGTATTATTGAGTGTGTTTGCAAGTATGATCTATTGGGTTATATCTGTATTATGTGTTTTCCTGTGTGGGAAGATTAGTGATGATATAGTGGTGGAGGATTGTCTGTGTGACGGTTTGGTATCAAGTGCAGGTATGATGTTTGCCCTGAATGGGATGAGTGTTGATAGGTGTCTTTGTGATTAGAAATTTGTCTGTGGGACGGATAGGTTTCAGGTTTGAGTTATGGTTTTCTTGTTTTGGCTTAAGTGTTGGCATTGGCTTACTCTGTTTAAACTGTCTTTGTTGTTGCTTTCCTAGCATGTCATAGTCGGACGGATATCTGTGGCGGTGAGCAAAAAAGCTCATCCCCTTTACTACTTTTCCTACAGGTTTTGTCAGCGAGTTGGACTAGAGGACGTCTCGAAGCTAGGGAGCTTAGCGAGAGTCAGGGAGTTGGGTGTTATAGAGACGTACTCTTGTGTACCAAACTCATTGTCTATTTTCGCATTTGGGCGTTGACTCTGTTATAAAACGATAGGCAATAAAACGAAATAGAGATCAAAACAAAAAACGGAGAACACAACGATATAACGTGGAAAACCCCTCCAAACAACGGAGAGGAAAAAAATCACAGGCGCCAACCAGCAAAACTTCACTATAGGGAGAATGTTTACACCACGCCGGGGATTTACACTGATTCAACTTATCCCTCATGGCAGCTTACAGGTGGTATTTATAGGAGTGGTGTAGAGATAGTTCATACAAAATAGGGAAATAAAAATCTCTACACAATTAAGACCCAGTTTGGGAAACAGGGCATAAATTCCCTAAATTGATTACTTGCTAATCAAGCCAAGACAATTCCCTAAATTAGTTGCTTGGCAACCAAGCCACAAAATAGCTTGAATTTGGATCAACTTTCAACAAACTCCACCTTGAGACAAATTCCTCCTTGTAGCATGAAACGGTAGACATCTCCCTGAACGAACAAAGAAAAAATACTTTCGGCGCCAAACAGCCACTAGGGCTAAACAATTATACTAACTAAGCTTGAGCAAAGCTCAAACTTAGCAACATGAACTGGCTTTGTCATCATATCAGCAGGATTATCATGAGTACTTATCTTGCAGATCTTTAGTTTACCTTGAGCAACAATATCTCGAACAAAATGGTACTTGACATCAATGTGCTTTGTTCTCTCATGAAACATCTGATCCTTAGTAAGGTAGATCGCACTTTGACTGTCACAAAACAGATTAATGCAAGAATTATCTCCACAAAGCTCAGCATACAAACCTTTCAACCAAACTGATTCTTTACAAGCTTCAGCAATAGCCATGTATTCAGCCTCAGTAGTAGATTGAGCAACAACTGGTTGTAGTGTTGCCCTCCAACTTACAGCACATCCACCAACAGTAAAAACATAACCTGTGAGGGACCGCCTCTTATCCAAATCAGCAACATAGTCTGAATCCACGTAGCCGGCGAGTCCCTCGTCCATATTGCCAAATTTAAGACAAGCATTGGATGTTCCACGTAAGTACCTGAAAATCCACTGAACAACTTTCCAATGTTCTTTACCAGGATTAGCCATATATCGACTAACCAAACTCATAGCATATGATAAATCAGGTCGAGAACAAACCATGACATACATCAAAGAACCAACAGCACTAGAATATGGAACCTTTGACATGTACTCAAAATCCTCATCAGAACTAGGACATTGCAGTGCTGACAATTTAAAGTGAGGAGCAATAGGAGTACTAACAGGCTTTGCATCATGCATATTAAAACGATGAAGAACTTTCTTAATGTAACTCTGCTGACTAAGGAATAAGACTTTAGCATTTCTGTCCCTTGTAATTTCCATACCTAGTATTTTCTTAGCAGCTCCAAGATCCTTCATCTCAAACTCACTACTTAGCTGTGCCTTCAAAGTAGTGATCTCTTTCTTGCTCTTAGTAGCAATCAACATATCATCAACATATAACAACAGGTATATCGGTGATCCATTAACAAATTTAATATAAACGCAGCTATCATATTGAGATCTCTTAAAACCATATGCAAGCATAAATGAATCAAACCTCTTATACCACTGCCTTGGGGACTGTTTAAGACCATAAAGTGACCTCTTTAACTTGCAAACGAGGTCCTCCTTACCAGGCACAAGGAAACCTTCAGGTTGGTCCATGTATATCTCCTCCTCTAATTCTCCATGCAGAAAAGCAGTTTTCACATCATGCATAGCCACAATACCAAAGAGTGCACGAATAGAACTATGCTTCACAACCGGAGAGAATACATCATTATAATCAATACCTGGAATCTGGCTAAAACCTTTTGCTACTAACCTTGCCTTAAAACTTGGAGGCTCATTAGGAGACAAACCTTCCTTTCTTTTGAATATCCACTTGCAGCGAACGACCTTCTTTTGCTTTGGCAAGCGCACAACATCCCAAGTGCCATTTTTGTCAAGCGATTTCATCTCCTCGTGCATGGCAGAAATCCACTTCTCACGGTCAACAGATGCAATCGCTTCAGCATATGTAGCAGGTTCATGATCATGCTCCACCTGTTCAGCACAACTCAAAGCATAATGAACAACGTTACATTGTTCAATTAAACGAGGGCGAGGACCTTTGTTTCTCCTCGGTCTATCAGCAGCAATAGAGTTATTTGTTTGCTGCAAAACATGTGGAAGCTGAACATCATTATTTTCAGCAACCTCATTTACTCTTTCGTCCAGGTGCTCCACCTGCACGCTTATCCTCTATTGCTCATCATCAGAAAATTTAGTAACATCAAGAACATCAGAGGCATCCACAGAGGCACTATCATTGAACATGACAACCTCATTAAAAACAACATTCCGGCTCAACAAAATTCTCTTAGTTTCAGTATTCCATAACTTATACGCCTTTACTCCTGAGCCATAACCAAGAAACACACAGTTGACAGCTCTAGGCTCTAGCTTTCCATTATCAACATGTGCATAAGCAGTGCAACCAAAAACTCTCAATAATGAATAATCAGCAGGTGAACCAGACCATACCTCAATAGGAGTTTTCTTATCAAGTGGAATGCTTGGAGACCTGTTTATTAAGTAGCAGGCGGTGGAGGCTGCTTTAGCCCAAAAACGTCTGCTCATACGAGCATTAGAAAGCATGCACCGAGCCTTAGAGATGATGGTTCGGTTCATGCGCTCAGCCACACCATTCTGTTGAGGCGTGGACGGGATGGTGTGGTGCCTTACAATTCCTTCGTTGCTACAATAGTTATCAAAATCATTTAAACAAAACTCCATGTCATTGTCCTTTTATCTCCGATATCCTGATTGAGATAAGGCATAGAGCCGTCATCCTTATTATTCTCAATCACCGTTCCTTGATATGTGAGATGAATGAAGATATGATACCCAGTATCATGTGCATTTCCATGCTATTCTTCTAGTCACTCTCGATCAAGTGGCCGAGAACCGATATCTTTCAAATCGCCTTGGACCTTCCGGAATTGGTTCTCACTCTACGACAATCTCTAGCTCCTTTCTACTGGGTTGTCAATTGGTTTAGACAGATCTGTACCATCCTGAATTTCTTCGAGATGCACAGTCCTCCCAATGACGTCTTTGGAAACAAAACTTCTTTTCCATAAAGACCCCATCCCAAGCGACGAACACCATGTTCTCACTGGGATTGTAGAAATAGTATCCCTTTGTTGCTTTGGGATACCACACGAAGGTGCATATCTCAGATCTTGGTTCGAGCTTAGTCGAAACCAAATGTTTCAGATAAGCCTCACAACCACAAATCTTTAGGAAGGACAAAGCGGGCATCATCCCGTACCATTTTTTAAAATGGTGTCCCTTCCACACCATTCGTCGAAGCCCGATTCACTATGAATGCGGTCGTCTCTAGAGCAAAACCCCTAAAAGAGATTGGGAGATCAGTCCAACTAATCATGGAACAGACAATTGTCTAACAATGTCCGATTTCTCCGTTTGGCTACACCTTTCAACTACAGTGACCTAGGAGGAGTCCATTCCAAAAGGATCCCATTCTCTTTTAGATGATCTAATGACTCTGTGGTCAAGTATTTTCCACCTCGATCCAATCGAAGTGCCTTAATACCTTTGTCGAGCTGGTTTTCTACTATAGTCTTAAACTCTTTGAATTTATCAAAAGCTTCAGACTTATGTCTCACCGAATAGACATAACCATTTTTACTGTAATCATCAGTAAATGTGATAAAGTAGCTAAAACCCCTCCTGGCAAGTGAACTTATTGGTCTAAACACATTCGAGTGTATCAGCCCCAATAATTCACCCGCCCTTTCATCGCGATCGATAAAGGGCACTTTAGTCATTTTGCCCATCAAACAAACCTTGCACCTATCGATCGAATGGAATTCGAATGAACCTGAAAGCCCGCACTTCTGAAGTGCTGATAGGCGCTTCTTGTTTATGCGACCCAAATGACAGTGCCATAACAGAGTTAGGTTTAAATCGTTGGATTTAGACCTCTTGGTATTAACGGAATATATAGAACTTGAGGCATTGTTACCCATATCTAATATGTACAATCCTCCAACCATGTCAGTACTGGTATAAAACATATCATTGCATAGAACATTGAAAACTCCATTTCCAATATTAACATTATATCCTTCCTTGTCAAACACGGATACAGATATAATATTCCTACTAAAAGTAGGTATGCAATATACATTATACAATACTAAGACAAGGCCTCTTGGCAAAGCAAGACTCATGGATCCTACAGCAGTTGCCACAACTCTGAGGTCCATTTTGTGCTTTCCAAATCTCTCCTACTTTCAGCCACCATATATTAGTGCATGTGTGAGATTCAGTCATGGTATCTAATACCCATGAATCTTTGGAAGTAGAGAGATGTAGCTCTATAGATTTAATACCGATTGAAGGCACGGTCCCACCGCCCTTCCTTAGATCATCCAGGTTTCCTGATGAAGGCGCAGTCCTACTGCCCTTCTTCAGATCATCCAGGCTATTTGATGAAGGCGCAGTCCCACTGCCCTTCTTCAGATCAGCCGTGAACTTCCTGTAATCCTGGTTCCAATGACCAGGCTGTTGGCAGTAGAAGCAGACATTCTCAGGTGTCTCATCTTTCCTGCCAAGTGCGCATGGGCCCAGCCCTTGCCACTTCCAATTCCCTTGTTGACCATCAGAATATCCTTGGATCCCAGATCCCTGAGATATTCTTCTCAGCAGTTAATGACACTTCATGTAACTCTGATATGGTCTTAGAGACAGCCTTGTCAAGGACATATTCTTTGCGTTCAGACTTGAGGACTATCCTCAAAATTCTGTACCAGTCCAAATAGTTTGTCCCATTTAGCTTGACCCTGTCAAGAATGGTTTTTAATGACAAACTATTAATGTTCGCTGAATTTGCCATTTGATCTACAACAGATAAAATTCAATCAGTAAACTGAATAAATTTTATGAAGATCAAGCTTAAACACCAACAATCGATTCTAAACCTTTAGAATCTGAAACCAAGATCCTTGATTCACTCGATTAAGCTGAACTAATGCTCACCACTTAATCGAGCTATGTAGGTAGGACTCCATCCAATCACATCCAATGTGACTCTTGGCTAGGGTATGCACTTATGTACACGGCTTACCCTATCTGTTACCCTAGCTCAACCTCAGGCTGAGAATCGTAGTCGGGTCCACCAATTTTCAACTATGGCCCGTCACTATGTAGGTGCTCCGCTAATGCGCACGACACCCACATATGTCGTCCAAACCTACTACCCCGCTTTCCCATGGATGCTCCGCTAATGCGCACGACACCCATAGGACGGGGAGGTAGTAAGGTGTTGATAATTGGGAGGTATCAGACATGACCCGTTTTTACTTGTCCGGTTGTGTTTAAAACTTTGACACATCCTAGATGCGATGAGCACATCAACTACATTCCAAATGCAATGATGCCTCAAATTACATCCAATGTAATTCTTCCTTCGAACCCGTCAACTACATCCAATGTAATGACGATTCTAAGGGCTCACACACAAGGATTAAAATTCCAATTTTATCTTTGCATGTGAGGTGATATGCTCGGTAAATAAATTTAAGCATGCAATTCTAAAACACATAGAATTAATCATGCATAAACTAAACCAAGCATAAAGCGATAAATATGCACATAATAGCCCCCTAAACTAACTCCCACTAGCTTCTTGAGCTCCATCGACTCCAAGCCGATGCCAACACCCGAAAAGCCACCAAATGACCTTTTCGCCCTTTCTTCATCTTGAGTAAAATATTACAATTTAATACACGACTCGCAGGTCGGGAATAAATAAATATTACAAACAAGTGGTTCGACGACCACAACTTGAAAGAATAATTACACGCTAACACTAACGGCTCGCAGGCCGTGAAAAGCGATAAATAATTAAATTGAGCTCGGGGCTATTATGTACACCATGCCAACATCACATCACACATCGTGTTATCAAACAAGAATGTTATCAAACATCATGTGATTTTCCGGTTTTAATTAATAGCCAAGTTTCGAAATTTTTTGATGCTCGGTTTATCGAAACCGTTCAAAAATGAAACTTTTGAACATTTGATCTTCGAGTTCGTCATGACGGTTCCAAACTCGTCATAACTAACAAAACGGTTTAGCCTTGGCATATCAACCATCCAATGGTATGCTTGGCCTAGCTCCGTCCAACGGAGCCCCGTTCGGTCTCGGTTTCGGCTCCCCGAGAGTCCCGCTCCCGAGACCCGAAAAATCAAACTTTTTTCAAAATTTCCAGATTTGAAATAATTTTCAAAAATTCATTTTACATGCATTAAATCCATAAACAATAATTTAAAACATGTTATCAATCAATTTAGCAAAACAATATGCCAAAAACGAAACTTTCAAGCAAAACCGAAACTTTGAACACCGTCTTGTGAATCCCGAAGGTAGCACGGCTCTGATACCACTGTTGGGTTTCGAGGTAGGGCTAGAGATGAACCAACTCGCAAAAATCAATGAAAACCAAGAGACGATTAAAACCATGAAACAACTAACAAAGAATGGATTCACAAGAGAAAAATTCAGCACTAGTTCTTACCAAAACAAGAACACCGGTTAACGAATGATTGGCTTGAGTCTCCAAGACGCCTATGTATCCACATGGGAATCAAAGCCACGTAGTTCTTCTCTTTGAGGACTCAAGAACACAAACATGGAGGTGGAAACTAGCCAAACCCGAAATGGCCATGGAAGAGGGAGAGAAAATGTGTTTCCTATTCTTGTCTTGTGTTTGTTATGTTGAAAAAAGATGAATTAAACATAACAAAACCCATACTTGTCCAACTAAAGGCATGGGACAAGTATGGTGTCAAGTAAGGTGTTAATAGGACAAAGTATGGCAAGACAAGATTGGGTTAGGTGGTGAATCACCAACACCTTAATCCTTGTCTTGCTTACTTAGTACTAATTAATCAAGACTTGATTAATTAGTTCTATGGGCCTTGGTTGCATGGGCCTTTCATGGGCCTCTTGGAACATGGCCCGTGGCCATTTCTAACGAGGTACCGTTATTCGCTCATCGCCTCCAAGCCTTCCATACCGGAAATGTCCAACATTATCCGACGCGATCAATCCCAAGACTCCAAGCCTTGTCTCGATCCGTAAAGTCCTATTCACGTACGGGCACATGACCCAAAACCCAGTTTTGGTCATGTCCCGAGACAACTCCCTTTTGGCCATTCTCCATAAATGTGTCAATGAGTTTCATCCTCCGGTGTGACCCTTAGGTTTATGCTTGTCAATATATCAACGTAAAATCCCATTTTACTTGATCCTATTTAAGTGGCAACTAACGAGACTTTAGTATTGCCTGACACTACATAACGAATCGACCCTGTCGATTCTAACCTTTCCGTCGTCCCTGTCATTATCCTTTTATCTCCGATATCCTGATTGAGATAAGGCATAGAGCCGTCATCCTTATTATTCTCAATCACCGTTCCTTGATATGTGAGATGACTGAAGATATGATACTCAGTATCATGTGCATGGCCATGCTATTCTTCCAGTCACTCTCGATCAAGTGGCCGAGAACCGATATCTTTCCCATACCTTAGTATGAGGGATAAATCCCTTAGCCGTCTTTCGTGTCACTCATGTAGCATGTCCCCAAGCCAATCCTGGCCGTTATGGAAGCCATGTTACGGACAACGTTAGGCTCAGGTCAAACTCAGTTGTTGACTCCATAGCGATCACAAAGACTCCTTGGTCTAAGGATACATGACAAGCTACAACACTAAATATGTTCATGACTTAATCTATGGCACATATTCAGGGCGGGTCGTCCAATATCATGTCCCACATGATATCTATGATCAGACTCCGGAATCTCATTCCAATGACTAACAGAACGTAAGCCATAAAGAGCCATCTTTCATACTAGTCGCTTCTAGTGAAGCTTTGTTGACTAGGGACCCATCGAGTGTGATCTATCTCGATCTATGGTTCTATTCGCATGGTGGGAATAGATCAGAGCACACATCGATATATTACTCCAACACATAAGTAATATAAAGCCGCTTTAATTTTATTGCTAACGATGATATATACATTTGGACATTTAGGATTGAACTACGGGCACTAAGACTAACAATATCTCCACTCTGCAAAGACTTATAAGAACTGAACCAGTCTTTGTTACAACAGATATGAAATGAACAGGCAGTATCAAGAATCCATTCATCATAAGCAGAAACACAACCAGCAAACACAACTAGGTAATCACTATCAGAATTATCGTTGGAAACAACGGAGGCCTTACCATCACCATCAGAATTGTTTTTCGGTTTGCACGTACCGTTCCTTTTCTCCTTATTCTGAAGCTTATAACAATATTCAATGGTGTGATTTGTTTTCTTACAATACTTGCAGAACTTTTCGCCTCCTTTGGACTTAGAACGGCCTCTCCCGTTCTTGCTCTTATAGTTGTTGTTCCTCTGCTCGGTCCTCCCACGTACCTGTAGAGCTTCTCCCTTGGAGGATGATTATCGTTCTCCTTGTACCATAAGTTTCATCTTTTCCCTCTGTTGAAGGGCCTTATATACTTCCGCAAGAGTTAGTTCATCACGGCTCAATAATATGGTATCTCGGAAATTTGCAAAAGAACTAGGCAATGAACATAAGAGTAGTAGACCTAGATCTTCATCATCATACTTTACCTCCATGGACTGCAAATCAGAAACGATCTCCTTAAAGACCGCTAGGTGATCGAGTAGAGAACCACCATCTTGCAGCTTGTGCGTGAACAACTTCATCTTCACGTGCAACTTACTGGTCAGATCCTTGGACATGCAGATCGATTCCAGTTTGAGTCAAAGCGCTGCTGTAGTTTTCTCCAGCAGTACTTCCTGCAAAATATTATTTGATAGATGAAGATGAATCAGAGATAGAGCTTTACGATCCTTACGCTTCTCCTCATCGGTCCACGTCTTCGGATCCTTCTTGTTGAATCCATCTAGCGCGTCATCAAGGTCAGGATGAGCTAGAACGGCCCGCATCTTTACTTGCCACAGAGAAAATCGTGTGGTGTAGTCCAACAACGGTAGATCGAATTTCAATGATTCCATATCGTCAGGAAAAAAAACCTAGATTGAGTAACCAGGCTTTGATACCACTTGTTATAAAACGATAGGCAGTAAAACGAAATAGAGATCAAAACCAAAAACGGAGAACACAACGATATAACGTGGAAAACCCCTCCAAACAACGGAGAGGAAAAAAACCACGGGCGCCAACCAGCAAAACTTCACTATAGGGAGAATGTTTACACAACGCCGGGGATTTACACTGATTCAACTTATCCCTCATGGCAGCTTACAGGTGGTATTTATAGGAGTGGTGTAGAGATAGTTCATACAAAATAGGGAAATAAAAATCTCTACACAATTAAGACCCAGTTTGGGAAACAGGGCATAATTCCCTAAATTGATTACTTGCTAATCAAGCCAAGACAATTCCCTAAATTAGTTGCTTGGCAACCAAGCCACAAAATAGCTTGAATTTGGATCAACTTTCAACAGACTCTTACTATGTGATTTACTTGTTTAAAGGATATTTGAATCGATCTATTGTTTTAAAAGCGGTTTTCATCATTACTTTTCGATTCACATCTCGAGTCCGGTCCAAACCGGATTTGGGGCGTGACAACAATGTATCATGTTAGCCAAAGTCGATTTATCCCAGATCCGAGCGGACCTTGACATTATGTGCCACCGTGCTTGGAGGACTCCAAAGGCCCGTTCAATATCTTTACCGGCACTTTCTTGGCATTTGGCAAAGAACTTCTATTTGCAGGAAAAGGGATGGCGAATCGACTTGACGAACCGACTCCATTGTGGGTAAATGTTGTCAACTAAATAATACGGCTTGTTGTAGCGATTCCCGTTGACCTCGTAATCCACGGTGATGTCACGACCACGGAAAGCCTCGTCGAATAAGTGGTCGGTGATGTGGACATAAATTGCATCGACTCTAGATGTTTTTAGCCCACATTCTTGAGCATTTTAGTCCCGGAATTGTATAATTTGGACCATTTTTCTCTCATTACTCGTACTGTATCTCTCATTATGTTTTGTAGGTGCTTTGATCGAAAAAGGGGCTAAAATAGAGGAAAACTCGGTTTTAGGAGTTTTGGAAGTTGGCTGATCTTGCAAAGGGCTTAACTTGTTCATAAAAATTCAGATTGCCTTGAATTTTATGTCAAATCGAAGGGAATTCAGAGATCTACAACTTTTGTCAAGGGCCCAAATCCGTTCCGGCCCTCTATAAGGCTCGCGCGAGGCTTACAAACTTCCAGGCGGGCTTTCTACTTAAAAAAAAGGAAATTTTCATGTTCCAAATCCGAATTTGAGAAGGAAAAAAGGGCCTTGAAGTCCTATATATAGAAGAACACAAATTTGGAGAAGGAGAACTTGTTTTTTTGAGAGCTAAGATGAGAGGAGAGTTGAGAGCAAGATAGAGAGAGGATTTCTACTGGGAAGAACATCATTGTAATCACACCTGAGTATTGTATTTCTCTACTTCACTCCATTTATGAAGCTTTGTTTTTGTTCATCAATGACATCTTCTTCTTCCTTGTTCATGAGTAACTAAAACCCCATAATCTAGGGTTATGAGGGAGTAGAGATTTAATTTCTAATGTATTGAATGTATGAATGAATATTGTGTTGGTTGATTTGATTTAGGGTTTGTATTAGATTTGAACTTAATGCTCTATCTCCCGGGTAGGCTTGATAGAAGGTGGGAATTGCAATCTGACACTCGTGAGAGGTGGGTTGTAATTAGGTCAGAAATCTTATACAAATTGGGTTTAAATCTAGACTAGTGATAGCTAGGTTAACACAATTGCAACAACCATAGGATCTGTACCGAAAGTTAGAAATTGTCAAAGAACGTAATGCTTTGGGTCTTCCTACATCTTAATTCGTTAGAACTGGGTGGTTAGATTCCATTAGGGTCCGAAACAACGTGAGAAGTTAGGACTAGTTTGAGAGATGATTCGTTGCCCCTAAAATCAGACAACTTCACAGTGTTCATCGTCGTTTAAATGCATTGGAATTGGTCTCTATGAACCCATAAACCTTAGATTATCTTTTTCTCTGATTCTAATCTCTTCGGTTTTACCTAAATACTTGTTCACCTTTTAATTACTTGTTTACATTTGCATGATCTTTTAAAACCAAAAACCATCATATTATTGAAACAACTTAACTACGAACTTCAAATAAGAATTGCTTGTCTTGTGCTCTCTTGGGTACGATAATCCGGAACTTAAATTCAAAAAATACTACTTGACGACCGGTACGCTTGCCGTGTCATTTTCTGTGTTAAAACCACAGGTTGTCAAGTTAATGATACAAAAAAAACTACGCTGAGGACGTTAATGTCGTTGTTCGTACCACCCATACCAAAAAACGTATGCCAAATCCATGTATCACGAGACGCAACCGCTTCCAGCATAATTGTTGGGTCCGCGTGATTTCCACGTTCATACGATCCTTGCAATGCGATTGAGCAATTCTTTAACTCCCAATGCATGCAGTCAAGACTGTCAATCATACCGGGGAAGCTTCGGCTATTGCCCGACTCAAGTAATCACGCCATGTCCGCCACATTCGGCCTCCACATATATTCCTCGTAGAAAACCGCAATAACGGCTTTACATAATCGTCTACCACATTTGAGTATAGTACTTTCCCCCATACGTAGTGTGTCGTCCAATGAATCGGCAGAGCACCCATACGCTAGCATTCGTATCGTGGCGGTGCATTTCTGGTGCGTTGATAATCCCAACCGTCGTGCAGCGTCACACCCCTGAACAAAGTAGCTGTCGTGAGACTTAACCGCTTTCATAACCCGTAAAAATAATGGTCTGGACATACGAAAATGTCGCCCAAACAATTTGGGCCCATAGATCGGATTCTGGACAAAATAATCCCTCATCAGGTCGTCGTGGCCTTGCTCATGCCTTCTGTTGATCTCTGTCCGGGAACCATCTCCTCATTCGAGCTGTCGCCTCCATCTCTCGAATTGTGGCATTTCTCTCTGTAGCATTCGCCCGATTCTACGCCCGAGTCCTCGCTCCCAAGCATGAAGTTCGACTTCGTCCTTGCGATGTTCGGCTTCCAGCCCCTCCCTTATTTGACGTTCGTCATCGGACATTTTTTTGGCGACAATTGGGTATAAAATGTAGAGAGAAATTTTAGGAATGGTGTTGTGGATTGGATGAAATGGGTGAGAGGTATTTATAGTGGTTGAAAAAATGTTTTTTTAAATGTATTTTATAAAAAAAAATAGAGGTAGTCGTTCCCAACCGTTGCTGAGGCAATGATCATTTTTTTTTGGCTTGGACAGGTGGCGGGCTGCCGCTTAACGAGAGAGGCAAGGAGGCGCGAGGCAGCGGGGCTGATTTTGGCCCCGCACCTCTGCCCCCCGAACCCTCCTTGTCCGTCTCCTCCCCCTGCCCCGCACGCCCCCTCTCTACACCGGCCGAATCCCAAACCCGAACCCCCTCTGCCTCCTGCTCCCGCCCCCGCCTTGTCCAAACCCCTCCTTGATGTGGATGCTCTGTTAAGCTGAGGGATGAAAGTGACAGAGCAATGTAGAGAAAACAGCCATGAAGTTTAACATATACTACAAGAAAAAATTGTTCAACAAAACTAACATATAGTACAAGAAAATTTAGAGCATGTTAATAATATCCGTATTATTTATAATTACAATCGTACTTGCCGGAGGGAGCTTTCCGACTGCTATTCACACTCAATTGATCTGAGGTGGCAGTGGAACTCAGCGGCGTGCCGTTGCTGCACTTTGCGACTGTCCTAACGCTCTCAATAAGCTCCACCGTGCGAGTGTCCTGCGCCAAGATCTGCGAAAGCTCCTCAGGACTTATAATCAACTTCACCTTCCACATTCCCCTGTTATTATACTTGGGGACCACCTCCGACATCCTCTGCTTCCCGAAAGATTTCCTATACGGCGTAGTCGTCGTGTTATTATCATCATCATCATCATCAAGTCTGTTAGTGTTGTCTGTTGCGTCAGATGAAAGCGTTTCTTGAGAATTGATAGGAAGGAGATGGTATAAGTGACCGGGAAGGAGCTGGTGATTGTGTGAGAGGAGCTCGGAGCTGCGAAAGACGGCGTGGCCTGGAAACTGGTTGGTAATTGCTTGTGCGGTGATGGGAGCGTAGAGCTCCATGATGCCTCCATTGGAGGTTACTACCTTGACCATCGCTTCCACCTCGGCCGGTCGGAACACACAGTTGCCCATGTTAGAGTAACTGATTGATGAGGCTTTGTCGTTTTTATGATGATGATTGTGAATGGAATATATGGAGGAAGAGTGAGCAAGGAGGGAAGGAAGGTTTATTGAGACACCCGACGAACAAGAATCATTTTTTTCTTGGCGACTAGAAAATCCCATACACGTATTTGCCTTTCTCACAGTAGGATGGTCCGGTCCCACCCTCCCATTCCAATTGGATTGTGATTTATGAATAATCATGTCTTTAACATTTCCATCCGGCTGTTAATATTTTTTAGATGAATACATCAAATGTTATAATACTTCTACGTGATTTATTAGATTATTTTTATTTCATTTTTAGTACAAGTATAGAATATATTAACGGTTATAAAAAATGTTATAAGAAGAAATTGAATTCATGGGTGATCCTATTCTATACTGCTTTAAACATTATTGTATGTCCGGGTAAAACAAGGATAGATTGTTTGGCATGTGAATGGCTAGTGGTTCCAACTCATTTCGTGTGGAAGTCATGAAACGTTCGATCGGATTCATGTTGATATGAATCTCATAAAATAAGACATATAGTTTTTTATGGTAAACAATAAATGGAAATCCGAAATTGATTAATTAGTAGCCGATAGTACAAAGATCTTAGAACAATCCCCAATGACTCGAGTTCTCTCTTTAGAACTTAAGAAAAGCTCTCTGTCATACCATTCAAAAATCATGATTATAGTCATGGTTTTTACTATTCCCTATGTCATGTTTATGCTTCTCTCTTCTGCACATCATCTTCCTTGCACCTTCTCCATGAATCCTTTGAAAGGTTTTTCTGCTAGGGCATCTTTCGAGCCGCCTCTAGTCACCACGATATTGACCTTCTCCCTTCTCTGTAACTCCGGGGGTTTTTGCCTCTAAGGTTGCCGTCGATGATGTTGTCGCCGTCGTCGCTAGAGTCGTCCCTGAAGCCGCAGCCGGCGCACCCTTCTCCCTGGCCTCTTCCGCCTCGACCCCTTTCAAGATTATGGATCTGGCTAATCAAGAATGTCCTTTTTATTTTACTTGAGTTTGTCTTTACAGGATCAATGCCTAATCAACATATTATCAAAAAAATTCCAGGGAGGGAACCCTGATTCATGTATTCCCTCCCACTATTACTGTTTAAGTCCTTGGCCAATTTTCGGAGCAAGAATTCCATTATCACATTCTCGACCTCCGTCTTCCTTCCTTGCCTATACAACATCCCAACTTAGTGTTAGCTTTCTTATATGGCGCCTCATCTAATACCGTTAGGGACGGTTATAGTATGAAAACAATAGTGAACACTTTGTGTTCTTTGTCTATTCTTCGTGGTTAGGAATTTATCTCTAATGCACTCAGATGTATTTGTAGTCTAAATGAATGAATTGCACCTTTCGTTCAAAAAAAAAGATCTTGGAACAACTGTTTTCTCTCACAGGTGGGAAACGATTTTAGGGTACCGAATCATCTAAGTTAATGACTGTGTTGTCTAGTTTAATCCTCCAAATAGTTAGAGGACATATCCCAAAAAATCATGTCCTCCAAGTCACACATAAATGTTGTAACCGAGTTGTATTGCGTTAGCTCGTCCGCTACATCGCATCAGTGAGTTTTCTAAATATTTGAACAACGGAAATTAATATTATATTAGAAGATCAATGAAAAAAGATTTCTCTTAATGAAGCTATAGTAACTCTGTCTCCGTCCATCACAGTTTTTAGTTCATCTTTCATCTCCTTAGCTTCGATAAACCTCTAGATCATGGGTAAATGTACCGACGAGGAGCTGAGACTACTAGGATCCACACAGAGAGTCTTGGTCTCCTAAAGGACTACAAAACTTCTCAACGGTAAAAAATATTTGGGTCTGACTGAAATTCGCGGTGTACCGACCCATAGTAAAAAGGTTCTCTTCTCAAAGCATCCTGATGGCTCGTGGAAGCCTGCTACAACATTGTCCTCTTCCTCAAGAAGACCTCCCCCAGGATTCGAGAGAGTGATGCACAACTCTAACCAAGAATTCAGAGATAAGACAACTCAAAGATCTCTCCAAGAAGTCTGGTTGTTCATCCACAATGTACCAGCTAACACCTCGGGGGCTAGATTGGAAGATCTGTTCTCGACTTCAAGGGATATGTGATACTTTGCATTTGTTCAATTTCGAGAGGAGGAAAGCTTACTTAGATCTATTGCTAGATTCAATGGGTTTATATTCCTAGGACGTCGATTGTTCTTAGCTAGAACCAGAGAAGAGAAAGCAAGACGACATTCTCCTGAGCTGCAATGGAGAAAGGTATCAAAAAAGAAGGATCATAAGCTTGAAGATTATGCTCAAAAGATTAGAGGGTCTCTAGTATCAAGAATCAAGCAGAGAGATCAGAATAGTGATCTGGTTGTCCTATCTCAAAACATCTCAATTGAATCTGTTATGAGGGAATTAGCCTTGGAAGGTGTGTCTGAAATCTTCTTGAACTCTCATGGAAGTAGAACTACTCTGTTATATTGTTCTGATCCGGAGTTCAGATATGAAATTCTAAAGGAAGAAGAGTGGGTAAGTAGATAGATGATTGTCATTCCTCAAAGGCAAGAATTGTGTCTGAAGGGAGGAACGTTTATGTGGTTTTCCATTATGGATTTCTTGCTCATGGCTTGTGTGAAGAGAGTTTTGACTCTTGTGTGTCTCAATTTGGAACATACGTGTTCTTTCATCCACAGTCTTTAGATGGTTCTCACTTTGACATTGCTTATGTCTTAGTTCACACCCAGAAGCTAACAAGAGTTCTAGAAGAGCTTTCAATACTTATTGGACATAAATCCTTCTCTACTTTGGTCAAGACGGTAAATGCTCATGAAGTTACAATTATTACTAAGTTATCTATTAAGGCCAATGATTCTTCCTCCAATTCCTCTAAAGTTATGAGCTCTTAGCTTGGGGACACGGTGGAATCTACTCAGAAAGATTCTCCTCAAGGTCACTCTCCCTCTCAGGCCAGACTTATTAATATTCAGTCTCTTGTGCAGTTCCCTCCTTTAGCTCAGAACCAATTAATGTCACCAAACCCCTCCACGATCCCAAGTCAAGAACATTCCCCTCTGCATCAACAATTAACTCCTACTGTATCTTTATCTCCTTCTGTACCAGACTCACTAACCCTGAAAATTCCTTCCCTCAGCACAACCCAATATTTATCCAACCTGAATGAGTCTTTAACTCTGAATGTACTAGTTAATGCTTCTACACATACCTCTGCAACTGGTCAACATTCATCTCCTCTTGTCTGTGAAGAAAGGAACCTCTCATTACCCATTGTGACTATTTCTCATGTTTTTGACTAAGGATATTAATCCTTCATGGATCAATCCTTCATCATCCCTACTCTGAACCAAAGTACCCAGTTCTCTCCTCTTGGTTTGGATTTGTTACAGTCAAACCTAGAAAGCAAACCTCTTCCCAATGTAGTTACTTCTTCAGTTAGGAGTATAGAAGCTTTATTGTCAGAAATATCCCAGTCTCGTTTGATGTTGGATACACCAAATAACAAGGTCAGTAGCAAAGAGAACTTTAGTCCCTTCCAATTAAATGCTACAACTGTGGACTGTCCTTAAGAGGCACCTGCAATATTCCTTAATTCAGAAACTATTTTGGGAGGGAATTTTAAATCCTCTCAACTTCGAACTCTAGCTATCTCAAAAAAGGAAGAAAAAAGGGAGGGAATACTTCTTTTGTTTATGCTACAAGGTTCAAGAACAGACTTTTGTCCCAAACCCTTCAACGAAAACCTGCTTCTTCTTCTAGGAAAAATCCTGAATTAAGGCCTCAACTTGAGAGAAATCATGTAAGAACCGCCCCCGGTCGATCCCGGTCGAACCGGTGATTTCTGACGAAAGTTGAGTTTTTACCGGAAAAGTCGACCGATGACTCCGAGAGTCATTCAGGACCTTTCCGGGGCACAAAAAGCTTAGTCGTCGTTACGGTTAGCTAAATTGGACCGTTTCCTTTCAATTGGCTCTTTTTGCGAAAAAGTCAAACTCGGGTCAAACTTCGCTTAATTAAGGACTAAAACTACTTAATTTATTTTAACTGGATTTATTTGGGCTAGAAGTGGTCCCCACATGGACATGTGTCCATAGTGGCTTGGGTGAGAAGAAACAAGCTATAAAAGACCATTTTACCTTTAAAAGCTTGGGCATGAAAGGCAAAGAAGCAAGGGGACATTTTGGACAATTCAAGGGTAGGTTAAAGCCCTCATTTGGGTCGCATTTCACCCATTTTTCAGTGTTGGCCGAAATTAGAGAGAGGGGAGAGAGAGAGAAGGGCCATGGAAGCTTGAGGAGGAAGAAAGGAGGAAAAAGAGGGTCTTGAAGTGGTTTTCTTCCCAAATCTTCTCAAAATTATCATCTTCTTCTTCTATTCTCCAATCCCAAGGTAAATCTTCAATCCTTTTTCGTTTTGGTTGATTTTAGTTCATGGGTATTGAGGAAGAAGACTTGAAAATGGTTGGGTTTTGAGGTTTTGATGTTAGATGATGATTTATGGAGAGAAAAGGGTGTTAGATGATGGATTTTAATTGGTTGTTGTGGTTTTGATGAAGACCCATCATGGGTTTTGAAGTAGAGGCGTTTTAGGGACTGATTTGGAGGTTTGGGAAGGTCAGAAATGGAGTTTTGGGGTTTATTTTCGTGAAAACCGAAGCTGGAGGAAGAAGAAGGCGGAACAGTGTCAGACCCGTCACGGATCCGTGACGGGCACCGTGACGGAACGCGTCACGGCTCCGTGACGTCACCCGTGACGGGGAACCTCACGGTTCCGTGACCCGAACCGTGACAACCTGAGTTGGGCCTTTTGGGCCCACTTTGCTGATTTTCGAGTAATTGGGACGGTTACCTATAACCGAGTCCTTTTGGGCTTAATTGGGAATGTTTTCCTCTTTAAACCATTTGTGAATTACTCTTGACTCGAGTATTTAATTGTGATCCAAGACTTTGGACCCGAGCTTGACGGAGGAGGAGACTTTGGACCTCGTGAAGTGACAAGGAGGAAGCTAGCCAGGTCGTCCGCTACTGGATTGGATTTCTTTTGAGGTAGGGAAAGTAGCGAATACCGGTTTAATTGCGAAAAGTTACTAGTATGCCTATAGGTTGTAATTACTTGATTTAATTGTTAGAATTGCATGATTAGGATGTGAGGAACGAGTGAAATGAGGGATAGCTTACGAGCCATGTCGAGCCGTAAGTTTGGGAATTGTCGCGTTGTAGAAATGCATGCGGTCCATGTTGAGCCCTTAGGTTGTGTGTTGATTGAAATGCCATGATCTATGATTGTGATGCTTGATGTGTGATTCATCAGTTGTTAGATTGAGAATCATGTTATGATATGCTCGGTGTAGCGTGTTGTTATGTTTTGGGCAAGTGTGTCATGCTTGATATGACGTGAACCATTGGTCATGATATGATCGGGTGATTGATAGACCGATGTAATGTGTTGTGGTAAGTTGACCCGGTTGGTATACCGTGGTTGAACTATGGCATTGTGATGCGTGAGACCTTGATGCATGTTCCAAGAGGAGTTGTATTCCGATATGGTACCTACACTGAGGGGGTACGCCGGTGTAGGGTAGTACCTAGGCCGACGGAGTGGTCCCATGTATGCGTGGTCCCCCGGTGTGTGGTTCCGGTATGGTACCTACATCGAGGGGGTATGCCGGTGTGGGGTGTCTAGGCCGACAGTTACGTGATAAGTGTTGTGATTGTGCCCCGACGGATTCCCGAGAAGACATCTAAGTCGATGCTATGTGGTCCGGTATGATGTATTGTGATTGTGCCCCGATGTGATTCCGGGAAGATATCTAGGCCGATGCTGAGTGTTCCGGTATGATATGATAGAGTCGGGCTGTGCACAGCCGGCGGAGTTCGGGGACTGCGTTACGGGACGTGTGCTTGTGTTATTGTATATTGTATGCTTGATGATTGGTTAAGGGATTACAGTGTGATAGTGGTCGTGTAAGTATGTTTTGAGTGTGGTTATAGTCTTGTGACTGAGGATTGTGGTGATGTGATCCCGTGTTGTGGTTAGTTGTGTGCTATACTAATATGCCTTAATTGGACGGTTACTCGTGGTGGTGAGCGGACACTCATTTCCTTAACTACTTTTCCTACTGAGCGAAAGCTCACTCCTTTACTTTATTGTTTTACAGGTTTTGAGTGGGATGTGGTCTAGCGGGATTCTCAGAGCTAGGGAGCTAGCGAGGGTCTTAGACTAGTCTGGTCTAGAGACGTACCTCTTTTTGAACTGAACGTTTATTGTTGGTTTTATGAGTTGTTGACTCATTGTATCAAATTTATTACTTTCGGATTATTATTTCAGAGTTTATTCTTTTAAATCACTTTATTTATTTATTATTTTAGTTCACGTCTCGAGTCCGGTCAAAACCGGATTTAGGGCGTGACAAATCAGACCTACAATAATTGATGTGAATACTTCAAGGCTTTAGGCCTCAAGGCTTTCATCGCAGATGACTTGGTGATCCAATAGTTTAAGAATGTATAGGCGGAAATAAACTAGAGAGCTGATTCGAAAGAGGACCTAGCGGAAGAGTTATAAGAATCTAAGCCTAAGACAATTGACCTTAACTCTCAGTCTAAGAGTATTTATTTCTTAATCAATGAAGCTTTTGTCTTGGAATGTAAAAGCAGCTGCTTCTAGATAGAAATTGTGAAACCCCACTTATTAGTAAAGGGCAATATTCGGAAAATTGAAACGTTGGGATAGAGTTTTGCAACGAGTGGAAATTGAGAAGAAAAAAATCAAAAAATAATAATAAAATAATAATAATAATAATAATTAAAGGAGGAAAGAAGTTGTTGGACTGAGTTGGGGTTTGGGCCAGCTTGGGCCCAAACAGTGTTGCGCGCGCTGGCCCACGAGCCAAGCCAAGCCAACCCAACACCAACCCTAAGCTCTCCTCCTTCTTCACGCATTCTGGCACGCGATTCGAGGAAAGAAACTAGAGCCGCGTCTTTGTTCCTCCTTCAATTCTCTCTCTCCCTCCTTTCTTCTCGTTTCCCTCTCTCACTCGACCTCACCTCACCGTAGCCTTCGCCGCCGTTCACAAGACGAACCCGCGGCCTTCTGATCCAGAACCCCGACGCGGTGAAGCTCTCTGCATCAGCTTCTCGTCGCGCCGGCATCGAAGACGACGGAAGGGTTCGCACCCTCCCCGTCCCGATCTTCTCCTGCTACAGCCACCGACGAGATCCCTTCCCCCCGATGACACCGTGGCGAGCTTGGGATGGAGCGATTCTGGCCGGACGCTCCCACGTCGGCGTCCGCTTCCTCCCGCGCCAGATCTGAACGAGAGGGGCGTTATACCGTGCGTCTGTCGCCACCATCGCCACCGTGGGCACGCCGGTGTCCCGACGTTCCGTCGGGACACCGGACTCAGACCAGACCACACTCAGACCAGCCCGGTTTGGGCCACGACGAGAATTTGGGCCAGTTTTGACTACCGGGCCTTACGACCAGGACCTTGGGCCAAGCCCAGGTCATTGAACTGGGTCTGAGCTTGGACCGGATCCGGATCCGGGTCGGGCCGGGTCGGATTCGGGTCAACCCGGTTTCAAAGAAAGCTTTTTTTAAAATCATATTTAATTAATTAAAGGTGAGAAATTAAAAGATAATTTTGGTTAAATCAGAGGACCTTTGGACGATTATCAGTATTGATTGGACGTTTATTTGTCAAACCTAGACTGGACTTCGCCCGAGAACTTGGGCTTGGATCCGAGTGAAGACGGAGAGGAAGCTAGCTCGGACTTCGACACCTACGAGAAGATTATTAGAGGAAGACCACAAGGTAGGGGAAATCCTAACTACTCGAGTATTTCAATACTAGTATGCCTATTAGGTTAATAAAATCGGAAAGGTCATATAATTGCATATAGGATGCGAATAACTAGATTAATCGTTTTTCAATTACTAATAACCGGTTGTGTCTAGAATGCATGCTCAGGATGAGAATAACTAGTGTAACTCGCTTTCAATACTTGGGAAATGTTTTACTGGTAGAGAGGCCGTTATGAGCCCTCAGATTAGTTCTTGTGTTAGGTTCACATGCTTGATTGCTTAATTTGGATAAGTTAAGATTCTAACGAAACTAGTTAAATTGTACGCTTGTTTGATGGATTGAATGTTTACTTGATTGGTTGAGCGATTGCGTGTTGAAAAATTTGTTTGATTGAACAGATGATCGAGTATGACTGGTTGTGCCAAATGGTACAATCCTGTAATCGATGTACCGATGGTTCGTGACAGGTAAGTATACGGTAAGTGTGGAGTGCTAATGGATGTCTTTGCTGTGATGAAAGTGTGATTCGATAAGTGTTGATTGGTGGATAAATTATAGTGTGTTTCCCTTATTCTTGTTCTTGAGATATTTGGTTGTTCGGTTCGGTACTACACCGGGGGGGAGGTAATCCGGTGGTGTTGTGGTCGTTGGTGTTTGGCAGATCTTGTGGGATAATGGTTGAGTATTGGAGCCTGAGGGCATTGGTTATTGGACCCTACGGGGCATTGATTTTTCGGAGCCTGAGGGCATTGGAGGTGGACCCTACGGGGCAGTTGGATGGGTTACTCTGTGAGAAATGGTTACTGTGGTTTCACCCAAGTGTATGCGTCCTACGGGAGCACTACCTTGGTTCCCTATGACCTATGGTCCTTTGGGGGCATTTCCGGGAATCCCGACGATGAGCGTCCATCGGGGATGGTTTCCGGTAGCCGCGATGTATGTGCCACCTCTGGACCAAGGGAAAATATGATATGATATGGGTACTCTGGTGGATCGGAGTATGGGAACCGATGTGACACCAGAATCTATCCGTGGATCGGAGGCTTGAGAAAGCAAGTGGTTGGTGTGACATTATTTGCTCCCATTTTAGTAGTTATGATTCGTTTATAGTAATTTTCATGGAATCTATTAAGTTATTGTTATCTTTGGAACGATACTATTTTATTTACACTGATTCCATAGCATTTCATCAATTAATAGTATTTACTCGTTCCAGTTGTGATGATATTCTATTTTATTATAATGTTCTCTATTTATTCTCTGAGAAGTTATCGTTATCCTTGAGAATGCGCTATTGTTCTCGTTGCTTTTTATTTGTTTATTACATCTTTTGGTCTAAGGGTTTTAAGCACTTTTGTGACACCGGACTAAAGCAATTTTATGATTAAACTTGGAGGCTAAAGTTGTTTACGATTTTCCCTACTGAGTGTAACTTCACCCCTATTTGTTTATTTATTGTGTGTACATGTGTGCTTAAGATCTGGGGAATTCGAGGCTCGGGAGCTTCCGGATGTCTCGAGGGTTGTATTAGAGATGTGTTGGTCCACGTCGTTAAACTTTATTTATCTTTTGTTACTCGTCAAGTTTTGACACTATATTTGAAATTTTGAATCGAATTATTTGAGAAATATCTTGGAAATCGTATCAGCTTTAAAGGAGTTTATTTCTGTTTTACTGCTTTTATCTCTTTTATTTCAAGTCACGTCTCGAGTCCGGCCAAAACCGGATTTGGGGCGTGACAATTTGGTATCAGAGCCTGGTTTCATTTGAAACGGGTTTAAATTTTGAACTTGTTTTCAAAACCTCGGACCGACGTCAATTAGGTGGGTAGAGTTAGGAGGTCTAAGTCGTGTACTCAGTGACGCAAGTTGAAAACATTTGATGCGTAGAGTGGGAATGACACGAGTCTTGATTGTTCAATATTGCTTAAGGTTGAATCTCTTTGTTATGATGGTTACATTGCTTGATTGGTATCCTTACCCTAATGACTGTAAGATACAGTGATCGGTGAAGCCGAACGGTTGAGATCGGTATTGGGTTAACGAGCAATGATCGAACCGTTATAACCCGGTCGTTGAGTAAATTATTTGTTAAGTGTGTTACCGCCATGATTGGTCGTTCCATGATTGATAAGATTGATGTGTTGATTTATTGAAGTGTATCGAGGTGTGGACTTATTGAAGTATTGACTACTTGACTTATTGAAGGGTTAAAAGGTTAAGGTGTTGAATTGTTGGAGTGATGACTTGGTTAAGATGTTGATTGTTATTTAAAGAATTAAATTGAAATGATGATCCAATTGGGATGTCATTTGAGTAAGGAGTAAAACTCTGTGTATTGATTGCGTTGTGTATTTTGTGGAGCATGAGAACTCTGTGTATTGATTGCGTTGTGTACTTTGCGGAGCATGAGAACTCTAAGTATTGAATGCCTTGTGAAAATTAATTGGTAATTGTCGACTTGTTTAAGTGCCCACCGTTCTTTTAGAATTAAAGTTGAGATTGACATTGAGTTTGAAGCTAAGGCTTAATTTAAGTTTGGAATTGAGTTTGAAATGGAAAGTAAGTCGAGACAGAGATTGCGGTTGAGATTAAGAGCGGGTTTAGATCGGATGAACGAGCGATGCTCGGGTTAATTATCGATGCTCAGATTGTAACGACGTGAAATCGACATGAAGGTTATAAAAGAAAAGTAAGGGTTTGAGATTATGGAAAAGAATTAAGGACTTAAATTGTGAAATTTATCGTGTTGCGATTCTAGACCCTAGTGTTGGGAAGATGCCCAATCGAGGGGTATGCATGTTGCTTTGCGATTTGTGTGAATTGATTGAGATTGTTCCTCCTGTGGGAGTTGATTGTTTTGATTGAACCAATGATTGTTGTTGTGAAACGCACTAAGATGCGGCCTTGTCTGCCTACTTGTAAAGTACTATATATATCTTCTGAGCCTAAGTGCGGTTGGTCATTATATGATCCTTGTGGGACGCGCGTGAACGTCCTTGTGTTTTGATCGAACCGTTTGTTCTAAACGAGACTACGTACTACCGATCCAAGTAGGATCCCTTTAAGACGCATGAGAATGTCCCTTTATGATGAATCGAACCACCTGAGTTAATTTGAGATATGAAATTACGTTTTAAATGCAACGAGTACACGAGATGTCCCGTGTTTACAGTCCGAGAGGGACCAGGAGTCGCCCCGCTGTGGGGTAGAGCCAGACACCAGCCGTTGGTCTGGCAGGGACAGCGAGCGCCAGGGTGCGGCTTCCACAGGGCACCAGAGTTTTGAGGTAGACCGGTAGGGTCACCATCGAGTGTTCCTCCAGTCACAGAGTCGACTCAGGCGACCCCTATGGATGAGGTGGTTCGCGCAGTACCAGCAGCGCTCAGCGCTCAGCAGGAGACTGCAGTACCGGCACCAGAGTCTGTGCCTACGGCCGACACCGTCACTTTCGAGAGGCCAGGCAAGATGCACAGCAACACGGCCAGGCTCTCAGAAATTTTCGTAGATTGAGTACGCCAATCAATCCCGGGGGTTCAGACCCCGAGGCAGCTGTAGTAGGGTTGGAGCGGATTACCCGCAACTTTGTTACTTCGAGAGTATTCGGTTTGTCATCTGAGAATATTTTCGCGACCGTTCAGCTTGAGAGAAAAGCATGATACTGGTGGCAGTTGTGCAGATCAGGGTTGGAGGTGACTTTTAGTCGTTTAATAGATTGTTCCTGGAACAGTATCTTTACCTCGATCCGTTCGAGAGGACCAACACCAGCGGTTGTTCGATATGCAACAGAGAGGGATGACCGTCTCTAAGTATGAGGCGAGGTTCACATTCCTGTACCGCTTCGCGCTGAGATGGTGCAAACCGAGGAGAGCCGCCACAGGCGTTCGAGAGAGGACTCACCCCGTCTGTCGCGGATCAAGTTATTACCTTAAGAATGAGGATTTTCTGTACTAGTGGATCAGGCGCTAGCCGTTGAGAAGCATCTTCAGGAGACCGCCAGAGCGCGGAAGAACAGGCTGAGGCCGAGTGGCTTCCTAAGACCGTCAAGGAGTCGCAATACTAATAGGCAGAGGACCTCAGGATTGTTTCAAACACGGACCCAGTCCGATGGGACACGACGGGTTGGGGCAGCAGCGTCGGTTGGACCTGCCCCGGTGGCACAGTTTTGTCCTTCGTGCAAACAGTTTGGACATCTGGGCCGGAACTGCCCATGGAATGTTGTATTCACAAACCGTCCTACAGGTCGGCCTACGAGAGCCGATAAGAGGACATGCTATCACAGCAACATATTCTTCCACCACCACCGAGAGGAGGACTTCTGATTCAGCAGGGCCGAGCATACACGATTGTCGGGCCCCGAGCTGAGGGACTTGATACCGATCTTGAGATCGCTTAGAGTGGCCGTTTACGTTTTACATTGTGGATTGTGTTTGCTAACACTTGAGCTCTACACTTGGTCGTATTTTTTTCGTGGTTATTTTTTGTTTGGGTAGAAATTAAAACTGGTAAACCCTACTTGTATCTTAACACACCGACTAGAGGTGTGGTAGTACCGATTAGTGTCAGTTTGAGTTTGAAAGAGGAGTAACGGACCTTGTCGTACTGCAAGTTCTTTTCTCTCGTCGAGAGTACTGATCGAGTTTTAAGAACCGCTAGGTGAAACAACAGATGTTCATCGAATGTCATCAGCAGCGAATGCTGAGCAGTGGAAGGCTGCAGCCTTGACCAGTAAACGGTCCGACCGGTCACCGAAGATGACCGAGAAATGATAAGATCAGAGTAGCGCTGCGGAAGCGTGGTGGGCCCTTAACCCACAGGAGTAGTAATCTCCAGCTTCTTCTACCTCCGCTAGAAGGTTTAGGTCATAAGATTCGAATCTTCAAGGCCATTTTGTTTCAAAATCCCGTTTAACGAGCGAAAAGTTGCACAAGTGTATGTCGTACTTCAGAGATCGGATTAGAATGTGCTCCCTACATTCGTCCCGGAGGGACTAAACGGTTTTCCGCCAGTTCACGCGGAACAGGCGAATAACATCGAGAGTTGTTCAGACGACTTTCCCAGCAGAGAAGAATATAGAAAATGAGAACCGGGTACCAAGGTGTACCTTTGCCACCAAGAGAAGAACGAACGCCAATCGTCCCGTGAGGTTTAAGCATAACCATAAGGTTACGACATATAAGTGAGAGCACCTCACGTTGAAACCCGCCAACGGATAGCCGAGGGCGACTACCACAAGCTTCCAGGCCAGTAACAAGATGGCACCAAACAAAGCGTTGTGTGGTAGGTCGGATTTTGTGCCATGCATGGGCACAGAGAAAGTTAAGGGTTAATCGTTGTTGGTTTTGAGTTGTTCGAGGAACGATGGAAGGATCCGCGCTAGTTTCTGAACTGTTCAAATTATCGACATCACAGTGCATGATGGTTACTCCTTATAGGGTGGCTTGGGTGGACTTGACTATAAGTTGTTTTGATCGACAGCTCGTAAACGAGTGTCAACGGTATAAGGATTACCACCAATCGGGATAAACTTTATTGATAAATCTTGGATTATGTTTCGCTGTCGAGTGTGATTATTATACGTTTATTTTGGTGTCTTGAAGGATGGCTACTTTTGGGTAGAGTGCCAGTACGAGGTTACACCGTTCTTGTTGTTGTGTGTCGTTCGTCCGACAAGATGTTGGTAGAGTTTGCGGTTGTACGGAACCGTGCACCGGGTTTAAGAACCGTAGTTTTCACAGCCTTAGTCATTCAAAAGATGAAGGGAAAATTTCATTTTACTACCCTGGCAAACATTTAATTTCAGTTTGATACCCTGGCATAAATTTTTATCAGTTTCATACCCTAACCAAACTTTTAATTTCACTTTCATACCCAACCGGGTAAAATGTCCAAAATACCCCTAACTATTACTCAAATTTTCATCTCATGCCATTGGCTCAGAATTTGAAAATAAGTGAAATGACAATAATACCTTTCATTGTTAGGGTGTTAAACTAAAAATTTCACTATTTTAAAAATAAAATAAGTTTTTTTATAAATTCAATTTTTATTTTCAAAAAATCATATTTTTAATTTAAAAATACATAAAAATAAGTTTTTTTATAAAAATAATTTTTTTATTAAAAACAGTTGTATATATCAAAAATTATTTTTATTTTTTTAAAAAATTAATTTTATTTATATTAAAAATATAAATTCAGATTTTAAAAATAAAATTGCTTTCAAAACAATAAAAAAAAATTCTTTTACTGTTCACCCATCTTCCACCTCCGCTGCGTCCCCGACCCCCATCCGCTGCGTCCCCGGCCACCCCCTCTCACCGCCGCCTCCTCCTCCCTCTTCCACCTCCTCCCCCTCCCACCGTCCTCACCATCCTCGAATCGTAGAGCTTCCCCAAGGTTGTCAACATTCTGACTAAAATGGAGGAGATCATACCTAAATCGAAGATTGTCCCCACCAACGATGTCATTGACTCTGCTTTCAAGGACCCAATCAAAAGATCTGAGGTAAACTAACTCTCCTATTTATGTACTTTTTGTATTTGATTACTTAATTTGTATTTGTTTCCTTGTGATTCGTTGCATATAAGGAACAACAAATTGATATATCAAGACAAGCCCAGGCTAAAAACTGCCATAGAAATGCTCAGAACAAGCATCAGTGTAGAGGAGATTTTGTTCAGATCTGAATCGCAGAGCTTCAACTCTGCGATTCGAGGACGGTGAGAGGGGGAGGAGGTGGAAGAGGGAGGAGGAGGCGGCGCTAAGAGGGGGTGGCCGGGGACGACGGCGGAGGAGGGGGTGGCCGGGGATGACGACGGAGGATGGGTGAGAGGGGACGACGACGGTGAAAACTGCGATTCAAATTTGAATTTATATTTTTAATATAATTAAAATTAATTTTTTTAAAAATAAAAATGATTTTTGATATATAAAACTGTTTTTAATAAATAAAAAATATTTTTATAAAAAAAACTGATTTTTATGTATTTTTAAAATAAAAATCTGATTTTTTGAAAATAAAAATTGAATTTATAAAAAAACTGATTTTACTTTAAAAATAGTGAAATTTTCAGTTTAACACCCTAACAGTGAAGGGTATTATTGTCATTTCACTTATTTTCAAATTCTGAGCCAATGGCATGAGATGAAAATTTGAGTAATAGTTAGGGATATTTTGGACATTTTACCTGGCTGGGTATGAAAGTGAAATTAAAAGTCTGGTTAGGGTATGAAACTGATAAAAATTTATGCCAGGGTATCAAATTGAAATTAAATGTTTGTTAAGGTGGTAAAATGAAATTTTCCCAAAGATCAATAAAGCAATCATTTGGTATGTCATCTATATTCCTTCTAATCTCTCTTTGTACATAGTCAATGTGTATGTTCCATGAAGATCATTTTCAAGGCCCTTATTCTAGCAAGACATCCTATCATCTCAGACAATTAGAACTTGTCCTGCAATTCTTGGAGGTGATTTAAATTCTATATTTGACCTAGCTGAAAGAATTGGTTATTCAGGCACAAATTCATATATGTCAACTTTTCTTAATCTCTTAGAGTGATTGATATCCTATTGGCGAGGGGAAAATTTACCTGGTTCTGCCATAATAAAGCTTCCAGACTTAATAGATTCCTATTGGAAATGTTCTTTAGGTAATGGAACTAGAATTTCTTTTTGGCATGATCATTGGGTGAGTGAAGCAGCTCTGAAATTCACTCATAAAGGAGACTATTTCTCCTAAGCAATCATGTCACGCCCCAAATTCGGTTTTGGCCGGACTCGAGACGTGACTTGAAATAAACGAGATAAAAAAAGAAAACAGTAGTAAACTCCTTTAAAGCTGGAACGAATCCCAAAATAGTTCTCAAGTATTCGATCCAAAATCTCAAATATAGTGTCAAAACTCAACATGTAACATAAGATAATCAAAGTTCAACAACGTGGACCAACACGTCTCTAATACAACCCTCAAGACATCCAGAAGCTCCCGAGCCTCGAATCCCTTATACATCAAGTACGCCTGCACACACAATAAGTAAACAAGTAGGGGTGAGCTTACGCTCAGTAGGGAAAATCATATCAACTTTAGCCTCCAATTTTAGTGATAAAACTGCTTTAGTCCGATGTCACAAAAACACTTAATACTTTTAGACCAAAGGTTGTAGTAAGTATAGAAGATGTCACAAAAAGCTCTTAATACCTTTAGACCAAAAGATGTAGTAAACATATTAAAGCAACAAGAACAATAACGCATTCTCAAGGATAACGATAACTTCTCGGAGGATAACTGGAGAACACTGTAATACCGTAAAATACCATCACACACAATTTACAATCAAACACCATTAATCAATGATATACTAAGGAACAGTGTTCTAAAAATCCTGACTGGGCGCCGCCTAGGCGGCCGCCTAGCCGCCTAGACGATTACAACAATTTTGCGTAGTATACTGACTTAATTAAAATAATTAGATGGTTATGGTGTTGGTGATATTAGGGGTTTTGCTTATGAATTGTTTGGTATTATTTTTTAGGCATTTTAGATATTAGTTACCATTTTTAATATAATTAAATTCATATTTTATTTCTATATATAATAATATATCTATTAAAAATAAAGAAAATACAAATCCGATTAGTCCCCGATTAATCCCCGTCTAGTCCCCGATTAATCCCCGAAGGACCTAGCCGCCTGACTAGCGCCTAGCGACTTTTAGAACCTTGCTAAGGAATCAGTATAACGAAGAATGGTAACGCATTCTTAAAGATAACAGTAACTTTTAAAAGATTACGTAAAAAGTACTGTAAATAATTTATAACAACTAACATGGGAGCAAGTAATATCACACCAACCACTCGCTTTCTCAAGCCTCCGATCCACGAATAGGTTCTTGTGTCACCTCGGGTCCCATATCCCGATCCACAAGAGTATCCATGTCATATCATATTTTCCCTCGATCCAGACGAAGCACATGCATCGGGGCACCGGAAACAATCTCAGAGGGACGCTTATCATCGGGATTCTCGGAAATGCCTCCAAAGGACCATATGTCATAGGGAACCAAGGTAATGCTCCCGCATGACGCATACACTTGGGTGAAACCATAAGTAACCATTCCCCGCAGGGTAAACTGCGCAATTGCCCCGCAGGGTCCACCAATTAATGCCCGCAGGCTCCAATAATCAATGCCCCGCAGGGTCCAATACCAATGCCCGCAGGCTCCAATAACCAATGCCCGCTGGGTCCAATATCCAATGCCCGCAGGCTGCAGTAACCAATGCCCCGTAGAGTCCAATATCCAATGCCCGCAGGCTCCAATAATCAATCATTATCCCGCAGGATCTGCCAAACACCAACGACTATAACACCACCGGATTACCCCCCCCCCCCCCCCCAAACATCTTAAGAACAAGAATAAGAGAAACACACAATAACGCATCAACCAGCCAACCAAACATTTAGCCCTTTACATTTACCATTATACTTACCAGTCACGATCCACCGGTCCATCGATCACCTGATCGTACCGTTAGGCACAATCAGTCATACTCGATCATCCGTTCAAGCATTCAATTATTCAAACATCCAATCAATCAACCAATCACTTAAACGTTCAATCAATCATTCAAGCATACGATTTAACTAGTTTCATTAGACTCTTAAATTAACTTGAACTAAGCAAGCTAGCATGTGAAGCAAACACACACAACTAATCTGAGGGCTCATAACAGCCTCTCTACCAGTAAAACAATTCCCAAGTATTGAAAGCGAATTACACTAGTTATTCACATCCTAAGCATGCACACTAGACACGTCCGGTTATTAGTAATTGAAAGACGATTATTCTAGTTATTCGCATTCTATAAGCAATCTAGGACCTTTCCGATTTTATTAACCTAATAGGCATACTAGTATTGAATACTCGAGAAGTTAGAACTTTCCCTACCTTGTGGTCTTCCTCTAATAAGACTTCTCGCTGCTGACGACCGGGCCAACTCCGTCTTCTCGGTTGAAGTCCCAGTTCTCGAGCGAAGTCCAGTCTGGGTTTGACAAATAAAATGTCCAATCAATACCGGTAATCGTCCAAGGTTCCTCTGATTTGTCTAATGTCCTTTAATTATCTCAATTAAGTCAAATAATTATATTAATAACTTAATCAAATCTGATTTTAAAATAATAAACTTGAAACCGGTTCGACCCGGATCCGCGAACCAGACCTGACCCGGACCCGAGTCAGAACCCAATCCAAGGACTTGGACCTGACCCACGTCCGAGCCGGGATCTAGCCCAAATCCCTTCCGGATCCAGCCCGTGTCCAGGTCGTCTCGGCCTAGTGACGTCCGGCCCACTCACTCCCGGCCGAAGGTCCATCTGGCTCGTGTCCGAGCTGGTGGGGAGCTCCGACACCACTCGTGTGTTACGGCCACCGTCTCCAGTGGCGACGATGCTCGGGACCCTTCGTGTCGCGCCTGCGATGCTCAGAAATGGACGGGGGAGCTCAGGTCGTGGTTGGACGGAAGCTGGGGTGTCCGGTGAGGCGTCAGAACCCACCCTCGTTCCAGATCCGGCGAACCAAGCTCGCCGGCGAGGGTTCCGACCAGATCTAACCTTCACGAGCTTCCCTCGAGGGTTCCAGGTGCGGCGAGCTCGGGTAAAGAGAGGGTAAGGTCCGAGGAAGCAAGATCGTGCCTTCCTGACGTCGTTGAGCTCGAGTTCGTGCTCAGAGAGGAAGAGCTCGTCCGACACAGCTCCGGTGGGTCTCAGTCTGTGTACGGGGCTCGTTTTAGGGACGGTGAAGACGAAGAAGAAGGTGGGACGAGGTGAAGCGAGGCTCGAGGGGAAAGAGAGGCGAAGGAGGTGGTCGGGGAAGGGAAGACGAGAGGCGGAGGCGCAGGAGCGCTGGTTCACGCCGGCGAGCTTCGGGAGAGGACGCGTCTAGAGGTGGAAGACGCGCCTCGATTTGCGTGCCAAGAGTGAGCACTAAAGAGGCGCTCAACCCTATTTGTTGCTAGGGTTGGGCCGCGCGTGGCTCATGAGCCTGATGGCTCGCGCGTTTGGGCTCGAATCTGGCCCAGCTTTCAAATCAGCCCAAAACTCCCCTTTCCTTCTTCTCTTCTCTTTTTTTTTGATTTTCTTCTTTTCAAAATTGTTCGCTGCACTTTCCTACCCCAACGTTTCGATTTTCAAAATATTACCCTTTAGAATTTAGTGGGGTTTTACAGTCTACCCCCCTTAAAAGAATTTCGTCCTCGAAATTTAAAATGAACGCGCTCCTCTTGATGCTATCTCAGGGAAAGTTCTGCTCAAGACTCACAAACAAGGGATCTGTGGTGTTCTTCCGCAGTTGGGAATACGTGGAAGCTGCTAGGAAACGGCTCTAGTCCTGCTTGAAGATCTCAAAATGTTCGATAAGCTGCGAGGCCAACTTGCCTCCGACGCGGTCGAACCGCTAAAAGTCCTTCTTAGGCTCACTGTCAGAAATACGCGCTCACCGATTGTAATCTCCAAAGGTATGCGCCTTCTAACTGCATAAATCTTTTTTCGGCTCTGCCCGGTCTTTAACCGTTTCCGAATTTACGCAACATTCACTTAATCGAGCTTCACTAGATCGCGCTCTTTTCTCAAACGCCATACTTGGCGGTGAAAACCAGTCTTTCTCAACAGTTCACAAATCCAACGTGCAACGTCTCACATCAACTCAAAGAAAAAACCAAGCAAAAACACAAGCCGAATAACACTCAAACGCTTAAGAACCTCAGGTAACGGTCTAGATATCCCACACCGGAATTTCCGTCGGCACTGGTATCCTGCCGGGACGCTCTGCAAGTCAAACAGAGTCGGAACCACACACCATCATTACTTTTCAATTTCCTCCATAGCAACCGTTACCGGGACTAACCACAATAGAACTCAAACCCTACCAAGTCAAGATCAATCACAAGCAATTCTACAAGGAAGTAATACCCAAATCAAACTTGGCGTTGGCCAACAGTATTACTTAACGCTTCACAATTTCAATGTGAAACAAAATAGATCAACACAAGGAATCAAGGAGTACACACAACAAGTCGTTTAGGCTTCAGACAATGGAAAAAAAACAGATCATGGTCCTGATAACTTATACTGGAATCCGGCGTCGGTGTATTTAGCGGACCGTCACAAACAACCTCGATGTAGATACCTCTCACCAGAATCCTCGGCGGTGCAGGTATCACCCCAAAACAGTCGACCTCGGTCTCGACATACCATACCGGAACTTTCCGTCGGTATGGGTGTCTTACCGGAGTACTCCGAAAATCGGACAAGACGGAGTCATCCGCAGATGTAACTCCTCAGTTTCTCTGTAGTAATCGTTACAAGAATAGTTCACCCTGGAACGTCAATAAGGTCATGTCTCGGCCTACCAAACACAAAGCAAGCAAGGAACACACAGATGCTACCATCAAACAAAGTTTTCATCACTACTACAGGGTTTGGAACAACCGTTCGTTCCACCACATCTCGTGGAAAGGTAGACGTACCTCAACCAAGTAAATGGTACAATGTACCGATACCTAGTCGGAAGGCGGCACGCCTCAAAACATACCACAATCAGAAGCTCATGCTATACCAAGTACGGCACACTTGTCCAACATAGCAACAGGTCATACCGGTCAAACTCATCAGGATTCCCAGCCTGATAACGGATCAGTCACACATCACATAACACGATCCTAAGTCATGGCAGAATCATCAATACTTAACTACGATCAAACAAGAAGGTTATCCAACTCGTGATAAATCTCTTGATGTCGATGCCAGTTCTCAACCCCTGATCAAACCACCTCACAAGTTGTCTCACCCAAATCATCATATCAACGAGACAACGGTTCTCAAAACCGGTGCTGGTTCAGTACTACCATGAATTCTACCGACATCTAGTCGGACGAACGACGCACATAACAGGGAACGATTGAACCTCTTACTGGCTCTTAATTGAAGGTGGGCGTCCTTCGAGACACCCAAAACCAAACTTTACGGTAATCACACTGGACAGTGGAACGTAATCCAAGATCGATCAAAAAAGTTTATCCCAACCGGTGGTATTCCTTATACCGTTGACACTCGTTCACAAGCTATCGATCAGAACGACTTATAGTCAAGTCCACCCAAGTCACCACTCAAGGAGTAATCAACATGCACTGAGATCTTGATAAATTGAACAGTTCAGAAACTAGCGCGGTTCCTTCAATCGTTCCTAGAACAACTCAGAACCAACAACGGTTAACTCTTAACTTTCCTTGTGCCCATGCATGGCACAAAATCCGACCTACCACACCACACCTCGTTCGGTGCCATCTTGTTACTGGCCTGGAAGCTTGTGATAGTCGCCCTCGACTATCAGTTGCCGGATTTCGACGTGACGTGCCCTCACTTCTATGGCGTAACCTCAAGGTTATGCTTAGTCCTCGCGGGACATTAGCGTTCGTTCTTCTCTTGCTGATGGAGATTTGCCTTGGTACTCGGCTCATGTTCTCCGTATTCTTCTCCGCTGGGAAAGTCGTCTGAATCACTCTCAGTGTTATCCGTCTATTCCATGTGAACTGGCGGTAAACCGATTAGTTCCTCTGGAAATAACGTAAGGAACACGCTCTAATCTCGTTTCTCACGTACGGCCCGCACTCGTGCAACCTTTCGCTCGTTAACCGGGATTTTGAAACAAAATCGTTTCGACGGTTCGAATCTTATAACTTAAATCTTTTAGCAGGGGTAGAAGGAGCTGTCGATTACGACTCCTGTGGGTACGGGCCCACTACGCTTCCGCTACTAGGTCTGTTACTCCTCTTTCAAACTCAAACTGGCGTTTGTTGGTACTACCGCACCTCTAGTCGGTGTGTTAAGATACGAGTGGGCTTACCAGTTCTAAAATTGTTCCACCGTAAGGTAATCCCAAACCAAAACAACCAAGTGCAATACTCAAGTGTCGGCAAACAAAGAATCCCAATATGTAAATAGTAAACAAGTACTCTAAGCGATCTTGTGATCGGTATCAAATCCCTCAGCTCGAGGCCTGGCAATCGCGTACGCTCGGCCCTACTGAAACGGAGGTCCTCCTCTCGGTGGCGATGGAAGAAACTGCTGCTGTGATAGCATGCCCTCTTATCATCTCTCGTAGGCCGACCTGTAGAACGGTTTGTAGATCCATCACTCAACGGGCAGTCTCCACCCAGATGTTCCAACTGTCTGCACGAGGGACAAAACTGTGCCACCGGGGCAGGTCCAACGGACGCTACTACCCCAACCAGTCGGGTCTCACCGGACTGGGCATGTGGCTGAAACAATCCTGAGGTCCTATGCCTCCTAGGATCGCGACTCTTTGACGGCTTCAGGGAGCCACTCGGCCTCGGCTGATCTTCTGCGCTTTGGCGGTCTCTCGAAAATGCTGCTCAACGGCTAGTGTTGTCATCTCCAACCTTGGTCTGCACATGCCGCCACCCATCGCATGCTTCTTCCTCAAACTGAAAGGTCGCGAAAGACACTCTCAAATGACTGTCAGATATCTCAAACGTATTTAGGTTGCGGTTAATCCGTTCCAGCCAACCTGCGACATCCTCGGGGTCTGAACTCCCAGAGTCGACTGATGTGACCAGCTTGCTAAAAGCTCTGAGTTCCTAGGACGTCAAGCTATTCAAAAAGGTTTGTCCTTTCAACATAGGCTATGGTAGCCGTGGGCACGGTCTCTGGTGCCGGCGTTGCAGTCTCCTGCTGAGCGCTGATCGCTGTTAATACTGCGCAAACCACCTCCTCTAGAGGGGTCGTCTGAGTCGGCTCTGCGACTGGAGAAACTCTAGGTCGTAACCCTGACGGTCCACTCTTAAAACTCTTGTGCTCTGTAGAAGTAGCACCCTGGGCGCTCGTTGCCCCTGCCTGCTCAACAGTTTGTGTCTGGTTCTGCCCCACAGTTGGGCGGCTCTTGGTCCCTCTCGGATGTAAACACATGACAACTCGTGTACTCGTTGCGTTTATAACGTAAGTTCCTATTTCAATTTAACTCAGGTGGTTCAATTTATCATAAAGGGACGTTCTCATGCGTCTTAAAGGGATCCTACTTGGATCGGTAATACGTAGACTCGTTTAGAACAAACGGTTCGATCAAAACACAAGGATGTTCACGCGCGTCCCACAGGGATCATAAAATGACCAACAACACTAGGCTCAGTAAATATATATAATACTTTACATATAGGCAGACAAGGCCACATCTTAGTGCGTCTCACAACAACAATCAGCGATTCAATCAAATCAATCAACTCCCACAGGAGGAACAGTCTCAATGAATTCACACAAATCACAAGGTAACAGGCATACCCCTCGATCGGTAACTTCCCAACACGTGGGGTTCAAATCATAACACACAATTCCCCAATTTATGTCCTCACATTCCTTCTCATAAGTCTCACTCTTTCCATAATCTCAACACCTTACTTTTCTCTTATAACATTCATATCGATCTCACGTCGTTACAACCCAATTCAAGCGTCCCTGAATCCCGTTGTAACCACTTGACATCCCCCTATCACGCTCGACTACAGTGGCGCCCCTGAGTCAGCCCGTGATAGTGCAAACACTTCAGTTTCTACCAAAAATTTGGCATGACCCGTTTGTAATTTCCTCTAACCATTCGCTTAAGCGGGACATTTATATAATAACCTGTACACAGAGTCCTACCCATATGGTACACACAAAACATCTCAAATACACAACATCTTGAACACCAAAAGTATCCCACGCGGGTCTTAGCAAATATCTCATCATCACCCGGTCAACTTAACCCTTCAGATTTTACTTATCGATTAACGGCCACCATAAGCGGCAATTCCCTCAACAATTATTTAACCAACATGTCATAAACAACCCGAGCATCGCTCGTTCATTCAATCTCAACCCGATCTTAATCTCAACCTCAATCTCTATCTCAACTTATTCTTAAATAACGTTCAACACTTAAACGAGTCAACAATTCAAGAAGTCAATACTTCAATAGATCAACACTTCAGTAAGCCAATCACTTCAATAAGACAACACTTCAATAAATCAATCAAGGAACGGCCAACCAAGGTGGCAACACACTCAACAAATAATTTACTCAACAACCAATTTATAACGGCTCGATCATTGCTCGTTAATCCAATCCCGATCTCAACCGTTCGGCTTCACCGATCACTGTAACTTACAGTCAATAGGGCAAGGATACTAATCAAGCAACACAACCATCTTAATATAAAAGATTCAAACTTAACAAACATTGAAACAATTCACGACTCATGTCGTTCCAACTATCCGCATCAATGTTTCCAAATTGCGTCACTGAGTACCACGACTTAGACTTCCTAACTCTACCCACCTAATTGACGTTCGGTCCAAGGTTTTGAAAACACGTTCAAAATGTAACCAGACTCTAATACCAAATTGTCACGCCCCAAATCCGGTTTTGGCCGGACTCGAGACGTGACTTGAAATAAACGAGATAAAAAAAGCAAACAGTAGTAAACTCCTTTAAAGCTGGAACGAATCCCAAAATAGATCTCAAGTAATTCGATCCAAAATCTCAAATATAGTGTCAAAACTCAACATGTAACATAAGATAAATAAAGTTCAACAATGTGGACCAACACGTCTCTAATACAACCCTCAAGACATCTAGAAGCTCCCGAGCCTCGAATCCCTTAAACATCAAGTACGCATGCACACACAATAAGTGAACAAGTAGGGGTGATCTTACGCTCAGTAGGGAAAATCATAACAACTTTAGTCTCCAATTTTAGTGATAAAACTGCTTTAGTCCGATGTCACAAAAACACTTAATACTTTTAGACCAAAGGTTGTAGTAAATATAGAAGATGTCACAAAAAGCTCTTAATACCTTTAGACCAAAAGATGTAGTAAACATATTAAAGCAACAAGAACAATAACGCATTCTCAAGGATAACGATAACTTCCCGGAGGATAACTGGAGAACACTGTAATAGAGTAAAATACCATCACACACAATTTACAATCAAACACCATTAATCAATGATATACTAAGGAATCAGTATAACGAAGAATGGTAACGCATTCTTAAAGATAACAGTAACTTTTAAAAGATTACGTAAAAAGTACTGTAAATAATTTATAACTACTAACATGGGAGCAAGTAATATCACACCAACCACTCGCTTTCTCAAGCCTCCGATCCACGAATAGGTTCTTGTGTCACCTCGGGTCCCATATCCCGATCCACAAGAATATCCATGTCATATCAGATTTTCCCTCGGTCTAGAGGAAGCACATGCATCGGGGCACCAGAAACAATCCCAGTGGGACGCTTATCATCGGGATTCTCGGAAATGCCTCCAAAGGACCATATGTCATAGGGAACCAAGGTAATGCTCCCGCCGGACGCATACACTTGGGTGAAACCATAAGTAACCATTCCCCGCAGGGTAAACTGCGCAATTGCCCCTTAGGGTCCACCAATCAATGCCCGCAGGCTCCAATAATTAATGCCCCGCAGGGTCCAATACCAATTCCCGCAGGCTCCAATAACCAATGCCCTGCAGGGTCCAATATCCAATGCCCGCAGGCTCCACTAACCAATGTCCCGCAGGGTCCAATATCCAATGCCCGCAGGCTCCGGTAATCAATCATTATCCCGCAGGATCTGCCAAACATCAACGACTATAACACCACCGGATTACCCCCCCTCCCCCTCGATGTAAGTACCATATCGAAAAACCAAACATCTTAAGAAAAAGAATAAGAGAAACACACAATAACGATCAACCAGCCAACGCTTATCGAATCACACTTTCACCACAACACACCAAAGACATCCATTTAGCCCTTTACACTTACCATTATACTTACCAGTCACGATCCACCGGTCCATCGATCACCTGATCGTACCGTTTGGCACAATAAGTCATACTCGATCATCCGTTCAAGCATTCAATTATTCAAACATCCAATCAATTAACCAATCATTTAAACATTCAATCAATCATTCAAGCATACGATTTAACTAGTTTCATTAGACTCTTAAATTAACTTGAACTAAGCAACCAAGCATGTGAAGCAAACACACACAACTAATCTGATGGCTCATCACGGCCTCTCTACCAGTAAAACAATTCCCAAGTATTGAAAGCGAATTACACTAGTTATTCATATCCTAAGCATGCACACTAGACACGTCCGGTTATTAGTAATTGAAAGACGATTATTCTAGTTATTCGCATCCTATAAGCAATCTAGGACCATTCCGATTTTATTAACCTAATAGGCATAGTAGTATCGAATACTCGAGGAGTTAGAACTTTCCCTATGTAAAACCCGTTTCAAAAAAAAAAAGTATTTATTGGGTCGGACCGGGTCGGACCGGACCGGACCCGACCAGCAACGCGGCCAGACCAGTGACCCGGCCTGGGCAGGCCCTTCAGCGTCTGGGCCGCGCGGCCCATCACAGCTCGGCCCGTTTATCAGGCCCGTTAGGGCTTCGGTATAAAAGGACAGGTTTAGGGTTGAAACCCTAAACCTTGTCTTCGATCCTCTTCGTTTCTCCCGCAGCCGACCACGCCTCCTTCTCCTTCGAACCCGATCCCCTCCCCATCCACCTCCGGCGACCTCCCACCAGCTCCGGCCGCTCTCCTCCCACGCCGTCTCCCTCGCCTCCCCTCTCTTCCCTCACTCCCTCTTCTCCATCCAACCACCACCAGCCGTCACCGTCCTCCTCTTCCACGCCACCCTCTTCTCCGCCCCTCACGTCGCCACCGTCCCTCAAAACCCGACCCCTCTCTCCACACACCAGCCGGCGCCCGAACCACCACCGTCCCTCTCGATTCCGACCGTCCCGAGCCCGAGCTCGGCCACCACCGTCCATCTCGATTCCGACCGTCCCGAGCCCGAGCTCGGCCACCACCGTCCCTCTCGATCCCGGCCGTCCCTCTCGATCCCGGCCGTCCCGAGCCCGAGCTCGGCCGTCTCCGACCACCGTCTCCCTCTCAGAACGGAGCCGAGCCCTTCGAACCCCATCTCGCCGCCGACCGTCCACCTTCCTCGCCTCCATCCAGATCTGAGGGGAAACCCTCAGCCGCACCTCGTCGCGCCCAAAACCACCACCACCGGCGCTCCCTCCGTCGTGCTCCACCACCTCATCTTCCACGGTGAGGTTCTCACCACGAGGTTTGGTCGCCGGCGACATCTCCGTCGGTGGCCGGCCGGTTTCAAACCGAGCCCCTCATTTTCGGTTTCCCGTGTTATTAAATTCGAGCCAATTTTGGATCTGTTGAGAAAATCTGTATCTGTTAAACCTGTAATGAAATTGATTAATTCTTGGAACTGAATTTGAAATGAAAAGGGGAAGTAATTGAACAAAATCAGAGTTAATTAAAGAGGGTTGTTATTTGAAACGAAACTTAATTGTCTAAGGGAAAAAGGGGAGAATCAGTTTTGAATTCTTAAGAAAATTGATAAAACTAAATCTGATTAAATTAAACGGGTTTTAAAACAAATGTCGGGTTTTAAGTTTAAACTTGAGTTAAGTTAAGTCGAAAGGGAAAACGAACTCATATCAGATCGGATTTAGAAAGGTTTGGACCAAAATATCAAGTTTGGAAAAGAACTGAGGGAATCGTTCTGTTTTAAAATCAAGGTCGGAATTAGATAAAACAAAGGAGTTTTAAAGACGGTTCGAGTTAAATTGGTTTTAACTGGGTTGTGGATCAACTTGAGTTCGGTGCGCGGGTGCTCGAACTCGATCCGTCGTAATCTCACTTTTGTCCCGCTCGAGTGTGAAAGACAACTGTCGGATTTAAAATGGACAAATCGTAACCTTTAAGTTAACGGCGGAACCGTTTTTAATCTATGGCCCTCGTGTTTTCTTTAGCGTCCGGCTTCGATCGAAGTGAAGCTCGGAGGTAGCGAGCCAGAACGTCAGCAGCTAGGAAGCGTAGCGGTTGCTCTTCAGTTGAGGTAGGGAAAAGTAGCCGGATCTCGGCCCTGACTAGGGAAAGTTAACAGTAGAAATTGCATGTGACACCTGGGTGTCGTGGGTTGAGTAGATTTATTCGAATATTAGAAATGCATGATACGGGAACGTAGCGATTACTGGAAATGCATGTGACACTTAGTAGTGTCGTAGGGTCAGAGAACTTAGCGTTAATTGATTTACTGGAGGCATATGACCATGCCTGGAGGTTGTTTGTGAAACTAGTGACCTTAGGACTGTTGGAGGCATCGATTATGCCGGAGGTTGTTGTGCGTTATTTATTGCTGAGTCTTGGGTGGCCTTGAGAGCCCGTGTTATTTATTGCTGAGTCTTGGGTGACCTTGAGAGCCCGTGTTATTTATTGTTGAGTCTTGGGTGGCCATGAGAGCCCGTGTTGTCGTTTCGGTGTCTTGAGTGGCAGTGAGTGCCCGTGGGGTTGTTGAACCCGAGTCTTGATTGTTGAGGTGTCTTGAGTGGCCTTGAGTGCCTGTGTTGTCGAACTTGCTTGTGATCGTGTTGGTGATTGTGACTATGATTGTGGTTGCCTGAGTGAGAGAGGTGAGTGAGACAGGTCCACAGCCTGGCCTGAGTGGTTCGGCAAAGTGCGTGAGTGAGAGAGGTGAGTGAGACAGGTCGACAGCCTGGCCTGAGTGGTTCGGCAAAGTGCGTGAGTGAGACAGGTCGACAGCCTGGCCTGAGTGGTTCGGCAAAGTGCGTGAGTGAGACAGGTCGACCACCTGGCCTGAGTGGTTCGGCAAAGCGCATGAGTGAGAGAGATGAGTGAGACAGGTCGACCGCCTGGCCTGAGTGGTTCGGCAAAAGCGCATGAGTGAGGGAGGTTACTGAGCAGCTGTTTGCGATCCTTTGTGATCTTGTTCGGTATCGCGTAGTTCCTTTGAGTCCTTGGAAGAGGTCGTGATCGTTGTGTCGTGTCTTTGGAGGAGGTCGTCGATCGTTGTGTCGGGTCTACTTACGTGTTGAGTGTTGAGTCGTTCGAGGAAGGTCACCGTGGGTGTTGTCAGTCAGAGTACTTGGGTTGGGGACAGTGATCCCCCGGAGGTTGAGCTTGTTGTTGGTGTTACCGTCTTTGTCTGCTAATTATGCCGTAGTCAGTCTGTTATCCGTGGTGGTGAGCGAACACTCACCCCTAGCTGCTTTTCCTACAGGTACTATTCATGGGACGGACTAGGTGAGCTCTCGAAGCTTGTGGAGCTAGGAGCGGAGTCCGGGTGTTTACTTTTAGTCTAGCGACGGATACCTCGCCTTTTTGTCCGCTTGTGGGACGTTTATTTTGAGTTGTATTTATCCTTTTGTTGAACTAAACTGGTGTTGTAAAGTGTTTTAATGAATTTGGTTTCAAATTGTTTTCTTATTTTAAACGTTCGCGTCCCGAGTTCGGTTTACTGAAATTGGGGCGTGACACCCTACCTTGTGGTCTTCCTCTAATAAGACTTCTCGCTGCTGACGATCGGGCCAACTCTGTCACGCCCCAAATCCGGTTCTTGCCCGGACTCGAGGCATGACTAGAATAAATGATTTAAAAAGGCAACAACTCAACAATAAGTTCCTGAAAACTCCAATATGAAACTCAAATCCACAACAATTCGGTTTAAAACATAAATAACCCTCCAGGGGTGTAATAATAATCCTCCACAAAATCTGTTCCAAACAGAAACAAAATAAAAGCGAAGTCTCTATAGACACCCACACTGAGAAGCTCCCGAGCCTCTTCTCCTCAATCAAGCCTGTAACACAACAATAAACTCATAGGGGTGAGCTTGCGCTCAGTAGGGAAAACACATAACAAAGTGAACCTTAAACTCCATAAATCAACAGCAAAGTCAACAAGATAGCTCATAACAAATACGGGTAATAGGTAAACCAGCCAATGCCGTGGCACTTGAAGTCTCCACCCTCCGATCTACATATGATGTGTCCTCTCGGATTTTCCCTCAAATCCAGAGGAGACGCATAACATTGAGGCGACCGGAAACAACCCTTCGGGGCGCTTAACATCGGGATTCTCAAAAACGTCTCCAAAGGATTTTATGTCCTCGGGAACCAAGGTATTACTCCCATAGGAAGCATACACTTGGACAATTTAATAATAATCAGTTAATAATTGAATAACGCACTCAACCGAAACACGAAATAATCCAATCCCAACAACCACCAATTCATTGTCACACATAACTCACACATCACCAATTCATCACAACACACCGTACACGAATCACATACTCACAGCACACCAATCACACAATCACAACTTACCGTTCACTTACCAACCTCGAACCAACGGGGCATCGATCACCTGATTGCACCGCTCGGCACAACCAGTCATACTTGATGCTCCAAGCAACCATTTAAGTAAATCAAGTAATCATTCAAATACATTCAATAGTCAAGTGGGAGTTTAATCAACCAATCATAAAAACCTTCAATCAAGCATTCAAATATGCAATTCAACTAGTTCCATTAGACTCTTTAGCCTATCCACTAAGCAACTAAACAACCAAGCATGTGATCCTAACACACAACTAATCCGAGGGCTTTGCCAAGGCCACTCTACCAGACAAACAATTCCCAAGTATTGAAAGCGAGTTACACTAGTGATTGGCATCCTATTCATTCACCACTAGACAATTCCGGTTATTAGTAATTGAAAGACAACTATTCTAGTTATTCGCATCCTATAGGCATATCTAGGACCTTTCCAATTTTATTAGCCTAACATGCATACTAAGCATCGTAAACGAGGGGTTAAGGCTTTCCCTACCTCGAGGTCTTCCTCTCAACACTTTGATGAAGCCCGGTGGTCACCACTCCGTTCTTCACTCGGGTCCCGACGTGGTCTTTGCTCCTCTAGCTCGATCCCCAACGTCTTGGACACAAAGAAACGTTAATTAGACTCCACTTAAACAGCAAGTAAGACCCCCAAAGCCCCTCCAAAGTTCAGCTCAAAACCAAGATCAACCAAGGTGAAGAACCCTCAAAGAAACCCCCACCCTGGTCTGCCACGGACTTGGTCACGGATCCGTGAGGCCAACCATCACGGTTACCATCACGGAGCCGTGACGAGTGCCGTCACGAACTCCCTCACGGAGCCGTGACGTCGCCCGTCACGGATCCGTGGTGCACCAGGGCAGTTTCGCCCTTCTTCAACCTCCAGCTCATTTTCTCCGAAAAACCACCTTCAAACCCCAAATTTTACCCCTTCCAACTCCCAAAACAGTCCAAATCCTTCAATACTCCTCTACCCATGGTAGGAATCAACACACAAACAAGTTTCTAATGATTCATCAAATCAAAACCAACTTAAAAGCTCCAACAAACTAATGATTTCTCACCAAAAACCCAACAAAGCCTTTCATCAACAACATCTCCCACCATTTCTACTCAAACCCAACAACATCTAACAATTTCACCCAAAACCCATGAAAAGAGATGAAGAGAAATGAGGATTAGAGAGTTCCATTACCTCTAGAAGATTGAGATGAAGAAGATGGTGAGGATTTGGAGAAGGGTTGGCTAAAGGAAGGCTTCAAGTGGCCTCTTCTTCCTTGATTCTTCTTCAAAGCTCCATGGGAGCTCCTCTCTCTTGCTCCTACTCCAAATTTCGGCTACACCAAGTAAAATGGGTTGGTTTTGCTTTTCCAAACTCATATAATACCTAGATGTGTCAAATGACCAAAAGCCCTTGAGCTAGAATCCCTTGTAGAAGCTTTTGGGAGGGTAAAAGGGTCTAAGACTACTCCCTTTTCTCTCTTTCAACCAAAAAGGAACAAGTGTCCAAATAGGTTATTTACTTTTCCAAAATAATTTCCAGCACAATAAAATAATGCTTTTAGTTGATAAAAAGTCTCGATTTGACCAAAATTGACTTTCTCCAACATTATACTCAAACGAAAGGAATTTCTCCCCTTAAGCCAACCGTGATGATGGCTAAGTCGTTTGGGTTCCGGAAAAGTCCCGAGTGACTTCTTGAGTCATCGGTTGACTTTCCGGTAGCAAGTCAAACTTGCTTAGAAAGCCTCCGGTTCGACCAGGAGCGGGTCTTACAAACTCCGTCTTCTCGGGCGAAGTCCCAGTTCTCGAGCGAAGTCCAGTCTGGGTTTGACAAATAAAATGTCCAATCAATACTGGTAATCGTCCAAGGTTCCTCTGATTTGTCTAATTTCCTTTAATTATCTCAATTAAGTCAAATAATTATATTAATTAATTAATCAAATCTGATTTTAAAATAATAAACTTAAAACCGGTTCGACCCGGATCCGACCCGGATCCGAGAACCAGACCTGACCCGGACCTGGTCCAGACCCGATTCATAACCCAGTCCTAGGACTTGGGCCTGACCCACGTCCGACCCAGGATTTGGCCCAAAGCCCTTCCTTATCCAGCCCGTGTCCTGGTCGTCTCGGCCCAGTGACGTCCGGCCCACTCAATCCCGGCCGAAGGTCCATCTGGCTCGTGTCCGAGCTGGTGGCGAGCTCCGATGCCACTCGTGTGTTCCGGTCACCGTCTCCGGCGGCAACGATGCTCGGGTCGTGGTTGGACGGAAGCTCGCCGGCGAGGGTTCCGACCAGATCTAACCTTCACGAGCTTCCCTCGAGGGTTCCAGGTGCGGCGAGCTTGGGTAAAGAGAAGGGAAGGTCCGAGGAAGCAAGAATCGTGCCTTCCTGACGTCGTTGAGCTCGAGTTCGTGCTCAGAGAGGAAGAGCTCGTCCGACACAGCTCCGGCGGGTCTCGGTCTGTGTATGGGGCTCGTTTTAGGGACGGTGAAGACGAAGAAGAAGGTGGGACGAGGTGAAGCGAGGCTCGAATGGAAAGAGAGGCGAAGGAGGTGGTCGGGGAAGGGAAGACGAGAGGCGGAGGCGCTGGAGCGCTGGTTCACGCCGGCGAGCTTCGGGAGAGGACGCGTCTAGAGGTGGAAGACGCGCCTCGATTTGCGTGCCAAGAGTGAGCACTGAAGCGGTGCTCAACCCTTTTGTTGCTAGGGTTGGGCCGCGCGTGGCTCATGAGCCTGATGGCTCGCGCGTTTTGGCTCGAATCTGGCCCAGCTTTCTAATCAGCCCAAAATTTCCCTTTCCTTCTTCTCTTCTCTCTTTTTTTTTTTTTGATTTTCTTCTTTTCAAAATTGTTCGCTGCACTTTCCTACCCCCAACGTTTCGATTTTTTAAAAATGAGATAATAAAATTTAGGGAGAAATTACACATAACCCTACTTAATTATGCACATTTTTAACATTATTCTACCTAACTGAAAAAAGTTTTGTTTTCAATACCTTGATGAATAAAATATTTACTGTGCTCTTTTCCATCCAAAAACGATCGGAAAATAACCATGTACAAAACACATGATGTTATATTTTTCAAAACTGACCAACTTACCTTAATTAACCCCCTTATCTCCATTTCGCTACTACTTTCCTCTCTCCACCCCAAAACTCTCATATCCTCTCCCCCTCTACGACCACGTATGAAACTGCACCTCCTCGTCTCGCCTCCACCAACAAATCCTTCTATTGGCAAACCAACCATAAACTAAAGCTAAACTAACCCTAATCTACCCCTTTGGTAAAATGTGTTGATAATGGATGTTGGATTGGGATCTTGCAATCCTAACGATAATGAAAATTGAGATAAAAAAATAAAAATTAATGAAATTAATGTAAAAAAAAGCAAAGAAGTAAAGATTTTTTTGAAAATTAAAAGAATTAAATCAATAAATAATTTATGAAAATAAATAAAAAGTATTAACAATTAATAAAAAATAATATTAATGGTATATCTGAAAATTTGAAGGTTTATGAAGTTTTTTTTATAAGCAATGATTTTATTGAAAAATCTAAATTTTCAAGGACAAAAAATAGATTGCAAGATTTTTGTTTGGATAAGCGCGAAATTTTTTATTAGGAGAAAATTAGATCCAAGAAGGATCTAACCAAAGGCAACCATTACAGTGGAGCTCTCATCGGGAGCTGCGGGAACAAATCCGAAACAAAAACAAAATGGAACACTAAATCACCCATCAGTTGTCCACTCTTTACCTTCCGAGGTCAAAGTCGGATCATCAAAAGCTTTAGCTGTATGTGCTAACTGAGCAGCTTGAGTTTCAACACAGCTGGAGCGGAATCTATTGTGAGCAGTCTGAAAGATCTGCTTCCCAATGTCCATGGGATTTACAAACCTCTCCCGACTCCTAGAATGGGTTGGTTTGGTATGAATGGTGTAGTAATCCCCTAAGAACTTGGGAGGGTGACTTTGACGATTCGAAGTTCTGGTAGGCTTCGAATGATGCCCCTTGTTCACATGTTTAGAAGGTTTAAGAAGACCTCCTTCCAAGGACTACTATGTTGGTCCCAAACCGGTTCACTAGAAACCATCAGTTGAGACGCATGACCCGAAGTTTCACTGGCATCAATAGGATTCCCGACACCCAAAACAATTGGAGGTATGTTTTGAAATGGGTTTGTACTCAGCCGACCCAAATCAGCCAGCCCAGACCCATTACCAACACCCACTTCAACCATTGGACCTGTCTGACCAGGCTCAATCGCATGCCCAGTCACAACCAGCCCAACATCATCATTTTCCACACATGAGTCGCGCGCCAATGAGTCCTCTGCGTTCTCAACAATCGAAGTCAATGTACCGGACTGACCAGGCCCAACCGCAGTCCCAGTCTCATCTAACCCAACAACGTCAATTGCCTCAAGCGACTCACGTGCCAGCGTGGCATCCACATCTTCAACCTCGCGCAATTCAACGCGATCAGAATCCAAAGAATCAGAATCCGCGTGATTTACTACAACCTCACGCTGAACATCCGTAATCGACTCAACTTCAAAAATCTACAACGACTGCTAGATCTGAATTCAAGATTGAAACTTGAAGTTGAGACGAAGACTCCCCGAATCGCGCATCCACCTGCAACATTTCAGAATGATTTGATGCTCTGTGAATCGTGGGAACAAGATTCCCAACAAAGTTCTGAGAATCGCGCCGGGAAAGATCGCCACCAGACTTCGACGAAGCAACAGTGACGACTTCAGCTAATCCCACCTTGCTCTGCGACTCAGTCTGTAACCGATCAATTTCTCCGCTGGCCACCGGTGATGGAACACCGGTCTCCACACCATGATCAGCATCCACCACGTTAGATACAACCTGATGAACACAGTTCGAGCTCACCACAAGCTGAGTGTAAAGATCAGTGTTGCTCTGTTTTAAAGACGGTAAAACAAGGGAATGAGATAACCCACAAACAAGCTTTGATAGTCGTTTGTTGTGTTTACCAGGCCGAGCCAAAGCAATAAACAGGTCATGGCCGTTGAATCTGAACCCATTGAGGGATTCAACTGCCTGTACTGCTGAAAGTTTGGATTTGAACTATGCAATACCAAATAAGTAACCTTTCCGATTTGGTTTCTTAAGAACAGATGCAGACGTGACCTCTCCAAAAGATCCCAACGAATTCTACACCCAATTGGAAGAAGTTCCATACGGCAAATTGTAGAGGAATGCCTCATGGCCATGTTCCGCCGCCGAGAGGTCTAAGCTGGAGGTAGGCGCAACACTTAGTTTTGGAGCACAAGAGGACGAGGCTCTCTCTCTAGCAACCTCATTAACAGACTCCCGAGCTTTTCCATGAAATGGAGACGACAACACCACTACCTTCCCCTGATCGGCTTGCTGCAAATCAGCTTTGCCAGCTTGACGAGGGGGCTCGCCGGATTGTACCTTTTTTCCCGTACGAATCACCTTAGCTGTAGATACATGAGGAACATCCCTTCCCATCTGAACTGCCTCCTTGGATGTCCCAAAAGTGCCTGAGACAGTTGTATAATACTGAGCATAAAAGGATAGTAAATCAAAACAAAAAGACGAGAATGATTAAAGAACATGCTTTGATCTCGTTGCAACCATCTTCCTTCTTGAAATGCTTGAACCGGCCATCCTCCAGAGATGAACACAGAGCTCTCATGTGTCCACCATTCTCATTTGTGACACATTAGTTGACAAATTTAAGGTTTATTCTGTCTTAATCACCAGTGAAGAGAGTGAGAGGATAGCTCTAATCCACCATTACACTCATGCCTTCAAAGGGTTCTCTGCAATGCTTACTGATAATCCAAAATAGATTGCAAGATGATACAACCCTCTAGAAATATAAGGGCTAACAAGCCCAAGCCGCCCGAGCAACAACATTGGCCCAAAAATAGCTCAATAAAAATGCTTAATGACCACACCAATCGAACGCAGATCATCTACGGAATCCCGAAGCTCCGATTATGCGCACATTCAACTGGATCGTGAGACCAGTCCTCAAAAGAAGCCCTTTCGATCAATCTCTCCCGAGGCTTTGCAAATAAATAGGGTGTGGTGTTGAATCTTTAAAAAGATTTCATCAACAGTATCAACTCGGTCCTAAAAAATTCTGGCACTTCTGCTTAGCCAAATGTGTCATAAAGTTAAATACATGATCCCGAGTAGTGGACGAGGAATCAAATCGTTCCAGCTCTTGGTCAGCCCAAGCCCTAGCAGCTACATGATCCCTTTGATAAGCCATGGGATGGTAAAGACCCGTTTCTTGGAAATGGATGCCTTCTGATCTTCACATACTAGGTCGTGTGTCCACGATGATGCGGTTCCTGAGGAGCATCACCCGCACCCTTGGTACTGGTCGGGTAGTTCGAGGTTCACGTCCCAGGTTAAGCGGTTCCTCCGTCACCCTTATTCGTCAGATGATCGTTCTCCATTGGGGGGATTCTCTATAGCATGGCACACTGCAATTCTAAAGGGGTCACAGTTGGAATCCCCTAATCGGGGATCTATGTGCCTCCTAAAGTCCTTGCAACGAGCAGTGAATCTGGGTAGCCCAATTCCCCTCCGAGGAAAGGGTCGGTAAAGGGGCCATGCATGATCCGGTTATGTCTAATGTGTCAGGCCCTAACCGGGACTCCAAATCCCTTGTGCGGACACCGATACCAGTGGACAGTGACACGTTCCCACGTGGATCTCCAGACCGGCGACAGTGCACGAGGAGCTGACATAGGCAGGTAGTTCCCAATTGGTACCTCATTTCTCCCATCGGCTAAAGGGTGACAGGTGCACGATGAGGCCATGGATGGCCGGAGTAGAGTGGTTCCAATCTCCCCATGGCATCGTGCGATATAATGGCAGGTGATGGAAGTGGGGGCTATGATTTCCAAGGGCGGTGGGTGGGGTAGTTGTGAAGGGATGGGTGGGAGGTGGCGACGGCTGCCGAGGGTGGGTGTAGTTGTTCGTGGGGCACTTGGACGACGCTTGGCGAGGCGAAGGGCGAAGAATTTGTCCAGTGATGGTAATTATTAGGAGGCCATGAAGGCCGGAGATGTACGACATGAATTGTAAAAATAAGGGGAAGAATAGTGGGTTTGAAAAACCCTAAAAACCGAAAATATCATTTTCTTAAAACCATTTTGGTTCGAATTATATTATTGTTTTTATGTATTCTATTATTTTTAGCGGAAGGTCCAATTTCATTAACTTAAATTTTCGTACATGTGAGTGCATCAGGGATAAATCCCTGACCACTAAGAACAAACAGAAGACACAATGGTGTCGCAGTCCTTTTTAAAATATAAATGTCACTGACGGTATTGAATGGTGTGCCATAAAGGCTACATAAAAGGAAAACTAAGCGAAGTAGACTACGGTTTCTCGAGGTCTTGCCTAAACGCTGCATGCACAATATATGACCGATCTGCTATCGTCCACTTCATCGGGAGACAACGCTCTAACCAGGGACCCCTCCTAGGGCCAGTCCCTAGAGCACTTGATTCCCTTCATTCCTTCATGCAGGAATGCTTTCCCGCCCGTTCCTGATCCTCCTGAGGTTCACTAGTGGAACCCCGCTTCACTCCCCCTACCTCCTACCCCTATATCAAACCCAGACACGGTACTAGGTCCGCTTCCATCTCTACGCACAAGCAGGGGCGGGGTGTTAGGCTTCCGGCCACCAAATATCCAGCCGATCAATATATTTTTCCAGCCCGGATCCACCGAGGGGGGCCGGGTGTCACCCCGAGGACTCGCACTGTTAGGTGTAGTAGTCGGGGGAACCATCGGCCCGCTGCCTCGATAGAATGGTCCCTTAGGTGCAGTAGTCGCAGATACCAGGTTCCAATCCGTCGCGTATACCTTCTTGTCCCTATCCCTCTGATACTCCAGCATAGAAGAGTCGAACCGTGGGGTTCCCACCAAGTCCCGCGGACACCCCTTGATGCCATGACCAATCATCCCACAATTTCCACAGAAGTCAGGTAACTTAGAGTAATTAAGAGTTACCTGATTTGATTCCGGGAATGCTTGAAATCGGAGCAGGAGATGAGGGCATAAGGGACGCTCCATCAGATGCGAGAATCGGATTTGAACAGTTCATACCCAATATGTGCCCCACTTATCACATGGCACCTCAACGTTCAGCCCCAACACCGAGCCGATCGTCTCCCCCGTTGTCCTGGTTTGCACCAATGGAGGGAGACCGTGAGCATAGGCCCAGAGTTGGAGCCGATCCAAAGCCGAAGACTCTCTAGCCATCAGATCCAAAGTCCCCAAGGAGAAAAAGGACGACCGTCAAAGCACCACGGTTCGTTTCTTCGGACCCACGTACGCGCATCCTCATTCTCGAAGTACAAACCGAATATCCCTGACCCGATGTCCTTGATGACCAGACCCTCCGCGGATTTCCCTCATGCCCTGGTGATGACTCGGAGTAACATATCATTTTGAGATAGTTTGGCCGCCCACAGTTTTCCCATCATAGCAAATTATTGGTGGGCCAACAGTGAGGGGTTAAGTAATGCACTCGGCATCACGACCTCAACCCCCTCCTCTTCTTCCAGCGAGCAGGCCGAGAAACCGTCCTGTAGATTGTTGAGGTTAACCTTCAGGGTTAGTCCCACCGGTGGAGGCTTCGAGATGGACCCGGTATCTCTGGACTTGAAGACCTGTCGATGCCAAACCACTCCCGGCGGTAGACTCATAACAGCAAGGACGATGGGGATCCGATCAAAGTTCAGTGTAATCCCTCCCCCACAAAGTTCCTACAACACCGTCTGTTCCGGTTCCTCCATCGAAGCCTTCCCTCGGGCAGGATCTTGATAGCGTGGAGAAGAAGGAACCAGGTTCAGTTCGATGGTCGTCAATGTCGCGCAGCAGGAGGAGAGATCGCTAGTGGATGCCCCTTTCTCTGCCGCGACCACCGGCACAACAACCGTCTAAGGAGGCGCCTCCCTAGGATTACTTGCGAAAGACGCAAGGGCGACCTCCGTTAGGGGCACAGTGATCGGAACCCTAATCGGTCCTGCTTCTGGTGGAGGGGTAGTACTTGTAACCGCTGCGGCCACCAAGTCAAATGAAGGTTGAAAGTTCGGAGCCCTAGGCTTACTTGCAGGATACGCAAGCCTTGTGGTTTTATGCGGCCGACCTCAACGGGGTATAATCACCGGGGTTGCTTAGAGGACATCTTGGCCGGTTGGATTGGGTTACAAAGTCTTCTTATCGGGCAGGGGGGAACCACGTGTAAAACCCACTTCGTTTAAAAGAGTATTAAAGTACGAACTGAAACTTTGGGGGTGGTTTTTGCATCAAGTTTGGCTAGAAAAGAAAAATCAAAAAAGAAAAAGAAAAAAGAAACAGCAGTTTTGGGGCCGAGCTCGGGTTTTGGCCAGCTCAGGCCCATTCGCGTCGCACGCGCGATCCATTGCGCGAGCCCAACCCGCGCGATCACGCGGTCCAGCTATAAAAGGGGCTGAAACCCTAATCGTGGTACTATTCACCTCCGCCTCTTCGCCTCTTCGTCTTCCCTCTCTACGAACCAGATGAACCCTCGCCTGACATCGTCGTCCCGTTCTCCGATCCCGACCCCATCTTCCTTCCCCGTCCTCTACACCTTCTTCTCCATCTGCACCTTCCAGTTCTACCCATCCGCGACAAAACCCACTGAAGCCAGAGAGCTCTCAGCCTCTTCCAGCCTCGATTCGAAACCCTGATTCCCATCTTCGTCGAATCGAGCCTCGCCGGAGCTGCCACCGTTCGAATCAGCTACGGTGAGCTTACCCACGACCTTGTCGACCTTCCCCGCTTTCTTTTTCCTAGAAATCTCAAGTTTTGGGGATCGTTTGAGCTAGATCTGGTCGAAGAGGAACGCCGGCGAGGAGCGTCGCCAGATCTGACGTTCCTACGCCGGAGAGCCTCCACGCCGCCAGAATCACCGTATTCCTTCCTCCCCTCGCCACCTGACGCCTTGCTCCGCCTCCCTTTCCCCTTCCGACCCTCACCTGACACCGTGGAGGGCGGCCGGAGTAGCCTGAGGTCGCCGGAGCTGGAACGAGCTCAGCTTCGAACTCGTCAGGCTGTGGGCCTGAGGGAAGACTGGGCTGGACACTTTGGGTCGGCTGCTCTTGGGTCGGAACTGGGGCTCGGGCCAGATTCTGGGTCGGACTTGACTCAGGCCCAAGTCCTTGGACTGGGTCTTACTCGGGTCCGAACCAAGTTTGGATCGGGTCTAGAACCAGGTCCGGGTCAGGCATGGATCAGGGTTTGGATCCGGGTATGGATCCGGGTTGGGCCGGATCCGGGTCTGAACCGGTTCAGGCATGAAATTAAAGAATTAATTATATATTGGATTGAAATTGGATAATTCTTGAACTATCAGTTGATTTTAAAGACGAACCTTTTGAATTAGAGGACTATGGACAATCCCGGGACTGATTAGGATATTTTATCTGTTAACCCAGATTGGACTTCGCCCGAGAAGACGAAGACCACTCCGGAACCCGTGTGAAGAACGGAGGAGAGACTGATCGACTTTACAGCACAGTGTTATTAGAGGAAGACCACAAGGTAGGGAAAGTCCTAACTCCTCGAGTATTTCAATACTAGTATACCTATTAGGTTAATAAAAACGGAAAGGTCCTACACTTGCATATAGGATGCAAATAACTAGAATAAATGTCTTTCTTTTACTAATAAACGGACGTGTCTAGTAAGCATGCTTAGGATGTGAATCACTAGTGTAACTCGCTTTCGATACTTGGGAATTGATTTACTGGTAGAGACGATGTGATGAGCCCTCGGATTAGTTGTTGTGTTAGGTTCACATGCTTGGTTGTCTAATTTGGATAAGTTAAGAGTTTAATACAACTAGATAATTCGTTTGACCAAATATGAATGCTTGACTGCTTAATTGTTTGTTTGATTGAATGCTTGAATGCTTGAATGATTGAATGGGGGATCGAGTATGACTGATTGTGCCAAGCGGTACGATCAGGTGATCGATGGACCAATGGATCGTGGTTGGTAAGTAACTGGTAAGTGTAAGATTATGAGTGTTTCTTGTGGTGTGTTGTGATGGAATTGTGATTCGTTAAGCGTTGGTTGCTCCTTGTTTGTTTGAGTGTGTTACCCACTGGTGAGTCCTTAAGCTAGCTTCTATATCGGTATGGCACCCACGCTGCGGGTGGGGTAGTGCCTATAAGGTACCCACACCAAAGGGGAAGGCTGGTGTGGGTTAGTACCTAAGCCGATAACTTGACATCCGATATGGTACCTACACCGAAGGAAGTGCCGGTGTAGGGTAGTATCATAGTCGGTATCCGGTATGGTACCTATACCGAAGGAAGTGCCGGTGTGGGGTAGTATCATAGTCGGTATCCGGTATGGTACCTATACCGAAGGAAGTGCCGGTGTAGGGTAGTATCATAGCCGGTGGATTGGACCCTGCGGAGTATTGGTTACCTAAGCCGATAACTTGATATCCGATATGTTACCTACACCGAAGGAAGTGCCGGTGTGGGGTAGTGTCATAGTCGGTATCCGGTATGATACGTACACCGAAGGAAGTGCCGGTGTAGGGTAGTATCATAGCCGGTGGATTGGACCCTCCGGGGCATTGATTATTGGACCTTCCGGGGCATTGGTTTACTGGACCAGGTGGAGCATTTGGATGGTTTACCTTGTGGGAATTGGTTATTGGTTGATTCACCCAAGTGTATGCGTCCCACGGGAGAATTACCTTGGTTCCCTATGACATATGGTCCCTTGGATACATTTCCGAGAATCCCGATGATAAGCACTCTCAGGGGTTGTTACCGGTATTCTCAATGTTATATGTCTCTGCGACGTTATGCGTCTCCTCTGGACCGAGGGAAAATCCGATATGACACAGAGTATTGTGAATCGGAGGGTGGCGACTACATGTCCCACGGCATTATTCTACTTGTCCCGATGACATATGGTCCTTTGGATACGTTTCCGAGAATCCCGATGATATTCGTCCTCCTAGGGATGTTTCCGGCATTCTCAACGTTATACGTCTTTGCGACGTTATGCGTCTCCTCTGGACCGAGGGAAAATCCGATATGACACAACGAGTATTGTGGATCGGAGGGTGGCGACTTCATGTCCCACGACATTAATTGAACGTTCTATCTTCCATTGAGTATTTAAGAAGTGCTTTGATTCCCTTATTATCCTACGATCATTATTGACTCTTGAAATTGTTAAACATTCGGTTTGCCTCCGTATTTCATCATCGGTTTGGTTTCTCGTTTTATTAAGACTTGAATGAACTTGTGAACTCCTGTTAACTGAAACAAATAGGGTGACCTGATTTTGCATTTTTCCTACTGAGCGTAAGCTCACCCCTCCTGTCCTTGTGGTGTTTCAGGTGTTGAGCAGGAGCAGTATTAGTCGGACTCTCGGAGCTTGGGAGCTATGAGGGTTTAGCTAGTTTTAGAGACGTGCACCTTTTATTTTGGATTTTGTACTTCTCACTGAGCTGTGACTCTTACTTTTGAAGTTCTTTATATTAGTTGGAACTCTATTTATTCTCATTTATCTTGTTTTAACTGTAAATCGTTAGTCACGTCTCGAGTCTGGTCAAGAACCGGATTTGGGGCGTGACAATTTGGTATCAGAGCCTGGTTTCATTTGAAACAGTTTCTTTGTGAACGTGTTTTCAAACCTCGGACCGACGTCAATTAGGTGGGTAGAGTTAGGAAGTCTAAGTCGTGGCACTCAGTGACGCTATTTGGAAACATTGATGCGGAGAGTTGGAACGACACGAGTCGTGGATTTCTTCAATGTTGTTTAAGTTGAATCTTTTACACTACAATGATTGCATTGCTTGATTGGTATCCTTTCCTTATTGACTGTGAGTTACAGTCATCGGTGAAGCCAAACGGTTGAGATCGGAATTGGATTAACCAGGTCCCCTTTTAGTTTAATAAACAGGAGTTCACAACTTCATTCAAATCTTAATAAAACGAGAAACCAAACCGATGATGAAATACGGAGGCAAACCGAATGTTTAACAATTTTAAAGAGTCAATAATGGTCGTAGGAAAATAAGAGAATCAATGCATTTCTTAAATACTTAATAGAAGATCGAACGTTCAAGTAATGCCGTGGGACATGAAGTCGCCACCCTCCGATCCACAATACCCGTAGTGTCATGTCGGATTTTCCCTCGGTCCAGAGGAGAAGCATAACGCCGCAAAGACGTATAACGTCGAGAATGCCGGAAACATCCCCTAAGAGAACGCATATCATCGAGATTCTCGGAAACGTATCCAAAGGACCATATGTCATCGGGACAAGTAGAATAATGTCGTGGGACATGTAGTCGCCACCCTCCGATCCACAATACTCTCTGTGTCATATCGGATTTTCCCTCGGTCCAGAGGAGACGCATAACGCCGCAAAGACGTATAACGTCGAGAATGCCGGAAACGACCCTAGGAGGGCGCATATCATCGGGATACTCGAAAACGTCTCCAAGGGACCATCTGTCATAGGGAACCAAGGTAATACTCCCGTAGGGCGCATACACTTGGGTGAATCAACCAATAACTAATCCTCACAAGGTAAACCATCCAAATGCTCCACCGGGTCCAGTAACGAATGCCCTCAGGCTCCAATAATCAATCCCCGTAGTATCCAATAACCAATCCTCATAATATCCAATAACCAATGCCCTCAGGCTCCGATAATCAATCCTCACAATATTCAATAACCAATGCCCTCAGGCTCCAATACGCAACCAATATCTCACAGTATCTGTCAAACTCCAACCACCATAACGGCACCGGATTACACCCCCCCCCAGTGTAGTACCGAACCGAACAAACAAACATTTCAAGAATAAGAATAAGGAAACAAGCACTATAATTCATCCATCAACGAACGCTTCTCAAATCACACTTTTATCACAGCAAAGACATCCAATAACACTCCACACTTACCGTATACTTACCTGTCACGAACCATCGGTACATCGATCACCTGATTGTACCCCTTGGTACAACCAGTCATACTCGATCAACCATTCAATCATTTAAGCATTCAATCAATCAACCAATGATCCCAGCATTCAAGTTCAACAATCAAACATTCAAGCATGCGTTCGATCTAGTTTCATTAGACTCTTGCTTATCCTATGACTAGCAACCAAAGCATGTGAAGCTAACACACAACTAATCTGAGGGCTCATCACGGCCTCTCTACCAGTAAATCAATTCCCAAGTATTGAAAGCGAGATACACTAGTGATTCACGTCCTAAGCATGCTTACTAGACACATCCGGTCGTTAGTAATTGAAAGACATTTATTCCAGTTATTCGCATCCTATATGCAATTTTAAGACCTTTCCAATTTTATTAACCTAATAGGCATACTAAGCGTTATTTAACGAGAAGTCAAGATTTTCCCTACCTTGTGGTCTTCCTCTAATAATACTCTGCTGTAAAGTCGATCAGTCTCTCCTCCGTTCTTCACACGGGTTCCAGATTGGTCTTCGTCTTCTCAGGCGAAGTCCAAGCTCTCAAGCGAAGTCCAGTCTGGGTTTTAGCAATTAAAACTTACAATCAGTTCAGGTATGGCCCAAAGTAAATTCAATACGTTGCCCTTTAAACTTGAACAGGATAAAAGCGGGCTTAAACGACGAGTCGGATTCGAGCACCCGAGCACAGAACCCGATGCACGTTTCCCGAGGCACGGGTCCCAATGCATGGATCCCGAGGCACGGGTTTCAAGGTACGATTATGCGTTCCTTTTTGTCCCGTCTTAAGTTCGATTTACGTTTCTCGTTCAACAATCCCAAAATAACGTCTTAAATCAAATATAATTTTAGTTTCTTTTTATTTAAATCTTTTCCTTTCTCTTAACAACTATTATTTCGTTTCAAAATAATTTTCTTTTGACTTCCAAAGATCTTGCTTCCAAACGATCCAGTTCCAAAACCAACTTTGAATCAACATTGATTTTGTTTTCATTTCTTTAAATCTGAAATCTTTTTCTATTAAAACTGATTTTCCCTTTTTAAATTTCCTTTTCCTTTTCTTTCGACAAAAAATTTATCCTTAGATTTCAATTTCAAAACGTCTTCACAGCGTCCAGATCCAAGAACAAAATCCGATCAACAAAGCATCAGATCCAACCGTAACTCGAAGAGCAAAAAGGGAAGAGGAAGAAAAAGGGCTCGGGTTTCGAGTCCGGCCAACCAACCTCACGGTTAGGGCTCACCGTAGGGGGGAAACGGGACGACGGAGGTGGCTGTGGTGGTGATTGAGAGCGCGGCGGAGCACGATTGAACTCCTCGGAGCAGATCTAGACGACGCGGGGAAATAAGGTGAAGCCGACGACGAAGAAGAGGGTGAGGAGCTCGGGCGACGAGGACGTGGCCGGCGAGCTTGGACGGAAACGGATGAGAGGGAGGCAGTCTGTAGCTGACGGATAAGACGAGGGAGAGTGAGGTTTGCGGTGGTCGGAAACAGACCGAGAGAGGGAGGTGGCTGGTGGGGGTTGAACGGAGAGAGGAGGGGGCGAGGGATGGCGCGGCGTTTTGACGGAGGCGGGGGAAGAGGGAGTCGGGATCGAGAGGATTGAAGAGGAAGACGAGTGTGAAAATGGGTTCTGAAACCCTAAAGTTAAGCTTAAATACCACGGGTTTGGGCCGGGTCCGCGGATCTGGCCTAGTCTACCCGGTCCAGCCCAATCTCCTTTTTTTTTTTGCAACGAACCAAAAATCGACTCGCTCCTCGACTCAACGGCGTCTACAATGATAAATTATCTAAATACAAATTCAGGTCTTTACAGTCTACCCCCCTTAAAGGAATTTCGTCCCCGAAATTTAAAACGAACGCGCTACCAAAAGGCCCTATCTTAGGGAATGCCCGATTAAAATTCGCAAGCGGGGGATCCGTGGTGTGCTTTCTCAGTTGGGAACGTGGAAGCTGACAGGTAACGGTTCCAATCCTGCCCAAAATCTCAAAAGGTCCGATAGGCTGCGGGGCCAACTTGCCTAAGACACGGTTGAACCGTACTAGGCCCTTCTTCGGACTCACCCTCAGATAAACAAGGTCACTAACCGAAAACTCTAGAGGTTTGTGCCTTTCATCTGCATAACTTTTCTGGCTACAGCGTGCAGTTCTCAACCAAACTCGGAACAACGTGCTCTTCTTTCAACCGTACCTCACTTGATTACGCTTGTTACTCAAAATCAACCTTGGCGTTGAAAAACAGTATTACTCAACAGTTCACGATTTCAATACGAAACAAAAATTAGATCACCCAAGGAATCATTGAGTACACACAACAAGTCGATTAGCCCTCAGACACTGAGGAATAACCGATAACAATCTTGGCAACCTATAACGAACTCCAACGTTAGTGTAGACAGCGGACCGTCACAAACAACCCCTATGTAGATACCTCTCATCAGAATCCTCAACGGTACCGGTATCACACCGGATAGAACAACCTCGGTTCAGACATGCCACACCAGAACTTTCCGTCGGTATGGGCGTCTTACCAGAATACTCCGAAAGTCGGGCAAGGACGGAGTCATCCGCAGATGTACTTCTCAGTTTCTCTGTAGTAATCGTTATAAGAATAGTTCACACTGGAACGTCAATAAGGTCATGTCTCGACGTATCACCCATAAAACAAAAGTTCTCATCACTACTGCAGGGTTTGGAACAACCGCTCGTTTCATCACATCTCGTGGAAAGGTAGACGTACCTCAATCAAGTAAATGGTACCATGTGCCGGTATCCAGTCGAAAGGTAGCATGCCTCAAAACATAACTTAATCAACAGCTCTTGTCATACCAAGCATGACACACTTGTCCAACGTAGCAGCGTGTCACTCCGGGGCAACCTTATCAAGGTTCGCAACCTGATACGGGTCAGTCCCACATCAAGTATCTCAAACCTAACCCGCGGTAAGTCATCAACACCTAACTGTGATCAATCAAGAAGGTTATCCAACTCGCGATAGTTCTCTTGACATCGATACCAATTCTCAACCCCTGATCAATCCACTTCACAAATCGTTTCACTCAAACTATCGTATCAACGAGACAATGGTTCTCAAAACCGATGCATGGTTCAGTACCACCGTGAACTCTACCGACATCTAGTCGGACGAACGACGTACAACAACAAGGACCGATAGAACCTCTTACCGACCCTTTGTAAAGACCGGCAATTTAAATTGGGACTTTCTCTTGCAAATTGAAACGTCAGGGTAAGTTTTTGCAACGAGTGGAATTTGAGGGGGAAATTTCAAAAAAAAAAGAAGTTTTTTGAGCTGAGTGGGATTTTGGACCAGGCAGAATCGAGTTGGGCCGGACCGGCATAGGCCCAAACCGCATCCAGTCCACTCCCGAACCCAAGCCCTTTTATACCCAAACGCATCGTTTCAGCGTTTTTGGCTAGCACGCAAAACGAGGCGAGACGCCTCTCTCTCTCTCGCGTCTCCTCCTTCTTCTCTCGCGAACCAGAGCAGTCCGGCGACGTCCGCGTTCTCCGACCACTCCCCTCTCCTCTCCTTCTGCTACATCAACCTCACCCTCGTCTCCATCCTCTCGGCCGCACCCACCTGAGGCTTCACCTCCGTTCGCAAGTCGGGCTCGCGCGCGGACGGAGAGCATCGCCGGTGACCTTTCCCTTCGAGTTCGCCCTTCCAAGCTTAAATCGAGCTTTCCCTTGCATGGGTTATTCTTCCCCGACCTCGTATCGACCGGATCTACACCCTTTCGAGCTCGATACGAGCTGTTGCTGAAGGAACCACCGCCGACGAAGTCCGAGCCCTAGCTCTGGGCGAAGCGCGGCTCCTGACGCCGTACCTGACGCCGTACCTGACGCCGTACCCCTCGTCTAACCACAGCCGGACTCCGCCACCTTTTCCTCAGCTCCGCCGGCTCGTCGCGCGAGTTCTGGGTGTTGTCGCCGCCGGAGACGGTGGCCGGAACACACGAAGCTCGCTGGAGCTGAACGAGCTCAGTGTTAAGGATGGCAGGCCTTGGGCCTGGTTGAGACATTGGGCCGGGTGACTCGGGCCACAAACACGGGCCTCGGGCCAGCTGGGAGTGAAGTTGGGCCTTGGGCCAACAGCGAGAACGGGCCTTGGCCCATTAGAAGGAAGGGCCTTGAGATTGGGCAGGCCCCGGCTGGACCTGGATCAGGTCAGACCCGGGTCAGCTTGGTTCCGGGTCCGGGTCTGGACCAGGTCTGGGTCGGGTCTGGGCTCGGATCAGGGTCAACCCGAGTCAATTAAAACTATTTTAAAAATCAGATTATTTAATCAACTTTATTTAATAAAAGTTGAGTATTTGAAGGTTTGATTTAAGCATCAGAGGACCTTTGGACTTTTATCAGTATTGATTTGGACGTTTCATTTGTCAAACCTAGACGGGACTTCGCCCGAGCACAAGGGCTTGGACCCGAGCTAGAAGAACGAAGATCACACAGGAACCCGTGTGAAGAACGGAGTTGTGACCACTCGAGCGTTTCATCAGATTTTTATTAGAGGAAGACCACAAGGTAGGGAAAGTCTTAATTTCTTAATTAACGCTTAGTATGCATGATTAGGATAATAAAATCGGAAAGGTCCTAGAATTGCCTATGGGATGCGAATAACTAGAATAATTGTATTTTAATTATTAATAACCAGAATGTCTAGAATGCATGCTTAGGATGAAGATCACTAGTATAACTCGCTTTCAATACTTGGGACTTGATTTACTGGTAGAGAGGCTGTGAAGAGCTCTCGGATTAGTTGTGTGCTAGGTTCACATGCTTGGTTACTCGTCATTAGGACAAGTAAGGGTCTAATGAAACTAGTTAACTCGTATGATTGAATACTTAATTGATCGTTCACATGATGGTTGATTGGTTGACTACGTCCTTGGTTGATGGAGTGTTTGTGTTGATATAATTGTTGGTTGAACGGATGATCGAGTATGACTGGTTGTGCCAAGGGGTACAATCAGGTGATCGATGTACCGATGGTTCGTGACAGGTAAGTATGACGGTAAGGATAATTGTGGGTATGAATCCCGTGTGGTGTGTATTGATGAACGTGTGTATTTCTAAGATTGAGGATTAAGTGAATGTCTTGGGTGTATTGTAGTGAAAGTGTGATTCGATGAGTGTTGGTTGATGGACGTGTTATTGTATGTTTCCCTTATTCTCATTCTTGAATGATAATGTTTGTTCCCTTTATTCTTATTCTTGAAATGTATGCTCGTTTGTTTGTTTGTTTGTTTGTTTGCTTGGTTCGGTACTACACCGAGGGGGGGGGTAATCCGGTGCCGTTGTGGTGGTTGGAGTTGGACAGATACAGTGAGTGATGTGAGGAGCCTATGGCTCGGCAGATCCTGCTGGATATATTGAGTGATGTGAGGAGCCTGTGACTCGGTAGATCCTACGGTATATTGATTGATTATTGGAGCTTGAGAGCTCGTCAGATCCTACGGGATATTGAGTGATGTGAGGAGCCTATGGCTCGGTAGATCCTACGGGATATTGAGTGATGTGAGGGGCCTAAGGGCTCGGCAGATCCTACAGGATATTGAGTGGAATTACTTCATGAGAGATGGTTACTGAGGTTTCACCCAAGTGGGTGTGTCCTACGGGAGCACTACTTGGTTCCCTATGATATATGGTCCTTTGGAGGCATATCGGAATTGTCTTCGGTGCCCCGATGCATGTACCTCCTCTGGACCGAGGGAAAAATCTGATATGATGTGGATACTCTGGTGGATCGGAATATGGGAACCGAGGTGATCCCAGAATCTATCCATGGATTGGAGGCTTGAGAAAGCAAGTGTTTGGCAAGATATTGATTTCTCCCATTTTTCTCTTATTGATCCTTTACAGTATTTATTATAAATTTCTTTTCATTACGGTTACCTTAAGGCTATTGTGTTATTATAATCGTTTCTGATTCTTTATTATCTCCTTGTTAATCGTATTAATTTATTGTTCGAGTTACCTGTGTAAACAATTTACTATTGACCTAAGGGTTGAGTTATTAAGGTTTTTCCTACTGAGCGTAAGCTCACCCCCAGTGGTTTCTTACTATTTTACACGCGTACCTGGTATCTAAGGAGTTCGAGGCTCGGGAGCTTTTGGACTTCTTGGAATTTTTTAGTAGAGTTATGTTGGCCTTGCATATTGAACATACTTTATCTTACTATTTACGTTGAGCTGTGACTCACGAGGATTTTGAACTATTTGATTGTATATCGATTTGATAGAGTTTTTATGAGGTTTTAGAGTTTTATCAATTGTTTTTTCTTTCTACTTTATTTTAACTCAGGTCACGTCTCGAGTCCGGTCAAAACCGGATTTGGGGCGTGACACCCTTAGTCGGAAGTAGGCGTCCTTCACGACACCACAACTAAACGTACGATAATCACATTCGACAGCGAACCACAACCCAAGATCGATTGACAAAGGCTATCCCAACCGCTGGTATTTCTTATACTGTTGACACTCGTTCACGAGTTGTCGATCGACACGACTTATAGTCAAGTCCCCCCAAGTCACCACTCGAGGAGTAATCAACACACACTGAGACTTCGATAAATTTTGAACAGTTCGGAAATTAGCGCGGTTCCTCCAATCGTTCCTCAAACAATTCAGAATCAACAATCGTTTAACTCTTATCTTTCCATGTGTCTATGCATGGCACAAAACCCGACCTACCACCCAGCGCTTCGTTCGGTGCCATCTTGTTATGGCCTGGAAGCTTGTGGTAGTCGCCTTCGGCTATCTGTTGCCGGATTTCAACGTGAGGTGCCCTCACTTCTATGGCGTAACCTTATGGTTATGCTTAGTCCTCGCGGGACGTTTGTCGTTCGTTCTTATCTTGCTGACAAAGGTACCCCTTGGTACACGGTTTTCGTTTTCCGCTTTTTGCTCCAATGAGAGTGTCGTATGATGTCCTTGTAACTCTCGGTGCTATCTATCTGTTCAGTGTGGCGCGAAGGATGTGACTCTTGTAATGCGTCTTCTTGCTGTTGCGCGATGACGCGCTCGAACAGGTCCTTCGTCTTTCTGACCTTTCTAACTAACGTTCGGTGCGATCGCTCTGCTGGCGTGTACCTGCATGGTTCCAGGATGTCGGCGTCGTCATTGGTCTTAGGATACTTCCGACATTGACTTCGTGAAATGGGTAGTAATTTGATCGTCTCTTCAGGGACAAACTTAGGGATTACCCTCGAATCCATCCTTACACGTGCAACTCACACTCGTCCAACTATTCGTTCATCGACCGGGGTGTTAAGACACGAAGGTCGTTTTCAAAGGTTCGATTCTTAAGATTTCATACTTTTAGTAGGGTTCGATGATTGTGGGTTATGGGCCCACTGCGCTTCTGCTGCGCTACTCTGATCTTATCGTCACTCGGTCATCTCTGGTGACCGATCGGTCCGTTTATTGGTCAGGGTCATAGCCTTTCTTTGCTCGGGTGTTCGATGCTGATAGCATTCAATAAACGTTTGATGTTTCCCCAACTCGGTTCTTAAAGTTTGATCAACACGTTTGAAAAAGGGGAGGGGAACTTTTAGTACAGCAAGTTCCTAGGAATGAGACGGTTTGTTACCACGCCTTCGTCTCCTACATAAAGTAACTCCAAAACGATACAACCAAGTGTAATACTCAGGTGTCAGCAGACACAATTCCAAAGATAAACAGTACATAGGTACTCTAAGCGATATCAAGATCGGTATCAAGTCCCTCAGCTCGGGGCCCGGTGATCATGTACGCTCGGCCCTGCCGCATCGGAGGTCCTCCTCTCAGTGGGGGTGGAAGAATTTGCTGTTGTGACCGTATGTTCTCTTATCGGCTCTCGTAAGCCGACCTGCAGAACGGTTTGTAAATCTATCACTCAACGGGCAGTCTCGGCCCAGATGTTCCAACTGCTTGCTCGAGGGCAAACTGTTCCACCGGCATCGTTCTTCTCCCTCACTGGAAGGTCGCGAAAATATTTTCAAACGACTATCAGGATACTCCAAAAGTATTAAGGTTGCGGTTAATCCGCTCCAACCATACTACAACTGTCTCGGGGTCCGAACCTCCGGAAAAGGTAGGTGTACCCAACCTACGAAAATCTCTGAGGGCCCGGGCCGAGTAACTGTCCATCTGGCCTGGCATCTCGGTAGTGACTACGTCAGCAGTAGGCACATATTCTTGTGCCGTTGTTGTAGTCTCCTGTTGAGCGCTGCTAGGACTGCGCGAACCACCTCATCAATAGGGCCGCTTGAGTCGGCTCTGCGACTGGGGAAACTCTAAGTGGTGACCCTACCGATCTATCCTCAAAACTCTGGTGCTCTGTGGAAGCAGCACCCTGGGCGCTCGCTGCCCCTGCCAGACCAACAGCTGGTGCCTGGCTCTGCCCCACAACTGGGCGGCTCCTGGTACCCCTCAGGATATAAACACGTGACATCTCGTAAACTCACTGCATTTAGAACATATAGGTTCATGTCTCAGTTTAACTCAATTCGTTCGATTCATCATAACATGACGTTCTCGTGCGTCTCATATGGATCCCACTTGGATCAAATGTAAGTAGTATAATCACACGTAGTATAGTCGTATATAATATTTACATAGACAAGGATCCTGCACCTCGTGCGTCTCACACAGCAATCAGCGGTTCAATCAATCAATCAATCAATCAACTCCCACATGAGGGTTCAATCTCAAGTAATCCACGCAAGACACAAGGCCACATGCATACCCCTTGCTCGGGTATCCTTCCAATATGTGGGGTCTAGCATCGTAACACGATCAATTTCATTATTCATATTCTTAATTCCTTTCTCATGAGGTTCAACTCTTTCCATAATTCTCGACACCCTACTTTTTATCCAACCTTCATGTCGATCTCGCGTCGTTACAACCCGATTCAGGCGTCCCCGAATCTCATTGTAAAAACTTGACATCAAACCATCACGCTCGACTACAGTGGCGCCCCTGAGTCAACCCGTGATAGTGCAAACATTTACCACTAACCCTCCGCTTATGCGGGCATTTACCAATCAATTTCATAAGATAATTAGTACGCGGAGTTCTCATGCTCGGCCAAGTACACAACACAATTAATACACAGAGTTCTCATGCTCTTCAAAGTACACAACACAATCAATACACAGAGTTCTCATGCTCTTCAAAGTACACAACACAATCAATAAACAGAGTTCTCGTGCTCCTTAAAGTTCTCAGTATACGGAGTTCTCGCGCTCCCCAAAATTCTCAATACAACCGGTATGCGGAGTTCTCGTGCTCCCAAATACCACGGAGTTCTCGTGCTCCCCAAAATTCTCAATACCATCTGTATACGGGGTTCTCGTGCCCCACGAGAATTCTCAATACAATCAATACATGGAGTTCTCGTGCTCCAGAACAGTGATCACTTAAACAAGTTAACAATTGAATAAGACCATACTTCAACTTGAAAATTTTAGAAACGGGCCACTAAAATGGCAACACCACCAACAATTGGCCTACTTTACAACGAATGCATAGCGGGTCGATCATTGCCCGTTAATCCAATTTCGATCTCAACCGTTCGGCTTCACCGATCACTAGGGAGAGGATACCAATCAAGCAATGCAATCATTGTGGTGTAAAAGATTCATCTTAAACAACATTGAAGCAATTCACGACTCGTGTCGTTCCAACTCTCCGTATCAATGTTTCCAAATTGCGTCACTGAGTGTCACGACTTAGACTTCCTAACTCTACCCACCTAATTGACGTGCGGTCCGAGGTTTTGAAAACAAGTTCAAAATTTAAACCCGTTACAAATGAAACCAGGCTCTGATACCAAATTGTCACGCCCCAAATCCGGTTTTGCCCAGACTCGAGACGTGACCAAAGATTTACAGTAAAACAAAAATAATGAAATAAAATAAAGTTTCCAAATGGTATACATCCGTCAAAATGTAAAGAGTCACAACTCAACGGTGAAACACAATGTCTAACATAAAAGAGTACACGTCTCTAAAACTAGCTAAACCCTCAAGCTCCCAAGTTCCGAGAGTCTGGCTAATACTGCTCCCGCTCAACACCTGAAACACCACAAAGACAGGAGGGGTGAGCTTACGCTCAGTAGGGAAAATGCATAACCAGGTCCCTTTTTAGTTTAATAAATAGGAGTTCACAAGTTCATTCAAATCTTAATAAAACGAGAAACCAAACCGATGATGAAATACGGAGGCAAACCGAATGTTTAACAACTTTGAAGAGTCAATAATGGTCGTAGGAAAATAAAAGAATCAATGCATTTCTTAAATACTTAATAGAAGATCGAACGTTCAAGTAATGCCGTGGGACATGAAGTCGCCACCCTCCGATCCACAATACTCGTAGTGTCATGTCGGATTTTCCCTCGGTCCAGAGGAGACGCATAACGCCGCAAAGACGTATAACGTCGAGAATGCCGGAAACATCCCTAAGAGGACGCATATCATCGAGATTCTCGGAAACGTATCCAAAGGACCATATGTCATCGGGACAAGTAGAATAATGCCGTGGGACATGTAGTCGCCACCCTCCGATCCACAATACTCTCTGTGTCATATCGGATTTTCCCTCGGTCCAGAGGAGACGCATAATGCCGCAAAGACGTATAACGTCGAGAATGCTAGAAACGACCCTAGTAGGGCGCATATCATCGGGATCCTCGGAAACGTCTCCAAGGGACCATCTGTCATAGGGAACCAAGGTAATACTCCCGTAGGGCGCATACACTTGGGTGAATCAACCAATAACTAATCCTCACAAGGTAAACCATCCAAATGCTCCACCGGGTCCAGTAACCAATGCCCTCAAGCTCCAATAATCAATCCCCGTAGTATCCAATAACCAATCCTCATAATATCCAATAACCAATGCCCTCAGGCTCCAATAATCAATCCTCACAATATTCAATAACCAATGCCCTCGGGCTCCAATACGCAACCAATATCTCACAGTATCTGTCAAACTCCAACCACCATAACGGCACCGGATTACACCCCCCCCCCCAGTGTAGTACCGAACCGAACAAACAAACATTTCAAGAATAAGAATAAGGAAACAAGCACTATAATTCATCCATCAACGAACGCTTCTCAAATCACACTTTTATCACAGCAAAGACATCCAATAACACTCCACACTTACCGTATACTTACCTGTCACGAACCATCGGTACATCGATCACCTGATTGTACCCCTTGGTACAACCAGTCATACTCGATCAACCATTCAATCATTTAAGCATTCAATCAATCAACCAATGATCCCAGCATTCAAGTTCAACAATCAAACATTCAAGCATGCGTTCGATCTAGTTTCATTAGACTCTTGCTTATCCTATGACTAGCAACCAAAGCATGTGAAGCTAACACACAACTAATCTGAGGGCTCATCACGGCCTCTCTACCAGTAAATCAATTCCCAAGTATTGAAAGCGATATACACTAGTGATTCACGTCCTAAGCATGCTTACTAGACACATCCGGTTGTTAGTAATTGAAAGACATTTATTCCAGTTATTCGCATCCTATATGCAATTTTAAGACCTTTCCAATTTTATTAACCTAATAGGCATACTAAGCGTTATTTAACGAGAAGTCAAGATTTTCCCTACCTTGTGGTCTTCCTCTAATAATACTCTGCTGTAAAGTCGATCAGTCTCTCCTCCGTTCTTCACACGGGTTCCAGATTGGTCTTCGTCTTCTCGGGAGAAATCCAAGCTCTCGGGCGAAGTCCAGTCTGGGTTTTAGCAGTTAAAACTTACATTCAGTTCAGGTATGGCCCAAAGTAAATTCAATACGTTTCCCTTTAAACTTGAACAGGATAAAAGCGGGTTTAAACGACGAGTCAGATTCGAGCACCCAAGCACTGAACCCAATGCACGTTTCCCGAGGCATGGGTCCCAATGCATGGATCCCGAGGCACGAGTTTGGAGGTACGATTATGCGTTCCTTTTTGTCCCGTCCTAAGTTCGATTTACGTTTCTCGTTCAACAATCCCAAAATAACGTCTTAAATCAAATATAATTTTAGTTTCTTTTTATTTAAATCTTTTCCTTTCTCTTAACAACTATTATTTCGTTTCAAAATAATTTTCTTTTGACTTCCAAAGATCTTGCTTCCAAACGATCCAGTTCCAAAACCAACTTTGAATCAACATTGATTTTGTTTTCATTTCTTTAAATCTGAAATCTTTTTCTATTAAAACTGATTTTCCCTTTTTAAATTTCCTTTTCCTTTTCTTTCGACAAAAAATTTATCCTTAGATTTCAATTTCAAAACGTCTTCACAGCGTCCAGATCCAAGAACAAAATCCGATCAACAAAGCATCAGATCCAACCGTAACTCGAAGAGCAAAAAGGGAAGAGGAAGAAAAAAGGGCTCGGGTTTCGAGTCCGTCCGACCAACCTCACGGTTAGGGCTCACCGTAGGGGGAAAACGGGACGAGGAGGCGGCTGCGGTGGCGATCGAGGGCGCGGCGGAGCACGGTTGAACTCCTCGGAGCAGATCTGGACGGGGCGGGGAAATAAAGTGAAGCAGACGACGAAGAAGAGGGTGAGGAGCTCGGGCGACGAGGACGTGGCCGGAGAGCTTGGACGGAAACGGACGAGAGGGCGGCGGTCTGTAGCTGACGGAGAAGACGAGGGAGAGTGAGGTTTGCGGTGGTCGGAAACGGACCGAGAGAGGGAGGTGGCTGGTGGGGGTTGAACGGAGAGAGGAGTGGGCGAGGGATGGCGCGACGTTTTGACGGAGGCGGGGGAAGAGGGAGTCGGGATCGAGAGGATTGAAGAGGAAGACGAGTGTGAAAATGGGTTCTGAAACCCCTAAAGTTAAGCTTAAATACCACGGGTTTGGGCCGGGTCCGTGGATCTGGCCTGGTATACCCGGTCCAGCCCAATCTCCTTTTTTTTTGCAACAAACCAAAAATCGACTCGCTCCTCGACTCAACGACGTCTACAACGATAAATTATCGAAATACAAATTCAGGTCTTTACAGTAACTCCTGTTAACTGAAACAAAAAGGGTGACCTGATTTTGCATTTTCCCTACTGAGCGTAAGCTCACCCCTCCTGTCCTTGTGGTGTTTCAGGTGTTGAGCGGGAGCGGTATTAGCCGGACTCTCGGAGCTTGGGAGCTATGAGGGTTTAGCTAGTTTTAGAGACGTGCACCTTTTATTTTGGATTTTGTACTTCTCACTGAGCTGTGACTCTTACTTTTGAAGTTCTTTATATTAGTTGGAACTCTAATTATTTTCATTTATCTTGTTTTAACTGTAAATCGTTAGTCACGTCTCGAGTCTGGTCAAGAACCGGATTTGGGGCGTGACACCACGTCCGAGGAAGGACGAGGCGGTTCTTACAAGTACCGAGGACTGCACTTAGGCAAGCGACGACGGGACAGGTCCACCAGTAGCAGACAATCCGGCAACGACAGTGGCTGGAGTAGAGGAGGTCATAAGGATAGGATTTCTCGGACAGGGTTCTCGACACGTTAGAGAGAGTTTTTTATGAATGATTTTTTAGAGTTTCTATTATAATTGCTCTCTATTGTATTATTTTAAAATAATAAATAACATCAATTTAATGTAACGGTTGAAAATGCCTAGAGTAGGAAAGTAATGGTTGGATTTGCCATTGTGGCCTCCATGTGAGCCGACAAAATGAGCGAGAGGGATGAGTCGATAAACAAACAAGATAGGGATAGGACACAAGAAGTGTTTAACAAAATGCAATTACAAAAAGTAATAATATAATAATTGACAGGTTTGACCCATCTCTGGGAGAGACCAAAGCCGTTGTGTGGTACCTAGCGACAATCATGATTCGGTTCTTCAAGTTTTTAAATTACATCTAATTTCTCTCTCCCATTTGACCATTACAGACACCGCTTACCACGACCATTCTCTCCCCTCCTTTTTTTTTTATTACTTCAGATCATAAAAAGGGTTATTTACAAGAATTGTTTTTTGAATCAAGTAGGAGTGAGCTACACTATAACATGATCAGTAGGGGATGTTTGAGGACAGCTAAAGGTATGCATGAAGGGTAGGTTCCTTAAATAAGAGGGGACCCTTTATTTAGGTGAATTTAGGAATATGGTTAATAAGCATTTTGGTCACTGTTTTTGGTGCAATGCAATGTTGAAGGAGGGGCAGTTTTGGGGCTGTTAGCAAATTAAAGGCTGATTTTGAAGAGGGTGGGAGGGAGCTGCCTTATTTATTGAAATTCTTAATCTAATAGGTGGATGACTAAATATCTGTCTCATCATGAATCAATGTTTAACTATGGATTATCTCTTAGATTTATGGTTCAAGATTCTTCCAGCACTACAATGATGTTACCGTTGATTCTTGAAATATCAAATCTTCGTTGATTTTATCGAAATCATTCGTTTACTTAATTGACGTTGTAGTAGCTTGCTTGTGTCCATTTTCATATTGATTTGGAAAAAATGATCGCAAATGTAATATACGACAAAACAAAATATTTGTTGAAATAACGATTGGTTGTAAACTACAATATATTACAAACTAACGGTTCCCTTTTTCATACTTGGGTCGCAATATTACTAGTTTGCGTGTATGTTGGACAGGGTATTCATTGGCCATCCCACTCGAGCCCGTGCTCATGCCCTTTAAATGAATTATCTTATTCAAGAGGGTCTTCCCAACATTGATCCAACAATTTTCTAACTTCATCGATCTGAACTCGAGCAACTATGCTATAGCTCTAAATACTCTCCCCCATTTGACATCCCTCTTGGTCCATGTCTTTGTTTTTCGTGGCCTTCCAACCAATTAGACGACTAGAAGATGGTGGTAGCGAAGATGGAGTAGACGAACTTATGAAAGGTGTCAAGGTCAACTCGTGAAATATGTAGTATCAGACTCCCCAGATCTAGGAGACACCAGAGGAGACGGATGAAGAATAGGATTCAGCTTCATTCAACTTCGTTCACTTTCTCGAGTCCCTTTGAGTTTGATTCCCTCAGACATTCATTTATGTCCAAGGTTCATTTCTCACCATAGTCCTCGATATCTTTTGGTGCGTAGTTCTACTTCTGCAAGTGATCTTTCATTTGCTTCTTGTTTCAAACCAAGGCATCAGGTGGAGCGTTGGTTATGAAATACCCATGTCGGCTCTTCATTACTCTTTGGTTTTATTTGCAGCTACACGAGCAATATCAAATAAGTTTAAGATCCATGTAACATAAACCTTAGTAACCCTATCAGACGGACAAGGAACATAGATCGCAAAGGTCTGTTGAGGAGCGAGAGGGATGCTTTGTTTTTCGGTCTCACCTGAAACCTACTGCAACTTCTGACGCCGATCAAAAGCAACGAACAAAACATAGCCATTAAGCCTAAAGCCCAGGAGGCTGGCAATGGCTTGAGATGTCTCCTTCGACGAACGGAATCGTACAAATCAAAGTACTGACTTTTGAGATTTGGCTGACACGGAACCGATGCAGGGATAGTTTAACCAAAAGCTCCCAATGCGTATTGAACCAAACTGTCTTTGGTTTTAGATGGTAGGTTGCAAAGAAAAATCTCATCAGTTTGGAGGATGTAACCTGATGACTTAGGTTTGATAACCCCCCGTGGTTGATCCTTGTTGGAATTTGCAGAGGACTTGCCGGAATTTGCAGAGGAAGAAACATTCTTGACACCAGACGAGGGCGCCATAATCGGTTCGGACGCACTGGTATGCGAGATCGCCGCATCTTTTACACCACCCCTTGACTGGTCCAGACCGAAATTTCCAGAATAAGAAACCTTCCTGACTCCAGCCTTCTCTACATCCAACCCAGACTTTACTGTCTTTCTCCTATGATGTCGTCCATACTTCTAACCTTGACTGATCGTGACACGATGCAACAGTATGCATCATAACAGGCAATCAATTCTGAACAAATTAGTGTTTCCTTAAAATAAAGAAGCTTAGATCCCTTACAACTCAGAGAAGCTTGCACGGATCTGGAATTTTCTCAGATCTACGAGCTCCCACGAGCAAAGAAGCTTGATGTTATACACATACATGTACATCATGGGGCTAGCTCTTTCTGTCGCCGGTGATCAGAACCTCGTTGGATTGTGATTACGTGGTTATGGCTATGGGAAGGAGGAAGAACCCGGTGTCTTTCTCATCCTTCTGTTCAGTTTTATTGTCTTCTTATGACTCGTATTGTGAGATCGTGGATTGTCAGACGAAGAAGGCTCCAAAACAGAGGCGTCGGCGTCTCGAGCAGGGTGTTGCAGCAAAGGTTTCCGGAGCAGGGTCGAAGGATGCCGATGCGATTGTTCGTGGGAAAGTCTCGGGGACGAAAGTTGCTGGCGTTCAGAAGGGTCGTCGACGCAGGGAAACGGCCAAGGTTGCTGGCGTTCAGGCCTGTGGGTCTGCGTCTGATTTCCGCGAAGCAACTCGTCCAACAGTATCGAGGCCGGTTGGGTCTGTTAAGTCATAGTCGGAGAAGATTGATCTGCTGGTTGAGGATCGTGTTCAGGCAGCAAAGGCTGGGAGCTCGTCGGTGCCGGCGTCTGGTAGTGCGATTGGATCTCCGGGAGGTGTTGAGTCGAACCATCCTTCTGTTGGGTCTCGAGGTAGGGTTGGAGATGAACCAACTCGCAGCGGAAAATCAATGAAAACCAAGAGACAATTAGAACCATGAAACAACTAACAAAGAATGGATTAACAAGAGAAAAATTCAGCACTAGTTCTTACCAAAACAAGAACACCGGTTAAAGAATGATTGGCTTGAGTCGCCAAGACGCCTACGTATCCACATGGGAATCAAAGCCACGTAGTTCTTCTCTTTGAGGACTCAAGAACACAAAAATGGAGGAGGAAACTAGCCAAACCCGAAATGGCCATGGAAGAGGGAGAGAAAATGTGTTTCCTATTCTTGTCTTGTGTTTGTTATGTTGAAAAAAGATGACTTAAACATAACAAAACCCATACTTGTCCAACTAAAGGCATGGGACAAGTATGGTGTCAAGTAAGGTGTAAATAGGACAAAGTATGGCAAGACAAGATTGGGTTAGGTGGTGAATCACCAACACCTTAATCCTTGTCTTGCTTACTTAGTACTAATTAATCAAGACTTGATTAATTAGTTCCATGGGCCTTGGTTGCATGGGCCTTTCATGGGCCTCTTGGAACATGGCCCGTGACCATTTCCAACGAGGTCCCGTGATTCGCTCATCGCCTCCATGCCTTCCATACCGGAAATGTCCAACATTATCCGACGCGATCAATCCCAAGACTCCAAGCCTTGTCTCGATCCGTAAAGTCTTATTCACTTACGGGCACATGACCCAAAACCCAGTTTTGGTCATGTCCCGAGACAACTCCCTTTTGGCCATTCTCCATAAATGTGTCAATGAGTTTCATCCTCCGATGTGACCCTTAGGTTTATGCATGTCAATAGATCAACGTAAAATCCCATTTTACTTGATCCTATTTAAGTGGCAACTAACGAGACTTTAGTATTGCCTAACACTGCATAACGAATCGACCCTGTCGATTCTAACCTTTCCGTCGTCCCTGTCATTATCCTTTTATCTCCGATATCCTGATTGAGATAAGGCATAGAGCCGTCATCCTTATTATTCTCAATCATCGTTCCTTGATATGTGAGATGACTGAAGATATGATACCCAGTATCATGTGCATGGCCATGCTATTCTTTCAGTCACTCTCGATTAAGCGGCCGAGAACCGATATCTTTCCCATACCTTAGTATGAGGGATAAATCCCTTAGCCGTCTTTCGTGTCACTCATGTAGCCCGTCCCCAAGCCAATCCTGGCCGTTATGGAAGCCCTGTTACGGACAACGTTAGGCTCAGGTCAAACTCAGTTGTTGACTACATAGCGATCACAAAGACTCCTTGGTCTAAGGATACATGACAAGCTACAACACTGAATATGTTCATGACTTAATCTATGGCACATATTCAGGGCGGGTCGTCCAATATCATGTCCCACATGATATCTATGATCAGACTCCGGAATCTCATTCCAATGACTAACAGAACGTAAGCCATAAAGAGCCATCTTTCATACTAGTCGCTTCTAGTGAAGCTTTGTTGACTAGGGACCCATCGAGTGTGATCTATCTCGATCTATGGTTCTATTCGCATGGTGGGCATAGATCAGAGCACACATCGATATATTACTCCAACACATAAGTAATATAAAGCCGCTTTAATTTTATTGCTAACGATGATATATACATTTGGACATTTAGGATTGAACTACGGGCACTAAGACTAACAATCTCCCACTTGCCCTAGTTCCAATCTAAACTCCAATATGTCCCCATCGACTTTACATGTCTAACATGTTCAGGCAGTGACACTGCCTTAGTCAAAGGGTTGGCTATGTTATCATCTGTTGCAATATCGGTTATCTTCACTTCACCTCATTTCAGTATTTATCTGATGAGGTGGATATGCCGCAGTACATGTTTGGATTTGTTATACGATCTAGGCTTTTAGCTTGCGCAATGGCCCTTGTGTTGTCGTAAGATGGATTCACCGGGCTGGATGGGTTTTTAATTACACCCAGCCCTGCCATGAATTTCCAAATCCACATAGCCTCCTTAGCAGCCTCTGCATCATCCATGTACTTGGCCTCTGTAGTAGATTCGGCAATGATATCTTGCTTTACGCTCTCCCAGCTAAAGCTCTGCCATTCAGCGTAAACACATATCCTGATTGACTTCTAAAGTCATCTGGATTTGTCTTGGAAAACTAGCGTCTACTCATCCTTCGACGACTAGTTCAGCATCATCTTTCCCCCGGGTTAGAATGATGTCCACTGGTACAACATAAGGCTTACGAGACGTCTGGTCTCATACATGTCATGGCATATATGATCGATCCTGCCCCCAGGCGCATAGGATTCTCATCATCCTTTTCAGCTCATCAGGTGTCTTAGGACACTGAGTCTTGCTGAGATGAATGCCATGACTAGTGGGTAAGAGTCCTTTCTTTGAATCGAGCATTAAGAACCTACTCAATGCCTTGTTCACATAGGTTCCCTGACTTAAATCCAAGACCCTCTTGGTGCGATCTCTGCATATCTTAATCCTTAAGATATGAGAAGCATCGCCTAAGTCCTTTATTGAAAAACACTTCCTCAACCAAGCTTTAGTCTCGTGCAAGGTTGGGATGTCGTTTTCAATGAGAACCAGAAAGGTAATATTGCTCCCACTAGCCTTCTTATAAACGCAAGATTCATCCTCGTTCTTGATTAAGCCAAATCCAATTACAGCTTCATCAAAACGAAGGATCCAACTCCGAGAAGTTCGTTTCAATCCATAAATGGATTTCAACAACTTATAGATCTTTCCTTTATTCTTCGGATCGTTAAAACCTTTGGGCCGAGACATACAAACGTACTCAGTCAAATTTCCATTTAGGAAAGCGGTTTTGACATCCACTTGCCATATCTCGTAATTATGATACGCAGTTATGTCAAGAAGAATTTGGATCGATTTTGACCATAGCCACTAAGGAGAAAGTTTCCTCATAGTCAATCCATTGGATCTGCCTATAACCTTTCGCCACCAGTTGAGCTTTGTAGGTCAGAGGGTTGCCGTCCATGTCCATCTTCACCTTGAAGATCCATTTGCATCCTATGGTCCTCACACCATTGATGGGATCAACCGGTTCCCAGACTCGGTTGTCCGACATGGATTGCATTTCCTCCCTCATGGCTCCCAGCCATAACTCGGAGTCGGGCCCATCCACGACTTCTTGAAAGGTGGCTGGATCATCGTGATCCACCATGACTTCATTGTCACCTCCGGATACCATATCTTGGAGGTGGAAGATTGACCCTTTCAAATCGCCTTGGACCTTCCGGAATTGTAACAGGAATTGGTTCTCACTCTACGACAATCTCTGGCTCCTTTCTACTGGGTTGTCAATTGGTTTAGGCAGATCTGTATCATCCTGAATTTCTTCGAGATGCACAGTCCTCCTAATGACGTGTTTGGAAACAAAACTTCTTTTCCATAAAGACCCCACCTCAAGCGACGAACACCATGTTCTCACTGGGATTGTAGAAATAGTATCCCCTTGTTGCTTTGGGATACCACACGAAGGTGCATATCTCAGATCTTGGTTCGAGCTTAGTCAAAAACAAATGTTTCACATAAGCCTCGCAACCACAAATCTTTAGGAAGGACAAAGCGGGCATCATCCCGTACCATTTTTAAAATGGTGTCCCTTCCACATCATTCGTCGAAGCCCGATTCACTATGAATGCGGTCGTCTCTAGAGCAAAACCCCTAAAAGAGATTGGGAGATCAGTCCAACTAATCATGGAACAGACCATTGTCTAACAATGTCCGATTTCTCCGTTTGGCTACACCTTTCAACTACAGTGACCTAGGAGGAGTCCATTCCAAAAGGATCGCATTCTCTTTTAGATGATCTAATAACTCTGTGGTCAAGTATTTTCCACCTCGATCCAATCGAAGTGCCTTAATACCTTTGTCGAGCTGGTTTTCTACTATAGTCTTAAACTCTTTGAATTTATCAAAAGCTTCAGACTTATGTCTCACCGAATAGACATGACCATATTTACTGTAATCATCAGTAAATGTGATAAAGTAGCTAAAACCCCTCTTGGGAAGTGAACTTATTGGTCTACACACATTCGAGTGTATCAGCCCCAATAATTCACCCGCCCTTTCATCGCGATCGATAAAGGGCACTTTAGTCATTTTGCCCATCAAACAAACCTTGCACCTATCGATCGAATGGAATTCGAATGAACCTGAAAGCCCGTACTTCTGAAGTGATGATAGGCGCTTCTTGTTTATGCGACCCAAATGACAGTACCATAACAGAGTTAGGTTTAAATCGTTGGATTTAGACCTCTTGGTATTAACGGAATATATAGAACTTGAGGCATTGTTACCCATATCTAATATGTACAATCCTCCAACCATGTCAGTACTGGTATAAAACATATCATTGCATAGAACATTGAAAACTCCATTTCCAATATTAACATTATATCCTTCCTTGTCAAACACGGATACAGATATAATATTCCTACTAAAAGTAGGTATGCAATATACATTATACAATACTAAGACAAGGCCTCTTGGCAAAGCAAGACTCATGGATCCTACAGCAGTTGCCACAACTCTGAGGTCCATTTCGTGCTTTCCAAATCTCTCCTACTTTCAGCCACCATATATTAGTGCATGTGTGAGATTCAGTCATGGTATCTAATACCCATGAATCTTTGGAAGTAGAGAGATGTAGCTCTATAGAGTTAATACCGATTGAAGGCACGGTCCCACCGCCCTTCCTTAGATCATCCAGGTTTCCTGATGAAGGCGCAGTCTTACTGCCCTTTTTCAGATCATCCAGGCTATTTGATGAAGGCGCAGTCCCACTGCCCTTCTTCAGATCAGCCGTGAACTTCCTGTAATCCCGGTTCCAATGACCAGGCTGTTGGCAGTAGAAGCAGACATTCTCAGGTATCTCATCTTTCCTGCCAAGTGCGCATGGGCCCAGCCCATGCCACTTCCAATTCCCTTGTTGACCATCAAAATATCCTTGGATCCCAGATCCCTGAGATATTCTTCTCAGCAGTTAATGACACTTCATGTAACTCTGATATGGTCTTAGAGACAGCCTTGTCAAGTACATATTCTTTGCGTTCAGACTTGAGGACTATCCTCAAAATTCTGTACCAGTCCAAATAGTTTGTCTCATTTAGCTTGACCCTGTCAAGAATAGTTTTTAATGACAAACTATTAATGTTCGCTGAATTTGCCATTTGATCTACAACAGATAAAATTCAATCAGTAAACTGAATAAATTTTATGAAGATCAAGCTTAAACACCAACAATCGATTCTAAACCTTTAGAATCTGAAACCAAGATCCTTGATTCACTCGATTAAGCTGAACTAATGCTCACCACTTAATCGAGCTATGTAGGTAGGACTCCATCCAATCACATCCAATGTGACTCTTGGCTAGGGTATGCACTTATGTACACGGCTTACCCTATCTGTTACCCTAGCTCAACCTCAGGCTGAGAATCGTAGTCGGGTCCACCAATTTTCAACTATGGCCCGTCACTGTGTAGGTGCTCCGCTAATGCGCACGACACCCACATATGTCGTCCAAACCTACTACCCCGCTTTCCCATGGATGCTCCGCTAATGCGCACGACACCCATAGGACGGGGAGGTAGTAAGGTGTTGATAATTGGGAGGTATCATACATGACCCGTTTTTACTTGTCCGGTTGTGTTTAAAACTTTGACACATCCTAGATGCGATTAGCACATCAACTACATTCCAAATGCAATGATGCCTCAAATTACATCCAATGTAATTCTTCCTTCGAACCCGTCAACTACATCCAATGTAATGACGATTCTAAGGGCTCACAGACAAGGATTAAAATTCCAATTTTATCTTTGCATGTGAGATGATATGCTCGGTAAATAAAGTTAAGCATGCAATTCTAAAACACATAGAATTAATCATGCATAAACTAAACCAAGCATAAAGCGATAAATATGCACATAATAGCCCCCTAAACTAACTCCCACTAGCTTCTTGAGCTCCACCGACTCCAAGCCGATGCCAACACCCGAAAAGCCACCAAATGACCTTTTCGCCCTTTCTTCGTCTTGAGTAAAATATTACAATTTAATACACGACTCACAGGTCGGGAATAAATAAATATTACAAACAAGTGGTTCGACGACCACACCTTCAAAGAATAATTACACGCTAACTCTAACGGCTCGCATGCCGTGAAAAGCGATAAATAATTAAATCGAGCTCGGGGCTATTATGTACACCATGCCAACATCACATCACACATCGTGTTATCAAACAAGCATGTTATCAAACAAGCATGTTATCAAACATCATGTGGTTTTCCGGTTTTAATTAAGAGCCAAGTTTCGAAATTTTTTGATGCTCGGTTTATCGAAACCGTTCAAAAATGAAACTTTTGAACATTTGATCTTCGAGTTCGTCATGACGGTTCCAAACTCGTCATAACTAACAAAACGGTTTAGCCTTGGCATATCAACCATCCAATGGTCATGCTTGGCCTAGCTCCGTCCAACGGAGCCCCGTTCGGTCCCGGTTTCGGCTCCCCGAGAGTCCCGCTCCCGAGACCCGAAAAATCAAAAAAAATTTCAAAATTTCCAGATTTGAAATAATTTTCAAAAATTCATTTTACATGCATTAAATCCATAAACAAGAGTTTAAAACATGTTATCAAACAATTTAGCAAAACAACATGCCAAAAACGAAACTTTCAAGCAAAACCGAAACTTTGAACACCGTCTTGTGAATCCCGAAGGTAGCACGGCTCTGATACCACTGTTGGGTCTCGAGGTAGGGTTGGAGATGAACCAACTCGCAGCGGAAAATCAATGAAAACCAAGAGACAATTAAAACCATGAAACAACTAACAAAGAATGGATTAACAAGAGAAAAATTCAGCACTAGTTCTTACCAAAACAAGAACACCGGTTAACGAATGATTGGCTTGAGTCTCCAAGACGCCTACGTATCCACATGGGAATCAAAGCCACGTAGTTCTTCTCTTTGAGGACTCAAGAACACAAAAATGGAGGAGGAAACTAGCCAAACCCGAAATGGCCATGGAAGAGGGAGAGAAAATGTGTTTCCTATTCTTGTCTTGTGTTTGTTATGTTGAAAAAAGATGACTTAAACATAACAAAACCCATACTTGTCCAACTAAAGGTATGAGACAAGTATGGTGTCAAGTAAGGTGTAAATAGGACAAAGTATGGCAAGACAAGATTGGGTTAGGTGGTGAATCACCAACACCTTAATCCTTGTCTTGCTTACTTAGTACTAATTAATCAAGACTTGATTAGTTAGTTCTATGGGCCTTGGTTGCATGGGCCTTTCATGGGCCTCTTGGAACATGGCCCGTGGCCATTTCTAACGAGGTCCCGTGATTCGCTCATCGCCTCCAAGCCTTCCATACCGGAAATGTCCAACATTATCCAACGCGATCAATCCCAAGACTCCAAGCCTTGTCTCGATCCGTAAAGTCCTATTCACGTACGGGCACATGACCCAAAACCCAGTTTTGGTCATGTCCCGAGACAACTCCCTTTTGGCCATTCTCCATAAATGTGTCAATGAGTTTCATCCTCCGGTGTGACCCTTAGGTTTATGCATGTCAATAGATCAACGTAAAATCCCATTTTACTTGATCCTATTTAAGTGGCAACTAACGAGACTTTAGTATTGCCTGACACTACATAACAAATCGACCCTGTCGATTCTAACCTTTCCGTCGTCCCTGTCATTATCCTTTTATCTCCGATATCCTGATTGAGATAAGGCATAGAGCCGTCATCCTTATTATTCTCAATCATCGTTCTTTGATATGTGAGATGACTGAAGATATGATACCCAGTATCATGTGCATGGCCATGCTATTCTTTCAGTCACTCTCGATTAAGCGGCCGAGAACCGATATCTTTCCCATACCTTAGTATGAGGGATAAATCCCTTAGCCGTCTTTCGTGTCACTCATGTAGCCCGTCCCCAAGCCAATCCTGGCCGTTATGGAAGCCCTGTTACGGACAACGTTAGGCTCAGGTCAAACTCAGTTGTTGACTACATAGCGATCACAAAGACTCCTTGGTCTAAGGATACATGACAAGCTACAACACTGAATATGTTCATGACTTAATCTATGGCACATATTCAGGGCGGGTCGTCCAATATCATGTCCCACATGATATCTATGATCAGACTCCGGAATCTCATTCCAATGACTAACAGAACGTAAGCCATAAAGAGCCATCTTTCATACTAGTCGCTTCTAGTGAAGCTTTGTTGACTAGGGACCCATCGAGTGTGATCTATCTCGATCTATGGTTCTATTCGCATGGTGGGCATAGATCAGAGCACACATCGATATATTACTCCAACACATAAGTAATATAAAGTCGTTTTAATTTTATTGCTAACGATGATATATACATTTGGACATTTAGGATTGAACTACGGGCACTAAGACTAACATACCCTTGGGTGAATCAACAAGTAACCATTATATCATCCTACACCGGACTCCTCAATGGTGTAGGTATCATACCGTATCAACAATAATCACTATCTCACCCTACACCGGACTCCTCAACGGTGTAGGTACCATACCGTAACAATAATAATCACTATCTCACCCTACACCGGACTCCTCAACGGTGTAGGTACCATACCGTAACAATAATAATCAGATAACAGTTTAGTAACGCACTCAACCGAAACACGACGCAATCCAATCCCAACAACCACCAATTCACTATCACACATAGTTCACACATCACCGTTTCACCACAACACACAGCACACGAATCACACAATCACAACTTACCGTTCACTTACCAGTCTCGACCCATCGGGGCATCGATCACCTGATTGCACCGCTCGGTACAACCAGTCATACTCGATGCTCCAAGCAATCATTTAAGTAAATCAAGCAATCATTCAATTACAATCAACAGTCAAGCGGGAGTTTAATCAATCAAACATAAAGACCTTCAATCGAGCATTCAAACATGCAATTTAACTAGTTCCATTAGACTCTTTAGCCTATCCACTAAGCAACCAACAACCAAGCATGTGATCCTAACACGCAACTAATTCGAGGGCTTTGCCAAGGCCGCTCTACCAGTAAAACAATTCCCAAGTATTGAAAGCGAGTTACACTAGTGATTGGCATCCTATTCATTCACCACTAGACACTTCCGGTTATTAGTAATTGAAAGACAAATATGCTAGTTATTCGCATCCTATAGGCATTTCTAGGACCTTTCCGGTTTTATTAGCCTAACATGCATACTAAGCATTTAAACGAGAGGTTAAGACTTTCCCTACCTCGAGGTCTTCCTCTCAACACTCTGATGATAAGCCCGGTGGTCGCCACTCTGTTCTTCACCCGGGTCCCGGCGTGATCTTTACTCTTCTAGCTCGGGTCCAAGCCCTTGATCTCGGGCGAAGTCCCGTCTAGATTAGACAAAGAAAAGTCCAATGGTCCTTTGATTTAACCAAGAATTTCCCGTTCAAAGTCTCACCTTGAGTTCGTTAAACCGGTTAATTAAATCTGATTTTAAGACGGTTTCCATTAAAGTCCGGTTGTCCCGGATCCGAACCCGAACCCGGTCCAGACCCGGTCCTGAAGTCCAACTGGGCTCAAGGCCCGAGTCCACAATGGGCCAATGCCCGTCTTCTGCTCTGTCTGACCCGAGAACCAACTGAACCGGCCCTGGGCCCAAGGCCCAAAGCCACTGGCCCAAACTCTTCTGGTCCAGGCCCTGTTGCTGGCCCAGTCCTTCTCCCCAGGCCCAAGACTCGTCCGAGTTCGGGATTGAGTTCGTCCCTGCTCCGGCGAGCTCGAAATGCTCCGGCCGTCCCCTACGGCGTCAACGGAAGCACGGGAGAGGGGAAAACGAAGGTTGAGACGGCGTGGGGTCGCTGGCGGCGTGGTGGCTGCGTCGGGAGTACCAGAAGCCGTGACCCAGAGCTTCCCCACCTCAGATCTGACGGAGGCAGAGTTCTTCGTCGAGGGTTCCGGCCAGAATCGTTCGTAACGAGCTCGTGAGGCACGGATCTACACGAGGCGAGGCTGAGGAGGGTAGGATTTGACGAGGTTCAGCACGAACCCACTGATTCACCGTTGTCGGCGTCGTTCGAGCTCGGGAGGGGGATTCCAGAGCAAAATCTCCGGCTCGGCGTTCGGTTTTACGCACGGGGTCTCGTCTGCAACGGACCAGGAGGTGTTGGAGACGGTGGGTGGTCGGAGAACGAGACGCCGTCGCCGGACCTGTTCCGGTTCGCGATCGAGAGGGAGGAGAGGCGAGAGAGAACTCGGCTCCTCGGGTTTCGTGCGTGTTTTCTGAGCAACGAAACGGCGCTGGGAGGGTATAAGCGCGTTAGGGTTGGGGTGGATTTGGGTTCGGTTTGTGCCTGCGCTGGTCCGGCCCAAACTCGATCCTGACAGCCAAAACTCCCAACTCAGCCCAAGTTTCTTCTCTCTTTTTTTCCTCTTTCAAATAAAGCTTTTTGCAAACACATACCCAAATGTTTCAAAAATCGACTCCTTCCTCAACTCAACGACGTCTCTTACGATAAATTATCGAACTAAAAATTCAGGTCTTTACAACTGGTCTTTTGACCTCCTTTACCTTGATTTCTTATCAGGGTTTTCCGATTCCTTTATGAATTCGGTCTTAATAAATTTTTCGAGCTTATCAAAAAAAAAGCTTCATAGGTTAAAAAGTAAGTTTTGATATTTAACCATTCATTTAATTATCGTTAAAATAACAATTTCAACATTAACAACCTCAGACTCAGCAACTCATACTCCGATTATTTAATACTCAGAATTTTAAAAACTCATCACCAGGAAACCAGGGCTTCTTTCGAAGGTTGAAGCTTCATGGCATGAAGAAGTCATGAGTGTTTCCTTAGAATGAAGAAGCTTCATAGCGTTAACAAGTAAGTTTCGATATTTAACCTTTCATTTAATTATCGCTAAAATAATAATTTACTCATTAACAACCTCAGACTCAGCAACTCATACTACGGTCATTCGGTACTCAGCATTTTAAAAAACTCATCACCCCCTCCCCCGTTAAACTCCGTATAACACCCCTAACTGAGCATCCTTCGCTACAAATACTCCCGAAATTTTCAATATTCAACAAGAGCATATGACCAGAGATACGACAAATATTCTTTTATAAGGTATGGTTGACATATAAACGAGACTCAAACCCGAGTTGTAGAATAAAACGCTAATCTCGCATTCTTATTTAGTTGTCATCCCTAGTTAGAAAACGAACAACAAATTTAAGAGACCTTGTATTATAATAGTCTTGTTTACATTATAAACAATAAGAATAGAATGAAAATCTAAAGGTTAAGATCCATGATGGGCATGAGATGAGGAACAAGTGCATAGATATGGAAAGTTGAGTACAGCGAAGCAAGAGGATGATACATATAAATGGGAGGAAGAGAAAGAGGAGACCCACCCACTAGCCTAGTTAGTACCCAATCTCCAAAATTCACCATCACCATTCTTCAACAACACACTGTCATACTGATACTGTTGCCTGTTGGCAGAAAGAGAGAGCTTCATTGGATATGTCTCTCCCTCTCCCTCGTGGGTCTCCACTCGCAGCTTTTTTGTCTTCTCCTTTTATCCTTCCTCTCTAAACTAGCTATATGCTTATATATATAAATATATATATTCAAGGACGACTTTTCTCTCTCTCTCTGTTTTGTTCCTTTTCCACCCTCTACACTAATGATTTTCTCGTTACGGGCATCGGAATCTGAGGAGTTGTGCTTGTGATAAAGTGACAGTTGTGCCATTTCTTAATCAATCAACAACAACAACAAGTAGACGACTTGTGAGAGAGAAAGGAAAGGTTTCTGGGTTTGGGTTTGGGTTGTTGTTGCTCTCGATTGATTGAATGTCTCAACCAAGGCCATTTCACAATGACACCACTCTGACCAAACTATTCGTGGGAGGGTTGGCTTGGGAGACTCAGAGGGACACCATGAGGCGCTACTTCGAGCAGTTCGGCGACATCCTTGAGGCTGTTGTTATCACTGACAAGAACACCGCCAGATCCAAGGGCTATGGCTTCGTCAGTCCCCTCCTTCTTCTCTCTGTTTCCTCCTTTGTTGCTCAATAATCAAACTCGTCATGCTTTGCTTCTCAGGTCACGTTCAGGGATCCAGAGGCCGCCATGAGAGCTTGCCAAAACCCGTCTCCTGTGATCGACGGAAGGAGGGCTAATTGCAATCTTGCTTCTCTTGGCGCTCACAAGCCTCGCCCACCAGGAGGACGATTCAGGGGATTGGCTGGGACTCAGTACACATTTCCTTATTCAGCTTATGGGTAGGTTGGTTCGGTGGAACAAATTACAAACCATGTCAAGGCTTTGCTCTTTTATCCTCTTGTTTATTCTGCCCATTTCCTCTTTCACAGGTACGGTGGATATTCACAAGACAACATGTATCCCATGGTTAGTATTTTCTTCACATTGTCCCTTGTACAGTTGTACCATTTCCATTTCAATTTTGCAATTCCCTTAACTGCATGATTGCAGAACTACTATGGTGTTTATGGAGGCCAACAATTCCCACCTTATTACACCGGAATGTTCCCCAATTTCTACCCGGTGTATGCACAAAGTAGCCAAGTTCAAGGTTTCGGGGTTCACTACCCCTATGTGCCTCAGCAGCAATATTTCTCTGCCCCTACAACCGCAATGTCCAGCGCTAGCATTGCTCGTGTGAGCGTGACAGAGGGAGTTCCTGGGACGCGGGCGGCGCCTCAGAGCTCTGCAGCAGCAGGGTCTCAGCAAAACTCATCAACTTAGTCTCTTGTTGCTAACAACTTCATGATCAAGGCTAACTGCCTTCCATTCTTTGACCAGGAAATAGGGAGTCGTTATGAATTAGGAACAAGTCACATTCGTTCATGCATTTTGCGCAAGTGTTGGTATTGGATTCCACCTTGTAAGCTGACTATGTGTCTCGAGATGCACATAGCATCCGATGACATAACGTTGTTCATATTTGGTTCATGAGATTGGTTTTATTATGTCTTTGAACCTCTATTGGTTGGTCAAACAAAGAAAAGGGTCACCTTCATTCTTCATGATTGATACATTTCAAGGATAGGATCTTATTTTTACAGCAGAAAAGGGACATGATGTCTCCAATCCTTTTCGCCTTTAATCTTTTGCTTTCATTCTTTCGGGTTATTTTGCTGCATTATCCAACAATTGTTTTCTTAAGGAATCCAAGGGATCTATCTATCTATCTCCCAAGTGGGACTCAATGGATATTGGTCGGTCCCTTTTTTTCTGTTTAAAAGTTGAGCGTGCGAGTTTCTGTAACATCATATGCCTCTGCTTCTGGAAAATATAGATGCCCTTTTCGTTTAGAGCTAAGATTTAAAGGGTTTTTTCTTATTATCACTTTCTCCAAATCCAACACTATGCATTCTTCTGTTTTATACTCCAAGTGAAAATCAGGCAACTCCATGATACAAACTTGTAATATGGCATGTCATAGTTCGTATTCAACGTATATTTGAGATCATAGGGCTACGTTAATACCAAGAAACAAACTCCAAATTTTGGTCTAGGATGCACTTAATATTTTGAGTCCCACATCCCCACTTCAATTTATTTCTGTCAACCAATTAAACAAAGGCTCTTTGAAATAAATTCTGCTAAACAATCTCCTCGAGCGAAATACAATCATGAGGAACTCAAACTCTTGGCTCGCAAAACGCTCTCTCGAGCGAAATACACTCATGAGGAACTCAGACTCTTGGGGTCCTCACCGGTGTCAAGCGATCGATCAGCAACTGAGAGATCTCAAATAAGGGAACCAATTGATAGAGAAGAGGGGGAGTTCAGAGCGGAAGACGACGATGGGGTCAACTCTCATGAGACCTCCTCGGAATCTCGATATGAAGCCAAACAGCAAGCCAGTACAAGAAGATTCAATATTATTGGCAAAAGCTTCATGCATCCAAGGAAGATTTATATCAGGAATGTGCCACTGAATTCATCCAAGGACGAGCTTCTCGGTTTCTTCTCTCAGTTTGGCGAGATTGCTAACTTACACATCCCTCGGTCACCAAACAAAGATGGGAAAGCCTTTTGTTTTATCACTTTCCCTGACGGAAGTGATCTTCAGAAAGCAATAGAAAAAATCAAAACAACTAAAATTGCTGGCAACACAGGAGTAGAGCATGAATGGCAAAGCCTGTGTTTCTCTCGTTTCGATCCTTTTGTTCTGTTTTGGTCGCTTCGTACAAGGAATATTGTTCAATCCTTCATGGTACTGAGCAGGAAGCAATCAACATAATGGTGAAGAGAAAGCCTAGCAACATGGTAAAGAAGGGAACACGGGTTGTCACGCCCCAAATCCGGTTTTGACCGGACTCGAGACGTGAACTAAAGGCAATAAATATAAAGGTGAATTTAAAATAAAGAGTTCCTCAAATAACCGTCAAATCAATAATTCCAACCATAAGAGTCGAAGCTCAAACCACAACAAAATAGTTTTCGAAACACCAGTAATGAAATATGTCTAAAAATAAGAGGTAAGTACGTCTCTAGACCATACTAGACTAAGACTCTCGCTAGCTCCCAAACTCTGAGAATCCCGCTAGACCAAATCTCGCTCAAAACCTGTAGAACAGTAAAGTAAAGGGGCGAGCTTTCGCTCAGTAGGAAAAAGTAGTTAAGGCGATGAGCTATCCGCTCACCACCATGAGTAACTGTCCAATTAGGGCATACTAGTAAGCACAGTAACTATGAAACAGTTAAACAGAAAATTCAAGACAACGTTTAGTCCCCACTCGGGTCCAACCCGTAAATCAGCCTCGACACTGAACCGAACTTAATACCACTTTTCTCAACTATGCCCTTGACCACTATCATCCACTCAAGTCTCAATGGAAAACGACCACGGTTATCTCACAACCGACCACACGTGCAAACCCGCACGGCAATACACTAAACTTAGGTAAAACTGTATTTCAAATCAAAGAAGATCACCTAGCATGCATAAGCAGTCACAGTAGTCAACACGGCTCAACACACAGAGTAATATCAACCATCACTACCACATATGGTATCCCAAAACAATGCGTCGGCTTCCCATAGCCCGGCTCGACCACGTCGTACCGAAATTGACATCGGCCTAGAAATCTTCCCATCGAGGTACAACTCATAACATACTGGACCGGAATCCTCCTACGGTCCGGTATCTTCCCGCAGCACGGGGTACAACTCATATGTTCATCCAATACACACACACAGGTAAAGCAATAGCAACCACACAACACATCATTAGCAACACACACACACATTGAGTCTCCCATAATACGCCGGATAACACCACTATAGCACATTTTACCGACACCTAGTCGGAAGGCAGGCGCACCTTATCACGAAATCATAGCACATTTTACCGAAAACTAGTCGGAAGGAAGGCGCACCTGATCACGAAACCATAGCATATTTTACCGACGACCGGTAGGAAGGCAGGCGCACCTTATCACGGAATCATAGCACATTTTACCGACAACTAGTCGGAAGGCAGGCGCACCTGATCACGAAACCATAGCACATTTTACCGACGACCGGTCGGAAGGCAGGCGCACCTTATCACGAAATCATAGCACATTTAACGACAACTAGTCGGAAGGCAGGCACACCTGATCACGAAACCATAGCACATTTTAGCGACGACCGTTCGGAAGGCAGGCGCACCTTATCACGGGCAATAACACATTTTACCGACACCTAGTCGGAAGACAGGCGCACCTTGTCACATAATCCGCTCATCGAGTACACGTCATACCAACGTATCATGTCAAACATATTAAACCAACGTATCACACCGAACATATCATACTAACCTATCATACCAACACATCATACCAACACATCACCGATCTAGATATCCTATACCAGAATCCTCCGTCGGTATATGTATCATCTCGGAACACACGGTATATCATTACCAAACAATCTTACTGAAACACATCATATCGGTCTATTAATCACCCGATCACATCACAAGGCAATAGTTCACGTCATACCAACCATATCATACCAGACATATCGATTCAACAACGGTTATACCACATATCAAGCATTACAAGTCATCAAACACAACAACGTAGTCAACACGCAATCCTACGGGTCACTCAGGAACCCACATGTGATACTACAGCACGACAATTCCCATAATTTAAAGCGGTTAATCTAGTTATTCACATCCTACATGTGAGTTTACAATTATTCCGGTTATTCATATCATATAGGCATACTAGTAACTTTCCGCAATTAAACCGGTATTCGCTACTTTCCCCTACCTCGATCGCTATCCAAACGATTAGTCACTTCGAGACGCCTAGTTACCTCCTCTGCCGTGCTCGGGTCCAACGTCTAGGATCACAAATTAATACGAGAATTAAGCGTAATTCAAGAGTGGCTTAAAGAGAGAAATACCCAAACTAACCCTAATTGCTCAACTTGTCAAAATGGGCCCGGAAGGCCCATTTTGCCCGGAATCGGGAAAACGTCCCTCGGGACTCCGAAAATTTCCCTTTTCGTCTCTATCAATCCTAATTAAATTTACTTGTTCCATCGCACTTGACGGAATCAAATTCCGAGGTCCGAGCGTTCTAAATTCGCAATTAAAGTTTATAATCGTTTTTCCCGAAATTTCATGAATCACATCCATAATTCGTTCTGGGTGTGAAATTATCGGCCCGGGGTTCACCCAAGACCGTCCAAGCACGAAACAACCAAATCCCGGCCATGTGGGCCCCACGGCCACACATGACCGTGGGTGGTCGGACCGGACCGGGCCGGTCATGGTTCCGTGCCCTACCTCCGGCCATGGCCGTTCATTCACTCCCCCGGTGACCGAACTCCGATGACCGGCCGGAGCTCCGGCGAAACTCCAGTTGCCGGAAAAATACCCCATTTCTCCAAAAAGTTCCTAACAAGCTCTAGTTTCTCTGAAACTCCATTTTTAAGTTCTACAACCTCAAAATTAACCTCAACAACTCCAAAAACTCTAAACCCAAATTGGGTTTCATCCAATTAACCACAAAAACAATTGATTTCCAACAACTCGTCCACTTTCTCTCCACAAAACCTCCATTTAACCAACAAAACCCCAAACCCATAAAACCCAAGTCTTGTTCATGCACTTTCTACAAAACCCACAACTAGAATTTAACAAAAGGGAAGTTAAGTGCTTGAATACCTTAGAGAATAGGTAGATGATGAAGAAAATGGAAGAAAATGAGGTTTTTGGGGTAGAAATCAAGTGAAAGGAGACATTTTTCTTCTCCTTTTCTCTTTTCTTCTTCTTTAAGCTATGGAGGTTTCAAGCTTCCTCTTTCTCTCTCTAAAATTTCGGCCAACATGGGTAAAATGCTGAATTCGTTGCTCACATGTGGTCTTATCCTCAAGGTGGAAATGTCCCTTTCATCCTTTAGTCTCTCTCTCTCATTTGTCCACAAGTGGGGACCAATTGGTCTTTTCTCACCTTTTTCTTCCCCTCCAAGCTATCATGGACATGTGTCCATGTGGGGTCCATTTCTACCCAAAATATCTTAGCCCGAATTAAATTAATTCTTTAATACTCCTAATTCGACCTAGTTTGACCCGGGTTTGACTTTTTCGCAAACGTAACCATTTGAAAGGAAACAACCCAAATAAGATAACCGTAACGACGGATAAGCTTTTTGGGTCACGAAAAGGTCCCGAATGACTCCCGGAGTCATCGGTTGACTTTCCGGCGAAAAGTCAACTTTCGTCAAATTTCACCGGTTCGACCGAGGGCGGTTCTTACAATCTACCCCCCTTAAAAGAATTTCGTCTGTGAAATTTAAAACGAACGTACCTCACTTAGTTGGGGGCGGATCTGCCGAATTTTTCGGAATCAAATCACCGTGATTCTCGGGTGTGTGTACTTGAAAATGGGGTGGGAATCGATTCGGTTTTGAACGTGATACAGTCAAGGTTGGAGAAGAATCGCGAGAATCGCAATGACGTTGATGCTCCAGACGCGTTCAAGGCAGGCCTTGAGCCTGAGTCTTCTTGGGCCGCAAGCCCAGTAAGGAGCTCAGAGCCAGCCCACCTTTGTGGGTCTGATCCAGTCCAGCTAGCAATTAAGGAACCAGATCGTGGGTCGGTGATTGGGCCCAGCCAAAGCCCATTTGGTAAGGTCCAAGATTCAGGGCCTGGTTTTAATGGGTCGGTTTCCGACTTGGTGACCCAAATTCCACCATTTATTGTGTCTCACTAGGTGGAAAATGGAGATTCGATTGGGGCTCATCCAAGTAGTCCGTGGAAGGAGGCTCTCCTTCAACCTCCAAATCCTAAACCTTTGAACAAGGGTCGGCTTTCGAAGCAACCTGTTAGAACTTCGAACCGTCAAAGTTAGCCTCCCAAGTTCTTAGGGGATTACTATACCATTCACATCAAACCAACTCATTCTAGGAGTCGGGAGAGAGTTGTAAATCTTGTGGACATTGAGAAGCGGATCTTACAACACACTCAAGCTGCTCAACTGACTCATGCAGATAAAGCTTTTGATGGTCCAACGTTGACTTCGGAGGATGATGAGTGGGTCACTGATGGTTAATTCTGTGTTTTTTTTTCGGGGTTTGTTCCCGCAGCTCCTTCTGAGAGCTCCCGTGTAATGGTTGCCTTTGGTTAGACCCTACTTGGATCTAACTTTTTTCTAATAAAAAACAGCGCTTATCCGAAAAAAAATAGAAGAAATCAAAGGCAACAAATTGAAGGGCCTAACTCATAACCCACAGGTCCTTGGTTTCATTTTGAAATTGTTTTTCAAAACCTCGGACCGTGCGTCAATTAGGTGGGTAGAGTTAGGTTGTTAAGGTTCTAGTGGTCGGTTACGCAAGTCGGATATGTCCTATGCGTGGATCCGAGACGACGAGAGTCTCGGATGGCGAAGTGTCTTGTTTAAGTCTTGCTTTACTCTGTGTTATGCTATGTGCCTTGGTTGAACTGTTATGCCGATCGGTTGAGATCGAGGTTGGGTTAACGAGTGGTGCTCGATGTTGTTTATGATGTGGTTGTTGGGTGATCGTTATGTGGATTGCCGCCTTGGTCGGCCGTTGAGTGATTGGCTGGATCTAAATGTCAACTTGAACCGGGTGGTAATCGAGTAATTACCGAGACCCGAGGTGTGTAACTGCAATGTTTTGATGTGTGCTATGTGTGCTGAATGCTTTGTGCAGTCTGTTTAGTGAATGTCCCGCTTAAGCGGATGGTTAGTAGAATATACGAACGGGTCATGCCTAAATTTCTGCAAAACTGAAGTGTTTGTACTATCACGGGTTGACTCAGGGGCGCCACTGTAGTCGAATGTGATAGGGGGATGTCAAGTGGTTACAACAAGATTCAGGGACGCCTGAATCGGGTTGTAAAGACGCGATATCGACATGAATGTTGTGATAGAAATAGAAAGGTGTTGAGAACCTGTAGGAAGGAATTAGTGCGGAGACTTTGTGGAATTGAATTGTGGTATAACTTGTACCCCATGCTATGGGAAGATACCCGACCGAGGTGTGTGCCGGTCCGGTATGTTGTTTGCTTGACTTGTTTGAAACGGTGACTCCTGTGGGAGATGGTTGAATTGTGTGATTGATTCTGTGAGACGCACAAGTGTACGGACTTCTCTTATTATATGAAATTATATATGACTATACTAAGACTAAGTATACTGTTGGTCCGAGTATGACACTTGTGGAACGCGTGCGAACGTTATTGTTTTAATCAAGCCGCTTTAATTCGAAATTGAAATCTGAGCATGTGCGTTTATCTGTGCAGCGGATACAAGCGACATGGCTCGTACCTACATCCCGAGAGGCACTAGAGGTCGCCCAGCAGGGGGTCAGAGACAGCCACCTGCCATTGAGCAGGCAAGGGCAGCGAGTGCCCAGGGTGCTACCTCTACGGAGCACGAGAGAGATGAGGCTGGACCGTCAGGGTTACCACCCAAAGTTCCTCTGGTCGCAGAGCCGACCCAGGAGACCCCTCTGGAGGAGGTGGTTCGCGCAATTCTCGCGGCGATCAACGCCCAGAGGGAGACTACAACACTGGCACCTGAGACCGTGTCTGCTGCCACTACAGCCGTTGTTGAGAGGCCGAGTCAGGTTTACAGGTACACGACTCAGGCTCTTAGAGATTTCCACAGGCTTGGCACGCCAGTCTTTTCCGGGGAGTTAGACCCCGAGGCAGCCGTGAGATGGCTGGAGCGGATCACCCGCAACTTAGATACATCGGGGATATCGGATGCTCACCTGAGGGTATCTTTTGCTGCGTTTCAACTAGAGGGGGATGCGTACCACTGATGGCAGCATGTGCATACCAGAATTGGAGACGACTTCCAAATGTTTGGTAGGCTGTTCTTGGAGCAGTACTTCCCTAGGTCGGTCCAAGATGACCGACACCAGCAGTTCCTGGAGCTACGACAGAGAGGAATGTCTGTATCGGAGTATGAGGCGAGGTTCACATCCTTGTCTCGTTTCGCACCAAAGATGGTACAGACCGAGGAGAGCCGTTGCAGGCGATTTGAGAGAGGACTCATCCCGTCGATCGCGGATCGAGTCATTGCCTTCAGGACGGAGGAGTATTCTGCACTAGTGGACCAGGCACTAGCTGTGGAGAGGCACTTTCGAGAGACCGCCAGGGCGCGAGAGATCAGACCGAGGCTGAGTGGCTTCCTGAGGCCGTCCGAGGGTCGCGATCCGAGGAGGCACAAGACCTCAGGATCTTTCCAGCCACAGCCACAGTCTGGTGGGATGCACCGAGCCGGAGCAGTAGCGTCCGTTGGACCTGCCCCGGACTCGAGACGTGACTAAATTTTTATAGTAAAACAAGAATAATAAAATAAAATAAAGTGTCCAAATGATATGTGTCACACCCCAAATCCGGTTTCGCCCGGACTCGAGACGTGACTAAAGGTTTACAGTAAAACAAGAATAATAAAATAAAATAAAGTGTCCAAATGATATAAATTTTTCAAAATGTAAAGAGTCACAGCTCACGATTTTGATTCGAGTTTGAAAATACGAAGAACTGAAAGTACATTGAAATACGGGAGTAAAACGAGTGTTTAGCACTTTTCAAGAGTCATCATTAATCATAGGAAAATAAGGGAATTAAAGCATTTCCCAAATAATCAAAAGAAGATAGTACGCTCAAGTAATGCCGTGGGATATGAAGTCGCCACCCTCCGATCCACAATACTCGTTGTGTCATGTCGTATTTTCCCTCGGTCCAGAGGAGACGCATAACATCGCAAAGACGTATAACATCGAGAATGCCGGAAACATCCCTAGGAGGACGCATATCATCAGGATTCTCGGAAACGTATCCAAAGGACCATATGTCATCGGGACAAAATAGGATAATGTCGTGGGACATGTAGTCGCCACCCTCCGATCCACAATATTCTCTGTGTCATATCGGATTTGCCCTCGGTCCAGATAATGTCGTGGGATTTGCCCTCGGTCCACAAAATAGGATCATTCAACATTTAATTAATCAACCAATTGTGTAAACGTTCAATCAATCAATCAAGCATACGATTTAGCTAGTTTCGTTAGACTCTTAACTTATTCAAATCAAGCAATCAAACGTGTGATCCTAATACAACAACTAATCCGAGGTCTCATCACGGCCTCTCTACCAGTAAATCAATTCCCAAGTATTGAAAGCGGGTTACACTAGTTATTCTCATCCTAAGCATGCATTCTAGACACTTCCGGTTATTAATAATTGAAAGACGATTAATCTAGTTATTCGCATCCTATAGGCAATTCTAGGACCTTTCCGATTTTATTAACCTATCATGCATACTAAGCGTTTAAATAGGAAGTTAAGACTTTCCCTACCTTGTGGTCTTCCTCTGGTACTCTGTTGTCAAGCTTGGTAGTTTCTACTCCGTTCTTCACACGGGTCCCGGAGTGGTCTTCGTCCTTCTAGCCCGGTTCCAAGTTCTTCGTTCTCGGGCGAAGTCCCGTCTAGTTTTGACAAATAAAAAGTACAATCAATACCGGTATTTGTCCAAATTTGTCCTTTAATTTTCCAAATTAATTTAATTAAACAATTACTTAACCTGAATTTAAAAAAGATTTTCTTTAGAAACTGGGGTGACCCGGATCCGACCCGGATCCAAGCCCAACCCAGATCCAGACCCGGTTCGGACCCGGATCCGAACACAAGTCCATGTCTGGACCCGGCCCGAGTCTACACTGGGCTCAAGGCCCGTCTTCTGTGACTGTCCGGCCCGAGGATCAACGCTGGAGTTGGAGGCCCAAGTTCTGGCCCTGTATGCTGGTCAGGCCCAAGGCCCGGATTCCTGATCTGGCCGTGACAGCGTCGAGGCCAGTAGGGTTCCGGCGATCTGCGGTTGCTCCGGCCGTCGTCTGTGGTGCCAGGTGAGCTCGACGTGGGGAAAAAAAGAGCGGAGAGGGGCGTCAGGGTCGTGGTGAGGGTGTGGCCACGGCGTTGCTGGCTCAAGTGTGAACCCTTACCTCTCCTGTCACAGATCTGACGAACCTTCGGTTCGCCGGCGGTGGCTATCTCAGGAAACGCTCAAATAGAGCTTAAAAGGATGCGAATCTGGTCGATACGAGGTCGGAGAAGAAGGAGGGAGGTCGGGGGAAGCACGAATCGTGCAGGAACGAGCTCGGAAACCTCGAATGTCCTCCGACGAGCTCGTGTCGATCCCGACGGCAAAACGAAGAGGAAGGAGAAGGATGGGGTGTTTCTGGTACGGGTTTGAGGCGGTAGATGGTGTTGGATGGTGGAGGAGGGTCAGGAAGCGGCGCAGTAGCTCCGGCGAGGTCAGGGACGCTCCAAAACGAAGGGAGAGCGGCGCTGTGTGTTCTGTCTCGAGTTTCGTGCGGTGTCGAGTTGAAGACGAGGGTTTTTGAAGACTTGGGCCGCGCGCGCGTGCAGATGGGCTTGGCATGGATTGGGCCCAACCTGGCCCAATCTCTGTTTCAGTCCAGCATTTACCCTTTTTCCTTTCTTTTTTTTTTTGATTTTCTTCTTTTCAACGAATACTCGTTGCAATTTCCCGCCCCAACGTTTCATATTTTGAAATTTAAAGTGAACGCGCTCCTCTTGTCCCTATCTTAGGGAACGTTCGCTCAAGACTCACCAGCGAGGGGTCCACGGTGTACTTCCGCAGTTCGGGAACACGTGGGAGCTGCTAGGCAACGGATCTAGTGCTGCCTGAAGCTCTCAACATGTACGATAATTTGCAGGCAAACTTGCATTCGTCGCGGTCGAGCCGCTAAGGTCCCTCTTAAGCTCATTCTCAGAAATATCTGATCACCAATTGAAACTCAATAGGCCTGCGCCTTTCCTCTGGGTACTCTTATGTCGGCTCTACTCGGTCTTTAATCGTTTTCGCATTTACGCGACCTTCACTTCATCGTACTTCACTAGATTACACTAGTTACTCAAAAGCCATACTTGGCGGTGAAAAGCAGTCCTTCTCAACAGTTCACAATTCAAACTTGCAACAAAACGAACCATAACTCAAGGACCACCAAGTGCATACAACATGTCAAATAACACTCAAATCACTAGGGGATACCAGGTGGCGGTATAAACATCCTATACCGGAATCTTACCTTGGTATCGACGTCGAGCCGTCATAGACACATCGGTCTAGATATCCTATACCGAAACCTTCCGTCGGTATAGGCATCGTACTGGAATACTCTATATCGGTCTAGATACTCTATACCAGAATCTTCCGTCGGTCATAGGTATCGTACCGGAATACTTCGCCAGGCGAACTGAAGTAGGAAATTACACGTAGACGTGACTACTCAGTTTCCTTCTTAGTAACCGTTACAGGGACAATTTTACCCAGACTCCAATATTTGTCATGTTAAGACCAAACACAAAAGATTATCCGAACAAGTAACACATAAAGACACTTCCTCAAAACAAAGGATCTCATGATCATTGCTCGGTTCGGAACAACATTCCGGTTGTCACATCCGGTGGGCCAATAGGTGCAACTCCAGGGGTAATCGTACCCACCTCAGATACTGAGGAATGCCAGATAACGATCTTGGCAACCTATAACAAACTCCAACGCTAGTGTAGACGGCGGACCGTCACCAACAACCTCGATGTAGATACTTCTCATCAGAATCCTCAACGGTACCGGTATCACACCGGATAGAACGATCTTGGTTCAGACATGTCCTAACGGGTAAACCTTATCAAGATTCTCAACCTGATACGGCTCAATCACACCTCAATCATCACAAACCTAACTCGCGGTAAACTATCAACACCTAAAGGTGATCAATCGAGAAGGTTATCCAACTCGTAATATTTCTCTTGACATCGATAACAGTTCTCACCCCTGATCAAAACACATCACCATTCGTCTCACCCAAATCATCATGACAATGAGTCTACGGTTCTCAAAACTGGTGCATGGTTCAGTACCATCATGAACTCTACCGACATCTAGTCGGACGAACGACGTACAACAACACGGACCGATATAACCTCTTACTGGCACTTGGTCGAAAGTAAGCGTCCTTCAAGACACCAAACTAAATGTACTATAATTATACTCGACCGCGAAACACGATCCAAGATCAATTGTCAAAGGGTATCCCCACCTGGTGGTATTTCTTATACCGTAGACGCTCGTTCACGAGCTATTGATCAAAACGACTTATAGTCAAGTCCACTCAAGTCACTATTTAAGGAGTAATCATCATGTACTGAGATCTCGATAATCTGAACAGTTCGGAAACTAACGCGGTTCCTTCAATCGTTCCTTGAATAATTCAACATCAACAATCGGTTAACTCATATCTTTCCATGTGCCTATGCATGACACAAAACTCGACCTACCACACAACGCTTCGTTCGGTGCCATCTTGTTACTGCCCTGGAAGCTTGTGGTAGTCGCCCTCGGCCATCTGTTGCCAGATTTCAACGTGAGTTGCTCTCACTTCTATGGCGTAACCTTATGGTTATGCTTAGTCCTCGCGGGATGTTTGACGTTCATTCTTCTCCTGCTGACAAAGGTACACCTTGGTACTCAGTTCTCGTTTTCCGCTTTCTGCTACGATGAGAGTGTCGTATGATGTCCTTGTAATTCTCGATGTTATCTGTTTGTCCCGTGTGAACTGGCGGTAAACCGATTAGTCCTTCTGGGAGGAACGTAAGAAACACACCCTGATCTAGTTTCTCACGTACGGCACACACTCGTGCAACTTTTGCTCGTTAACAGGGATTTTGAAACAAAATTGTCTCGGCGGTTCGTATCTTATCACTTAAATCTTGTAGCGGAGTAGAAGAGGTTGTAGATTACGACTCCTGTGGGTATGGACCCACCACGCTTCCGATGCGCTACTCTGATCTTATCGTAGCTCGGTCATCTTCTGTGACCGGCCGGACCGTTTACTGGTCAAGGCTGCAGCCTTTCACTGCTCAGCTTTCGCTGCTGATAGCACTCGATGAACGCTTGCTGTTTCAACAATCGGTTCTTAAAATTCGATCCACACTATCGGAGAATGAAAGAACCTTCAGTATGGCCAAGTATGTTACTCCACTTTCAACTCCCACTGACACTAGTCGGTACTACCATACCTCTAGTCGGTGTGTTTAAAGTACCTGTGGGCTAAAAAGTTTGAAACTCGTTCGAACCATAAGTAATCACGACCCAATACAACCCAGTGTAATGCTCAAGTGTCAACAGACACGAAATCCAAAACGTGAATGGTCTCAAGTACTCTAAGCGATCTCAAGATCGGTAGCAAGTTCCTCGACTCGGGGCCTGGTAATCATGTACGCTCGGCCCTGCCGCATCGGAGATCCTCCTCTCGATGAGGTGGAAGAATTTGCTGCTATGGCAGCATGTTCTCTTATCGGCTCTCGTAGATCGACCTATGGAACGGTTCGTAGATTCATCACTCAACGGGCAGTCTCGGCCCAGATGTTCCAACGGTCTGCACGAAGGACAAAACTATGCCACTGGGGCAGGGTCCACAGACGCTACTGCTCCAACCCGTCGTGTTTCACCGGACCGGGTCTATGGCTGAAACAGTCCTGAGGTCCTCTGCCTCCTAGGATCGCGACTCTCTAACGGCCTCAGGAAGCCACTCGGCCTCGGCCTGGTCTTCCGCGTCGTGGCAGTCCCCCAAAATGTCTCTCTAATGCTAGTGTTTGTTCCATTAGTACTAAATAGTCCTCGGACCTGAATGCAATGACTCAATCCGTGATAGACAACTACGATCCATCGGTCTATCACTCACCCGATCATACCATTTGGCACAATCAATTTACACTTAAGCATTCATTCAATCAACAAATCATTCAAGCATTCATTCAAGCAATCATTCAAACATTCATTCGAGCAAACATTCAAACATTCATTCAATCACTTAATTCCTCTAGTTTAGTTAGACTCATTTCTTAATCTAAAGACTAAGCAAGCAAGGCATGTGAGGCAATCACAAACAATCCTAAGGCTCATCACGACCATTCTACCAGCACGACAATTTCCCAAGTATTGCAAGCAGCTAAACTAGTGAATCACATCCTACATGTTACTAAGACCTTTCCAGTTATTATTATCCTATAGGCATGCTATCAGCGTTATTTAAATTATCAGAAGAGTTTAGTACTTTTCCCTACCTCAAGATGATAACAACATCTGCGTCTCCTAGCTGCTGACGTTCGGGCCTAACTCCGGTCTTCTCGGGTGAAGTCCAAGTTCTCGGGCGAAGTCCAAGTCTGGGTTTTAACAGTTAAAGTCCAATATCAGTCAGGGTCCAGAGGTCCTCGGAATTTGTCCAAATGCCTTTAATAAACCATTTTTAAGTCAAATAAATTAATTTAATTAACTGATTTTAAAAAAAATAATCAATTCTTTAAAACCGGTTCGACCCGGATCCGAGCCCGAACCCGGTCCAAACCCGGTCCAGAACCCAGACCCGGTCCGAGCTCGAACCCGGTCCTGACCCGAGTCCAGACACGGTCCAAGTCCGAACCCGAGACCTGGCCTGGGCCCAAGGCCCGTCTCCAGGTCCAGCTTCGACCTGGCCCAAGGCCTGCTCAGGCACGAGCTCGAGCTAGTCTAACTCTGGAGAGACCACGACTTTCCGGCAGTCGCCTACGGCGTCAAGGGATGCTCGGGAAAGGGGAAACGAGGGCAGTGACGGACGTGATAGCATCACTCAAGGAAATGCTATAAAGGGTGAGGTCTTGGGTTCAAGTCTCACCAACAACCTAGGTTGGTATTTGTCTGTGGACAGTACACCAGAGGGGTTGGGGTGTATTGGGTTGCAGACCTAACATCGTCGCGCGTGGGGCCCGGGTCTGGCACAGCGGGATGTTACACGCGTGGTTGAGTTGGGCCTGGTTCTCTGATTGGCCCATTTCAGCCCAAATCCCCTTTTTTTTCTTTTCTTTTTTGAACTCGTTCCAATTTTTCAGTCTGATTTCCCACCATGACGTTGCAAGTCGATAAATTTTATATTGTACTTCTTTTATTTGAGGCGGTCTTTACAATTTACTTTGTGATGACTCATATGACAAAGTTGTTGACTCCTCTAGTGGTATTCCAGCTATTGTCCCAGATCGCTTTTGAATCTCTCTATCCTATTTTGGATCGTGAGAGATTTATCCTCCATTCTGATGAGAACTTTGTTGGGTAGTGATTTGGAAAATTGTAACTCATCCATCATCCATGGATCCAAGTTGTTATATGTTCTTGTGGCGTGGGCTCGGTTTGGGCTCTTTTTCCTCGAAGCTGGAATCAATTTTTTTATTCTGTTCGATGCCGAGAGCCAGTTCCCAGCGTTAGAAAATTCTAGGCCAAGAATCTCATCCGCTTCAATCTTTTTGTTGTTGCATTTTGGTTTTAGTTTTGTATTTTCTTTGTACTTCCATTTTCATTTCATTTCAAATCATCCCTGCCTTCAATGGCTCTGCATTGTATCGTTCCAATTTGGAACTCTCATTCGGGCTGCACTGCAGCATCCTCAGTCTCCAGTCATTGGAATTGATGGACTATAAAACCTCGCCGATAAAAAAAAAATCTCCTCGAATGGTATGGGAATAGGATATGAATACTTGTTCCTCTCCTCTAATGACGACCTCTGCGCCGTCAATTCTCGTCATGACTTTTCGGCCCTCCTCTGAGGTCATCAGACTAGTTAAAGAGAGGAGGACGAGAACTCTCAAGCCGTCTCCTTTGTCTTTCTCTGCTACACCGCCACTAGCCACCTTTTTCCTTTAATCCATGCCGATTGCGGAGTCGTTGCCTACGACAAAATCTACGATAGTAGTTTTTTTCCTTTGGACGAGTCCATCCGGCATCCAAGAAGACCAAACCCAAACGGGGTCGTATCCCGAAGGAGGTGATCCTCGCTAAGGGGGGGGGGGCATTTTGACATCGACATGCCTTTTGTTGGGTTAAGCTAAGGATGGACCTGAATCCTTGGGTCTGGCAATCCCACCTACAAACGGCGTCTCCAACCCGATGTATAGTTTGTTCGGATCAAACCTTAAACCCCACGACTCTCCTTGTAATTCACCTTTATTGGTTGCCTCGTCGTCGGTGGTATCCTTAGAAAAGGGTCTCTCGGCATGCTACAGATGACGAGGACATTATTATCGTCGTCCCGTTTACTCCGATGGACCAAACTATGCTTTCCTGACGACAGTTTGGTATGATGGGTATGCTACTCACAACCTAATCATACCAGAAAGATTTAATGCTGAAAGTTGTCTTCAGGGCTTGGGGCCGCAAGGCCGCGAGTCTCGTAGTTAAGGACCTCGACCCTAAGGTTTTTGCTCACTACTTCGCCTCGCAGGATGCTAAGGATTAGATCCGCTAGAATGAGTCATGTTGCTTTGGTGGGCATCTGCTCATTTTTTTTGAGACATCTTGGACCCAATTAAGAGGAAGCTTTCCTGAATGGATCGTTTTCAACTATGGGTGTAGGCTAAGGGCCTTCCGCCATTGGTCTGGACTCAGACAAGAGATTGACGATCAAGAGATGGACGATCTGGGAGACCGATTCTACCGGACACATCGTAAAACGGCGGGGGGCATTAAGCATCCTCGCCTCCATCAATGAGGAGTTCGTGGTCCATTGGGGGGGCGGTCAGCAATACCGCCTTAGTGGACGTAAGGTGGTAGTGGTTCCACTAAGTCCTGGCACATTAATCTCCTACTATCTCGGAAGCCAGCACTTTCGCGTTCTAGAGGTCCTACTATATCATTTCAGGGAGGACAACACACGCAGGTACCTCTGGAGAGTTCATAGTCCACCATCACACTTCTCTGGCAATAGGTCGGCTCTGCCCTAGCTCCCATTTTGACTCTGTTATATCGGTGTCTTCGGACGCTATCGAAACGTTAGTTGCTAAACGCATATATAGAACATGTTAGTTTCTTGAGCATTTTTATGTTTTCCACTACAACTCCATGATGTTAGTTAGGGGTTTTATTCGGTTATTTACTGTACTTACTACTCTACGATATCTATTTTAGAGTGGGTACTGGTGTTTTCACACTCGATTAATATATCAATTTGTATTCTTTAAAAAAAAAAAATTTGATGTTTTAAAATAGTTTGTTGTTTGTGACATACGATAGAATGTGTTTTTACCTTAATCCTTATTATGGTATTGAGCGGTAGTTTTTCTTGATTATTAATACCGAATTCATTATACAAAATTTCCAGTAAAAGGTATAGAGAATCGAACTGGGTATTGGGGGTACAGCTGTAGAATTGGATTGAAGAGAGAGCATTGAAGAGAAGCCTCTTCAATCTTGTTCTTATTCTCAAACCTCCATTTCCAATTTTCTTCCGATCTTCTTCTTCAACTCCGTGAATTGCCACACTACACACTCATCAGGTCCCAGAAAAGGGTCCAATCTACACTTTGAGCTTTTTTGTACTCTTGTATCACTAAAGAGCAAGCCCAGTTGCTCTTCCACACCCAGATTTCACATTATTCTTTTTCTTCTCCTCTCTCTCTACATTTTTGCTTCGTTGGTCCCATTGAGTTATCGTTAGATCTGGTGTCTGTGTACGAATAATCTTAGGACGGTATTGTAAATTCTCGTACTGGGTTTAGAACAGAGAATTCGAAAAACAAAAACAAGAGGAAGATGGAGAACGAGAAGAAACCGTCGGCGGTGTCGAATGTGGGGGCCTGGGGCATGAACGTTGTGAGCTCTGTTGGGATTATTATGGCCAACAAGCAGCTTATGTCCTCTGGTGGTTACGCTTTCAGCTTTGGTTAGTTTCTCCATCTCTTTATCGGATCCGTGTGTTCTGGTTTGTCGGTGCCTTTTGGGTTTGATCTCTGCGTGGTTCGGTGGGGATTGGCGAGGAGCGATTTGGGTTTTGATTTTCAGTTCTGGGTTTTGTTAGAAATCTGTTAATTGAATGTGGGTCGATCTGATTTTTGCAGCCACGACTCTAACTGGGTTCCACTTCGCCGTCACTGCTTTGGTTGGTATGGTGTCTAATGCCACTGGTTTTTCTACCTCCAAGCACGTACCTTTCTGGGAGCTTTTGTGGTTCTCTATTGTTGCCAATACTTCTATTACCGGCATGAACTTCAGTCTCATGCTCAACTCTGTGGGTTTCTACCAGGTGTGTGTTACCTATAACTCCCTAGTTTTCTGATTTCACAATGCCTGTTGTTTTCACATATTATATCATCCAATTGGAAAATGTTGGGTTCAATGTTCATATGAATTGGATCAAGATCAAGGATTTGGATTTGAGATGCATAGTAATGTAATTCCAGCTGGATCATTGTGGAATGTTTCAGAGCTAAATGCACTGAATGGTTTGAGCTAATGAGCTCGAGCTAAGTGCAGTACCAATGAACACTGATGGAAGTCTACTTCAATGACTATCACATACAAAGATATTGAACTAGTCTTTAATTTCAGGCTCTGTTACACCTCAATTACCCCATTGGACTCTTTTTCTTGTCACCAGCTTAGAACTTGATCATGTTTGTTTTGCAGATTTCAAAACTGAGCATGATTCCTGTGGTCTGTGTAATGGAATGGATCCTTCACAGTAAGCACTACACAAGGGAGGTGAAAATAGCTGTCATTGTTGTGGTCATAGGTGTGGGTGTTTGCACTGTGACTGATGTGAAAGTTAATGCTAAAGGTTTTATATGTGCTGCCATAGCAGTTCTCTCTACATCCTTGCAGCAGATTGTGAGTATAACTGTACCCCTCATGCTGCATTATTTACTTGCACTGTTATTTTAATCTGATTATTCAATGAAAATAGATACTAATATGAGTGATTCATTTTTTTTACCTTTTTTATGCTAATGTTGGTTACTGGAGGTTACTTTCTTCAATTATTTCTAGGTATTGCTTCATATTTTCCTTTCTGGAGATAACTTTTTTATGCTAATGTTGGCTACTGGATATAATTTAACTTGTTTAACAAAAACGTTTACACAAAATATGCTGGGCTAGGGTTCAATCCATCATATGACAAGCTCTATTTTTCTTAGATACAGATAATTAAGGTATTTAGTCCGTTATAGGTATTTTTCTTAGATACAGATAATTAAGGTATTTTTCTTAGAGTTTTATTAACATATGAGTTATTGTAGAGAACGCCACATTTTAAAGTTGTCTAACAAAAGTGTTTTCACATATCTATTATATTCTTTATTTCTTGTAGGAAGAAAATATGCTATAGATTACTCATCAAAAATTCAAAATAACTCGAATGGTCTAAGTTATGACCATGTATCATTTAGATTTACAGTAAAGAATGTGTGATGTTAACTTCATTAGGCTGGGTGTCATGCAAGACTTATTACCTACTATGTACATCACATGCATAAAACAAGTGCCTGGTGCAGGTAATCCATGAAAAAGAGCCTGGAAGTACCTGTACTGCACATCTTCCTGCAATTATTCAACTTGTAGGTATACCATCATAATAATGTTTTTTTTCCCTTTGTTAAACAGTCAATAGGCTCATTACAGAAGAAATACTCAATTGGATCTTTCGAGCTGCTGAGCAAGACAGCTCCTATTCAAGCCGTCTCTCTGCTTATTTTCGGCCCATTCATTGATTACTACCTTACCGGAAAGTTTATAACAACCTATAAGCTGTCTGATGGTGCCATTGTAAGCATTCAACCTTTCTCCAACCCAATCTTTGCCTCTAATATTTGCTTTCATCACCCAAACAATGAAAAACAATGTTGCTGTTATTGCATGTGCAGGTGTTTGTACTTCTTTCATGCTGTCTTGCTGTCTTCTGCAACATTAGCCAGTATCTTTGCATTGGACGCTTCTCAGCAGTTTCCTTCCAGGTTTTAGGTCACATGAAAACAGTATGTGTCCTCACATTGGGGTGGGTACTCTTCGATTCGGCCCTAACTTTGAAGAACATTATGGGGATGCTTATTGCAGTTCTAGGAATGGTGATTTATAGTTGGGCCGTTGAGCTTGAAAAACAGAAAAACGCCACCAAGGCCCTTCCACTGAAACACAGCCTAACAGAAGAAGAAATTAGACTTTTAAAGGAAGGAGTGGAAACCACTCCTCTCAAAGATGCTGAACTAGGTGACACCAAGTGATGATTTGTATCGTTACCTATTCAAATGGTCAGGAGCTTTGCACACATCTGGCTATGCTTGCCTTCACCCAAGCTCATCTTAGAAGTTTCTCAATTTCATTGAATTTTGTTCGTTTAATTTAATTTTGATTTCTTAGATTATTGTTGTCATATGTATTCAATAGTTTGTATGGAGGGATTAGTAAGCCAAAGATGGGGCAAAAGAACTTGTAAAATTGATATCATAATTGTAAGCTCAGTCTATTTTTTGTCATGGTGAATCTGTTCTCTTGTTAATTTGCCGGAGAGCAAGGCTCAATAGTGATATGTAGTATCTGTCGTATGCACTTCATTTTCAACAACAATGCCATGTGCTGTGTCTCAGATAGACCCCGACCATGTAATGAACAAGAGTGAATTTGTGCTTTTCTGAAATTGTATTTCTTTGTACAAAAGAGCTGCCTATATATACACGGCAGAGACAACAGAAAAGAGAATTTAATGGGATCAGTTGTTACAATATATTTGATAGAAGTAGTGGAGAGATTCATGGATGACCAAAGCTGAAAGGGAGCATTTCAAGGATAACTAGGTGTTGATCTTTTCAACATTCCCCCTCAAGTTGCATGGCCACTGTGTGAGGTGCAACTTGCTGCATAGTGTGCGAAAACGAGGACTTAACAACGGCTTAGTGAGGATGTCAGCGAGTTGGTCATCAGTTGAGACATGAGAAACATGAAATGTACCCAGACGAACTTGCTCTCGGACAAAATGATAGGCAATAGCAATGTGTTTCATTCGAGAATGAAATACCGGATTGGAGCTAAGACTGGTGGCCCCGAGGTTGTCACAGTAGATTACCGGTGTTGTAGTTCGCTTGAGACCAAGTTCAGTAAAGATGGATAATACCCACATGAGTTCAGACGTTGTGTCAGCTAGCGCCTTGTATTCAGCTTCAGTTGAAGATCGAGCTACAAATCGTTGTTTTCTTGAGCTCCAAGAGATTGGTGTTGAACCAAGGTAGAGAATATAACCAGTTGTAGATATGAAATCATCTTTATCTCCGGCCCAATCAGCATCAGAAAAGGCATGTAGGCTAAGTGGAGTCCTGGCTGAAACATGTATGCCACAAGAAAGTGACCCAGACATGTATCGTAACAAACGTTTCAAGGTTTGCCAATGATCCGAAGTTGGTGAGTGCATGAATTGAGATAATTTGTTGACGCTGAAGGCTATGTCCGGTCTTGTCAGGCTAAGATACTGCAAGCTCCCAACCAGAGTCCTATATTCCATAGGTTGTGGAAGCACAGAGCCACCATCCTTGAGTAAGACAGTTGTAGGAGACATAGGTGTGGAAACCGGTTTACAATCAACCATCCCAGCTCGTTGAAGTAAGTCTGAAACATACTTGCGTTGTGAAAGGAAAAAACCATCAGCTGTTCGAAGCACTTCAACACCAAGAAAGTAGTTAAGGTCTCCAAGATCTTTGAGAGAAAATTTTCTGGCTAATTTAGAGATCAAGGACTCAACAATAGCCAATGAACTGCCTGTCACAATAATGTCGTCAACATATACCAGTAAAAATATAATGGACAGATCATTATGCATAATAAAGATAGAGGCATCTCCAACTGAATTTTTAAAGCCAAGGGACAATAGATAGCTGCGAAGTTCATTGTACCATGCCCTAGGTGCTTGCTTCAGCCCATAAATTGCTTTTCGGAGCTTGCAAACATGAGTCGGGTATGTTGGGTCAATAAAACCCGGAGGTTGGGACATAAATACTTCGTCAGACAATGTACCTTGAAGAAATGCATTATTTATGTCCAATTGCTTCAAGGGCCAACCTCGATGCACTGTCATAGTGAGAATAATTCTTACGGTTATCGGTTTGACAACTGGACTGAATGTCTCGTGGTAATCCCAACCAGGTCTTTGATGGAAGCCCTTAGCAACTAGTCTCGCCTTAAAACAATTAACAGCGCCATTAGGTTTTTGCTTGATCCGAAAGACCCATTTGCAACCAACCACATTTTGATCAGGTGAAGCTGGAATCAATTCCCAAGTATCGTTGCCCTGAAGAGCATCAAACTCACGTTGCATTGCCGCACGCCACTCAGGTTGTTTCAGAGCTTGTGTAATATTCTTTGGCTCCACAGGTACAGATGCATTGGCTAGAAGATTCAATTTTTTAGTGGGTTTAGAGATGTTGTTCTGAGAGCGAGTAACGACACCTGGACGTGTGTGGTTGAAACGGGCTAGTGGATTAGGAATGGGATGAGGAATAGGTGTAGTGGATGGTTGAGGTACTTGATTGGGGGACAAAATTTGTGGGGAGGAAGAATCTGTATGAGGTGTGGGTAATGGGGGTGATGGATAAGGTAGGGGAATATGTGTGGAGGTTGAGGTAGTGGGAGATATAGGAAGGGATGACGTGGTAGTGGGGATGGAGGTTGACATTTCAATGGGAGGCTGATGGTGAGATGTAGTCGGTGGAGGTATAGGTATAGGGAAAGAGACTCATTCATCAATAGGAACATGATGACGATCTTTATGAGCCTCAAGCTTTTGGTATGGGAAGTATGTTTCAACAAATCGAACATGGCGAGACGTGTAAAGGCGTTTTGTAGTCGGATCGAGACAAAGATAACCACTATGAGTGTTGGAGTAACCTACAAAAACACACATAGTAGACCTAGGAGCCAATTTGTGGTTAGCATAAGGGCGGAGCCAAGGAAAACACAAACAACCGAAACTTTTAAGCTTCTCATAATTAGGTGAAACATGGAGAAGACGGTAAAAAGGTGAATCAAAGTTTAAAACACGTGTTGGGAGACGATTTATGAGATATGCCGCCGTAGAGAAGGCATGAGGCCAATGATCTAGAGGCATACCAGAGTGTGTGAGTAAAGACAAACCGGTTTCAACAACATGACGATGGCGACGTTCCGATAAGCCATTGTGCTCTGGTGTGTGAGGAGGGGATGTGTAACGAGTAATGCCATTATCGCTTAGAAAAGAAGCAATACCATCATATTCACCACCGTTGTCTGTAAACAACACCTTTATGGATTTGTCAAAGAATTTTTCCACAAGTGCTTTGAATTTGATACACATTTTTCGTGTCAGATTTCTTTCGAAGAGGATAAAGCCAAATATACCTGGTAAAATGATCAACAAATATGCAGTAATAACGCAAACCATCGTAGGATAAGACGGGGGACGACCAAACATCACTATAAATTATTTCCAAAGGATAAGTAGAAACAATACTTGAAGTATGAAATGGGAGTTTGTGACTTTTGTTTATTAGACATGAAGTACAAGAAGAATGCAAGTACTTCGTAGAGCAAAGTTTATTTGTCTTTTGGATGAAATCAAAAGTCACAGAATTAGGATGCCCCAGTTTGTGATGCCATAGGGCCGAGGATGAAATATGTGTATGAAGAACTGATGGCGAATGAGTAGGCCAAACGTAAACGCCATCAACACACGGGCCTTTAAGTAGCGTCTTCCCCGTGTGTATGTCCTTCACAAGAAAGAAGTTGGGTAAGAATTCAATAGATGAATGATTTTGACTTGTAAACTGAGAGACTGAAACAATATTTTTAGTCATATCTGGAACGCAAAGCACATTGGAAAGAGGAAAATTAAGAAGCTTAACAGTACCAGTGTGTGTGATCCCAAGACCCTTACCATTACCAACGAACAATGAGTCTGGTCCACTATATGGATGATGTAGAGCAAGGTTATCCAAGTCCCGAGTGACATGGTTTGTCGCCCCACTGTCAACTAGCCATTCTGAGTTTGAGGGAGAGGTGGTGATGTTGTGGGCTTGTAGTCGAGGGGCCGGAGCAGCTGGAAATCGGGCCGAGGATGGGAGCTGGAGGTCTGGATGTTCAGATTTGAATGTCGGGCATTGAGAGAGGACATGTCCTTGTGCCTTACACCACTGACAACGTCCCTTAAAGGGTTTTCCACCAGAGTTGTGAACAGCCTGACGTTGTGTGTTGGAAGGTTGAGATCAATGCAAGTGTGATGGAGATGGAGTCCAAGGCCGCTGAAAACCTGAGGAACGTGGGCGATGTTTTGATGAGCGAGTTTGAGCTGAAAGTGCAGTCACCGGAGACAAGGCCGACTCCCCTTCTAACCTGAGATACAACTCATGATTGATAAGTTTTTCATGTAGCTCATCAAAATTAATAGGCGAGTCCCGAGCATTGACAGCGTCAATGACGGGACGATAAGAATCATTGAGACCCTGTAGGACAAAATCAGTTAAATCCTCAGGATGAACGGGAGACCCAATTGATGCTAGTAGATCAGCAGTTCCTTTAATTGAATGCATGAAATCTGTGATCGAAAGTGATCATTTTGTGGTGGATTTAAGTTTGGCCTGCAGTTGCTTGATGTGCCCACGAGACGGGCGGGCAAAGGTTGCGTTGAGCAAGCTCCATACTTCATGGGAATAGTTTGTTTGTGTCACCAAGGATGCCACCGGCGTTGTCAAAGTGGTGAGAATGGCTCCATATAGGAGACGATCTTGACGTTTCCAAGAGATATACTCTGGATTCGGTACAGTTTGTGGAGGAGAGGCGGAGGATATCGTAGTTGCAGCCGGCATGGGATGTGAGCCGTCAACAAATTTGAATAAATCGTGTCCCTCTAAGATGGCTTGTACCTGCAATTTCCATGTCAAATAGTTCGAAGACGTAAGCTTAAGAACATTAGTAAAGGCAACATGAACTGTGGTGAGGGTATCTGAAGCCATGGTGACGTGAGGATCTGGTTTTGTGTTGTTTGGTATTGTGATGGAAATGATTTTGTGTAAAAAAAAATTTGCAGCAGAACACGTCAAGGATTCAAGGCTGCTCTGATACCATAATGAACAAGAGTGAATTTGTGCTTTTCTGAAATTGTATTTCTTTGTACAAAAGAGCTGCCTATATATACACGGCAGAGACAACAGAAAAGAGAATTTAATGGGATCAGTTGTTACAATATATTTGATAGAAGTAGTGGAGAGATTCGTGGATGACCAAAGCTGAAAGGGAGCATTTCAAGGATAACTAGGTGTTGATCTTTTCAACACCATGTTCATCAACATGCAACCTTTCTTGCAACACAAGATAAACTCACATGGAAAAAGTGAAACTTATGGCACAACACTATGTAACGTACACAAGGCTTTGAGAGTAGTATGGTTCTCTAGGAGCTACAGTGTTCAACAGTAAACTTGAAGATCGACTTGCAGTTGCTTGAAGGAGGAAGATCAGAAGCTTGAAGATCAGGTTGAAAAGAAAGCTCAAAAGAAGAGAAAGTGGTTGCAATTGCAACATGGCCAAAGCTCCATGGAAAACTCTGAAAAGGTCAGAATTTTCTTTACTGCATTTGTATGTAATATTCCTCCCTATGTTGGTGACAGTTGGCTGGAAAACATCTTTGGATCATCTCGTGGTTTCTGCAAAATTTTGGTGGCCCAAAGACCAAACAAAAGAGGAAGAAGATATGGCTTTGTATACTAAAAAATCCTCTAAATCTGCAAGAAGCTATTGAAATCTTCAACGGGAGGGCTTTTCAGAACTATAGGTTCTTTGTCACTAAAGCTTGGGACAGGATTAGTCCTCACTCTCCATCAACAAGATCTTACTCTAACCACTCTTCAGCGAACTTGGAAAATCTTACTTATGAAGATTTCTTACACAGAGGATCAGTAGTCTCCTCTCAAGCCATTTTTATGCAAAAGGCTCATCTAGCAGTAACACACCTTAATCTATCTGTGGAAGCAATATCTCTTGAGCTAGATTTACGAGGAGTCTATGAAGTTCATTTAAAAGCTCTGGGAAATAAAACCTTTTTAGTTCATTGTCTTGATGAGCAGTTTGAGAAGGAGCTTCTCAATGATGGAGGATCCTGGTTAAAAAACTGGCTAACTATTATCCCAGGTTTACGCCTTTTGTGTGTTAAGGGGGGAAAATTTGCTCGGGTGGCCATACATGGAATACCGTTCCAAGGTTGGTGTGAAGAATCTTTCCAGGTTGCTCTAGTTGATCATGGTACTGTGGTCTATACTCATCCAACATCAAAGACAGGTACCTTTGTGGATATAGCCTATGTGTTGGTTCATACCAAGAAGTTGTATTCTTTCTCTGAGGAAATCTCAATTACATTGAGAAAGGAAGACTATTTGGTTTGGATAAATTCTGTGGATTTGAAGGCTCTACCAAGTTTCCCTCCTTTAACTCTTACTTCTACCACTCTAAGTGGCTCAAGTGGATCTGTTACTCCTCTTGATCAGAATTCTGATGACTTATTATCTTCTCAGTTGGGTTGTTCCACATTTGAAGAGTTATGTGTGCCTACAGAGGAAAATATTGAGGTTGAGGATGAGGAAGATGTTCTTTTGGCTCCTTGTAGTAAAATACCAGGAATTTTAACTCCCATTATGAAGGGAGATTCATTAATGGCTCTAGACTCTCCAAACTCTCAGTCACAGCATCATTTATTGGCTGAAAAAACAGACATTCCCTTGCAGTCAAAACATTTTTTGGTCAGTGGAAAAGAATTAAGTTCTGCAACAGCTATAGTGCCTCTCTCTCCTTCAATAGGTTTGTCTTCTCATACTCTTTTGGAGGATATGATTGTGAAGGATACTTTAGAGGTTGGCTCTTCTCAGAATTCTCAGGGGCAAGAAGTAGAAATTTTGGCTCAATCTATACTATACAAGTTATTAGAGAAGAGGCAAATCAAATTCAAATTGCTTCTAATCAAAACTCAAATACTTCTTTTTAGTATTAATTCTTGTGACTTAAACCATGGCTTATCCTTGAGTCATAAAATATGGAGGGGCTCATGACGAATGTGTGGAGCGATGAAGGCCTCGTGATCAAAGACCTGGACTAGGGGATCTTCGACTTCTACACCTCCCAAGAGGACAAAGATCGGGTCCGGTGGGAGAACCGTGGTCTTTCGACCCCACCCCTCTCGTGTTGGAGGACATCGTCTCGTATATGAACCCGACTATCCTCCCTTTCTCCTGGATGCAGATGTGGGCGAGGGTTTTTGACCTCATACTGGCTGGTCTCACGATTACCACTGGATTCACGTTTGATATATGTTTGATACTATTAGTATTTTTATATAGTATAATATTAAATTTGATTATATATATATATATAGGAACACACTCAGGTGTTGCCATATGCTTATTTTGTTACATGTTACTCGATTATGAGTCATTGGATCAAGTTGATCTAATGGTTGTAAAATCAATGGCATATAATCGTAATTAACTCAAAGTTTAATTTCTTTTCTGTAATTTTCATAGGACTGAGGTCAAATGAGTCATTTTATAACTATTTTTACCTAACCCTAGTTCTACCCCCTCGCTCCTCACATTCACGCCGCACACCTTTTTCGAAATCGTCTTCTTGCCTCTTCCCACCTTCATCGGCCGGCGCTCTCACTTCCTACAGCCGACTCTCTCACCTCCCGCCCTGCTGCTGGTGCACACATACAGAGCTCCGCCCCTTGTGTCCTATGTCCATCGTTGCAACCAACTACTGTCGAGCTCGGCGAGCTGAGATCGAAGCTATCGCCACATCCATGGCCGCGCGAAGACGGCAATTTCTTGCTCCCTCCACCGCATGAGTTCGTGGTCCCTCCATCGTAGAGTTCGTCAGATATGAGCGGAGGGTCCGCCTCCGTGAAGTACTATGTCGTCATCGGCGAGGCGTGGTGCTCCAGATCCGTCGCCGGGAAGTAATATGATGTCGTTCAAGCACTCATCTGCCGCCGTGCTGAACAGCGGTGTCCCCATCCAACACCTCATCCACCGCACGGGAAGCCGAGGTCCTCTCCGGAGAGCTCCAAATGCAGGTATGGTTTTAGGGAATTAATACCCATTATATTTGTATCTAAGCTCATTCAAAAACCCATCCGTCAGTCGTGCTTCTGTCTTGATTTACTGGTAAGAAACAATGGTCATCAAATGATGTTTAAGCAGGAAAGAATTTTTTGTTTTTATGTGTTCTGTCATTGCTGTAAATTTAGTTTGTTTTGGATCTGGTTAAATTTAATATGTAACTTTAGGTTTATAATTTTGTAACACAATGACACTAATTTTGTAACACAATGACACTAATTTTGTAACATTATGATATTGAATATGTAACTCATTATTCTGATTTTGTAATTTATTATTCTGATTTTATAACAATGCTGCTTGCATTATGTAACTTGTTATTTTTTATTTTTGTTATGTACTGCAGGTTAACGAGTGAGAATTCGAGGTTAATGTACCTAAACCAAGAACTTCAATCGGTTACACCCATTTTTATATTCAATGTGTCAATAGTTTTGTTTAAATGGTTATTTTTGGATTTATAACCTTCTGTACAAATTTCTGTGACTATGAGTATAGTTTTTTGTAACAATGATGTAATGTTCTGTAACTGCGAGTGTAGAATTTTGTAATAATAGTTCTGTAGCCGTTATTGTTAATGTATAATTATGTCATTTTAAATTTGATTCCGTGGTTTTGGTTGAATCGTGAATGATTGGATAAATATTTTTGTAACTTTCTGTATAAATTTTTGTAACTTTTGATATATAACTTTGTAATTTTGGCTCTAAAATGGAATATTGGTATAAAATTCTGTAATATGTGATGTAAATTTCTGGAATATTAAAAAAACAAGCCGTCGAAATTTGAAAAAAAAAAACAGAATCCTACTTTTAAAAAAAATCAAAATTCAGATCTAAGCATTAAAAAAAATTTGCAGTAATTTTTCAAGGGAGACAGAATAACCAAATTTCCCTTTTTTTAATTTTTCTATTTTATTTGTGGATAATTGAGATTGAAAATCCATAACCATTAGATTTAAAAATTCAATGGTCTATATTTGGATAACAACTAACAACTTAAGCATGAGTAACGTGTGAGTGTGCCCCTATATATATATATATATATATATATTAAAAATAAAAATAAAATATTAATCCGATTAATGCCCGTTTACTTCATGTCTAGCGCTTAACGTTTTTTATAACCTTGGTTTTAAGCCCATAAGCCCATATCCGAGTAGAGCCAAGAGAAGTAATAGATGCGACTCATCACAAAAATAGGGATAGACCCTCTAGTTTGTCACCTGAATTAATCAGGTATGCTATTGTACAGCAAGCGTTTTGAAGCTGTTTGGATTCATATCTTGTTATTTCTCTTTATTATTTTAATAGTATTCCACTATTCATGCTCAAAAACAATTTCTAGTGTTTATTTTTATTTTTAAAACGTCAGTCTTTATGTGTAGTTTACTCTATTCTATTTGGTAAGCAAATTATATATATTTATTAATAGAGTAAGTATTATATTTGGTTTTGTGTGTTGTTTGTAAACAACTAACCATATCTAACCACAAGGCACTCCCTCCAAATTTCCAAACCACCACCTATTGCATATTATTAGTTACACCACCCAAAGAAAGTTAACTAAGTCCATTCCTCCCCCAACAAATCGAACACTTTTTTTTTCTGTTTTAAAATAATTGTCATATTCGATATGTAATGGAAATAGTAAAATAAATAAGTAACTAAACAGTACTTACATGTCCCTTTAAATAGCCAAAACTCCTTTCAACACTCCACTAATTACTCTCATCTCCCTCTCTGTCTAGATTGGTATCAATTCAACATGTCCTCTGCTGATCAAAATGGATCTCAAAAACAAGAGGGAGTGTTGAAGGTGTTGAAGTCCAAGGAATGGATGATCACACTGTTGTTGAGAGTGGTAGCTTTTGTTGCAACAGCAACAGCAACACTTGTAATGGGACTCAATAAAGAGACCAGCACCTTTGTGGTTGCCACTGTTGGGACTACCCCTATCAAAGCCACCCTCACTGCCAAGTTTCAACACACCCCGGCTTTTGTGTAAGCTTCTAATCATCTACTTCTTGCTTATTACTTGATCGGTGTTGGATTTGATGATTTTATATCGCGATCTTACAAATTATACACGGATATTTCAATTTACATTATAAAAGAACTTTGTCTCTTCAAATTTGGTGTGTATGTATGTATGATTTGGGGCTTGAAGTGTTTTGGATATGGATGTTTATAGGTTCTTTGTGATAGCTAATGCAATGGCAAGCTTCCATGGATTGGTGATGATAGGTGTGGATTTGCTTGGCCCCAAGTTCAAGAGCAACAAGGGCGTTCACCTTGTCATGATCACCATTTTAGACATGGTAATGTTAAGTTCAATTATCTTATTGATGCCATTGATTTTCTGCCGTCATCAAGTGTTGAAGTTAAACCCTTATCAGAAAAATATAAGAATAATAAGCTAATTATATAGATTATGATCACAGACAGTTAATAAGGTTGATTTTTAAATTGTGAAAGTCCGACCCAATACAAATGGTCTATTTTTTTTATAAAAAATACATAATATTAGATCTGGTTCAACCCACAGCCCATTCGTGAAGGAAAATGTTGAAATCGAACCTACTTTGAAAAAAATATAAGAATAAAGAAGTATTTTTAAAGACTAAGATCTCACCCAACTAACAAAATTAAACTTTTAGTTGTAAAAATTTGACGTGATATAAGTAGGGCGTTTTTTAGAAACAAAATTTACACCCAGAACCATAATTAAATTTGTTTACAAAAGATTTGTCTTCAATGTTTAAAAGTATCCAATGTCCAAGATTAACTCCTAACTACTATCTTGTCCTCATTACAAGTGAGTAATAATTAAATAGCTAGTGACATCTATTCACTAAGTTGAAAATACTTTCATTTTAGTAAGTAGGTACGAATTAGGTGTAAGAAGGAAATGGTAAAAGACTTTCGAATCTTTTAATTTTTTAAATCATCAAACTTGGTATGAATTTTGTGGCATAAACCTTTAGCTTTTGAGTCAATATATGCATTATTATGGCATTTATCTTTTATTTTTTGTACATAAATAGGTGATTTTACTTATCGAGTATTTTGTAATATATGTGTGCAGATGGCTGCGGCTCTGGTATCGGCGGGAGTAACTGCAGCGGCTTTCATGGCTGAGCTGGGCAAAAATGGAAATTCGCATGCACGGTGGAACAAGATCTGTGACAAATTTGATAGATACTGCGACCAAGGGGGTGGGGCCCTCGTTGCGTCCTTTGTGGGCCTTGCTTTCCTTCTGGCCGTTGGTGCCACGTCCATCATCAAAATCCAGAAATCCAAACCCAATCCTACCACCCATAACCCATAGTCCGCTACCTTGATGCACTGGATCACAGTCCATTTATGATCAATTTGCAACTTTTCATGTGTTTTGTTTGTGTGTTAAGTGTAGTGCTTTGGCTGTACTATTCGGAGTGTAATCTTAATTACTCTGTGTTTTAAGCATATATTCCGTATTCTCGGATATCTTACGTTAATGGTTTTATGTATACGGACATAATACTATTACCACTATTGATTTCTTAAAATCTATTTTAGATATTTTATCTTGTTTAAGTTCCATTTCAGTAAGAAGTATCGTATAGTCTTTTCTAGTGTTGCGTATACTACTTCTCGTTATGATTTTGTAGTTTTTGCAGTGAAAGAAGGATGAAATGAAATAAAATTCGGTGGAAGGAGTTTTAGAGTGTGGTTGACCTTCCGAATAGCTTAACCTTCTAATATCAATCCGAAGAGAATTCAAAAATCTATAACTTTCATAAAGGATGCTCCACTCGGTTCTGCCATCCGGATGATGTAATTATCGGGCCAAATTCCATCCGGCCTGGGCACATGTCTGGTATTTTCACTGAACAATTTGGCTAATCTTTCAAAGGTTGCAACGTTTTTATATGAACTCTGATTTTGATCTGTCAAATATCAAATAGAAAGAAATTTAGAGATATACAATTTTTATGAAGGAATCCAGTTAAACTAGACGTCCACTAAACATCTTAAAGTGTACAATTGTCGACCCAACCCATATGCTACACATTTTTGGCTATTTTTATCGTATTAGGGTGGGAGAAAAATTAGGAAAGTGGCTTAGTGATAAGTAAGTGGCAAGCAATCCAAGCATACATTTACGATGAAAATCTCGTATAAATAGATCTCTAAATCTTTGGAAGAAGGGGGAACCAATTGGGAGATCAATATTTGAGAGGATTGAGAGTACATTGAAAGATTATAATCAAGAGAATAGTGTATGATTGATGCATTTCATATTATCATATGTAAATTGATCATTTTCTTCGTATTTTAACCTGGGTAAACTACAAATGCATACCCTGAAGTTGTCACGTTTAACCGATTATTACCCTGAAGTTTAAAGTTAACTGATGTGTACCCTGAAGTTACGAGTTGTAACTCAAAACCCCTTCTGTCAGTTAAAATGACGAAAATACCCTCAGTGATTTTTTTAAATAATTTTTTTTTAGAATAAATGAAGTGATGTTTTAAATAAAAATGAAGTCATTTAATAAGTAAATATATATATATATATAACAAAAGTAATTTTTAAATAATTTTTTAAACATAATTATTGAAGTGCAGTTGAGGGTATTTTCGTCATTTTAGTTAACGGAGGGGCTTTGAGTTACAACTCATAACTTCAGGGTATGCATCAGTTAACTTTAAACTTCAGGGTATTCATCGGTTAAACGTGCATACTTAAGGGTATGCATTTGTAGCTTACCCTTTTAACCTTATAAGTTCTTTATTTTATAGTTTTGGCATTAATACAATACCTGTCTACAACTTAGTTCATTGTCAATGTTTTTTAATACTTCAAAAATATTCATTATCAGTCTCATTTTGTAGGTCTCGAAAAAAATAAAAATATTAGCTCAAGAACGAGGTGAATTGGAATCCAAACAGAGTGGCAATGAGTGAAAGAGCAAAAGTGGCAAAAGTGGGATGACTGCACCAGAGAAGAACATGTGGCACGTTCTAGACCACCAGATTTACTGACCTGGCTAGATGAAAAGATCTGGTGTGGCGCGCTTCACTACTTTCCATGCACCCTCACGTGCACAACCATTAGATCAAAGGATCGAGCGTTGACCGAGCATTCAACCGCCAGATCCATTCAGGTGGACCATGGCTTTGTCACGCCCCAAATCCGATTTTGACCGGATTCGAGACGTGGGCTAAAATAATGATAAATGATAATAAGTAAATAAACCTTGATAAAGTAAATCTCTGAGTAAAACATGATCCAAGTCAAAACGATGAGTCAGAAGCTCAAAATGTAACAAAAGCGACATGTTTAATACAAAAATGAGAAGGTACGTCTCTAACACGGAACAAAACCCGGACCCTCCACGAGTTCCCGAGTCCTGAAACATCATCTAGGCCTACTCATCAATGAAACCTGTAAAAACAGTAAACACGAAGGGGGTGAGCTTACGCTCAGTAGGAAAAAGTAGTACATTAAAAAGAACCCCCGCTTTGACAACAAAACTCAATTAGTACAATTATTTAAAAGACACCAAAGTAGAGATCAACAAAAATTGCAACACTTAGTAAAATAGCAACTCAACGGAGAGACAGCTTAATTACCAATAGAATAATTAAAGAACACAAGAGTACTGAAATATAGATAATTTAACCCATTAGACTCCAATCCACACACAAACCAACACATCGTACCAGAATGCCCCTCGGTCACGATGGGACACATCATCGGGGCTCCCGGAAATGTCCCCCACAGGAACACATATCATCGAGGCTCCCGGAAATGTCTCCAAAGGAACACAGATCATCGGGGTGAAGCAAGATATCCTCCCGGAAATGTCCCCGTAGGAACACATATCATCGGGGCAGACACGTAACACAATATACCGAAATGCACATCGGTCTTCCCGGAACACACATCGGGGTAAGCACTATACCGGAATGTACCGTCGGTCTTCCCGGAAATCCTTCGGGGCCTAAACACGACACCTCATGCCAAAACACAAATCATCGGCCTAGGTACTACCCTACACCGGCATACCCCCTCGGTGTAGGTACTATACCGGAATACAACTCCTCTTGGAACACACATCAAGAGAATAACACGCATCATAATGTCATAGTCCAACCACGGCTTACCAAGCCCAACAATCTTACCACAACACGCCATATAGAACTTATATTATCAACCCAACTTACCGACATGACTTATCAAACATGTCCCATCGGTCTATCACTCACCCGATCATATCACAGGGCACAATCACATAATCACATTCAAACATTCACTCAATCAATCATAACACGAATCAACCATTCACACTACAATCATCACAATTCATCTAGTTTAGTATGACTCTTGTATTATCCAAAGAATGAACCATGCATCGACATTTGATACTATTGATCACAATTCAACACAAACACAATCAATCCTAAGGCTCGTCATGACCATTCTACCAGCACGACAATTTCTCAATAATTGAAAGCAATTAAACTAGTGAATTACATCCTATATGCATACTAAGACTCTTCCGGTTTTTAATATAATTGAAAGCGGTTATTCTAGTGAATCACATCCTATATGCAAACTAGGACCCTTCCGGTTATTATTATCCTATAGGCATACTATTAGCATTCTTTAAATTAAGAGTAGATGTAAAGCCCGCTCCGGTTTAAAAGAATTAATTTGTTAAAGTTTTTATTTTTGGAGCGTCGGGTTTAGAAAACGGGGTGGATTTTTGGATCGAGTACGTTTTAAAAAGAAAAAAAAGGAAAAAAGGGCACTTGGGCTGAGCTGCAGATTGGGCCAAGCTTGGGCCCAATCGAGTGAGAAGCCAAGCCCACTCGCGCACGCTCAGGCCTAGAAGGAGCAGGCCCAACCCTAGTTCGCGTCCTGTTCACCTTCATCTTCGCTGCGCCGCACGCACTCCGAGAAAAACCATCGTAGCCCTTCTCTCTCGTTTCTCTCTCGACCTCCCCTGTTCTTCTCCTTCTCTCCTCTCTCTCCAGCCTCGCCACCACCATCTCCTCTCTTCTCCTTCCCTTCTGAGTAACCCCGAGCCTCACCGTGCACGAATTCGAGCAAACGCCGGAGAAACCCTTCGTGGGTTCGTCTTTCTGAAACGCGAATTGACGCCGGCGATGGAGAAACAGCAGGTTCGAGCTGTTCCTCGTCGCGTTCTTCTTCCCCAACCTCGTCGTGACGTAAAATGCCTCAACTCGAGCTCAATTCGAGCGGTCGTGGCCGGAACCATCGCCGACGAGCTCGTTGAGCTCCAGATCTGTGACGGGGAGGGTTCCTGACGCCGCGTCTGTGACCACCGTCCTCGTCCAGCCACGGCCTGAGCTCCGCCACCTCTTCCCGAGCATCGCCGGTGCACCACGAGGGCCTTTGGGCAGCGCTGTCACCGTCAGGAGGTGGCCGAAGCAGCTCTGGCTCGCCGGAGCTGGGACCAGCTCAGGCACGAGCGTTGGTGGGCCTTAGACCAGGTCTTGGAACTAGGCCTTTTGGTCAGACTTGAGCCGGAGGCTCGAACCTTGGGCCAGGCCCAAGTCTGGACGGGTCCTGGACTCGGGCTTGGGCTGGGTCTAGAACGGGTTTGGAGTCGGGTCTGGGTCGGGTCTAGGTCCGGTCGGGTCTGGTTTCTGGACCGGGTCGGATCCGGGTCTGGTTCGCGGATCCGGGTCAATCAGTTTTTAATTAAATAAATAATTAAATTATTTTACTTAAAATTGGTAATTAAAGGACGTTTAGGACAAATCCGAGGACTTGGGACATACCGGGACTAATTGGACTTTTTACCTGTTAAAACCCGAACTTGGACTTCGCGGACTCCGCCCGAGAAGACCGGAGTTAGGCCAGGACGTCAGCAGCTAGGAGACACAGCTGTTGTTATCGTCTTGAGGTAGGGAAAGTAGCCGATCCCGCTTTAATTACGGAATGTTACTAGCATGCATGATTAGGGAAAATTAATAAACAGAAAAGTCCTGGTTGGCATATAGGATGTGATTCACTAGATTAGCTGCTTTCGTTTACTAAATACCGGACGAGTCTAGTAACATGTAGGTTGACATCACTTGATTTGAATGTGAGGAACGAGTGAACTGAGGGATAGCTTACGTGCCATGTCGAGCCGTAAGTTTGGGATTGTTGTGTTGGTAGATGGGCCATGTCGAGCCTTAGGATTGCGTGTTGTGTGTTATAACCGCTGAGTGAGAGTCTAAATAAGATTATACTCGGTGTTGCATGATGTGACTGTGTGTGGGCAAGTGTGTCATGTTTGATAACGTGAACCTTTGGTTGTGATATGACCGGGCGAGTGATAGACCGGCTGTGTGTTATGTTGAAACGGTCCGGTTGATAGACCGGGACCAGCTTTGGCTTTGTGCTGTGTGTTATACCCTGTTTGTGTGTTCCAAGAGACGGCGTAACCAGAGTGGTACTTACACCGAGGAATAGTTCCGATGTAGTGCATCGAGGCCAAGGATGGCGTGATTGATACCCGAGTCTCTGTGACGGGAAGGCGTACGATCGAAGTGTGTGCCGGTCCAGTACGTATGGTGAGTATTGCCCCGAGTCTGTGTGACGGGAAGACATCGGACTGAGGGATTTCCGGTCGAGGATGTTACCCTCAGTCTCAGTGAGAGGAAGATATCGGGACTGGTGCTTTGTGGTCCAGTATGATATAAGAGGCTTAGTGCAAATGGCTTAGTGCATTCAATGACGTTGGAAACTGTCGTACGTTATCTATGTGTGTCTCGCTGTGTGTTTTATACTTGTTGGTTAAACAATTGTGGGCCTGATCCAGGACAGAAGCTTGGGCCTCAAGAATGGGCATGTTCCCTTCAACGACAACGCTTTGCGTGTTTTGTCCTTCTTCTCCGATACGCGATGTACCAGGAAAGGTAGGCGCTGAATCATGAATCACATGACGCGATGAGACATGGATCACGCCACTTTCCAAAACTGAAGTCGCGACATCTTCTGTGATTTGGAAATCCCGTATATTAGGAAGAAAAATCGAATCTGATCCAGCAACTTCGTCCTCCATCTGCACAACATCAGAATCCTGCGGAATTGTGGGGATTTGAAAATCGAAAATACGTGAATCTTGACAAACCAGACAGAGTGAAGCTGCGGCGGCCGGTAAGTTCACCGGTAGAAGAAAGTCGACATGCTCTGTTCTAGCCTTAGATGCCTTCGGATACAACTTGAAACGCTTCAAAGCAAAGAACAATACATGCCCATTAACCTTGAAACCGTTAAGAGATTCCACAACTTGTGAGGCAGCCTCAACCGTCGAGAACGAAGCAAAGCCAAAAAAACTTTCCTGTTTTGTTTGGTTTTTTCAGAACAGAGCACGACGTTACTGTTCCGAACGCTCCAAGACTATTTCGAATTCACTCCTCCTTTGCATCATAAGGTAGATTACAGATGAACAAATCCTTTGAACTCACCTGGTCCGAACTGATCGCCTCCAATCGATCCGTGGAAGATGTATTCAAAACAGGGACTGTAACCGGGACTACAACCGGGGTACCATTTTCCGGCTGAGTTCCTTTGGCTATGTTGTCTCCAACAGTTAGATCTTTGTCCCTCGTCTGAGTCCGGATGGCATCATCACGAACCTTATTCGTCTTGGCCGGAGCGACTTTGACAGGCCGAGCTGCATCCTTCCTCTTAGCCGGACGAGTAACACTCTTCTTTCTCTTGGCCAACAGTGAAGACTCAACGACAACGTAATCTCTGTACCTAGAGATCAAAACTGAGCAAAAGTTTGAGAAAGAGAGAACCATTCCAACAAGCCGATGGATTGTTCAACTTCTTCTCCTCTTTGATAATTACATGCATGCATTCAGGTTTAGTATACACAAGTTTCATTCATGTGAAAGTTTTATTCTCACTCTAACATCTTATATTGTTTTTTTTCTTTTCCACTATCATAGATTTTGTTACTTTTCAGTTTATTTTCCATCCGATAAGTATAAAATACCCCTCACTAACAATCAAATTTTCAAAACCATATCGTTGGTTCCTCAAACCATGAAAATAGTAAAATGTCAAAATTGCCCTTTATTTATCTTCAGATTTTCAAATTTTACCATAAAAAATCAGATTTTGTTTTGTAAAATATATAGAAATAATATTTTTTTATTAAAAAATATATAAAAATCAAATTTTATTTTCTTTAATTTTTCATATTTTTTTTAAATATATTTAAAAAATATTATTTTCAGTAATTCTTTTTAATTAATTAACTTTTATTTATTTTCATTAAATAAAAACTGATTTTGGGAATTAAAAAAAAATGATTTTTCGAAATAAAACTTTTTATAAAATAAGAAATCTAAGTTTTTGAAATAAAATATGATTTTTATATATTTTTAATAAAAAAATTGATTTTAAAAAACTCATTTATGAAAATAAAAGCTAATTTTATGAAAATTTTGAAAATAAAAAAAATCTAATTTTTAAAAAAACTAAACCTGAATTTTTTTATTTTTTGAAAATTTAAAGATGAATAAAAAGTATTTTTTAAAAAAAAACCGTTGTTAATGAAGAATATTTTAATTTTTTAGATGAAAAGTCAACTGAAAATTAATGATTAAGACTAAATCAAAAATAAGTTTTTTTTTTAAAAAGCGCAGCCGTTCGCTCTCTCTATTCTAGGGTTTGTACGGTTTTGCGAGTTCAGCCGATTACCATGGATATGTCGAAGACGATGGCGAGCGGCGAAGGCGGCAAGGCAGACGGGGTCCATTGGGGGCCGTGTCTGGTGGAGTCAGGTGAACGGAGAGTGTCCCCGGTGACGGGGGATGACCTCGGTCACGGGTGGGTGGAGCCGGAGGAGGAGACGGAGCAGGAGTCCGAGCCTTCGGCGGAGGAGACGCCGGTGGAGGAGGTCACTCCGGTGATCTCGTCTGGGCTTTGGTCGGGGAGGGCTTCGGGATTCCCGGAGATGCGATTCTTGACCGTACCAGTGGAGGAGGAGGGATGGGTGGTGGGGGGTCGAATCCGATCCGGGCCGCCCACCCTCCGTCGTACGAAGGCGAAGGGCCCCAGGCCGATCCGGCAGGGCGCTGGTGTGGGCCGCTCCAGGGTGGTTCGGGAAGGTGTTGCTGCAGGAGAGGAGATGGTGCACGGCGTGGGTGGCGTTCCGGTGGTGATTTCATCGGACTCGGTGACTGGGACGGATGGGAGGACGGGGTCACCGGAATCGGAGCCGGAGCTGGCGGCGAGGGAGGTGCCGGAGGAGGTGACTTGGCGGCGAAGAAAGGGGAAGGAGCCTATGGCGGCTAGGGTTTCGCCAACTCGGGCCAGGGAGGATGCAGGCTTGGGCCAGGGTTTCATGACTGATGCCCGTAGGGCTGGTCAACCACGAGCTGAGCTGGGCCCTCATCCGGGCTGGACCCGGGGAGGCGCGAGTGACGTGGCGAATTGGGCCGCCCGTTATGGAGCGGGTCGAGGCGCACATGGTGGGCCGGATCTTACGGGCGGGGCGGATCCGAGGGCCGGGGCGGGTCAGGTGCCTGGGTCGGTTTTCAGGGGGATCCACCGGTGGGTAATGGATCTGATAGGGGGAACAGGTGGGGCTGGACCGTCAGATGGGGGCTATGCGGATCAGGGAAGTCGTGGTCCCAGTTCAGGAGGTTACTGGCAGGGGGAGCTTATATAAGTACGCGCTGGCAGCCAAGGTCCTGACCTCCAGGAATGTCTTCTGGAAGTCAGTGGTGGCAAGAATGGAGGACGTCTGGGGTATGAAGGTCGAGGCGAAACCATTGGAAGGTGGTCTAGTGCCTTTTTCTTCAGGACGGCTAAGGAAAGGGAAAGAGTTCTTCTGGGGGAACCCTGGTCTTTTAGGGACTCTCTGGTCCTTTTTACGGATCTGAGAGCGCATATGCAGGTTAGTGATCTGCAGTTCCACCAGTTCTCGGTTTGGACACGAGTGTCCAATCTACCAATTGGGGCATGGACGAGGGATGTGGGGTTTAGAGTTGGAAATGCACTGGGCGTCTGCCAAGGCGTAGATGTAGACAAGGATGGGCTATGTTGGGGGGACTTTATGAAGGTCCGAATCAGAGCGGACATCAGGATTCCCCTGCAGAGCCAGCTTTGGTTCCGGCTCTCCGTCTCGCAGGTACGGACACGTTTGATTATTTCATATGAGTATTTACCTGAACATTGCTTCGGTTGTTGCTGCGCGGGTCACCTCTTCCTGGTCTGTCTGGTTGTGGGGAGCTCTAGGGGAGTATCCCTGAGGGCACCAGGGGACCCGAGGTCGGCCATAGAGAAGGAGAAGCACGGGAATGCTATCCCAGGAACAAACTGGACCTACTTAGGGGGGTCGGACAGAGGTGGACGATCTAAAGAGACCCCACAAACACCAGGGCGGAAGGAGGGACCGGGGTGGTGGGGGCATGGTAAAGCTGGGGCTGAGGAGGATCGGGACGATTGGGTGGCGAAGGATCTGGCACCGTCACTATCTGGGAATAAGAGGCTAGTGCGGAAGGAGGAGCCAGAAGAGGAAGAAGACTCGGCGGCGTCAAATGAGGTATCACCTACAGCGGCGGGGGGCTCCAAGCACCCTCGCCTCCAGGAATGAGTCCGGCAGGGGCCAGGGAGGGTTTGGTCAGCTGTACCTTCTCCCTGGTGTATAGGTGGCATTGGTATCACCAACAGCTGATGTGTTACTACCCTACCACTTCGGGGTCAGCATTCCCGCGTTCAGGAGCCCTACCATTATCAAGCAAGGGAGGACGACGCACGCTGACATACCGGGGGAGTAATTGGTCCACCGTTGTTTGTTTATCCTCTGATTTGCTCGGTCAGTCTCTTCTGGTTGGAGTATACTGTATCGGTATCCCCGGATGCTACCGCAGTCCCACACCCCCGACCGCAATTATGCTACAGAACACATTTAAGTTTTATGCACTTGTCTTTCCAATTATTCTAGTTTAGATTATGTACGGTGATCTCCTTCTGTGGGGTCACTAAGTTCTTTTACATTAATGAATATCTCCATTTCCTCTCAAAAAAAAAAATTAATAAGTTTTTTTTGGATAATATAAAGAAAAAAAATAGTTTAAAATATTATGATATAAATAAAACTTTCACGGCATTAAAATGAAAATTTCCTTGCTATTTATTCACAACGAAGAGAGGTGATTTAGCTCGACAACACCGAGCTCCGGGTTTGTTTTTTCCTATCTCAAAAACATTGGAAAATTTTCTGGGTTCGCTTCAAAATCTGGAAATTTTAGTTCGAGGAAAAAAGCTCGAATTTTTTGAGTGTCTGTGGGATATGGTCGCTTCTCGTTATTTGAGGTGAAAAGGGTCTGTGTCTACACGAACAAATATCGACATGGGTCAGGGCTCGGACCCAGAATCGGATTCGAGGGGGTTGAGCGTGGCGAGAGGGTTGGTGGCGAAGACGCTGGTGCTGATTGGGGGTGCGATTTTGCTGAAGCGACTTACAAAGACCACCACCCGCCGGGACCATACACGTTTCGTCTCTCAGTCGCTCGCGGGAGAGAAGGTACTGATACTTGATTTGTTGTTTGTTCATGGGCTTTGGTTCGGTTTTCATTTTATTCTTGCTGTGTAGCATTCGAGCGAGCAAGCTTCCAGAGACCCTGATAGTTACTTCAACATCAGGTATCTGTTGTTCTGTGGAATTTACTTGGTTTTTTATCAAATTATTAGCGTCTCTGCCCTTTTTGGATGTTTTATTTACTAGAATTCTAGTCGAAGATCCCATGTAACACACAATCCATTCAAGAACTGAATTTTTATGCACTTCAGTTTTGGTGAGTTTAGTTTGGTACCCTTTTATGTAATGTGATGGTTTTGGTGGATAAGAATCTTACTTCTTGCTTGTGCTGCTGTTAGTTTTGACCTCAGATGAGCACGGTAGTAAAAAAACGTGTGCTACTAATTACTAGTGCAAGAACTATGGGCATTTTAAGGTGATAATTTGGATTGTTTCTATTTTCTGTTCGGGCGGCAGGATGGTGACATGCCCTGCAGCAGAAATGGCGGATGGTTCAAATCTTTTATATTTTGAACAAGTTAGTATAGTTAACATCTCTATACATTTCGTTTTGATTACAGTTTTAAGTTCTTAATAGCTGTAGGGGTTCCTTTTTTGTGTGTTGCCAGGCTTTCTGGAGAACACCTCAGAAGCCCTTTCGACAGGTATGCATTTTTTGGTAAAGCCTGCCAAGTGTGCTTCTCTGAAATGATTTCCTTATGCAAGTCAGCATAAACTTGGCTAGAAATTTCTGTCTGATTCTGTACAAACAATCATTGCTTAAGCTTTGGGACTTTTTCCTTAGAACTGTTTCATGTTGATCCTATCAGCTGTTTATTTGCAGAGATTTTATATGGTGAAACCTTGTCCAAAAGAGTTGAGATGTGACGTAGAGGTTAGCTTCTGACCTCGTGTCTCTCTTTGAGAATTTTGGGGAAGCTGGCATGATGCATGTTTGACGTATTGTTTGCTATCTGGTTTGATATGACAATTTAAATAGGGATCCTATCTTCTATTGAAATGTATAGAATTGAAAATTAAAAATTTCAACATGGTTGTGAAGTTGAACAGGTCTTTGATTGCTTACCTCATGAAAATATTTTCAATTTGTAGTAGTAGTTTCCTTCTGTGCATGGACTACTGTGAGAAGATTTCTTAGTCAGAATTAGATGCCTTATAGCACTCAAGAATGATAAATATTATTCAATGGGCAGTTAAGCTCATATGCCATAAGAGATGCAGAAGATTACAAGAATTTCTGTGATCGCTCAAGGGATCAACGGCCACTGCCTGAAGAAGTTATTGGGGTGAGCATTATATTACATCAAATCTTCCTACATGAAATTGTATGGAGTCAGATTCTCTAATAATAGAAATATTAAAACAACATTGCGTACATGTTTCATATACTGACATGTGTAGCTGGATATGTGAAATAATGATACTAGTTTCTATGAGAAAACTTGAATTCCAGATCACTTACTTTTAAGGGTATCTTTTTTTTGAAAGGTACTTTTAAGGGTATCTAATCACTTGATCCACGTTATTTATGTTGTCTTGTTGTCGCTCAGGGCAGTGTGGGTTTATAGTAGGAAAGTGGGCATTCTGTTCAGTATCTCTAAGACTCTTCATTGATTTCTTATCAATATTTCAACCACAGTAGCCTTCTTGTTGCAGAGGTAAAAAATAATTTAGAGCAAGTTGTATGCTAGTCAGACATGTGGCTAGATTTGTAATTAGAAGTGATATTGAATAAGTTTTTCGCTTTGGAATTCTTTTTACATTGTTGCATAGTTCGATTAACTGACTTGATAGATCAATACAATTATGTAGGAACTAGTGAGTGGGTTTCATTTAAAAAAAACAATGTCTGAACTTGGTTAAGCTCAAGCAAGCAGCTTACTCTTAATAAAGTTTGGGAAATGACATCTATTTATATGTAGATTATTGTATTTTCAGTTAAAGTTGTTTTCTTTAATGTGCAGACCTTCCCTGCAAAACTTGTATATAAACTCAACATTTCTTACTAAAGCTTGTATAACCTTTAGTTATGGATTTTACGTTGTTATATATGCACAGGATATTGGAGAACATTTGACAACCGTACATCTGAAGCGATGCGAACGTGGGAAGCGTTGCTTATACGAAGGTTCTACACCGCCAGGTGGATTCCCTAATACATGGGTATTTCCCATCAATCCTGTTTTATTCCCAAAATCAAGACAATGTTTAAGGAAATCAAGCTCTTGACCAAACAGGCAATGGTTAATAGTTAGTTATGTTGTCTCGTCTCGCCACTCAGCTGTGCACCTTCAACGTTGCTATGAACCGTTGTATAAGTATTTACTGATTTTTTTCCCGTGCTTAATGTTAGAGCGGAGCTAGCTTCTGCACTGCAGAACTTTCAGTCTTGAAGAACGGTGAGATCCACAGCTGGGATAGGGGTTATGACAGTGATGGAAATCAAGTAAGTTCCATCATCTTTCATTACAGTAGCAGTGTAAGCTGAGGTTAGAGTAAAGTTAGTGGATATGGATATGAATTGCTGGGGTTTTGTTGGTTACAGGTGTGGGGGCCGAAGGGAGGCCCTTATGAGTTCAAGCATGCACAGTCCAGTGGTTTCACAGACATGTTTCCTCTGAATTTTACTCAGCAGTTCATGGATAAAAGGATACAGGGTTCATTTATATTGCAAGAATGATCCATTATGTTAATACCATCTTTCCTTGCCAGTTTCTTATGGCCTCAATTTTGAGTTGCTGATATAATAACAATTGTTGTGTGTATGCACATATTCTCCATCTATTATTGCCCATTTAAGTTATGTCTTCTCAATTACTGGTTGAAATTGCACTTTTGCCATTGGCTAACTGAACACTAAGAAAGTTGTCCATTTCGTAAATAAAATTGGCACATTGAGAATAGAACAGAAACCTTGAAGAAAGACACAAGATGACCATACTTCGAGGGACAATGTTCCCATATTATGAAGATGAGAAGAGTATACAATCAAGAAAAGAGCAAAACAACGTCTGCAGACTGCAGCCTAGCTAGCTTGAACCTGATATGAATGGTCCCATGTTTCTAATAACAGCTTCATAATCCTAAAGGGGCAAACAATTACTCTCTGCAAGTCGTATGGTATAATCTAACACATTCAAGATTTGTACACTTACAATCCATCAAAGAATGTCGATTCAGAATATGATGTTTAGTTGTCACCAAGGCTTAAGGTCTCCCACTGGACCTGCAGTCCAGTTTAAGATCTTCTCTCCATGTTTCAAGTAAATACTAGGGTCATGCGGCAACTTACGAGCAAGACCGTTCAAAACTTGGTGAAAAGCATCTCCCGCTTGAGCGGGTTGAGGGAACAGCATAGCCTGCTTCATGGAAGGATTTGCAAGCAATCTTTGCTTCCTCAATACCACTTGAGGTGGGATCGAAGTGAGAATGGTGTCCAAGTTAGGTACATCTTGTTCATCCACATACACTCCGATCTCTTCCCACGGGATTGCATCAGCAAAAGGTAAGACAATGTCATCTGCTATGATAACAGGGATGCAACCAAATATGACCGCTTCCACCAGTCTTGGGCTCCACGGGGCCCACCCCAGAGGGCACAAACAGAAAACGGCCCGCTGCATGTCTTCATAGTACGTTGTTGGGTGCTCAGTGGAAATGTCAAACAGTGGATTGTCCTTGAAGTTCTCCCATACCGCTGCTCTTGCACCTCTGGAATCATACAACAAAGTTTAGATATTGGCTTATGTTGATGAAATGGCGATAAAACATGACAATAGAAAACTTCAAAAGCTTTACCTTGCATAGTAGCCGCCTTCCGGGTCATTCCCAACATCATAAAACAATCCTCGAAAGTAAACAAAAATGGACCTTGGAGTTTTTTCAGGAATGAGATGGGACTGCATCTTCTGTGGTGGAGCATATGGAGGAATTGTGATCGAACCATCTTTTAAGCAAACATGGTTCTTTTGTCCAAATGTCTGAACCAATGTAGCACGTTGGAGCAAGGGAAGAATACCTCTCTCAATTGCCTTCTCTTCCTGCAAAAGTAATGCCAAAGATTAACAAAAACAGTATATCTACTCATGCTAGATTTGCATAAGTAAATGGAGGAAGCTAAGTCTCTTACTTGATAATGAAAGCATGGTCCGAAATCATGAGGCACTACAAAAAAGTGATCAGCACCTTCTGTTCGATTCCAGTAAGGCCAGTTTGAAGAAATAAGCTGAATCGCACTTCTCATCATCCGTGGTGATTTAAAAGGCAATGGGAGGCCATTTGGTGTCAAGTCACAGGTGGTGTAAACAGGGGTGTAGAACCAGTCTGCTTCTTCCGGATTGAGAGTTCGAACAGGGCTCGATAAAAGAAACCGGTGCATATAGATCTCCGCAGCAAACATGTGATTCAGGCATCTTGGGTCCTTCTGCAGAATCTTCTTATTGTATTTGCTAGGAAGCTCATAAACAAAAACTTTCAAACGTCCTACTGGATCATCTTCCAAGACATCACCAGCAATACCTAGATAGATGCAATCAAAGATACTTTACGACCGCATACAATTGATATAGTAACTCATGATATAAATAAATATTTCCACTGTTAACACAATTCAGTAACACATCACCCAAGCATAAAAGGTTACAGTAACATTCTATCTACTAAAAGATGACCTTATATGACATAATTTCAATATATATGTTTTTTGCAGGACCATGAGGATTTCTGACTACTTTTATTTGGATGTGAGCCAACACAAAAAACCAGAACATCCAAGTCTATATTCATTGAAGTTTTATAGCGATTGATTGCCTAGGATGAATAAGGTCATCTTTGAGACTGTGAGACAGTTTATTACCTGTTAGAGACACACTCAACAGCTATATTCTGACCCATTGGGTCATTTTCAATTTAATCTCTCAAGCCAACAATAAACCACCAGAAGGAAAGGCATACCAAATTTATGTTGGTCTCAATATACAGGGATCCAAATATTGATCATGATAAATGTTATTAGGAGTTTAAGACTCACCGCAGCTTTACCATTCATCGAATTTATACACCATTACATTTAGAGAACTAAAATGTATATAAACAGATAAAACTAAATAGCTGACCGTATATATCTATATGCTTCTGTAAAATGTTCATAGCCTCCTATACCTAAAAACCCACAAACAATTTCCAGATAACTATGGCTCTTCACTTGAGTTGTTCACTCCTACAATTAGATATACCCATTTCTATTCAAACATTCATATCAAGAATGCAAAGTAGAGCTAATATTAAACAATTTCAGGTTCCACTCCAGCAAAAACGAGATTCCTGCCAAAGCTTAGGTCCTAACACAAAACGAACCCACTGCAAAATTCAAGTAGTGATTATGCTTAACAAATCTAGGCTGAAACCTTGATTGCCAAGCAACATTCAGCAAACTATATGCCCAATTTTACTCCCACCAACAATAGATCCCAAACTCAACAACATAGCAAAACTGAATGAAAGCCTCCAGCCCCGGATTCAAATGCTGAGTATAATGCCAAAATTGACCAAAAATGAAATCAACCCAATAGCCAACAAAGCGTTGAACAGTAAAACCTAACAAAATGGAGAAATTAACAAGCAAACAAAACCCCACCTGAAATACGCTCAGTGCGTCGACTCCGAGCCAACTCTACAGCACCAATCCTCAGTACCAAGGAAGCAAAGAGAAACCCAGCAAAGAGCCACCTCAAAATCTTCATCTTTCTTCTGGTTTCTTCAGAGAATCGAATCTTTAATCACTGAGCACTAATATAGCAGAGTACCTAAAGAAGAAGAAGAAGGTTGTTGAGAGATAACTTGGAATCTGGGTGGGAAACTTGAAATGGGTGTTGCTTAAAACAACAGAAAGGTAGGAGATTGAAAGAGAAATGGAAGCAAATCTGCAGAGGAATCGTTTTCAGAACCACAATATTTTATGACAAATTGAAGTCCATCACATACCAGACTGTGCTCTTCTTCACCACCTTCTCCATATGGTTTCTCTTCTTTTCTTTTCAGTAAATATGTGTATATTTGAGCTCTGGTTCGGTGGTACAAGGTATTAGACCTGCATTTCATCATCCCAGCTAGGCATTTTCCCGAACAGCAAAAAAACAAAAAAACAAATCTTGATCAAGTAGTCTAAAGCAACATCTAGGCTATTACTCCTTTTTATCATAAAAATTTATTAATAATTAATAAATCTCACCAACCGAAACAAACTTACTTAACTGTATAATTGTATAAGTGTTATATTCACCTGTTGTTTTGGGAATCTGAGAAGTGATTACCGAGACGAATAGCTCTTGATAGTGTCTCAAAAAACTACGACAAGTAAGTCGATCTTTCTTATCAACTCTCCGAAAAGATACGTCGAAAAAAAGTCTCGATTGGACATGCCGCCAGAGACAGAAGCCACATCTATCGAAGATCCGAGATTCTGACAGAGGAACACCAAAATACAACCAACATAATCAGACTAAATAACATAAACAACAAAGACAAGCAACAACTACTCGACTTCGGCCTCCGATGTCTAAGGCGAGGAAGGCGGCTTCGTTGAGTGCAGATCTAATCTGCTTAGGGCTGGTGCACAGATCATATTATCGGTGTTCTATGTAATTTACCTTAATTATCGATGACCATATTATCAATGGCACTCGGTACTTAGGATGATTGAATTAGGCGTAGCTAAGTAGGTTCGTTAAGTGTTTCAGAATTTACCTACTCTTGCGTATTACCATAGTTTCATGATTCGTTACTCTATGTAGTTCTATTTGATTACTAAAATCATCTTGATCGGTGGTGTTTGGTTTTCAAGAAGTGAACTAGGCGTAGCTAAATGGATTCTTCCATTATTTAGAGTCTTACTTATGCTTGTGTATTACCAAAGCTTCGTGATTCGTTGCTCTATTTAGTTCTCCTTGATTTTCGGTGTTCATTTTTATGGATAGGATTTGAGAATTAGGAGGTGAACTAGGCGTAGCTTAGTAGATTTGACGCGTGGTGTAGCTATCTCCACTTATAGTAGTTGGTAGCGAGAATTACATGCATTCGTTGTTTTCATTTCTTATTCGAGGATTGATTGAGCTTTGCTCAAGATCATATAACTACACCCTATTATTATTGCTTTTTCCGATGATTGGTGATACGCATATCGGTCCGGGTAATGGTCTTGTGACCTCTTCCATGACTAGTATGTGGTTGATTTCATGATATCACATACATAGGAACTTAAGCATTCTAAGACCATAAGGAAAACATTTACAGAATTTGCCCAATGTTAACCATCCCATGCGTTAATTGGACTTCAAGTTTACTTATACTCGTGACCAACTTTTTGTGTGAATCAATAACTATGTGTCTTAGGTGGTAACGTGTATAGATTTCCCTTTTGCCTTGACTTAAAACAACCCCTTTACATTTCCGCGTTTATTTTCCCTTTCGGGGATGTGGAAGTGACAATGGTTTTAGCGAAATATTAATGATACCTCTACTCCTTGTGGGACGACCAATACTTAACCATCCAACCTATTGCTTGATGACCATGTACTGATGCACGTTAAAAGAGGGATTTGACCCATAGTCATCCCCACTCATCATAGAGGGACGACTCATCCCGGATAACTACCTCCGGGTCGGAGGCACGAGAGGGACGACCTGTCCCGGTTCTCGGTCAGGATAGAGTGACCTGGGTACAAGAATGGAAGCTCCTAGAGTCTGGGACCTCCATTGCCCCCCTCCCCCTATGATGCATAGAGGACGCCATGACCACCCTTTCGTACGGGACGAAGACTGTTGGAATTTTATCCCTCATAGGGGAGATGGCCTCGATTGGGTGACTACGAGGCTTGCAAAGCAGCCTCACTGGTCTCTATGAGACATTTAGGGAATCAGGGGTGTCCATAAGGAGTCACACCCGGCCCCTAGGGTTTGGCACCTGGTCGACCTAGTCACCTCTTTTTCTTGGATCACTCCTTGGAAAACTGTCGTGACACCACAAGTTTGACCAAGTCAAGACAGAGAAAGTCAATTGGATTGTAAGAACCGCCCTCGGTCGATCCCGGTCGAACCGGCGATTTTTGACGAAGTTTGACTTTCGGCCGGAAAAGTCAACCGATGACTTCGGGAGTCGTTCGGGACCTTTCCGGGACCATTTCCTTTCGTTTGACTGTAATATTGAAAAAGTAAATTCTCGGTCAAACTTGGACTTTTTATCGACTAAAGCCTAATTAAATTTAAGTGCTGGAATTAATTAAGATCCAAGTGGTCCCTACATGGACACTTGTCCATGCTAGATTGGAAGAGAGGAAAGGAGTCCAAATTGACCTTTGTACCCTCACTAGTTGTCCTTAAATGGATAAGAACTAAAGAGTTTTTGGTCTTTTCCACTCCTAGGTCTTCTTAAAGCAATTGAAGACAACAAATCAGCTCATTCCCTAGTGTTGTAGCCGAAACTTAGAGAGAAAGGAAGAGGAGAAAGCTTCCATGGAGTCTTGAAGAAGAAGCAAGAGAAAAAGAGGCAACTTTGATCCTTTTCCTACCCTTTTCTTCTCCAAAATCTTCCCATCTTCTTCATATCATCTTCCTAAAGGTTTGTGCACCCTTAACTTCTCATTTCTAGCATTTTAAATTCATGAGTTTATTGTGGGTTTTGCTTAAACTAGTAGTTTTTGAGTTCTATGTTGTTAGATGGTGTTGTATTGAGTTAGATGATTGGTTTTTGGAGAAATCCTTGGTTTTTGAGTTGTTTTGATGTTGGGTTTCTCTTGGGTATTTGTTGGTTTTGATGATTCCTACCTTGGGTAGAGGAGTTTTGGAGTTACCTGACTGTTTTGGAGTTTTTGGATGACTGAAAATGGAGATTTTGATGTAATTTTCGTGAAAAAGGAGTTGGAGGTTGAAGAAGGGCGAGTCTGCCCAGACCCGTCACGGATCCGTGACAGGAGACGTCACGGCTCCGTGAAGGAGGCCGTGACGGCACGCGTCACGGTTCCGTGACATCATCCGTGACGGATGGTCTCACGGATCCGTGACCAGATCCGTGGCAGGGCAGTTTGGTCCTTTTGAATCTTCTTTTGGGTGTTGTTCGTTTACTTCGAAAGGTGTTTTTGAACCAAACAGTTGAGAGTTTTTATCTTAGATGTATGCCTCTTGGTTAGTCTTTAATTATAGTTTTATTTGTGGTCCAAGACCTTGGTTGCGAGCTCGACGAAGGAGGAGGCTTTGGAGACCACGTGAGAAGACGGAGAGGAAGCTAGCTCGGACGTCAGCATCTAGGAGTATTTGTTCGTGGAGATTTCGAGGTAGGGAAAGTACCAAACTCCTCTCTTAATTTAGATAACGCTAATAGCATGCCTATAGGATAATTATAACCGGAAAGGTCCTAGTTTGCATATAGGATGTGATTCACTAGTATAACCGCTTTTCAATTATAATAATAATCGGACGTGTCTTAGTTTTCATATAGGATGTGATTCACTAGAATAACCGCTTTCAATACTTTGGGAAATTGCCGTGTTGGTAGAATGGCCATGTCGAGCCTTAGGATTGCTTGTTGACTGTTCTTATGATTGATTGTTCGTCTGTGGTAGTGATGCATGCTCCATGTTTAGGATAATATAAGAGTCTCACTAATCTAGTTGAATTATGATGATTGTATGTGAATGTGATGTGATTGGTTGAATGGATGTGTGAATGTTAATCTGTGTTATGTTTGATTGAATGAATGTTTGAATGTAAATTGGTTGTGCCAAATGGTATGATCGGGTGAGTGATAGACCGATGGTACGTGGTTGGTAAGTATGCCGGTAAGTGTGATTGTTAATATGAGTTCGTTGTGGCGTGTTGTGGTAAGTTCATGAGTTGCTAAGCTATGAGTGTACTATGACTGTATGGTATGTTACTCTCTTGTGTATGATCTAAGAGGAGTTGCGTACCGGTATGGTACCTACACCGAGGGGGTATGCCGGTGTGGGGTAGTACCTAGGCCGATGATTTGCGTACCGGTATGGTACCTACACCGAGGGGGTATGCCGGTGTGGGGTAGTACCTAGACCGATGATTTGCATACCGGTATGATACCTACACCGAGGGGGTATGCCGGTGTGGGGTAGTACCTAAGCCGAGGGATTGTGTTCACCCCGATGTGAATCCCGGGAAGACGTCCAAGCCGAAGGGAATTCCGGTATGACGCGAGATTGTTTACCCTGCGGGTATTGTTACTTGTTGCTCACTCCGAGTGTATGCGTTCCTGCGGGAGCATCTCCGGGAAGATATCTTGTTTCGCCCCGATGATCTATGGTCCTTTGGGGACATTTCCGAGAATCCCGACGATATGTGTCCCTTTAGGGATGTTTCCGGTAGCCTCGACGTATGTGTCTCCTCTGGACCGAGGGGAAATCCGACATGACACAATAACTAATGGTGGATCGGAGTATTATAGTTTAAGTTATCGACGTGATTTTTAAATGCTCTCTCTTTAGTTGTTTTAATAAAGTTTACACTGCCTCTCCTTGAATTACTGTTTTATCTACGCATTGAAATTCTTATTGATCTCTATTTATAATATCTTGTTGATTAATCGTACTAATCGAACTCGTGGTTAATTGTACAAATTCGGGTTTTATTACCGAAGCTGAGGTTTCTTTTACTTCACTAATTTTCCCTACTGAGCGTAAGCTCATCCCTCCTTTTCTTGTTTACTTTCGTACAGGTTATCCGGTTGAGTAGATCTTGAGGACATTTCGGGGCTCGGGAGCTCTTGGAGAGTCCGGGAGGTGTCGGTGTTAGAGACGTACTTTACTGTTTGTATTGAACCTTGTTGTTTTGGTTATTTTTGAGTTTGACTCATTTCTTTTACTGGATTATGTTTTATTCAAAAACTTACTTTATCATAGTTTATTCAAATTTTTGTCATTTATTATCATCGCTTTTCTCTCACGTTTCGAGTCCGGTCAAAACCGGATTTTGGGCGTGTCAGGATCTCTCGTGCCACTCACCAGAAGAATAAGGAACCACCCCTACCCATTACGTGAAATAGTCTGGCAGTTGATATAGAATTAGCGTTGCAAATATCTACATAACTATGTTTGGTCCTCTTTCCAATTGTATACGCCCGCTTCGAGTTCTTGGTAGTGTTTTATTATCAATAAAATATTCGTACCCATGCTAAAATAAAATAAATATTAGTATTAATAAAAAAAATTACTTCAATGATAGATTTTGAAAATTTAAAATAAATGAAGGGCATTTCACCATTTTTTAGTTTAGCTAGCAAATCTCTTAAGCAACCGTGATTTGGTGAAGATAAATCTAAACCTGACGATGATCTCTGATATTCTTCCCGTGGAGGGTCCGAACCCTCCATCTGCAACTCCCGATCGTGCTCCAGCAAGATCTCCTTGGGACTTTCTTCCAGACTGTTGACTTCTTCAGGTACCCCATCCTTACTTGGCTGTAATGTGTGTGGGTAGTCCGCCGGTTCCATTGACTCCCCTAACTCCCTATCCACATGGATGGCGCAGTACTCACCCCCCCGGTAGGGTTTGATGAGGATGAGGCTTGCATTCCCGTGCTAGTTCCTTTTTTTCCAAATCTGTTTTTCCGGAGCCGGGGACCGATTTCCGGGTTGTACTTCAGCAAGCCTTTGAGGTACATAGGGAGATGGTCCTAGTTGTAGCGACGGATTGGAGCCCTAGAAACTGCCGGATGGCATATCAGTTTCCCTTGAGGTCGCGGTCCCCCCCCCCCCCCCCCCCCCCCCCCCCCGCCTCGATCATGGCGATCTTTGAGATTGTCCATGCCTGAGGTGCAGGGTTATCGTTCCTGGTTCCTTGTTCGAGTCTGGCTTGGGGGTTTGCCAGTGTTGTGGTGTCTGCCACCGGATCGGCTATGGTCACAGTCCTTGACCTCGGAAGTCTCGGAGTCTGTCGCTTGGTCGTCAGTGTTGGTGGTGCAGAAATCCTAATGGAGTCCCAGCGGTCGTGGGGGACTTGGAAAGAGGGTGGCGGTGGTCGTGCGTACCCGGGATCAAGTGCCCGTCCACCAGGCCGATGTTCGAGCAGGCCCGAGAGGTTATACCTGTCAGTGATGAGCGGGGTCATTGGGTAGGGCGGGTGATCGTGCATCTGATATGGTTCGTACATATGCTATGGTGGCACCGGATGAGGGTACCAGGGCGGGCCACGCAGCGGAGCAGAGATGGAATGGTGGTGCAGGATATGCCGGCGGGAGAGAGGCTGCTGCGGCTGTCAACCCATGTTCCGGTTGGAGGGAGGGCGACGATGAGGTGGGCTGGATGGTCGCATGAGGGGGTAGGGGATACAAGGGCGATCAAGTTGCATGTTGAAGCCGGAGAGGCGTGTTGTAGTGACGCCGACGATGACGATAGTTCACCCCTATAGGGGTCAAAGTAGTAACCCTAAAAAAGTTTGGGAGAACACTTTTTTTAATGTATTATTGCACGATTTTGTTAATTATCTCTACAGAGTTATTATATGGAAAAGAAGTATTCTATACGTTTGTCAAACATGAAATTTTACAGATAAATCTTGTACGCACATAGATTTAGGATGTAACACATTCTTATAAATATGTCAGTTGTGTTATATTATATTATTTGCTAGTATGATATGATGTTCCATATAGGAGCAAGTAGTAATAACATAGTTGTAACAATCTCGTAGGAAAATCAATTATTGGGTGGGCAAGGAGGGGGGCCATTCCCGGCCGTTCCATGGTACTCCGGTGGAGGCGGAGGTGGCACTGCTATGCTAATCTGTGATCCGGGCGTGAGGGTCACCGGAATCGGAGGTAATGTGGGCAACGGCAAGAAGGGAAGAGGAGGAAGCTTTGGTAAGGGTGGGAAGCTCGGAAACGGCAACAGAGGAGGCAACAATGGCATAGCAGGATTGGGAGGAGGCGGCGCCGCCGGAGGATACCTCTGCTCTTCTTGTCTTGGTGGCATATTTTTATTACAACATGCTGAACATAAGTACAAGGTAGTGCATGAAATGATAATTAGCAATTGGAGGAGATGACTGAGACCAGTAGTGAATGTTTCCATTTCAATGAGCTATGGGTTCAAATGATATTGAGGTGTGTGTATATATATATATATAATGTGGATTGAAAGTTGGTTATACATATATGTAAAATTGAAGTGCAAATGGGAGTGAGTGTTGGGTTGCAAAATGGGTGCATGGTTGGTGATCATGGCTATCATGCTTTATTCTTCTACTTTCAACCCAAATATGCAGTTGGGTTGCCATGATGTGGTAGTTAGGATTGCTTGGTAGTTGGTAGCCAAACTCAAATCAAAATGTGTGTATACATCAAATTGTAAAGTTTGGATTAATTATTGATTTTTGAATTTTGGACGAAAATGATTCTCTAATATGACATTAAAGTTTTGTATATTACATATATTTTTATTGGATAAAATTTCATCCGTTGTTGCATAATGAAAACTTAAAATTAGATACCAATGTACTGTTATGTTCTATCAGACTTGATAGGTAGGCGGGATTTAATCATACGTTGATATCATAATTTTATTCGACAGGGTGATAAATGTAATCACACGATACAAACATGAAAACCTTACACATTCCTCAATAGTTTATCTTACTCTAGAATATGACCTTACATATATTATATAAATACATTCTCTTCATATCGAGAAATCCATCACATATCCCACAACTAAATCATATTATAATTTTTGGCGCTCTTTCGAACGTCAAAGAAAACTTTCTCCAACTCTCCTCTTCGCCTTTGAAGCAACAACACTCATTTTCTAAGACAGGGTTCGTGGAACACTTTTATTTCTTGTTGACATGACAAAAAGAGCTAAAGAAAGAAGGAAAATAAGTGATCTATCATAAGCAAAGCCAAATCTAAGAAAGCCAGTGCTCACTGCTTGCTTAAAACCTACTACTTGACTTGAGTGAGGCCAAGGAAGTGACAAACAAAACAAGTAAAAAAACATGGAAGAAAGGCTTTGCCTTCCCTAAGCCTCTTCATAACTTGCCTTTTTTTCTCTCCCCTTAAGCGATCATGAGAAGAGGGACAAAGCATCTTTCGTGCACCCGGCGCTTATTGCCGCCACTATTTTCTTCTTCTTCTTACTCCTCCACATTTTGATGCTTCTTCCTTAGGGAGAAGATGAGATTTGGGGTTGTATTTGCTCTTGTATGTTGTGGTGTTTTCTTACTTGTGTATATAATGAGGCTTGAGTACAAGAGATGTATGTATAAGATATGCAAAAGGAGAAAAACAAAGGTAAGAGGTGTAAAATTGTATTGCTTAATTAGTCAAAAGTTATCTAACACATTCTAGAAATAGAGGGATTAGTTGCAAAGTGGCAAATGAAAAACAAAAGGAAAGATAATGGGGTATTAGTTTATGAAAATGAGGAAGAGAAGATGCAACAAGTGTCAAGGTGCCTATGTGCAAAGGAGAGGATGGGAATGATAAACAAAAGGAAAGGTGGTGGTTAAAGAAGCAAGTAGAAACAAAATGGAGGTCTTGAGAGGGAATATGTGAGATTAGATGCCATTTTCCTTTCACCATCACTATTCACTACCCACCACCCACTCCTTGCTTAATGTTTGGGAGAATCTTACGGCCCAAAACCTACTAATCCAACTAATGGAGGCTTGTGATAACAAATAGATTCGTCAAGATGAATCAAATGACTGGATCGATATTTTAATCGATTGGATGTATTCTTTTATTTTATTAGTATAATATGGATTTGAAATTAATGAAGCTTTCGAATGATCATGATTAAACTAATAGAATTGAAGTGAATACATACTTTTGTGAACCCTTACCTTGTTCATAAGACCTTTCATGGGAGGATCTACTGATTCGGTCTAATTTTAATCTAATTAAATTAACTTTTAAGAAAAAAATGAACAGAATCGATCCGTTTTGTTGGTCTTAGCTAAAGTGGGAATAGACACGATTCGTCTATTCCCAGTCTACGGTCAATTTTATTTTAAAAAATAGAATAACAATTTGGGACGAAGTAATATTATTATTTCCAGAACGAGGAAAGTAAAATACAACGCAAAATAAAAAAAACAAACCCCGAGAATAAACAAAAAATACCTCTGAGCAACCCGAGTGGATGAGAACTAAAGGTTGGGAAACCCGTTCATCAGGCACCATTTCGGAAATTCCCGAACAGTCGCCCACCACTCATGTTTGTTGAAGGGGAGAGCGACGTTACGGGTATACGTCTGGTTGGCCTCGAGGAGCACCTCGACATCGATGGACGTTGGACCAAGCTCATGTCGGGCTTGCAAGAACGGCTTGGTTCACTCGAACCGACCGTGTTTCATTTATTTCAAACAAGGTGGGTTGGCTTTCGAGTACAAAATGAAACCGAACATGTTCGAAACTGAGTACTAAGATGGATAAACATAAAATTGAACGTGCTAGTTGTGGTTCATAGTGTGAAGCACCTTGAACATAAGAGCCTCATGGTTGGCCTTCTCTAGCAGGGTCATGTATGATGTGTCGAGCGTTACTGCTTTAGTGTATTGCTTGGTGAATGATAGTTGATACTTCATTAGCTTTGCCTTGGTTGACTCGAACCGACCACAACGCCGTTGTTCGCGCTCAATCTTGTACACCAATGGTGGCAGACCCATATCAGCCTGGAAAATACCGATTTCGTGCTCGGAATCCATAAATTTGGACGAATACTACTTTTGAAAGGTGTTTGTTTGTCTTTAAAGGATGAGGATGAGTTTCCTTATATAAGAAACTGAATCGTCCCAGAGGGCCATGGGGGGTACAAGGTACAAAATACAATACAATAAAGTTTCCGAACTACAATTAAACGGAAATACATTGATGTCAACTACAAAAATAAAATAAACAAGTACTAGTTTTCGTCATCCATAACGGCCTCTTCCTTGAACAAAGACCAGATGTGTTCAATCAGTTCACCCTTCAGTTGCTGGTGCACTGCCCAATTCTTTAGCGGCTTGATTGGCTTTAGATGTAATTGTAATGTGGTAATTACTGACACTAGATGGACGGGTAAGATTGGTTCTTCATATGGGAGTTGTTCTATTTCTCCCTGAAATGTGTCTCGTTCATCGTCCATAATCATGTTGTGCATAATAATGCACGCTCATATGATCATTGACAATTTCATGTCGTCCCAACCTCGAGCAGGCCTACTGATGATATGAAAACGGGCTTGCAGGATCCCGAACGCTTCTCTAGGTCTTTCCTTGCGTATAACACGTGCCTCGGTAGTTGTGGCACAGAGATGGAGTTTATAAAGCACGCCCACGGTGGGTAAATTCCATTAGTTAAGTAGTAAGGTGTTTACAAATGTATAGAGGTCAAATACTTAAAGAGAATTTTTTTTAGAGAGAAAGGGGAAAATAATGTCATTTTACCATCCATTATATGACACTTGAGGTCATATGACTAACGGGATGGAATATTCTGTCTATTTTTACTAACAAAATCGAGTGACCTACACTTAAGGTACTGTATTTGTCACTTTAAAACGTTAGATAATATAGTGTTCGTAACCAATACTTAAGAATAAGTTTCGGTATTTAATCCTGAATCTTATATATTTTTTTTGAAACGGGAAAGAAGTAGTATTACGATATCATTGTGCTTGCAATTTGGGACCTAACAGTCCCGGATACCAGTTTTTGTCCCGATCGGCCGTGGCCCATCGGGCACACATGGTTCCATACAAATAGTCCGCTTTGATTCGCGGATCCGAACTTAGGAATTCTTCGATCCAACGTTACAAAAAAATAATAAACCAAATGCCTAAACTTATTGAGCCACATGATTATTCGAACTAAAGCAGCGAAACCTACTGGAGAATTTGTCTTTAGTACAGAATTCCCGAGATCTCCCTGCTGTAAAAGCTTGGTCGGGGTTGAGAGTCCCGAATCCGGATACCGTTGAAATAGGCCCCAGCCGACCGTCCCTCCTCCCGGATCCCAGATCCATCGAAGGGACGGACCCATGCCTCTTCCACCGAGATATATAACTTATGCTTCAAAGATATTATATTTATTATTAAGTCTAGTTATGAACCTCTTCCACGAGACTTTTCACTTTATGTACACAAGACGTTAAGTGAAGCCTTATTTTCCAGGCAAAATGCGATGATGACAAAGTAATGTATTGAGCATTCGAAGCGTGTATCACCATCGTGGACGTGCCGGAGTGGTTATCGGGCATGACTAGAAATCATGTGGGCTCTGCCCGCGCAGGTTCGAATCCTGCCGTCCACGTATTTTTGAGTCTTACATGCAAAAATAATATGTTTCCTTTTCTGTCCCAGACTTGGTTTATTTTTATTTTAAGTCGGACAAATAAAAGTAACATTTTAACACATTTATCAATGGATTACAAAATAAACAAAAATCTTATAAAATAACGGAGACACACCAGAAAGTCTAGTTTTCCAAAACTCGAACTCAGGTTAATATAGCCAGGAATGATGAATCCACAACATAGGTAGTAGGAGAGTCACGAGTCTATAGGCGATGGCTCAAGTCGAGAGGCTTCCAAATTGATCCACAGCCAATAGAACAGGAACAGGTGTCAACAGATTACGCTCCTCTCCATTGCATCCTACAAAACTCCAGAACCCTCTCTGTCACCTCTATATATTAACACCACCTCACTACGAACCAAATCCAAATATCACAAATCTATGCTAATCCATGGCTCTCAGATCATCAGTAAGTTTCTTACCTCTTCACATTATGTACACTTTAGTGCTCGTTTTTATATCTTGGATCATAAACTTTTCAAAATCGAGCTATGTATGACATAGGATTTAAAGATTATCATCTTGTGATTTGAGCTGTATAAATGTTTAAAATAAATGTATATATATTAAGTCCGGTTTTATATATGATGAGAAAAATTTAATCTCAACCTCGTCGACATCTCCTAAGATGATGCAGGGCGTGCGGCTCCCGGTAAAAGGAGGGGACAAAGTGCCGCTATATATGGCGGCGGGGATGATAGGGCTGTCGGTGACGCTAGGGCTGCACACGGCGGCACAGCAGCTGAGGCGGTCCCCTTCCGTGTACGTGAACAAGGGGAGGCGAGAGACGGTGCCAGAGGTTTACGAACCCGAGGCGGTGGCCGAGGAGGCGAACCACTTCATAAACAAGTCGTTGTTCCGGAAAGTGGCTCATGTCAAGCTTGAACAATACTCTCATGACCATCCTCGTTTCGACACCCTCAAATCTGTTGGGCTCGATCCTAAAGCAACGCCCAATTCATAATTATCATGTTCATGTTGTACATAAATGTTGGCTCGTGTCTGTATGTTTTTTCAAATATTATAGAGGGCTTTTATTTAGATGTATCATATATTCATATGTGATGTAATTAAATAAATACCAGCCAATATAAACTTTTTAATAGTACTCAAAGTAAATGTTTAATAAACCAATTTCTAATACTAAATATTTGTTTCAAACGTATTGCCTATTTTTGTTTCTTGAGGATAAAACTCTTTGTGAAATTAAGCGTATTTTCTTACGAGTACATATACATACCAAGCCTATCGACTACCAAATGTTTGAGTAATTGTGCTCCAAACTTTTCAAAATCTAAAATCTAGGGTTTGTCGTTTTTTTTGAGATACATATAAAGACGGCGTCAACTTTCTATAGTTCGGCGAAGGTGAACGTTGGTGAGGAGGGTTTGTACTGGATCTAAGTGTAGTAGAAAGGAAGGACTTGCGCGAGGATTAGCGATTTACAGTAAGGTTGATTCTGGAGTTGGGAGAATCAAACTTATGGCGTAGGGTTAGGACCCCGCGATAGATGAGTTAGAGGAACTCATTGGGGGATTGCTCTTGAGGATGGGGAGGAAGAGTTGATAATCTCAGAGAGTGAACTGAATGAAGGTGGAGAGAAGTTCAAGTATGCAGTTGCTGGGAAGTTATTGACGAAAAAAAGGGTTCAGCAAGACCGTTTTGAAGGAGGTGTTGAAGAGGGCGTGGGATGTTCCAGGCCTAAGATTGAGAATTTGGCCCCATCAGTGTTCAAATTCTTCTTCCCATCGGAATGGTCGAGACAGAGGATTCTGGAGATGGAACCTTGGTGGTTCAATAAATCCTTACTGGCATTAAAATATTCAATCATGAGGAGAAGCCAAAGGATTTTTTTTTCTGAGAGGTCCTTGTGGGTACAAGTCTTGAACCTATCATTTAAGGCATTAACTAGATCGGTGGGGGAGGGTAGGTAACCAAATTGGACGGTTCATTGAGGCGGATTGTACTAAGGAGGGTCGAGCTAGGGAGGATTATGTCAAAATAAGGGTCAGGTGGGATATTGTTAAACCCTTAAGGAGACGATTGAAGGTTTGGCTGGGAGATAACATGGAATTCACTTGGGTCCGATTGAGATACAAAGGGATGTAGGACTTTTGCTACTGTTTTGGTAGAATTAGTCATACAGTCAAGGAATGTGAGTACATTGAGGTCGGAAAAGAACTAGAGGTGTTACAATATGAGGTGTTCATGATATCAAATGCATTGGTCCGAAGAATAGGACAAACCAGGTCCAAGGAATCGGGCAAGGAGAACAGTCAGGAGGAGGGAGGGAAAGGAAATGGTGTAGAAGAGGTTAGCTCCCGAAGGACTATCTCACCAGTCCGTTCAAAAGGGGGTAGAAAAGTTCAAGGACTCGGAGCAGTCAAGGAGGACGTTTCGGAGAAGGTTGGGTAAGGAGTTCGGGTGGTCGTATTGTAGATGAGGAGGAGGGGGACATCATTGACTCTAGCAAATTGGAGAGAGGATATGATATAAATTCGAGGCAGATAGAAGAGGTTACAAAGGTAAGATTGCATATGGACTTGAACATGGATTCATTGGAGATTCTGTGTTAGGGGCGATCAGGTCGTAGGAAGGGAGTGAGAGACAAAGTTCGGAGGGGGATTCTATTGAGTTGGGGGTACACAGTGGTCCAAGAAAGTTCAGGAGGTTCAAAGGCACTAGGGCGAGCCATTCTCGAAGCATCTCATTTCTAGAAGAGGAAAGTGCTTCGATTTTGGGAAGAGAATGGAGGAATCCGGGAAACAGACGGGGGAAATTAGGACAACAGTCCCTGATTCACGAGATGTGAAACCGATGAATTTGGTGAGGGATGCTAAGCAGTTCCGTTGGTCCCAATGATTCTCATGAGTCATGACATGGAACTGTCGGGGGGTTAGGACCCCTAAGGAAAAACAGTTCCTTATTGAATTTGTAACTCAAAAGAATCCCGAGGTACTATTCTTATCTGAGACTATGTAGTAAGATGATAATTAATAGCTTGAAAGGTGTTTTGAGGATGGAAAGCTTTTTTGTGTGTGTTGAAAGCATGGGTAATAAAGGAGGATTGACAATGTTTTGAAGAAACAAGGATGATGGTAAGCTAAATTTTTTTCTCCAAACCACATTGATTTAGAAGTGGTGAATGGTGAAGGCCAACTTGTACGGATTACTGGAATTTACGAAGAACCTAGACTAGACAAAAGATGGGAGACTTGGAATCTGATAAGTACACTAAGCCATCGTTCAGATCTTCCTTGGACATTATTGGTAGATTTTAATAACACACTATCTGATGATGATATGAGGGGGGGGGGGACTCCCGTACCCGAGACCTTTATTGCAAGTGTTCAGGGAAAATTTGAAGGACTAGGGTCTGAGAGACCAGGAAATAAAAGGATACAGATACACGTGGGAGATGAAGAGACAGGGTCTGAACCGAACTGAGATTCAGTTGGACAGGGTAGCGATTAATCGTAGATGGGAATTGTTGTTCTCGGATACATATTTAGTTCATGGGGGCATATCTACCTCGGATCATGCTCCCATAGTGGTGTACATAGAAAAGGGATGTAAGAGGGAGAGGTGTCCGGAGGTTCATGTTTTAAGAGGCACGGTACATGAAGACTTAGTGTGAAGAAATTATCCATGATGTGTGGGGTTCGGGGGCAGAACCGAACTTCGGAGCTCGTTTAGCTCGGGCAGCGAATAGACTGGGGAAGTAGCTGAAGAAAATCTGGATTCGTTGAACAAGAAAATTCGAGATTATAGGACAGAAATGGACAGGCTTAAAGGGAGATGGGACAGAATAAATGTTGAACGGGTATGTCAACTCCGTCATAAGTTGACGGGCCTGTTATTGCAACGAGATGACTGTTGGAGAAAAAGAGAAAAACAACACTGGTACAAGGATAGAGATCGGAATACCAAGTACTTTCACGGCAAAGATTCAGCGTGGAGAAGGAGAACCAGAGTACCGATTTTAGTTGACGAGCAAAGCGTTCAGAGGGGTTGGAATTCAGGATTAGATGAAGTGATACACTCATATTTTTCTAAGCACTTTACTCCAGAGTTTCAGGGAGAAGACGACGTAAGTAACCTTGTCCCCCGATCTATGTCTCAGGAGCAGAATGAGTTTCTTTCTCGACCGGTTGATAAGAAATAGGTGAGGCGGGATATGTTTAGTATGTTACCGCTGAAAGCTCTAGGCCCTAATGACTTTAATCTAGGGTTCTTTCAACGGTTTTGGTCGGTTGTAGGAGATGATTTAGTAGGTCTTGTCAAGGGGGTATTTGGTTCAGGGACCTTACCACCGAACTTGAATGATACGAATTTAGTGATGATTCCCAAGACTAGAAGGCCGACTAGGATGGAGGAATTTAGACCCATTGTGCTATGTAATGTGGCATACATGATTATAACTAAGGTGATGGTTCTTCGAATGAAGGAGTGTATGTAACATGTGATATCAAATTCTCATAGTGCTTTTATCCAAGGGCGCCTAATAACTGATAACATTATTATCTCGGGTGAGGTGTTGCACGCTCAAAGGAATACGAGACAAGGGAGAACGGGTTGTATAGCGCTGAAAGTAGATATGAGTAATGCATACGATCGGGTGGATTGGGAGTTTCTGGAAAGGGTTCTAGGTAACATTGGTTTCAAGAATGGGTGGGTGAGTTTAATAGTGGTGTGTGTCCAAACTCCAAAATTACGGGTGACGATGGAGGGGCGTAGTGTTAGGATGGTTATGCCAGGGTATGGGTTAAGTTAAGGTGATCTGTTGTTCCCATATCTCTTCATTGCGTGTGCATAAGGATTATCCAGACTGATAAGGGATTATGAGGTGCGTGATTTGGTTCATGGGCATAAGGTGTGTCATGATGCTCCGTCGATAACTCATTTGATTTTTACATATGACATTTTTTATTTGGGAATGCGATGGTGGAGGAGGCGTGGAGGTGGAAGGAACTATTGGGGAAGTATGAAAAAACGTCAATGCAGCAGGTCAATGTGCTTAAGTCATCACTGTCATTTAGTACGAATGCATCAGAAGTGACCTGATAGGGCATTGTAGAGGTGTTGGGGATGATTTGGGTGGAAGATAACGTACGTGGGCTTATTTGCGGTTGTAGGCAGAAGCATATACAGAGCTTTTAAGTTCATAAAGGAAAGGATCCAACACGGATTGGGTAGGTAGGATGAGCTGTTATAGAGTAAGGCAGGTAAAGAGATTTTATTAAAATCATTTATTCAGGCATTGCCCACATAAACCATGAGTGTGTATTTGTTACTCCGTACTCTAACTAGAGAGATCGAGATTGTGATGAATAGATATTAGTGGTGTCATAACCAATAGGCAGGCTCATGCATTCGTTGGAAGAGTTGGAATGCATTATGTAATCATAAGAGGTTAGGAGGGCTCAGTTTTAAACATTTATGGGATTTTAAACTTGCTTTGTTAGGGACACAGGGTTAACGTCTCGTTTCGACAACAGAGAGCTTGGTCGCTCGTGTGCTCAAGGCGAAGTACTACCTACTTTCAAGTTTTACGGAGGCGGTCTTAGATACGGGAGCTATTCAAATTTAGAGGAGCATTATGGATGCCCGGGGGTTAGTCAAGGAAGGAATAAGGACATGTATTGGCTTTGGGGAGGATACTTGGTTGGCTAGGGACCCGTGGGTGGATACTAATTTAGGTTTGTTAGAAGAAGTGCCCAGATAGGTGGAGGAGTGGAAGGTTAGCCAGTTGATAAGGCAAGGGATGAGGGAATGGAACTTGGAGTCAATTCAGACACTATTTAATCCCCTGAGAAGTGGCAAATATATGAAATGTGCCGTTGAGTTTTGGGGTTGATAGGGACTCGTGGTATTGGAGAAAGGTGAAGGATGCAAGATACTTGGTGAGACAGGTTTATAGGGAGCTCCATGTAGCCCGGGGAATATGGATGAGGGATGGGGGCGATCCTTTATTGCATGATATGTGGAATTTGAAAGTCCCTCCCAAGCTTCAACATTTTCTTTGGCGAGGGGCTTCAAATATGCTATCGATAGCCTTGAATTTATTAGAGAAAAGGGTAGATGTGTTGCCTAGGTGTGTGGGAAGTGGTGAATTAAAAACATGGGTATACATTTTTTTAGATGTCCTAAGGCTATGGAGGTGTGAAGTAGAGTACCAGACGTAGTGATTGGGACAAGGAACTCGGTAAAGAAAATTTTGCAGGCAAGTTGGGGAGGAATGTACAACGGCAGGATGGAGTTGATGGCTGTCATTTGTTGGGAAGTATGGAAAGCGAGAAATAATATGTTGTGGAATGGGAAAGAAGGGTCGGGGATTGTCACACCCCAAATCCGGTTTTGACCGGACTCGAGACGTGAACTTAAAAAAAGAAAAGAGGAAAAGACAATTTGAAAGAAGTAAGTTCCAACATAGTGCTCCGAAATCCATAAATTCGATAAAAAGAGTCAACAACTCTAAAAAACCCGTAATAAAGTGTTTAGTTCAAATAACAGTACGTCTCTATACCACTAGACAGAACCCTCGCTGGCTCCCAAGCGTCGGGAATCCCGCTAGGACAGATCCCGCTCAAGACCTGAAAAACAACAAGGTAAGGGGTGAGCTTTCGCTCAGTAGGAAAAGTAGTTAAGGTTATGAACATCCGTTCATCACCACGAGTAACCGTCCAATTAAGGCATACTAGCAAAGCATAACTACTAACAACGTCCACGGGAAGTTACCAACCACTCAACATTTTCACAGTACCATAATCACACTTAAACAAATGCACACAACCAATCATCAAGCAACCAGCACACAGCAGAACAAACACATAATCCAAACGACAGTTCCCAACATCACCGACTATCACAGCCCGTCCCACTTATACCGTACCAGAACAAACAACATCGGTCCCAACATCTTCTCGTCACGTAGACTTGGGGTAACATACCTGACCGGTAATACATTCAGTCGGATGTCTTCCCGTCCCACAGACTCGGGGCCTCATGCATACCGAACCGGCATATACCTCGGTCGTACGCCTTCCTGGACCACATAGCATCGGGTAATGATCACACCATCCTCGTCCTCGATTCCCTACACCGGCATACTCTCTCAGTGTAGGTACCATACCGGACACACCTCCTCTTGGAACACATATCAAGAGAACAACACGCATCATAATGCCATAGTTCGACCACGGTATACCAACCGAGCCAACTCACCATAACACAACACATCGGTCTATCACTCACCCGATCATATCACAACCAATGGTTCACATCACATCACGCATGGCACACTTGCCCAAACACAGCAACAACATGCTACACCGAGTATACCAAATCATCAAGATTCTCAATCCAATCAACGGCTAGATCACTCATCATGCATCTCAATCATAGATCATGGCAACACAAACAACACGCAACCCTAAGGGCTCGACATGGCCCACAAGCATTTCTACAGCACGACAATTCCCAAACTTACGGCTCGACATGACACGTAAGTTATCCCTCAATTCACTCTTTCCTCACGTCCTAATCACGCACTTCTAACAATTAAATCAAGTGATTGCAACCTATATGCATACTAGTAACTTTCCGTAATTAAACCGGTATTCGCTACTTTCCCTACCTCAAAAGCACTCCAAGCCTAGCTGCGGACGACCTGGCTTGCTTACTCCTCCACTTCACGAGATCCAAGGGTCTCCTCCTCCGTCGAGCTCGGGTCCAAAGTCTTGGATCATAAAACAATTCCCGAATCAATACCAATTCAGTTGCGTCTTAAACGAGAAACATTTAAACTAATCCCGGAAGTCCAACATGGCTAAAACGGGAACTGGGCCGGAATGAGGCCCAATCCGGGTGGCCCACAAGCCCGAAAACCGACCCGGCCTGTGCAGCACACCGGCCCGGCACCCGACCAGGCCCGGAGCCAAGCACGCCAGCCCGGGACTAGGCACGGTCCATGCGGCGTCCCATGCCGGAACCTGGCCCGCTCCATGCGGCATTCCATGTCGGAACCTGGCCCGCTCCGTGCGACATACCGTGCCGGAACCTGGTCCTCTCCGTGCCTTGTTCCGTAACAGATCTGGGCAGACCCCTTCTTCTTCCCAAACTTCGTTTTCCAAGAATTTTTGCATCAAACCTCCATTGATGAACTCTTAGAACTTCAAAACAGACCCAATAACCTCCAATACTTCAACACCCTCAATGAGTTTCATCAAAACTACTCAAATCAATTGATTTCCAACATCCAACTTCACTTCCATCCACAAAAACATCATCTAACCTACCTTAAAAGAATTTCGTCCTCGAAATTTAAAACGGACGTACCTCAAGGGTCGAACAGGCTAGGGTACTTCTCACGAACTTCATCCTCGCGCTCCCAGGTTGACTCTACTCCGTGGTGCTTCCACTACACCCGTACCAATGGGATAGTCCTGCCACGCAAGTCCTGCTCTCGCCTATCCAGAATCTTGACTGGCTGCTTATCATACGAAACATCCTCAGCTACCTCGATGTCCGTCCACTCAATCACGTGAGGGGGGGGGGGGGTCCGCAGTGTACTTCCGCAGTTGGGACACGTGGAAGACATTAAGAACGTTCCCAAGTTGCGGTGGCAATGCAAGGCGATAAGCAACAGCTCCAACTCTGCCTAAGATCTCAAAAGGTCTGATGAACCGCAATTGGCCCTTCTTCGGGCTCATCCTCAGAAACACATGATCGCCAATAGTAAACTCAAGAGGCCGGCGCCGTCTATCTGCATAACTCTTCTGACGACTCTGCGCGGTCCTCAACCGATCCCGAATCAGTGTGACCTTCTCGGTCGTCTTCCGGACAAGCTCCAGACCAAGTAGACTTCGGTCTCCCACCTCGTCCCAACACACGGGCGATATGCACGGCCTACCATACAACGCCTCAAACGGTACCATCCCAATACTGGCTTGGAAGTTGTTGTTGTAGGCAAACTCCGCTAACGGTAAGTGGTCCTCCCATGACCCTCGGAAGTCCAGCACACATGCTCGCAGCATATCCTCTAATATCTGAATAGTGCGCTCCGACTAACCGTCGGTCTGTGGGTGATATGCTGTACTCAGCAAGACCTCGGCCCCCAACGCCCTCTGCAAGCTCTCCCAAAACCTGGAGGTAAACCGAGGATCTCGGTCAGACACCACCGACACTGGAACCCCGTGAAGACGGATGATCTCCCGAACATACAACGGCTCAAGGTGTCAACTGTATCCGTCATCCTCATGTTGGGTCTCGAGGTAGGGTTGGAGATGAACCAACTCGCAGCGGAAAATCAAGGAAAACCAAGAGACGATTAAAACCATGAAACAACTAACAAAGAATGGATTCACAAGAGAAAAATTCAGCACTAGTTCTTACCAAAACAAGAACACCGGGTAACGAATGATTGGATTGAGTCTCCAAGACGCCTACGTATCCACATGGGAATCAAAGCCACGTAGTTCTTCTCTTTGAGGACCCAAGAACACAAAAATGGAGGTGGGAGCTTGACAAACCCGAAATTGCAAGGGAAGGGAGAGAGAAGTTGTGTTTCCTATTCTTGTCTTGTGTTTGTTATGTTGAAAAAAGATGACTTAAACATAACAAAACCCATACTTGTCCAACTAAAGGCATGGGACAAGTATGGTGTCAAGTAAGGTGTAAATAGGACAAAGTATGACAAGACAAGATTGGGTTAGGTGGTGAATCACGAACACCTTAATCCTTGTCTTGCTTGCTTAGTACTAATTAATCAAGACTTGATTAATTAGTTCCATGTGCCTTGGTTGCATGGGCCTTTCATGGGCCTCTTGGAACATGGCCCGTGGCCATTTCCAACGAGGTCCCGTGATTCGCTCATCGCCTCCAAGCCTTCCATACCGGAAATGTCCAACATTATCCGACGCAATCAATCCTAAGACTCCAAGCCTTGTCTCGATCCGTAAAGTCCTATTCACTTACGGGCACATGACCCAAAACCCAGTTTTGGTCATGTCCCGAGACAACTCCCTTTTGGCCATTCTCCATAAATGTGTCAATGAGTTTCATCCTCCGGTGTGACCCTTAGGTTTATGCATGTCAATAGATCAACGTAAAATCCCATTTTACTTGATCCTATTTAAGTGGCAACTAACGAGACTTTAGTATTGCCTGACACTACATAACGAATCGACCCTGTCGATTCTAACCTTTCCGTCATCCATGTCATTATCCTTTTATCTCCGATATCCTGATTGAGATAAGGCATAGAGGCGTCATCCTTATTATTCTCAATCAATGTTCCTTGATATGTGAGATGACTAAAGATATGATACCCAGTATCATGTGCATGGCCATGCTATTCTTTCAGTCACTCTCGATCAAGCGGCCGAGAACCGATATCTTTCTCATACCTCAGTATGAGGGATAAATCCCTTAGCCGTCTTTCGTGTCACTCATGTAGCCCGTCCCTAAGCCAATCCTGGCCGTTATGGAAGCCCTGTTACGGACAACGTTAGGCTCAGGTCAAACTCAGTTGTTGACTACATAGCGATCACAAAGACTCCTTGGTCTAAGGATACATGACAAGCTACGACACTGAATATGTTCATGACTTAATCTATGGCACATATTCAGGGCGGGTCGTCCAATATCATGTCCCACATGATATCTATGATCAGACTCCGGAATCCCATTCCAATGACTAACAGAACGTAAGCCATAAAGAGCCATCTTTCATACTAGTCGCTTCTAATGAAGCTTTGTTGACTAGGGACCCATCGAGTATGATCTATCTAAATCTATGGTTCTATTCGCATGGTGGGCATAGATCAGAGCACACATCGATATATTACTCCAACACATAAGTAATATAAAGCCGTTTTGATTTTATTGCTAACGATGATATATACATTTGGACATTTAGGATTGAACTATGTGCACTAAGACTAACAATCTCCCACTTGCCCTAGTTCCAATCTAAACTCCAATATGTCCCCATCGACTTTACATGTCTAACATGTTCAGGCAGCGACACCGTCTTAGTCAAAGGGTTGGCTATGTTATCATCTGTTGCAATATAGGTTATCTTCACTTCACCTCAATTCAGTATTTCTCTGATTAGATGGATACGCCGTAGTACATGTTTGGATTTGTTATGCGATCTGGGCTTTTAGCTTGCGCAATGGCCCTTGTGTTGTCGCAAAATGGATTCACCGGGCTGGATGGGTTTTTAATTACATCCAACCCTGCCGTGAATTTCCAAATCCACATAGCCTCCTTAGCTGCCTCTGCAGCATCCATGTACTTGGCCTCTGTTGTAGATTCGGCAATGGTATCTTGCTTTACGCTCTCCCAGCTAAAGCTCTGCCATTCAGCATAAACACATATCCTGACTGACTTCTAAAGTCATCTGAATTTGTCTTGGAAAACTAACGTCTACTCATCCTTTGACGACTAGTTCAACATCATCTTTCCCGGGTTAGACTGATGTTTACTGATACAACATAAGGCTTACGAGACAGCCGGTCTCATACATGTCATGGCATATATGATCGATCATGCCCCTAGGCGCATAGGATTCTCATCATCCTTTTAAGCTCATCGGGTGTCTTAGGACACTGAGTCTTGCTGAGATGAATGCCATGACTAGTGGGTAAGAGTCCTTTCTTTGAATCGAGCATTAAGAACCTACTCAATGCCTTGTTCACATAGGTTCCCTGACTTAAATCCAAGACCCTCTTGGTGCGATCTCTACATATCTTAATCCTAAAGATATAAGAAGCATCGCCTAAGTCCTTTATTGAAAAACACTTCCTCAACCAAGCTTTAGTCTCGTGCAAGGTTGTGATGTCGTTTTCAATGAGAACCAGAAAGGTAATCTTGCTCCCACTAGCCTTCTTATAAACGCAAGATTCATCCTCGTTCTTGATTAAGCCAAATCCAATTACAGCTTCATCAAAACGAAGGATCCAACTCCGAGAAGTTCGTTTCAATCCATAAATGGATTTCAACGACTTATAAATCTTTCCCGTATTCTTCGGATCGTCAAAACCTTTGGGCCGAGACATACAAACGTACTCAGTCAAATTTCTATTTAGGAAAGCGGTTTTGACATCCACTTGCCATATCTCGTAATTATGATACGCAGTTATGTCAAGAAGAATTTGGATCGATTTTGACCATAGCCATTAGGGAGAAGGTTTCCTCATAGTCAATCCATTGGATCTGCCTATAACCTTTCACCACCAGTTGAGCTTTGTAGGTCAGAGGGTTGTTGTCCATGTCCATCTTCACCTTGAAGATCCATTTGCATCCGATGGTCCTCACACCATTGATGGGATCAACCGTTTCCCAGACTCGGTTGTCCGACATGGATTGCATTTCCTCCCTCATGGCTCCCAGCCATAACTCGGAGTCGGGCCCATCCACGACTTCTTGAAAGGTGGCTGGATCATCGTGATCCACCATGACTTCATTGTCACCTCCGGATACCATATCTTGGAGGTGGAAGATTGACCCTTTCAAATCGCCTTGGACCTTCCGGAATTGTAACAGGAATTGGTTCTCACTCTACGACAATCTCTGGCTCCTTTCTACTGGGTTGTCAATTGGTTTAGACAGATCTGTACCATCCTGAATTTCTTCGATATGCACAGTCCTCCCAATGACGTCTTTGGAAACAAAACTTCTTTTCCATAAAGACCCTACCCCAAGCGACGAACACCATGTTCTCACTGGGATTGTAGAAATAGTATCCCCTTGTTGCTTTGGGATACCACACGAAGGTGCATATCTCAGATCTTGGTTCGAGCTTAGTCGAAACCAAATGTTTCACATAAGCCTCGCAACCACAAATCTTTAGGAAGGACAAAGCGGGCATCATCCCGTACCATTTTTAAAATGGTGTCCCTTCCACACCATTCGTCGAAGCCCGATTCACTATGAATGCGGTCGTCTCTAGAGCAAAACCCCTAAAAGAGATTGGGAGATCAGTCCAACTAATCATGGAACAGACCATTGTCTAACAATGTCCGATTTCTCCGTTTGGCTACACCTTTCAACTACAGTGACCTAGGAGGAGTCCATTCCAAAAGGATCCCATTCTCTTTTAGATGATCTAATAACTCTGTGGTCAAGTATTTTCCACCTCGATCCAATCGAAGTGCCTTAATACCTTTGTCGAGCTGGTTTTCTACTATAGTCTTAAACTCTTTGAATTTATCAAAAGCTTCAGACTTATGTCTCACCGAATAGACATAACCATATTTACTGTAATCATCAGTAAATGTGATAAAGTAGCTAAAACCCCTCATGGCAAGTGAACTTATTGGTCTACACACATTCGAGTGTATCAGCCCCAATAATTCACCCGCCCTTTCATCGCGATCGATAAAGGGCACTTTAGTCATTTTGCCCATCAAACAAACCTTGCACCTATCTATCGAATGGAATTTGAATGAACCTGAAAGCCCGCACTTCTGAAGTGCTGATAGGCGCTTCTTGTTTATGCGACCCAAATGACAGTACCATAACAGAGTTAGGTTTAAATCGTTGGATTTAGACCTCTTGGTATTAACGGAATATATAGAACTTGATGCATTGTTACCCATATCTAATATGTACAATCCTCCAACCATGTCAGTACTGGTATAAAACATATCATTGCATAGAACATTGAAAACTCCATTTCTAATATTAACATTGTATCCTTCCTTGTCAAACACGGATACAGATATAATATTCCTACTAAAAGTAGGTATGCAATATACATTATACAATATTAAGACAAGGCCTCTTGGCAAAGCAAGACTCATGGATCCTACAGCAGTTGCCACAACTCTGAGGTCCATTTCGTGCTTTCCAAATCTCTCCTACTTTCAGCCACCATATATTAGTGCATGTGTGAGATTCAGTCATGGTATCTAATACCCATGAATCTTTGGAAGTAGAGAGATGTAGCTCTATAGAGTTAATAACGAATGAAGGCACGGTCCCACCCTCGGTTTCAACACCTCTGATAATCCTCTCCTGGATCTTTGCCATATCGGCATCCCCGGCCTGTGCCTTCAGCACACGGGCAACTAGTATGGGTTGCGCCACCAACGAACACATAGCCACTCCATCGGTGATCTCATCGAGTTCGAGCCGAAACGTGCTCAACTCCTCTATTATGTCCCACTCCCGGACAGATATACTCGCAAGGCAGTGAGTCGACTTCCTACTCAGGGCATCGGCGACGACGTTCGCCTTGCCCGAATGGTATAGTAGCTCGAAGTCGTACTCCTCCAGTAGCTCCATCCATCGCCTCTGGCGCATGTTCAAGTAGCGCTGGAAGAAGATGTACTTGAGACTCTTGTGATCCGAAAACACTCGGAATCGCTCTCCGTACAAGTAGTGTCACCAGCTCTTCAGCGCAAAGACAACTGCTGCGAACTCGAGATCGTGGGTCGGGTAGCTGCGCTCATGTGTCTTCAACTGTCTGGAGCGGTAGTCAACACACATCCCAGTCCTTCGCCGAACGCATCACAATACACGTCATATCCCATCCCGCGCTCCGGCACTATCAACATGGGAGCGGTAGTCAGACGAGCCTTCAGCTTGGAAAAGGAGTGCTCACACTCAACAGTCCACACGAACTCGGCTCCCTTGCGTGTTAGGGCTGTAATCAGCGCTGCCAGATGTGAGAAGTCCTGGACGAACCGTCGATAGTACCCCGCCAAGCCTAGGAAGCTGCGGATCTCGAAGACACTCTTGGGTCGTTCCCACTTCGGGACCGCGTCGATCTTCGTCGGATCGACGAGTATACCATCTCGGGACACAACATGCCCGAGGAACTTCACCTCGGCGAGCCTGAACTCACACTTCTCTAGGTTGTCGTACAGCTGGTGAGTGTGCAACAATGTCAAAACTGTCCTCAGATGCTCCTCATGCGCCTCCTCACTCGGCGAATAAATCTGAATATCATCCACAAACACCATGACAAACTGGTCCAAGTAGGGTCGGAAGATGTCGTTCATCAAGTCCATGAACGCTGCAGGAGCGTTCGTCAACCCGAATGGCATCACCAAGAACTCGTAGTGCCCATACCGAGTCCGGAATGCGGTCTTCTCCACATCCTCCTCCCGAACCCTCGACTGATAATACCCGGATCGCATATCAAAATTCGAGAAGCACTTCGCTCTTCTCAGCTGATCGAACAGGTCATTGATCCTCGGCATCGGATAACGGTTCTTTACCGTAACCCGGTTCAACTTCCGGTAATCGATGCACATCCTCAACGCTCAACCCTTCTTCTTTACGAAGAGGGCGTTGCTCCCTACGGTGAGGCACTCGGTCGGATAAAACCCTTCTCCCGAAGCTCCTCGAGTTGTCGCTTCAGCTCGACCAACTTGACTGGTGCAAACCGATACGGGGCCATAGATATCGGCGCCGTACTCGGGATCAAGTCGATCCTAAACTCCACCTCGCGCGCCGGCGGTAATCCTGACAGCTCCTCCGGAAAGACCTCTGGGAACTCACATACCACTCTCGGCAGCTTTCTACTCTGCGCGGTCTCCGTCTCATCTCCCACGGTCAACGCGGACAAGAGTACTCCGCTCCTACTACCCAAGACGCAAGTGACGATCGTGTGGCCCGATACTACGGTCACCTGTCGACGATAACAATCGATCGACGCCCGATACCTTGTCATCCACTCCATCCCCAAGATCACGTCAAAAGCCGTCATGTCCAATACAAGCAAATCACCATAAAAAGGCAATCAGCCACCCGAATCTCACATGCACGACAAACGGTACTCAAGACTAACTCTCCCGTAACAGGGGTGTCGAGACACAACGGTCGCCTCAAGAAAAAGGAAGGGTACAACGCTTGTGGGTTATGGCCCCACCACGCTTCCGCTGCGCCACTATGATCTCATGGCCACTCGGCCACCTCCCCTGACCGGTCTGACTGCTTACTGGTACCACTGCGTCTCTCCGCCACTCGGGCACTCGTCTCCAATATCCCGGCTGCCAATAGTGTGAACACACTGGGCCCCGTTCTAATGCGACGGGCCCTACCGTTGCTACTCACCCGGTCTGCCTCAAACTTTCGGACATAGCCTATGGCCTGGAGAACCCTACGGTTCTCTTCCTCCTTCGCTCCACTGTCGTCGTCGTATCCACTAGCTCAGACTACACCGAATCCTCGGGGTGAGGACTCGGTCCAAACTCTGGGCTCGGGGCCCCCTCTCGAACCTCCTGCATCGGTTCACCTCGACCATCACCAAAACTGGTACAAACAGCCCACGCCGTAACTCTGACCTCGTACCTCATCTCTGATACTCCGTCCCGTCGCAGCCTGGGACCTGCTGATGTTGCTCCTCCTAACCTCCCCAGTGGGACTACCCCTGGCACCTGTGCCCCAACGGCTTACCTCTCATAACTCGAGGTGCCACGTCGTAAGTACCCTCCGCACGGGTATACGCACACGCTCAGTTTCTTAACTCGTAGAGAACGGCGCGCTTAAAATAACTAACGTCACACACAGTCCAACACAATAGTACTCATACTAATATAATACTCAGTATAGTATAGTCACAGAATTTCACACAACTAGAGAAGTCTTCACACTAGTGCGTCACACAGATCACACACTCAATCAGCGAGGTTACACATAGTCAAACACTCCACAATCAGCGAGATTACACACAGTCATACACTTCATAATTCATCCACCACACATCAATTTCACATTAGACAAACATCAACTTAGATTCAACATCTTAACACGTCCTCTTTCTAACATAACATTCATGTTGACATCGCGTCGTTACAACCCGGTTCAGGGGTCCCCGAATTACGTTGTAACCACTTAACATCCCCCCATTCACGTCCGGCTACAGTGGCCCCTACAGCCGAATCGTGATGGTACACACTTCAGTTTTTGCAGAAAATTGGGCATGACCCGTTCGTAAATTACACTAACCATCCGCTTATGCGGGACAACCAAGTCACAACCTGCACACATCACTCAACACAATCACATCACACAGCAAGTTATCTCAGCTATACACCTCGGGCCTCGGTAATTAAACCATTACCACCCGGCCACGTCCACACTCGGAAAAACAGTTAAATCGAACAAGACACCAACCACAATGGTACACCAAAAGTACACGGTACTTACACTGGACACTTCACTAACCCGAGACTCTCTCTGTCTCGCGTCTACGTGTAGGACATCTCCGACTCACGTAACCGTGACACGGTAACTTAACGACCCAACTCTACCCACCTAATTGACATACGGTCCGAGGTTTTGAAAAACAATTTCAATGAAACCAGGCTCTAATACCAAATTGTCACGCCCCAATTCCGGTTTTGACCAGACTCGAGACGTGAACTTAAAAAAAATAAGAAGAAAAGACAATTTGAAAGAAGTAAGTTCCAACATAGTGCTCCGAAATCCATAAATTCGATAAAAAGAGTCAACAGCTCTAAAAAACCAGTAATAAAGTGTTTAGTTCAAATAACAGTACGTCTCTAGACCACTAGACAGAACCCTCGCTGGCTCCCAAGCGCCGGGAATCCCGCTAGCACAGATCCCGCTTAAGGCCTGAAAAATAACAAGGTAAGGGGTGAGCTTTCGCTCAGTAGGAAAAGTAGTTAAGGTTATGAACATCCGATCATCACCACGAGTAACCGTCCAATTAGGGCATACTAGCAAAGCATAACTACTAACAACGTCCACGGGAAGTTACCAACAACTCAACATTCTCACAGTACCATAATCACACTTAAACAAATGCACACAGCCAATCATCAAGCAACCAGCACACAGCAGAACAAACACATAATCCAAACGACAGTTCCCAACATCACCGACTATCACAGCCCGTCCCACTTATATCGTACCTGAACACACAACATTGGTCCCGACATCTTCTTGTCACGTAGACTCGGGGTAACATCCCTGACCGAAAATACATTCAGTCGGATGTCTTCCCGTCACACAGACTCGGGGCCTCATGCATACCAGACCGGCACATACCTCGGTCATACACCTTCCCGGACCACATAACATCGGGGTAATGATCACACCATCCTCGTCCTCGATATCCTACACCGACATACTCTCTCAGTGTAGGTACCATACCGGACACACCTCCTCTTGGAACACACATCAAGAGAATAACACGCATCATAATGCCATAGTTCGACCACGGTATACCAACCGAGCCAACTCACCATAACACAACACATCGGTCTATCACTCACCCGATCATATCACAACCAATGGTTCACATCACATCACGCATGGCACACTTGCCCAAACATAGCAACAACATGCTACATCGAGTATACCAAATCATCAAGATTCTCAATCTAATCAACGACTAGATCACTCATCATGCATCTCAATCATAGATCATGGCAACACAAATAACACGCAACCCGAAGGGCTCGACATGGCCCACATGCATTTCTACAGCACGACAATTCCCAAACTTACGGCTCGACATGACACGTAAGCTATCCCTCATTTCACTCTTTCCTCATGTCCAAATCATGCACTTCTAACAATTAAATCAAGTGATTGCAACCTATATGCATACTAGTAACTTTCCATAATTAAACCGGTATTCGCTACGTTCCATACCTCAAAAGCACTCCAAGCCTAGCTGCGGACGACCTGGCTAGCTTCCTCCTCCACTTCACGAGATCCAAGGGTCTCCTCCTCTGTCGAGCTCGGGTCCAAAGTCCTGGATCACAAAACAATTCCCGAATCAATACCAATTCAATTGCGTTTTAAACGAGAAACAATTAAACTAAGCCCGGAAGTCCAACATGGCTAAAACGAGAAATGGGCCGGAATGAGGCCTAATCCGGGTGACCCACGGGCCCAGAAACCGACCCTGCCCGTGCAGCACACCGGCCCGGCACCCGACCCGGCCCGCGCCACAGACCAGCCCGGACCCAGGCACGGTCCGTGCGGCACGCCGGCCCGGGACCAGGCACGGTCCATGCGGCGTTCCGTGCCGGAACCTAGCCCGGTCCGTGCGATATTCCGTGCTGGAACCTGGCCCTCTCCGTGCCCCGTTCCGTAACAGATCTGGGCAGACTTCCTTCTTCTTCCCTAACTTCGTTTTCCACAAATTTCTGCATCAAACCTCCATTGATGAACTCTTAGAACTTCAAAACAGACCCAATAACCTCCAATACTTCAACACCCTCAATGGGTGTCATCAAAACTACTCAAATCAATTGATTTCCAACATCCAACTTCACTTCCATCCACAAAAATATCATCTAACACCCACAACCCTTAAACTCAACCATTTCTAACATTTCTCTATCAAACCCATGAATCAAATTAAACGAAAAACGAAAATGGTTTGGATGATTACCTTGGTAATGAAGAGTATATGAAGAAAATGTGGTTTTTGAGGTGATTTGGGGTATAAAAGAGCAAAAAGTCCCTTTCTTTGCCTTGCTTCTTCCTCAAGCTTCCATGGGAGCTCCTCTCTCTCTCCTCCCTTGACACTTTCGGCCACTAGTGAAATAACGGGCTGAAATGGGTCCAATTGGTGTCTTAAACCTAGAGAGAATGATCCCCCAAACTACCCCTTTGCCTTATCTCTCCTCAAGTTCAACCATCAAGGGTAAAAGGGTCAAATTGCATCCATTTCTTCCCTTCCAAGCTAACATGGACACATGTCCATGTGGGGACCACTCCTAGCTCAAATAAATCCAGCTCACTTAATTAATTAGGTTTTGTCTCTAATTGGACCGCGTTTGACCGAAAATGACCCCGGGTTGACTTTTCTCAACATTACAGTCATTTGAAAGGAAAGGCCCAACTAAGCTAACCGTAACGACATATAAGCTTTGTGGGCCCCAGAAAGGTCCTGAATGACTCCCAGAGTCATCAGTTGACTTTTCCGGCAAAAAGTCAACTTTCGCCAGAATCCACCAGTTCGATCGGGATCGACCGGGGGCGGTTCTTACAGGGATGGCTGTGGTTGAGGCTGCCGAGAGGTTCTTCTTGGACTAGAAGGTTGCTCAAGCTTACGTGTGTTCTGGGCAGCGAGGGGTGGTGGGGGGAACTCGGGGCTGGCAAAAACCAGCTGCCGGATCTTGGAAAGTGAATGTGGATGGGTCAAAAATGGTGCTATTGAAGGGGGGGTTGTCTACAGAAATAAGGAGGTTTCGTGAGGGGGTGCAAAAGTGTCATTTTTCTAGGCGCTAGGGACACATAAATAATGGAAGCTCTAACTATTAGAGCAGCGTTGATGTGGGTTTGGGAAAATGACTAGGGTGTCGTAGTACTACAAATCGACTGTTTGAATGTTGTGCTAGCTATCTCTAGTTCGGAGTCATTACTAGCTACGATTTGAGGCGTTAATGATGATTGCAAAAGTCTCTTATAGGAAATTTCAGGCTTTCGGGTTGGACATGTCCGGAGAGAGGCAAACAAAGCGGCACATGAGCTGGCTTTTCATGCGCAGGAGTTGATCAATGCAAATTGGAATTGTAACGATTTATCGAGACCTTTTTTGGATCTCGTTAACGCTGATCTTGCGCAATAATACAACAACTTTACCTAAAAAAGCGAAAATCAAATATGAAAGAAGCGGTCATTCAGTCAATGATTTAGGTCCCCTTGCATACTTTAAGAGGGCTCAAACCATACGATAATTTAAGGACTTGGGGATGAATATGCAAAGGTATAAAAATAACTTGATAATAATATGGAAAAAAAATAAAACAAGTTAAAATTTAGCATTACATTAGAATAAAATTGAAGAGGCGCTACTGCATCGCCTCTTTAGTGCTTGGAAGACGTTAGCCCAAAATGGATAACATCATGTTAGCAGCACCGCTTACGAAACGATGCTCTAAGAGCATCCCCAGTGGTAAATCACTAGCTAATGGTAGCAATTAATAGTTAGGTCACATTGTTATTTTCTCTCTCTGCCAACCCACTAGCTGTAACCACTAGCTCTACGGTGGTAAACCACCAACTAGTGGCAGCAATTACTAGTTCATTGTTTTTGTAATTTTTAATAACTCCAAAAGAATCCCTAAACAAAATACTAATTTTTTCAAGAAAGGAAAGACAACATTTATAAAAATGACATTTAAACAAACATAGAATAATTGAACTACTGATTAAATTGCGTCGGCCTCGAGTGGGTGGGTTGGATGAGCGATCCCATGGATTGGATTTAAGAGTGAATATTTCTTCATTCATGGGATTGTTCAACCGATATCTTCAAGGAGTAATTCGTAGTCATGGGTGTCGGTCATGGAAGAAATAGAAGGATTTTGTAAAAAGGAAGAGGTGTAAGAAACAAGAGGCGTGGTTATGTTTTAGTGTAGATAGTGTATCTATAGAAATTTAGGATTTTTTTTTCTAATTTTGGTGGGACACGTGTCCGTCTCCATTGGCCCGACGACTAGCCGTTAAGCGCTCCAACATTGCTTCCAATCGTTGTAGGATCCTGTGGCGAGGTGCACTACAACACCGTCACACAACGCCTCCTACATCGAGGATTCGTGGCAGGAGGTGTAGCAGCCCCTGTAACGAACCTCATGCAATTCCTCTGCAGTAATCCCACTAGAGCTTCTCAAAGAAGTAAAGAGATGCTACATTTATAATGTCTCTTTAATGTTTGTAAGGACGTGTTACATTGTAACATTTTTCAAGATGACTGGGTAACGTCTTTTTAGTTAAAATTTAAGAGACTAAATTTTAAATGTAACGTCTTTTAGTCTCAACTTGAGAGACATTACCCTTAAGTTTAACTTAATAGTCACTATATTTTTAATGTAGCACTTTTTGGTCTTAGATTAATAAAAATGTAGTGTCTTTTTAGTCTTAACTTAAGAGATGTTGTATTTATACAGTACCGCCTCCTTAGTTTTTTCGCAGAATCATAAAAAAACAAGACACGGTCTACCCTTGTCCATTCCCCTTCCACCTATTGTTGGCATTAAATATCAGTAACTCAATCATCGTCCAAATTATCACATAATATTTATCAAAACTTATACAATTATATCAAACATCACTATATAAGTGTATCAAAAGAAGTTATCTAAACATAAAAGTGTATGAACATCATATAAGTGTATCACATGTTGTTCTCGAGATCAACAGGGGCATCAGGGACATCGAAGAGTTCGGATTGAGATCCAAATTGGGTAAGCATGATGGCCTTCATCTCCTTCATACACCACTCCCACTCTTGGTTATGGGCAGCCAGTTGCGCCGACACACGCTCCTCTAATAAAATCACCACCTGATTCATCTTTTCCGTAACCTTATCTCTGGTTTACACTCGACTGGTGTAATTAACGGAAGTGGAGCCTATGGGATGCCCACTTGGCTTGCGTTTCTTCTTCTTCTCCCCGCCCAAAAACCTTTTGACATGACTCTCTCCTCTTGTCAAGAATAGATTCGAGCAGCACAATCTGGTCATCATCGGCGATCTTATCGTATGTCGTCCAAAACGAGGCGTCCATAGGTGGAAATAGGTCCGACAACTCAATCTCATATTCCTGCATAATCTTGGACTTAATGAGATGTTTTTCACATAACATTTAAAACATATCAAATACCACCCAAATCAATTTTAACATAATGTTACAAAATTTTAAGTTTCTAAAAATCACAAAAGAATTTAATTGAAAGATACACTTAAATACTTATAAATTTAGTTTTTTAGAGGAAAAAAATAAAAATTAACTCGCTATTTTTGACTCATCAAGATTAGTTACAACATTGTACGAGTAATCGTACACGACGATCAATGACACATGATGATTGATCTGATCATACTCTTCTACAAGCTTCTTAAATGTCTTTTGCCTAATAATATGATCCATATCTTTAGTACACGAAGTGCTTTGTTGATCGCACTCTAAGTCTACAAAAAAAAAAAAAGACATAGTGTTCGAATTTTTTCCATCTACTTTGAGGGGGCATACTTGACTGAGATCTAAAATGGAGAGTCGTGTCCAGTGTCTATTCATAATAATTTTTCCCATCTAGTTTGAGGGGGCATACTGATACTTTGTTAGGTTCTTCATCCTGGACATTGATAATTATATGTCAGGAGAGTTTAATATGATGTATCTGACTTTTATCATACCCGACTTCAAGTCATTCGTATTTTATTTTGGAACTTCTGGTCCAACATACATCGGATCTCTGGTACTATGTATTTTGGAACTTTTGGTCCAATGTGCATCATATCGTTGGTATTTGAAACTTTTGGTCCAACCTACATTGGTCCACTAGTATTTGAAACTTCTAGTCCAACATACCATCAGTCCACTAGTATTTGGAACTTCTGGTCCAACATACCATCATATTTATAAACTTCGGGCTATAAACCAAGTTGCATGTTACATGCAAGTAGTTATGCATCTTGGAACTTCAGGTCCAAATGCTTCAGTTTCAACAAGTCTCAAAGTTTCGAGTATTAACAATAAAAATGCAAGTATACAATAATCACCAAATTTCTGATGTGAAAGATAAAATATAAATTGACGATCACATAGCATACTTATCGAAAAGTCGTAAGTAAACATGCATAAACAAGCATGACTCAAGAGTAAATAAGTTCATGCTAATATGAAACCTTTGATACTTGGACAACAAGCAAGTTGTGCTGATAACGTGTCGTGAAACTCGTGTTTATAAGATCGAGTTTGTATAGAACAACACCAAGACACCGATGGCCCAAAATAATACAAAGGCTGGTGTCTATGAGTTGGTTACCAAGAAAATAAGAAAAAAAACACTTGAGATTGAGAATTGGAGAGTAGAGAGAATTTATATTCATATCTTGAGAATAACTTACGAGAAGTGTTGTGTTGAGTGTTTTTGTTGTGTCTAGTATAAGAGATCGATACCTCTATTTGTAAGAACCAAGTACACATTAGACATTGTCATGTAACCTTTTGCATGTAAATAGTGATGGTATGTGAATTGTGGCGATCACGCGTGGTATATATATATATATGTCATCTCATAACAAGTTAATGATTCTCAATAAAATATAATTTATCATGTATGAACACACTTTGATTCTTCATAGTCTTACTTCAATAGTCCATTCATCATTTTTGTCTGTTGATTAAATATTTGTTATTCGAATTATTTATGTATTATCCCTATCAACATCCAATAGTAAAGTGCACTAATAATTATTTGTTGATCCGATCTGCCAATTCAACTTGTTGGTATCGATTAGGTTTGATCTCCTCCATGTTGTGGAACCAAAATGTTGTGTTATTCCATGCAACCGAATAATATTAATGCAAAACGTTATTATATACAGATCATAGAGGAATTTAAGTGTTAGTGTTTGTAGAATATCGTTAATGGACAATACATATGCATATGCGGCTTCTAATAATGGAAAGTGGTCAGCTTTCCTACCCAGCCATCATCAAAGGTTGAAAATCCATAGTGATTAATTAGGACAAAGATATGTCTAGATATAGCATGATATGATCTCTTGACCCTTGGAGCACACAATCAGTCAAGGAATAGAATATTGATTTTGCATATAATAATATTGGTTAATTTTTGTCAACTCTCCCATGTATTAAAGTCTAATTTGACTTGTTATAGACATTTCACTTATGCTCAATTTAGATTCTTCAAAATGACACCTACCTCGTAACCACAATTTTAACAATTTCAAACCAAATGTTTCGTAGTTAGTCAGTAAAAGTTATGTTGGGCATGTAATGATCGAATGTGAGCGTCATAAAATAAAATAAAAAAACATACAAGAATAGCATGTCATTTGTGTTGACATATTTTCATCTGAAATCTATGAACATCATTGTTACTCGATAAATAATTAAATTGTAATATTTTATTTATATCAGGTTACGAATTTGTATTTATAAACAGTGTAGTACGAGTGATCGATTGATTGTTTTATGTGTAAAATCCTTTCTATAATGATTCTCTCAAGTCAATTTATATGTGAGAAGATGTGTTAGTGTCATATACCATTCTTTTTAACCGTAATTGCTTTATATGCATTTTAGGTCATAAAGCTATGAGTTATAATTTTTAGGTGAACAAAACTAATGATATTAAAATTTTATGAAACAGTCATAGACCTTAGAGCACCTACACCAACCCGACTTACTATGTGACTCACGATTCGCGACTTGTAGTTTAGTGAACTGTGAGTCGCCGATCAGTCAATAGCGTCGTGACACGTGGCGCTGTCATGACTAAATATGGTTGTTGCCTCCAACGTAAGATTTTTTTAATAAAAGAAAGTCCGAATTTAACATTAAAATTTAGATTTTTTTCCATCTATAAATACTCTTGCCCCTTTCATCAGCATACACACATTTTCCCCAATTTCTCAACTTTCTCTTACGAATTCCACCTCCCCCAAAGTTTGTTTTTCGATCAAGAAAATGTCCAACGATGAGACTCAAACGTCGTCTCTACCAGATCAAGATCAGCACGAGCACGCACTGGAGCTACCCGATTTCAACGCACATCAGTCCGGCGGCTTTGAACGGATGTTAAACATCAACCCGACCAACAACCCCTTCATGTAGTCAATCGGTTTTTTCTAGCCCTTACACGCAACCTGGTTTTTTCCCCTCGGGTGCGGAGGTACCACAATATTTTGATGAAGTTGACGAATAACTGTCCAAGCGGCTACAACGACGCAGACTACACCAAGAAGGCTAAGAAGATCTACTCTGACACAACTAAGGAGCATGAACCGAAAATGTTCGACCTCGACCAGTGGAACGATATTCTAAAGTTCTAGGAGAAGTTTACGGCAGAGGAAGGAACGACCGGTGCAAAAGGACAACGGTTGGATGAAGCTGGGGCTTACAGTTCAACCCCACCCACTTGTCCTCCCACTGATGATGAAGAGACTACACCTCTTGGTGGTGAGTCCCAACTGGATTGGGTCCCTCCACATGATCCACCGATCCGAGCGAGAGATCTCTTAGCCGAAGTGTCCCTCCACGTGAAGAGCGACCGTTGAGGAAGGAGTCCACGAAAAGGAAGGGGAAGGGTGTCCAAGATCAAGCCAATGTAATGGCCACCATGAATCGAGCAAGGACAGAGGCGGACCGAGAAAAGTCCGAGAAAGCGGAAAAGGTGATCATGTTGACCACAAATGGCACGAACTCTTCAACCAATACAACAAAATGCATCTCCGGGACATTTCAAGGTTAACCGACCCGGAGATGGAACGACACGTATTAATATTAATGTTGTCTGAGTTGTGGGATTCATGTTGTGAGGTCAAGGCTCATATTCGTATGCTCAAGAACACCTGATGTGTGGTTTGGATTGTATGCTTCAATTTGCAGTTTTTTGGGTTGTATTATTTCGGGATGAACGGAAGTTGAAGTTTCTTTTATTTCTTTCTATTTAGTTATTTTATTATTAATTAATTTTTTAAAATTTATTTCAATTTTGTTTAGTATTTATTATTTTAAATCAAAATTAATTAATTCATCTAAACTTTAATTCAACATCCAGAGCATCTATTAAGAACCATAAATCTCATTATAAACCTCATCATTGTAGAATACAATTTATTTAAAGGTTTCTGATAGTATATTTTGCACCATCAATATTATAAACCTCCAACCCCAAATCTCATTGATGTACATACTCTAACCATAACCTTCTAGTATATGTTTTAGAATGTCATTTGTAAAATCCAAATCCCTCCAACGTAGCCAAGACCCCATCAGACGCCACGTACTCAGTAATGAATAGTGTTTTGCATGAACTGAATCATTTAGGTAACGTCTTATCCTGGTATATAACATGGTAATGGTGTGAGAATGATTCGACTAGTACGTACCCGTTGCCACAAAGCTTATATAAACCTCAAAGAGGTTTATGTGAAGAACACAAGATGATATGGAGAAGGCTCCAACTTACCTCAAAGGCTTCCAATATTGTCAAACAGCTTCTGCATAGCAAACGGGAAGTGTTGTGCAGTGCATGAACAAGAATGTATTTGGGTTTTTTGAGGTTAAATTGAAGCCTATTTCCTCCCTCTTTGATCTCGATTCAAGTCCTTTTCGTGAGCAATTTGTCCAAAACAGAGGATATCAACACGAGCAGTTGAGGTATGCTTTGTTGTCTTATATATATTTCTGCATAGCAATCCATATTTTTTGTGCCATGCATGAACACGAATGTTTTCGAGTCTTTTAATGTTAAATTGAGGCCTACTTTTTGCCCTCCATGAAGGAGGGCGATTGGTTGAAACCAATCAAGATGGAGGCGATACGTTCCTTCTCATGAACATCCTGTTTCTCTGTAAATGTCTCTTTGAATCTAGCGAGCCTGTTTAGCAGTTCTCGTCTGATTGTCTACGCTAAAAATCGCTCCTTTTATACTCACTTATTGAAATCCAACTCGTGAAGCAGCGCAAAGCCTTAATCATTTTATCATAGAGAGAGTCGGGCGAAACTTTAGGGCCTCCATTGAAAAGAGGGTCAGTGTCCTGCATCAAAAATGAAGATATCAACAGTACAGTAGACAAAGACAAAGATCATAGCAATGTACATGTCGGTGTTTCAGGACGTCTTACCCATCACGGCCTTCTTTCTGTTGATGAAAGTTTTATGCTATAACAACGGCTCATGCAACCAAAGCATAGCAACACCTAGGATTCCCTAACAGAGAAAGAAGGAGCCACCGTATTATTTGCATGTTTACTAGTTAGTTGTTTTATTAGTCAAGAAAATTCATAATTAATCGAAATAACAAAAAACTTAAACTAATAGATACACATAAGTTATCTAAAAAAAAATAGATACACATAAATTAGATTAAAAGATTTGCATCATTATATATGTTATCTAAATACCAAATTATTGTATATCGTGTTAGAGAACTATTTTTTTTTGAAACGAGAAAGAAGTAGTATTACGATATGATTGTGCTTACAATTTGGGATCTAACAGTCCCGGATACCAATTTTTGTCCCGATCGGCCGTGGCCCATCGGGCACACATGGTTCCATACAAATAGTCCGCTTTGATTCGCGGATCCGAACTTAGGAATTCTTCGATCCAACGTTACAAAAAAAATAATAAACCAAATGCCTAAACTTATTGAGCCACATGATTATTCGAACTAAAGCAGCGAAACCTACTGGAGAATTTGTCTTTAGTGCAGAATTCCCGAGATCTCCCTGCTGTAAAAGCTTGGTCGGGGTTGAGAGTCCCGAATCCGGATGCCGTTGAAATAGGCCCCAACCGATCGTCCCTCCTCCCGGATCCCAGATCCACCGAGGGGGCGGACCCATGTCGGCGAGGGGTGACCCTAGGGCGATATGCCGCTGCAGATGGGATACGGCGCGTGAAGCCCGTAATCCAATGAACGGCAGGGGGCCCACGGTGGCCACTGGCTCGAAGGCGGGGCCGGTCCGTCAATACAGGAACGGTAGCGCGAGTCGAGGGGGAGACCGTGGAGCAGCTTGAACGATGGGCAACGACCTGTGGGGGTAGACCGGTTGCAAAACAAGACAAAAACAAAGAAAAATAAAACCGGCTCTGATCAATAGAATCGCGACGGTAGAGTGGAACCTCATGGAGGTTGTGTGGAGAGCTTTGGAAGCAGGGGCTTCGATTGGACCCCGGAGGGTAGTGGAGAGCTTTGGATCAGGGGCTTCAAAGGTGGAGAATGGTGACTGTCATGGAGGAGGGGGATAGGGGAAGGGGTTGCGCGCAGAGAGAGTTAGGGTTCTCTCTGCGTCTCTGCGCATGCTTTTTTTTTAAAAAAAGTTCAATTTTAGAGAACTATTTTTAGTTCTTACAATTGTAAGGATTTTTATTATTGGGTTGAAATGATGAGAAATAAATATTCCTTCAGTATTATTTATGTGATGTCTTGGTCGTTTAGTAACAAAAAATCTTCTCTCTCGCATTTCGAGAGCATAACTTAGCCCTAGTCCTACGACTATGGTGCTCTTTAGCTTTACCTCTGTTGCCGATGCACTTGTTGACACTACTGCTGCAGCCATTGTCGGCTATGTCATGTCTCGTCTAGTACAACTCTCTTCCTCAAGGATTCCGCTCCCTCCTGAAGCAACTCAGCCTTTAAGGCCCGGTGTATAGGATGAAGTTAAAGTAAACCCTAGTCGGGATCCTCGCTGTGCCTCCTCCTCTCACGGTGGTTTCATCATGATCCCCAACTTCTACAGCTTGGTGTCTTTCGTGATGGGTGCCTCCACACTGGCCTCCACCGGAAAACCACGATGGGGAGGACCGGTGAGAGCTAAAGGTGTTGCTTCATAAGCAAGAAACCCTCCCTTGGTTCTACTTCTGTCGCCTCTGGTCGTCCCTTCTTTTGCACGGTTTGTTCCTATTGGCCCTCCGCCTCATGGTGAGGGTGGGTCTCCTCCTCCACTGCAACTGACCCGACACGCAGGAAAGCTCTGATCGTTGATTTCCCGAGGTTGGCCATGAGAACGATGGGATTGGGGCGTCCATCTCCTAATGCGGATAGGATTCCGTTTATACCTTCCCTTCTCACCGTCCCGACTAAAATGACTCGTGGCTGACAGGTGGCTCAATCCTCGGAGGATCCACCATCACCATTTCTTTGGTCTGACCGGATCTAATGGATTCCATGGCGGCGCTTCAAGACGGCCTTTCGTCTTGCTCCTTTGTAAATGATGAGGAGGTGGAAGTGGTGGTCCCATATTCCATGATCAAATCCTCTATCATTGCACGCCAACAATTTGGATTGGAAGGCAAGCTTTGGGCCTCACGGCCTCCTCGGAAGGAGATCCTCCTTCGTATCATCACCACCGCATGTGGACGATCTGCGGAGGGCCTGGTTATCAAGGACCTCGGCCCAGGTCTCTACGGCTTCTATTTCAGGACGGCGGAAGCTAGAGCCTGGGTCCGGGGTAGCGAACCCTGGTGTTTCGACGGGCGTCCTCTCCTGCTTGGGAACTTGGGCCCTTGTGCCCGGGATCTTCCTGTGTTGGACCGTCTAGAATTGCGGGTTCATGCTCGGGGGCTTCCACCCCTGGTTCAGACGAATGCGACAAGAGAGACGATCGAAAACCATCAGCGAGGCAGTGATAATTCTTCACTGGTAATGTCGGCCCTCATTAGGCAAGGCGAGGGTGCTTGCCCCCCTGTCCCATGATCAACTCCAACCGCGACGTTCGTGACATTGGTCAGTCGTAGTTCACGCATGCTCCCACCATCACCGCGCACAACTTCAGTCGCAACATCCTTGATATCGATTGGCCGAACTCCACACATGCTTTCACCTTCTCTACACACAACCCCGACTATAAGAAGGATAATAAGGAACAACCCTAACCACGTGCGGTAGAGACTCCGACCTCTAACCTTTTTCAACAAACAATCAACCCACCGTCCCCGTTGGATGAGCTACGGAAATTAATGGTATGATGAATACTCAACATGGCTGTATGTCAACCCCTAACGCCCCCTTGTGTCGTCTACATCCAAACCCAACCCGAATGATGACTCAAAAAGCAAAAAAATCCCCCCGGACCTCTTTGGAGCAGTCGAAAGGATCACTATCTTCTCCCCAAACTGTAGAATAAGCATTACCAGTCGGAATGAAGTTCAAACGGACTAGGGATACGCATACACCGACTCTCCCACCAACCACGTCCACACCAAGAACACCCTAGTTCTAACAACACAAAACCTAACGCAGAGAGAAAGAGTAGCAGAGATACCTCTTTTACTATCTAGAAGACCCTGCAGGATGGTTTCGTCCTCCGTCCTCCCCCCTTGAGGCCATCGCACGTCGAGATCAGAAAATCGGAGAAGAGCGTCACAAGCCTAGGGCCGACCAAGGAACAGGGGCTTAACATTTTATCAATTATCACTACATATTAATTAATGTAAATATACTTAAAAAATTCGCCTAGCTTAAGTTGCGAATCGCGAATTATAAAGTGATTAGCAAAACAACAGCGTCATCGCTTCAATTAGGGTTTCAAATCCCTCGTACGTCTCTTCTCCGTTGATAACGTCGACCACCACGCCCTAGACAAGCGCCTCTCCGCCTACAGGGTGTTGTTCCTCTTCTTCCACGCTCCACTTCAACCACGTTTTTTCTCTTTCTGTCGATTTTCGGTCCGTACGTTTTTGAAACCTTAAGCCGATTGTTTCTACTATGATGACACGATCGCTGACGAATGATAAACTATCCAGGGATGGTGAGGGGTTCGATGTGGAACTCCTGAGGGAACCAGCGAGTCCACTCCCGGATTCGGTGAAGGACAATGGTTGTTGTGTCTGCAACCGTGACAACCGATCTCACCTAGGGGAAACCCTACTTTCTGATGCTGGCGAGGGTCACCCTCAACCAAAGGCCCCAGTTGACTGGTCGGCAGGGGAGTCTGATTCGATCATTGAGGCGATCACTGTTTCACCAATCCTACCTCCAGTAGCTCATCCAGGGGAAACCCTAGCAACCGAGAACATTGAGTCCAGTAGTCAACTGGTCGATATTATTCTGGCGGCGTTAGCCCGTTCCCAGAAAAATGTCCTCTCGGACATGGTTTATTTGCTATGATCTACGGGTGCTGTTTCTTCCTCGGAGAATCGATCATCGTCAAACTATGGGGATCACGTTGTTGTCACACAACTGGATTCTTTGGAGTCTCCCATTCCCCATGCTGCAGTGGGTCGGACACCATCGCCTCCACGAGCTTCTCCATACAGCAAGGATGAGATACAACAGAGGAGAAGGGCGATGAAGTACAGGTATCCGAAAGCAGGCCACCAAGGGCTATTGTGTTTTAGTCCGGTACTTGGGCCCCCCTCGTATCCGAAAAGGGGGCAGGACAGTGGGAACCGCTACCGGAAGTACTACCCGAGGTTTGGAATTACGGGAGGAAGACAATAATACTGATCTATGTGCAGGTGTAAGGGAGGAGCAGAACCAAATGCGAGGGCAGCAAATAGTACCTCAACCTCAAAAACGGGATGAGGAGGGAGATCGAGAGCCGCAACTGGAGGTGTCGCAGGCTCTACTAGAGGAATGAGAGGCCCGAGTGGTAGTGGGAAGGGTCCATCACGACCTATACCCACAGACCCGAGATTGTCGGTGCAGGGAAGTCTCGGGAAAATCACCATACAAACACTTACTTTAATTTTATATTTTGTTTGCTACTGTTTTAGGTTCGGTTGGACTTGGTTAGTTACTTTTCGTTTGGACTGCTTAGTTTATTTGGATCATGTTGATCGTAGGAACTATTATGGTTGTTTAAGATGCAAACTAGACGATTTCTACGAGTTCAGAGCGCCGGGTGTCCTACGGGAGGCCGAGACTAATTCTGTTCTCAAGACTTTCAGTCCATCACTTATACCGGTTACCCAGCATTTATAATGCATTTCCTACGTTTAAAAAAAAATGTAAATATACTTATATATCCAAAAACCCATATAAAAAAAATAATGAATTACTATAGATGATTGTACTTGTTGCTAGAAACAATACATAACTAAAGTGATAAAATGATTTCTTTTTCTTCTGATTATTGATTTGTAATAAATTGTTACGAGATCTAACATTAAATATCATATGTGAATAAAAATTTAGTTTATATTTAGACGAAACCCATAGTACCCTAACTGTTGTACCTGCTGACATGGCAATATCCAATTGGTCCAACAAACGTGGCGTGTAACGCCATTGGTCGGGTCCCAAGTCGATGACACAGTGGTGAAGATCTATATACTTTGAGCCCTCTCTTCAGATTCAACTCATTCCTCTCTCCGAATCGTTTGTCTGAATAGTTGGATCTGGAGAGGCTGAAGATGGTTGAAACCAATCGCTTTTCTCTGGGGTTTGCTTTGCTCTGCCTGGTGGCCTCCATCTCCGTCCTCCAGTTCTGTGTTGCTTCCGACGACAATACGGTAAGTCCATGTACCGCCCCTTTCCTGATTGCCTTGCTTTTTTCTGTGTATCATATGTAACTCGGATCTCTCTTTCTACTCTTCTTTTGTAGATCTTCTACGACTCGTTTGACGAGTCATTTGAAGGACGATGGATCGTTTCCAACAAGGGAGAATATGAAGGTAAGAGTTTTGTTTTGAATCTGTTTAGATTTGTTTTGGTTATTAGATGAAAGGCTGAATTGAATTATGTGTAGTGGAAATTTGTCTGTAGAAATGAATTTGTTTAATTTATGAGTGGAGTTTGTTGTCTCTATGCAGTGCTAGATCTGTGACTGAGAAGTGAATTTGAGCAATGCTCATTAGAATTGTGTATGAGTGAAGCCTTTAAATTATGTTGTTATGTGAGTATGGTTCTGAGCTCAGCTATAGATCATACTTGCATGGTGTCATTTTGAATTATGTCATTTGAGTGTGCCAGTAATGTAAGTGGTGCTTGTGAGAAAATTGCTTTGTATAATGGGTCCAACTGCTTTTTTGGCATCAAATTGCATGGAATCAAACATCAGAGAAGGCACAAACAGAGCATTTTGCTGAATTTGATGAATGTGTTATTGGGGTCTGGTACCCATTGCTGGATGGAAAATGGTGTGTAGGATTTAACTTTGAATTTAAGTTGAAAATTCACGTGTTTAATGCACCAAGAGTAGTGAATATGGTCTGATTGCTGAGTGTGTATGTGTATTATGATGATATAATGTCTTGTCTGGCTATGCGTTGCTGTAATGTGTTACCACTCTGAAAATTCTCAGTTTGGTGTTTAGTTGTTCTTACTTTCAATTAACTACTTGTCGCAGAGTACTGACTGAATTTTAAGTGTAATCTAGCCCTTCATGTGCTAATGTCATAATATTCGTTAGGTTAATGTTTCAAGTAGGAAATGTTTATTGACTTGTCATATGTATTTAGGTGTATGGAAGCATGAAAAGAGTGATGGACATGAAGATTATGGACTTCTTGTAAGTGAGAAGGCCAGAAAGTATGCTATAGTCAAAGAGCTGGATGAGGCTGTGACTTTCCAGGAGGGGACTGTTGTCCTCCAATTTGAAACTCGCCTCCAAAATGGGCTCGAATGTGGTGGTGCATATCTGAAATACCTTCGGCCTCAGGATGCCGGGTGGAAAGCTGAGGAGTTTGACAATGAGTCTCCATACTCTATTATGTTTGGACCTGACAAATGTGGAGCCACAAACAAAGTGCACTTCATTCTAAAGCATAAGAATCCCAAGACTGGAGAGTATGTTGAACACCATCTCAAGTTCCCACCTTCTGTCCCATCAGACAAAATGACCCATGTGTATACTGCCATTTTGAAGCCCAATAATGATGTCCTGATTCTGGTAGATGGAGAAGAGAAGAAGAAGGCCAATTTCCTTTCATCTGATGATTTTGAGCCTGCCCTCATTCCTGAGAAAACTATTCCTGACCCAGATGACAAGAAGCCTGAGGACTGGGATGAGCGAGCAAAAATCCAAGACCCTGCTGCAGTGAAGCCAGATGATTGGGATGAGGATGCACCCATGGAGATTGAAGACGAGGAAGCTGTCAAACCTGAGGGGTGGTTAGACGACGAGCCCGAGGAAATAGATGATCCTGAGGCAACAAAACCAGAAGACTGGGATGATGAAGAAGATGGCGAATTTGAGGCCCCAAAGATTGATAACCCCAAGTGTGAAGAAGGTCCTGGCTGTGGTGAATGGAAGAGGCCGATGAAGAAAAACCCTGCCTACAAAGGAAAATGGAGTGCCCCACTTATCGACAACCCCAATTACAAGGGTATTTGGAAGCCTCAGCAGATTCCCAACCCCAGCTACTTTGAGCTTGAAAGACCAAACATTGAGCCTATTGCAGCCATTGGCATTGAGATATGGACAATGCAAGATGGCATCTTGTTTGACAACATTTTGATAGCAAGTGATGAGAAGGTTGCAGCTTTATACAGGGAGACTGAATGGAAGCCAAAATTTGACGTGGAGAAGGAGAAACAGAAGGCCGAGGATGAAGCTGCTGGACTTTCAGATGGGGATCTTGAAGGCTTCAAGGTAACGAGTTAAACACTCTTGTCTCTTAGTCATAGTTTTTGTTGGATTGGTACTTAATGCATTACGTCTGAATTTTTGCAGAAGACAATATTTGACCTCTTATACAAGGTTGCGGATGTTTCTTTCCTCAGCAAATACAAGCTTCAAATTGTTGTAAGTAATCTAACTAAAGCTTCGGCAGCTCGGCTATCATGTGCAGTTACTAGGGAGTTCAATCTGTATCTGAGTTTTTGTTCTTGTTATACAGGACCTCATTGAGAAGGGAGAGAAACAACCTAACCTCACCATTGGCATCCTCCTCTCAATCCTTATCGTTTTCTTCACAGTTCTTGTTAGGCTCCTTTTTGGTGGAAAGAAAACAGTAAGTTCTTTTGGCAATCCACACTCAAGTCTTTATGTGTAGCCTTGCTTACCTCTAAGCAAGACCGTGTTTCCATTTGTTCAGGCGAAGGTAGAGAAGAAGCCAGAAGCTCCTGTAGCTTCCAGTAGTGAAGGAGGAAGCAATGAAGAGAAAGAAGCAACGGAGAAGGATGAGCCCGCTGCTGCAGCTCCTCGCCGGAGGTCTGCCCGACGTGAGGATTAGAGGGAACTGAGAAATGGAGAGTTGCCCTGTGTTAGGGTTATGTAAGATGGGTAAATTTTGAGATTAGCCACTTGAACTAGCTGGATTCTTGAATTTTTATTTTTTGTGTTGGGTTTAGTTTGAAACGCCAGAACTGTAACAAGAGTGTAAATGAGACCCAATATCTACCAGTTTATGATATCTTTGAGGATAGGTTCACAACTGCTCTACAAAGCTAAAAGCTGTTTGTGGCTTCCTTAACCATTAGGATGTGTTGGACCTTTTCGGACAGGATGGTACGCGTAAAAGCCAGTATACGGATCGGGTTTAGATGTGCGTGCCATCATGCAACAGCTCTAATTATAGGGAGATCGTGTCTTCATGCTAATTCTATGCTATATTACCCCTAAAACATGTACTTTTGTCAATTCTCCTTTTAACTTCATAACCAAAAGACATCACCACTACTAGAGGACTGCATTACTGCTGAATGAAACCAATATATTGTAGGCCTAAAAAGTTCTGAGCTTCAGAATAATGTCTTGGGATGACCGTAGCTAATCCGACGCTCATAGACCCATAAAAATAGCTTATTCTGTTTTGTAGATAAAACTTAAGGACATCTTTTTACCAGCATGTTAAATAAACAAACTACACACCTAAAAGTCCAAACATAATTCTAGATATTCCAAACTAAAAACGAAAGTGCAATAAAACATGGAAATTTTTATGCGCTGCTCTTTCTGTTGTCCCGAGATGCCTCAGGTCACGTCCTATCGACCCTCCCCTCGATCCTCAATCCACCGATTGTACTGCTTCAAAACCTTCTCCAAACGGCTCTTACATGAAGCCCTAAATTGTGGGGATCGGTTTTGTAATAGCCCTGGAGGCTTGTTGCAGTCTCTTAGACTCAATGGGAGGCAGTCCGGCGGCAGGGCGGAAAGACGCTGAGGCTGGTGCTGGTGTCTTTCTGGAACGGTGGGAAGGTCGAAGCAAGGCTCCGACAACAGCGGAGGGGCACGAAACGTGTGGAAAAGGAAGGCAGAACGTACCGACATGACGCTGGAGAGCGTGATCGAACGACCGAGTTAAGGGCATGGGGTGGAGATCTGTCCTGAGAAGCAAGGACGGATTGTGACTCCGGCCAAGTCTCTAGGCGACGCGACCATGGAGGAGGTTGAGGAGAACACGACGTCGAACGGAGACTATAGGCAGGGACTCGAGGGCGGGTATGATGGGAAATAAACGGAGAGAGGGGAAGAAGGCTGGAACCATGGTGGCCACCGGTGACGGCTGCAATCCAAAAAGAAGTACGTTAATGTTTCGATGGGGGAAAGTTTTTTTGAGAGAGAATTTGCGTACTTATTTTATAATGAAATATCTAATATACAATCTTTCAAACTTCCACTTGATTGTACGATACATGTAAGGATATCAAATGGACCCAATTTAAAAGAACCATTTAGTCTCTTATCTTATTATGCTTTAAAATTATTTTCCATATAATTGTCTAAGTCACTGTAATAAGTTTAAGTCCATGTTAGGGTTTTACCATTTTCTCTTCTTTTGTCTTTTACAGTTGTACATAGTCATGGTCAATCAAGCCTCCTCCTTTCTTACAGTCGTAGTCATCAGAGACACGACACCTCCTTCTCGACAAGCATCGACAACAGGCCTTTCTGGTCTCTTTGTTGGCTCGCTTACCCCATCAGCCCCTAGTCGAGCCTCCCCTTTTCCACATCGATTTCCCTCCAGATTGGGTCTCCAGCCACCGCCTGACACCTCCTCAGCCAGGGAATCCCACCGCCGTTGTACCTTCCCGGGCCCAACCTATAGGGCCAGCTTTCCACCGCAGCCGCATCTCCAGCCTCGCCTCACTACTCGTCGCCAATGCCACAACAAGCCATCTTTAGGCCGTGGAAACCACTCTTGGTCATCCCCTCAACCGTGCATGACTTGGAGGCCATTGAGGATCGGTTGTGAGGCATAAAGTACCGGTTCATTAATGAAACTGAGGAAGACTCTGATCAGGCGCGGGTTGTGAAACAACCTCGCCACGCACCATGCGGCTGATTGGGGCTGAGGGGGGTAGATGGCTTGTGGCCTATCCCCACGATCCGGGACCCGGTCTATATGACATGTATAGGGGGGAGCTTCTACACCGAGGATTTTCTGGGTTTTTTTTTTCTACCGTTTAGTTTCTGTTTTGAATTGTTTTAGTTGGATTTTGTTTTGCTATTTTGTTTTCGGTTGTTTATTTTCCTAGTTCAAGATAGGATGTAGGAATTTTTATCTTTGTCTAAGATGGAAATTAGACTACTCCAACAGGTCCAAGACCGACGGGTTTCCTATGGGAGGCTCGATTTTATTCTAGTTTCCAGCGCTTTTAGCCCTACTTGTATTGTTTGATTGGCATTAGTAATGCAATTTCTCGTCGCCCATTGAAAAAAAAAATATTTTCTATGTAAGATTAGAACATGCTAACCCAAACAAATCACACGTACAATATGGTTTTTCATTTTAAAGATGTGAAAAATAATGATCAACGATGCTCGAAAAACATTATACAAGCACAACAAGGATAATTCAAGTTTAACCTAAAGCTTTTACAACGATAAGAAAAATTAAAAACTAAGATGAAATTGATTTAACCAAAATAAAAGATAATCGAGTAATTTTTAATAAATCTTCATTAATCATTCATTTAATATGTTGTATATAAGAAAAGGTTAATTGCTAAAAACTACCTTATGGATCGTTTATGTGCGAAAAAATACCTTTTATATTGTCTGCATGCGAAAAACTACCTTACGTATCGTCCACGCTCTTAAACTATTCTGTCTTTTGACCATAATCGTTTACTAACAAATTTTCGAATATTCCGCTTAAATTAAGGATGTAGACCGTACATATGGGTGACTATTTCATTGAAAAAACTAATAGTCAATCGCGGTCACAAGATAGGATAGTTTAAAAGAGTGGACAACACATAAGGTAGATTTTCGCACGTGGACAATACACAGACTAATTTTCAGTCATTAACCTTATAAGAAATTATTAATTTATATTCTATATGAGGTGCATAGAAATCATCAAAAATGTTTTATCTTATAATTTAAGTGAATTATTAGTTTAGCACCATATCCTTACGTCGAGACCAACCAATAACATTATTTTGGAGAGTATTAAATAATTGAATATTAATTTATCGAGTTTCTACTGTATGATACATTTTATCTTTGTTTGACTAATTGAAAATTTCTAGTTTCTCTCTTCTCAATTTATAAAGATTATCTCATATTACAAGCTCAGAATAACACAAAATGGAAATTACACTAATTAAAATTAAAGATGGAAATTACATTATGAAATAAATATTAAAATATTGATAAACATAGGGTATTGTTTAATCATCATCTCCAAATAGGGATGACAAAATAACCCGAACACGACGGGTACCTGACGTATCCTACCCGATCGGGTAGGGTATTGACCGGGTATTTTTTTAACCGGGTAAGGTATTACCCGTTGGCCGGGTACATTGACCAAGTACGGTAGGGTTCGGGTTTGGCGTTACCCGCCCGAACCCTACCCGATATTATATGTATATATAAATAAATAAATAAATAAAAAAGTTCACAATTATAAACCTAATAATAAGTCAATTACAATTAAACAATTGTATGGTCATAACTCATAAGCCCATAATACCATACAATTCATTTGGGTTCATTGATCATCGAAAATAAAATTTTGAAAATTACTACTTTTGCTTAGTTGCTACTTGATTTTGGAATTGTTGTATGTTGAGACTTGAGATGTGGAAAATTTTCTTAAGTTTCATATTGTTGGCTACTAGGACTGAGCAAAAATCTGCCCATCACCGTAAACCGACCATCCCCGGCCCTCCCCGTCACCGGAAAACCCGAAACCGACCTAACCACGGGCGGGTATGGGTTGGAAATAGGTGAACCGGCCTGGTCAACGGGTTTGACTGGTTTTCACACCAGAAAACCGGTCCTACCCGAACCGGCCGGTACTGTAGCAGCAAGTACCTTGATTACAAGAGATTTCAAGACTTTTGACGACCTTGAATCTGATTTTTCGTTGTAATAGGTCGATTTCAGTTTAGTTATAACTGATTTTTTTGTTCAACTTTTTGTGTTGTACAACAAAAACGGTTTCTTAGACCGTATTGTGTAAGACGATGTTTTATATGATTATGACGTATTAGTTGTAGGAATTGTTGTGTTTTGTTTGAATATTTGAAGTCTCTAAACTGAAATCAGTTCTATACTAGGTAGGTTTATGGAATTAAGTTAAATTGTGTGAAATTAAGTTTGAAATGTAGGAATTAAGTTGAATGTTTGACTGTTTATTTCAGTAGGCCCAATAAGAAGCCCATTGGGCCTGGGTTGGTTGGTTATAACCGTCCCCGGCTGGTAGTGAGGTCGGACGGTTATCGGCCTTCCTTTTAGCGACCGGTGATGGGGAAGGGTACGGGTTTTATGTAACCGGGAAAAACGGTTTGGGTAATGGGTTTGGGATTTTGGGCGAGTACCGGCCGATGCTCACCCCTATTAGCTACTTAAATTTAAATGTAATGGTTACTTAGTTCCCAATATTTTTGTCTTATAATCCACATATCATATGAATAAGTCGGGTAGGGTAATACCCGACCCGAACAAATAGAGACCGGGTAGGGTATTGACTAGGTATTGACCGGGTATGAGTAGGATACGAGTAATGGGTATGAAAAGCGAGTAGAGTCCGACCCATACCCTACCCATTGCCATCCCTATCTCCAAATAGATTCGAATTGTGCTCGAGTACGGTATGAGTTTGTTGATTGTGGATCTTTGCAATGTTCACCAATACGATGTTGAAATCTATATGTGAACCCTGGTGAAGTGTTGGTACCGGTGTCCCCTCATACTTCAACGACTCAATAGTACCTTTGTATATACGTCGTTCATTCCCCACTATAATGTTGTGGATGATAATGCACACATTCAAGATTAACGAGAGCGATGCCATATCCCACAATCGCTTTGGACGAGTAAAAATATGAAAACGAGAATATAGAACTTTAAATTCTCTTTTGATATCCTTCCTTCCGCCTCTTGACATACATCAAATAACTTGTTCATGGGGATTCATGGTAGTGATATTTTTTTTACAAATGCAACTCAAGTTGTGTAAATATCACCAGTTAAGTAATAAGGAGTAGTGTACTCACTACCGTCTACTACATATCATACTGTTGGCTAATAGCCTTGCATAATTTCTATGAACAAGTTAATTGATTGAGCGCGTTGATGTCGTTGTTCAATATCATAACACGAAAGACATGTATCATATCCATATGTTTTTGGGTTGTAACAACTTCGGGCATGAACTTTGGCCCAACATGATCGATGTGTTCGAATTAACCTTTCCACATCGGACTATCAATATGTGCAATCAAGATTCTATAACATCCCTGAGAAGTGACGTGCTTCATTAACTTCCATTGTATGGTGTACACCCGTTTTGCTCCACCTGTGTAGATAGGTTGATCCAATACTTTGGTGATGTTTTAGCGTAATTGGTATATCTAACACCTCGATCACAGCTTGTACTATCAGCACTTGTCTCCAATTGGTAGGGATTTTGGGAGTAGACTGTCTTAACAACGAATCTCGAGGCTCGAGAGGTCTGTTCGTCTCTTATGACTAACGATGGAAGGTGCGTGTTTTGTTTGGAGGTCGGCTCCTCTATGTTGACATTATCGGTCTCCTTGAGGTCTGCTAGAGTCGTGAATCCATAACCGAGTGGGCATACTTGGCTTGTTAATTACCATTCACCCCTTTTCCTTTACTCCAATTTAGTTTCCCATGGCCTTAGCGTTGCTCTATTCGTTGGATATCTCAGCGGGTAGGCATTTGGTCGCGACTCATGGTTTGGGCTTCAGTATATACGTGTTCCTCGAGCCGGCTCTCATGGACTCCATTCTTTGTCTTCTTAACCTAGGTTGACCGCTTCCTAACAAAATAGTTGCTTGTCCTGGTCCCCAACTAAGAAGATGGCCTCTAGGCCTATTTCTATTAGTTGGTGTTGATGAGACTTTAGGGGCGTTTGTCACGCCCTAAATCCGGTTTTGACTGGACTCGAGACGTGAACTAACATACTAATTTAAATAATATAAATAAAATCAACTTAAGCGAATTAAATCTCCAAAACTAGTTCCAACATAAAATAACTCCGAAAACAATTGTTCCAAAACATGATGAAGAGCTACGAGTCCCAGCTCAGATCGAAGTAAATACATAGAGTTCAGTTAAGGAGGATGCCACTACTAAGTCAACCCTCCCTAGACTCTCGCTGAGCATATAGAGCTCTAAGACGTCCTCTAGACCGACTCACCAAAAAAACATGTAAAACAATAAACATAAAGGGGGTGAGCTTACGCTCAATAGGAAAAAGTAGTAAAGTAAAGGAACCCCCACTTTAACAACAAACCCGATTAGTACAGTTATCCAAAAGACACTAATTAGAGACCAACAAGAATTGTAACACTTAATAAAATAGTAAGCAAAGGAGATCAACGGGGGGGACAGTTTAATCACCAATCGAATCAACTAAAGAGGCACACGAGCACGAAATATAGATAGTCAGAACCAAGACTTCGGTCCACACACGAACCAACACATCATAACGGAAGGTCCCTCGGTCCAGAGGAGACACATATCATCGGGGCTCCCGCAAATATCCCCAAGGAACACATATCATCGGGGGTCCCAAAAATGTCCCCAAAGGACCACAGATCATTGGGGAAAAACAAGTAATATATCATACCGGAAACGCACATCGGCCTAGATATCTTCTCGAAACTACCCCCTCGGGGGTAAACAGACAAACCACTTAATAGCATAACAAACACAATACACCCACACACGTGTGAAACCAAGCTTACCGGCATGACTTACCAACCACGTCCCATCGGTCTATCACTCATCCGATCATATCATTAGGCACAATCAATTCACATTCAAACATTCACTCAATCAATCAAGACACGGATTAACCATTCACATTACGATCATCATAATTCAACTAGTTTAGTATGACTCTTATCTTATCCTAAGGACGGAACAATCATCAACAAGTACAACCAACACGCAATCCTAAGGCTCGACATGGTCATTCTACCAGCACGACAATTTCCCAAGATATTGAAAGCGATTAATCTAGTGAATCACATCCTATATGCAAACTAAGACTCGTCCGATTATTATTGTAATTGAAAATCGGTTAATCTAGTGAATCACATCCTACATGCAAACTAGGACCTTTCCGGTTATTATTATCCTATAGGCATACTATTAGCATTCTTTAAATTAAGAGTGGAGTTTTCTACTCTTCCCTACCTTGAATTCTCCAATGCTTAAATACTCCTAGCAGCTGACGTCCTGGCTAGCTTCCTCCTCGTCCTCTCACGTGGTCCCAAAGACCTCCTCCTTCGTCGAGCTCGGGTCCAAGGTCTTGAATCACAATTAAAACTATAATTAAAGGCTAACCAAAGGTGGTTTAAGAGGCAATATCTAAGTTAAAGTCCCCAAGCAACTGGTTCAAGATAAGCGTTCGAAATAGATGAAAAACACCCAAAACGGGATAAAAAACAGGTCTGCCATGGATCGGGTCACGGATCCGTTACCTGCGTCGTCACGGTTCTCCTCACGGAGCCATGACTGACGCCGTCACGGTCTCCCTCACGGAGCCGTGACGTCTCCTGTCACGGTGCCCATCACGGATCTGTGACGGGTCTGACGGATTCTGTCCTCCTTCTTCCTCCAGCTCCATTTTCATGAAATTTCAGTCCAAAAACTCCGTTTTTATCAATCCCAAACCTCCAGAACAGCTCCAAAACCCTCAATAATCCATTATCCATGGGTCTTCAACAAAACATCAACAACAATTGATTTCTAACCCCAAAACAACCTATTTACTCTAAAAAAGGATCATCCAAGCATCAAACCTCAAAACCCAATGAAACCCACTCAAATCCAAGTTCTTCCTTCCAAACCCATGATTTGATTCTCAAGGAAAACGAAAATGGATGAAGGATTTACCTTAAGAGTAGGATGGGGATGAAGAAAATGGTGATTTAGAGAGTTTTTGGGAAGAACTCAAGCTCAAGACTTCATTTTTGCACCTTTCTTCTCCTTCAAGCTTCAAAGCTCCTTCTTCTCTTCCTCTCTCTCTCTAATCTCGGCTAGCACAAATAACGAGGAGAAATGTGCTCCCAAATGCTTTAAAAACCTAGTTTGATGAAAGTCCAAAAATGCTCTTAGGTCCAATCCTTCAAATTTGGATTTTGTGAGGGTAAATGGGTCATTGAAGATCCATTTCTTCTCCTCCAAGCCACTAAGGACATGTATCCTAGTGGGGACCACTTAGCCCTTAGGAAAATCCAGCAACTCCAATTTAATTAGGATTTGTCGATAAAAAAGTCCCTGTTTGACCGAAAATTGACTTTTCCAATATTACAGTCATTCGAAAGGAAACGGCCCAATTAAGCTAACCGTGATGACGGATAAGCTTTTTGGGTCCCGGAAACGTCCTGAATGACTCCCGGAGTCATCGGTTGACTTTTCCGGCCGAAAGTCAAACTTCGCCAAAATTCACCGGTTCGACCGGGATCGACCGGGGGCGGTTCTTACAGCGTTGGGTACCAAGCTGGACAGGTGGGCTGATATGGTTTCAGTCTTTCAAATGATGTTGAGTCGGGCAAATCCTTCGTTGCAGATCTTTGTGGTAGATTGTATCAAACTCTGGTCCCTCTCTTGGATCGGGCCATCCACCTCTTCAGGGTGACTTTGGATATGCATGCCCATGACATGATGTCTATTCATGATTCACCTTTATATTGGTTGATAGGCGTACATGGGAATCGATTACATACAATGACGTGATTTACTAAGCGTTTGAGGTCTCGGGTGAAGGGGTTTCAAAAAGATTAAAATAGTTCTGAGTCTATATTATAAAAGTGAGGTTCGTAACTTCACAGGTGTCACATGATTATGTGTTTTTTTTTAAATTATTTGTTTTTTCTGTTTTCTCTTTGTTCTTTTTGAGCTTGTGGGTTCTTTCTCTTTGTACTTGTTACTTCGTTATTATATATATTTCTCTCCGATAAAAAATGCGTCGGTGATGCCCTTACAATTGTTTCAGACGCACTCCAAAGCCTTTGTTTCAGGCGTGTGTACTCATCAATGATATTAGTTGCGGATGCATAACATAACTAACGAATAGTTGTCATACATTTTTAGTGAGGAGAGAAGCCGGGTCTGGCTATGACGTTAGGCATGTGACAGAAGTATCGTTCGTGCTCCACTAAATTGTCCATAATTATGCGAACGAAAAATTCTTAGACATTTGGAATCGATCACAACATTCTTTTTGCAATAAGGTGGGAATTAGTGGATCATGAGGCGTGGATGTTTTTCATCGCAACTATGTTCATGAAAGTTCAATTGTGACGCCTCTTGCCCGAAATTTTCCCATGCCTCGAATAACTCTGTCAATCATCGGGGGGCAGGATGACGTGGATTATGAAGGAGAGGATTGGCGAGGTGCGGATAGAAAATGATTGAAAGATAGACGTTCTATAGGTAAATTTAAGTTTGAGACCAATACTTTCAATCCCATAATGGAACATGTGACGGAAAGCCGTTGGATGTACTAGTCCCAATTTTGCTGAAGACTCGGCTATTCCCAATGGCATAGGTATTCGTGCCAAGCTCAGGCCGTCGAATGAAAAAGCCTAGTGGACTATTTACTCGGCGATGAATTGTGGCCGCTAGCGTTGCTTTTAATAGATATAAATGTTTGCTTAGAGCATCTGTAGGCCAAGGTTGAAAGGGAGGCCTAAAACAATTTGATGAGAGAGAAATAATAAAAAAACAACTTTCAGCCTCACCTATGTGCTAAGTTAATCGTCGACACTTTTAGCCACTGATAGATAAATGTAAGAAATAAAGGGTTAATTACCTTTTGTACCTCTTTTCTATTGGTAACATACCTTTAGCACCCTTTCATTTGGTAACGTTCAAAAACACTCCCTACGTTTTGGTAACACACATTTAGCACCCTTTATGAATTGATCACACATCATTTAATACCCCTTATGTATTGGTAACGAGACAATTACACGCCTTATGAATTGGTCACCAGTCGTCAAAATGGCCTAAACTTGACCAAAATTTTATCCAGTGTGTTACCAATACATAAGGGGTACTAAATGTGTGTTACCAATACGGGGTACTAAAAGTAATTAACTCAGAAATAAAATAAAACATCTTGTTTTTTTTTCAGTCTCTCCACTTAGACTGCAAATAAAAGTCTATTAATCATACTGAAAGAAAATAATATTTTATTCTGAACTGTATATGCTCTTGCAACACCAATACAAACTCGAAAGTTCCAACATCATCTTACGTTTTGTTTAACTTCTGATACTCCAAGCAAAGAAAGTTCCAAAATCGTCTTATGTTTTGTTTAATTTTTTACAGAACTTTTGAAATTTGCAGAGACTTTGGGCATAAAAGTTCACTTTGTAAAATTATCGTGATCAAATTGAGTCCAAAAATAGATTTGACAATTCATCGCCGAGTAAATAGTCCACTAGGCATTTTCATATGAAGCCACCCATATACGAACAGCAGGTGAAATTGGTTAACAAGGTTAGAATACAAGCTCTCTTGTTCTTAAACTTTATAAAGGTCGTGGATTGGGAGACCACCTTATTACCACACTGTAAGAAAAATTGTTGTTAATCCTACAAGCAAAATTTGAGAACAAAATAATAAAACAACAGAGAATACAAAATTTTAAGACACTAGTCTTGCGGTGCAGTATCTACGTCAACCCTCCATAACTTAACTCTCTCGCCAGGACGTCAAGTATCAAAACTACATTCACCTCTTACTGCCAGCAGGTTTCTTAACAGGAGCTATGTCCTCGTCATCTGACTGGATATCGCCATACTCCCACATTCCAAGCCTACTAGTCCGTGCTTCTTCCTGAAACTTTTCTAAGTTATCAAAGGCCAATTTTCTATCCTTGGTGTCAAATCTTCTTCTTTTTTCTAATCTAGCCAGGCCTTCCTGAAAACAACAAGGAAAAACATTAGGAAACAGATAATCCAATCAAAAGGAGAATTCAGTGCTCAAAGATCGATCATTCCTGTGCTTTCCTTAGCACCGTAGGAACTTGAACATTGTAATATAAACACGCTATATGCACCTCAGAAATGGAAAGAAAGATGTAAAACACATAGCTCCATCTATCCCAAAATAAATGGTTTCGTACTTGACTTTTTGTATAAAAGAAAATGGGGACCGATTAAGAGTGAGGCGGGTCACCTGCTTGGGAGTAGGTGCGATGTTTAGCCTAGATTAGGAATTAGATTATGAATTGTAAATAAAAATGGAGTTAAAGCTCGACTTCCCTCACATGCATGCTCTAATATCCTTTCATATGCTAACTTACCATGTCATGTGAAAGGTATTATAGGTAACTTGTTAATAACTAACTCCCCAAATAAAAAATGGACATCCAATTTTAGAAAAGTAACATGCTTATTTTGTGATGAAGGGGGTAAGACTAAGTCTGTAACAAAACCAAAATACATAGCATCTAAGTAGTAATACCTGCAACATGGCAGCGTTTATACTAATCTCAGCGTCCACAGCAACCATTGTCACAACAAGCATTGACCCGGTGCCTTGTCCCTTGACTTTCCCTCCTGAAGTGTCTCTTTCCTCAACTTTTGCCCTAAATTCTTTTCCGCTGTTTAGTGTTATCTCGCTGAAATATTCAGCTGCTTCTTGGCCAAAGTCCTCCTCCAAACCCGGAACCTTAATGTAAGCAAGGCTGCACAACTGAGCTAAACCCGGTGCAGTTGGTACTGAAGGATCAAGAGGTCGCAGGTTACTGTACGTAACAATTTCTTGATTTCCATAATCAATGTAGAACACTTCAAACTTGTCTTTTGGAGATTCAACAGCTCCTCGTGGTGTGTTGACGATCTTCAATGTCAAATGAGATAGGTTGAGTTCAATAAAAAGAACAAGAAATTCAACAACAAATACATAACCACAGAATTAACTCAAAACTCTGGCACCAGGATCATACTTACCAATGCTCTGTTCCAAGAGTTATCTGCGCTGAATTGAGCAAGAACAATATCACCCTTCTTTGGATTAAAAGCACCAATTACAGGAGCATCTCCAAGACTCAAAAGAGAAAGTTGTTGCTGGATAGAAGCTACTTTTTGATCCCCGACTGTCTGAACATAAAATTTACCGCCACCTAGGACTTCTGTAACAGCTACCTGAAATAATAATCAACATGAAAAATCATTGGCCATTATATCACAAAAGAACCCAGAATGTTACTTAGCACTTTGTGCTCATTTGCTCGACATACCCTTAAAACTTCTTTCTGTCTACTTTCAACAACCGCACCATTGGTTGGTTCTTCACCTTCAACATAATTCTCCCATATCTGCAGCCAAAAATGTGTTAGAAAAATCAACATAAGAGGAAGAGTTGCAGATATATGGATGCATGTTCAGATTCTTACTTTCAGTTTCAGCTTTTTGGCAGATCTTTCAGCCTGTTCGAGAAGGTGAGCTTCAGGGATCCCATCAGTACCAAATGCAGTTTGAAACTTCGCAAGGCCAGCTTCAAGAAGTGTCACTGCAACATTTGCCTTTGACTCCCACAAGGATCCCAAGAAGGTTCCAGTTCTATCAACGGTTTCTATTTCTATCTGTAACAAAGAGTAGTAAAATATTATTAAAGCAAAAATAGAAAGAAAAAAATGAAGAGAAAACTAGTTGTGAGGAGTAACAAAATAACCTCCACATCTCTTTGCATTATCTTTCGCCTCATCAATGCAATTGCTTCATCTGAGTAGGGTTCATTACGACCTGGACACCTAACACCAGAAAATGAGAAAGCAATGCTGCATGTTTCCTTAGGAATCAATAGTTTAAAACGATGACCACTGAGAACATATTCCACAACGGCAGGGATCCTCCTACTCCGATGCAGAAAAGGCAAAAAATCTTTAGCTTTCTTGGCAGATCCCTGAAGAAGCATGCATAAAAAGAAAAGCTTGAGATTAATCATAGTGTGAAGTATGAAGCACAATGCTTAACTTTCTAAAATAGCAAAATGTGTTCAACCGTGGTCAGATCTTGTATGTGCTGGACTGGAGGATCTTTAGCAGAATGGATTCCTTTCTTCCCAGATATGGCACGAGTCTCAGCAGCAAGCAGGGCATCATAGTAGTTTGATCTCTCCTCAAAATCTCTATGCCTAATTACGGTGCCAAAACCACGGGCAATCACCAGTTCACCCATATTCACTCCACTCTGCTGCCCTGGAGCTGGCGGGGCATCATCCCCTTCACCCTTAACAGGAGACTGCAGGAAAACAGATCCAAAATCCATAACCCTTCCATCAGTTGGCCCGTTGGGGGCTGCAGATCCATCTATTGGAGTCATCTTTCTCGAATATTCCATGGAAACACTCACCTGAAAAAGCATGGAGAACCGGATCATAAATTAACCATCATCTTCATCTAAAGAGATGTCCAGCAATAGTGTAGTCAAGTATTTGTACTTGTTTTCCGATAAGGCGCTGCCTCAAAAATTCCCTTGCTTCACGAGCATAAGGAGCTGGCTTTTCATCCCTACGAGGATTACCCATTTTTGGGCAACGGATACTAGACAGGTTGACTCTACGCTCTGCCAATGGACTTCCGTACGGGACTGCATCATCTGCAACAATAACGCAGTCACCACTTACTACCTCAACAACCTGTAGAAGTACATTCAGTTCAGTAAAAATAACAAGGGAAGTGAAAATGAAGACACTAGGATAAGACAACTATGGACCAAGTACTACCTTTCCTGTAAAATTCTGATCATGGATTGCCTTCGAATTAGAGGTAGGAGGTACATAATTTGTCCAGATCCTCAACCGAGTTTTCTTGGCTTGAAGTTCAGCAGCCTTCAGCCGTCTTTTCGCCTCTTCCTCCATCATATTCGCACTCCATTCAACATATTTAGCTAAACCCTAAGTGAGAAATAGTGGGAAAGCAGTTAAGAAAATCCCACACTTGAGAGAAAAAATCTTAGACTTCACACCATGCCCGGCAGTTAAACATGATATGCAAAGTTTAACACATACATTTTCCACAAGCTCCAGTGCTAGGTCTTTGGCTGAATCTCCTTCAGGATAATATACTGACCCAATCAAATTGCTGAATTTGTCAACACCTTCAAGCACCAGACGAACCTACACAATCCACCAAGAATTTATAAAATCTTAAGGAAAAACAATGCACGATGCAAAATAATTTTTCTTAGTGATTCACTTACATCTCTATGTAAAGTACGAACTTCAGTGAAATGTTTAGCCTCTGCAGCAAAGGGATCAGCAGTAACATCAATAGCCGATGCAGAGACTGAAAGTCGTTGAGCAGATGTTAAAGGTGCCCGAGATTCAGCAGAAACATCGCCGTTTTTCTCATCAGAGGTAATTTCAGGTTCAATGACTGTATCTGCAGCAGGCCTTCTTCCCATTGATGGTGACTAATTCGAACAGGAAAATGGCGTGCAAGAAAAGACAAATAAGACAACAAAACATGTGTTTTGCACTAGTATAAAAAAATTACAACCTCAAATAGAATTATACCTGGATTCCTGCAACAAATACTTGAACAAACTGAAAGTCTGGAAGCAAATAAACCCGAACCGTACTGCCATCACGAACCTGCTCAACAATACATTCCATAGGTCTTCCTTTGTTTGAAGCTAACATACCCATTGCATCAAAATTACTACCATCACCGATGGCAGATGGAGGCAAATTCCTGATGGCTGCCTCAGAAGCACCTGGAGCCTGTAACCAAGAGTAAAAGACAATGCATTATTAAATGATTTACAGTAAGTGTTGTGTACAATTAGTGTAAAAGTAAATAAAGTTAACAAGACATGTGTGAAGATAACTCTTTGACTGTCTACAACTATGCCATAACCCACTAGGTCAAAATTTACATATGATCTTCTATTTCTAATATAAAGTTCTTCATTTGTAGTTCAACATTTTTGTCTCGCTTCCCAATAAGTAATAAATGCATCCTGATTACTGAACGTTTAAGATTCCTACAGTTTCTAGTTATTTTCAGTATTTACAAGAATACATAGAATTAAGATCTTACACACATTATACTAAAAATTTAGGAAAAGTGATAAAGTTGATAGATGTAAAGGAAGTCAACCTTGCTCCAACGTCCAAGACCTTGTTGCTTAGCTTGCTCTTCAAGATTTAGGAGTTCCTTAATGTAAGGACTTGCTTCTCCTTTCTGTTGACCTTGTTCCTTAACCTGCATAAACAAGATTCAACACATCTGCCTATAAATAATCCAATACTCAGCTATGAATATGAAAATGGGTATGGAAAATAACCTTTGCCCATCCCTTGGAAACAACCAACAATGCAAGATTTTGATCACCAAGAAAAACAGAGCCAAATTCCCTGTTTATGGTTGCTACTGTGTAATCCACTTTGAAAGTGACTTCCTGTCAACCAGAAACAATGTACTTTAATGCATAATCCATAACCGGCCAAACAGAAAAAACAGAATAAAAAAAGAATTATATTGATATTGGATACCTTTCCTATGCAGAGCTTTCTCAGAAACTCTCTGCTTTCCCAAGCAAATGGCTCATCGATACCACCTCTACGTGCCTAAGAAACAAAAAGCAATTGCACACACAGCTTCAGTCACATATCCACATATAAATTAAGCATTTTTCTTATTTCCGGTTAAAATTACAAATAGCCCTTCATTCTTCAGCCTAATAATGTTCAATGAAATCGGATTAGATTCTATAATCATCAGCACAAAACTGATAACAAGCTGAAATGAAACTAAATACATCTAAATGACAAAGAAGTACCATCGAACAAATCCTACACAAACTAAATTACCATAATCCAAATCAAATCCACAATCGATAATCCCAATGCAGCTCAGGAAAGGGGCAAATCAAAATTCTTTTAACCGAAACTAGAAAACTTACTAGCCTGGGAGCAATAAGAGAAGAGAGAGTGATGGTCTTCTCCGGCGGCGGTCCAGCCTTGGTCGTCACTGCCATTATCACCAAGCAGTCGCCGGATGTAACGGACTTCACTTTACCCCGGTACCATCCAGTGGCCGCAGTCGCCATCTGAAACTGTCAGAGATCTGTACAACAACAAGAACAAAATCAATACTCTTCCAATTCGATCCAAACTCAGTCTCTGAATGGAGCAAAGACGACATGAAATCATCAGATCCGAAGCATACAAATTATCAGCTGTCGCGAATTAGCACATGCATGAATAATCACGATTCCAGCAAAGAGAAGAAGGAACAACAAGTGTTTGTGGATGGAGAAAGGAAGAGATAGAATAGGAGACGAAGACATTACCTGAACCGGAGATGTTAACGAGAGAAACGGCGGATCGAAGAGGACAAGTAGAAAACGTGAAAGAGAGGACTTACATATAACAGACGGAGCTGGAATTACCCTCTATTTTTATGTGATTTACCATCACTACCCCTCTGCTATGTAGTTGGCCGTTATCCGGTAATATGTTATGAATAAAACATTGATTTTATTTCATTTAGTTCTAAGTTTTTAAGATCGACCCGTGTAAGTCAGTGTCTTCTTCCTCATGTGTCTCTCGCCGAAACCTTATAAAACTCCCTTCCCCTTCACCCTCTTTCACCTCCCCAATGTCCCCGGCTTTCTTCACTTTGCATTAGCTCTCAACTCTTCCCATCTCCGACTAAAACTACGACACTCCTGTCTTCTTCGTCGCCAAACACACTTCCTTTCAATCGCCGCCATTACTTCCGACCCCAAATACCTTGCTTGCCTCCTTCTCCACCCATACTATTACATTGTCTTGTAATCTAAGACCCCCTAAGCAACATGCAATAGGCTCTGTCTGGGTGGAAGATGAACCTCCATCACCAAGCGATCGCCGCCGCTACTACTTCCCCGACTCCTCCAGTACCTACTCCAGACACGTTGTAGACCATTTAAGCGAAGCTCATAGGAGTTTCCATCGCCGACCAACAAGATATTTGTCACGCCCCAAATCCGGTTTTGACCGGACTCGAGATGTGAACTAAAACAATAATAAATAAAAGCAATTTTAATACCAAAACGAGTCTCCAATAACAGTTTAAAAGTTCCAAGTAATAACACGAGTCAACAGCTCGGAAAAACCAAATAGTAAAAGAGTTCAGTAATAGTAAAACTGTACGTCACTAGACCATACTAGCCTAAGACCCTCACAAGCTCCGAGAATCCCGCTAGTCCAAATCCCGCTCAAAACCTGTAGAACAATAAAGTAAAGGGGCGAGCTTTCGCTCAGTAGGAAAAAGTAGTTAAGGTGATGAGTGTCCGCGTGTCACCACGAGTAACCGTCCAATTAGGGCATACTAGTAAACACAGTAACTATAAAACAATTAACCAAAATTTTAAGACAATGCTTAGTCCCCACCCAGGTGCAACCCGCCAATCCGCCTCGACACCGAACCGAACTCATACCTCTTTTCTCAACTATACCCTTAACCACTATCACTCAAACAAGTCTCAATGGACAACGACCACGGTTATCCCACAACCGACCGCGCGTGCAAACTCGCACTGCAATACGCTAAACTCGGGTACAACATCATTTAAATTCAAAGAAGATAACTCAGCATGCATAAACAGTCACAACAGTCAACACAGATCAACACACCGAGTAATATCAACAATCACTACCACTTATGGTATCCCAGAACAATGCGCCGGCTTCCCATAGCTCGGCTCGACACGTCGCACCGATATTGACATCGCCCAGGCCTCTTCCCATCGGGGTACAACTTATAACATACTGGACTGGATTCTCCTACGGTCTGGTATCTTCCCGCTGCACGGGGTACAACTCAGCGTCCAGCCAATACACACACAACGGTAAAGCAATAACAATCACGCAACAAATCATTAGCGATACACACACATTGGGTCTACCATAATACGTCGGATCACACCACTATAGCACATTTTACCGACACCTAGTCGGAAGGCAGGCGCGCCTTATCACGGAGTCATAGCACGTTTTATCGACATCTAGTCAGAAGGCAGGTGCGCCTTAACCATAACTCATTTTACCGACACCCGGTCGGAAGGCGGGCGAACCTTACCACATAACCACAACTCATTTTACCGACACCCGGTCGGAAGGCAGGCGCGTCTTGTCACGAAATCACGGCTCATTTTACCGACACCCAGTCGGAAGGCAGGCGCACCTTATCACATAACCCGCTCATCGATCACACGTCACACCAACGTATCATGACAAACATATCGACCAACTTATCACCCGAACATATCATACTAACCTATCATGCCAATCTATCATGCTAACACATAACCAGTCTGAACATCCTATACCGGAATCTCCGTCGATATATGTATCATATCGGAACACACGGTATATCATTACTAAACAATCTTACCGAAGCACATCATATCGGTATATCAATCACCCGATCATACCACAAGAAATAGTTCACGTCATAACACGAATGGCACACTTGCCCAAACATAGCAACATACTACATCGGGTATACCATATCATGATTCTCAATCTAACAACGGATGAACCACACATCAAGCATCACAATCATAGATCATGGCATTACAATCAACACACAAACCTAAGGGCTTGACATGCCCCGCATGCATTTCTACAGCACGACAATTCCCAAACTTACGGCTCGACATGGCTCGTAAGTTATCCCTCATTTCACTCGTTCCTCACATTCTAACATGCAATTCTATCAATTAAACAAGTATTCGCAACCTATATGCATACTAGTAACTTTCCGCAATTAAATCGGTATTCGCTACTTTCCCTACCTCAAAAGCAATCCAATCCAGCAACGGACTACCTGGCTAGCTTCCTCCTTGTCACTTCACGAGGTCTAAAGGTCTCCTCCTCCGTCAAGCTCGGTTCTAAAGTCTTGGATCACAATTAAACACTCGAATCAAGAGTAATTCACAAATGGTTTAAAGAGGAAAACATTCCCAATTAAGCCCAAAAGGACTCGGTTATAGGTAATCGTCCCAATTACTCGAAATCCAACAAAATGGGCCCAAAAGGCCCAACTCAGGTCTGTCACGGTTTGGGTCACGGAGCCTTAACGGGCTCCGTAACGGATCGGGTCACGGACCCGTGGGCTGTGCCGTCACGGTTCTCCTCACGGAGCCGTGACTGGCGCCGTCACGGTCTCCCTCACGGAGCCGTGACGTCTTCCGTCACGGTGCCCGTCACAGATCCGTGACTGGTCTGACACTGTTCCGTCTTCTTCTTCCTCCAGCTTCGATTTACACGAAAATCAACCCAAAAACTCCATTTTTGACCTTCCCAAACCTCCAAATCAGTCCCTAAAACGTCTCTACTTCAATACCCATGATGGGTCTTCATCAAAACCACAACAAACCAATTAAAATCCATCATCTAACACCTTTTTCTCTCCATAAATCATCATCAACATCAAAACCACAAACACCCAACCAAGTTCATCATTTTTCCTCAAAACCCATGAACCAAAATCAACAAAAACGAAAAGGAGTTGGGGATTTACCTTGAGAATGGAGAATAGGTGAAGAAACAAGAGATTTTGGGAAGATTTGGGTAGAGAATGGGTTCAGACACCCTTTTTCCTCCTTTCTTCTTCTTCAACCTTCCAAAGCTCCCTTTCTTCTTTCCCCTTTGGTGAATTTCGGCCAACACTAAGATTTTGGGCTGAAAAGTGTCCCAATAAGGTATTAAACCTAATGGAGAAATTCCCAAAGTGCCCCTCTTATTCCCTCTCTCCTTCTTAGGCTCACTTGGGGGTATATTGGTCCATTCGCACCTATTTCTTCCCTTCCAAGCCAATATGGACAAGTGTCTATGTGGGGACCACCTCTACCCCACAAATGTCCAGCCCAAATAAAATAATTAGTTTTACCCTCTATTTTGATCGAGTTTGAGCGACAGTTGACTTTTCCACAATTACAGGCGTTTGAAAGGAAACGGCCCAATTAAGCTAACCGTAACGACGGATAAGCTTTTTGGTCCCCGAAAGGTCCCGAATGACTCCCGGAGTCATCGGTTGACTTTTCCGGCAAAAAGTCAACTTTTGCCAGAATTCACCGGTTCGACCGGGATCGACCGGAGGCGGTTCTTACAATGTTGATTTTGACGATGACGATAAGGTCATTGATGTTCCAAAAAATGTTGTCCCGACTATGGATGACTCGAGATACCGCTTTTCTCTCGCGGCCCGTCTTTTAGCCGACAAAAGAGTTAGGGCCCGACCCCTTTATAATTTAATTGTAAATACTTGGGGGTGAAGGGTCTTACGTTCTAACCCTTGACGGATAATATTGTCGCCTTCTTCTTCCCTTCCCGAGCTGCGTTGGAGGGTATTCGAGCTAGGGAGTCGTGGTCCTTCTACGACACCGTGTTGCTCCTTACTCTTTGGCCGCCACGCACCCAACCGGATACATTAACCTTCTGGAACGTTCGCATATCGGTAAGGGCTTACAATATCCCGGTTGAGACTATAATCTCTCAGATGAGAACATTCTTAGTCTCTAAGCTGGGGACGAAAGTAAAAGCTAGGAGGCAAAACAACCCGAACCGGCCAAACCAACCCCGAGGTTGGGACACACTCTTATGGATTTGAGTGGAGCTGGACGCCACTCACCCACTCCGTCGCCACATTAAACTCAGTTTCGATGCTAGTGCACCTCCTATCACGGCTCGACTGCAGTATGAAAAGCTGTCTAACTTTTGTTATCGGTGTAGTCGATTGAGACACATAAACCGTGTCTGCATGGAAATTCTCTCGGGTGTGGACCAACTGGCTGAGAGGTATGAGGACTCCCTCCGAGCCCCTCCGACAATCCAAACGGAAGGTTACTTCTGATTGGATTGGGAAGCCGCGCCACCTCCTGTTGCACCCCTATTAACGGAACCTTAGGGAGCCGGGATTATCTATTCCTTTTACAGATCCCAAGACATTACAAGAGCCCACCGTCCAAGCCCAAGTTTTGTATTTGGAAGCAAGAGAAGTTCAGGAAGCCCAAGAAGTCTGGGGCCCAAAGCGGGGTCCCGTGAAGTTTTGCCTCCAGCCTTGCCTATTGTAACGAGTAGTACACGCGCCCCACCAGAGGAAATGGTAATGGTAATGAATGCGAGAAGAGATCGGTAGTACCTACGCCGACCCCACAAACCATTCAACCTACAGTCATGCCTAACCTAAGGGAGTAGTTTTCTCCTTCTTCCCATGAAGGCACGACAGTTCAAGAAGATGGGGAAACCGTCTCCAAGAAAAAATCATGAAGAGCCAACAGATCCAACCTATTCCCCAACACAAGATTTTAGAGGGTGGAGACCACAAGAAGGAGAGAGGCCAGAAGAAGGAGCCTCCATCAATCCCCAAAAAGTCAAGAAAGAGTCTTACAAAAAACAGCCAATCAAGAAGGACCCTCGTAGGACTAAGAATATGAAGGAACTTGCCTGTAACAAAGAACGCCAAACAGTTGAAGCTACAACCAGTACCAAAAAGATATCCTTCGATATAATGGATATTGATCCAATTATCAAGGACGACCAAGCAGCTCCCTCACCTTGTTATATTTGAGCTACTCCCATTTATTCTTCTCCATGTTATATTTCAGTTAAAATAACAATATCGGTCATTTCCACTAAAAAAACAAAATGTTTCACCGGCTAAACTAGGAGTGGGCATGGGCCGGTGACTGGCACCGAAAACCACTTCCAATCGCCGTACCGACACCTCCGGTGGTCTCAAATTTCCCACCGGACCTGGCGCCAGAAATCGATAGAGGACAGCGTAATCGGTCGGGAAAATACGCGGTCGGTGGCGGTTTTTAACTAAAAACCGATCCTAACATACAAATCAAAAGAGAAAAGGCGAGAACACGAAGGAATATCAAGCTAGATCCATATCAGCTCTCTTTCAACCCTCTTTCCCTGATGTCTTGGCGCTCTTAAGCTTAGCTAAGGCCAAAACAGAGCCATGCGATGGAGGCGGAAGCATAAATTAAGAATGTAATCAGGAATAGTAGTTAAAACATATATCTCTATTTTGATTGGGCTTAGATTATTTCATAACAAGGTTACATAATCGGGCTTTTTAATTTGTTAAGCTGAAGCCCATTTTATCCTTGAAATTTGGCCTTCATCCCATGTATAATGTTGAAATATAGTACCGTATACGTCTGATCCTTATTTCAGCTTTTAATTCACATTGTCTATAACTCTTGGATAATTAAATTTTATAAGCCCATCATCATTTAAAGCCCTAGCCCATATAAACTTATCTTTTACATCAATTCTAACTCAAAAAAACGCAGAGCACACAAAGAAAAGGACTGCAGACGCTAAACGAAGGTGAGTGTTGGTGTCGGTTAACCGGCGGTGGTAAACATCAAAACCTCGGTTCTCACTTTTCTCTACCGCCGCCGGACGGAATCATTACGGCGCCGGTGATTTCGGTGCCGGCCGGTGTTGGTCGGTTTCGGTGATTCCGGTGGAACTTCACCCTAAGCTAAACATTGTCCACCAGTTATATAAATGCCACGTAATAACAGATCTTAATATAGAACACTTGTTCATTATATAAAACGTCACCGTTCCGGTCAATTTGTTATGCTGACTGGGCTGTTTCCTTCTCAGCCTTGTTTCTGTCTTCTCTCGCCTAGCCAAGCATAGAGGCGTGTTGCGCTGCAGTTATTCACGTGACTAAGTTTCGGAATCGGAAGAGCTCCATTGCATGAAGGGCTGAGAATTGGAGATCGAAGGATCTGCATCTGCTGTGCTCTCAGGTGCGTTCGTTGTCTGCTTCGCTGAATTGGTTCCCATATTTGTTCGATTTTCAGATTCCTTGTTTTCGTAAACTGTAGAATCTATGGCCGATGTGTTCTCCGATTAAATATTGAATTCTTGTCCTATTTTTTCTGATTTGACGATTGACATTTTGAGGTTAAATGGTATGGGATTCTGAATTTTTGTTTAATTTTCTGTCATCGATCTTCATTTTTTGATTAATATGTAGTAATGAAGGCAAGTTTAGCAGTCACAAATCATGAAGCTTGTAGCAATTAGCGTCAAGCTGTCAGCTTTTTTTTATATTCATGTGTATTTAATCAACGGATGGATGAGGTAGGAATGAATTTAGTCTAATTGTCAATAAGATGGTGAGATATCTCTAATTGGGTCTTGTTTTGTGTTTTCTGTTTCATCTAAATGGAGCATGCACAGATAAAAGTTAAGGTGTAATTGTTCTATTTAAAACTTGCTACTATAAATGAAGGTCATATTTTAGAAGCAGACACAAATTGAAAAGTGTGAAGCAACTTAGAATTTGGCTTACAGGCTCAATGGACACATTCCATCGGGGTATCAAGTTAGGACGACTTTCATTTGGAGCTTCTCTGAAAACCCATTTGTGAGTATTATCTGCTGCCACTTTCCCAACTAATCGGCCACTCCACAAACACGTTTTTAGTTTCTGCAACTTCCCTGAGAAAACAAGCACTTTAAGTATTTTCTCACCCTTTCCCATAACTATAGACCTCATGGGAATTTTTTTGAAGAAGACATTAGCCCAAAACCTCCCCTTAATGAAGCCACTCCCAGCTCGCTGACATTCCGAGAGATCACAGAACCCATCTTCCCAAACCAAAATCCTGACAACACAGAGCTGATCAAAATGAGACATGAGCTTTGTCCAATAACCTTCCAAGCTAGGATTACCAATTCCTGTTGTTTCCTTTGGAGCGGTCAAGAGCACCTCCTCCATATTCCCGCCTGCCAATAAAAAGAGTATCAAGACATAGCATTTAGGCATGCACCACTAGATTATGGAAACTGTTCTTACTTTTGTGGAGGGTAGTTCCTATGTTGTATCCTCAAAAAGACTGCATAAACCCATTTGGAAGAAGATTCAAAGCACAAGCACAGGCTCTTGAGTGTGTGTTGCGACAGACAGATGAGCATAGGAAATCCAGCTTCCATGTTTTCTCGTCTCCCGTTTCTGTTTCTCTTATCAAATTTATATGCTTGTTTTGAATTGTAAGTAGCTTTATGTTTGGTAACATGGATAACAATTTAGCTCGGGGCTATTGAGGAAAAAGCTACTCAAATGTTTAAATATGTAAACTTCGGTTTCTGCAGTAGTTTACACCAGTGAATAAAGTGCTAAACACTTACAATCATTGCTATTTTTTTTTCTATATTCCACTCCGTTTTAAATATGTTAATATTTGTTGAAATAATGTACATATTAGTTGGTTTATATGGATTGCTATTCTTTTTGAAGGATATAGAGATTGATAAAGGAATCCCTTGATACTTGTTGGCGTCTTATTTAACTACCTGTGTTACAATGTCTATTTTTACCAAACATTTTTCAGTTCCCTAGTGATAACTAAATAACTTGTGTTGTTTACTTGAAATACCTCCGGAGTTGCATATCTCAGTTTACTCACACTGGGGATTTAAGTTTAAACTTTCTATTATGGTAATCTGTTTTTAACTTGGCAGACCAAGTATCTGGTTCGTTCACATAAACATCTACATCTACTGAAGAGTTATCAGACAATGCTTAAGGTTCCAGATCATCAGGTTGCAGGGCATCAAGCATGTAACGGGAAGCTCGGTCCTCTCATAGATGATTCAGGGCGATTTTACAAGCCTCTCCAGGGTGATGAACGCGGGGACAAAGAGGTATCTTTCTACATGTCCTTCTCCTCCAATGCTAGGATCCCGGATCACATTCGTAAGTTCTTCCCCATATACCACGGCACTCAACTCATCGAGGCATCGGATGGATCCGGCAGGCAACCCCACCTTGTCTTGCAAGACATTGCCTCGGGCCGTCTAAACCCATCCATTATGGATATTAAGATCGGTTCTAGAACATGGTATCCGGAATCATCCGAGGAATATATAAGAAAGTGTCTTCAGAAGGATAGAGAATCCACAAGCTTGTCATTGGGATTCAGAATATCAGGATTGAGGAAATTTGAAGACAAAGAGACGGGGTTCTGGAAACCATCTAAAAAGGCTGTGAAGGGGTTTACACCTGAAGATGTGAGATTGGTTCTGAGGAAGTTTGTTTCCTCTAACTTATCAGGGGATTTGAATCTGGATCCCGATTGTTCTTTTGCTCATAGTGTGTATGGTGGCTCTGCTGGGATATTAGCTCAGCTACTGGAACTGAAGGCGTGGTTTGAGGACCAAACGATTTACCATTTCAACTCTTGCTCGATTCTTATGATGTATGAGAAAGAATTGCTACTCAAAGGACAGAGTTCAGGTGCTGATGTGAAGCTTGTGGATTTTGCGCATGTTGTGGAAGGCAAGGGTGTGATTGATCATAACTTTCTGGGTGGTCTCTGCTCCTTGATCAAGTTTGTCTCCGAGATTCTAACCAGTTCAGATGAAGGTTCACCAAAAACCGTTGATTACTGATTTTGAACTGGTCATACATCTACCAGCGAGATATGCATAAATAAGTCAGAGACCACCGGTTCTAATCCTTTTGCTTGGGGTAAGTATTATGTTTTGTACTGGTTTAAACTATGTTGGTACACATATTGAGATGGATTGAACTCTTCAAATTCACACCAGACTTGTTTTGAACTATATACTGTTTTTGATACTTGTGCATTGAAACTGAATGAACTTACACCATCTGCATAAAGATCATTTTGATCGACAAAGTAAATGAATGTGTAGTATCATAAAGATTGACGGAAATGGGGGAAAGATCTTATATACATCATTTTGATCAATTGCATCAACTATGAGTAGGAAAGGGAAAAAAGAAAATAGTAACAAAAACAAGTTGTATACATTACAGGGTTGTCAGCAACTAAACAGCTTGATTAAGTTGTTGTTGTTGATACCCGCTCTCACCCACTCCTAATCAACTCATTGACCCTAAGAGCTTGATTTGTTCCACATGTAATTTGTACTTGCAATTGGGACACTACACCATCACCACCACCACCACTACCTCTACAAATAGTCAACCACAACATGCTAAATTGTTCTTAATCTTATCCTATAACCTCCACTAGCTTTGGAAATTCAATTGTGGCCATGATAAGTAGCAAAATTGTAAAGAAAACAAAACAGATGGTGGTGGGTGGGGCTAGAAATTTTCCTTGTGAAAATCAAACTTGGTGGTGGTCTTATGAGAGAAGTCCAGCGCTAGCTGTTTCAACTCCTTTGTAAGTGCCGGTGCCCCACAATAGAATACCCCTGCATTTTTGTCAAACCAGTTATTAACAATTATTGCACTTAACTCAACAAGACGTGTGTTTTGAAATGATCACTCACCAACTCTAGAGCTTGTATGATTGAGGGCGATTCTCTTGTACACACTGCGCCAATCGGGCTTGGCAAAATGTGACTTGACGCGCGTGCCCGACACCACATCCACTCCATTTTTGGCATGGTTGATGGTCTGTAACATGGCGATGAGGGCCGAACGAGCGTCGCCTTCCTCGTAGACGCTTGTGCAGTAATTGTGCATTTCGATCACACCTTTGTGGTCCAACTCCGCAACCTCGTTCATCACCCCCTTGAACCAGTCGAACGACCCCTGCTCTCTCGTCACCCAGTAGAAATACGCTCTTCTTGTCTTGAAATCCCCTGTTTTTCTCTTTGGAGTTCGACTCCCATTCCCATTTTCTACAGCATTTTCCTCCTCGTCCATGGCCTTCATGTTGTTCACTATGTCTTTCACTATGCTGATCATTGGAGTTGCACCAATTCCTAGTCCTACTAACAATACTACGTCGTATTTCTTGTAGTCTTGAGCTGGAGCTCCGTAGGGACCATCGATCAAAACTCTCGGAAAGCTGTTGATTATTAACGTTACAATAAAAATACGTTTGATAAACTATTGAATATGTCATAAATATACTCATCAATTGAATGTAATTATATAAATATTTAAGTCTAAATGGCCAAAATACTTTGGGTCATGACAAAATCAATTAAATCGAACTGCCTCCTTTTTTCTGTTTCTTCTTTACAGTTGCTGTTGCAGTTCACCTTCCTTCATTCTTCTAGAAGAAATATGCAACGCAAGGAAGGATAAGGACACTTAGTAGTTCTGACGCTGTTGTTGTTATATGTCACAATCATGTTGTGGTCATGACGAGGTTGTTGATTCTTTCCAAGTTTGTACTATTATACTATCAATTCATACATCTATTTTATGAACCATACCAACCACAAACCATCTTCTTCTAGCTTTTCCCATAAAAATTAAGGTTGTTGATGGAAGTCTGATGCCTACTAGCTAACTGTAACTGTAAGTGCCTAAAACACTATTAGCTAGGTGATCAAATGTTGTACATGAACTCAATGATGTGCCAAGATTGCTAATTAATGAATAGATTCTAGACAAGCCATGATCAAAACTATTTTGTAAATTTATCCCTGCAAGTAACTATGGACTTACTTGGGATTGTTTTCTCCCTGCAAGCAATCAGCCCTGAGGAGTCCGCTCTTTCCGTTATCTGGCGGTTGACACGCCTGAAATATTGTAGTATCACTAGTTTCAATTTCTACATATTGACATATTATTTGATAGTCATCTCAAGGGCTCCATGTGTTACCTCTGAAAATACAGTTCGGAGTTGTTGAGTCCAATCACCAAGGGTTCGGATATGAACACTGAGATAGTCATCTCCCGGGCTCGAAGTGATGGAAAATGGGTGCCTAATCACATATTTGTAATTGTGTGAGTCAATGTGAAAGTGCCTAAAAATGAGATTGAGAATATGAACTCACCATTCGAAGGGAGAGACAGCTGCACAGTTGACAAACATGTATTGTCCACTCTTGTATCTGAAACCTTGTGGCTTTGACATGTGAAGTGCCAGCACATTTCCAGGATAAACAGCAACCTGGTTCAGTTCAACATACACAAAATCATTAATACTCAATCATTTCCATGTTGTTCTAAGCCCTTCCTCGTCTTCTACTCACCTTCAAAATGTTCACAGCTTTGATACTTGATCTCAGTGCTCTAATCAGCCTCTCAGATCCGTAAAGAGTCAATGGAACGGCCAAATACATCCATGTCTGCAATTCAAGTCATAGTAATTATTTTTCAGAAAATCTGAATCCAAATCAGGATTGAAGAAATGGGAATCTTCAATTAGGGGTTGGATTAGTACCGTTTTCTTGTACCATTCATGGGTGAGGTACAAGTAAATCCCATGAACAACGAGCAAAGCATAGACTACCACAAACAGATGGTGAGAGTACCAAAACGCATTGAACCCAGTGAGCTTCTTGAGTGGCTTGGGCAAGTTGAGCCTTCCTCTTCTAAAGCAAGGAGCTGCAAGAGTGAAAGCTATTGCCATCAACACTACCATTACAATGCCTGTTACTCCTTCAACTGACTTCACAAAATGCCAGTAGCTCTCTGGCTGATCTTCCCCGAAAAAGGGCTCCAGAGGTTCGTACTCTTCGCTAGAGGCACGAAGAAGGCGAGGAAAATCACAAGTCAAGTGAGCAATGGCATGTATCCCAACTCCCACCGAAATCCCAATTGCAATCACCTGAAAATGTTTGACTGTCAGCAACAATACACATTTATGTGCTGAATTAGAGTGGTTACCTTGTGGAAATTAAGGTTGTCATCAAAGGGGACAGCATGTCCTAACTTGGTCTTGTTCCTAAGCCAAGTGATGGTGTTCCTGCAGACGGGCAACAGAATGAGGGCCATGTTCAGCTTCAGTGTCTCTGCTGCACCTTTGGCCATGCACACACAAACTCCCATTACTTCATAAACTTCTCGGTTTCTGTACTGAATGAATTTGTAGGCGAAAAGGGCAGACATTGCTCCGATCCAGAGGGCTAAGACCCAAACCCTCTTCCAATTGTCAAGCACAAAGTACTTGGTGCTCTGGTACCATCTGCTTATTGGGTTGGTCTCATAAGTTGGCTTGAGCTTCTGGCTTAGCATGTGACTCAGGTTCTTGCTCTCTCCTCCTCTGCTTGTTGAATGGATAGGTGCTTGTAGTAGTAGAGTCTCCAGACTCTCAATCTGTTAACAACCCATTTCAGATATCCACAAAATTGATCCAAATCAAGAATTGTTACATATTTTACCATGATGTAACCGAGGTTGTCTGGATCAAGTTCCTCCATGATTAAAGCTGCATATTCCTCTGCTTGTTTCTGAATGTTGGTGAGCTTGTTGGCAGATGCACTCAGGCTAATGATCTGTGTATCAGAATAAATTCGGATTTAATGGTTGTTTTGACTTCTGTTAGTATAGATTTTTAACGTGAGACTTACCTCTTTGACTTCGGATTCAGTGATTCTTCCATCTGCATCTTTATCAACCCTGCATTTCAGATTCCGTTTTTTAAATTTGGTTAATTTTGAAACAAATTAGACAAAGTCAGTGTTAATTACATGTCAAAAAATGTTTGAAGCCTAGTGTCGAAGCTCTGGTCTGAGATCTGCTCCCAGAACTCTTTGAGCTCGGCTTTGTTGATGGAATCACCATGGATGCCCCGTCGCCGGGAAAGCGTATCGTACAGCTCTCCGGCGAACTCCTTCGACTCCTTCATACCTAGTGCCCAAAAAGAGGGTCAATTTTCCGGTGACTTGTAGCTGAAGGCATACATTAACGGTTGAATTTGATACCTATGCATTCGGAGAAGAGGGAGCGAGGGAGCAAGCCGTCGGAACTGGCCGTGAGGTGGTCGAACCGCTTCTCCACTGCAGACCAGCCGTCGCCGCCATCTCTCTTGCTGATGAACTTGAGGCCTTTGAGGGCATGAGCCGCCGCCGACTTGCTCCTGTCGAACCGGGCCGGCGGCTTCCGGTTGAAGGACGCGAGCTTCTTCAGCTCCTGCGACACGTGGCGGATCCGGGCCGAGGCGTTTCGGGCCGCCGAGCCGAAAGACGACTTCTTTTCCAGTCCTTTGGCCAGTAATGCCAGCTCCGGATCTTCCACGTCAGCTCCTCCGGCGGTTCTGAGGCTGTGAAACGCCACCGTATCGTCTCGGACGTCGAGCGTGATCTCCACGTACGGGTCTTCCTCTCCGGGGTCCGCCGAGAGGTCGAATCTTGGGCTTTTTCTTCCGGGCCTCTTCTTGCTGACAGGTCCGCTCAGTGGACCGCTGAACGAGACCACGCGCTCTCTCCTCTCGCCACCGCGAGTGGCGATCTCTGTGTCAGAACTGTAATGGTACCGTTCTTCTGTTCCCATTTCCTGGATCTGGCTCGATGCCAACTTCCAGCAAAATTAAGTTTCTCGATGGAATTTCCCCTGTTTTTTCTCTCCCACTTTCTGTGTACCCAAACAGGCGAGTTTAGTAAGAGGAAATGCTGAAAAGATAGAAACTTTGACGGTTTCTGCAACTGGGTTGATGCAAAGAAGAATTAATTTCCGAATTCGTACCAACTCCCCTGTTTTCTCTCACTTGCTATCTACCCAAACAGGCAAGTTCCTAGAAAATAATAGAAGACATTGAAAAGAGAGAAGCTTGATCGATTTTCTGCATCTGGGTTGGATTCAAATTCTCCAAGAAATCAACTTTAACACTCATAACCTCGAACTTCTTTGCAAGTATGCACCACCTACTCTCCTTCTTCTCTTTCCCGGAGCCCAAACAACTACAAAACAGAAAAAAAAATCCCCTAAATCCGAGAAATGGCAAGTTAGTTTTTTTTTAATGTGTGTTACGGAGTGATGTGCTGAGTCGTGCTATATATAGTGATGTGCTGAGTCGTGCTATATATAGAGAGAGTTTAGAGGCTTGCACGATGAAGAATGAAGATAAAATAGGATAGGAGATGAGCCTCTTTTTGCAAGAATATTATAATGTATATTATAGAGCGTAGTAAATGAACATTATATATCTGTAAGTACGAGCCTTCACAATGGTATAGTTGTTTGTTTATTTAAAATAATTTTCGTTAGTACAGAGAACGTTTTGTGTGAGGTTTGCAACTCTCGATTCAATAGTCGCGAGCTATCGATTTACTGAGGTTTAGATTCAGTAAATCGTGAATAGTGAATTACGAGTCGCTATTTGCGACTCAAATTCACTAATAGCAAATCGCGAATTATGAATCTCAAACGAAGTACGTGCTCTAACCATTTGAAATGTCAAATTTTTGTTTATATCAACCTGTGATATGACAATCCTCTATTTGTACTATTATTTTATGTTTCAATTCGAAAAAAAGAAAAAAAGAGTCACAAACATTATTATATAAAATTTATGGAAACTACATAACCCGGATACAAATTATATAAACAATAATTATTGAAGCTATTCTTTGTATCATTGCTCTAGAAGTTCGATCAAATTGTTTTGGACCTTCCGGTGAGTAAGTGGGTCCAAAATTTGATCATTGTAGGTTAATAGCACGTTGAAATCGGAAGGGGCCCAAGAAAAACTCACAATCTCAGTTTGATGGGAAAACAATAGTAATCATCCTCGGTCGGACGATAACATCTACACATATGTTTCATCCTCGACTATCATGTTATGCAAAACAATACAAGCATGCACACTATTGCCGAAAACCTCTTGCCTGACAGAGGAAATTCGACGTCCACAAACTCGGTTTCATCGGATAAGCACTTGGCAGATGAAGATTCAATCATCCATGAAACGGCGGCCAAGTACTTGGTCGTTGAATCACAAAAACATCGAGTAGGTTCCCCACTTTACCGACCTCACAAATGGTGGTTATATGACCTAGGTCAATCTAACTTGTATTACATTTGTTGGGGAGAACCGAGCCTTATTAAAGGAGGAGCACACAACAAGAAGCCCATAATATACAAATTGACCACCCTACTTGACCCAAAAGACTAGCCTATCAGGTCATGAGTCCAAGGTGTATATTTAGTCTTTCTTTATTTCTTAAATGTCCGATGTGGGACTCCTGACTCACATGTAGACACACCTAACAATCCCCCTCTTCACATAGAGTCTCATCACATCGGCTTGCTCGTACTGTTAATCCCAACTTTTACATGTTCTACTCAATCTCTCACGGGCCTACTTCATTCTATCTATTCCCACCACCATGAGAGGCAACGATCATGGTTTCCAGGTGTTCATGGTCGTTGGAGATTTACCCCGACCCGCTTTCTGGTATAGTCCATAGAACCAGGCTCTAATACCACTTGTTGATGTATAACAACGTGGAACAATATCCAAGTAAAAAGAAATCAAGAGAAAATAAACAATCACACAAGAACACATGAATTTACATGGTTTGACAATTTTCTTACGTATATGGCCTCATTACTCTCTTCTTATTACTCTCACAATTTATGAATGATTTTGGGTTTACAAGTACATACTATTTATAGGAGAAGACAATGCGTAAATAGGTAGGAATTAGGTTTCCTAATCCTATTAGGTTATATCTTCTAATTACCTACCCAAACCTCTTACCTAAACCTAAAGCTTTCCTAAAACTAATAAGAAGTCTCCACCAAGCCCTAAGAATCTCCCACTTGGAGATTGTTCTGTCTTTACTTCACCCCTACTCATGTAACTTCAATAACACCCTGCTCCATCAAAAAACTTTTGAGGTAGTGTGACATCTTTCTTAGACTAACCATGAAGGCTAGCTATAGTTATACATAACTTCAACTTCTCCGTTGTAACCACCTTGGTCAACATATCAACATGATTCTTTGACCCAAGGACTTTTTTCGAGGACAAAGTATCATTATTCATTAAACCCCCAATGAAATGATATCTCGATTGGATATGCTTCATCCTAGCATGAAACACTAGACTCTTGGCGAGGTGAATGACGCTTTGGTTGTCGCTATACAAAATATTGTCTACATGTTTCTTCCATAACTCTCCTAGGAAATTCTTCAACTAGATCATTTCCTTCTCAGCTTCTGAAACAGCCATGTACTTTGCTTTAGTGGTTGAAAGAACAACACTTTTCTGCAGATAAAATATCCAACTAACTATCGTGCCACCCAAAGTAAAGATGTATCCTTTAATACCCTTCCTTGTGTCCAAACATCCACCTAAGTCTGTATCAGAAAACCCTTCTAAGATCACATTCTTCTTCTTGAAATATAGTACAATCTTTGAAGTGCCTTTCATGTAGCGAAACAATCACTTGACTCATTCCCAATGCTCTCTCCCAAAATCATAGATGAATCTACTAACTACTCCCACTATATGTGCATTGTCTGGCCTTGTGCAAACCATTGCGTACATCAAACTGGCTACTACCGATGCATAAGGGACCTTAGTCATTTCTTCCTTGTCCTCTTCCGTCTTAGGTGACTGTTCTCGAATAAGTTTGAAGTGACTTTTCAATGGCGTACTTCTTATTTTAGTATCTTGGAGACTGAACTTGTTCAAAATCGTCTCAATGTAATTCTATTGAGATAACTTTAAACTTCCATTGTAAGAACCGCCCCCGGTCGATCCCGTTCGAACCGGTGATTTTTGGCGAAAGTTGACTTTCGGCCGGAAAAGTCAACCGCTGACTCCGGAAGTCATTCGGGACCTTTCCGGGACCCAAAAAAGCTTAGCCGTCGTTACGTTTAGGTTAGTTGAGTCGTTTCCTTTCAAATGACTATTTTTACGAAAAAGTCAACTTTCGGTCAAACTAAGCCTAATTAAATTAATTGAGCTGGAGTTTTATTAGGTGGAAGTGGTCCCTACATGGACACTTGTCCATGTTAGCTTGGAGGGTAAGAAAAGGGGCTAAAAATACCCTTTTGACCCTCATTAGTTGGTCTTGAGAGGATAAGAGCAAGGGGCACTTAGGGACTTCACCCTTAGGTTAAATGACTCAATTTTGGACCAATTCAGTTCATTTTTAGTGTGGTGGCCGAAATCTACAAGAGAGGGGGAAAAGAAGAGCTTCCATTGAAGCTTGAAGAAGAAGCAAGATAAAGGAAGCTCCTTTAGAGCCATTTCTTCACCAAATCCTCTCAAAAACATCACCATCTTCATCATCTCATCATTTCCAAGGTAAGTAAACTCTAACAATCTACTTTCAATCAATTTGAAGTTATGGGTTTACATAGAAATTGCATGACTTGTTGGGTTTTGGTTTAATCACTACTGCAGATAAGTACTTGGCTGACGAATTGGATCTGTCACCTAAGAGGACGATTCCGTCGGCCAAGTTCTTAGGTGACGGATGCATCCGTCGGCCAAGTATTTGGCCGACGGATGTGTACATCTGTCGGTAGGGTAAAAACTTTAGCCACGGATCCAATCCGTCAGCCAAGTGTATCCGTTGCCCAAGTGTAATAGTAGATTAATTAAAAAAGCTGTCTAACCAGAACCGCCCGACCCGCCACGCGATCGACCCGCCAGATCCAACCCGTCACGCGGGCACACTTCACGCACGCGTCCAGACCCGCCACAAACCCACCACGTCACTGCCAACCCGCGCGCACAAAGGCTGTGTGCCATGAGGTTCGAACCTTTGACCTCAATGCATAAAGGCTATGCCTTTTACCAACTCAACTAAGGAGCTTTTGTGATGTATGAATGTTGATAATATATATATATATATACACTATTTAAGTTTTTCTTAAATTAAATAGATTTATATAATTAATTAAATAACTTCTGTTATCAACGTACCTAGTACCTATTGTCAACTAATTATTTATAGCAAGTTAATTTTATCATGTGCGCTACATTGTTTATATTTATATAAGGATAAATTACAAATACCTACCCTTAACTTATCACGTTTATCTGATACATATCCCTAACTTTTTTTTAACTGATACCTACCCCGATGTTTAGTTATATGACAAATAGACCCTTTTTCTGTTAACTTTTTTCTAAAATGATGAAAACGCCCTTAGTGATTTTTTAAATATTTTTTAAAAAATATTTTTTTAAAATAAAGCTGAAGTGATTTAGTAAGTAAATATATATATATATATATATATAACAAAAGTGATTTTTTAAATAATTTGTTAAAAATAATTATTGAAGTGTGGTTGAGGGTATTTTCGTCATTTTAGAAAAAAGTTAACAGAAAAATGGGCTATTTGTCATATAACTACACATCGGGATAGGTATCAGTTAAAAAAGTTAGGGGTAGGTATCAGATAAACGTGACAAGTTAGGTGTAGGTATTTGTAATTTACCCGTTATATAATACTAAGACACCGGTCGCTCAATGTCGGGTTTCAATTCGATGCCCAAGTTCAAAGATAAAATTAAAATAGTGGAAATAATTAAAATATATGTATTGAACGATGGATATATGCATCCGTCGATGAAAAAGCTGGCCGATGGATATATGCATCCGTTGGCCAGTAGAAGTTGACTTACATTGACCAAAACCCCAAAACCCGTCATCTTTCCCGACTATCGTAGTATTGATAATTGAACGATATAAGTACTTAGCATGCCTCATATACAACATAAGATCGTATAGTACTCATACATACCACATACAAAAAATGAACGAGACAACGTCATACGTTATACTACACTAAGGCTAAATATGTTCATGCACATTGTGGAATTGACGATTTCAATCAATACGTGTCGGTCTCTCGCATATTATATAATCAAGACCGCTCATCTCGTATGTACTATCCAAACTAGTATACGTATGTAAAAAAAAGTATCATCGAACGGTTAATTCGTCTTGAATATTGTGGTCTAATTTTTTTTGTAAAATAGTTAACCCACTTTACCCACGTATAGGTAGCACTTGGCTGACGTATGTACATCCGTCAGCCAAGTTTTGAGAACCCTACCCACATATACATTACATCCGTCGGTAAAGAAATAAAAAAATCGATTAATTTACTTGGCTGACAGATACAGCATGCGTGGCTAAAGTTTTCTCACTTGGGTGACGGATAGTAGTTACCTTATCTACAGATATTGTATCCGTCGGTCAAGTTTGTCACTTGGCTGACGGATACAGGATCAGTGACCTAAGTTGTTCCACTTGGCTGACGGATTGTTGTATTCGTGGCTAGAGTGCCAAAACTTAGGTCACTGATCCATTTTATCCGTCACCCAAGTGGATTTCTACAGTGGTGAGTTGTGGTTAGATAGTTGTTTTGATGAAGTTTAATGGAGGTTTTGGTTAGAAATCATTTGATTATTGATGTTTGGAGGAAACCCATCATGGGTATTGAAGTTTGAGGGTTTTGGTGACTGATTTTGGAGTTTGATGATGTTAGAAATGGAGTTTTTGAAGTAGATTTTCGTGGAAACGAAGTTGGGGAAGAAGGACTTTGAGTCTGCCCAGATTTGGCATGGAAAGGGCCTCTGGCCGGCCCTCTGAGCGGCACGATCCGTGCCTTATACCGGCCCTCTGAGCAGCACGATCCGGGCTCGGTACCGGCCCTCTGAGCGGCACGGTCTGGGCTCGGTACCGACCCTCTGAGCGGCACGGTCCGGGTTCCAGACCGGCCCTCTGAGGGGCACAGTCCAGGCCTGGTGCCGAGCCTCTGAGGAGCACGGTCCGGGCCTGGTTCCGGGCCTCTGAGGGGCGCGGTTCGGGCCGGGTGCTGGATCTGTGGGCTGCCCAAAGTGGGCCTCGTTCGGGACCGATTTACCCTTTTGGCCCAAGTTTTGTCGTTAGGGGCAATTTAGATATTTCACTTTAAAACCGACCTTGTATGTTTATTAATTTTAGTATTAATTTATGATCTTAGACTTTATTCTTGAGCTCGGAGGAGGAGACTTCTAGGCGTTCGCGTTGACAAAGCTTTTGGAGAGCACTTGAGGTAGGGAAGAGTAGTAATTTCCGCTTTTAAATTAAAGAATGTTAATAGTATGCATATGGGACGTTAATAACCGGTAAAGTCTTAGTTCGCATATAGGATGTGATTAACTAGAATAACTGCTTTTCAATTATGGGAATTGTCGTGCTGTAGAATCACATGTGGCCATGTCGAGCCTTAGGATTGCGTTTTGGTTGTGTTTGATTATGGTTGTTCGTCCTTAAATGCTGGTGTATATTATACTCTTGGTTAAATTAAGAATCATATTATGCCATATGAATTATGATGAATGCAACATGAATGAGATGAATGTGATATGAACGTTGTCTTGTGATATGATCGGGTGAATGATAGACTGATACGGTGTTCTTGGTAAGTTGTGACGATAGGCTTCGTTGGTATGATAAGTTCGGTGTAGTGTGGTTTGTGTGGTATTGTGTGTTGTGACTTGTACCCCGAGTGACGGGAAGATACCCGACCGAGGTGTGTGCCGGTCCGGTATGTGTGCATTGAGATTTGCCCCGATGTGTGTTCCGGGAAGACATCTAGACCGATGGGTATTCCGGTATGATGTATGTTGTTTCACCCCGATGCTGTGTGTTCCGGAAAGACATCTGGACCGAGGGGTATTCCGGTATGATGTATGTTGTTTCACCTCGATGTTGTGTGTTCCGGGAAGACATCTGGACCGAGGGGTATTCTGGTGTGATGTATTCGTTTCACCCCGATGTTGTGTGTTTCGGGAAGATATCTAGGCCGATGTGCGTTTCTGGTACGATATGTTGAGCTCATGTGTGGATCGGAGTCTCGTGGGTTAATTATCTTATATTCCGGTATTCGTGTGTTTCTTTAGTTTGTTTCTATCGGCGAATAAGTTATGTTCCTGTTGATCTCTATTTGTGTTGTCTTTTTAGTAAGTGTTACTAACCGAGAAATTTGGTGACGGAGCGGGAGTCCTTTTTCTCTTTACTACTTTTTTCCTACTGAGCGTAAGCTCACCCCCTCTGTTTTTACTGTTTTACAGGTTTCGTTGGTGAGTAGGCTTAGAGGACGTCTCAGGGCTCGGGAGCTCATTGAGGGTCCGGGGGATTACTTGTAGTAGAGACGTACTTTCTATTTTCGTTCTAAACTATGTTTTTACTTGTTTGGATCTGAGCGTTGACTCATGTTTATCGGAGTTGTTTATTTTGGAACTAAATTCGGAGGTTTATTTCGTTAATTTTCCTTTTATCATTATTATTTAATTACTATTTTAGTTCACGTCTCGAGTCCAATCAAGGTCGGATTTGGGGCGTGACACATCAAGCTGATCCCTACTATTGCTCATTCTGAGTATTTGATGTGTTGCGCCTAAGCCCTTCTTGCATAGCAGCGTCTCAATTGTGACATACTGAGATAGAAGGAGGACCAGAAGATTTAGACGACCAGCTTAGAGGTCTTACTATGAAGGAGGTGGTTGTTCTGACAACAGAACTCGGAGGACGGGATCGAGCTTCTCCATAAGAGTGTTAGTGGTCGGTGGGGAGTCAACTGATATATCCCGCCTAACAACCTAGTGATGGCACTAGTTCTACCGATTATCGGCAGAGTGGTCTCCTAGCAGGTCATGGTCCAACACTTTCGTTTTGTTTCAGACCCTCGTATTTTATCAAAAAGGGGACGACGAACACGGGACCAATGAGACATTACATAGTCCACATACGCATAACCAGATTTCTCGTTCAGGGTTAACCAAGTCTTATTCTTTGTATTCATGCAACTGTTCCTAGGGTAATATCTTTTGTTGAGGCAGCTACACGATGGACTACACCATCCGAATAAATTAGCAGTTTTCATTTTATCGTCACATTAATTGGGCTTGTTTTTTATTAGCCCAGTAAGTTCGGGGTTTTACTTCGTTTTAACCCATCGTTTAGATAGGGCAATTGATTTTATCTTGTGTAACCCTTTTAAGACCAAGATTTTTAGTCAAAATTAATTTTATTCTACTTCTACGTTAAGAAAAAAACTTCAAAATATCATTCATTTTAGAAGTATCTATTTGGAATTTATGTAATCTAATTTAGAAAAACTTACAATAACTGGACGGATATACATGATATCTATATTGTGGTCCTTATTAAAAGTCAAGTTACATGGATTGTATCATAATTATTAATTAGTCACACAGCGTAAGACTAATAACATAAATTTAATAGGAGTCAATCGACGGATGCAACTCTGCTAGGGTTTTAGCGTAGAGTTTTTGCGATGACCAGTTGCCTCTTCCTCGTGCGATCATGGTTTCAGCGTGGAAGGAGGTGCGATCGGTGTCTTCGACCTCGACTGGAGAGGCAGCGAGTGAGGTTGGGGGGGATGGAAGCAGGCCGGGGAGCCCGGGGCGGGTTCAGGCCGCGGCGGCGCAGGGTGGGGCGATGCGGAGCAGTCGGACGGGGTGTCCGTGGCTGGATCGGGACGACAGGGACCATGTCGGGATGGTGCAGGACTGGACGGAGGGATCAGAAGGTTAATCCGAAACACCGGTTTCTCTCTTCTCCGGCCAACGGGTCCCCATGCAGATCGGAGGAACAAGGTGTGACACCGGCGAGGGGGCCGAGGCCCCGACGGCTGGGAAGCGGAGCAAGACGGTAGGGGTTAGCTCGCGACGCCGGTGATGGTGAACGGGTCTCCGTGATACCGACGGACAAGGGCGAGGGTGTCACCCCGACCCTGATCTCATCGAGCTCGGAGGTCACGCCGGGGGTGCCGTTGGCAGAGGTTGCTTGGCGCCGAAGAAAAGGAAAGGAGCTGGCGGCGGGAGAGGCTGCTAGGGTTTCAGAGGTGCGGGCCGGGAGTGACGTGGGCCTGAGTCGAGGGCTTATGGAGGAAGAAGAATCTGGGGCGTCGAATGGGGCGTCATCTGCAGCGGCGGGGGGCTTCAAGCACCCTCGCCTCCAGGAATGAGTCCTACCGGGGCCAGGGAGGGTTTGGTCGGATGTACCTTCTCCCTGGTGTATAGGTGGCATTGGTATCACCAACAGCTGATGTGTTACTGCCCTACCACTTCGGGGTCAGCATTCCCGCGTTCAGGAGCCCTACCATTATTAGTCAAGGGAGGACGATGCACGCTGACATACCGGGGGAGTAACTGGTCCACCGTTGTTCGTTTATCCTCTGATCTGCTCGATCAATTTCTTCTGGTTGGAGTATACTGTATCGGTATCCCCGGATGCTACCGCAGTCCCACCCCCCCGGCCGCAATTATGCTACAGAGCACTTTTAAGTTTTCTGCACTTGTCTTTCCAATTATGTTAGTTTAGTTCATGTACGGTGATCTCCATGTGTGGGGTCACCAAATTATTTTACATTAATGATATCTCCATTTCCTCTAAAAAAAATTAATTAGTCACACATATGTCGTAAAAGTGATGTTAATTAGGTATAAAAACGTTTGAGAAGAGTGAAATGTATTTGTTTGAATGCTTTATTTGTTACTTGGTGATCAAAAATTTGAGTCACACTAATTAGTTTAAAAATAATAGTACTTAAAAACTAGCCGAAAAATGAACAAGATCACAATAAATTACTATAATAGTGTAGGCATGTAAAGTTAATCTACTAATGCCATGGTATGATATATTTTCAACAAAAAAAAGGCCATGGTATGATATGAGGATTACAAGGATATGGGTTTAGTTGAGTTTTAACTAACTCTGGTGCACTAACATTACTATAATACAAAAGTGAATATTAAAACTCGGAAACCTAGAGAGGCTACTTCATTTAACTTGCATTTAGTACACTCATCATTGCAAATGCCAAATGATGTTGTTTTACACATCTAATACAACGTACGACTCTCTCTGATGCTTTAATAAAACTTGCAAGCTCGGTTTTTACCTTTCATCATTGACAACCCTAATATAATGGCCTAACCGGGTGTTAATATAGTATTGCCCACCAAGTTTGTGGGACGGTGGCTATAGAGTTAGTGATGTTAGCATGACATTGTAGTGATGTGATAATGCTATTTGGGAAATGGAAAAGAAAGAAAGAGTTTTTATCTTCTCCATTCGGGTCTTTAGCCTAGTTTAGTGTGAATTGATTCGATTTTTTTTTTCATATTTCGGGTATTTTTCTATGGAGCGAAGCCCAATCTTCAAAGTAGGAGAACCATGGTTTTTAACCTGCTTTGAGCTTCTTTTTTAGCTAAAAACTCAAGCGCTCCACACACCTTTTCTGAGGTTCTCTCTTATCCTAACAGGGTCGCCGCCGCCGCCGTCTCCATCTGCCCCTGCCGCCCATCCGCTTCCACCGTCATAACCACCTCCATCCCCACAGCCCCCTTCTCTCCAAACCCGACGTTCCTCAACCGTGCTTCCGGCCTCCCTCGCCACGAAATCGAAGCCTGACCGCCTGCACCAGCGACTCCACCACCGCCGCTGAAGCCACTTCGACATCGCCCTCGATCATTTCTGATCCTACGATGCCGGATCTCCCTTCCCACCGTCCTCACGTGCCGGAAATGGTCACCCCCGACCACATCCACCCACATGCAGAGGCCTCTCGTGACCTCGAGGTCTCCGCCCAGCAAGCTGCCGGTCGCGCCGCCGCCCCTCTGTCGTTGCTCGGTACGGACCCTATTTCTCCTCGGGGGCCGCCGCTGTCTGTAGATCTGAAGGACAAGCCGGGCGCGTCCTTGACTATCGGAGCGTCCCTGGCCGTCGGTGTGTCGCCAGACCCACTGGTGCCCTTCCCGCTCTTCACCGTACATTCATCCACGACGAGGGAGAAACAGCGGGATCGGACCACCCTCCTCCAGCAAACCCCTTCTCCGATGGCCCCTCGCCGCCTCCCCCAGGCGGAGCGGGTACAGGCCTCTAGCCCTACCTGCCCGAGTGCTAGCAGGCCATCGGGGTCGTCTTCTGAGATCCAGGCAAGCCGTATATCCCCGATCCTGGATTGGGAGGATGAGGATGACGAGCTCGTGGTGCCGGACGACGGGGTTCCACTCTTTACCTCCGGTTCGTACGAATTCTCCCTTGCAGCGAAGGTAGCAGGGGATCGTTCACACAACCAGCACATCGTCTACGCGATGATGATGTGGAAATGGAAGGTTACGGGGATTCGGGTGGAGTTCATGTCTCCCGACGTCACGGGATATCATTTCCCGTCAGCCAAGATCATGGAAGACATCCGCCATAGGGGTCCCTGGAGCTTTAAAGGATATCCCCTCCTACTTGAACCGCTTCGACGATTCGATCGAGCGGAAGAGATCAGCTTCAATCATGTGGAACTCGGGGTTAGGGCATTGAATATACCGGGAGGAGCCAGAAATCCCTACATCCGGGGTCTTGTTGCGGGAAGCATAGGCACGCAAATCATGTCGGCCCCAATCCCGTCGGTCCGACGGGAGCATATGCATCTTTGGATGAGGGTTTGTATGGAGCTGTCTCGACCCTTGCGGCGCAGGACCCGACTCCGCTTCCCAGGTACTCATTCGTCTATTGTGATTGATCTACAGTACGAGAGGGTGGTGGATTTTTGTCGCAGGTGCGGCATGCTGACACACAGGTTAATGCACTGCCAGACCCTGCTGCCGGGGATTGGCCGAGAGGAGATTCGTTATAATAGTTCTATCCTGGTCCCGAGGGAACTGGATGTGGACCAGTTGCTGCAAACGGTCTGGAATGTACCCCCCACCCCCCCAGCATCACACCCGGCGATCACGTACCTCCTGAGTGATCTAACCCTGAACTCTATGGTCCGTTTTAGGGAAATTACCATGGGCGCTGAATCGTCCACTACATGCACTCCGGAGCCTGACTACCTGGCTAAGGTTAACCGAGGAGGGTTGACCAATATTTTGCAGGGGGTGGCCATGAAGCACCCACACCGCCCCCCAAGTCCACAAAGCCTGACTACCTGGCTAACATCCACCCTACTGTCGGCCCTGTGATCCGAGCTCCCCCCGGATTCAATGCGATGATGAGGGAGGAAGAGGAGACAAATCCACGGGGCTATCAGACGGACCCCTAGGAGAGGCTAGGGAAAGGTGGGCCCAGCAGAGGCAAATGCAAGATGACCACTCTGAAGACTAGAAGTGGTTCGATGTATGCACGCCCACCGGAGACAAAGAAGCAGAGGGGAGACCCGATTACCCAGCAGCAGCCCTGGTATCCGCCCTTTCAGGGGGAGGATCGAGCAGACGGAGCGGAGGTCCAGAGGCCTCCGATGGAGGAATGATCTGCCCCAGCAGGGGTGGGTGGAGTCGGCCCCAGACTATACCTACAGACCCAGGACAACCACTGTTGGGAGGTCTCGGGCAGCCTGCAGTATCAACATCAGTTTTTTCTGTTTATTGCTCTTATTTTTATTCTTGTTGGGACACTTTATTTTTTGCGGATTTTAGAACTTGGTTTATTTTCCCTCGTTATGTTGGAACGACGGTAGGGAGTTGTCTTGAGTTGTTGCCCACGATTTCAAGTGGGCTAATATTATGGGTCCATGAGCGCCGGGCTTGCTACGGTCGGCCCGGACAAATATCTGGAACCCGAGGCGGTCACGCCTCATCCTGTTTGATTGTCATTTGGCATTAATGAAAGTCTCCGATTACCCGTTTAAGAAAACCCTACTTTGAGCTTTGTTTTGGCGATCCTAACCCGGGTTTACCTTTCGTTGCATTTCCTACCTATATCCTTTACAATTTTTGCACGGACTATCGTTTGTCGTCAAAACTAACAGGGACGTTAGCTTTAGATGGAAAAAGTCCAAAATACCCTCAACAAAAGTCAACAACCTGAAGTTGGGCTTGACCTTTTTTTACACTTCCCAACAATCTAGTAATGCACCAATCTAGGAAGAAAGGGTCAGTGTTCAGGCACAGGTATGGCTGGATCCCCATGGGCATTGATCATTTCTCCACACACCTCTCAAAAGGTGGCCTGGGGGAGAATTTATTGACGACGTTCCCCGAGATTGGTGCATCACTGGATTAGTTGATCACGGCCCAACATGGGTGTAACATCCCGTCGTGCCAGACCCGGGCCTCACGCGCGGCGATGTTAGGTCTGCAGCCCAATACACCCCAACCCCTCTATTGTACTGTCCACAGACAAATACCAACCTAGGTTGTTGGTGAGACTTGAACCCAAGACCTCACCCTTTATAGAATTTCCTTGAGTGATGCTATCACCAATTGAGCTTGTCACGCCCCAAATCCGGTTTTGGCCGGACTCGAGACGTGACCTGAAACAAACGAGATAAAAGTAGCAAAACAGTAATAAACTCCTTTAAAGCTGAAAGCGAGTCCAAAATATTTCTCAATAATTCGATCCAAAATTTCAAATACAGTGTCAAAACTTGACAAGTAACATAAGATAAATAAAGTTCAACAATGTGGACCAACACCTCTAATACAACCCTCAAGACATCCGGAAGCTCCCGAGCCTCGAATTCCCCAGATCTCAAGTACACCTGTACACACAATAAATAAACAAATAGGGGTGAGCTTACGCTCAGTAGGGAAAATAGTAAACAACTTTAGCCTCCAAGTTTAATAATAAAACTGCTTTAGTTCGATGTCACAAAAGTGCTTAAAACCCTTAGACCAAAAGATATAATAAAAAAATAAAAAGCAACGATAATAACAACGCATTCACAAGGATAACGATAACTTCCCAGAGAATAAATAGAGAACATTATAATAAAATAGAATACCATCACAACTGGGAACGAGTAATGTTCTCTATTTATTCTCTGGGAACGCATTCACAAGGATAACGATAACCGACGATGAGCGTCCCTATGGGATGGTTTCTAGTGCCCCGATGTATGTGCCTCCCTGGACTGAGGGAAAATATGATATGATATGGGTACTCTGGTTGATCGGAATATGGGAACCGACGTGATCCCAGAATCTATCCATGGATCGGAGGCTTGAGAAAGCGAGTGGTTGGCGTGATATTAAATTTTCCCATTTTTAATAAGTTATGATTCGTTATAGTATTTTCATGGAATCTTTTAAGTTACGGTTATCTTTGAAAAAGCGATACTATTTTATTTACACTGATTCCATACATCGGGGCACTAGAAACCATCCCATAGGGACGCTCATCGTCGGGATTCTCGGAAATGCCTCCAAAGGATCATAAGTCATAGGGAACCAAGGTAGTGTTCCCGTAGGATGCATACACTTGGGTGAAACCACAGTAACCATTTCTCACAGAGTAATCCATCCAACTGTTCCGTAAAGTCCGTCTCTAATAACCAATGCCCTCAGGCTCCAATACTCAACCATTATCACGAAGAATCTGTCAAACTCCAACCACCACAACACCACCGGATTACACCCCCCCCCCCCCCCCCCCCCCCGCCCCCCGGTGTGGTACAAAACCGAACAAGCAAACATTCTAAGAATTAAAATAAGGGAGACACAAAGTAACAAGTCAATCAACCAACGCTCATCAAACCACACATTCACCATAACACACCAAAGGCATCCAGTCAATCCTTCCACTTATCGTATACTTACCTGTCACGACCCATCGGTCCATCGATCACCTGATCGTGCCCCTTTTGCACAATCAGTCATACTCGATCATCCGTTCAAACAAACAATTAATTGAACACGTAATCACTCAACCAATCAAGTAAACATTTAAATTAATCAAACATAAAATTAAACTAGTTTCATTAGACTCTTGATTATCCTAATAACTAGCAACCAAACATGTGAACCTAACACAACAACTAATCCGAGGGCTCATCACGGCCTCTCTACCAGTAAATCAATTTCCCAAGTATTGAAAGCGAGTTACACTAGTTATTCTCATCCTAAGCATGCATTCTAGACACATCTGATTATTAGTAATTGAAAAACGATTATTCTAGTTATTCGCATCCTATATGCAATTCTAGGACATTTCCGATTTTATTAACCTAATAGGCATACTAGTATTGAAATACTCGAGTAGTTAGACTTTCCCTACCTTGTGGTCTTCCTCTAATAATACTCTGATGAAAAGCTCGAGTGGCCTCTCCTCCGTTCTTCACACGGGTCCCTGAGTGGTCTTCATCCTTCTAGCTCGGTTCCAAGCCCTTGTTCTCGGGCGAAGTCCCGTCTAAGTTTGACACATAAAATGTCCAATCAATACCAATAATTGTCCAAAGGTCCACTGATTTAACCAAAATTGTCTCTTTAAATGTCCAATTTTAACCAATTAAATTTAATTAATTATTTAATTGAAACTGATTTTAAAATAATTTTCTTTCCAGTCGGGTTGACCCGGATCCGAGCTCGAACCCGGTCCAGACCCGTGTCCAGACCCGGTCCTGAAGTCCAACTGGGCCCAAGGCCCGAATTTAGTCAGGTCCACACTGACCTTCCTACGGGCCAAACCTTCTGCCCGGCCCAAGGCCTTCTCAGCCCAAGGGTCTTCTGGCCCAAATCTGCTCGGACACGAGCTCGAGTGTACCCTAGCTCCGGCGATGTCCCCAGCGAGCAATGGTGCTCCGGCCACCTACCACCGTGTCAGATACGCTCGGAATCAAGAGGAAACCGAGCGGCGAGGGGCGTAGGGTTGCTGGTGACGCCGTAGCCGTGACGGCGAGTTCTGGGACGTGACCCACGTTCGTCCCTTTTCAGATCTAGAGAGCCCAGCTTCTCCGGCGAGAGTCCCGACCGAACCTTCTCGCAACGAGTTCGGGAGCTGCGATTCCAGGGGAGGTGAAGCCGGAATCGAAGAGGGAAGAGGCGAGGGAGGCACCCATCGCTCGATTTCGCGGTCGCCGGCGTGGGTTGAACCGGAGACCTCCAACCCGAGGCGTTCCGGCGAGTTCTCCTCGATTTCGAGAGCGGGGCTCTGATGGTACTAAAGGGAGGAAGAAGATGACGGCGAGCTTGACAGAACGGGAGGAGAAGAGGAGCCGGAGGACGAGACGTCGTCGCCGGACCTGCTCCGGTTCGCGAGAGAAGAAGAAGAGACGAGAGAGAGTGTTTGGGTGCGGAGGTGATTAGTGCCCTTCGCTAGGGTTCGGCCTCTTTTTGTAGGGTTGGACCCTGAGTCCAACTCGGGTTGGGCTCGCTCAGGAGGGCCGCGGCTCAGTCAGTGGGCCCGAGCTGACCCAATCCCAGGCTCGGCCCAAAACTGTCCCTTCTCCTTTTTTTTTTGAATTTTCTTCTCGAAATTCACCCGTTGCAAAAAAATCTACCCCGACGTTTCATACTTCAAATAATACCCTTTTGAAAGAGCGTGGTTTTACAATGGGCGTTGGAGTGAGCAGTCATTGGAGACGTAGTATTGTCGGACGGGCCTCGTTATGCAAATGGCACTCATAGGAGTCGAAGGAAGGAGATCTCATGTTGGTGTGGCCGGATCTTTGGATGGGAAATGGTGTCTGGTACGGTTGTGTAGGAGGTCCTCCTTCCCGTGATGGACCCATGGTCCCCACTGCATCGAGCGGACTATGGAGGGGCAGCGTTTGGTATGACGTGGAGAGAAGGACATCAATGATGATGGTGGTGGCGAGGACATGGTGGTCGTGGGCAGGCAACTAAAGCTAGAAGGTGGAGCTGGAAGGAGGCAGCAAAAGCGGAGAAAATGAAAATGGAAAAGAAAAACCCTAAAGACCAAGGAAGTGTAGTTAATGTAAGGAGATTAAAGTATGTTTTTTTTAGCGAAAAGTACGGATTTCATTAATACTTAAAAAGAGTCATTACACGTTTAGGGCCCTTGAAGGTCCCCGAACAAAAACTCTGAGACAGGGTGACCGTGTAACACGGTTTTTAAAAAGCCACAAAAGAAAAGTGAAAGTAAACTATGGAGCTGACTGTTAGTCTTAGTGCCCGTAGTTCAATCCTAAATGTCCAAATGTATATATCATTGTTAACAATAAAATTAAAACGGCTTTATATTACTTATGTGTTGGAGTAATATATCGATGTGTGCTCTGATCTATGCCCACAATGCGAATAGAACCATAGATCGAGATGGATCACACTCGATGGGTCCCTAGTCAACAAAGCTTCACTAGAAGCGACTAGTATGAAAGATGGCTCTTTATGGCTTACGTTTGGTTAGTCATTGGAATGGGATTCCGGAGTCTGATCATAGATATGATGTGGGACATGATGTTGGACGACCCGACATGAATATGTACCATAGATCAAGTTATGAACATATTCATTGTCGTAGCTTGTCATGTATCCTTAGACTAAGGAGTCTTTGTGATCGCTATGCAGTAAACAACTGAGTTTGACCTGAGCCTAACGTTGTCCGTATCAGGGCTTCCGTAACTGCTAGGATTGGCTTGAGGACGGACTGCATGAGTGACATGAAAGACGACTAAGGGATGTATCCCTCATACTACGGTATGGGAAAGATATCGGTTCTCGGCCGCTTGATCGAGAGTGATTGAAAGAATAGCATGGCCATGCACATGATATTAGGTATCATATACTCAGTCATCTCACATATAAAGGAACAGTGATTGAGAATAATAAGGATGACGGCTTTATGCCTTATCTCAATCAGGATATCGAAGATAAAAGGATAATGACAGGGACGACGGAAAGGTTAGAATCGACAGGGTCGATTCATTATGCAGTGTCATGCAATACTAAAGTCTCGTTAGTTGCCACTTAAATAGGATCAAGTAAAATGAGATTTTACGTTGATCTATTGACATGCATAAATCTAAGGGTCACACCGGAGGGTGAAACTCATTGATACATTTATGGAGAATGGCCAAAAGGGAGTTGTCTCGGGACATGACCAAAACTGGGTTTTGGGTCATGTGCCCGTAAGTGAATAGGACATTACGGATCGAGACAAGACTTGGAGTCTTGGGATTGATCACGTCAGACAATGTTGGACATTTCCGGTATGAAAGGCTTGGAGGCGATGAGCACGTCACAGGACCTCGTTGGGAATGACCACAGGCCATGTTCTAAGAGGCCCATGAGAGGCTCATGCAACCAAGGCTTATGGAACTAATTAATCAAGTCTTGATTAATTAGTACTAAGTAAGCAAGAGAAGGATTAAGGTGTTGGTGATTCACCACCTATCTAGCCATACTTTGTCCTATTTGCACCTTACTTGTAACCATACTTGTCTCATGCTTTTAGTTTGACTAGTTGATGGAGTTTGTTATGTTTAAGTCATCTTTTTTCAACATAACAAACACAAGACAAGAATAGGAAACACAACTTCTCCCTCATCTCCCTTGCAATTTCGGCCAAGGCAAGCTCCTACCTCCATTTTTGTGTTCTTGATTCCTCAAAGAGAAGAACTACATGGCTTTTATTCCCATTTGGATACGTAGGCATCTTGTAAGAACCGCTCCCGGTCAATCCCTATCGAACCGGTGAATTCTAGACAAGTTTGACTTTCGGCCAAAAAAGTCAACTGATGGCTCAGGAAGCCATTCGGGACCTTTCCGAGGCCCAAAAAGCTTAGCCGTCATCACGGTTAGCTTAGTTGGTCTATTCCCTTCAGTTTGACTATAATATTGGTTAGGTCAAATTTCGGTCAAACTTGGACTTTATATCGGTTATTTTCCAATAAAATCTTGGAAAGCTGGAAATTAATTAAGTGGAAGTGACCCCACATGACACTTGTCATGTTTGGCTTGGAGGATGAAAAAGGAGCTTCAATTGACTCTTATACCCTCCCAACTTACCTTTAATGGGATATGACCTTAAGGGCTTTTTGGTAATTGGACAAAATAGGTCATTTAAAGCAACATGAGCACACAACTCAGCTCATTCCCTATTGTTGCAGCCGAAAATCACAAGGAGAGGAGAGGATAAGAGCTCATTTCTTGAGGAAGAAGAAAGAGAAGAAAGCTTGCATTTTGGAGCTTGTTCTTAGTCCTTTTGCTTCTATTTTTCTTCCATCTTCTTCATCTCACCATCCTAGAGGTATGGATGCTCTCAACTCTTCATTTCATCTACTCTCCAATTTGGGGTTTTGTGGGTTTTTGGCTTGAATTTAAAGAACTAGTGTTTGGGTTGTTGCTTGGAGAAGAAGTAGTGAAGTAGGTTGCTTCGATTGTGTTATTGGTTGAAGTTTTGATGAACCTATTGTGGGTGTTGTTGTTTGGAAACTTTGGATGAACATTTTGGAGTTAGAAGGACTTGGAAATGTGGTTTTTGATGTGATTTTTATGAAACTCGAGCTAGGGAAGAAAGGGGGAGAACCTGGACTGGTTCGCTACGGAGCGTGACCCGGACCGGGCCCTGTGTCGGCACGGCAAGCCGCACGGAACGGGCCAGGTACCGGCATGGCGTGCTGCGCGGAACGGGCGTGAGTCCGGCACGGAACCTCGCACGGTCCGTGTCAGACTCTGGGTCGGTGCGCCGCACGGTCCGTGCTGGTTACCGGGCCGGTCTGTGACACGGTCCGTGCCAGATTTCGGCACGGCCTGTGCTACGGTCAGGGCCACCTTCTGGATCAGACCTCCAGATCCAAAAACCCTTCCTTTTAGCCCATTTGGATTTCTAGATCACTTCTTTGACCTTGTTTCCATTGTTTGAGGTTTATTCTGTAAATTTTGGGTTGAGGAGCACTCCGTTGGGTTACTAATTTTGGTATTTTTGTGGTCCAAGACCGTGAGCCGAACTCAAGAGAAGGAAAGGCCTTGGACCCGAGCTAGAGAGTCGAAGATCACTCCGGAACCCGTGTGAAGAACGGAGGAGCGACTAACCGGCTTTACAACAGAGTTTTTAGAGGAAGACCGCGAGGCAGGGAAAGTCCTAACTACTCGAGTTTTTCATTACTAGTATGCATGTTAGATTAATAGAATCGTACAGGTCCTAGACTTGCATATAGGATGCGAATAACTAGAATAATCGTCTTTCAATTATTAATAATCGGATGTGTCTAGAATGCATGCTTAGGATGAGAATAACTAGTGTAACTCGCTTTCAATACTTGGGATTGCTTTACTAGTAGAGAGGTCGCGATGAGCCCTCGGATTAGTTGTTGTGTTAGGTTCACATGCTTGGTTGCCTAGTTTGGATAAGACAAGAGTCTAATGAAACTAGCTAAATTGTATGATTGATTGATTGATTGAACGTTGTATGATTGAATGCTTGAACGGATGATCGAGTATGACTGGTTGTACCAATGGGTATGACCAGGTGATCGATGGACCGATGGATCGTGACAGGTAAGTATAATGGTAAGTGTAAAGTTTGAATGAATGTCTTTGGTGTGTTGCGGTTAAAGTGTGATTCGATAAGCGTTGGTTGGTTGATGTGTTATGGTGTGATCTCTTGTTCTTATTCTTAAAATGTTTGATTGTTCGGTATGGTACGTACACCGGGGGGTAATCCGGTGGTGTTATGGTCGTTGGTGTTGGCAGATCCTGCGGGATAAAGGTTGGTTATTGGACCCTGCGGGGCATCGGTTACTAGAGCCTGCGGGCATTGATTATTGGACCCTGCGGGACATTGATTATTGGAGCCTGCGGGCATTGGATATTGGACCCTGCGGGGCATTGATTTCGGAGCCTTCGTGCAATTGGAGGGCTTACCTTGCGGGGAAATGGTTACTTATGGTTTCACCCAAGTGTGTGCGTCCTACGGGAGCATTACCTTGGTTCCCTATGACATATGGTCCTTTGGAGGCATTTCCGAGAATCCCGACGATGAGCGTCCCTTTGGGATGGTTTCCGGTGCCCCGATGTATGTGCCTCCTCTGGACCGAGGGAAAATCTGACATGATATGGGTACTCTGGTGGATCGGAATATGGGAACCGATGTGACACCAGAATCTATCCTTGGATCGGAGGCTTGAGAAAGCGAGTGATTGGTGTGTTATTAATTGTTCCCATTTTAGTAGTTATGTTACGTTTATAGTACTTTTCGTGGATCTTTTTAAGTTATTACTATCTTTAAGAATATGGAACTTTTCTCATTCATTTTGATTATTAGTATTCCATTATTCAATGGTATTTAAAGTGTTACTAGAATTACATTGTTAATCGCATTTAAATTGTTGTTTGCATTATCTTGTTAAAGCAGTTTTATTGTTAATCTAAAGGTTGAGTTGTTTACGAATTTTCCTACTGAACGTAAGCTCACCCTTATGGTTTTCTTACTGTTTTTACAGGCGTACCTGATGTCTAGTGAGTTAGAGGCTCGGGAGCTTTTGGACGTATTGGGGATTGTTCTAGAGTTGTGTTGGTCGTTTATACTAAACATTATTTATCTTGCACTTTATGTCTAGCTTTGACTCACATTTGAGATTTTCGAACTACTTACTTATGTTGATTTGAGGAAGGTTATTGAGATTTTTAAAGGTTTTTGTCAACTATTTATTACTTTGCTATTACTAACTCAGGTCGCGTCTCGAGTCCGGTCAAAACCGGATTTGGGGCGTGACACGTCTTGAAGACTCAAGCCAATCCTTCGTTACCCGGTGTTCTTGTTTTGGTAAGAAATAGTGCTGAATTTTTCTCTTGTGAATCCATTCTTTGTTAGTTGTTTCATGGTTTTAATTGTCTCTTGGTTTTCATTGATTTTCCGTTGCGAGCTGGTTCATCTCCAACCCTACCTCGAGACCCAACACTAACGAAACTGGAGAGGACTGCTCAAGGTGTTGTTTGAACGCTGCTTGGTCTCAAGGGGAGGACTCTTTTTATCTGGTGTTGTGCGACCAAACTTGACCTCATCAGTAACATAGGGAGAATCGGCTTTAACGAGTGACCCTCCCTAGGTAGGTCCTTGAAGTCACGGGCTTCTATCATTTCTTCTAGCGGGGTTGTTTCCCAATCCTCGCTTGATCTTCACGAGGTTCCCTTATAGTGTTCCTCTTCATTCCTAGTGTCACAGATGGGACTGGTATCATCCCTTCTTCTGTGACATGCAACGACCCATTTGACGTCCCAAGCAGTGTCCCAAGTGGGAAAGGCAACTTCCTATATGGGACAAATAGCGTCACAAATGGGGCATACTCTACCAAACCTCCCATGGGTGTCTCCCTGGATAACCCCCATTGTTCCACCCCTACCTGAGGGTTAGGTAGGATATCCGGGGCTACAATTGACCCTTTCTGCGAGAAAATGAGGGCTTAGGGAGAGTATTCGAGGTCAGATGCTCGAACCCAGGGGGTGGGTTGGTGTTTTCCCCCAGTCTGTAGCATAGTCCTTTTGCATCTTCTCAGGTTTGTATTCGAGGAAAGAATAATCAAATCGCGGTATTCCTGGCATCTCTAGGTCATAGTCCCGAACCGGATGACCAATCCGACCACGATTGAAGCAAAATATGGGAAGCCGATCATAGGTCAAGGTGACCTGGATTGGCTCTCTAAATTCTTGAAACCTCAAGATCATAGTCATGTGTAGTGGTCAATGAAGCTCCATCCAAAATATGACCCTAACGGTCCCGCCCCAACAGAGGCTCCAATTGTCACAAGGCACATCCACACATATCCCCAATTGTCATTCTGGGAAGATCCTGGGTTATGGTGTTCACAATATCCCCTTGAAGAAGCGAGTACCCATTGAAACATCATGGTTCGTTGGAACGAACCCATGCCCGAGCTTCCTGGTTGGAGAAGTAGAACCCGAACGTGTTCGACCCTAGATCCTTTACTATCAACCCTGTCGCCGAGCACCCTCATGCACGCGTGAAGATCTTAAGCATTAAATCCTTATGGGGTGGTTTCGGGGAGAGCAATCGGCCAACCATACCGTATTGCTGGTGAGCAATGACGTTGGGACTGGTTGGAGTGTAAGGAACCACAATTTTCATGGCTTCCTCCTTAAGCAAAGAGAGGGTCGAGAAGTTGTCCTGAAGAGTGGCCATGTATGGCTCTGACAACTTAGATGGTGCACCATCCCTAGGGATCATCGGACTTACGGAATCAAGACCTTCCGAGGTCAGAGATGACACCCATATGCCACGAAAATAGGACATCCCAATGGTGGCAATACCATGCGAGGAGTTGAAGCGCCTGAGTTAGGGTTGGGAACCCTATTCTACGACAAGCCTTCAGAACGTGGTCCATCCAAAAGTGTCGAAGTAACAGGACCGACAAGGAGACGGAGGATAGTTTCGGGGGCCGATCACATTTTCGTTTGAGCAGACCCGTTATCCCTGACTCATCCTCAGAAGAAAACACGACCAATGCTGAGGATGAAATGGGTATGAGTTCCAGGGAGGGAGAAGAGGATGTCAATTGGAACGTTTGAGTGATCGGTGGGGGAGAGACATTGGAAGAAGCTTTTGGTTTACGTTTCTTCCTTTCTCTCACCATCCGAACGAAACCAGACGAAGGGCGTGGGGGTATTAGTAGGGACACCGAGGGGACATGGTCACTAGTCACGACGTGCTCCATTGACAAGGAGAACGACGACATAGTGATCGAGGCTGCTGGAGTCACCATCGACAGAGGAAGCTAGGATGACATAAAGAAGCTAAGGTGTAGGGTTAGATTTTTTTCGAGAGCACACATGTCACGCCCCAAATCCGGTTTTGACCAGACTCGAGACGTGAACCGAAAATAACAAAATAAAGGCAATTTTAAACAAAATGAAATTCCAGAAATAGTTCAAAATTATCAATCCTGATGATAAGAGTCAAATGCTCGAAATCCAAAAATAGAAGGTTTAGTACAAAAGGGAAATACGTCTCTAGACAATCCAAGAACTAGGACTCTCACTAAGCTCCCAAGCTCCGAGATGTCCTTTAAACTACCTCACGATCAAAACCTGTAGAAACAATAGTGAAGGGGATGAGCGTTTCACTCAGTAGGAAAAAGTAGTAAAGGGGATGAGCATATCGCTCACCCCACGGATACCCGTCCAAAAATGGCATACTAGTAAAGCAACGACAACTAATGAAATCAAACAGGAAAACACGTAATCGCAATCACAATCATAACCAACCTCACATAACCATAACATCGTTTGATCATACCACTTACCCAATCACCACACTTAACGTGTGAAATCAACCCTGCTCAACAATTATCGATTGCTCAATATTCACACCCAAACTATATGTCAAAAGAATCACCGAGTAAATACACACAGTAGGTCTCCCATAATACGTCGGATCAAACCGCACGGCTCAACATATCGTACCGGAACACACATCATCGGCATAGATATCGTCCCGGAACACACATCATCGGGGTACAAAGTATATCAAAACACACAGTACCGGCCTGGATATCATACCGGAACACCTAGCATCGGGGTACAACGTACGCCGGAACACACAGCATCGGTCTAGACATCATACCGGAACACCTAGCATCGGGGTACATCGTACGCCGAAACACACAGCCTCGGCCTAGATATCATAACGGAACACACGACATCAGTCTAGATATCATAGCGGAACACCTAGCATCGGTCTAGATATCATACCGGAACACACAACATCGACCTAGATATCTCACCGGAACACCAACCTCGGCCTAGATATCCTACTGGGGCACACACATACAACGCATCAAACATATCACAAGGTAATAGCTCAATAGTAACGTTTACACAGGTAAAGCACAATCATCACACAATCCTACGGGCACGACATGACCCACATGCAATTCTACAGCACAGCAAGTCCCAAACCTACGGGCACGACATGGCCCGCAAGTAATTCCACATTTTAAACGACTACGCTATTTGTTCACATCCTACATGCATTTCTACAAATATTCCGGTTACTCATATCCTAGATGCAATTCTAGTAACTTTCCGCATTTTAACCGGTATTCGCTACTTTTCCCTACCTCAACCGCGATCCAACTCCACCGAGCACGAACCGTCAATGACCTCCTTTTCCATGATCAAGCCCACGGTCTAGGATAACAAGTAACACAATACTTAATACAAGTCCAATGTCGATTAAAACGGACAACACCCAAATTAGCCCCCGACAAGACGCCTAATTAATTAAAACGGTTACGGGACGATGATTTGGAAGAAATAGTAAATTAATTGGGTGATACGTACAACGGCATCTGACCAAGTGGACCCCACTTGGCCGTCGGTGTGCTGGACCGTACCCATCAAGGGCCGGTCTCGGCTCGAATCCCGAGGCACGGATCCCGATGCACAGATCCCGAGGCACGGATCCCGAGGCGCTGACCGCTCACCACCGTAGCCGGTCCTCCGGCGAGCCTCCGGTCGCTGGAAAATTCCAACTTCCTCCCAAAACGTCCTAAACGAGTTCTAGGTCCTCAATCCATCAAGTTCTAACCAAAAACATCACCAATTTGCTCAAATTTCACATTTCCCTAAATTCCAAAAGTTAGGGTTTCACCAAATTATTCTATTTTCACCCATTTTCTTGCAATACTACTTGATTCTACCAAGGTTTGATCATTTTCAACAAGACCCAATCCAATTTCATCTAAATCCAACAAGACCCAATCCAATTTCATCTAAATCCAACAAGACCCACAATCTTAAGTTCTTCAAAAGTGAAAAGAAATGAGTTCTTACCGTAGGAAATGAAGAGATGAAGAAGGATATGGAGAAATTGAGGAGCTTTGATGGTGGAATCAAAGGGAAATGATCTTCTTCTTCTTCTTCTCTTTCTTCTTCAACAATGGAGGCTCACTCACTTTTCTCTCTCTGAAAATTCAGCTAAGAGGAAGAAGAATGCTAATTTTGGTGTCACATGTGGCCTTTAACCTAAAGAGGAAAGGTCTCAAACCTCTTTCTCTTTATCTCACCATTTTGGGAAAAAATAAGGTCAAGGGTGTCTTTTTCACTCTTATTTTCTCTCCTTCACCTAGTTAATGCCAAGTGTCTATGTGGGTCCATCTCTACTCCCAAATATTCCAGCCCAATTTAATTAATTCGATAAAAACCTTATTTCGATCCCGTTTGACCTGAAATTGACTTTTTCGTAAAAACACTTATTTGAAAGTAAATTACCCAACTAAGCTTAGCGTAACGACGGCTAAGCTTTTTGGGTCCCGGATGAGTCCCGAATGACTCCCGGAGTCGACAGTTGACTTTTTCGATGAAAAGTCAACTTTTCCCGATTTCCACCGATTTGACCGGTGTTGACCGATGGCGGTTCTTACAACACATAATTGTGAAAGAATTCATCAACGGATAAACATAAGATTAGACTAGATTCAAAGTAGGTTGTTCATGTTCTTATTTGACTTTTTAACTTTTTAATGTGTATTTGTATAATAACTTACCAATGATTGATGTCATTTTTCATATATTATTTTCTCTAAAACGTCCAAAATCTAAGGATTTTTTAAGTTTTTATCAGAAAAATATATACACTAACATACGTATGAACTCTTTATAGAAGTCAATTCAGTAGGAATGAACAAAATTCTATTTTGTTATTGAATTCAAAATCGGAGTCCCATTGTCTAAGATTGTTGTACCAAAATTTGGTCCAAGCTAGCCTTGATGGGAAAGTGATTGCTCGATATTACAACCAGTAACCAATTTTTTGTTTTCGCTTTTTTACTTTTCTTTCTCCATTGCTTGAATAACAACTAGTGTTCCAAAAATCTCAATCAAGTCTTGCCTAAGCGTTCGTCTAGGCCTTATCTTTTGTTGGTCGATCTTATTAATTTGATTAAATTTTGATTCATCTCTGTTTAATTTCCGATTAATTCTCAAAACACCCTAACCATCCGACTAGCGTTGGATGATTTTTAAAACCTTTATAACAATGGCTTGCAACAAAAGAGGCACTGGCTTGAGTCATCAAGCAAGAAACAGAACACTTCCAAACATTATCTTACATACTACACAGCTTTTATCAAAAGAGTATCTACACATATTGGAGGAAAGTGTTTAAGGATAGAGTGTAATCAAGTATAACAGATTTAACATAATGTATATACTAATATACATAATTAACCCAAACTAATCTCGGGTATTCTTGAGTTTCGGTTATACTCTCTAAAAAAACTGTGTATTTTTTAGGTTTTTGATGGTCTGTAATTAAATGTCTTGTATTTTTTTTTCCTAAAAGATTTTATTTAATATATGTTTTACTGATAAAAAAAACTAATGATACAAGTCAATGGAACATCAATGAATAAAATTGGGAGTGACATTGTTCAAGATTGTTACACCAAAATCTGGTCCAAGCCAAAGGCAGCCATGATGAGAAAGGTGTTTTGATGAAATTCTCCATTGGTTGAGTTGTGGGTTGGTTCCGTGAGCATATGGATGACCCTTTCACAAAGTCTACATTAAACTCATGGCAAAGTAAGCTTTTGGTTCCTAACACAGACAAAGAACATGGCTTAGCCCACCTTCTATTCCTCCCTTACTTGTTCATCTCTCCTTCCTCATTCTTCCACATATTTTCTCTTCTTCCCAAATCATCGATTCACACACACAGACCCTCTTAAACTTCAATTTCCCTTATATGATACTGTAAATACTCGCTCACCCATCTCCTCAAATATCGTACTGAAATCATGGAGGCTTTGTCTTCCTCGTCACCTCTCTCGGTCCACTCCAACTGGGTTCTCGCTCCGCTGCCGACCCGACCGGTGGCTTGTCGGTTTCAGTCCAGACCGTCCCGGAAAGTTGTCTCCTTTCACCCAATTCGTACCCTTGTATCTTCCGATTCTGCTTCCACCAGCTTCGATTCGTCTCTAAATTCCACTTCTCCGCCTCGGCTAGTCTTTCAGCGAAGAGGGTCTTCGAGTGGCGGCCGGAGGAGGCGGATTGTGCCCATCTCGGCGGTCTTCGAGCGGTTCACGGAGCGAGCGATCAAGGCGGTGATGTTCTCTCAGAGGGAGGCTAGAGGGTTGGGGAGGGACATGGTGTTCACCCAGCATTTGTTGCTGGGGTTGATCGCGGAGGATCGGGACCCGAAAGGGTTTCTGGGATCTGGGGTCACCATTGACAAGGCTCGTGAAGCTGTGCGGATCATTTGGAAAGTTGAGGATGGTGCTTCACCTGGGATTGGGAATGAAGCCTCCACTGATGTGCCGTTTTCGATCAGCTCCAAGAGAGTGTTTGAGGCCGCGGTCGAGTATTCAAGGACCATGGGCCATAAGTTTATTGCTCCTGAGCATATAACCATGGGACTTCTCACTGTTGATGATGGCAGTGCTCATCGTGTCTTCAAGAGGTACTTCAAATTTTCTTCTTTCTTTTTTGTAATCTGTGAATTGAAGTTGAGCTAAATTAATATAGTTTTCTAGTATGCTGTACAAGAATGTGTCTTACATTTATGATACAAGTAGTGTTGAGTATGATTCATTTGACTATTTGAGTACCTGTATCATGTAGCATTTATGAGTTGTTGCCAAAAGTATACTTGTATATATGGAGGCACTTTTCAAGTGCACCATGACTGCTTTTTCTCAAAGGTTTGTTGATTTTTATATTTAATTTGCGTGATTTGACAATTAGTGAGACATAGTTGTTAATTCTCCAAGGTCTTTGCTTTTCTTCTTCTTCTCCTGCTAGATGTTTCATTCCATTTTTCAAGATCTATCTGACAAGTCCTTTCTGAAAGTACTGTATCTGAAATTCTTTGCCTATTGGCCAAGTCTCAACTTGTTTCCATTCACTGCATTTTATTGTGTTTGAACAAGTAATTATATTAGTATGATTTCAGGTTAGGAATAGATGAAAATGACTTGGCGACGGCGGCAGTGGCCAGGCTTGAAGGAGAGCTTGCTAAAGACGGTAGAGAACCATCTGTATCATCAAAAGAGAAAAAGTTTTCCAGTAAAGCTGCCAGCACCAAATCTTCCAAAAAGGAAAAAGGTTACAAGTTATGATTTATGTTTCTTTCTTTAACAAATAGAAAAAAGAAAAGGAAATCACATAGTTTTACTCTGTTTGGCAGAAAAAAGTGCATTGGATCAATTCTGTGTAGATCTTACCGCTCGGGCTAGTGAAGGACTGATTGACCCTGTTATTGGTCGTGAAAAAGAAGTACGGAGAATTATTCAGATACTTTGCCGGAAAACCAAAAACAACCCCATTCTTCTTGGTGAAAGTGGTGTTGGGAAAACGGCCATTGCTGAAGGACTAGCTATCAGCATTGCCCAAGCTGAAGTCCCTATTTTTCTCTTTGTATGTAGTATAATACCCTTTAATAATTTTATTATCGTCAAGACATGAGAAAATTTGATATCACAATTTGATTGTTCCTTGCACAGACAAAGCGTGTGATGTCCTTGGACATAGGACTATTGATGGCGGGTGCAAAGGAGAGAGGAGAATTGGAAGCACGTGTTACTTCCCTAATTCGTGAAGTACAAAAATCAGGTGATGTCATTCTATTCATTGATGAAGTACATACACTTGTTGGATCTGGTTCAGTTGGGAGAGGTAATAAGGGATCTGGACTTGACATCTCCAATTTGTTGAAGCCAGCACTTGGAAGAGGTCAACTACAGGTGCTTCTTTCTCACAATCATGCTTTATTTTTCACTAATTATATATAATGATCATGTTAGTATATCATATTTGCTTCTTGTCAATTGCAGTGTATTGCATCCACGACATTAGATGAATACAGATCGCAGTTTGAAAAGGATGCAGCATTAGCTAGAAGGTTCCAACCAGTGCTGATTAAGGAGCCAAGCGAGGTTATTTTCTATATATTTTATAATGTTTAATTAGTCAATAGTTTATTATGCTGACTTGGGATTTACCTCAAAAACATCCAGGAGGATGCAATTCAAATACTGATGGGTTTACGTGAGAGATACGAGGCCCATCATCACTGCAAATTCTCTCCAGAAGCCGTACATGCTGCTGTTCATTTATCTGCAAGATACATTGCTGATAGGTATCTTCCGGACAAAGCTATTGATCTCATTGACGAGGCAGGAAGCAGAGCTAGCATCAAAGCCCACAGGAGGAAGAAAGAGCAGCAAACTATTATACTTTCACAATCACCAGATGATTATTGGCATGAAATTAAATCTGTTCAAGCCTTGCATGAAATGGTAATTAGCAAATTCCTTATTCCTCGCCCTGTATCTGTGAATTGTTATCTGCTAATAGTTCCTTATATAACCATAACCAGGTCCTCTCAACTAGGCTCAAGTACAATGAAAGTGCATCTAGCATGGATGAGGAGCCCGGTGAAATCATCTTGGAGTCCCCTTCACCATCCATATCGGATGAAGAGTATGTTTTCCTAAAATAAATTGCTTGATAAGTTGAGGATTAATGAAGTTAGTGCTTACTTTGAGACTCTTTTCAGACCTATAGTGGTGGGGGCTGAGGATGTAGCAGCAGTGGCTTCACTTTGGTCGGGGATTCCTGTACAACAGCTCACAGCCGATGAGAGATCACTTCTGGTGGATCTCGAAGGGCAGCTTAAAAAGCGAGTTGTGGGCCAAGATGAAGCAGTTAGTGCCATAGCTCGGGCTGTGAAGAGATCGCGAGTTGGCCTTAAGGATCCCAACCGACCAATTGCAGCGTTGCTCTTCTGTGGCCCAACTGGTGTTGGCAAAACTGAGTTAACTAAAGCTTTGGCAGCGTCGTACTTTGGATCCGAAGGAGCCATGCTGAGGTTGGACATGAGTGAATATATGGAGCGCCATACGGTCAGCAAGCTAATCGGATCACCACCTGGTTATGTTGGCTATGAAGAAGGTGGCATGCTCACAGAAGCTATTAGGAGACGCCCTTTCACTGTGGTTTTGCTTGATGAAATAGAGAAAGCACATCCAGATATATTTAACATCCTTCTCCAAGTGTTTGAAGACGGTCACCTCACAGATTCTCAGGTTTGTTTTCCATAGATCAAAACTTGAAATGACAGTGACTTGTATAGCAAGTATCAATAACATTTTTTTATCTTTGCTTAATTAGGGCCGGAGAGTGTCATTTAAGAACGCATTATTGGTGATGACTTCCAATGTGGGGTCTGCTGCAATTGCAAAGGGAGGAAATCGGTCATTTGGTTTTTTCCTAGATGATGATGTGGAATCATCATCATATGCCAAAATGAGAGAGCTGGTAGGTGAAGAACTCAAGACATATTTTCGTCCCGAGCTACTAAATAGAATAGATGAAGTGGTCGTGTTCCGCCCCCTTCAGAAATCACAGGTTTGTCAACCTCTCTTTGCTATAAATGCTTTAAACTAACTTGTTCTTGATTAGAGTTAAATAATCAAGTCCTGGTATATTTCAGATGCTGGAAATTCTAGAAGTGATGCTGCAAGAGGTGAAGGGACGACTTATATCTATGGGAGTTGGTTTAGAAGTGTCTGAGCCGGTGAAGGATCTCATATGCCGACAAGGTTATGATAAGGCTTATGGAGCTCGGCCTCTAAGAAGAGCAGTTACACAAATTGTTGAAGATCCTTTGAGTGAGACAATCCTTGCTGGAGGTTTCAAGCCTGGCGACACTGCCATTATTGATTTGGATGCTTCCGGGAACCCTGTTGTTAGGAACCGATCAGATCATCAGAGTGTGCATGTGTCTGATACGACATCTATTTTGTAACTCATCCCATGAATACCACAGATGTCCGGGTATATAAGACAACATCCTTAATGTGATCATCATATACATGTATATATAGTATAGAAGTTTTGTTCATTGTCATTTAGGCAGTTTGACCAGTTCATGTATGTGTAAAGCTTACCGTGTTGTTATTCAAACATTGAAGATAGAGATAATTCAATTGTTGTTTCTAATGTTTGGATTGAAGATCAGAGGTCCTTAATCTATCCCAATTCTCAACACAAGACAGAAGTGACCCTTGTGTTTTGTTGCTTTCCTTTTAGCTGTAATTGCACGTGAATTCTTCAATAATTTTTCATGCAGCCACCCAAGTCCTTCCTCTTTTGTTCTTTTGCCAAACTCCAACTCTTTGAAGGACCTCTCCCTCTCACACTCCCCTTCCCACGCACCTACAACTAGTCTTTGTGTTCACTCGCTTCCTTCCTTTTCTTATCTCTCTCTTCAACAGCAATGGTGGTGTTTAGGCTCTGTCTTCTCCTCCTCCTCTGTAATGGGTTTCGTTGTTTCGAGGAAACTAAGGTCCTCAACATTCACAAACACTTCTGGGAGAATTGGAAGCAGAAGCACAGTGGTGGTGTCGCCCCAAGCTGTCACATTCATAAATCAAGTGAGTTCTCCTTTTGACAAAGATGAAACTGTTATTGGCTCTAGAGACTGATTGGTAAGTTGTTGAGGTGATGCTTAGACTCAAAACATGCTTGTTTGTGTTATGTGCTCATTTTGAATCCAAAATAGGCACATCAAAACTCATAACCATGCTGTTTTGAGCTATTGTAAGAGAGAAAAAGCATGTCGCCTGAATTGGGTCGTCATTTGTTTGTGTTTTCAGGGAAGGAGAATGGTGCGACCATACTGGAAATGAAGCATAGAGACCATTGCTCGGTTGAGAGGAGCATCAGTGAGTGGAACAAGAGGCTCAAGAAACGCTTGATCATGGATGATGCTCGTGTCCGATCACTGCAGTTCTATATCAGAACTATGGCTTCTGGAGTCAGCCCTGAAGATGTTTCGAGTTCTGAGATTCCTACAACATCCGGGATCAGACTTGGCAGTCTCAACTACGTTGTGCAACTAGGCATCGGTGGGCAGAACATGACGGTAATTGTTGACACTGGGAGTGACCTGACATGGGTCCAATGCCAGCCTTGTAAATCATGCTACACTCAGAAAGACCCTCTCTTGAGTCCTTCCATGTCTCAATCTTACCAAGCACTCCAATGCAACTCCTCCACTTGCCAGTCCTTGGCCAAGGACAGAACCAGCTACTGTGGGGGTACTCAACCAGCTTCTTGTAGCTACGCTGTGAGCTATGGAGACGGATCCTACACTCGTGGTGACCTTGGCCTTGAGCGCCTCAATCTTGGCACAGCCCGTGTGGACAACTTCATTTTCGGGTGTGGCAGGATCAACAAAGGCTTGTTTGGGGGAACTTCAGGCCTAATGGGTTTGGGGAAGAGTATGGTTTCATTGGTTGCTCAAACTTCTGAAATGTTTGGTGGAGTTTTCTCCTACTGCTTGCCCACAACAGAAGCTGACAAGTCCGGTTCTTTGGTCCTGGGAGAGAACGTATCAGTTTACAAGAACTCTACCCCGATTTCCTACACAAAAATGATCACAAATCCTCAGCTGTCTAGCTTCTACTTACTCAACATCACCGGTTTAACCATAGGTGCTGTGGCTGTACAAGGTCCTGCAAGAGGTGTGATAATTGATTCTGGGACAGTGATCAGCAGGCTTCCGCCTTCAATGTACAGAGCTTTGAAGGAAGAGTTTGTGAAGCAGTTCTCTGGGTTTCCATCTGCACCGGGTTATTCGATCTTGGATACTTGCTTTAACCTCAGTTCATATCAAGAAGTTAACGTTCCCACCATAACGATTCACTTTGATATGAATGCAGATATGAGGGTAGATGTAAGTGGGGTCTTCTATTTTGTGGAGATGGATGCATCACAGGTTTGTCTGGCTCTGGCAAGTCTGTCCAATGAAAACGAGATTGGTATCATTGGGAATTTCCAGCAGAAGAACCAGAGGGTTGTATATGACACTAACGACTCAAAGATAGGGTTTGCAGAAGAAGAGTGCACCTTCATATGACCACAAATGTTTAACTTGGAAGGATGTGTGTGCCTGGCAACAAAACAATCAAGGGAAGTCTTTTCTTTCAATTCTCCAAACACATAACTCTGTTATCTGTTGGAGGGTATAGAACATTGTAATGCAATTTGTGATGGGTTTTGGCAACATTGCATCCTAATGAAGCAAAAAAACAAGTTTTAACGATTTCGATTCACAAGTAGAACTTTTCCCACGATGGGAATTGAATTACATGAGGAATGTCATGTGCTGATTTTAGTAATTGTACCCCATCCCTACTCATAACTCACCCAACTCAGTAATATTCAATCAAATCTGAGATATCAAAATACATGAAAGACAAGTTTATAATTTGAGATTGGCTCCTCTGCCACCCTGCATCACACCTTCACCCGAGTAGACCTTAAAGCAAGTTATGAACTCTACAAAGATCTTCTGCACAGCATGGCCCTTCAACATGTTGATTCACTCATTCAAGAATTTTGTTGGCAATGGAAAACACAGGAGCTATGTCCACAGGAACCTGAATGACATGAGAAAGGAACATGTTGCAGGTAAGTGTTAAGCACTTGCAGAGCATAAATTTTTCTTGCAACTTGAGACAGCAAAGTTTTAATTAGGGGATGCGTTGTTAACACTCCCTCAACGGCCTTTGATTTGCAAAAACACACTATAAGTTTGGCTTATCAGAAACACATTGTCATCTTTCTCATAAATACAAAAAAACATGGGTTCCGTTAATTTTGGCTAACGACGTCAAACCCCGTGCAAATATGTGAAGTCACATGCAAAAAACGTGACCCAAACTAACAGAATCGTTAGAAATATAACGAAATCCGCGGTTTGTATTTATGAGAAAGGTGAGTGTGTTCCTGATAAGACAGCACCTATACAGTGTGTTTTTGAAATTAAAAGGTCGTGGAAGGTGTGTTATTAACGTTACCCCTTTTAATCATCTTATGTTCTCAAACTCTTACAATTGGCTTGTAGAGTTACATTGCAATCCAAGTTCTAAAGGTCAATAAGTACAAGAAACTACATTTTGAAGAGTGTTCTTTTCTTAGATAGAGGAACTGATAGAAAATTATGTGTCAGTTATCATTACGACAATTTGTAGAACTGTTTACTTTTTTCATAAACAATCAAGGTATATATGAATTAGTTGTAAGCGATAGAGCAGTGCAGTTAATACCTGAATGTTTTCTAGTTTCTGCAATGCAACTTTTAGTGGTTGTGTCATTGTTCCGTACTTCTGAAGAAGAGATTCTGCAGCCTCTTTGTCACCCTTTGCCTGTATGGTGAGTATCTCCCTACTCAAGCTTTCAACGGCACTTTCAACCTTTCAAAAGCAAACGTAAACTCTATGAGGTTACTACTTCACTTGAGACCTCATGAAAAAAGCTATATTGGAGTAAGATATATACCTTAGCAAAATCGACAGAAAACATTTCCTCGTGATCTAAAATGAAGGCTCCCTTTTCAAATAACCAGTTAAACTGCAGTGCTTGTCCTTTTCTGATAACAGAGAGCAAATCAAATAAGAATAGAGGCCAGCATAAGCTGGGTCAAGTGGCGAAAGAGCTTGCTTCTATATAAGCAAGGTCTTGAGTTTCATCCTTCATACATATATTAGCTTTTCATTTAGGTGCAACTCTTGTTGGCTGAAGCCTTAGAGTGATGATCAAGAAAAAATAAATAAGGATAATGAGCTGGATTACCCATGAGCTTCCTCTAAACCAAAACGTACTGAGCGGAAACATCCTGCGAGGAAAGAAACATAAACAGCTTCTACCATACTTTTAGCAAGCAAACCCTGAAAAATACCACATGAAAATAAGTTGGGAAGTTAGATTATGATATTTGTCCAGAGATGAACTTTTTGAACCCTATCATATATATAATAGTTGCAGGTCTGTTTTAGTTAGAAAAAGAAAGCTTCATGCTAAAATTTGATTGGAATCCGTTAATTAGAATCAATGTCGTATTTGAATTGTTTTGATGAGGATAGGAATGGGAATGAAAATGAAGATGTTATCCTCAACGTACCAGCATGCAATATTATCTTGTATTAAAGGGCATGAAACTGGACTAATGTGAGGGAAAGGAGTGCATTTTGCATACAAATCATGGTTGATTCAGTTCACATTCCTTTCAAAACATGTCCAAAAATCTTTAATGACAAATACAAGGGTTGGATAGTGCATATATACACGAGGAAGGTTTTAAGAAGCTGTATTTATATATTGGAATAGCACTTGACCGTGATTTTTGAAATTTACATGAACATTCCACTACATCAAGGTCAACTGACCTGGTTAATTAGAAACCTCAGAGCCCAAAGGCCAACTATATCGGCTTTTCCTTCCTCCAAAGCTGAATGGAGTTCTTGCAGCTCCTGCACAGAAGATGAATGAAATGCAATCTGTTTTAGTTTGGAATTAACAAATTTCATCCAATTGAAAACTATATAACTTCATGCATACGATTTAGTATGTTGTTCACGATTTCTTGCACTATATAAGAAACTAATGAAATAATGAGCAGAAAGATACTATTGACACTCGACAAGAAAGAAAGTAAGGAACTCTTAAACATGTTGACTATTTCTTCTATCCATTCATGAAATCCCTAAATATATTTTCCTTTCTGAGCAAGATATGCTTGACAGAAGCCATTATCCAAAGGGTATTGACTACCACCTACCCTAGGGGAATAATCACTATTCCATTTATTAACATGATGTGTGAGGTGCAACGTATAATGTTTCCAATCCTCAGTGCTAGGGCTCAAGCAAGGGACTTTGTAGTTCACAGCCAATGTCTACAATTACTATATGGATCTCACATCATAATAAGTTGACTAGCAAAAACCTTCCTATCTAAATCAACCATTTCCTCAAGTGACTAAATTTGTTTTCTTCTTAACAGTATATGTTCAGGAAACCGTAACTACAATTATTAGCACCTTTGTACTTACTACGTGAGTATCATGACCTAGTTACTTCCATAGAGGTTGTTTTCTTCACTGTTCACTGTTAACATCCAAACATTACTTTATATGGGTTACAGTTAAGATACCATATAGATATTCAGATTATGGTATATGCACTAATCAGTGAGATAGTGCAACCAGACAATACTTATTTACCGGTGACATGATATGATAAATACGTGAAAGCACAAATTACTATCGAAGTTTCAATGTGTAGTGCTACCCAAACAACTTTGAAACTGAAATTCAAAAATGAGGAGAAAAAAGTATTACGAGAGATGTTGAAGGAGAAATTTCAACTAACCAATCTCACAGTGGATTTCTGTCCATTTGGGAGTGTTATGCTGTGAGGCCCAATGCCATGGCAGCATTCATGACATATCGTGTGAGTAAAGAAAGAATCAAAGTCTACAAGTCCCCTTTGTTCCCTTGTAATGCATACATCAGCTATAGGCTGAAGAATATGCTTGAACCTGTTAAGATAGGCATGTATGTGTTTTTAGAGGCTCTTCTAGCATGAATGAACAGAATTTCCGCAAAAGTAAGCAAGAACAGACATCACTTGACAAAAAGCCAAAACATGTTGGATATTGAAAACTTGAGAGATATCTTACTTTGCCTCTGAAATATTCTTAAGCATGACCATTGATGTTCCACGATCTTTTACTATACGCTCATCATTTGGTAAATTGAAAGCAACTGTTTGTGGACCCTTTACATCCTGTTGTGTACAAGATGACAGTGTGATGTGAAGTGCACTCAATAATGTATGTAAAACTGAATGTCTACGTCATAGATGGTTCCAGAAACTCACCCCTGCATTGTAAAGAAGCTGGATGACACGTATAGGTGCTGAAATTACATCTTCAGACTTGTAGGCATTGTCCATGGGAAGGTTCTTTTCCAAAAACTTGAATTCAACAGTTATAATAAGAAACAAATGGTAAGCAAAAGAACAATGAATTTTTACATCACTGGCTGAAGTGAATAATAATACCTGCAAATTATCACCAAACATTTTGAGTTGAGCTGTTGCTTTGTCATCTCGAATTCCAATAAAAGCTTCGAAGGTTGCCTAAGATACCCAACGGAAATAATGAGATTTATGTGTTCATATTAGTAAATAATAGCAGTACTTTCATATGTTTGTCATTATAGTTCATAATGTTGATGTGCATTCATAAACATCAGTCCCGAGGAGAGGAAAAGGTGAGATAGGAATGGGCCGTGAAGATAGAGTCAATCCCATAACTTTGACACAACCAAACAACTGTTTGAGGAAAGAAACAACATACAACTTTGAACTCTGAACTCTGAAAGGAAAGGGCTGCATTGTTTGACGCATAGAATCACAGTAAAATATCTTCCACTTTAGATTAATTCTATAACACCCAAACCATACCCAGCAATGGAAGTAAATAAATATTCCATCACATTGTTCAATAAGATCAATTTTGATCCACAATTTTAAGGATTATGAATATGGAAACAGACAGCCAAGTACCTTGTACCCAAAAAGTGAATCTTCATATGTTTCATATGGACCAATTGTAACATCCAACTTGGAATCCTGCAACAGTAAATATATGGGAAGAAAAACATTAGAGATTTAACAATTTTAAGGAATGCTATGAAATGGTTACGCAGCATAATGTTAACAAGGCATGACGGCTTATAGTACAAGAAATCTTGACCAAAAAAATCTTAACTTCCACTAGTGACTGCGTTCTATGTTATATAACAGGAAAGATGCTCACAAATATGTAATTCTCAAAAAACCACAAATATGGCATATTATACCTGGTAAAGTTTAACAATTGCAATTTGCAAAAAATGTAAATTACATACTCACCAAATCCATCCAGGCTAAATCCGACTCATAATAGTCATTTGAAAGGAAAGCTTCAGCCTTGCTATGAAGTAACTTCTTCAGACTTAAAACATGAAAGATCAAGTAAAAGAACTGTAAGCCCACAAGCATTTTGCATAATCTTTTAAATTAGCTATCAGCAAATTGATTTCAGTAAATAGGGTTAAATATTGAAACTTACTCTTACGTTTTGGTCACGAACACTACACTACCCATGTTTGAAAAATCATATTTCCCATACCTAAACTATTGGGCACGTGATTCTGTTAGCAAAAACTAACATAATGATGTGTAATGACCAGTTTGCCCTTCTGAATTTGAATTAATATATCTATATGAGTTGAAAGACTAATTTACCCCTTGTCATCATTAATTTTTTAATAACTAATTAATGTATTAATTAAGTCTTAATAATATCATTACTTATTCAAATAATTTATTATTAATCATTAATTATTATTTTCTTATTATTAATCATTAAATAAACTTTTTTTTTATTAGATTTCAGTTTTCTTTTTAAAAAACGCTCATCTTGTTCCCAAGCTTATCTTCTGGCAAAGTATTACAATTCAGTGCTTGATTCGAGATAGAGGTGGAAGCTTATTTGGATCTCTTTGCTTCAACAACTTTTGATCCTACAATGGTACAAACATGCTGGGATTTTGATTGCAGAAGCTTCAATAAAGGATGAACCTTGAATAATCTCATCACTAAGCTTTAATATATGGAGGAATTATATCATCCGGACAAAGGAGCTTCACACTCCTCTTGACAATATTCAAAATAAGCCTACGGCGTTCCTTGCTTATAAAAAAAACCTACGGCGTCGAAACACAAAATAATCGGAGCACGGAGCTCATATCGGGGTCGAGGAACGCGAGACTGGCCGGAACGACCACTCCTCAGCCCACAATCTCATCGCCGCTGGCCAAAAATATGTCAGAATATCTGGAATCGAGTAGATATGTTCTTCGAAGACCTAGATCTAAACTTCTTGTTCTTCCCCGAAACGATTCATTTTCCTCTTCGATTATGCGACCAAATCTGGTTGCAGAGGCCAGCAAATTGAAGACGAGCACTGAGGTCGGCTTTGGCCATGGGACCGGACCGATGGAGGAGCCTCAGGAACCAGCGAAGCTCATCGCCGGTGACGTCCTCGACCAATCTCTTAGATTGAGCCAATGGAGGCTTTGATGATGGAAAAGATGAAGAGGAAGAACGGCGACGGTGGGTCGGGGTCGGTCACGACCAGATTTTGGCTCGAATCTGGTCTCCTCACCGCCGCCCATTGTTTCCGGCGATGTTGCGTCGTCCCGTCGATTGAAGCTTCTCCGGCTTAGGTGTTGATGGATGAAGGGGGGTGTTGATAGATAGATTTAGATTTGAGCCTTGATAATAGATGGAGATGAATATGAACGGTTTATGCAATTGATAGATAAACAAAGATGAGAGATGGATAGATCTACTGTAAGGGAAAGCATAGGTTTAGATCTGAGAAACGGAATTTGTAGGTTTAGAGTTAATAGGTTTAGATATATCCTGTTTTAGTTTTGTTTTGTTTTTGATAATTAATTGTTTACTAATTTATTAATTTAGTTATGTAATTGTTTTAATGATTTATTTTTTTTTTGTATTATTTTAATAATTTTATTTGTTATGAAATGAGGGAAAATTCGTAAATTTCCTTATAAATTTATATGGTTTAAGTGAGTAAGGGCAAAATTGTCATTTCACTTTCTACTAACTGGCGCATAGTGTCACATGACTAACGGAATGGAATATTCCATCCATTTTTGCTAACAGAATCACGTGCTCAATAGTTTAGGTATGGCAAATATGATTTTCCAAACATGGGTAGTGTAGTGTTCGTGACCAAAACGTAAAGGTAAGTTTCAATATTTAACCCCAGTAAATAATATATACCTAGGTGAGCTGGTCAAGTCTCCAGCTTTCTGCAGTAGCTCAGAAGCTTTTTTCAGTAAGGGAAAATACTCTTCAGAGAAAGGAACTATATATAGATCATGACTAGATCCACCCGAATGGTTAGCGCCATCAGTCGTTTTACCAGACAAAGAAGCATCCAAAGTGGATTCACTGTGTCTCTTGATGACATTAAAAAATCCTGTAGCCTCTTGTTGCCTATCCTCTGGCAAGCTACTTTTCCACATTTCAAATTCCTATGGCACACGAAAAAAATAATCACGGCTCTGCTTACTAGGTAATAAAAGAAGATATATATTTTGCCAGAGGATAAAACTCGTGTAGCATATCCGCATGGGAAATAATGTTTTGATGCTATGGGAAACAATTTCTTTCCTGAGGATATAGTGAAATTCCTATCACCTACCATTTTGTCCATGTCCGGAGGGTAAAAATTTGCGCCAGGCGGCTTAAGCAAAGGAAATGCTGCTCTGTACTCAATACCCTTCCACCCAACAACTGATTTTGTAGCTTCAGGGAGTAACTTAACAGCTGAGTCCGCAGTTGTTAAAAATGGCTCGTTTTCATCTAGGCATGACCTGTTGATAGTAAATGGCATATAATCAACAAATGGAGATATACTTCAGAAACAATGCATCTAATAACCAGAACAAAAAATAAACTTAAAATTTTCTGCTTTGATACCAAGGAAATAAATTAATTAACTTCTGTCATTTAACTATCAATTTTCAGATTAGTTTCCAACTTTATTGAAACAAGCAAACCAGCTCAAAACCCCAAATTATATAGTTCCTGCTTTCTCTTGCCGCTCAGAATCTAGGGTGCTTGATTACTACTATACTATGTTTTCTCAAATAGAATTAAATTTACTTTCTATCCATACATCGGTCTAGATAATAGAAGAGGCTCTCAATCGGTTGCATTCACAAGGAAAAAAAACAATCATTTGCCTGTGTGTTTTAAACATCTATATCAAGGGAGAGCCTATGTTGTAACTGCAGTTTAATTTATTGCCACTGTGTAGACCTGCACACATGCATAAATTGAAAAACAGATTAAAAGACACTACTTCAAGGAGCACTAACCATGGGCTCTTATTAATTGAATAATACATCCATTTTAACTTGTCTATCTCTGATGTATCAGCATGCTCTTTCAACCAGTCTCTGAGAACTGGATTGCTGTACCAAACCTGAAGGGAAATTGAATGTTGTGTCAAGTTATTTGGAAAATTGAATATACACCTAGCCTAATTAAATAAATAAAAGGACTGCGCCAAACATACAGAATAAAAGGAGTTCACTTCTTCAAAGCTTACTGTCAAACAGAGACATCAATCTTATATTTAACTTTATCAAACTATGGGACACACAACCTTCCATGAATAGCTTTGGTTATCAACAATCGAAGAAATACTCAAAACTAATTACATAATTGAAGGAATATCCCAAATCACGCAGAGCAGACTAGCTGTTAGGGGTGCCAAGTGGCCCCAATAGTTGTTTTAGCATAAGAGATATTAACATTGATCAATATACTTGCGTAGTCTGTGCATGTATGTCTGCACGATTTTTTTATATATATTTGTGCACACGAGTATGCAACCTGCTTGTAGAATATTTCATCCATGACTTTTGCAGCCTTAATAAGTAAACTCAGAGCCTCTCTGTCTGCATCCGAAAGCCCTGTCAACTGCATAAAGTAAAGGAACCTCAGTTCTAATTCACTTCATAAATTATAAAAGAGATTTATACAAACATAAAAAAGTTGACAACCTCTGCATCAAGGGAAACAGTAACATAACGCTGGAGTTGCTTCTGCAGAGTTGACTTTTGTGTTGCACTGCTATTCTCTTTATACCTGCAGCAAATTTAGGATGAGAAAACTGGAAGGAGTGGAGAAAAGTTAGGTACATATAGGAAAAGACAGAATTGCAATTGATAATATGCCAATGTTCAGCTGTACAATACAGCCGTGTTTAACAACTTAGTTCATCACATATTTGCTGAAATATTTCTGCTCAGTGGAAAGAAGACTATCTATGGTGGCAAAGGAGCTGATGCAGTTTTCATGAGACAAGAAAGAATAGAAAATATTGATTTTACATGTAAAAAAATCATTGTTATTTTAACGTATAGGAGGCAATTAGGTGATCTTGTTGCAGAAAAGTTGTGTTAAAAAAATGTTTGGATGTACAAACACGTGAGATTATATTTTATTTCCCTATCAATTCATTACTAAAAAGGGATGATACTAGGAGCCATGTATTATTTATTTATAGAGAGAGAGAGAGAGAGAGGTGCATTTATACATTGCAAGCAGAGGCATAGATTCATCAACCCTGTTGCCAAAATATTTTACAACTATGATAACAGATCTGTCAACAATTAGTACATAGCATACCTTTTTGTAATTATGTCGAAGAGTTGACTGTACTGTCCATTTGAGTCATTGGGGACGTACCCAGGATCTTTTTTAGTGAGTAAGCATTTGTATTCCTCGTATGATATATATTTAACGGCAGAGACTTCAGATTCCTGTTATGAAACAAAAGCAAGAGGAATTAAGACCTCAGGTAGTTATATAGATGAAATTTTTAAGTTATATGAGAATGACCAAAGACTAAGCATGAACTCATATACATGTATTAAGAGAAAAATTACACCACTCCTTTGAGGTTTAAATTGACATAGATACAGTAGAGCGAAATGGCTGGGAAAATAAACCAAGCTTTCAGCTCCATGGTCTTCTAGGTCTAAGACAACAAACTTTCTCCTACCACAAACAACTGAAAGAAAGAAGACTGTCCTCACCTGAAGAGTGAAGGCTTCCAGAGGAATTGGATCCAAAGTAGTTACCAAATATACATCACCAAACTCATTGTTGATGAACTTACCACCATTTGTGACACTGCAACAGAATGTATACAAAAACCAGTTTAAGTCCTCTATACACCGGATTATAGTCATGAAAATAGAATCAACTAGTACATTGTAACATAGACTCAACCATTCAAGTTTCCATACCAATGTTAAATTGTAAAAGAAAGACCATATTTTGAGAATAAAACTGCTATGAGTATATGAAATAACCAACTTTATGATCATTCACACCCCCTATACAAACTGCTTTTGTACATTTTCGCCATCATAAGAGAACACTTAATTTTGAAGAAAATTTAGCCAAAAGCTAAATTCAAAATGTACTTCATTCGAAATCATAAACCCGAACACTACTAACATGAGTTTGACTTCATTTCAAGCCTTTTCAGTTGGCATAAGAAAAGGAAAGTAAAAGTTGCAGCACTTGGTAGAAAACAAAACATTTGTTTCGCAAATGGCATACACTATACACTACATTCCACACATCAACACCAAAAATTCTAGCGCGCAAGTAATAAACCAAACAAAGAAATTCTAGTGAGTAGAGTCCACGAACCACTCTTCAAGGAAAACAAATAAGAATTCAAAAGCATCCTCGGGGAGGACGATACCAAGCTCTTCCTGAAGCTCCCTCCTGAAAGCACACAAGGCCGAGTTTCAGCACTAAACAATCAGAATGGATACCAATAGAGGACCGGGAAATTGAGCCCTAGCACGGTCCAAAATCTCGATTAAGCTTAACCTCACCGGGCAGTAATGAGGGAAGAATCTCCGGCAGATATGTGGCCGGCGCTGGAGATGTCCCACAATCCCGCCCAAGAATCCTTGCAATCAGATCGTTTCTGGAGAAGCAATTGCTGAGTACTCTCAGCAAAAATCCAAATGTGAACAGCTTTATGGTAATCCCCATCTCGATGAACAGCTCCTCTGCGATAAAAACAGTCACAAGCTTCATTAGAAAATCCGAAAGGATGGGCAAAGGGAGGGTAGAAAGAGGTACCTGGGCTTGGAGATGCCGGTTCTCTGGCCGGTTTTGGTGAGGATGTCGAAGTGCTCCTCTTGCGCAGCCATGGTTGATCGCACAGAGACGTCTGTGTTATGCGTTTGTTGACACTTAACAGAGACCAAATAGAGTTCACAATCGAGTCATTGCGAATTAGTCTTTTTTTAATCATTAACATATCCTAATCCTGCTTGTGCTTTTTTCACTTAACGAAGGTGTCATTTTGATTCCAAAGCAAAGGTGTCATTTTTATCCATTACATACTGCACTCACAAAACACTCTTGTGGAACAAGACTACGTTTTGTCCTAGAGTTCATGCTCTATCATCTCCCATTCCAAAATAAAATTGATACAAGGTATTCTTAAATTACAGAGAATCGAATCAATACATTCGAGCAAAGCAACAAGAGAATAAGAAACCAGCAGGATAGTAACTGTTTTCAGATCCAGTTATGCTACAAATAATGTGTACATATATATAGCCATCCAATAATAATCAAAGAAATTTCAATTTCCCCTTGGCGCTGGACGCGGAAGCTTTGGCCTCCTCCAAGTGACACAACGCTTTCTCTTTTCCTGTCAACCCAAAACATGTTTCTGTCGCCCCTAAAGTTATGGCAAAATAGAGATAGATGGTACATAGAAAGGCCAGGAGAACCAGAGCTGTCAGTAAGAAACGATGCCTTTCAATAAGTACTGAGCAGCTCCCAAACTCATCCCGTGGGAACGCCTTCTTGAACGATGATGATCTCCTATGTGGAGAAGAAGACAACACGTTCTCCAGAACCATACCTAATCTTCCTCAACTGACCTGATCACTAACATCAAATACAAAATCAAGGATTAATCACACAAAAGCTTAAAGCGCACATGCAACCGCAAATTTGCAATGCTCAGTGAAGTTGGAACCTCAGTTAGAAGATATAACATATTAAGCGTCCATATTTAAGACAACCAAATGCAAAAAAGAAATTCATTCTGAGAACATTAACTCAGCTGTCAATATCATTTCTCCGTCAAACAAACTTTTACTTCAATTCTTGTGTATTGACGGAAACATATAAACTTATATGGGAGCACTAAACACGAGGGGCTGTACTTGGTGAAAGCATATTTTTTTATACATACACGGGTATATAATATAAGCATCAGCATGTGCAAAACTAATTACATCCTTTCTTATAGTCCAATCAACTTAAACCAAGCGCACTTAAGAAATCTAAAGTAATGCTCTGGAAGAAGATTAATCAATTCTATAAGCTACATCTACTTCTACAGAAGTCCAATGGTCAGCCATCATCAAGTCAGTAGTTACTGATAAACTAGATATGATACCATTTACCAGCCATAAATTATATGCAAATAACTTCCAATAATGCACTGGATACCCGGTTTAACACATACAACACGATTCTTTGCTACAATATTATCAGCTTATCCCAAGACAAACTGCTTGTTTTGAAGTTTATCCATCGCATACTTTTTTTAACATTCTATGTACCATGTCCTATTCCATTGCAAATTGATGCATGGACTATCATGGCTCAGTAACAAATACAATGACAGTGGTAGTTTTGTGCATTGAAATAACAGTCCATCCATCATCGTCTGAATGATAATTTATTTTACACTGATGCTATACCTGCATGTTAGCCAAGTCCTATGAAAGGTTTCATCAACAAATGAACAACTAACAGAATCACTTAAACTAGAGACTTTTTTTCCCAATCCCAAAACTGAATTAGAGTTTTGAGTTCCTCATAATACCATATACTACTGAAAAAAACTGTAAATGAGGCAGGGGAACCTGTATAATCCTGAGCCTGAAATAAAACCATAGTCTATACTAAATGAAACAAGCAGGAAAAGACACCATTTCACCTCATAGTCACTGCTTTCTGTTCCTGAGAACCTATCATATTTGACTAACAATCACATTGATCAAATTCCAATAAACAAATTATTCGTTCTTCTTACTAAGAACTCTGAAGATCCTTTGTGGAATTATTATCTGATTGGACCAAATATTATTATTCTTAGGAGGTTGTGTTGTTGAAAATGCCCAATTGTTTGTCAACCACCTAAACATGGACTATGCAGAAACATCCACTTGTTCATTCCCACGACACAAATCAATCAGGTCTCTTAAACAGAGAGGATTAACTATTATTCCAAACTGAAGATCCTAACTTTTACTCATTTACATCTCACATCCAACAGATCTGAATCTACATGTCTGTTCTAACTTGAGATCATTCCAAATCCAATGAAACAAAACAAGTTCTGACCCTAAAAATCACAAACTAATATTGAAAACAGGATCAAAACCAAAAACAAAACACAACCCATCAATCCCACACCCACAAACGGAAACCTTAGATTTGGATTTGAAACTTACAGCTGAGGGAAATAGGTTCAAGAAGACGTTCCACTTGTCTCTGAAATTGGATGCGTTGCTCTGCTTGCCTCCAAAGCTGTCTGTCTATCTATATGTCTATTTCTCGGCAAGTGAGAGACCCACACGGTGCTGCCACTGACTCGCACTAAAAAAGATAGCTTTTTTCTCTCGGAGATCAGAGGAGAGAGAAAGATAGTGGAGGGCAAGTATGGCTTTTTCGTAACTTTTTACTCTCCAAGGGCCATCCATTTATATATATTTCCACCAACTCTTGACCCACCCGACCCGATCCTTACCCGTGACAGGCCTGTGCCTTTAGCAAACGCAAAATATCTCTCTCTATCTCAAGCAAAGCATTTGTCGGGCAAAATCATTTCCCTCTCCGATCGCTCCTCTGGTAAATTCTCTGCCATTTTTCTTCGATTTCTATGTAACTATCGTTTCTGCGTTTGGTTGTTAGGGGAAGGAAGTTTTTATTTTTGTTAATTTTAATTCTCAATTCAATCTATTACCTCCGAGGGAGGGCTAGGTTATATCCGTCCCCTCCGATCGAAAATGAATTAGATGATGAGGGCTTTTGCTATGACATTGAAATTTGTAGGTAACTGTTAAGGGTTTTTTAGATTTGGTAAGTTTGTATGGTCCAATTATTTCTATTATTTATTGTTTGGTATGATTGATGAAGACTGCATAGCTCATTTTCTATTTGTCATGCTGCATATGATCGAATATCAACCATAAGATTGTTTTATTTTCTGCTGTTACTTACTATCTTTTTATGTTTAATCATTGAGCTATGAAGTTGTGTTACAATCCTGCAATGAAATGTTAATTTTGACTCTTTCACATCAAAGAGCGTTCTTTTGGTGCAGTGTGTTACTTCCTTTGGTTTAGTCTAATTTATGTTCTCCGTCCTGTTGGTTTGTCAGATAGGTCTTGAATTGGCGGGTTGATTGTCGAAGAAGAAGATGTTTGCAGCTTCTTGCCTTGCATCATGCTGTGCAGCATGTGCTTGTGATGCATGCAGGACGGTCGTTTCTGGGATTAGCCGGCGGTCGGCAAGGATTGCATACTGCGGCCTCTTTGCACTCTCTCTCATCGTCTCATGGATTCTCCGTGATGTTGCTGCCCCTCTCATGGAGAAGATTCCATGTAAGTCTTTTGAAATTGCTCACTTAGAGATTAACTTTCGGCATTGATGTGTGCACTTAGTTGGTGTAGTTTCTGATAAAACAAGTTGGTAAGAAATGGCTTATCCATGTAACTCAGCTGGACACCCAAACATTCCTACAGTCTCATCTGGTTCAAACTTTGTAATATGTGAGAATGATGAGAAAAAGATAACCAGTGAGCCTCCCTTCGAGCATAGAAATTTTACATGCTCGTGTTTACTAAGAAATAAGAACATCATGCATACGTGAGTCTGATTAATGAATGTATTTATATGAATGCTCATGTATGTGTGTGGAGCAGTTTGTGTAACTGTAACGTAGTGTTATATGTTTAACTTGAATTTACTTGCTAACTAATGATGACATCGGTGATGATATGTGGCCTTGAAGTAATTAAATTGAGTATATTGTGATTGGCATTTGAAGATGGATCATGGAACTTCCATGATATTCTACTAATGGTTAATGCAGGGATTAATCATTTCCATCAGACACCAGACAGAGAGTGGTTTGAAACTGATGCAGTGTTGCGTGTTAGCTTGGGGAACTTTCTCTTCTTCACTATTCTGGCGGTTATGATGATTGGCGTGAAATCTCAGAAGGATCCTCGTGATAGTGTGCACCATGGGGGCTGGATGATGAAAATCATTTGTTGGTGTCTTCTTGTGATTTTTATGTTCTTCCTTCCTAATGAGATTATCAGCTTCTACGGTGAGCAACTTTGCCAGTAGTTCATTGTATTTCATGTTTGTATCTTCCTTCCTAATGAGATTATCTCCTCATTATTAGACTTTAAAGCTTATGTTTCGTCCCTAAAATTTATTTCTTTGAATTCTCAGAGACAATATCAAAGTTTGGCTCAGGAATGTTCCTTCTTGTTCAAGTTGTGCTTTTACTGGATTTTGTTCACGGATGGAATGACAAGTGGATTGGATATGATGAGCAGTTTTGGTTAGTAACCATTTATATTACCTCGTTGGTTTATTTTCTATATCGTTTACTAAATTTTTCTTCCCTTGACGGTTCGAACAAAATGACATTGTTTACTAATTCTAATTTTGTGCAGGTATGTTGCCTTGTTTGTTGTTTCACTTGTTTGTTACCTGACCACATTTGTCTTCTCGGGGCTTCTTTTCCATTGGTTTACTCCATCTGGACATGATTGTGGGCTCAACACCTTTTTTATTGTCTTCACTTTGATTCTTGTGTTTATCTTTGCAATTGTGGCGTTGCACCCTGCAGTAAGTTTTCAACTCACTAAATGTCTATCACCATCAGTATTCTGTTTACATATATAGTAATGAAGTATTAGCTAGAAAGAAAATATCTGGTGCAAGTTGATAGGCTAGAGCATAAGGTTACATGAGTGGCCTTGGTGTGCAAGACATAATCATGACTGGATGTCTAATGTTGCAATTTAGGTAAATGGCAGCATTTTGCCGGCTTCAGTGATATCTTTGTACTGCATGTACCTCTGCTACAGTGGACTTTCGAGTGAACCTAGAGAATTTGAGTGCAATGGTCTTCACAAGCATTCAAAGGCCATTTCCACCGGTAGCCTTACCCTTGGTCTGGCTACTACTATCCTGTCAGTCGTCTACTCTGCTGTTCGTGCTGGCTCTTCTACTACATTGCTCTCCTCCCCTCCAACTTCACCCCGTGCAGGTTAGTGTAAATTCACCACCTGCTTTTTCAAGTAAAACAATGAAGTGACATTTCTCTTGGTGAAGGTGCTGGGAAGCCTCTGCTTCCATTGGACAAGGTGGATGAGCATGAGGAAAAAGAGAAGTCCAAGCCAGTCTCGTATTCATATACCTTCTTCCACATCATCTTCTCCCTTGCTAGCATGTATTCAGCAATGCTTCTAACCGGCTGGTCGACTTCTGTTGGGGAGAGCGGGAAGCTGGTGGATGTTGGTTGGCCATCTGTTTGGGTGCGCATCATCACTGCCTGGGCGACAGCTGGACTGTACATATGGTCTCTGGTTGCTCCTATTATGTTCCCCGATAGGGAGTTCTGAGTCCTCATGGAAGCTTGTGTTTTATATATTGTAAACAATCAATTTCCTGTGGAAACTAGTGTTGTGTGTTGAACTACTGTGGAAACTAGTGTTGTGTGTTGAACTACTGAGTACCATTGTCCTGTGCAGATGCTATCCCATGTTATATGCCACTGAGAATAAAATGTCATCATGCTGTGCTGTAAGAGGATATTGAAGCAGGTTTATCAAGAATTTTAAGTCGTGGATGTTTCAATTTCCTTAGAGTATGTACAGGGGATCATGTGGTGATTGGATTGAATTGTGATGCGTGTCTTTTAAACTGAGCTGAGTTTTACCATGAGGAGATCACATATATGGATTATGATTTGCAGGGATATTGAGTGGATGTTGATTGGAAAATTAATTATTGTTTTGTTAAATTTATTAAATTTAGACTTAAACAGTAAATATTAAATAAAATTAATTAATAAAAAAATTAATTTACTAAAATGACACTAAACTTGAAATTTTATTATTTCTCGAATAGCACGTAAAATTACAATGCTTTTGACAAGACAATTGGTGCATATAGGTCATCTTGGAGTTGTCGGTGGGTTAGACCATTTGTGACTGAGTCGAGCACCCAACTGTTCTCGGGAGGCCAGGGGCCCTCCTTGATGCTATCGTTCAAGTGGTGTTCAATCTTGTATTTCCGGAGGGGGCTCGTAATACAAGTCGTCATCTCCTGCTTCGTATTGGTCGCGTTCATCCTCTACAATCATGTTGTGTAGAATGATACAAGTGTACATCATATCAGTCAAAGTCGTCATCTTCCAAACACGAGTGGGCCTGAAAATTATGTGTCCGTTCAATATCTTTCCGACAATCTTCTTAAACTTTAGCAAACAATTTGTGTTTGCGAGTATGTAGATGGCGAATCGACTTCACGAGCCAACTCCATGATGGGTAAATGTCGTCAACCAAATAATAAGTTCGGTCGTAGCAATGCATGTTGATCTCGTACTCCACGGCGAAGTCACGACCATGAAAAGCGTCCTTGAATAAGTGGTCGGCATTGAGGACGGTGATGTCATTATTCGAGCCAGCCAGCCCGAAAAACGAATGCCAAATCCACAAATCATGGGACGCTACAGCCTCCAGCATAACGGTTAGATCCTCATGGTAATCTCCTCGACCGTAGGCTCCTTGCAATGCGACTGGACAATTCTTCCACTCCCAATGCATGCAGTCAAGACTCCCAATCATACCGGGGAACCCTCGGTTGTACCCCGATTCGAGTAATCGGGTCAGATCCTCCGTTGTTGGTTTACGCTTGTATTCCGCCATGAAAACCTTAATAATGGCCTTACAAAAACGTTTTTCACATTGGAGTATGGTACTTACCCCCATACGTAGGGATTCGTCCAATGAATCGGTCGAGCACCTATACACTAGCATTCGTATTGCGGCGGTGCATTTCTGGTGCGTTGATAGCCTCATGCGTCCTGCATCGTCCGGATTCTAAACAAAGTAATCGTCACGCTCCGCTACCTTTTATATCACTCGTAGAAAGAGTGGTCGAGACATACGGAATCGACGTCTGAGTATATCGGGCCATAGGTTGGGTGCTCGACGAAATAATCCTGCATCAGTCGGTTGTGGGCTTCGACACGGTCTCTGTCAATCTGCCATCGAGAAGGATCACCACGTTCGATCCTTTGCCTCCATGTGTTGATCCTTGACATTTCTCTCTCTATCATTCTATCGGTCCCTCGCTGGATTCGTTGCTCCATTGCACGGAGTTCGGCTTCCAACTCCTCCCTTGTTTGAGCCTCGTTGTCAAACATTTTTTTTATCGAAATATGTGTGAGAAATTTGATATGAAAATTAGAGAGAATTTGGAGAGAAATATTGGTGGTTTGATGAATGAGGTGAGGGGTATTTATAAGTGGGGAAAATAGTTTTTTTTGTATTTAATCTGATTTTAAAAAAAATAGTCGTTGGAATCGGATTGTTGCCAATGGTCCGAGTTTTTTCTCTTCTCTTGTGCCACGTGTCACCTTCTTATTGGGTCGGTCGTGAATCGCGATTCGCGAACCAGCCACTTACAATTGTGAGTCGCGGTTCGCATACCAAATCGTGAGTCGCAAACCATGGTTCGGGAGGTTGTTCGCTTATTGTGAGTGCTTTTATTGATATCCTTGATCTGTTGCCATCAGGCAAGAGTTCTGTTACTCTGGTTAGGATGGAAGATAGGTAGAATTCTGTTTGCTCTCTTAGAATAGGAAAGAAGGATGTTGAGGTTATTAAGATAAAGAGGGAGAAAGTTGAAGTTAGGATTTCTCATAGTAGGTAGGGATTGATAAAAAATGATTATTAATTATAATTAAATTATATATTAGATATAACATTCATATTAAATAAAACTAGGATAGAAAATAATGATGCTTTCTCCTCTTGCGTTATCAGCCTAGTATGTGGAGAAGAGTGCAGTCCTTTATGTGTCGTTGGTCATAGGGCTCCTCCTTTTTCACAGGTTTCAGTCTATTCCTTCGATCACACTGGCCTCTTGCATCCAATGCATGTTTTCTCTTCAGCGCCTCCCTCACCAGTTCAGCCTTCGACCCTACCATCTTCTCCAATGCCTATGAAGAAGGCATCTCAGCCCTCTCTGTTCTTCTCCCATCCTCTTCCGGTGATGGCGTCGGTCGTCCTTCTTGGGCGTCGTCCGGGAGCACCTGTTGAGGAAGCCCATTGACTCGTGTCGGTACCAATAGGAACGCCTACATCTGTCGCCTTCGCGCCGGATCCCCCCGATCCTCGTCCAAGGCTGCCACCGCCCGAAGGATTACCACCGCCAACCACGGCTCTACCTTCTCCACAGGTGACGCAGACGGAGGAAACCTCTGTCGAGGACGGTGCGCCCACCGTGGTCTTGAAGGCCCACGATATGCCCTGCCCCCGATACGATCTGAAGGCAAAGGCTCTGCTGCCACCAGTCCCTGTTTGGCCGATTAATTTCATTGATTTTTTCCCCGCAAGGGTGGATGCGAGGTCTGTCAAGCAGCCTCGCTGATCTCCATAATACCATTAGGGCACCACAGGGTGTCCCTGAGGAGCCACGCATTGGCCCATAGGGAACAGACACTACCTGTTCCCCAGCCTCCTTTCTTTGACATACTCCTTGGACGACTGTCAAGACAACACAAGCCTGTACAAGTCGAGACGGGGAGAGCTTTTTGGAATTCTTAGACCGAGCACCGTCATAATAGGGAACCACCCCCTAAAATCTCCCATGGTATTACCGGATTTTAAATTATAAGACTAGTGTTCCGACCGTCACTGAAATTTTATCTTGTCATTTTCAATATTTCCTACTATTGTATGATCGCTACGATCTTTCCACTTTTAAATCAATAAAGTATCATATTATATTGATTCTGATGATGAGTTCGAAGACCTGGAGGGCGCTTCTGATTCTGGAGGAGTGGGTTGACTGTTTTTGTTGCTGATTGGTTTAGGTCGGTGTTTGGTTTCTGATTTTTGTTCTGGTGTTTGAGTTTATCCTCTGTTGTGTTGGTCTGTTTTGGTAGCTTTGTTTATGTTGTCTGTTTTGGTTTTTGGTGGTTGTCCTCTTCTAGAGAGGAGTTTTTGTTCAGGTTTGTGTGTTCTCAAAGGGGTTTTCCTTGTCTCTTTTTTCCATTTCGGAAAATAGAGGTATTTAATATATTGCTTTGCTGATAAAAAAAAGTAGGATCGCGCATTTGGGAAATTATGATTTTATCGAATTTATTTAAATTAGCTGTCATTTTAATTGGAAACACCTTCTTTACTAAGATCTTCTTTGTCTGTATCATTGTCCTACTCTTCTAGACCTTCTACAACAAAAGGTTGTTTCTCTTCTTCTTCAACAATATCCAACATTTTTTTCCTCCGATGTTGTAAGGAGTACGAGATGGTACTCGAGAAGGAAAGAAATTGTACCAACTATCCTCTTGAAGATGAGTGTCATGATGGGACAACGTTTGATAAGCATCATGTGCTTCAAGAGGAGGACCCGACATTTATTCTTCAAAATACGCGTAAGGAGGAGTAAATGGAAAATGAGGAAAGACCATTTATACCAACTAACATTGGAGCCTGATAATGAGGTGTATAATGGCTTCTCGAAAGGAAACTTCGAAAGATATTTGAAAGATCTTGAGAAATCAAAAGAAGAAGAAACGAAAATGTAAAAGAAACTCTTCAGAAGATATTCAAAAGATCATGACAAATTGAAAGAAGAAGAACCAAAAATACATGGCTGAAATGTTGAGTGATTAGAAGACTCGTGGTGGTTCATATATAAAGATAAGAAAATAGAATTTGTGGAATTCTATGTCTTTTTGTTCGTAAAAATCTATGGTTGAAAAGTCAACTTAAAACTATTAATGGGAGTCGTATTAAAAAAATGTGATGTAACTCAAAACAATTTTTCGTTTGAATGAAATTAAATATTATCTTGTACAAATTCAAATTGTATATAATGGTTATCGAATCGATGATAGGAGTGCTCAATAAGTTTAGTTTTCAACTGCATGTATTCTAGCATCTCAGATTTGGGCATAGTTTTTCTCAACTGTTTTGAATTCAGATATGGGCCCTCCTTGAAATTCCGATGGCGGTCTCCAAGACAACGTTTCAACATCCTCACTATCAATGAAATCTTACGCGTTTCAGTATTTTATCTCATTCGTGCTCAACTATCATGTTATGAAGAGTGATGCAAATGTGCATGATATAAGTCAATATCTTTTTATCCCACACACAAGTTGACTAGGTCATAATGTGTCAACGTGCATGAAGAACTCTGAACGTTATTTCGACATATTTCCTTGATGTCAACAAAGAGTACATCCTTTTTCGAGAGCGGACTGATTCCAACAAACCGACTCCACGTACGATAAATGTCATCAACTAAATAATAAGGAAGCTCCATCTCGTCGATACGCAATAAATACGTCTTGTCGTCCGCATTTTATCGCCTCAAATAATCTCTCGAATTTTAAGATCATACACTTTCTTTATATAAGAAACTTATATTATTATATCTCTCCTTAGGTAAAAGAAAGGAAAAATAATTGAACCCTTAGATAAAAACTTATTCACAAAAGCTTTATGAAGTATAAGGCCGACGCAGAGAGAACCCTAATTCTCTCTGCGCGCAACCCCTTCCCCCACCTCCTCTTCCATGGCAGCCACCATTCTCCACCATTGAAGCCCCTGATCCAAAGCTCTCCACTACCCTCCGGGGTCCAATCGAAGCCCATGCTTCCAAAGATCTCCACACAACCTCCATGAGGTTTCATTCTACCGTCGCGTATCTATTGATCGGAGCGGATTTTATTTTTCTTTGTTTTTGTCTTGTTTTGCAGCTGGTCTACCCCCACAGGTCGATGCCCATCGTTCAAGCTGCTCCACAGTCTCCCCATCGACCCGCGCTACCGTTCCTGCATCGCCGGACCGGCCCCTCCTTCGAGCCAGCAGCCACCGTGGCCCCCCTGCCGTTCATTGGATTACGGGCTCCACGCATCGTATCCCATCTGCAGCGGCATACCGCCCTAGGGTCACCCCTCGCCGGCATGGGTCCGCCCCCTCGGTGGATCTGGGATCCGGGAGGAGGGACGGTCGGCTGGGGCCTATTTCAACGGCACCCGGATTTGGGACTCTCAACCCCGACCAAGATTTTACAGCAGGGAGATCTCCAGTAGGTTTCGCTGTTTTAGTTCGAATAATCATGTGGCTCAATAAGTTTAAGCATTTGGTTTATTATTTTTTTGTAACGTTGGATCGAAGAAATCCTAAGTTCGGATCCGCGAATCAAAACGGACTATTTGTATGGAACCATGTGTGCCCGATGGGCCACGGCTGATCGGGACAAAAACTGGTGTCCGGGACTGTTAGGTCCCATATTGTAAGCACATTGATATCGTAATACTACTTCTTTCCCGTTTCAAAAAAAACTTATTCACAAATGACATTTCCAAAGGAATCCTAAATCCTGAACAATCAAGAAACAATAACAAAAACATGCACTCCAAGTAAGCTAAAACAAGGGAAACTAGGAAAGATAGAGAACTAAGAAGCCCTGTTACACACACTTGCAAGACTTTCATAGGCCCTTCGTAATGATTTTTGCACTCATTCGCAATGTTTCATCTAGTGAATCAACATGACAACTATAAGCTAGCGTTCTCGATATAGTCATACATTTATGGCATGAACTTAACCCAAACACTACACGAGCATCGACCTTTTGAATGAAGTAGTCGTCCTACTCCTTCATTTCCCCGTAATGAGAAGTAAAAAATTGATGTTTCATCTGGAACCGATGTCATAAAATTGATCTGTGTAAATCAAACGCTCGTAAAGTAATCATTCATCAGTAGGTACTTTCGTCTGCACTTAGTTCACGACTACCCTTCTCCAAAAGTTACTTGGTCTTCACGCTTCCTACTCCTCGTTGAAGTCCACCTTCATCATGTTGTATGTTTCGCCCAACTCTCCCTTTCTACACTTATATTTTTCTTTGTACTTGACGGTGCAGGTCGTTACGAATGGATGCAACTGAAGGCCAAGACACTGTAACATGAATGGAAAAGCAATTTGAGGCTGAAAATGCTCGCCTGTTGTTAGGCTCAATGAGATTCCACCCTTCATTGGGCCCCTACTTCTGAGGGTCGGGGTCCCCACTGATGCTAAGGGAAGGCAACGCCGGGTCGAGGCCTCATTTTCCTAATAGACAAGCGATGAACCCGACACGAGGTCAGACGAGCGAGGCTCCCGAGACCCAGGAGGGGGAGTCACCAGAACAGCCAAACTTGGGGACGGAAAGGGAAGAGAGGCTCGTCCCTTTTCGGCTCCCAACAGCATAAGCGATTCCGGCAAGACCTGACATGACAAAGCCTAAATCGTGTAAGGATCGTCTCTCCCCGTCGAGATCAGATTAGGCGAGACCCGTATTGGTAGATAAACGCCACACCCCGGTGAGGCTTGCTTCGTCATAGTCATGCTTTGATGGAGGTCGACCTCACCTAACAAAGAAGAGTTCGTGAGATTAGAAAAAGGGGATCTGGTAAGGTGAGCATGAATCCGGCGATGAGGAGGTTCAAAAAAGACGGGCAAGTCGGCACCGACCGTGGCTTGGTCCCTCCTTGAAAAAGCAGGCCACCCGACTCAGTTGTGAGCCATGTTAGATGAGGTCCGGCCTCCATTGTTTCCAGCAAAATCGTAGCTCTTCTTGAGACAGGTTGGAGAGAGAGGAAAGGGCTCCGACGAGCAAAGAGCAGGGACGACATAGGGGCATTAATCAGATCATGCAGATGAAGAGCTACCGATGGCGACGGATTCTGGCGACCTTCCATATCCAGGTCCGGTGGATCTTGGTTTGTCCGGCACCAAAGACCAGAAGTTGAAGGTGAAGAGGCTGGGTAAAAGGACGGTGTGTCTAGGGAGCCACTCCCGCCAGAACCGCCATCCATGAACGAGGCATGAATCGATTCGGGGAGGAGAAGACGACACATGCAAGCTCGGGAGATTGACGGTCCAACAAAGTTCGAATTTGGGGATTTGGAGCATTGATGGTCGGAGTGACCCCAGGGCTCTCTGATGGAAACGAGAGTCTGGATCCCACGGGGGACGTGGGGCTTTTTCAAGAGATGAGATGGACTGAAAACATCCATGAGGAGAATGCCGGTGACGGGTGCTGAGGCACAGTTGTTCGGAGGGCGAGGGGAAGTGAGGGGGTTTGGGTTGACTTGGACCAAAGGGTTCCAAGGAGGGCGGACCGGAGGAGCAAATAGTTATTCGATCCATTAAAACAATCGGAGAGGAGGGGGAGGCGACCGGGAGAGAAAGGGAAGCAGAAACGGTCGGGAAAAGAGGGAGGTGGCTAAAGGAAAAGAGAAAAGACCAAGGAAAGAAGACTATGCCACACGAGAAAGACAAAACCCACAAGGGGCAAGACAAGGGAACACAACTGATGGACCTCCACGACCGAATGTCGCCAACGATTCCAGACCTCAGGAGAGGACGACAGATTCTAGAGAGAAAGGTAGGGCGACAGCTAATCTTCAATAGCTGTATTTGACAATTAAGGTTTAACTGTTTTAGAGGTGAATTTGTGTTGGGTATTTGTATTACAAAAATAATACATTTTAGAGGTAAATTTGCAGGTTATCGACATATCATTTAAAAATGATTCCCAATAACCATTGTTGGAAGCAATTATCGTCCTTTTATTTTTTAATTTAAGCTGCTACATGGCAAGCCAAGATCGGCATCGACGTCAGCGTTCAATACCTAATTCGACATCCACGCTCAAAATGTCAAAGGCCGACCTCTACATCCCACAGTGACGTTGGTATCAAGTGTGGCCTACTGTGAGTATTAAATTCGTAACATTTTAAGCAAATAAATAGATCGACATAAGCCAACAAATAACTGTGTCGTATTGTCTAAATTTCTAGTGGTAATCAATCATGCATACTTGCATAGAAAATATATTAAAGGGTTAGTCACAAGGAATATGGCCCACTTGTTAGGGAATGCTACACCAATCTAGAAAAAGATGCAAACAAAGGACAAACTGTAAATCCAAATGGAAACTAAAGAATTATAAGGGTTGGTATAAATCTAATCTTCAAAATCCGCAGCATTTTCCAATAGGTAGTTGGCTGCCAACGCCTCGTTGCGGTCGCAAGCTAGAAATGCTTCGATGACGAGAGCTCTGTCGAATCCCATTGCCTCCAGCTACAGAAGGGAATAATATTACACTGCTCAATGAACACACCAAAGGAAACATAATAAACAGCTTTCAAGTGCGAGGAAATGCAACTTTTATTTAAAAAATTACACATACCCGTTCAATTGCCTCTTGTTCAGCTGGGGTGACATTAATAGCATGAGGCATTTCCTGATCAGCCTGCTCAAATATATCCCTAGAAGAAAAAGAGTCAGAATCATCTTAAAATTATACAGATCCAGTATGCAGGGGAACAGATATCAGACACAGTTTTGGAGTTACAAATTGCACTACTGTTATGTGTACCCTCCAAAGGGGTAACTAAAGTCGTCTACAGTAACTACATAAACATACTTGATCACTATATGCAGATATTCTGCTATACATATTTACAACTAAATTACTAATACCAATATGATGAGTAGGGTTGCGACCGTGAAAGAATAAAAAAACACTCCCTACATTTGAAGTGGAATAATATGGGGAAAACTTATCTTCAACATTTTTTTACAAAAATAAACGGGAAGTGGACACTTATTTTGGAGTGGAGAGTGTAGAAGATATGAATAAACCTTGAAGAGGGTAAGTACTGAATGGCAGTGAAGAGTACTAAAATTTCTACTCAACTGCTTCCTTCTAGAATTTAACAAAAGGCATCTGAAAAACTTACTCTGCATGACCATCAATGGGTTCATTTATTAATTGAAGAAACTCAGCATGGTGCTCCTGGATCATTCTTAAAAGCTGAGGGTTCTGCTTTCCTAGCTCTTGAAGCATGGGCTGTAACATTTGTAGCTTAATTTAGACATCTACAAGAAATGAACAATGATCCCTTATAACAAAAAGAAAAAACAAGGACCTGCAAAATCTGTGGATTGGTTTGCACCATTGACCGCAATGCTTGGAACTACAAGGCAAACAAAATAGTCAAGTGTTAATATAACCAATAATTGAAATGCCTAAAACTATATCAGCTTAAACCATAATAAAAAAATTCTTAGATAAAGGAATGGCAAGAAATTATGACACGAACCACACCTGTTGGTTGTTTCGAAGAAAATCAAGTGATCCAAGTCCACTGCCAGTAACACCAGAAAGCATTTCCTGGAGAGATTATTGCTTAAAATTACAAGGCAGACATACAAATGAAAAATGAAAAACAAAGTTCTACCTGAGGAAACATATCCAAGGGAGATGCATTAGGTGCTCCTGATACAGGTATGGAGGGTGTCGTAGCCCTTTCAGTAGCCTGATTAGCAGGAAAATGAGCAATGGGAACTTCAGCTGTTTCCGGAATGCCCTGAATACCAAACAGTATCAGTGGTCTAAATGAAGATTATACCAACACTTTTGTGGAGTTCAGGCATTACAGAGTATAAGTAATCCACTGCTCGCTCTGGATTATTGTAAGCGGCTCGCAGTGCCCGGGTAACAGTATCTCTGTCCCAGGTTCCACCTCCCATATCCATTATCTCTTGAATAGTCTGCTCAAGGTTACTGCCAGCAACTAAGGTTGAAGCAGCTTCACCATAGGTCTCACTCTGAGCACTGCAACAAAGTATAAGCTCAGTGACATTACTGTTGTGAAGAAGGGAATGGATGGGGAAGACCAGATTTCAGACTACAAAGTAAAGGCACTGATCTTTTTAGTCATCATATTCATATAACAGCCACAAATGAGTAAATGAATCTGGCCTTCCAGATGGCAATGACTACCTAGAAGGTGTCCATTCATGAAAGCCATTTCAAGAGACATGTACTTCCATTTACGTCTTAGGGGAAGTTTGGCAAAAAAAAAATAGATTTGGTTCTACTGGTTAACTATGATGATAAACTAGTTCTTATCTAATAATCTACTAAAATTATCTGGGAATATATTTGACTTGACTAAATCTATCAGAATTGAACCATATCTGGTCCAATTCTGAGCCAAACCGCACGCAATCCAATTTAGAGGTTAAGTACTAGAAAGAAAACCAAGTTTGTAGAGAGGGGTCAAGTCTTCCCATGAAATTGTGTGCTTCCCTGGATATACACTATTTTAATAAAAGAAAGAAAAGTTCATTATGCCTGAATCCATGGATTCCATAAGCATTTTAACTGGCATTGTACTAGGCAACCAACATGCAGTTATAGACAGAGCCATACTTAGAAGTTGCCATGTCTGAGGTTGACGTGCTTATCATGGCTCTGCAATATAATAAATATCATCGTATATGAAATGAATCCAATCTTCACAATAAACCCATAGAAAGGCACTAGGTATATAAACTCACGCTGTTGGTTGAGGTTCAGGGGCAGGATCAAGATTAGAACTAGGGAGGGCTGTAGTTGGAGGTGTAGATGACGGCTGTTCATGCAAAGCAGCAAGAATGGTTTGCAAATACGTTATAGAAGAATATACCCTAAGCAACCAAGAAAACAAAAAGGAATCAAGACCTGTGTAGATGAAGCCCCAGCTGAACTCGTGGATTTGCTCTGTGGATTAGGAATTATATTAGTTACTGATCAAAAAAGGAAAGATAGAAGTATCAAATATATAACTGATCCCCACAGCACAGCAATGTATAAGGCTATTAGAGTTGACATATTTCACTGGAGGATGCTATTAGGACAACGCCAAAACACACACACACACGAGGGTTTCAGTTAAGAAAAATAAGTTACCTTACTAAGCATAACAACAAGAAAACCATCTTCAGAGACCTTGTTTTCTATCAGAGTAGTTTCATCTTTCAAGACCTTCCCGTTGTGAATCAGCAATTGCTGCGCACATGGATAATTGTCTTTTCCTTGAAAATCTTCAATATTCTTCTTGACAGCCATGACCTGAATAAAAGAGACTCGAATCTCAACCAATGAAATACACAAAACCATCATGTCCACTTCACATAAAACAGGGGCAAATGTGCTATGGTTCGGTCAAAAAACAGAAGAGTAACTTCAAACCCACGATGGCGGGTTGATTACACTTTCTCAGATTCAGCCTTTCATGAGTACATACTATGAAGACAGATGAAAGTTAGCTCCAAGTTTAAACAAAACAAGGGTTGCATGATTTTAAAAAGTTCACCTCTCCTCTGAATATGTAGTTAGTTTCCGAGAGCCTTAAATAATTCTAGATTGTGTTGACTTGTCTAAACTACTATTCTAAGCTAGCTTATTTGGGGCTTAAAACTACCTAAATGCATTGCCCACAAACGGAAAACCATCCACTAACAAAACAACAAACTTTAAACTACCTTTCATATATTTTTGGATACGATGTGCTCTCCCATGTTTAGTAATATGATGTGATTCTCTGGAAAGTATAAATACAATTATAGTTCAAATTTCAAATATCAGCAAGGCCAATTGCAGTCATTATCCAAATTATGTCACCAGACCTTGTTCAAAGCCCTCCTTCCCTATGCAAAGGAGCTAAATGAAATAACATGGCAATTAAATATCATTAATCTTCCCACTTACCAAACACCTAACAACCGGAAGAGGAATTAAACTTTTTCTTCTAAGGTTTTCACAGCAGCCAGACAGATGGAATAACAATCAAAACAACATAAATGAGCAAATAAAGATACGAAATCCGAATTGGGAAATGGAATCAGACTGACCGAGTCAGTGGGCTGAACTCTAATCTCAAAGTGGCTTCCCTTGAGTGTTTTCACCGTCAGCTTCATCTTCGCTGGCTTGTGCGGGTCGTGAGGAGTAAGAAAAAACCCTAGAAGAAGCTTTGGTGCAGAAGAGAGAGTATGGTGTGAAGGGAAAAGAGGGTGCGCGAAGCTTTAACAAGACTTGGATTTGGGTGTACACATTTACAGTCACACGTGTTTGCATGATACCACCGAGCCCAACCTACTGGTCGGACCGTTTTGTTTCCCTTCCATTTTAATTTTGCAAAGACCAAATCTTATCTTAATTGATAAAAATATAAGGGTTAATTACATTCATCTATCTCGTACTATATACGGTTAACAATAAACAATCTAAAATTATTTTGTAACGAATACATATTTCGAACTAACAGTTTGTAATAACATCCTTTTTCATCTATATTTCCATCCACTTTTAAGATTGGATTTAGGTTTGGAGAAACATTTAAGGTTTGAGTTGGTTTAGGATTGTAATACTACGGGTAGTTTCGGAGTTTCTAAAAAAATGAACAGTAATTAGACGAAAACATTGATGGAATAGGGGATGTTGTTATAAGTATTAGTTCGGGGTATGTATACGTTATTTAGGATATGTGTCCGTTAAACGTGTATAGTTTAGGGTAGGTGAATGTAATTAACCCAAAAGATAATTCTACTGGCATACTTTTAACTTAACAAAGTCTAAAAGATTGTAGAGAGTTTAAGAGACTAGTCGGTTTTAATTTATATTTTTTTGGATGATCTCTTAACATTTGGCGCTATCAACTACTCATTCTCTATGGTGAGAGTGAAGGACATCTGTCTACGGTAAGGTTTTGGACGCCGCCTTTCCGGTGAACGTTAGGTATGAGTCTCGTCTTCCATACGGCGGCCACCAGATGGCAACGACTGAAGAAGGATATGGAGTTATCCAACTAGTGAGTTTAGGACCCGGGGGCGGGACGGCCAGACGGTGTATCGTTCCACAACACCCTAGGTCGGGTTACCCGACATATCAAAACTAAAGGTCGACAATATCAGAACGCTCCACAACCAAAGCTATGGGTTTCAAAAGAAATGACATCGCATACCCCTTCGCTTTTGTGTTCGATATTGTGTTTTGTGTTTATTTCGTTTCTACAATGCAAAGTAGATTCTTTTTAGAAGTTCAAGAGCTCCTAGGCACTTACGGGAGTCTCGGATTATAATTTGGAATCTAGAGTCTCTAGCCCTGAGCAATCTATTGTATGTTGGAACAATTACATTGAATAGAAACCTACATCTTATTTCAAAAAAAATAATCATAAAATCACTTTTCATTTCAGATCGGTTATATGAATGTGAGAAAGAATTCCTACTCTAGACCCAATAATATCATATTTAATGAAAATTTCCACTCAAGTACTTTTAACAAAACATAGATTTACCTAATTAATCTTAATTAAAAATATTGTTTAAAACATATCTTTAACTTTCCAAAATTTTCATTTTAATTTACGACGTTAAATTCCCTCACTTGCAATCAAATTTTCAAAACTCTGACACTCCACATATTCTTAAGCACACAAGACGGTGAAATGGTTATAATACTCATTAGTAACCTTCAAAATTTACCATTCTCATCAATTATTTTTGGAAAAATGTCACTTAAATACCTTTAACTACACGCGAATTTTACTTGAGATACCTTAACTATAAAATTCACTTGAGGATACCTTAACTTTCCAAAAATATCAAGTTAGTCTTTTTTGTCCATCTTTGGACAAAAAATGGTCACGTGCTTTGCACATGACCCTAAATTTTTTTTAAATAACAAGAATATTCTTATACAATTTAAACCCTAACCTTACTCTCTTTTTTTATAAGCTCGAAAATTTATTGATAAGACTGAATCCAGAAAATGAAACGGTAAGCCCTGATTCAAGGAGAAGCAGGGTAGCAACCAAAATAACAGAGGGGTTCCAACATAAGGGGAACCAAAAGGCTTAACCCTAACCTTACTCTTGCTCTCCTCTTTCGCCTTTTTGTTCTCTTTTCTATTTGTTTGCTACTAGATGCTTATGTATAAGCTCCCTCCTTTCTCGTCCTTATCATTACCTTTTATAAAAACCTTCGGTGACGCCATTTCTCTCATCTCTTGACACGTATCTCGCATAACGAAGTCACGACGAAGATCTGGACATCCACGACGAAACCCACCCGGTTGAGTTGTTTGGGTTTGCTTCGCCTTTAAAGTTCTGATCTAGGGTTTGTTTATTTTTTATCAGAGAAGTTTTATATATCCCTCCCAAGATGGGAGGCATCCTTAATCCAGGCTATAACGAGTCTACAATCAAGGCACAATGCCTAAACCAAAACAAAACTATTTCAAATAAACTGAAACAAAACCAAAAAGGGTCAAAAGAACCCTAAAATTTGGAACGAAGGGAGCTCTTACAGCTCACGAGAGGATACCTCACCATTCCACAAAAGAGATCGAGAAGAAAGATGGAAAGGAAGCTTTCGACATCCCAAGAGATGACGCCTGAATCTTGGAGATTACCATATCAATTGAAGGCACCTCTCCCCTAAACATCAAACTATTTTGGGCCAACCAAATTTCCCACAAGGGTAGGCCATAAATAGGCATCCAAACCTTCTTGATCCAACCCGACAAAAAATTAGGCTAAGTTAATAACATGTCTTGAACCGAAGGAGAAATAACCCAACTTAGACCCCACCACTTAAGAATTTCGGACCAAATCAACAACATAAAGTCACACTGAACCAGCAAGTGATGACAAACTTCAAACTTCATCCCACAAAAATAGCACCAACAACGTTGTATGGGAACCAGAATACCTCTGCTATCTAAAAAAATCGAAGTCGGGCTCGCATCATGGCAACACAACCAAACAAAAGCTGCCACCTTAGGAGGAATCCCTAGGAACCAAAGAATCTTTGCCCAAGCCTTCTCCTCTTCCTTATCACTAAGTGCCTTAAAGCATTTGCTTACAGAGAACCCCTTATCTTCTACCACCCAAAAGCAATTATCCTCTAAATCTTCTACAATTAAATTCAGCCTCAACATAGCTCCAAATATTTTGGAGCCTCCCTTCCTCTCGGATTACGCGATAACCCGAGGTCTTATCCCGAACCATTACAAACATTTGAAATTGAGGCAAACCGCTTGCTTGAAAGATGAAAAATGCGATGAAATCTATCCTTGGGGGGGGGGGGGGGATCCCCTAACCACACATATAGCCGGAACCTCACTCTCTTCTTAGAGCCTACCGACCACCTCAGTCCTACTCCCTCAAATAGATTTTTCTTTCCCCAAGTCTTGAATATGAGCCACCAAAGATGACCTATCATCAACCTCCAAACGACCAAGGTCCCAATCAGAAAGTTTCCAACCAAAACGGACACAAACAACCTGCTTCCAAAGTGAATCATCCTTAAAGGCGAACCTCCACCACCATTTTGAGAGAAGACTCGCCTTAACTCTAGTCAAGCTACTGAGGCCTAAACCCCATTTCTTCTTTGGCAGACGCACTACATCCCAACCGACCTAGTGAAAGGCTTTTTACTCTCAGAAGCACCCCACAAAAATTTACGCTGCCAACGTCCCAGTTCTTTAATAACTCCCACGGGTGCATGCATTAAAGACATGTAATACAGAGGAAATGTAGATAAAGTAAAATTGATCAAAGTGATCCGCACTCCAAAACTAAGAAGCTTAGCTAGCCACAAACCCAACTTATTCTTATATTTCACTATGATTGACTTCCAAGTCTTTACTTTCTTCGGGTTCGCTCCCAAACTAAATCCTAAGTAAGTAAAAGGAAGGGAACACATCCCTTACCCCAATAAATCAGCAACCCCTTCCACATTCAAGATGTTCAGATTCAACACAAGACAACTGGATTTCTTAAAGTTTATTTTAAGTCTCGAACATCATTAGAAGCCAATAAGAATTTGCTTCAAATTTTCTATGTGCTCCTAGTTTCCCTTGATAAAAATCACTGTATCATCCGCAAATTGAAGATGTGAAATAGACGGTCATATATCTCCAAACTTCATCCCTTGTATCTCCCCCTTCGCTCTCTTTCTTCCATAAGAAAGTGAAGACCTTCTTCCCTTCTGAAACTTCGGGGCTGGGGATCCATTTATCAAAACAGATATATGGGTTGCAAAACACTAGGACATCCAACCTCTCCATCTAACTCCAAAACCCATCTTAGATAAACAATAATCTAGGTAGTCCCAACTAACACAATCATACGCCTTTTCAAAGTCTATTTTAAATAGAAGGACCTCCTCTTTTGACTTTCGGAAATATTGAATGACCTCTACTGCAATCAGAACTCCATCTAGAATCTTTCTACCCCTGATAAAACCTAATTGTGTGTCGCCAACCAAGCTATCAATAACTCTCTTCAAACGCTTAGATAGGACCTTTACTAGCAGCTTATACCATGCCGAAACTAGACTAATGGGTCGAAACTCGTTGAAAGCTTTTGAATCATCAACTTTGGGAATAAAAGCAAGAATGGTAGAATTCAAACCCTTCCCCAACCGTCCACCACTATAAAAAGCGTGAAAAAAAAATTCATGAAATTCCCCTTCATAAACCCCCAACATTTCTGGATAAATAACATAGAGAACCTGTCAAGACCAGGAGCTTTCGACCCGTTGCAATCTTTTAAAGCTAAAGCCACTTCTTCTTCAGTAAAACTGTTTCCAGACTAACTTGTTGCATTGGAGATAAAAACTTTAAGGGAAGAGGTGGGAGTACCCACTCAGACCGACCTCTCTTACTAAAGTGTTGACCGAAATGCCTTGATGCTGCCTCTTTCACCATGACCAGATCTGATAATGTAATGTCCTTCACCACTATTTGCGAAATCCTGTTTCTTAAAGCGCGATATTTTGCCATAATGTGAAAAAAACTCGAACACCCATCTCCTTTTTTCAACCACTGCACTCCCGACTTCTACCTCCAAATCATGCTCAAAAGTATCAACTTCTGAATTAACAGAGCAAGCTACCGGATACACAATTCTAAATCTGTCAACAACCTAAACTTCATTATTTTGATGGTGGAATTGAAATTTGGAAATCTAAAGGCATAGTTTTTATCTTCCGCTGGTTTTTGCATCAGATCAAGAGAATAGGCAACCTATTATTTCGTAATTGACAAGTTCCAATCTGGCCAAAGATGCTTTTTATAATACTGTTTTTTTTAAACGGAAAAGAGGTAGTTGTATTACGATTCAAGCAGGGACCTAACAGTCCAGGATACCAGCTTTTTGTCCCAACCGGTCGTAGCCCGTCGGGCGCACATGGTCCATACAATAGTCTGCTTTGATTCGCAGATCCAAACTCAAGAGTTCCTCGATTCAACGTTACAAGAAAATAATAAACCAAATTCCTAAACTTATTGAGCCAAGCTATTATTCGATCTAAAACAGTGAAACCTACTAGCGAATTAGCCTTTAGTGCAGATTCCCCGAGACTTCCCTGTTGCAAAAGCTTGGTCGAAGTTGAGAGTCCCGAATCCGGGTGCCGTTGAGATAGGCCCCAGCCGACCGTCCCTCCTCCCGGATCCCAGATCCACCGAGGGGGCGGACCCATGCCGGCGAGGGGTGACTGTCACGCCCCAAATCCGGTATTAACCGGACTCGAGACGTGACCGGAATTAATAGTGGAAAAGCAATAATTAAATACTAAAACTTTTATAATATTAAGGTAAGTTCTCTGATATCAACAACTATACATAGTTCCAAAACTTAAAATGAATCAAATAAGTAATGTTTAAAATACAAGAGACCAACATAACTCTAGTACAACCCAAAGAAGTCCAAAAGCTCCCGAGCCTCGACCACGCCCCAAATCCGGAACGCCTGTAAAACAGTTAGAAACCAAAGGGGATGAGCTTACTCTCAGTAGGAAAAACCTTAATAACTCAACCCTTAAGTCAAAGATGAACTGTTTACAAATGTAATTCGAACAACAATGCAATAAGATAAAAAAAGGAGTAATAAGGAAACGGAAACGATTACAACTACGCAATAGTATCAAGGTAACCATAACATAAAGAAATTCATAATAAATAATTTAAAGCCTCAATAAGAGTAAACTGGGAAATAACAGTATCTTACCGACCACTTGCTTTCTCAAGCCTCCGATCCATGGATAGATTCTGGGATCACCTCGGTACCCATAATCCGATCCACCAGAGTATCCACATCATATCATATTTTCCCTCGGTCCAGAGGAGGTACATGCATCGGGGCACCGAAACCAATTCGGAAATGCCACCTAAGGACCATATGTCATAGGGAACCAAGTAGCGCTCCACTGGGACGCAGTTCCTTGGGGTGAAACCTTAAGTAACCAGAATCAGTATCCCGCAGGATCTACCGAGCCGTAGCTCCTCACATCACTCAATATCCCGTAGGATCTGCCGAGCCGTAGCTCCTCACATCACTCATTATCTTGTAGGATCTGCCGAGCCGTAGCTCCTCACATCACTCAATATCCCGTAGGATCTGCCGAGCCGTAGCTCCTCACATCACTCAATATCCCGTAGGATCTGCCGAGCCGTAGCTCCTCACATCACTCAATAACCACGGTATCTGTCCAACTCCAACCATCACAACGGCACCGGATTACCCCCCCCCCCCCCCCTGTAGTACCAAACCGAGAAATCAACAAGCATACATACATACATGCAAGAATAAGAATAAAAGAAGGAGCATAAACATCCATCCATTAGTCAACACTCATCGAAACACACTTTCACCACAACACACCAAGACGTTCACTTAATCCTCAATCTTAGAAGTACACACGTTCATCAATACATGCCACACGGGATTCATACCCACAATTACCCTTACCGTCATACTTACCTGTCACGAACCATCGGTACATCGATCACCTGATTGTACCCCTTGGCACAACCAGTCATACTCGATCATCCGTTCAATCAACAATTATATCGACACAATCATTCAACCAATCAAGTAAACATTCAACAAAACAACAGTAAAGTAAACTAGTTCCATTAGACTCTTGATTACCCTAATATCTATCAACCAAGCATGTGAACCTAGCACACAACTAATCCGAGAGTTCAACATAGCTTCTCTACCAGTAAAACGATTTCCAAGTATCGAATACGAGTTACACTAGTTAACCTCATCCTAAGCATGCATTCTAGACATTACGGTTATTAATAATTGAAAGACGATTATTCTAGTTATTCGCATCCTATATGTCATTCTAGTACCTTTCCAATTTTATTAACCTAACATGCATACTAAACGTTAATTAAGAAATTAAGACTTTCCCTACCTTGTGGTCTTCCTACGAACAAATACTCCTATCAACAGCTGTCCGACTAGCTTCCTCTCCGTCTTCTTGGGAGAAATCCAAGTTCTCGGGCGGACTCAAGTCGTGCTGAATTTAACAGATAAAAACAATGTCTGATATCAGTCCCGATATTATCCCAAGGTCCTTTGATGTCTAATTAACCATTTAATTGTCCACCTTACATTAAATAGATCATTTAGTTAATCTGAATTTAAAAACAGATTTTCTTTGAAACTGGGTTGACCCGGATCCGAGCCCAAACCCGAGCCCAGAACCCAAACCCGAGACCTGGCCTGGGCCCAAGACCCGTCTGGATCTGGCCCGATCCGCTTGTCATGGCCCAAGGCCAATCTGGCCCAGCCACATCCTAGGCCCAAGGCCCACTTCTCTTGTCCTGTTTGTTCGTGCACGGAGAGGCTGCTAGGGTTGGGTCTCCGGCGAGGTTCTCGTCTGGCACGGCGGCAGACGGTGGCTGAGAAGTCGAAGAAAGGTAGGAGGGGTTGGGCAAGGAGCGGCCGGAGCGTCCCTTTACATGGTTCTAAACCCTCGTCTTCGGCGGTGCTGGATCGAGCCTGGAGGAGAAGAGTCCAGCTCGATTCTCCGGCGACGAACACGAACCAGATCTGGTTGGCGTGAATCGACGGCGGCGGAGTTCGATTGGACACGGCCGAGCGGCGGGACTGCGTCATCTTGTCGACGGTGTTCGCTGTGTGACCGGGGCGACGGAGGGGCTCGCCGGTGTTGGATGGTTGAGGAGGCGTGCGAGGTCAGAGAGAGAGGACGGGGGTGGAAGGGAAGGCTCCGGTGAGGGGTTTTTGGTCGTCGGCGTTGCTAATAGAGAGAGAGAACGGGGACGAGAACTGGAGAGAGAGAAGAGAGAGGGCGCTGCGACTCAGAGAGAGAGGAGAGGCTTCGATGCCTAGGGACGCGTGCGGCACTAAGAGGAAGAAGACGCTAGGGTTACTCAGCTGAGGGCTGGGCTGGCGTGTGTTGGGCCTGGTTCCTCTAACTGGGCCCAGGTCAGCCTGGCCTAGAGACAGCTTCAAATCTTTTTTTTTTGATTTCCTTCTTTTTTTTTTGACTTCGATCCAAATTTAAACCCGTTCTCAACCCTCGACGTTCCAACACATTAGTCAAATAAAATTCCCGGTCTTTACAGTGACCCTGGGGCAGGAGGCCACTGCAGATGGAAGACAGCACATGGAGCCCGTATTCCGGAAGACGTCAGGGGAGCCACGGTGGCTACTGGCTCGAGGGTGGGACCGGTCCGGCGCGAAACGAGGGATAGGCCGTGGCACGGATTGATGGGTAGGCGGCGACCTGCGGAGGTAGTCCGTCTGCAAAAAAGACAAGAAAAAAGTAAAACCGACCCCGATCAAAAGAACGGCGACGGTAGATTGGACCCTGAAGGATAGTGGAGAGCTTTTGAAGCAAGGACTTCGATTGGACCCCGAAGGGTAGTGGAGAACGTTGAAATCGGAGCTTCGATGGTAGAGACATGAAACTGTCATGGGGGAAGGTGGGAAGAGGCTGTGCACAAGGAGAACCCTAGTTCTCTTTGCCACGCCGGCTTTGTATAATATTGTTAGTGTTAGGTATGTTGAACGTTTCCTCCATAAATATATGATGCAATTTGAATAATGTACGGCAGCATCAAATTAGCCATGATATCCTCTCTTTTTCACTACATATCTGTTGGCCGAATCACAGTACTAGATAAATTTCAAAAAACATATCAGAATAGAAAGTACTATATTAGTTACCTGCAGTGCATAAACAATATTGTGCCGTATTTAGACTTTTGGTGAGTCTCCAACAAGACATGTACGATAATCATATTCCATAAATGGAAAGAACCTATTTGTGTCACAAACAGGAACAAAATATCCACCATCACTGATCCAAACCAAGTTCCCGCAAATATGGGTAATCGAGCCTTTTCTAGCTCCTCTTATCCACTTATTTCCCATAGAAAACCTCGTTGACCATCATTGAACAACATTATGTTCAAACGTCAACATGTCTCTCGACTTGCTCCTGGCTCTCTTCCTTTCCTTCTTCACCAGCACAAACGCATTTGACATCATCCAAATCCTCGGCCGGAGAGGAGAATTCAGCACCTTCAACACCCAACTCATCCAATCGGGGCTCGCCAACGAGATCAATGTCCGGCCATCCATCACCGTCCTGGCCATCGACAACGTAGGCATGTCCAGAGCTCTGGGAAAGCCCACGGACATAGTGAAGGAACTTTTGAGCATGCACGTGATACTAGACTACTTGGACATCCCTAAACTCTCCCACCTGACCAGCAAGACCCTGATGGTGACAACCTTGTTCCAAGCGAGTGGGAAAGTCAACGACCAAGAAGGGTTCCTTAACATGACGATATCCCGACAAGGACAGGTCACGTTTTCCTCGGCTGCCGGAAACTCCAACACCGCTAACCTCGTCAAGTCTGTCCTGTCCGAACCATATAACATCTCTGTCTTACATATTGATACCATGATAGTCCTTCCTCGTACCGATGATTTTAAACCTCCAACAAGACCACGTGTGCCAACTCCAAGAAGCTCGGCTGCTCCTAGGATGTCCCCGTCAAGGCCGCTCCGACCACCGTCACAAATATTTGGACCATCCCCAAGATCAAGTCCTGGAATGTCTCCGTCACTCCGACCACTCCCTAGAGGTTGGAGCCCGGAAATGCCACCGTCACCGGGACCCTCCCCGGCTCATGAAATGCCTCCTCCGTCAAGTAATGGGATGTCTCCAATAAACCCGAGCCCTCAGGAATCTGAATCTCCGACGGGAAAAGTACCGTTCCCGGTTGATCGGTGCCCTAAAATCTCTCCGGCGACTTCACATAAGGCGAAGACGATGCCACCGGCTGCTGCAACCACTCCAGCGTTCAGTGAGCCGGCATACCCGCATCTTCCACCGAATCCTTTCCCGTCGGCGGGAGGATCATCCAAGGCTACTCCTCCTGGAGTAGCATGCATGATCGCCGGCCTCGGTTTCTTCAGTTTTGTCGTCAACTTGCTTCCACCGTTTGATTATTGTTTCAACAGTTGGTTGTTCTTCTAATCATTATTATGTCTTCACATATTAGTTGTTACTAACGCGTGATGTTGCGCCCCCTTCCCTTGTAGGGTGAGCTTTAGTTTAGGAATTGTATGATATTCAGCTTCTCTTTAATTCTACAAATTTTTGTCTATACTTACTTGGGCTTACTTCTCTTTGATTTTACAAATTTTAGCTTCATTATGTTTCCATAAGGTTATTATTATACAATTTTAAAAAACTTGCGTGAGACATACATATAGAGAAACTTTTAGGTAAAAGCTTATCTTCCTGTATACATTATGAATTGAATGTGCGTCATTGATTTAGTAGATCCAATAACTTACGAAATTTAGAGGGATTGGAGGGTTGATTAAAAATTTATTTCTAAAGGTATGCATTAATGATGATATCATTAATGATTTTTTTTTTTTGTAAACATAGGTCTTCTGTTTTCAAGATCCAAAGGTCTATAATTGTTTGGAGTTTGTACAACGTACTCGCATCTTGTGGTTCTGATTTATTTTAGTTTGCACAATAAGGTGCAGTTTGTATTTGATACGATATATATATATGTAAGGACAAACCACTCTTATTGTACAAATTGCAAACTCACAGGAAGGCGACACGTGTCGTTTTCGCGCTCACACAGTGTTGGTTGCATGCGCGTGGTACTGGTAGCGTGCACGAGTGGTATTGGTAATGCGCGCGTAATGCTGGTACCCCTCACACACAAGTGTTGGTACAATACACATACAGTACAATACACACACAGGTGCTGGTACAATACACACACAAGTACTAGTACAATGTTTATTAATTCAGAAAAAACTTATTTACAATCAAAGCATCGTGTGTTTATATATTGTGAAACTAAACCTCAACTACCTAATACAGTAAGTAAAGCAATCCCAAAGTTTTAATACGAATAAAGAAAATAAAAAAATCATAAAACAAAAAGAAAATGAACACCCAGATTCTAAAAGTACGAATTTGACCCTCCAGATGACCCGGATGGCCGAAAAACATCGTACATCACAATTTAGCAGTGAGTCTTGCTCTGAAGGCTGTTTCTACCCAAAAAATGATAGGGTTTTGTTAGCTTCTGACACCAACTCCTTTTTTGGTTCTCCAACGACTGATTCAATATGGGTTGTGTCACATAAACAAGTGTTGGTACTTTTACATATCGGGTGGTGGTACTTTATATACATGGGTGTTGGTACTCTATATGCACGAGTGTGGTGGTGCCACGTACCAGCACTTTGCATGCGCGAAAAAAGACACGTGTGACGTGTCGGTATTGTACAGAAGGTATCAATGCTTTGCATGGGTGAGTAGTGCTGGTACATTACATGCACAAGTGTTGGTATCTTATATACATGGGTGCTGGTAACACATGTAGCAACATTTTCACGTTGGTACCAGCACTTTGCATGCACGAAAAAAGGACACATGTCAACATTTGTATAGAAGGGTCCCAGCGCTTTGCATGGGGAGTACCAAAGTTGTGTGTGCGCGCGAAGAGTACACATGTCTCCCTCCTATGAGTCCGTATTTTGCAGGATAAGAGCGGGTTCGCATTTGATACCGCTATATATAGGATAACAATCAGGTACAAGCTTGTATTTTTTGTATAAATTACAAATCAATCTGGGTCCTTGATCATGGAAATAGAAGGTCCATGTTTACATAAAAATCATTAATGACAACATTATTAATGCATATCTTTGTAATTGATTTTATAATTAATCCTTGCCCTCTGAATTTCGTGAGAGGTCGGATCTACTAAATTATTAATGACCAAGATTTATTTATAGTTTGTATCGTAATTTCGTAAAATAGATTTGTATCCAAAAATTCATATATATATATAAATGAATAATATTATAATTAATATATATATATATATATATTAGCATGAGGTATGACACCTCTCCGTTGGAGTTCCAACGGGATAAGCAGGTAAAATCGTATGTGACTGACTGGACTGAGTCACCGCCGAGCATACTGCCTGGCTTGGAGAGTGTTTCCCCGAGCACTGTATTTAAGGGCTCTTCGTCTCGAGGAAGGAGCCTGTGTGTTTCCGCGAGCATTGTATCTAACCGTATAGAGGCTCGGGTTTGCACCCAACTTAGGAAGGTGGATCCTGGCTAAAAAAAATTTGATGACCGACCAGCTCTCTGGTAACCGGGTCACTGAAGTTTCAGCGCCCATTCCACCTGGGCTTGGAAATATTGGAGGAACTGCTACTGGAGTATTGAAGAGGACTTCACTACGGCTGACGCTCCCCGAGATGATTAGGCGAGGGCTGGAAAACAGCCCCGCCAAGGGGAATGATATGCCCTTCAAGCTTCAGGGACTGGCTTAGGGAGGGGTCCCTGGTGAAAGTCTTGCCTCCCATTGCTGATGCGGTCATTGCTCGAGCTTTGGAGCGGGACTTCCAGTACCACTTTCTCATCCCCGCCCTTCCTACATGCCGTTATGGCGGCCTATATGACGTTTCAATATTGTTAGTGACGTAACTAATAATTTAAAAAACTATAAACATTATGTGTTTTATGTCTGTTCTTTTCTAGTGGTCATGGAGTATGTTTCCTAACGTACATCCATGTAGGTGTTTTTTATATTAATAAAATTATTTTTGGTCAATTTTTTAAAATATTTTTTGAGATAAATGGTAATACTATTAATTCAAAGTTGTATGATGCCCACAAACATGGGAATCGCCATACATAACCAAACTAAACAGAATTGGAAAACAAGTGCAGAAAGGTAAATTTCGCTCTTAGACATAGGGGCGGTCGGAGGGGGGGGGGGGGGGGGGACTGCGGTAGCATCCAAGGACATCGATACAGTATACTCCAACCATAAGAAACTGAGCGAGCATATCAGAGGATAAACATGCAATGGTGGACCTGTTACTCCCCGGTAAGTCAGCGTGCGTCGTCCTTCCTTGACTGATAATGGTAGGGCTCCTGAACGCGGGATTGCTGACACCGAAGTGGTAGAGAAGTAACTCATCAGCTGTTGGTGGTACCCATGCCACTTGTACACCAGGGAAGAGGTACAGTCGACCAAACCTTCCCTGGCACCTTTCGCACTCATTCCTGGAGGCGAGGGTGCTTGAAGCCCCCCGCCCATGCAGATGACGCCTATAATAGAACAATAAAAATGGACATAATTTTTTTCAATCTATTATACGGATTTCAAATTCTCAAGCTTATAAAATAAATATGAAACATAAACAATCGAGAATCATATAAGAAACTTAGATAATAATATAGTATGAGTATGATAAAACAACAATTGAATATTTGGTATTAGATTGGCGGTTTAATATTTCTCATTTCGGAATTTGGCGCCCTAAATTTCCCGTACAAGCCCAACAATAATTAGTCTCTCCGTGTAGCAACTTCGATAAATGTTAAAACCACCACATGCACAACCAGGGCGTGAATGTCAAATTCTAATCATTACGCAGTCACAGTATCACATGACTTTGTTTTGGGTCAAAGACAAGGCCCTAATCATGTATAACCTATCAAATGACTATACAAACAACAAAATTATACATTTTAATTTGGCAGAAATATAATTCTTAGAACCAATACCTAAAAAAGTTTTCGTGTATTGTATATGCACTAAGAGCATGTGTTGAGCTTTGAATCGAACACTGAACTACTACCACGATCCGTGATTTAGCGGTTTGCGGCCACACATTATGAAATACCTATTTTGCGAACCACGACTCACGTATAGTTGATGTGAGATGTTTGTTTACGGGTCTTCGTTCGTGTGCCAGCCAATGAGGCTGCGACACGTGTCCTTGTCGAGACAAAAAAAAATCGATCGTTGGCAATAGTCGATTAATGGTAACATTTTTTATTTATTTATTCATTAAATCTGATTTTTTTTCACCCTATAAATACCCTAAAACTCCATTCTCAAACCACCCACCATTCTCCAACTTCTCTCTATTTTTTCTCCACATCCACACTCCCATTCTCAATTTACTCTCTCTCAAAAGCCGATCGAAAATGTTCGACGACGAAACTTAGCGTTCTCATTCATCGGATAACGAACAACGTAGGTCTGAAGATTTCCAATTCACCGCCGGGGACCTAGGAAACTTTCGGGACTTGTTGACGCAACCTAGTGAGAACTCTGCGAACCACAACGCTTTCACCCCCTATATGCAACCGAATTCCAACTCAGATATTTTCAAACTCTGGCCTTTTTTTCTTTCATTTTTTTAATTTATTTGAAGTAGCAATGATGTGAATGTTGGAAAATGAAATTCAACACATGTTAATTCAACCCCTTTCCAAGTCAAATTTATTAATTAATTTTGTCAAATTTATATAAAATTTAGTGTTTTAATAAAGAATTTAATAAATTCAGCAAAATATCCAATCAGCATCCACTCACAATCCAAGCCAATACCTGGTTCTCACCACCGTGGAGCATAGTTAAATTCAGGGGTTGGGAACCACTATTTTACACAGTCAGCATACGGTTCCCTAATATGGTTCCCTTATACGAGCCTTTCCACTGTACATGCTCTATGTATACACTCGTGAGGAAAAAATCTGTCCTCTAAGGTTTTGTTTTACTCTTTATTATTGTCGTTCGCTTCTCACGACGTCTCCATCGTTTTTCTACCTCTACTACTATTGGCCTCGCTGCTGTCACGTCTGCCTTATGAACTCCAAACCAACGCAACCATCTTCTACACCGGTAATGAACGGCGTCTAGATATGTCTTCTTAAGCCCAATTGTCCTGTTCCCCAAGTATCGATTGCGATCGGCAAACTTGGCTACATGCCACCGGTACCGAGCCTAGAACATATCAAACCCCTCTGGTACCAAAAGAAAGTCAAACGATCGGTCCCACAACCCCTTCGACCATTTTCCCTTTTGGTTTCAAACCCACCGCCCCTCTCGATATCGAATCCATTGGGTGATCATCGATCAGGGACAAACCCCGATGTTGTAATATCGGTGATCACTGCCCGAGAACAAAAACCATCGTCCTTGACCTATTCGGTCCCCATGTCCACTACCCGACTGGGACCTATGTCGCAGGCATTACTCCCCAGACCCCCTCTCAACCACATGAGTTGATGTTGCCCCCGAACACATCCATGCTCCTGACCCCTAATGTACCTCTTGTAAGGGGTACATTTGGACCCAATTAGGGTCAGCTCTCGACTGCGCTCGAGCGGGATGGGGTCCTAGGATGAGGGAAATACCCTGTCTTCCTAGCTACATAGTGCAAGCCCACCCGAGAGGCACACACCGGGAACTAGTTTGAACCATCATGCTTTTGGACGATCCCTTATGGAGACAATTATGCCACTCCATGACAACTTTGACACCTTCAGATGCAGGAGGAGGAGGATGAGGCTTTTCCCAGAGAACCCTAACACCGCTCGTATCCAAGCACAAAAAAAGTTTGGTCAGACGGCTTCTTACCATATAGGAACATGATCAAAAAATTGTAGAAGGAGTAACTAATAGAGCATGGAACCACGCGGTCTTGGTTATTAGATATCTGGAATGGGGAATTTCAGGATTCTACTTCACATCCCAAGTAGAGAAGGACCGTATCCGAAGGACAAAAGCCTGATCCGTCAAGAATATACCCATCATCTCTGAGGAGCTTGTACCAGGAGTAAACTCAGCGACCATCCCGTTCTCCAAGATTCATCTAAAAAACAAGATTTTCGTATTAACCTACTCATACTTAAGATTCACGTAGATATGATATTAATAACAAACACAAGTGAAAACTGAAAAAAAAAATTACAACATACTAACAACATATATCAATGATAAACATAGGTCAAGTGTTCAACTAACTACCTAAATCCTCAACAAAGACTATGAAGATTTTTACGCATCATGAATTTCATCTAAATAATCAAAGATAGATTCATGTTTGTCTTAAAATTTATGAAGATTTATTGAGGCTGGTAAAGAGCCAGAGAGACTCTCGTATGCAGGTTCTTTTCTCCCTTCAAAATCTGCTAATTTGAGTTATTTAGGGACTAATTTCTCTGGTAGAGATTCTGGGTCAGTAAGAAGGTCGACTAGGAGGTCGGGAGGAAACACCATAAGGGATAAGGGGACTGGAGGCTGAGGGTGTCGTCCCTAACTCCCGACTCCAGAGGCTGGACGACACTCTGTCTGCAGAAGCTCGGGAGGTACAAAGCTCCAAGTTTCCTAGGAGGAAGTTCATTCGAAGGTTGAGAAATAAAGTGGACAACCCAGTTTCAGACGCCTCAACTGGTTCAGGGTATGTACAAATTTTGGGGAAGCGTAGTGGACAATTCATGGATTCAACTGTGAATTTTGGCTCCTTAACGCCTGATTCGCAAGGGGATTCAACGAACACAGTGGCGAGGGTTGTTAAGAAACCCCGCCAGTCCAAATGATACTGCTCGCTTGGAACTGTCGGGGGGCTTGGGAACCCCTGGACTTAACAGTTCCTCGTAGAGTTGGTTGCTCGCAAGAAACCCGAGGTCATATTTCTTTCAGAAACAAAATGTAAGAAAGAGTCGATCGTCAGTTTGAAACGAAGGTTGACAATGGAGGGTGTTTTTTCAGTGGATGGTGGGGATGGTGGAGGTGGCATTGCACTGTTTTGGCGAAATAAGGATGAGGGGTTAATACGATCGTTTTCGAGATCACATATCGACATACAAGTGACCACCTCTGAGGGTTCTACAGTCAGGGTAACATGGTTATATGGTCAACCAAAACATGAGAAGCGCCGTGAAACTCGGGACTTGATCAGAGCGCTAAGTAGAGGGGGAGATTTGCCTTGGGTGTTTTTAGGAGATTTCAACAACACCCTAACTGGTGATGATAGGAGAGGCGGAGTTCCATACCCAAAAAGATTGATGGACGGTTTTGGTAAGTCCCTTATGGACGGAGGTTTACGTGATATGCCCATTACAGGGTATCGGTACACTTGGGAACGTGGGAGAAACAACCCGTCTCGAGTTGAAATTCAATTGGATCGGGCTGCTTTTAATCGGAGATGAGAAGAGGTTTTTCTCGATTCTTTCCTGCTTAATGGGGCCCTATCAACTTCTGATCACGCCCCTGTTTCGGTGTGTGGAAAGAAGGAGGTGTTGGGTTGGCGATCTTGTAGCTTCCGTTTTGAGGAAGGGTGGAGCAGGGAACCAGAATGTGAGCAAGTGGTTTGTAGGGTTTGGGAGGAGGAGAATGATTTGAGTATTCAAGACCGCCTTTCTCGTACGGCTATTGATCTTAGCAGTTGGGCGAAGGCCAATCCAGATACTCTTAACAAGCGTATTCGGGATTGTCGGGCAGAGATGAACAAGCTGAAGAGTAGATGGGACCAAGAAAGTAGAGATACACGGAAGCAAAGAGCAAAACAACACCGGTATAATTTGGGTGACAAAAACACTCGTTATTTTCAAGCTAAGGCTTCGGCTCGTAAAAGAAGGAACCGTATTACCAGACTGCGGGATGACCAAATGGGTTTTAAAGGAGTGGGGATTCGGAATTGAGGAGGTTATAACCTCATATTTGAGACTTTATTTCTGCAGGACGTTTCAGCTCAGGATGATGTGAGCATGTTAATCCCAGGACGGTTACATTGAAGGAAGTGCGCAGGGCCTTATTCAGTATGTTGCCGATGAAAGCCTCAGGTCCAGATGGGTTTAATCCGGGTTTCTTCCAAAGGTACTGGTCGATTCTAAATTCTCACTTGCTTCGATTAGTGCAATCCGCCTTTGATTCAGGCTCCATTCCTACTGCTTTTAGACCAATTGCTCTTTGTAATGTGGTTTATAAGATTATTTCCAAGGTTATTGTGAGCAGGATGACGTCGCATTGTAGAATACAATTTCAGAGTCTCAGAGTACCTTTCTGAAAGATCGGTTGATCACCGACAACATCATCATTTCAGGGGAGATTCTCCATTATCAGAGGAAAAAAAGACAGGGAAAGGTGGGGCAGATGGAAATAAAAGTTGATATGCGAAAGGCCTATGATCGAGTGGATTGGTGTTTTCTAGAGCGGGTCCTGTTGCAAATGGGCTTTTATGTTCGGTGGGTTGGACTGATTATGTCCTGTGTGCGGACTCTGCATTTGTGGGTGACTACAGAGGGGCGGCGTTTGGATCGATCATGCCTGACAGAGGGATTAGTCATGGTGAGGGATGCATCTTCTATTACTCACTTGTTCTTTGCAGACGATAGCTTCTTCTTTGGAAAATCTACAGAGGAGGAAGCGGGCTATTGGATGGAGTTGTTAGGTCGGTACGAAAGAGATTTTGGTCAACAAACTAATGTCCAGAATTCGTCCATTTCGTTCAGTCCTAACACGACAGTAGCCACGAGGAAGGGAGTGGAGACTATTATGGGGATGACCTCTGTTTTGGATGTTGGCATGTATTTGGGCTTACCGGTCGTTATTGGCAGAAGCAGGTATAAGGCTTTTCATTATGTGAAGGATCATATTATTCGCAGATTGAGCTCCTAGGGTGAATTATTGCTAAATAAGGCAGGGAAGGAAGTCCTCCTTAAATCCGTTATTCAGGCTCTTCCGATGTATACTATGAGCGTTCATCTACTTCCACTTTCCTTAATTCAAGAAATTGAGGTAACGATGAATAGGTTTTGGTGGTCCATAATAACAGTGCAGGTGCAGGCATTAAATGACGCAATTGAAGCTCCCTCTGTGATCACAAACTACATGAGGATTGAATTTTAAGCACCTGCATTATTTTAATCTAGTATTACTTGGTAAACGGGGGCGGAGGTTGATGTAGTATCCTGGTAGCCTTGTCAGTAGATTATTGAAGAATAAATATTTTCCCCTTTCAGATTTTATCTTTGCGCCCAGGGTTAATGGCTCTAGTCCTATTTGGAGTAGTATGATGGATGCGCATGATGTGGTTCGAAGCGGTATTCGAAGGAGAATTGGGTTGGGAGAGCAAACCTGGGTAGCATGAGCTCCTTGGGTAGACTCTGATTTGAGGGAGCTCTTGGATTTTGTGGGACCAGTGGAGCATTGGCCGGTTAGCAGGCTTATAGTACCGAGGAGGCATGTGTGGAACTCATAACTTATTCAGAGATTATTTTCAGAGCGTGATGCAGAAGCCGCCCTTCGAGTTCCCATTTCTTCCCTTCAGCCCGATGATTCTTGGTATTAGAGGGGTACTAGAGATGGAGAGTACTTTGTTTGTCACGCCCCAATTTCAGTAAAACCGAACTAGGGACGCGAACATTTAAAACAATAAAAAATTTGAAAACCTTTTCCATGAATCACTTTAAAATCACCATTTGTTCATCAAAATAATCATTTACAACTTAATAAAATACGTCCCAACAAGTGGACAAAATACAAGATATCCGTCACTAGACTCAAAAGATAAAACCCGGACTCCGCTCCCAGCTCCTCAAGCTTCGAGAGCTCACCTAGTCCGTCCTGTGATCAGTACCTGTAGGAAAAGCAGCTAGGGGTGAGCGTTCGCTCACCACCACGGATAACAGACTGACTACGGCATACTTAGCAGACAATGCCGGTAACACCAAAACCAAACCCAACACCGGGAATACAATCCCCAAACTCAAGTACTCAACTGACACACAACCCGTTACTTTCCTCAACAGACTCAACACTCGAACATGTAATGTAGACCCAACGCCACGATCACGACCTCTTCTAAGGACTCAAAAGACCACCACGCAACACCCAAGATCACAAAGGACCGCACACCAAACAAGATCACAAAGGACCGCACACCAAACAAGATCACAAAGGATCGCATACCAGCTGCTCAGTAACCTCCCTCACTCACGCGTTTTGCCGAACCACTCAGGCCAGGCGGTCGACCTGTCTCAGTAACCTCTCTCACTCACGCGCTTTGCCGAACCACTCAGGCCAGACGGTCGACCTGTCTCAGTAACCTCTCTCACTCTCGCGCTTTGCCGAACCACTCAGGCCAGGTGGTCGACCTGTCTTAGTAACCTCTCTCACTCACGCGCTTCCCCGACACAAAGTCGGGCCAGGCGGTCGACCTGTCTCAGTAACCTCTCTCACTCAGGTAACCACAATCACAATCACAAGCAAGTTCAACAAACAGCAACAACACAGGTTCAACACTCCACAGGCACTCATGGCCACACAAGACACCAACAGTAAAACATGGACTCAACAGCCCCACGGGCACTCACGGCCTCCCAAGACACACAAACAGTAACTCACGGGCTCAACAACCCCACGGGCACTCACGGCCTCCCAAGATACACCAAACAGTAACTCACGGGCTCAACAACCCCACGGGCACTCACGGCCTCCCAAGATACACCAAAAAGTAACTCACGGGCTCAACAACCCCACAGGCACTCATGGCCACCCAAGACACCAACAATAAAGTAACACGGGTTCAACAACCCAACGACACTCACGGCCACCTAAGACACCAACAATAAAGTAACACGGGTTCAACAACCCAACGACATTCACGGCCACCCAAGACACCAACAATAAAGTAACACGGGTTCAACAACCCAACAGGCACTCATGGCCTCCTAAGACACCAACAATAAAGTAACACGGGTTCAACAACCTAACGGCACTCACGACATCCCAAGACACCAGCCCTAAAGTAACACGGGTTCAACAACCCAACGGGCACTCATGGCCTCCCAAGACACCAACAATAAAGTACAATCAACCTCCGGGCATGGTCATATGCCTCCAGTATTCCTAATGCCGATAAGTTCACTGCTCCTACGACACTACTAAGTGTCACATGCTTTTCTAATATTCGCTACGTTCCCGTATCATGCCTTTCTAATATTCGATAAACCTACTTAACCCACGACACCCCAGTGTCACATGCAATTCTACTGTTAACTTTCCCTAGTCAGGGCCGAGATCCGGCTACTTTTCCCTACCTCGTATATGTTCTCCAAAAGTTAACCAACAAGCTCCGGCGTGATCTCAGTCACTCGCCTAGCTTTCCTTTCCCTCGGTTTGCAGCACGATCTAAAAGAACACAATTTTAAACGCTTTTAAGCTTGCAGGAATAATGTTGAATTTTAATAAACCTGACGCCCAAAAGTAACCTCGACAATGTCGATCACTCCCAAACTCCCCAATTACTCGACATTGTCGATATTGGACCCGGAAAGGCCCGATTCGCCCGACGTGGCGAATCTGCCCGAGTTTTGGAAACGCCCTTCCGGGGCTCTGAAAATTCCCGTTTTCGTTTCTACGGTCTTAGAATAATTCAAAGGTTCCTTGGCACTCGACGGAATCGAATTCCGACTTCCAAGTCATTTAATTAACGTTTAAAGTTTCTAAACCCGATAATTACAACTTTTCCAATTTAATTCCAAATTTCGATTCGGTTATGGATAAATGGTCCGGGGAATGTTCTAAACCACTCGAACACAAAACCCGAGCACCCGTGCAAGTGGGCCCCACCCGGCCAGCCATGGCCGTGGGTGGCTAGGGCCTTTTGGGCCCGACCCACCATGGTGGTGGCCGGCCCTAGCTCCGGCCAGCCACCTCACATGGTGGCCGGCCACCCTACATGGTGGCCGGAGCTCCTCCCGAGCTCCCGGTCACCGGAAAACGTGCCACTTCACCCCAAAACGTCTCCAAGACGTCTCCAACTATCCCCACACCTCATTTCCACCATAAACTACTCATTTTAACCAAACCCTAACTTTTGAAATTAAGCAAAACGACGATCGGATAGTTGCTCACCGTAGAGAACGTCGAGGTGAGCTTGAATCTTCAAACTTTGAGACGATCTTAAGGTTAGATGAGCGGGAATAGTAGCAAAACCCTAGCTTTTCCTTCTTCTTCTCTCCCTTTCTTCTCTCTTCTTTCTCTTTCTAAAACTAACCCTTTTCTTCTTCTGTTTTTTGAAATGGACGTGTATGTCTTCTTTCCCTTTTGTTTTATTTAAAAAAAATAACAACTAACACCTTTAAAAGCAAAACTAACCATCAAGGTCTTGTCTTGTCCCAAAACCTAACACCACCACTTGTTTGACAAGTGGCAAGGTGGGTCCCATACCTTTTTAGGAAAATATCTACTAGATATTTTCAATCAGATTCGCAAAATTCGGACGTTTCGGGCCCCGAACGGGCACTTTTTCCAAGAAATTACGAAACTTGGCGGGCTACAAGGAAATGGCTCAACTAAGATCACTGCGACGACGGCTAAGCTTTTTGGATCCAAAACGGTCCTCGAATGGACCAAAACGTCGCTCGATTGACTTTTCCAGCGAAAAGTCAACATTTCCCAAATTGATCAGAAAGTTGCCCTGAGTCCCCTGGAACTCACTTCGATCAATATCGGGGTCAACTTAAGTCCGGTATGACCCTCGGGGTCAGATTTAGGTTCAATCAAGTGTCTGCTGAATTTTTTTTAAATTTTCCTGTTTTTCGCAGATTTGACTGGCATTGACCGGGAGTGGTTATTACATTGTTCGTGTGGTTTACAGGGAGATCCAGACAGGTCGTGGGAGGTGGAATTCAGGCAGTAGAGATGCTTTTTGGAAGAGGTTGTGGTCTTTTCAGGTTCCTCCCAAAGTTGGCCATTTTCTTTGGAGAGGGGTTACAAGTATCCTACCGACCCGTATGTGTCATCGAGGTAGTAGGGTTGATATCCCTAGAGCTTGTGATGTGTGTGGTGAGGATGAGACAGACACTCATGTTCTCATTTCTTGTCCGGTGGCAATGGATTTGTGGAGCAGAGTTCCTGGTGTGTCACTACTTCACCCGGAGTCAATTCGGTGTTGGTTAGAACATTGTTGGGAGGGGTGTTCGTTGGAGGTCGCAGAATTGATTGGGGTGGGATGCTGGGAGTTGTGGAAGGCTCGTAATGCTTGGGTCTGGAGACATAAGGCCACTCCGGTTGAAGCTGTTTTTCATGCCATGAAGAACCTTCATTCGGAATGGAAGGAGGCTCAGGTACGAATCCCATCGACCTCGTCGAATACCAGTATGTATAACTGGAGGAAGCCAGTAGAGGGGCAATTGAAGATTATTTCGGACGGAGCAGCTGTAGAAGGGCGTGGATGAGCAGGGGGCTTTGTTTGTAAGGATGACAAAGGACTGGTGAAGAGGAATCAGGTGTGTGTCTTTCCCTTTCCTACGTGATCCTGAGATTATTGGGGCCTTCATTGTTAAGGAGGCTTTTCTTTGGTTTCGAGATACTAGCTAGTTAACCAGTGTAGTAGAGTTTGACTGTTTTAGGGGTGGTCTTAGCTATCAATAACTCTTCTCGGTTACTTTCTCCACGGGAGGGGGGGGGGGGGGGGCTGCAACTGTTACCTAAGGTAAGAGTTAATCATGTTCGTAGAGAGGTCAATAGAGTAGCTCATGAATTGACTGGAAATGCATTTTTTTATCAGCAATTTTTTTTAATAAAAACCAACAGCTATAACGTGTAACTGAAGGTCAAGGGCAAGCCCTCCAAGTACCTTACAACCAAGGGATAAACCCACAAGGTTCAGTCTCAAATAGATACCCAACAAGGGGTATCGAACCTAAACGATGGTCTCAGAACCTAATGTAGAAAATCAGCAAACCAAACTAACATAAAACGGGATGAGCCCAACCAAACAAAACAGTGGCAAACATGGCAACAAGGCCCACAACTAGCAGATTACAACCTTGGGCAAAACCCAACCTAATACAAACCAGCCCAACAAGGGGGGACCTAACAAAAGGCAACACGGGCCAAACCAGAAAAAACCAGCAGAACAAAGTCTCGAGCTCAGCACGTACCCCAAGCAAACTGTAGCAGCTCCGATCAACCTCGAACACCAAGCACCAAACAAGTCCGGCCACCACCAGCCAGACCGAGAGAACCCACCGGAGTGCAAGGGCACGAAGAAGAAAAGTAGGCCACCAAGTCAGCAACCCCAACGAACTTCCAAGTAGCTCCTACACCCAACTCCCCAACCCACACCGCACCAAGGACCACAGAATAAAGTTCCGACCTTCCTCAACAATTACACCCCCTATTACCCAGTACCCTTGAAAGAGCACCGGGTGCGTTTGCCCTCTCCCTGCCTCGCCGGATCAAAATCCCCAAGTCCTACCCACTAAGCTTCCAGACGCCGTTAGGCTGAACCCAATAATGGCCAACACCACTAATTGAGCCTCGCCCACCGAATCGAGGAAGAGGAGAGGAAGATGGATAAAGGAGAAAGGGAAAGACCAGAATTAGCAGGGGAAAGGGAAAACCAGGTCCGATCTATTATTCTCGGATCTCAAACGAGATCCCGTCGAGGGACAACACCCTCCGACGACCCAAAGGGAGAGGCTAGTACCAGTAGGTCCAGTCTAACAGATCAAGTCAGGGGCGAGTAAAATTGTAAAGCAAGGAAAGGATTACAGAACCTTACCGAGGACCTCCACGCGCTGGGAAGAAGAGAGGTTGCGACCGCAACATCCGACCTGTCGATCCGAGAAGAAAACAAACCCCTACAGCTCCGAAGCTTCAACACCAAAGCCACACTTGGCTATAACCCCTCGCCGCTCCCGCGAGGCCCGGAATCACCCGAGAACATGTGAAGAAGTACCAGATCTGATGAAAGGCCAGACATCAAGACGAAAAGAGAGACAGAGAAGACGAAGCAAAACGAGCAAGTGGCCAGAACTCGTCATCAACCAAAGGGAGAAGGAACGTCCCACTAGAACTGGAAACACCGCCACCGGTGGAAGAGCAAGATCGCGAGATCGGAAGAGGGAGGGGACGCAACAAAAAGCCCACCCATCGAACCCCCAAGACCCAAATCCACCCCAAATCTTCTCTCACGGTGTCAAAAACGACACCACCGACCGAAAAACCCCAGGATAACAGAGAAGAAGCACATGGTAAGAAATGGGTTGAAACAAGGCCTCAGAGGCCAAATCGGAGACAACAAAGAAAGGAGAAACAAAGGAAAAGGAAGATAGGAGAAGAGGAGAGGCCACCGAGTACTGATACTTTGATTTACCTCAAAAATAAAAAAAAGATTCATGGTTAGCAAAAATATTTTAATTATTTAATCTGACACCCACTTGGCAAGTGTTTGGGTAAAATCTCTTACAGTTACGGTAAGAGGAAAAATATATAGCGAATGCAGTCCACGTTCAGGAACAAGCGCGTCAATATCATTTCTCCAATAAAATAAATAAAAATATTTTCAGACAAAAAGAAAAGAAAAGTAAAATAGGTAGAGACGATCGATCAAAGGCAAAGAGGGCTTGCTTGCTTCTTCTGATTCTCAGAACGAAACCCAGAAAACCCACAGATTCAGCGACACAAACCTCAGAGAAATTTGGAAATGCCGAGCAATTTCTAGAGAGAGAGAGCCAAGTAAACGATGCGAAGAAGAAGAATGGAGAGCTCAATGCAACATGAAGCTATCCTCGGCCATGGTCAGCGCCTACAATTTCCCCAGATTCCGAATCATTTTCTCACTTTCCCGAGCTCCAAACAGGTCAGGAAGCCAGACCCTTCTCTGCTTTCGAGTTTTCTATCTCTCTGACGCTGAATTTCTGCGGACATTTTTGTTTCGATTCCCTGTAAAATTTCAACTTTCGGTGCGAAAAATCGGTGGAGTGTAGCATTTCTGATCCGTTCCTGTTATTGGGTGCTTCTTCAGGGAATGCTAGTTTGTTGAATTTGGAAAAATGGGGTTTTGGTGGAGAGTGGCAAGGATGGCTTGACTGTGTGATAGTGAAATCTGTGGCTTGGAAGAGGTGAATTAATGGATCTCTTTTTGTAGTTTTCAGGTGTAACCATGATTAGGGATTCGCTTGTTTGAGGTTCTGCTTGATTAAATTTTGGAGGGAGAGTTCAATTTTGTCTGGGGCTGTGGGATTTCTAACTCTCCCCCAAAAGATGTGTGTTGTGCCAGCATTGCTGGAATTTGATAAGGTTGCAAGGATATATCATCTTCCAGGTTTGCCTAAAATGGATTTTTGGAGCCAGAGCCAAAAAGTCCCTTTTTAGTTTGGGGGGACTGGTTTTGGAGTATAGAAAAGTAAAGTTTTGTCTTGTTTGTAAACTATCTTGTTAGAAATGCAACCACCACATCGGCATTCGCAAGTCAACCTTCCGGAGTTGAGGGCTCAGATATTCAAGAAGCTTGGGCCAGAGAGATCAAAACAATATTTTTCTTACTTGAGTAGATTGTTGAGTTTGAAAATAAGCAAGGTTCAGTTCAATCAGCTATGTTTTAAGGTTCTTGGGAGAGAGAATGTATCAATGCACAATCAGTTTATACACTCCATTTTGAAAAATGCTTGTCATGGAAAACCCCCATCATCACGGCCAACTTCTGATAAAAAGTTGAACTGCAACAATGACGGGCATCATGTAAGTATGCCTTATCCATTGTTGAGTGGAAATGCCTTGTCTTTATCACCTCAGAAACCAACGTCGGAAATTGGTATGTGGCCGATTGGGAAGGTGGATTTTCTTTCTCACAATTCAATGATTACAAGCGACAATGTACAGAAGTCAATGCAGCATCATCAAGTACTTTCAGGAAAAACAGATTACGAAGGAAGGGCTTTGCTTCACCACCCTGATAACCTGCCTCTAATCAAGGGATCTACCGATGGTGTAGTTTCTGGAATTAGAAGACATCACAATAAAGAGTTGCTTCCCAAACAGGAAAAAGAGGTGTCTTCTAGAAGTGTGCTTGAAGCCCCACTCGGGATTCCATTTTGCTCTGCAAGCATTGGTGGGGCTCGCAAGACTTTGCCTTCTGCAAGAAATGATAGATTTGTTAACTCAATTGACAAAGGTGGATTGCTTGATACAAGGACACTGGGTGAGCGCATGCAACAAGTTGCTATAGCTCAAGGCCTTGAAGGGGTGTCAAAGGACTGTGCCAACTTGTTGAATAATGGTTTGGATTCTTACTTGAAGAGGTTAATTAGATCATGCATTGATCTTGTGGGGGCAAAATCCAGGTCTGACATGATTGACAATACCAACAAGCACCACGGGGGGGCTGTAAATGGTGTTTTACCAGGCCGTCACATTCAGGCGCAAAACAGTGGTAGGACGTCCGAGGGTCTAGAAGTTGATAGGCCGAGTTGTCCAGTATCATTGCTGGATTTCAAGGTTGCCATGGAGCTGAATCCACACCAGCTTGGAGAAGATTGGCCACTGTTGTTGGAGAGAATGCGTACTCATTCATTTGAGGAATAAAGTACCCTGTGATGGGTTTGATTTCTGCCTGATCCCTACCAATCAGTGGGTTCAAAAGATGGGATAGTTTTACTCGTGTATCAGTAATTTAGTGAATTTGTTTCAGAGGCTTGTTGAATCAGTCGTCTGTCTTCAGATAAGGCTTTAATGCTCATAGGATGATGGAAATAAGAAAGTTTCTTGACCTGGTTATCGATTTTGAACACCAACTAGCAGTCAATCAAAAGGATCTCAGAAGAACATCATGGTTAGCTGCATTGCCCTATCTTTTACTTTTACCATAGATTTTATGATCTTGTTACATATTTTCTGGCATACGTAATTTATGGGCATTGAGGAGATTTTTTTTTAAAATCAGTTTTGCAGGAATAACTTGTCTAGATTGCTAGGAAGGTTTAATCAGTAATGTAAAAGATCTTTTGTATGTATTGTTAACACTCAGAGTTGTTGAATTATAATTTAGTAAGATGTTATTTTTTTTATCAGCAATAACAGCAAGTGTGAGTCTCCACTGTGTTTTTACTTTTTGTAGAAAACTAAATTCATTTCTCGTTTCCTGATGGCTGTAAGTTGCAATATGTTTGTGAAATCTATTATTGAGGCAAATTATCATTCAGAATCTTTTGGCCTTCATACATGGCTTTGAGTGTTGTGATTGGTGGGGTTTGTCATAGACTACTAGCCCATTTCGATGACTATAAATGTAAGTCCATTTTGATATTAGTTGAAATGACTAACTTTCACTTGTTTAATTATGTCACTACTAGTTGACCATTCATTGGCGTACGAGAAATAGCCTGATCTATCCATGAGGTAACGTAGCATGGAGGCTTTTGTAATGGTTTTCTTGTGTCTCAAGTGATAAATGTTTTCTGATTTTCCACAGATTTGTGGTCTTCCTTTGTAACTGCTGCTTCATTTCCTTAGCAACTGTTATCTGTACAGGTATCCTCGGACTAAGCATGATGAAGGCCCAAGATTTACAGTCAGTATTGACATTGTGAATTATGTTGGAAGTCTAATTTATGTTTGCTTTCATTTTGTTTAGGACGTGATTAACAGTCAAATCACTTTCATTTCGGTCTTAATAGGGGATATTTAGGTATAAAGTCCTAGGAAAACTATTATTAAATAGGGTTAATTGTCAAAACCTACCCTAAAGTACTGTCCACAGCCAAAAAAATACCCTATATTTTGTCCACGCTTTTAAGGTGTTCACAGTATTGTCCACTGTCGTTGTGTGGGAAACAGCAGATTACAGCTCTGGCTTATCATTTCTGATAACACTAGTCATTTTGCAGTAGATTTGTGGGCAATTCATAATGCATTCGATTATTTTGTGGGCAATTTATAATTCATTCAATAGTTTGCGGACAATTCATAATGCATTCAATAGTTTATGGGCAATTTACATTTTTCTAACAGACGACGATGGACAATACTTTGTGAACCTTAAAAGCGTGGACAAAAGATAAGGTATTTTTTTTGGCCATGGACAATACTTTATGGTAGGGTTTGACAATGAACCCTATTAAATATACACACTAATTCCATATATATTTTTTGCATGTATACTTGAAACAAAGTCTTAACCTCCCATGTTTAGATTTTGGTTTGATCAATATCAAACAGTAAATTTGAAATATTTTTGACTGATTGTTCTGTTCTTAATTTCATTAACCAGCTCTTAGAAGAATTCATGGTTCGGGTTCAGATCTGATTCATGGTCCTTATGAGAACAAGTGTTTTCAATTTTTCCTAGGTTTTCCCCCGTCCTTCAAATGGTTGCTATAATTTGGATGCATCCATGTTTACCTTGTGCTAATCACAACCTTGTTTTCCGTTTAAGGCGTTTTGCAGGTAGCACTTTTTGTCAAACTTTCATGCTCCGAGCATAGGTAACCCATAACAAATAGTCTCCCCCATACAGCACAAAACTATGTTTTAAGCATATTCCTGTATGATCTATTCATGTGTTGCCAAAAAATTTAATGTATTTACAACTGGTTGTCATTTTGTAACTATCTCTTTTCTTTAAAGTTGCTGGAGAGGAAGTTGATACATATATCACATTACACATTAGAACAGCTCTGTACCATGCTGTTGCATAGCAGGCCATTGGATTGTAAAATGGACTCTACGGTGTCAAGCAGAAAAGGATGAAGCTTTGTTATGGTTAGACCACACAAAAACCCTTCAGAAGGGTTGCTGCTTACGCTTCTGTTGGTTAGCTATCATGACCTGCACATCTCTGTACTCACAGGTTTGGACATCAGCGTGAAGCTTCAAAATCCCAGCACCTGCGGAAAAAAGAAGGAATAAAGTGATTGCAGAAAGCTAAAGAAGAGTCACTTGCAACTAAACCAAACAAAAAATGAAATTGCTAATTGAGCTCAAGATTGTTGAATTTGCGCTGGAGAAAGTTACTATTTTTATGGGTTCTGAAGCGAGCAGAAACAGAGAACCAGACTCTCCGGACAGGAAAGCTCATTTTGTGACACAATTCCATGAAATTGGGTCGTGTAGTTGTCTCCAACTACTGTGATCTTCTTCCTTGCACTCTTCTTCCTCTTGTTCCCCACCAGCAGGACCGCTACTGTCCTTAACTGTTATGAACTCGGTTCTCAATTGGACTCTTTGTGGATTTTTATTGAAGAAAAGGATCAATTACAGACTCAATCCTCTGGTTCTCTCTCTAGAATCAGAGGCCCTCTCTCTCTCTAGAGATTCACACAACAATATTCAGAATGCCCAAAGAAGAAGGCGATGGTCTTATTTATGGACATGGCCACGTCAGCTGGTCAACGCGACGTGGCAAGCTGACTGTAACAACTTCAACAGCGATAACCAACTCTTCTAACAACCTCTAGCCTCCTTGCGACGTCGTTTGGTTCTGCTCTGGATTGGATCCTGACAATGCCCAATCCTTTGCGAAGCTTGTCCTCAAGCTTCAGATTCAAGCTCCTGCCTGAAATTCTTGCTCGGAGTTGACCACATACCTTCCCGACTCATTCTCCATGGAACCTCAACCATTGGCTCCACTCCTAACCCACCGCACCATCCCATGTCCGTTCTTCTTTCCACGAAAGTTCCAATTCCAGTTGGCCACTTCCCCACCCCAAGCCATGTTAAACCTTGAACATGCACTTCCATGCCATTTAGACCCCCCACCTGACATAGATACAACCTGACATAGATACAACGAGAACCTCACCCCTGAGATCCTTCCACCCAGCTCCCTCACCGCGCCCATATTGATCATGAAAACAGAGCACTCAAATGAGAATGGAGGATAGCCATTGCCCCCCTCGTAGTCGACTATTCCCGGACTGACCGTCCTCATCGAATATGTACCCGAAAACCTCTCTACCTCGCACCTCCGACCCCTCATACTCAACATTACCTCAACACCCTCGCATCCATAACAATTTATACCAATACCAGTTGGCCATTTTCCCACACCCAGACATGGCAGCCAACCTTGCACTAACATGTTTTCGAGACTCTCAACAATCGGATGTGCTCCACAATACGTTGCAACACCAACTTCACTCACTCTCTGCCCTTGAACACACTTATCATTCCATAAATTCATGAAGTATATGCCTGCAATTTTGATTTCAGCAACTATCAACTTATGCCTCACCCAAGCCCTTGCTTTATCCTTCCATCTCCTTTCCCCACCATGTAGCTTACCGTCCCCTTTCGATAGGCTTGACCCCAAGCCTCTATTACAATTCCGACCCTTTGCTAGTAACGATATAAGCAGATGGTGCTCTCCGACCTCAACCACTTCTAAAACTTTAGCACTAATGCCCAGCTTCTTCACCTTGTCATTTTCAGGATCATCAAGATATGTAAGCTTGAATAAATCATACCCTATAGCGTTCCTCTTTCTCCGAAAATCAAGTATACGTAGTGACTCTATCCATTCCTCCTGCTCCTCAGAACTAGTAACCATAGACTCGGCATATGACTCTTTCTCTGTTTCTTTGATTTTGTCATCTGTTTCAACATGGATTTCTAGCATTTCCTCATCCCTTGCAACAATTTGTAATACTACCACATCATTGGGATCCTTATCAAAGTCTTCATCTAGTTCTTCTACCTCCTCCCATTTCTTTTTATCATCTAGTAAAAACCCTTGTCTACCCTGACTTATCAGAGACTCCAATATATCACAGACCCCAAAATGCACAACACCACTAGCAATGTTGTGAAAATCAGCACCATAGTGATTATATGCACTCGGCTCACCTCCAACTCCCCTTGATCTCTTCTCTGCTAAATTTGTAAGCTTAAACACCCCAATCTGACTCCCAAATTTCACAATTACCAGAGCACCCTCATCCTCATCAATGTGTGTCCCAATCCCAGTCCTCCACTTAAGCATTCCATAACGTTCAACCAAAACATTATAGCAAAAGTCCTAGAGAAAAGGTTTAATTACCTTGAATTCCATGGCAGGCAATCCTTCAAGCTTTGAACCAGTATCACCCCGGACTTGCTTGTGATTCGAATTGTCCGCTTCAATTTGGTATTGACGCTCTTGCGCACGCCAATCCCCCATTTCCTTGCTTTTCCTTGCTGAGGGCAAGATATAATTGTCCCCGACGTTCGTTGGGTCAGCGTTGAACAACTCGGCGAAGCCATGCAAGTCTTGATCGTAGCCGTTGTTGTTCGAACCAATTACGAACAACTGACGCACAGAGCTCACATATCGATCTGCCACTAGCCCTTGCTCTTCGCGTTGTTCCTGCGATGCTCCCTCGGCACACCTTGACTCGCCCAGTGAGGATAGTGGCACGGGCTCGCGTTTGGGTTCTTCCGTCGAGGCCGATGGCGACCGTCGTGGCGATGAATTCGGGCGCACCGCCTTCACGGCTCGGTTTGAGCACAAGATCTCAGCTCGTGCGGTTGTTGCGTTTACTCTCTTCACATGCTCTGGTTCTATGGTAGGCCATGTCTCCGACTCCATCAGCCTCGGCTCACGCTCGTCCTCGAGCCGTTGGTCGCGAACTCGTCCTGCTCGCCGGAATTCGCCCCACCGTGATTCGTAGTCCGGCTCCCTTTCAGGCCCGACAGTCGCCACACGGCCTGGTAGAGCTCGCCCGGTACCTCGTTGGTTGTCGTAGTTTCGGCGCTCTGTCCATGGCTCGTGGCAGTCTGCTTCTCGCTCCTTCCATGGTTCGTGGTCGTGTGGTCCACGGTGTGACCATGGCTCTTCCTCTCTCCGTCTTGGGTAACGGTCGTCTCGTTGGTGCGTTTGCTCGGTCCAGATCTCGTGTTCACGACTTTGGTGCTCGCCGTCACGGCGAGCGAGGTACTCCCTCCACTGTGGCTCGCCGTTCCAGGTCGCTTGAGTTCGATCTCGGTACTCGTCGTCGCCGCGAGCGCGGTTCTCTCGCCGCTGCGGCTCGCCGTTCTGACTCAATTTCCGATCCCGTCCCCTGCGCTCGCCGTCCTCGCCGAAGTAGCGATCGAAAGTTCGTCCGTTTCGCCGAAGGGAAAAGAGAGAGTGACAGCATTGTGGGCCGAGCTCGGATTTGGGCCAGCTCGGGCCCATTCGCACCAGCTGCGCGGCCCAGCCTCCAAGCCCAGAACCGCGCGACTCCTCTATAAATAGGGGCCGAACCCTAATTCGGGGTACTGTTCACCCAGCCCTCTCGACCCTTCGTCTTCCCCTCGCCAGAATCCTCTCGACCCCGCCGTCGCACGTCCAGAACCTCGCCGGAAAACGTCTCCGTCCTCCTTCCTCGCACAGCCACACCTCTCCCACCTCCGCCAGCCTCTTCTCCTTCTGCTTCTTCTCAAGCGAGCCCCAAAAACCCAGAGAACCCCTCTGCCCCGTCCTCCTTCTTCCTCGAGCCAAACGAACCGGCGCCGTCAACGGGAACCTCGGACTCGCCGTGAGCGTCAGAAGCCGTGGGTGTCCGTCTCGACCCTCCTCACGCCGCCCCTCTTCCTCCCTGCCCTCACCGCGCCTGAAATCGTCCTTCTCCGAGCCCGATTCGAACGAGTTTGGTCGGAACCCTCGCCGGCGACCTCGAACTCGCCAGATCTGAGACGAGGTCGGGTCTTGGGTCACGCCTGAGCCGTCGCCGAGAACCTGACGTTCATCCCCGCCCCTTCTTCCTCCCCGTTTGAACCTCTGCAGCGCCGTGGGTGGTGGCCGGAGAACGCCGGAGCTGGTTCCAGCCCAGAGACGAGACGGGACCAAGCCTCGGGCCAGCTCTGGTTTGGGCCAGACGAGTTTTGGGCCGAGTGGGCCTTGGGCATGGGGAGAGATCTGGCCGGACAGAACAGAAAATGGGCTTTGGCCCATTGTGGACTCGGGCCTTGGGCCCATTTGGACTTCAGGATCGGATCTGGACCGGGTTCGGGTTCGGGTTCGGATCCGAGTCTTTCGGACTGTTAACTGAAACCGTTTTAAAATCAGATTTAATTAATCGGTTTAACGAACTCAAGGTGAGATTTTGGACTGGGTAAATTGTGGCTAAATCAGAGAACCGTTGGACTGTTATCATTATTGATTTGGACATTTTATGTGTCAACCTAGACGGGACTTCGCCCGAGAGCGAAGATGTTGGACCCGAGCTAGAAGAGCAAAGATCACGCCGAGACCCGAGTGAAGAACGGAGTAGTGACCACCGGACTTCATCAAAGCGTTGAGAGCAGGACCTTGAGGTAGGGAAAGCCCTAACCTCTCGTTTATGATGCTTAGTATGCATGCTAGGTTAATAAAATTGGAAAAGGTCCTAGAAATGCCTATAGGATGCAAACAACTAGCTTAATCGTCTTTCAATTACTAATAACCGGAATTGTCTAGTGGTGACCGATTAGGATGCCAATCACTAGTGTAACTCGCTTTCAATACTTGGGAATTGATTGTCTGGTAGAGGAGCCTTGGCAAAGCCCTCGGATTAGTTGCGTGTTAGGATCACATGCTTGGTTGTTGATTGCTTAGTGGATAGGCTAAAGAGTCTAATGAAACTAGTGGAATTGCATGTTTGAATGCTCTTTTGAAGGCTTTATTATTATTAGTTGATTTCACTCGTACTTGCTCGTTGATTGTATTCAATGATTACTTGTTTTACTTGAATGTTTTACTTGAATGATGGTTTGGAGCATCGAGTATGACTAGTTGTACCGAGCGGTGCAACCAGGTGATCGATGCCCCGGTGGTTCGAAACTGGTAAGTGAACGGTAAGTTGGGATTGTGTATTTGGTGTACTATGGGTGCGTGATTCATGTACTATGTGTTGGGGTGAATTGGTGATGGTTGAGCCAGGTGTGAAATCGGATTGGTGGTTGCTGAGCTTGTATTACCTCGTATTTCGGTTGAATGCGTTATTCAATTATTAACTATTTATCATCGAATTGCCCACGTGTGCGCTTCCTATGGAAGTATGGCCATGGGTTCCCGAGGATCTAAAATCCCTTGGAGACGTTTCTGAGACTTCCGATGATATGTGCCCTGAAGGGTGTTTCCGATAGTCTCAATGATATGCGTCTCCTCTGGATTGGAGGGAAAATCCGAGAGGACACATAAGATGTGGATCGGAGGGTGGTGACTTCATGTGCCACGGCATTGATCGGTTTATCCTTTGCTTGTGATTGTTAAGAGTTATGTGTTAACTTTACCGTTGAATCTTTTGAGTTTAAAGTCCACTTCGTTATGAGTTTTCCCTACTGAGCGTAAGCTCACCCCTTGAAATTTACTGTTGTGTTTACAGGCTTGTTTGAGGAGTAGAGGCTCGGGAGCTTCTCGGTGTGGGTGCGTGATAGAGACTTCGTACTCTTTATTTTATGTTTTGACCAAAACTTGTGGAGGTTTATGATTACACCCCTGGAGGGTTACTATGTTTTGAACTCAGTTTTGCGATCTTAATGTCATTATTGGAGATTTTCAAGAACTAAACTTTGAATTACCGTCTTTTATTCGTTTATCTTTAGTCATGCCTCGGATCCGGGCAAGAGCCGGATTTGGGGCGTGACAAACTCGGTTCTCAATTGGACTCTTTGTGAACTTTTATTGAAGAAAAGGATCAATTACAGACTCAATTCTCTGGTTCTCTCTCTAGAACCAGAGGCCCTCTCTCTCTAGAGATTCACACAACAATATTCAGAATGCCCAAAGAAGAAGGTGATGGTCTTATTTATGGACATGGCCACGTCAGCCGGTCAACGCGACGTGGCAAGCTGTCTGTAACAACTTCAACAGCTGTAACCAACTCTTCTAACAACCTCTAGCCTCCTTGCGACGTCGTTTGGTTCTGCTCTGGATTGGATCCTGACATTAACCCGGCCAGGCCTGATCCTCTGCAAAATAAAGAGAAGAAGAGGTTTTGTTTCTTATAAGGCTCAGCTCAACCACAATTTTTCAGCAAACAAACATCTCCTATAATTTGTTCGTTACAGTTATAGGTCTCCACTCCACTGTTTCACACCACTGACACGTGACGGTTTGTCCTAGGACTCCCAGTTAGCGACATGCCCTTTGTTTATTTTTTTCTTTCTATTTTACACTTTTTACTATTTATACATGATTTAATATAAAATAAATCTTGAAGAATCAAACACTCACCAAGAATAGAGGTTCAAACAAACCTTCTGTTTGAGGAAAATTTGTTTGTGCCGTTTAGGGTTTTCTTAGATTTTCTAAACTCTCTTTTCTCCCAAACTATTTTGGTTTTTGTCGATTTTTATGAGCCGCCTCTTCTTTTTTACTAGTCAGCCTCTATGGATGTTAGAGTATCACGATCACTGACATCTGCCCTAATGTTCCGTTTACCTGTATGGCGCTAAACCATGGCCCGATCAGCCCACTAGGGATCCTGGATCATCTCACGGGATGGTCCCGACATCCTTGCTACCCACTGCCGTTTTTTGCCACACGAAATGGCGTAACCACATCTAGCTACTCATCATGTCCGATCGGAACCACGATAACAACCACCATGTCGCCAAATTTTGACGCCCCCTGCGGAAGAACTTAGACCCTAGTGGATCTCCGATCCAATCGATGAAGACAAAGGACACTGGGGACCGATTAGGACACGCTGGTATCTATGATCCCGCCCCACCTATACCATCATCCTCATTATGAACTTCAGTATGAATTACTTCTAAAAAAGTCGAGATATGAGCATCCTCCCCACTATACCATAACGTTGTCAGGCGAGAACATTCGGGTCCACCGGAGTGAATGGTACCACAATCTTAACGTCCTCGTCCTCATTGATGGAGCAGACTGAGAACCCTTCTTGTAGGGCTACCACTGAAAGGTTAGGTAAGGTGTTCTAGGTGCCTATTATTTGATACAGGAGGTCGTTAGGTAGAGTGTTTGAGGCCAATGGAGCAAATCCCAAGGGACTCCTTGGTGGTGTCGGCACCTCCGTACTCTAGTCAATAGTATAGTTATATCCCGGCTTGTCTGGTTCGATCTCCAAGAAGGACTTATCAAACCGGAGTATCATTGGCATCTCCCGGTCACATTCTCGTATCACGTGACCAATCCGGCGATAGTTATAACAGAAAGTGGGAAATCGATCATAGGTCAGGGTGACCATAATCCATTCCAGATGCTCCCGAAACCGCATGACCAATGTCCGACGCAAGGGGCGATGTAGGTCCATCCAGAACCGTACCTTCACCATCCCTCCTCAACAAGAACCTCACTGATCACGAGGGACGTCCAAGAATTTCCACAGGCCCACACCAATGACTTTCCTAGTTTCCTTTATGCAAATCAATGGTGGCAGACCCTTGGCCTGGACCCATAGATGAAGGAGATCCAGACATGGGATCTACCTCACCTTCGGATCCACGATGTCCCATAGAATAAGTGGGTATCCATCAAAGCACCATGGTTCATTCTGGCGAACCTAAACAATAGCCTTTTATGAGCCAAAGTAGAAAGCAAAGACCCCCGGGTCCAGGTCCTTAATCAAAAAGTCTTGAAGTCGAACGTCCCTAAGCCCTCATTGTGACCTTTAGTATGAATTACTTCTAAAAAGGTCGAGATGTGAGCATCCTCCCCACCATGCCATAACGTTGGCAGGCGGGAACAGTCGGGTCCATCGGCGTGAATGGTACCACAATCTTAATGTCCTCGTCTTTTGTGATGGAGCAGGTCGAGAACCCTTGTTATAAGGATACCACTGATGGTGGCGCAACAGAAAAAGACGACATCCTAAGAGAGACTGAGGCCCGACTAGGGTTTAGGTTAACCTCATCCGGGTCCAGAGCAGAAACGCCATCCATGTCCGTAGTCGACACCTTCAAGAGCTCATGACCATCTCTGATCGGAGAGATCTGTGTCCTCAAGGATTCAGGATCTTCCCTGGTTAGAGACATTTTTCCTCACCATACCATAAATTTTGCGGGCGAGAACAGTCGGGACCACTAGAGTGAACGGTACCACAATCTTAACTTCCTCGTCCTTTTTGATGGAGTAGGCCGAGAACCCTTCTTGTAGGGCTGCCACTGATGGTGGCGCAACCAGCAGAGGCGGCATCTCGAGATAGACTGGGGCCCGACTAGTGTTTAGGTTAACCCCATCCGGGTCCAGAGTAGGAGCGCCCTCCATGGCCATAGTCAACACCTTCAAGGGTTCAGGACAATCGCTGATCGGAGAGATCTCTGTCCTCAAGGATTCATGACCATCCTTAGTCAGAGATGTTTCTCCCGGCGGCGGACCGCTCGCCAAGACATGGGTCACATCCTTCAGTTGGGTACGACTAGGAGAGAAAATCACCATGGTAGAGTCCATTGGATTCACCATGGACGATGAGAGCACAGAAGGAAGTAGGACGAGGGTCTTTGGAATTCTATTCCTCTTTATTTTAACCGGTCTGACAACTTTGAGGAAGTTTGTGGGGGGCATGATGAAACGAGGAGGAGTGGTGATCACTATTGGTAGAGGAGGAGGTGGGACGGTCATAAATACGATAGACAGAACAATAAGCAGCATCGTTGATCGACTAAATCAAGGACTAGGGCTAAAAAGATCCTCTAGAGAAAAAGTAGGGCACACGACGATAGATGTTAAAATTGAGAACATACAATATGTAACTTGTTAACTTGGCTAAATTAAAACGGATGTCCAGTTTCCTTAAGAATTATTCACATGGATTACCACTGAATGACTTAGTGATGAGCATGGTGGCTCCACTAATTAATTCTTAGTTTTTTTTTCGGTGAAAATAAAACAAGATACTTGCCAATTGGATCAACATTTTCCATATTCCTCGGGCTAATGACACCTTCACTGGCAAGTCCTCAAGTTAAGGCTCTTATACACACTGCCATTTGTTGCCGTCAGAGAGACATGAAGGGACCTTGCAACGATCCATTATGAGAATCATCACCCGCACTCTCCATTAAGTTTTGATGCTGCAACTGCTTGCTTTACATGTAGAAATTGCTATATATATTCATTTGAAAAGTTGTACATATATATGAGGGTGGAGTTTATATATATATGAATTCGTACTGTTTTGTATTTTAAATAACGATGATGGTAACTGGTTTCTATTTGTTTAATCTTCGAAGTCCAAAAATGGGTACACATTAACATAGTAGGGCCGGGGAATATGCCACTTGACTCAGCTCCCTTCTTTTCTTTCAATCTTCACCAATCACAATTCTTTCACATGCTTCCGGGGACTCCAAAGTCCGGCCACGCGTAAGACTATTCTTCGGACAACATATTTATCTTCCAGGAACTTGCCTTGTCTGAATAATACAACTTAAAAAAAAAACCTCAATTCGTTGCATAAATTGGTGCAAGAATCAACAAGGGCTTATCAAATCCCAAAATCATGAGTCAACCAAACCAAGATGATGCTCAGATCCCCCCTGGAACCCAAGCAGGTCCGCAGACACAAAATGCTTCATTGCAAGTTGGAGGTGGAGATTTGCCAATTACAATATCGAAAATCGAGGAGAATATGCATCGGTACATGAAACAGGCGTTTGTGCTGGCAAATTTGTACTACTTCTTCCAGGGGGCGATACTCACAGCAGTGTCCCAAGTCTCGTCCCCTAAGTGCAACCAGTGGTATTTTTTCCTTGTCCTTTCGCTCATACCGTTCACGCTTAACGGATTTCCTCTCATCTACGTCTTGTACAAGTGCGCCAAGGCCAAGAACGAGCACGACAGGTACATAATACTAGACGAAAAGAGAAGGTCAACATTGGCCGGGGGCGCGCAGAGTGATGATACAGAGGCAGCACAAACGGATGTTTATTGGAAGGCCATTCGCTACTTTGGTATTGGATTTGCTGCTTTCGTCTTGATCGCCTTCAACGCGGTCATGCTCTATGGCTGCCGTTCTTTGTTATGCGAAAACAAGCAGACTAGCCCCACTCTTAGTTATGATGGTGCTTGCTTTAGAGTTTGTAATGATCACAACAAATGTCTCAAGATCTGTACTGAGTGATCTACTTTCATAAGTGATTATTTTCATAACTTACTTGACCCTTCAACAACGATGGCTTATAGCAGTTTCAACATTCGGTCACAACTATTTTTTTTACCTTTGTAGCTAAGAGTAAGACAGTGCTCCAACAATTGCTTTTCGTGTGTGTTTTACCCCACAGGTTATAACCCAGATGATTAGTGTTTTGAAGCATGTAAACTAATATATGGCTCTATGATCCTTCAACTATCATTTTTCTTCTTCTTCAGTTCAGCCTTTGCTCAAGATGTTAATGATTTAAGCTGCTAGATTATTAATTTAAGTTTATTTCTAGCAGAAAAATGATTGTCCTTCTTATCACCTTCTCTCTACATGGACACTATTCATTGTAAATGATTATTAGGATATAAATTGTAAATCAATGTAACAATGGGAACATAAAACTGTCACATAAGGATCAACATAATGTAACACCAAATTTTGGGTTTTAAGCATTCTGTAATATCAATCACAAAATTATGCAACAAACGTAAACCTAATATTTAAACCTAAAATTTGGTGTTATATATTTTTTCTTTATTTATTTTAATATTATACAAGATTTACAACAAATTACATGAACATAACATTCAAACTAAAATACATCTCCAAGCACAATAAAAAACGGTTATGGTTTTCTCAGCTCGACAACATATAGGCAACATGTTCAAAAGTGGAACAAGTACACATATACAATTGCGTGATAAAACGTAAAAACTCAATAAACATATAATCGAATATATAGATAAAAGTTAGTTACCATGATGTGTAATTTCAAACTTAATTACATAAAGTTATAAAAGAAGTAGCTACAAGAAAAATGATTATCTTATTTGTACTAAGAGCAACAAAGTTGACTATTCAAAGTAGAAATGAAAGAAAACGATATCATAGGGTGGAAAACTATGCCTTATGTTTGCATGAGTACAAAATTAAAAAGAAATCATTTCGGAGATACGAACTAGAGAAACATTTTTGTGGCTGGGGTTGCACTATATTAGTTTAGTTAATTATTATGAAGATTCCTTTAAATGCATACAATATTTTCGAGGACATGGTTCGCATTTCTTCATAACGTGTGGGGACAATGATTGATATATACTAATACTGTACTATACTATTCGGAAAAACTACAAGTCAGCTACCAACAGACTTATTCAATGACTAATCAATCTTCCAAGAATCTACCTTACAATTTCTCTCCAAATACAAGTCACTTATAAGATCATATGGAACAATGATTGAATGAATTACAATTCGTAACAATCATGTCCGATCCAAATACCCAAAACGAACAAGTTGAAAGAATGCTAAAGAAGCTCAACCACAATATCCACCGGCTCTTGAAACAAGCGTTCGTATATGTAAACCTATACTACTTCTTCCAAGGTACGGTCCTCACTGCAGTCTCAGCGGCTTCACCCAGCTGCCACCAATGGCCTTTCTTCGCCGTCGTCGCTATTATGCCATTCTTGCTCAATGCCGTTCCTCTTATCTATTGTATGTGTAAGTATGTTGAGACGAAGAACGAATGGGATAGCTACCAACTGCTAAAGGAGCGAAACAGATCTGTTCTTGAGCGTAATGGATTCCGACAGATTGTTTTTGGGCCGTCGAGGGATGAATTTTTGGAGCCAATTCGATACATTGGTGTTGCGGTTTGTGCCTTGGTTCTTGTTGGATTCAATGCAGTAATTCTCTATGGATGCCATTCTTTACTCTGCGAAAATGGTGACGCGAATGTCAACAATGTTGATTTTGATGATGATCATTGTTATAGGCTATGCAATCCCGGAAACAAATGCCTTAAGATTTGTACTAATTGAGATTAAATTTTATTATTTTTGATGTTGGCCTATTGTTATAAATACCTGGAGCATATTCATATAAACTGTCTGTATTGTATAAACTATGAATCAATGTTATCGTTAGAACTTGTCATGCAAACCGTCGAAACTTTGTAACAAACTGTTAGAATCTACAATACATACTGCCGAAACCTAAAAACCCGTAAGAACAATTGTTGGAATCTATAATGCAAACCGTTATAACTTAAAAACTATAAAAATAATTGATGGAACCTTTAATTCAAACCGTCATAATCTAAAACTTGTAACAGAAACTGTTGAAACCTTTAATGCAAACCGTTATAACATAAAAACTTGTAAAGAAAATTGTTGGAAGGTTTAATGCAAACTATTAGAATCTAAAAACTTATAAATAAAACTGTTTGGATCCTTTAGTCCAAACAGTTATAACCTAAAAACTTGTAAAAACAATTGTTGGAACTTTTAATGTAATCCGTTAAAATCTAAAAACTTGTAAAAGAAACCGTTAGAACCTGTAATGCAAATCGTTGGAACAATTTGCGCTTCAACAAGGTTACAACAAGGTCCCTGGACTTTTTCTCTCTAGACTTTTCTTCCCCAAAACCCTACTTGGCAGCTTCTCTATCTTTCTCCACCGGCGACGGCTTTGGCCATAGGCCATGGCTGTCGTAGGTGGTAGCCTCTTCTCCCCCCTCTCCCTCTCTACCTGTTCTTCCTTCTTCCTCGTGCGATCTCGACCTCTACTTGTCTTCCTGGTTCCTCTAAGCTCCAGATCTGTGTTGGGTTCAGTATCCGGTGTCGTGCTTTTCAACGGCGTTCTTGGCAAGTGGTGCCAGATCTCTTGTGGGAAGTATTTTTGTTGATGGATTCACTGGATCTTGTATCATTTGCTCATATTGAGGCTTGCTTCACATCGCTGTCCTCCCCTAGCTGCTCGGTAACTCTCTTTCCCATGAGGGTCTCTCCATACGGTGGTTACCATCTTTTGGTGCTGGCCTCCGGTGCTATGGCGTGTGTCGTCACATGAGAGTTGTGGGTTCCTTTGAGGTAAGTACTGCTTCTCCAAGGTAACCTTGTTCTCATTCTTCTTTAACAGTTCTTCCCTTTCCCATCTATTTTTGGGTCGGGCCTCTCGATGTTGTGTATCCAAGTTGGTTGTTTGTCTTGGTTGGCCTGTTTGAAGATATGTCATTTACAGCTTGGAGGCTTGGTTTTCGGCGGGCTAGCGGCCTCGTTTCTGTGTCGGGGTGTTCTGTGACGAGTCCCTCTCCCGTGGTCTTTGGTTCATCCTCTTTTTCTTCGCCGCTCCATCTTTGCTACGTGTTCGCTCGTGGTGGATCGCTCGTCAGTTTTCTAGTGCTGGTCGTCGATGTGGGGTGCTTCGTCTTTGTTATGTTTCAGAGGTGTGGTGTTGACGGCGGTCCTGAAGGTAAGTGGGGTATTGACGCGTTGGAAGTCTTATAGGGTTAGGCAATTTGTTTTTTAGGCCTGTGTGGCCCGAATGTATATTTTTTTGTGGGCTTCTTGTTTGTATCATTTAGGTATTTGACCTCGTCTGTTTTATTAGTTTTGGTAGTTATGTTTCGAAGGTGTAGTTCTTTGTTGGTTGTTTCCCTATGTTGGATTGTTGTTATTGTGCCTATTGTTTGGGTTTGGTTGTTTGTTGTTGACATGCATCGTCTTGGTTGTTTGTTGATGTCGAGTATAGTCTTGGTTGTCATGGTTCTATGGACCTTTTAGGTTGCCTTTGTATTTCTTCCTTTGAGGGTTTCTCTTGGCTTTGGTCTTCGTTCTGAAAACTAAGTCTATAAAAATTTGCTGATAAAAAAAAAACAAGTTACAACACTTTGTTGCACATTTTTGCAACGGCTTGCATAACAAGTTCCACGAATAACATATTACAAATTCCAATTGTAACACTGATAATAGCTTACATAATACGATCTAATTTGTATTTGATAGTGAATATATATATAGGATAATATTCAGGTACGAATAAGTCAATTTTTTAAGAAATACGAATCCATCCCAACTTGGGAATCGTAGAATGCTAAGGGCTGCGATTTCAATTGGGTTGCGATATCATAATATTAATTATGATATTATTTCCTTAATCCATTCGAATTAAGGGTAAATCAGACTTTCAGTATGTACAAGTTTATTATTTTGTTCTTTCTCGCTTCGTTTCAACTTCGATTTAATTTTTTCTTGCGCAAATATTTTTTTTCCAAGACCTATCTATCAAGTAGCATATTGAATATATTTTGAAGCAAGAAAAAACATGTACAAGCAAAAACACTATTTGTAAACCATATCTATAATATCATACAAATGCAGTTGCAAAAACATACATTAAGTTTAGCTTACACATACAGATGAAAATGGTATGTTGGTTTTGGTTTCCTTTGTTGTTTTCTTTGTGTGTCGGCTCAATTCCGGAGATTCCCAATCCATTTCTTGAACTCTCTCGAGCTCTCAACTAGTGCTTTGAGGCTAATCTCGCACATGGATGCAAATGAGAGCCATATGATCACATAGGAAAAATTGAAAATAAAAGTTTGGAAGCTATACAAATCTAAGGGAAATAACGATAAAAAGTGAAACATAAAACCCTAAATGTACCTATGAGACTTGGTCTCATCACTCTCTCTAAAATGGCCGATTTATCTATTTGTAAACATGAGAATACACAGACCAGGGACGGAACGAGAGGGGATTAGGGTGTTCCATGGAACACCCTAAACATATGAAAGTGTAGTGTAGTGGTTAGAGATTTCTGTATATTTACTCTACAACCAGAGTTCGATTCTGTTTTAGAACACCCTATTTTTATGGCTTTTTTTTATGATTTTTGTTTGGGTCGGGCTGGGCTTTTATGTCTGGTAAAAATAAAAAAAACTGAACCCATGATACTTACCGTTAATTACTCTTTTTATCCTTCCTCCCTCACCGATTTCAATGTAACCATTAATTACGCAAGAATAGAAAATCGTTTTTGATATTTAATGTGGCTAGGCTTGAACAAAAAATTAACCAAATAATGAAGGTTGTGGCGTAGGTTCTTTTCAAGTTAACACATATATGATTCTAAAAAAAAGTTAACACATATATGAAAAGTAATGCATATAATTAATATTTTTAAGACATATTTAGAATAAAACGGAATGACACTTTCTTCTGTGTATTAAGGAAAAACACACTGACTACGATGATACAGGAGATTAAGGAGGTGCTGGAGATGAACGAGGTGGTTGATCTGAGGCTGTATCTGGGTTTGTCTTCGACACTTACTCGAGTAAGTATATTTCCTTTTTAAGCCTGAAAGGTCGTATTGTGAGTAGGTTGAGAAGCTGTGATGAGTTATTTCTAAGGGAGGAAAGGAGGTATTATTGAAAGCAGTTATACAGGCCTTGTCGGCATACACTATGGATGCGTATAAGCTCTCTTGCCGTTTAATTCAGGAAATAAAAGTTCAGATGAATAGCTTCTAGTGGAGTCATGATACAAGATCGGGAAGAGGAATAAAATGGAAATGCTGGGAGAAATTGTGCAAGCATAAGCTGCAGGGGATTGTGTTTTAAGCATTTAAAAGATTTTAATTTAGCTATGTTAGCTAAACAGGTTTAGTGGCTCCTGACCCAGTCGGGTAGTCTAGTTGCAAGAGTGCTGAAAGCGAAATACTACCTGAATTGCAATATATTTGATGCCAAAACGAAATAGGAAGGCAGCTTCTTTTGGAGTAGCATATTGGCAGGCCAGGAGCTGGTTAAGTAAGCGGTCCAACGATGGGGCAGGTACGACAATAGTGGGGGTACCTTGGTTACCCACGACGGATGATTGAGATCATAAGCATTAATGAAGCGTTGTCCTGGATCAATAAGAAGGAATGGCACGCCGGTTCTATTGAATCCGACTGCTTGAGTGTTGTTTAGGCCATTAATGGGGATGACATTTTTATGTCCCCAATGTGGTTGGTCATAATGGAGTGCAGAGCAAAACCGAAGGTGTTGGAGAGGTTCAAACTAAACTTTATTCGTAGAGAGGCAAATACAATAGCACATTGTTTAGCTCGAAATGCAGGCGATTGATGTACTATTGATTGACAATTCTCAGAGTTTCCATTGGAACTTTGCGAATGTTTAGCCAAAAATATTAATTAATGATACATCGCAATTTCCAAAAAAGAGAGGAAAATATCATATAAAAAATCGACAGCTCAGCCTAAAAATATCGTACAAATATTGATGGATACCCCTGAAAAAAATTCTGGTTCCGCCCCTGACACAGACTCGACATAATTGTAATCTATGTCGACGCCTCCTCAGTGACATTGATGCCCATGTCAATGGCCAAGCTCTACAAATGTTGGGTTTAATTTTTTATTTTTGTGAAAATAAGATAAAGATGAGATTAGAGATAGGTGAAACCGATGAAGATTAGGGATAAAGACGGAGAGTGACTCATCCATTTTGTTTTTTAATTTAAGTGATTTTTATATTTTTGAAATAAAAACTGATAATTTTTATTACAATAGAAATTGTGAAAAAAGTATTTAATCCATAAAAATAAAATCTAATTATTATATATTTAAAATAAAAAATCAGATCTGATATTTTTTATTAAAGAAGAAAATTTGTAAAATATATTTAATTCATAAAAATAAAATCTAATTTATATATATCTTAAAAAAATTCAGATATAAGAAATTAAAACTTCATTTTTGAAAAAAAAAAGATTTATGGGTTAAGAAAACCTGGAGTGAGGTTAATGACATTTTTTTTTTGAAAATTTTAGTTTGATAAAAGGTATTTTCGATATTTTATACAAAAAACTAACAATTTCATTAATCCGTATATAAACATGATAATTCACGGTTACAAATTCCTACGAAAAGTCAACCATAATTAAGACTATTAAAACAAAACTCACACAATATTAAGGGAGAGCCTTGCAGTTGCAGTTACGAGGAGCAAGAGTTAGCCACATTAACATAGAAGTCAATCGGGTTGTTCGCGATTGTCTCGTAATGCTTTTAGTTGGCCCTATAAATTGCATGTAATTTGAATCGATTGTCAGATCTTATTCCGAGACTTCTGACTTCTGATTCCAAATACTAAAATCATTCTTACCTGAAAAAAGGGAGAGGGTTTCCTCTAAAAATTAAGAATAGGACATATATGATTTAATAGAGATAAGAGCACTTTATCCTTGTCGGAAAGAATAAAAGAAGGTTGAAATAGGTTTATATTAAAAGAAAAGCATCCAATGTTTTGAAATGGACCCAACCAATGGCAAAGAAATTACAAGGAAATTTCACATATGGTACCAATCGCCAGTCTCCCTCATCTTTTGTCGTGATAATTTAAAATTACGAACTTATCCAAATTAAAAATAATCCAGCAAATGCTCCATGATCCGCCCTAATCCGAGAGTAAATATATACATATTCCAAACAAGAAGCTTCATGTACAAATTAAGAACGTCATGTACAAATTAAGAACGTCACTTTCCTTCCTAATATAATGATTGGCAATATATATGCACATACAAGATTCAAACTACAAGTCCTCACTTACAAAAACGGTTACATTTATATTTGTGCTTGCGATTGTGAGACTGTGTATGGGTAAGGTCGATACACGCTTCGTGTGTTTACTTGACAAAGAAGCTTTAATACCCTTGGATGGGTTGATTAATGATCAATCAAATTGAAATTGAATTTCGTGGGCCACCAGAGCGGTGGAGCGCAATTTCATGCGAAAATGGTGCACGAACCTCGGTGTTTTTCAACACTAGTTAATTATTTCCCGGCAATGGCATATGATCTTCAATTATATCATGATTTAGTGGTTGCAGCACTTATCATATATCTAACACCTAACACGAGACCCGATTAAATAAATTACTGCATTTAGGGTTCCTCGTATTGATTATTTAACTGGTCATCGACGGTCTTTCAACCCTATTATTACAATAGGTTTAGGTTTCCACCACCATTGGTCGTTCGCGCTTCGGCTTTGAGGATTGTTGGTCATCGGGACTGTTCTCCCCTCACCGAGCAGTCTCACCTTCGACTAAGGGAGACAAATTTGCTCCAGATAACTTGTAGAGGCTTCGTCTGGTCGCGTTTCGCCGGAGTGTGACGGATCAGTTTTTGGTTCTTCCCCCTTCTCTCCTCGTGGTCGACCGGTGCGACACTACCACCCTAAGGCTCGGGAGTCTCTCTCGCCCGTCATATGTGGCTACCTCTACATGGGTTGTTGTCGTGGTAGCTTACACGTGGACCGATGTCGTGGTTGCCTTCATGTGGAACTTTGTCGTGGTCGCCTCCATATGGACTGAGATATCTCCATCTCTGCTCTAGGTTCTCTTGACCTTGTTTGCCTCTACACGTCTCTTCCTGGTTCCCGCCCCCAGTAGCAGACTTTATCATTCAAGGCTGAGCTTGTTCCCTCCCACCCTGGTTGCCCTCAAAATGCTCCCGAACGACCTTTCAATTTTCGACACGATGTCATGGTATTCAAGCATGCCCTCCCGTAACTATCTACACTGTCAAGAACAAGGGATCCTTGTCCAAGACCCTGACCCTAACCCTCGGGGCCCGGGGCCCAATAGGGAATGGAAACCCATTGGGCCCAGAAACAGACGAGTCTCATATGCCTCCCAATCTATTTGTGGCCCTATTTGGCAGGGTCATGTACCTTGGGGTGATTCGGGTCACCATCTTGCAAGTCAAGAAAACCACCTGGACGGGTATTTAGAACCTTGAACTTGTGTAATCGAGCGAATCTTCTATTTTCGTGTACCTTCTAGATGTTGTTTAAGAAGGTTGTTTATTAACCTAGTGTGCAGGAACACCTGTATTGAACGGGGGACTCGACCTATATCTCGGCTTGTTGGGTTTATCCTGTGTTACTGATGTTTCTAAGTTGAAAATATCTTAATTAAAATTTACCATTTCCCTCCAAAAATATAGTTAACCACTAAGAAACATATAAAAAGTCTCAAAGACTCTCTCCACCAGGGTTTCTCCCTTTCTTTCCCTATCTCTTCCATAGTCGTTTACAACCATTGCCAACCAAGCCACCTCCGCATGCTCCTCGTCGTCTTCCTCACGTGCAGTTCCATCCGACATAGGTAAGGCGTCATCCCCACGGTATACATCGCCAACAGGCCTCTCCGGCCTCCTTGAGGGCTCGCCCCCACCGCATCGGGTCTCTCTTAGACAGAACATCCACTCACTGCCCCGATATCTCCTCAGTTAGGGACTCACACTGTCGCTGCACCTCCCTGGATAAAAAATGTAAGGCCAACTCTATAGGAATGCCGCACCTCCGGCCTCACCCCATCATTCCTCGTTGGTGCAACAACAAGCCATTTCTAGGCCAAGGGAACCACTCTTACTAATCCCCTCATTTGCACGGGCTCTGGAGGCCATTGATGATCGATTAGGAGGCGTCTCGCTCAAGGACGATCCAAAGAAAATGTAGTGGTGGTGGTCCCGATTAAGGCTACCCCTGCAGCTTTCGACGGCCGGTACCGCCACTCCTTAGCCGAGAGGATTATCGTAAATTTAAGTTGCAACCCTAAGATCCTCTACGACATCATGCTCCAACGGTGGACGATCAACGCTTGGAAGTGTATTGCCTCTCAGAGGAAGTAGTTTCCTTTCATTTCCCGTCCATTGCAGCGATGTACCAAGTTCGCCATAAGAGGTTGTGGACTTTTAGGAGGGTACCCTCTTCTTTTGGTACCTCTCTTGCATTGCATGCAACCGGATTCCATCCCATTTCGTTATATGGAAATATGGGTGAGGGCCTACAAGGTCTTAGGGAATGCACATAATGCCCTCGTTCGGTCCCTATTGGCGAATACTTTGGGAACTGAAGTGAAAGACGCTCTGATACCTACACCTCGACACTAGGACGATTTCCTCTGGTTTCGAGTTATCTTGGATGTGGATAGGCCACTCAGTCGCCGCCTCCGGCTCCAGTTTCTAGGTCATCGAGAGCCTGCAATCGTAGGGCTTCAATATGTGAAGCTCCCAGGTTTTTACGCCTGGTACGGACGCCTTACCCATTTCATTCAGGCGTGCCAAGCTCATATCCCGGGAGTAGGTAGAGAAGAGGTTCGTTTCCATGTCCCTCTCTGGGTCCAGATGGGGGTGGCCACATACCAATTGATCAAGACATAATGGAAAGCGCCCAAGGTCAAAAGGGCGCCTCCGGTAGAGGATCTATTGACCTCTCTCATGTTGGAACCTGAGGGGTTGGGTGGAGGACAAGGGAGGACTCTCCCTCCTCCTCTAAGTTCATCTATTCTATCCAAAAATGAGGAGGTTGAAACGAAGATCGGTGACTTGACTAAAGAGGATCCTGCGGGGATACCTCTAGTTTTTCAGGGGGCACATTAAGGTCATCAGATGGTACAAACGAGACCGCGAAGTCCCGTGACTAGGCTAATGAGAGTCAAGTAGACGGTTGGGAGGCGCAAGAGGGAGATCTCAGCTATGTGAGTGAGAGTCCCACACAGTCATTAACACTTTCTCTAGATGTCCCACAGATGGATGTTGATATCTCCCCTCGGGCAGGGAAGAAGAAAGAACCTCGCGAGCAATCAGGTGGTTTGTGTACTAAGCGCTCCAAAGTGCGGAAGACAAAGGGACGAGGTAGGACCGACAATTCTACACCCAACCGATCCAACTAAAATGGGCCCTTGATGTGTTAGGGTTCCTGGACACAAGCTACTGGCTTGTCGATGAAGAAGAAGATCACTCTAATCAAGCGACGACTACAAAACAACCCCGCCAGGAACCATGAGTTATTGTGGTGACAGGGGGTAGAAGGTTGGTGGCATACCCCTGATCACTTGGAGGAGCATGTCTACACCACGACGTTTTCATTGTTTCAGTTTAATGCATTTTCTTTCAGTCTAATTATTTTGGGTTTTCTTTCAATTAAGGGTAACCCGTAAGAATTTTTAACTTTGTCTATAATGGAAATTAGAATACTTCAGCAGGTCCAAAAACGTCGGATCACCTACGAAAATCCCGAACTTTTTTTGATACCCAGGGCATTTAGTCCTTTTTGTATGGTTTGATTGGTATGATTAAAGCAATTCCTCGTCGCCCGTTTCAAAAAAAATAAAAAGTTAACAATTGTAGTCAATTGTTCAATTAATATTTTTTTTAAAAACAAAATCCAAATTTCCACCAAATATTATAAACGAATTTTACCACTTTTTGTAATAATTATTTTTATTTTCTCCCTATACGGTTTAGTAAGAATTACTATAAAAGTGGATCCAATGACACATATTTTCTTTTATAGAATTTTAACAATAAAATAATTTAAAAAATTGTATATATATTTATAATTCATATCATAGATGATTATTTAAAATCTGGGTTATCTATTTTATTTCATCTAATGATTCTTTTTTTGAAACGGGAAAGAAGTAGTATTACGATTTCATCGTGCTTACAATGAGGGACCTAACAGTCTCGGACACCAGCTTTTGTCCCGATCGGCCGTGGCCCATCGGGCGCACATGGTTCCATACAAATAGTCTGCTTTTTTTCGCAGATCCAAACTCAAGAGTTCCTCGATCCACTGTTTCAAAAAATACATAACGAACAGAATAGAAACTACCTAGCCGAAATCTTATTTGCCCTAAACCAAGCAACCTGAAAAGAGAGAGATCCTTTGTTACGGATTCCCCGAGACTTCCCGGCTTTAGATATCCCGGGTCTGTGGGTATAGGTCCCTGACGGTCCTTCCCACCCCGCCCTGGGGAATCATTCATCCCCCGGGGGATTGTAGTCCCCCGGGCTAACTTCCCGTTCCTGTACTTGGTTAGTGGAGGTTGACAGCATCTTGGACTCCGGCTTGTGACCCGTCTTTATCACCCTGAGTCTTGGTCCAACGGCTGTGGTGAATCGCAGGATCCCCCGTCGAGCCAATGTGCAGTCCTTCAGGTCACCCAATCTCGGATCAGGCCTCTCCCACTTAGCCCCGATCTTCAAGTGAGATTTAGGGCTTGGGGCTTCCTTTTCTTGATGTTTGGCTATCGTCGGAGACGGGACCAAAACCCTAACGGTTGTACTCCGAGACTCTTGGTGTGCACGACTCCTGCTGGTCGCGAACCTCCTAGGGTTTGCTGAACCCGTGTAGTGAGGAGCCCTTCCCGATTGTAGACCAATCCCCGATTTAGCATACCCTGGTTGGTAAGCTGAAGACCAGGAGAAGCATTGCACCAGATCCCACTGGTAGCCCAGAATCGCGGTGCGCGCCGGTGAGGGGGCGGGGGCCAGGCCCTGAAACAGGATCTCCTGTCGCCGGAGTTCCTGATCCCAGTCCGGTAGGGGACGTTGGTTGCCGTGGTTGACTGCAAAATCCCGGACGAACTCCGGTGTGGGTCGATTCCAGGGAGACGGGTGCAACCACGTCGGATCGTGGTGCACACCGTGCATGGGCCACCCACGATTATGCAGAATCAGAGTGGGGTTGGAATGGTCGAGCATGGGGGGCGTATATGGCCGGGCTCAAGGAAGCGATCATGGGGGAGGTGGGTCGACGACCATGGTGTCCGAGTGGGATAACCATCACGGTGGCAACGTGAAAACGGTAGAACCATAGTGCTGAGGTGAGGGGGAAGATCAAACGATGAAGCAGAGGTTGCAACAGATGGAGGAGGGGGGTGGCTGGCAGTGGAACGACGACGACGACGACAACTATAAACCCTAAGAAAGGTATGAGAGAAACCTCAGGGAGATGTGTGGAGAGTTTTTTATTAATACATATTGGTCATCTAATGATTCCTAATCGTGTCTAATTTTTATAGGTATACAAAATTTCTAATAGATAGTGTATATATATAGACAAGTATGAAATGCAAAGAAATAATATTCTAGCTTAATCTAACTTTAACCTAACTTCCATCAAGACTCTAAACAAATATAGTCACAAATTCAAATATATGTGAGACTCTAGGGATCATGATTTGAGATCATGTGTGACTGTATTAATTTGTGATGTACGTCTTTTAAACTGAGTTGTGTTCTACAGTGTTAGACTCATGCATGAGAATCACGATTTGTAGAGATATTGAATAGACAATTGATTAATATTCTGTTGAATTTATTAAATTTCGATTTAAAATTAGTAATACTAAATAAAATTTAAATAAAATAAATTAATTAAAAATGAAATTAAACTTGAACTTTTAGTTAATAAAAAATTAAATTAACTAAATACCAAATATTACATTGATTAGTTAATAAAATAACAAATTCAGTAAATAAAAATAGTACAATTTTAGGTGGTTAATTTTTTTTATGTCTTTTGCGTATTTAATTTAATTAAAAAAGTTACTCTTATCAGACCGTTGTCTAACCTGGCCATGTGTCGGCGTATCATTGGTCTGGCCCGAATCGCGAATTGCGAACAACGAGTCATAATTGTGAGTTGCGGTTCGATACCCGAATCGCGAACCACGCGATTCGCACACGTCACAACGTGTGAATCGCGATTCGCGAACCAGTAAATCGCGATTTGTGATACGGAACATAGTTCGCTCGCTTTGTATGCTCTGAAAAAGAGATTTTATATATATTGTATGGAAGCACCATATATTATCCATTCTCATACATACTTGTGTCTATCAGGTTGTGGAGGTAATGAACAACTTGGAGAATAGCTGCTCACACCTAAGATCGATAAACGAAAGGATCGAGAAGAAAATCCGATACTACGAAACAAGTGGTCTACACCAGACTATCTTCTACCTCATCTTCCTCCTCATCATCTCCCACTCTTCCTCCTCCGTCACCTGTCGGAATTGGTGGCTCCCTTTCTCTCTTTGCTTAATATGCGCTATTTTGTTCAGCATAGCATACTCCGCCACCGTCTCCACCTACCTCAGCCTTCAGTTCGAGCTCGACGTCAACATACTTCAGCTTGAAATGCTGCGCCATTCCAAGATAGACCTCGAGTCCGAGGCCCGTAACAGTGTCCTCGTACATGACAAGTTCCGGATGTACAAAAGGCGTGCCTCCACTTTTACTGTTACTTGTTGCTTAGTTGCTTTCACTGCTCTTGTGTTGTATGCTTGCCATTCTATTCCTTGTGCTGATCAGCTCCGAAACTAATCTGGTGGTGAATACCTCTTCACGTTACACCTCTCCTTGAGGTCACAAGTTTGAATCCCGGTCCATACGTATCCTTGGCATATGTAACTTATACAAGGGTTGGACTGAGTTTTGCGTATGTAATTTCCTATGTTTTCTCAGACCTTGAACATGATTTGAGGGTTCGGTGTCTTCCATCGTTATAATTACTTGTATATATTGCTTAAACAATCTAGCTAGATGTGGTATATATGAAGTTTATTGTAAATATATGATGAATAAATCAACAATATGTTGTCGGCTTTAACTAGTTTTGCTGTGTATATATTGTAACTCTTATGTACCTTCAGCTTTGCTTCGGCTTCAGTTTAAAAGCTAAGAGACTTGAAAGAAACCCAGACTTTTTTTTTTGGAAAAAAGAATCATTAATCACTTAACAAACCTTACAAATCGAACTCAAATCAAACCACACACGTTGTGATGTAACTCTAAGAAACCCAGACCTTTGTTAACGCCACAAATTATACATTACATCACCCTTGTAGTTGTGATGTAACTTTAAGAAATGGTTGCCAATGATAAAAACATGCCACCATTCTTAATATGCTTGCTGATATAGTATCCAATTCTCTTTAAATATTCTTTTTTAGCAAGTAAGTATAGTATTATATATTTTAGATTTATCTTCTCTTTGAGGATATATATAAGGTTTTTATGTACATGAAAGCCCAATCTCCCTTGACTTGGAACCTTTATGTTAGTTCATTTCTCTTACCAGTTCTCAAACAAATTAATTACCAACTCTTCTCCCCTAGCTTGACTTAATTCCAGGCTCAAGCAATTTCATATACATATTCCTCAACAGTCGACTCATCAAAATTTGTATAGTAGATTTCTTACCATCCAGTTCTTGCTTGGATAGCTAAACTACTCTAATGGATTCTCCCTATTTTTAATTGACTTGGTGGAGTCGAGCATAATGTTTTAGGTGACTCATTCAATGTATATCAGTTTCAATCACATTCAGTGGGTGGTGGCCAACATCTTTAATGGTTTTTCAAACACGACAATGTTTTAAAATGTGTGGTCCCTTTTGAGTACAGGTTCCTTGGTATTATCACAAATGGTATTGACTTTAAATAAATACTTTTTTAAAAGAGGTTGCTGCTGGGGTATAACAGTACAATATTCAAGGAAAAAGAATTTATATACAAAGTGAATTGGTACACATTTTGTAAGTCCAAAGCTGAGGGAGGGTTGGGTATCAAAAATCTTTCTCTAATGAACATTGCTCTTCTAGCAAAATGGTGGTGGAGATTTGCCTTAGAAAGATAATCTCTGTGGAAAATATTCATATGCTCAAAATATGGTTGGAAGGAAACTGATTGGGATCTCTCATCCTTTGAAGAAATTGGGAGTGCTAGCTTCATATCACAAATTTTAGCTCTAAACCATGATCCTAGATTTCCTGATCTCTTTGGCCTCAAAGGTCTAAGCTGGAAGATTGGCAAAGGGGATAGAGTCTCATTTTGGACTGATATTTGGTGGAGAGATTTCAGCTTCAAATACTTATTCCCTAGACTCTTCAAATCATCTCAAGGCAAGAATCTAACTGTTGCAGAAGCTTGGTCAGATAACTCATGGGACCTAAAATTCAGATGTTCTCCAAGAGGCAGGTTTGAACAAGAATGGTTATTTCTTACCACTATTCTAACCTCAGTTCAATTATCTTCAGAAGATGACTTACTAATCTGGACCTGGGATGTTAAAGGCTTCACAGTAAAAAATTTATACACTTTGCTTGACAATCAAGGAGCAGCTGCTGCTATAAATGCCTCTTGGACAAAGAACCTTTGGATTCCTGACTTCCCTCCAAAAATAGCAACATTTGGATGGCTAGCCTGCCTTGAAGCCATTCCTACAAAATGCTTCTTAGATTCTAGAGGCCTTCAACTCTCCTTACAAGGAATCATATGTCCTAGATGTGAAGCAGATCTGGAAGATGGCCATCATGTTCTTCTGCATTGTCTAACCTCTTGGGAAGTTTGGACATTGGTCTTTGGCTGGTGGGGAGTATTAGTTGCACTACCTGCAACCTTCAAGCTTCTTTTATCATCCTGGTCTTCATTACTAGTATCAAAGGCCAAGAAGACTTGGAAAAGGATAGTTCTAGTCACAGCTTGGCAAATCTGGTTAGCAAGAAATGCTAAAATCTTCAAAGATGAAACTCTTACTGCAGAGCAATTTTTTCAAAACATAACTCATCAATCTTATAGCTTGGAATGGGCTAAATTCTCTCTTCAAGGCTTTGGCTTCTCCTATCACAATTGGGTTACCTCACCAAGATCTTGTGGTGCTTGGAAACCCTGATATTTGCTGTCATTTGGGGTTTGGGTTAGGGTGGCTTGGGTTGGGATGGTTGAGGTAGATGAGTGTTGTAAGGGAGTCTTGTTTGGGGTTTGAGTCCTTTATCTTCCTGGTCTTGAGTGTGGGTTCTTTCTCTCTCGCTCTCCCCCCCCCCCCTTTTCCTCTTGTGTGTGGCTAGGTTCTTTCTAGTTGAGTCTGGTTTTTTCTTTTTTGTGTCTGGCCTTTTCTTCTGATGTTCAAGGGCCTGCAAGATCAACTTGAGCTCTGTAAGGCTATGTCTCAATTTTTGCAGATCCATCATTCTGAATCCAAGATCAAGTTGAGCTCTTTCAAGCCATGCCTGAATTCAAGAACAAGATGAGCTCTTTCAAGTCATGCCTTAGTTTATGCAGATCCATAATTCTGAATTAGAAGATCATATTCAGCATCTCCTCCTCTCAGACTAGAACAACATCTTTTGGCCAATTTCTGAAAGGTTTGGGATCATTACCATTTAGCTAAATCATTGGCAGCTCCACAAATTCAGCTCAGGAGAACATCAACACCTTCATCAGCTGCCTACTCCAGCTACATCATTTTCATCTTCAAAAAATCATAGATCATCTCTGAAGATTATTTCAAGCTCCACAAAGTAATGACTTCATCCACAACCTTCAGCTCAAGACCTCACAAGACCTCACAAGACAACCAACCTTCACTTACAATCCATTTTACAGACCAATCTCACCTCTTTCACTATCTTGATTTCAGCCTCATTTCCTTTTAGTTTCTTGCATTTTAAGTTACTAATACCTCCTAGGTATGTTCATTCAATTTCAGTGCCTACAAGTACAATTGCTTGTAAATCCATGGATGTAATTGTAACTCCTCTTTTACCTCAAAGGAGGTTTTAATTTAAAATTTCTGTTTTGCTGATCAAAAAAAAAATATTCAAGGAAAAAGAAACCAAGAAAAAATAAGTAATCACACAAGAACACAAGAATTTACGTGGTTCGGCAATTTGCCTACGTCCACGGTCTCACTGCTCTCTTCTTATTCCTCTCACAATGAATGAATGATTTGGGTTTACAAGTACATGATATTTATAAGAGAAGACAATGAGTAAATAAGTTAGGAATTAGGTTTCCTAATACTAATAGGAAATCTCTTCTAATTGCCTACTCAAATCTCTTACCTAAATATTAGGAAGTCTAAACCTTTCCAAAATAAAATAGGAAGTCTCCACACAAGCCCAACTGTTTCGTTAATATAACTGGAACTTACCCACAGATAAATGTGAGCGTTCAGTCTATCAATAATTCTCAAGAGTTTCAAAGACGATCAACGTGATAATTACTTTCAATTCTCGGATTTGATATTTCCGATTCGAAAATGAAACCTAACAACAAAATAACGACACAATGCCTAAAATTCCATCCAAATTTTTTTATAGTCTAGCATACATAAAAGTTAAACAAACTCTCCCATGAAAGCTAATTGATGTGAAATAGATTGAGACCATTTCTTCTGACAAGGAGAACCTGAGGAAAAACAAACATAATAACCACAAAGGTCTGTCGGCACAGATCTGATCGTAAACCGACATATCTGTCGGCCAAATCTATTGAAAAACGGAGTCGGTAAAGGCGGCGATGGAGGTGGGGCGGATGTGTCGGAGCAATGTCATCTCGATCTTGGAGAACGTCAGGCGGAAAAAGGGGAGGACGGCCGGGGAAGATCTAGGCAAGACCAGCAACTAGGGAGGGAGGGTGGTCGGGGCTGATATGGTCATAACAACAACAGCGGAGGGAGGTCGGGGTAGATCTAGGGGGACCGACACTAGAGAGGCTAAGGGTGCACAACTCGTTAATAATTTGCAAGGATGAAGCATGAGTCTCCGCTCGAGAACTAAGGCGGCACGAAAAACGGGAAGGCAAGGAGGAAAGGGAGAAGAAAGAGAGGAAGGGAGAGGAGGAAGAATCGAAGATACCATCGATAACTCTCATGGACGAAGCCATTATAACCTCTGACGATGACAGTTGTAGAATGAAGAGAGAGGAGCACAGATTAGAGTTAGGAAGAAGACGAAGTAAATAGCGACTTAGATAAATACTTAAAGCACTGCATTTCACACTTGTTTAAAAGCTTATGCACAACCAATGTGCTAACATACGGTATAATAATAACATACAGTATAATAATTTGAATGATATTATTATGAAAAACTCTATTAATCAGAATCTTCCTAACAATATTAAAAGTTTATTATAAAATCTATTATCACTCTAGTTGATTATCACCCAAACTATTTAAATACTTAGTGATTTTTTGTTATCTTCAAAATGTATTGCCCTCTTCTTCCAATGTTTTTCCCTTATCTGTCTTGCCAATTGCTTTGGTGATCTTTCTCGTGGCGAACATGTCTCTTCTCGAGAGGCATTCATACTCTATTCTCAACCCGCGTCATTCCACTCTCCTTATATAAAACCTAAAACATCTTTCCGTCCACCCATCCTCTCCCAAGTAACATTCTCCATCATTGTTCCCGCTCATGGTTCTTCCAAGACATCGTTAGAGATCCATGTCGGTACTAATGAGCAACCTAGTCGTATACAATGAGATGGTCATCGAGGTCTTGGTCGAACGTGCTGATAAAAACCACGTCCTTCATTGATGGTCGACTAGTGGCTCACACTCAAAATGATCGTCAAATGATCTGACCACGTCATCTTTTTTATCATTTAAAAAATTTATTAAAAAGAAGACTAACTTTTCGTGGTGGAAATCGTCTAAAGGTTGAAAAGACCAAGACCACGATTACAAAAGAACTCCCAAATTGATCCAAAAGGAAAAACTTTTTAAAGAAAAAACGAGGCATAACAATTTTCCTTAACGAAAAAAGAATCAACCTCCATCGGAATCCTTCTTCTTAAAGCCTGCAAAATATTTTAGATCAAGAGACGCTTGGAGAGCGGCCCGGTTCCAAACGTCTGCAGCCAAAGGTGCAACTTTGATGGCACGTTCTCAACTCATAGATCGAGTTACAGGCCTGGAAGTACAAACAGCAGATCCAGAAGTGACTGGCTAGCTTCAATACTAACCTACATTACAACATCTTTGAGAGCTCCTTGATGTAGAGTTGGAGGTACCTAGCTACTAAAACAAAGTTTACACATGAACTATCAAGGATTTTAAAATATGAAATAAATTCAACTCACATACCTTCCCTGATTAATTCAACCAACTTATTGCTCAATGGAGCAAAGTCCCGATGCATATCTTAAATTTTCAAAGTGTGCAACATTAAGAGCCTTTGTGAATATGTTTGTTAGTTGCCTTTCAGTTGGGAGATACTCCAGTTGGACTACCTTATCTTCCACTAAACTAAACCAATCCTCAATAGGATGAACTACATAGTGATCACAACTTCATTGGCTGATCACAGATTCTCAAAGTTTTTAACAACTCTTAAGACTCTGGGTAAGGAATGAGCATAGCAAGCATTTTGTGGTGGAAGTAGGTACAATATCTTTATCAATTTTTGTTACTCAACCAACGAGATCGATCGGAGCTCAAACGAAGCCGGAGCGAGCAAAATAGCGAAAAAGGATAAAAATGGAGCAGCAAACAACCGCCTGACACGTGTCCCGGTCCCAGCAGCCGTCGCTCGCCCAGATCGCGACATGTGGCGCCGCCGCAGCCGCCATCTCTCCTGCCCCGACACCTGGCGCGTCACATAGGTGACACGTAGGCGCCGCCAGCCGCCAGCCCGCCCCTGCACGCGTGGCTCGCCCACGTACTGCCACCTGTCCACGCTGTCCCAGCCGCCAGCCTCCATTTCACCTCCAGCCGACACGTGGGCCAGCCGCCAGACGCTCCTGCATGCGACACCTGTCCGAGCCGCCCTCTCTCCTAGTGCTGCCACCTGTCCCCTTCAGCTCCTCCTCTCCCCCTTTAACACGTGTCCCCACTCAGCTCTCCTCTCTCTCTGTGACATCTGTCCACAACAGTGCTAACCCTATTCCGATTTACGTACACAGCCGCAACACACAAGAGAAGAGGATCTTCTTCATTTTTGTTTAGACACAGAGCACGAACAGTAGAAGGGAGAAGAAGTCTTGTACAACTTTTATTTTATTTTTTATAGAATTAAATTGAGAGTCTATTATTTTGAGTTTTGTTGATTGAGGATCAACATATTTGGGATTAGATGATTATTTTGAGAGCTTAAATTTAATTGTTGTGGTTGGGGATTTTGAGAGAGAAGCTTCAAATCATTTGGAGATTTTTCAAGAGCATCAAGGCTAGAGATTGGAGGAGGAGAAGAACAAGCTTTGGACAACTAATTCGGTGATTGTATCTCAACTTTCATCTTGATTATGAGTTTATTGTTTGCTTCTTTTTCATTCTTGCATTTTCTCACCATGAACACCTAAACCCCCAATTTCTAGGGCTATGGGGGATTAGAGTAGGGATTTCCATATTTTGAATGCTTCGATTGTGGTGTTGTTGATTTGTATTAGTGTGTATGATCGATTTGTGCTTAATGCTTTACCTCCCGTGTAGGCTTGGTAATTGTTTCGAATTAGGATCTGTAGCTCGAAAGAGGAGGATTCTAGTTAAATCAAAAATTGATCATAGGTTGGATTTAAATCCTTAGCTAGAACTAGCGGGGTCAATACAATTGCAATAGCTATAGGCTTGGTTGGTCGAAAGTTAGAAGTTGTCATAGAGCTTAACGCTTTGGGTCTTCCTACATCGTGATTCGAAAGAACTCGGTGGTTATATTCCATTAGGGTCCGAATCGTTCGAAAGAAGTTAGGACTAGATTCGAGACAACTCGTTGCCTCTAAAATAAATCGACATCGCTACAATCGATCGTGTTCAATTTTATGGAATGAACTCGATGAACCCGTGCCCTTGATCTCTCTTCACTTGATTCAAGATAAGAAAACTCTCTGTTAAATTATGTATTTTCTTTTTAGTCGTTATAGGTTTATTTTCAAAACACAAAAACTCGATTTTTACCGAAACAGTTTAGCTACGAACTTTAAATAGTAAGTGATTGTCTATTGCTCCTTTGGGCTCGATATTCCGGACTTCAAATCCGATTACTACTTGACGGCCGGTGCACTTGCCGTGCTCAAGTTTGCGTTTAAACCCGCAGGGCGTCAAGTTTTATGGCGCCGTTGCCGGGGAGCAATTAGGCGACCCTTGCTATATAGTTTGTGCTACGTCTGTTCCATTCTTGTATATGTTTTTCTTTTAGTTGATTCTTTGCATCGTATCTTTTATGGAGAATTGGTTCCCTAATAGAGGGTATTGTGATATATGTGGTGCTAATGATCATTATTTTTACAATTGCGAGGTTCTTGTGCATTCAAATGCCTACAATCAAAATTGGGAGGACGCTTCCACTTTTGATCAAGGTTGTCAATTTGAACCGCAATTGCCTAATGACGAGGAGTCATCACTTCACAAAGTTTGTCTAGCTCTCCTAAACCAATTTGAGGAGAATGAAAAGAGACATGAGGAAAGACGATTGGATGAGATCCACAAGATGAACGAGATGATGATGCAAATGGAGAGGAAACAAGAGGAACAAGCATCAACGTTCCAAGAGCTTCAAAATCAAATGAAAGATCTCATACAATTGATCAATGAGACAAACTTTGATGATCAAGCAGTACACATTGAGGATGATCATTCCGAGCACTTATGTGACACAACGGAGCAAGAAACTCATGCTTCAACCATGAGTTTAGAGGTAAGTGTGGAATGTGAGGTATCAAATTTTCATCCCTCTTCTATTATGCCAATTCAATCTCCATGTAGTGTTGATGCATTGGATTATATAGATGTAAATAATGATTGTACAGTTGTAGATCATAGTTCACAAACTCTTGATGAGCCAAATCTTCCCATAGTATCCATAGAGTTGGCTGACAGATCTATTAGATATCCAAGTTGTACTATGGAAGATGCTTTCAAGAGAGGGGTTATGTTTGAATCTCCTATTGATTTTATATTGTTAGACATTGAGCATGATGTCGAAATTCCATTTAGTGTGGGAGATTCATTTTTAGATTCTAGCAAATCAATTTTTTATGTTCAACCTATACCGTTGATTTATAAATTTAATGTTGAGCATAAAGTTTTTGATTCATTTGCTAGTTCTCATTCCCCGTTTGTGAGTTATTATTCTATTTCGGTAGATGCTACTAAGCCTTTTGGGCATGTGCATTTTCCGATTCATGGGATTCAAATCCCTCCCAAGCTATGCAAAGATGATTTTGATCATGATTATTCTGTTAAAGCAAGCTTGATGAGATTGGCCTTGAGTTTGGAGTTTGTGCAGAACTCAAGGAAGAGGTTCATTTGCTACATTGTGTTCCTTCTCCCGCATACACATCCATATTTGAAGAGGAGGACGCAATGGAAGTATGAGGTTCTTGGGAGGCCTCCTGATTGAGCCTCCTACTTGTCGAGCTAACGACGTTAAACAAATGCGCTAGTTGGGAGGCACCCCAACTATGGATGGAGAGTATGAGCGGTTTAGTCACATGCCATGGCGCCGAGCTTCTTAGAAGTTCTCACGGGCGAGGAGCTTTCCATCCATCCATGCATGTTAGGACTCCCACATCAGCTTACAAGTCGAGTAGCAGTTCTTCGAGGGGAAGTATCTCTTCCCTTCTTGTTTTATATTGTTTACCGCTATTATATCTCATATATGTTATCTGGGGGTGCTGAGCACCCGAATTGCTGTGCTGATAGACCATGCATATATGATTTCTTGACTTGTATGTTGCCTGATTCTGAGTGTGGGGTGTTTATTGTTATCATCTATCGGGTGCATGTGTAAATATTTGTAAATATGTGTTTAGAGTCGCACTGGGGACAGTGCTTAGGTTTAAAGTGTGGGGTGGGATGCTTTGCATTTATATGTTTACATTCTATGCTGCACTTCATGCATTTTTGGTGTAATTTTTTTTTGGTCTTTATTTTGTGTGTAAATCTTGGATGTGCAATTTAGGCCAACATGAGCAAGTCGGGAGTAAATTTTCATCATTGAGGATTTTTGAGGAATGTTTGGATGATTTACTGTTGGTAGTATTAATGAGCTGTATTTTGTGTTTGTGCAATATTGCTTATTGGGTTCATGATGATTTTGTGATGTTAGATGCCTTAGACACAAAAAGGCGGTCACACCAAATGTTAGGTGTGGTTAGGTTTCAATTCTTTTTATTGTCACCGGCCTGATTCTATCTTGATCTCTGCATATAGTGGCCCTAATTAAGGGATACTAGTCTTATTTCACTTGTTGCATGTAGAGGAGGTTGAGCCCACATGCTTGATGTCTTGGGATCAAACTATGTGTTTCGGTAGATTAGAAATCTAGTCGAGTTCAAGTGGTTAGTCCCATTGTGCGTTTGTGGTACCAATTTTTCAAAATCACACACACTATGCACGGGGAATTAAGTATAGGTCCCGGGGAAAGGGGATCCAATAAAATCTGTGTATTAACAAAGGCTTGAGGGGTTGCGGCGGATCGCTATGCAGAGTGAGACCCTTATGTCCCGAGTTAATCATAGCGTAATAAAAGGTGAACCCCCCAGCCTATCTTAATGATCCAAAGTTTCAACACGTAATCGAAAAAACCAAACAAAACTTTGATCTACCACTTGACTCGTAAAGGAACTAGATAGGTTTACCACTCACGTAGTCCTAAGGCAACGTAATTGCATGACAACGTCCCCTCATAAAATTTGTGAATGAGATTACATTATTCTCTTGATTAGTACTATGTTATGTAGAATCGAGAGAGCAAAGGGTTAAATGACAATAGTTAGGCTTGAAATCTTTCTAGTTATTGCACTTCATCTTGTAAACCACTGCACATACACTCTTTATCTACAACATGTAAAAATTGGTTGGTGTAAAGTAGAAAAGAATGATGCGAGATCTTATTCCTTATGCATGCTCTAGGTCAAATTGCCGATAAAATCCAAGTGTAAGCACACATCTTCTTTGAGTCTTAAATTTTTGGTCTTTAATTTGCTTGTGTATTTGCACGGGAATTTTGTTCTAGTTGAGTCAGCGTATGCATATTTACTGCTTTCAATAACCCGGAGTCGCCAAGCTCCGCCTACGGAGATAGTATCGCAGGGTTTATCTTGGCATTTATTTTAGTTGGTTTATATTTATTTATGTTTATTTTTCTCGGGGCGAGAAAAGTCTAAGTGTGGGGTGTTGATGCGGGTGCATTTTAACACATAAAAGGGTAACTTTTTATCGAGTTATATAGGCTTTTAGTCCTGTTTCCTATCATATAGTTAGGTTTATCATGAATAATCTTGTTTCTTTGTTTTTTACGGTGTTTCAATGGAAACCCGATGTATTTTGGGTGTTTCGTACTTGAGGATCGTCAAGAGGGTCGATTTTGTTCGGTCCGAAATATATTCATGACTGGTCTTGTTTTGTAGGTCTTGAGAAGAGAAATTTTTTGGCGCAAGAACGAGATCGATCGGAGTTCGAACGAAGCCGGAACGAGCAAAAAAGCGTAAAAAGAACAAAAATGGGGAACAAACCAGGTTCTGACACATCAGTACAACAGCTCCTCTCCCTTGCTGACACGTGGCAGCACCTGGTCAGCTGGTCAACAAAGGCTGGTCAACAGCCCTCTCATTTCCATGTGGCCCTCTCCTCCCTCGACATGTGGCGCCAACTAAGCCTCTCTCTTTCTTGCATGTGTCCTCCTATGATTGGATGAACACTAGGGCATCACCTCTATTTTCTAGATATTTTTCCAGCCGCATATCAAAAAAGGGTGGCTCTTCTTCATTTCGAGAGAGACATTAGACGCAGAACAATACAGGAGCTTCATCATCCTTGAGGACAGAGAGCACACGACACGTAGAGAAACCATTTTCCTGTACAGTTTTTTTTAGAGAGTTTATTATTTTGAAATCATTTGTTTAGAATCAATATATTTTGTGAGTAAGAATCATTTTGAGATTGAGTTGGGTGTTGATTTTTGGAGACAAACTCCATTGTTGGCTACCCAAGTGAATTTCTTTTGGTGGATCTTCAAGAGCTTCAAGGAGAGGGATCGAAGAAAAGGAAGGACAATATTAGACGACTAATTTGGTGATTGTATCTCAACTTTTATCTTGATGATGAATTTAATTGTTTACTCATTTTCATCTTTGCATTTTCTCACTATGAACAACTAAACCCCCAATTTTTAGGGTTATGGGGGATTAGAGTAGTGATTTCTATAAATTGGATGCTTCGATTGTGGTGATTGATGATTTGTATTCGTGTCTATGATTGATTTGTGCTTAATGCTTTACCTCCCGTGTAGGCTTGGTAATTGTTTTGAATTAGGATTCGTTGCTCGAAAGAGGAGGCAACTGATTAAGTCAAAAATCGATCATAGGTTGGATTTAAACCTTAGCTAGAACTAGCGGGGTTAATACAATTGCAATATCTATAGGCTTGTTTGGTCGAAAGTTAGAAGTTGTCATAGAGCTTAACGCTTTGGGTCTTCCTACATCGAGGTTCGAAAGAACTCGGTGGTTAGATTTCATTAGGGTCCGAATCGTTCGAAAGAAGTTAGGACTAGAGTCGAGACAACTCGTTGCCTCTAAAATAAATCGACATCGCTACAATCGAACGTGTTCAATTTTATGAAATGAACTCGATGAACCCGTGCCCTTGATCTCTCTTCACTTGATTCAAGATAAGAAAGCTCTCTGTTAAATTCTGTATTTTCTTTTTAGTCGTTATAGGTTTATTTTCAAAACATAAAAACTCGATTTTTACCGAAACAGTTTAGCTACAAGCTTTGAATAGTGAGTGATTGTCTATTGCTCCTTTGGGCTCGATATTCCGGACTTCAAATCCGATTACTACTTGACGGCCGGTGCACTTGCCGTGCTCAAGTTTGCGATTTAAAACCCGCAGGGCGTCAAGTTTTATGGCGCCGTTGCCGGGGAATATAGTCAAAGTTGGGAGGACGCTTCCACTTTTGATCATGGTTATCAATTTGAACCGCAATTGCCTAATGACGAGGAGTCATCACTTCGTTAAGTTTGTCTCGCTTACCTTAATCGACTTGACGAGGAGGATAAGCGACGTGATGAGATGGATGACATGATGACGCGAATGTTGATGAAACAAGAGGAACAAACATCCATGATGAAATAGCTTTCAAGTCAAATGGTTGATCTCGTGCAATTGATTAATGTGAAAAACTTTGATGATCAAGCAGTCGATATTGATGATGATCATTCCGAGCACTTATGTGACACAACAGAAGAAGAAACTTGTGATTCAACCATGAGTTTAGAGGTAAGTGCAGAATGTGAGGTATCAAATTCTTATCCATCTTCTATTATGCCAAATCAATCTCCATGTAGTTTTGATGCACTGAATTCTATAGATGTAAATAATGAATGTACAGTTGTAGAAAATAGTTCAAAAACTCTTGATGAGCCAAATCTTTCCATAGTATCCATAGAGTTGGCTGACAGATCGATTAGATATCCAAGGGGTACTATGGAAGATGCTCTCAAGAGATGGGTTATGTTTGAATCTCCTATTGATTTTATTTTGCTAGACATCGAGCATGATGTCGAAATTCCATTTAGTGTGGGAGATTCATTTTTAGATTCTAGCAAATCAATTCTTTATGTTCAACCTATACCGTTGATTTATAAATTTAATGTTGAGCATAAAGTTTTTGATTCATTTGCTAGTTCTCATTCCCCATTTGTGAGCTATTATTCTATTTCGGTGGATGCTATTGACCCTTTCGGGCATATGTATTTTCCGATTCATGGGATTCATATCCCTCCCAAGCTATGCCAAGATGAGTTTGATCATGATTATTCTGTTAAGGCAAGCTTGATGATGTTGGCCTTGAGTTTGGAGTTTGTGCAGAACTCAAGGAAAAGGTTCATTTTCTACATTGTGTTCCTTCTCCCGCCTGCACATCCATATTTGAAGAGGAGTACGCAATGGAAGTATGAGGTTCTTGGGAGGCCTCCTGATTGAGCCTCCTACTTGTCGAGCTAACGACGTTAAACAAATGCGCTAGTTGGGAGGCACCCCAACAATGGATGGAGAGTATGAGCGGTTTAGTCACATGCCATGGCGCCGAGCTTCCGAGAAGTTCTCACGGGCGAGGAGCTTTCCATCCATCCATGCACGTTAGGACTCCCACAGCGGCTTACAAGTCGAGTAACAGTTCTTCGAGGGGCAGTATCTCTTCCCTTCTTGTCTTATATTGTTTACCGCTATTATATCTCATATATGCTATCTGGGGGTGCTGAGCACCCGAATTTCTGTGCTGATAGACCATGCATATAGGATTTCTTGACTTGTATGTTGCCTGATTCTGAGTGTGGGGTGATGTCCCTGCTGGGCCCGACCGGATTGTAAAACCCGCTTCGTTTTAAAAGAGTATTAAACTACAATTTAAAACTTGGAGGTAGGTTTTTGCAACAGGTTGGTTTTGGAAAAGAAAAAAAAGGGACAGGCTTCGGACTGGACTGGAGATTGGGCCAGTCGGGCCCAATCAGCATCGTGGGTGGGCCTGTGCGCGAGTCCGGCCCAAATCTGATTGAAGCTCAGGACCACGCTGTAAAAGGCGCTCAAACCCTAAGCTTCGGTACTGTTCATCGCCGCCCCAAATCCTCTCTCTCAGTCTCTACAGATCCAAGCGCCTTCGCTGGCGTTCTGTCCATCTCCGACCTCACCTTTCCTCTTCTTCCTCTGCAACATCATCACTTTAACCTCACCTTCGTCCTCTACCTTTCCCTTACCCTCGCCTTCCTCTCCTTCTCCTTCCCCAAGCAGAACCGCGCGAGTTCGGTCGTCGCCGGAGATCTCTCCCTCGGGTTCGTCCTCCCTACGCGTGAACCGAGCCCAGTCTTGCACTCCGCCTTCTTCCCCGACCTCGTATTACCGGCGTTCCAGCCTTCCCGAGCTTGATTCGCGCTGTTCTGGTCGAAAACCCTCGCCGACGAATTCACGAAACCCTAGATCTGAGGTGGGTACTAGCTCCCCTCGTCGTACCTGACGCCCTAACCCTCGTCCAGTCACGGCCGAGCTCCGCCGTCCTTTCCCCTAGCTTCGCCGGCTCCTCGCGTAAGTTCTGAGTGTTGTCGCTGCCGGAGACGGTGGCCGGAAACACCCGAACTTCGCCAGAGCTGAGCAAGCTCGAAGACAAGGTCAGACGGGCCTTGGGCCACGGTTGAGGTTGGGCCGAGTGTTTTGGGTCAGGCCCAAAACCGAACGAGTCTGGACTCGGGTTCGGACTCGGATCCGGGTCAACCCAGTTTCAAACAAAATCTGTTTTTAAAATCAGATTAATTAAATGTTTTATTTGATTTAATTTGGACAATTAAAGGACATTAGACTAAAATCAGATACTTTGGACCTACCAGTCTAATAAAAAGGCAACCAGTTAATTTATCGGACTGATCAACCGGATCTAAACTGATATTGAACTCAACTGTTAAAATCCAGATTGGACTTCGCCCGAGAAGACGAAGATCACGCCGGAACCCTTGTGAAGAACGGAGTTGTGACTACCGAGTTTGACCATAGAGTATTAGAGGAAGACCACAAGGTAGGGAAAGTCTAACTCCTCGAGTATTTCAATACTAGTATGCCTATTAGGTTGATAAAATCGGAAAGGTCCTAGAATATAGGATGCGAATACTAGAATAATTGCCTTTAAATTACTAATAACCAGATGTGTCTAGTAAGCATGCTTAGGACGTGAATCACTAGTTAACTCGCTTTCAATACTTGGGAATTGATTTACTAGTAGAGAGGTCGTGATGAGCCCTCGGATTAGTTGTGTGTTAGCTTCACATGCTTGTTTGCTAGTCATTAGGACAATCAAGAGTCTAATGAAACTAGATCGAATACATGTCTGAGTGCTTGAATGATCGAATGCATGCTTGAATGGTTGAATGTTGAACTTGAATGTCTGAATCATTAGTTGATTGATTGAATGCTTAAACGTTTGAATGGTTGATCGAGTATGACTGGTTGTGCCGAGGAGGTACGATCAGGTGATCGATTGACCGGTGGAGAGCAAGTGGTAAGTAGTGGTAAGTGTAATTATGGGTATGAATCTGTGTGGTGTATATTGATGAACGTGTGTGTCTCTCTGAAGAGTTATGGACCATGCGGGGAATTGGTTAGTAATTATGCGAGATATTGGTTATGGACCCTGCGGGGCATTCGTTAGTAATTCTGCGGGATATTGGTTATGGACCCTGCGGGGCATTGGTTAGTAATTCTGCGGGATATTGGTTATGGACCCTGCGGGGCATTGGTTAGTGATTCTGCGGGATATGGGTTATGGACCCTGCGGGGCATTGGTTAGTGATTCTGCTGGATATTGGTTATGGACCCTGCGGGGCATTGGTAGGATGAGATAATAATTATTGTTGATACGGTAAGGTACCTACACCGTCGAGGAGTCCGGTGTAGGATGATAGAATGGTTACTTGAGATTCACCCGAGTGTGTGGGTCCTGCGGGAGCATTACCTCGGTTCCCGATGATCTATGGTCCTTTGGACCGAGGGACAATCCGACATAACACAAGGACTATTGTGGATCGGAGTATGAGATCCGACATGACACGAGAACCTAATGTTCCGGAGTATTGGGGTTGAAGTTGTTAGTGTGATATTCACTTGTTCTCACTTTAATGGTTATTAAACACTTGCAGTACTTTCCTTTTGATTTCTCATATTACCGTTATTCTTAAGAATTGAGTATTATTTCCTCTTTAGTCTTTTCATAGTATGTTATTAGTTAATGGTATTAACTGCATATTGTGCGACCGTGCTAAAACCCTTTTATTACTAAAATGAGGCTAACCTGTCTACGATTTTCTCTACTGAGCGTAAGCTCACCCCTATTTGTTTTATCTGTTGTTTATACAGGCGTGATTGATGAGTAGTGGGCTCGAAGCTCGAGAGCTTCCGGCGAGTCTGGGCTTGTTTAGAGACGTCTTGGTCATTGCATTGAACCTTATACTTTATTTGCTTACTCGGAGCTTGACTTTTATTACAGTTTCGGAAACCATTTTATCGAGTTATTTGATTGGAATTAAACTTTGAGACTTACTATTGTTGAAAGGTTGCGTTTTATGTTATTATTTTATTCCCAACTCAAGTCACGTCTCGAGTCCGGCCTAAACCGGATTTGGGGCGTGACAGGATTGTAAACTCCCGTCGGTCCACCAGCCTCACACCTTGTCCAGCGTCAAGGCCGCCTCCCATCCGCATGGGCTTGGGCCTGAGGCCCATCGACCACCAGACCCAAACCTGAAGACCTGTGAGGGAGGCTCATTGGATGCAGGCCCAGTTCGTCATGAACCATAGTCAGCCCCTTGCCCGACCGCCTCTTCAAGCCTTCGACCGTCCTCAACACGTCCGACTGATCCACCTCATCCGTTTGTTGTCCCCTCCCAGGTACATCTGCGTTCATTGAAAGATGACCCCCAACGGTGACAAACAGCTCGGTATCGTGGTCCTCCAACACCGTCTCCGGCATTACTGATCTTCATTGAAAATTTTGAACCCCTCCAACAGGTCCATCTTGCACCAGCATCACCTGGCGAGGTAGGTCACTCCGGCTCCGATCAGACGACATGTGTCTTGGTCTCAGGCCTATCGTCGGGGTTCGTCGTAATGGTCCCCGAGGATGGTCTAGAAGAGACCCCTGTGTCAATCGTCCCTTCATGCCTCTGACCGACACCGTCTGGCCTCCCTCCACTCTGCTTGCAGAGAATATGTGTAAGAACCGCCCCCTGTCGATCCCGGTCGAACCGGTGATTTTTGGCGAAATTTGACTTTCGACCGGAAAAGTCAACCGATGACGCCGGGAGTCATTCGGGACCTTTCCGGGACCCAAAAATCTTAGCCGTCGTTACGGGTAGCTTAGTTGGGTCGTTTCCATTCAATTGATTGTCTTTGCGAAAAAGTCAAACTCGGGTCAAACTTAGGCCATTTAACGACTAAACCCTAATTAAATTAAAGGTGCTGGAATTTATTAAGGGCAAGGTGGCCCCCACTAGGACACTTGTCCATAGTGGCTTGGAGGATAAGAAATGGGTCTCTAATGACCCATTTGCCCTCATAAGTGCCAAAATAGAAGAAGGATGCAAGGAGGGGCCTTTTGGTCAATACAACTATAGGTGAAAGGCATTTTTGGTTACATTTCAGCTCTTATTTCCTATAGTGGCCGAATTCTACAAGAGAGAGAGGAGGAGGAAAAGCTTCTTAGCTTGAGGAAGAAGAAAAAGAGAAAAGGAAGAAGCTTGGAGCCATTTCTTCATTAAACCCTCTCCAAAGTCTCCAAATCTTCATCATCTATTCACCCTGAAGGTAAGTAGCCTCTTAACTTCTACTTTCAATCAATTCAAATTTATGGGTTTCCATGGTTTTTGCTTGAACTAGATAGGTTTTGGTTCATTTGTAGTTAGATGGTCGTTTTGTTGAAGTTTAATGGAAGTTTTGATTAGAAATCATTTGATTATTGATGTTTGGAGGAACCCATTATGGGTATTGAAGTTTGAGGGTTTTTGTGACTGATTTTGAGGTTTGTTGATGTTAAAAATGGAGTTTTTGAAGTAGATTTTCGTAGAAACGAAGTTGGGGAAGAAGGAGCTTGAACCTGCCCAGATTTGGCACGGAAAGGGCTTGGTTCCGGCCCTCTGAGCGGCGCGGAACGAGCTCGGTGCCGGCCCTCTGAGCGGCACGGTCCGTGCCTGGTACTGGCCCTCTGAGCGGCGCGGTCCGGGCTCGGTACCGACCCTCTGAGCGGCACGGTCCGGGTCCCAGACCGGCCCTCTAAGAGGCACGGTCCGGGCCTGGTGCCGGGCCTCTGAGGGGCACTGTCCGGGCCTGGTTCCGGGCCTCTGAGGGGCACGACCCGGGCCTGGTTCCAGAATTGTGGGCTGCCCGAATTGGGCCTAGTTCGGGCCCAATTTTACCTTTTGGCCCAAGTTATATCGTTAGGGTTAATTTGAGTTTTCTTCGTTAGATTCGACTTTGTTTGTGTATGTAATTCGAGTATTAATTTTATGTTCCTAGACTTTATTCTCGAGCTCGGGGGAGGGGACTACTAGACGTTCTTGTGTTTAAGCTTTTGGAGGACACTTGAGGTAGGGAAGAATAGTAATTTTCGCTTTTAATTAAGGAATAATGATATTATGCATATAGGATGATAATAAGCGGAAGAGTCTTAGTTTGCATATAGGATGTGATTCACTAGAATAACCGCTTTCAATTATGGGAATTGTCGTGTTGTAGATTCATATGTGGCCATGTCGAGCCTTAGGATTGATTGCTGTTTGTGTTGATTGTGGTTAATAGTCCTTAATTGTCAGTACATAATATGTTCGTTGGTTAGTCTAAGAATCTTATTCAACTATGTGAATTATGATGAGTATGACATAAATGTTTGCTTCGTGACATGATTGGTTGAGTGAATGTGTTGAATGTGATATGATTATACCTTGTGATGTGATCGGGTGAATGATAGACCGATGGGACGTGTTGGTAAGTCGTGTCGGTAAGCTTGGTTGATAACATGAGTTCAGTGTAATGTGTTTTGTTTGGTATTGCATGTTATTGTTGTTTACTTGCCCCGAGGGTGTTTCCGGGAAGATATCCGACCGAGGGGTGTGCCGGTCCGATATGTTTATATTGTTATTTCACCCCGATGCTACGTGTTCCGGGAAGATATCCGACCAAGGGGTGTGCCGGTCCGATATGTTCATTATGTTGTTTCACCCAGATGCTACGTGTTCAGGGAAGACACCTAGGCCGATGGGTATTCCGGTATGGTGTATTGTTGTCTCACCCCGATGCTACGTGTTCCGGGAAGACTTGTTTCACCCTGATGCTGTGTGTTCCGGGAAGATATCTAGACCGAGGGGTATTCCGGTATGATGTATTTGTTTCACCCCGATGCTATGTGTTCCGGGAAGATATCTAGGCCGAAGTGCGTTCCGGTATGATATGTGAGCTCGTGTGTGGATTGGAGTCTTGTGGGTTAATTATCTTATATTTCGGTACTCGTGTGTGTCTTGGGTTTGTTTCTGTTGGTAAATAGTCGTATTCCTGTTGATCTCTAATTGCGTTGTCTTTTGGTAATTGTACTAATCAAGAATTTTGGTGACGAAGCGGGAGCCCTTCTTTTTCCTTTACTACTTTTTCCTACTGAGCGTAAGCTCACCCCCTTGTCTTTATTGTTTTACAGGTTTCGTTGGTGAGTAGGGTTAGAGGTTGTCTCAGGGCTCGGGAGCTCATTGAGGATCCGGGTGGTTATATGTAGTAGAGACGTACTTCCCATTTTCGTATCAAACTATGTTTTTCTTTACTTGGTTGGAATTGAGCGTTTGACTCATATTTATCGGATTTGTTATTTTGGAACTAAAACTTGGAGTTTGATTTCGTTTCAATTCACTTTTATTATTGTTTTTATAATTATTCCTAGTTCATGTCTCGAGTACGGTCAAAACCGAATTTGGGGCGTGCCAATATGTGAGTAGTCTCCATCGTCGCCCCTCCTGATGATGGAAGCGCCGCCGCTGGATCATGCAGCAGATCCCGAAACGGGGAAATGGGGGGACATCGACCGGGAGAGCCCCGCCGTGTCAGTACTCGCCTCTCCGTCGTTGGACTCGTTGTGATTGTCGGATCCGTGGGAAGGTGCTGCCGCCGTCATGTTCACAAAACATTAGGGTTTGAGAAAGAAAACTGAGATATGTGTACAACATTTTTTATGAATTGATCTAATAATGTGTGTATTTATAAGACCTAGCAGTTTCATCGAACGGCTCTCATAAGATACCTAGATCGGAACTGTCGAGGAAAAAGAACCCAGCGAGGTGGGATTCAAATACCAGGGTTGGAATGGACTCAAATGAAGTTGGGCCGAGACAAGGTGTAGACCCAATTACTATCTGGCGGTTCGGCCACCGCCGGTTTTCCCAAATGGGCCCAACGTCTCACGAACTGTCGGCACAAACTTACAAAAATCTGATTCACATTTTGTTTCCACCTTACCTTTAGATAAGATCGATAAAGCAAGCAATGCGTGTAACTGTGGAACCGACCCCATCATTAAATATAAAAAAGACATTTTCAATTCAGTATACGTGCAAGAAAACAATAATGGTGTTTGATATGTTTACTGTTAGAACAAATATTTGATACAAACAGCAACCAATACTGTTATGTGGTCTACTTTTCTTCATTGATAGAGTTGGTTTCATCGTCAGTCTTGTTCCTTGTTTGTAGCATGGCCATGCAAGGCTCAACATTTGCTTCCATTTGTTGGAAACTGATGACAAGATTAGCAAGAAGAAGAAGGAAAGGAAAGAGCTGATGCTTGAACACTATTCTTCATCCAGGTTTCTTCCTCTCACAGTCACAATTAACTGCTTCTACTTCTTCATCTTCATCATCATTCTTCTCTTTTGTTATTCAAATATCATTCAACCATACACGTAGCAATCTAATATTGTGATTCATTTGAAAACACAAACATGGCTTAGGGAAGAACACGTTTTTTATATGTGATATAGATTATCGTTTTAGTGAGTAAACTTTGGTACGAAAATCACTTCACTTTCTATCCTTACACTAGATCAGCAAGTATTATATACAAGGTTATAAACAAACGTTAGGCGTTAGTAAGACAGAAAAGAGTCTTAAACGTTAGGTGGAGATTAATCGAATTATTATTTTATTATTTTTACTTATATATTATCAAATTTTATATTATACTGTATAAAAATATTAATAATATGTTTTTCGAGCTTATATAAAAAAATATATTAATAATATCGAATATTAAATATATTAAAAAACATAAATATTCTACTAAAATAAAAGTATCATACAATTCTTAAAAAAATATCAATAAGTATGACTCTATCAACTCAATTAATACAGATTTGTGTATTTTTTTATGTTTTAAAAATACTAGAAAAAAAATATAATAGTGTGAATCAAACTCAGGATGTAACACTTGAACAAATTGCGCTCTACTAAATCAACTAGTATAATTTTATGGTTTCACTTTTTTTTTTGAAACGGGTAACCGACAATTTCATTAATGCCAACTGGCAATCAGACAAGTTGAGGCGTGACCGCCTCGGGTTCCAGATGTTTGTCCGGGCCGACCATAGCAAGCCCGGCGCTCATGGACCCATAATTTTAGCCCACTTGTACTTGTGGGCAACAACTCAAGATAGCCCTCTACCGCCGTTTCAACATCACGAGGGAAAATAAAACAATGTCCAAAACCAACAGAAACAACATAGTCCCAAAAAACATAATAGAAATAGCTGAAAATTAAAATGGCTGGTGCTGATAGTGCAGGCTGCCCGGGACCTCCCAGCATTGGCTGCCCCGGGTCTGTGGGTATAGGTTGATGACGACGCCTCCCACCCCTGCTGGGGCCGGTCATTCCTCCATTGGAGGCCTCTGGACCTCCGCTCCCTCTGCTTGGGCCTCCTCTTGAAATAGCAGCTCCCAGGACTGCTGATGGGTATCCAGATCCTCCTTGCGCTTCTTGGTCTCTGGTGGGCGAGCATACTGCGATCCACTTCTGGTCTTAAGGATGGTCTTCTTCCCTTTGCCCCTTCTGGGGCCTCCTTTGCCTAGACTTTTATGGTTTCACTTAGTTTGTATAAGGTTAGAAACTATTTATTTAACTACAAATCCGACTCGACGCCTAACCGATCCGCTCAATTAATCGGCCAGACGGTGATTAATCGGCTGAATCGGGGACTAATTGGTCATATTCCACCCAAACAACCTGGAGTGCCCTAAAAAGATAGATCAGATCGGCAAAACCCATTTCAACGCTTAGACAGGGCTTAGCGCCTCCAGGTGGAGATTTTTACAATATTGATTATATATTATTTGGAAACCAAATATAACAAGGAGAGAACATGTTGCTTGGGCTCTTAAGCCAGGCCCGTGGTATTGTTGGGCCGTTGAGTGAAGTGGGCTAGCCGTATAGTTGAGTTTGCTCAATCCAAAAAGGGCCATATGATATAAATAGAAAGACTGAAAGGACTTGGGATTTGGTAGGGGGGTTGAAGATAATATCTCCATCATTGCGAGGGGGAGGAGGGACTGTCTATGTAATTTCACTAATGCATCTCTTTTCTTCTACCTTTTGGCAAAAACTTCTTCATCAACAAAACGCGTAAACAAGAAAATAGGTCCCTTGTTCTTTCTTCATCTCTCTTTCATCGTCAAGACTCAAGATTCACTCTCTACTTTGTTAACGGAATTAGTAGGTTCTTTGATGATCTTCTCTTCAACATGATCACTCTCTTTCAAAAACACAAAAAAAAAGAAAAGAAAAAGAATTGATGGAATTGGTTTATGTTAAATAAAGCAGGTGATCGATGGCGGATTTAAAGACGAAAGTGTACAATAGCAGCCAAGTGGCGATGGTTATGGAGACAAAAGACCAATACGAAGCGGTGAGAGAGACAAGAAAGATTGGAGTAGGGAAGCATGTGTACCTGTCTTATAGAGACGGATTGGTGTCTTGCAACCCTAACATTCAAATCTCCTACCGAATATATCCCACAGGCAAGGCTACCACCGCTGTTGCTGCAACTTTTCTGCCATTTCATCTGTTTCATAACTCCGACATTAATATTTCTTACGACCTACAACATCATAAGGTTGTTCTCGTTTGTGTGCCTGCACAAGGCTTCCTGCACCGTATCAGGTATATATTTATATATGTATGTATGTATGTTTAGTCATCATCAAGTAAACAAGCACACGTATACTATACATTCACGCGTTTCTCTTTAAGATAACATATGCTAATCTAAGCTTAATTAATGGTTCATGAATGTGCCTACTAATATTGCTCTTGTTTGTTAAATTTCTTCAGTGTCTTGCGATGGCTCAAGGACTTATTTTCTGGTTAACTTTGTTGGAGCTTTGCTGCCTAAGGTAATTCCTTCATCCATCTCTTCATATTCTTTTAACTCAATCTTTACGCTGTGTATCTGGTGTTAATTACTTTGGATTTAGGGTTAGGATAGTCTACTTATCATCAAATGCTTCAATTCCTAACTTGAATGTCTTGTTTTCAATCATGACCACATAAATATTGTTTGTTGTGCATATATGGAATTGGAATGCATAGTATTTTTTATCTACTTAATGATTTTTTAAATATATGCTAGCAATTTAATATTACTTCTATATTGACATATGTGAGTTATGATTTGAAGTTTGACTTTAGTACGACCAAGTGACATAAAGTTCTTTCTAAAAAAATTTGAAGTTGAGTAGTTGTTTATCACTAGATATTCTTTCTCACTTTTATTATAATCTTTGATCTAGCCCTTACAAAATAGTCAAATGCTTCACTTCTTAATCTTATATAAATATTTTGTGGACGAATTATTATTAGTTGTGTACACGTAATTGTGGTATATATATGCTAGCAAGTTACAGTTCTGTTCAACTGTAGAGGACCAAAATTGATAAAATAACCAAAATTTTGTTAATTGTCATTGAAATTATTTGTAGATTGAGTAATTGAAGGGGAAACTTTGATACAAATGTGGTGTCCACATTTTTTTTTCCAAAAATGCATTTACACCTTTTATTATTAGAAAACAACGATTTTCATTAGTTCTAAAATTATTCCGTTGATTTAGACGGAAAATTCAAACAAATATTACAAAAAAATCATTAATTCATAACAATGCCTAAACTAGTTTTCCTCTAACCCTAAATTATCCATTCTTCCTTCAACTTCTCTAAACCCTAAACCCTATCAGGATCACTTAGTAGTCTGTACAATGTTAATCCCTTTTGTCTTAAAGTAAGTGATGTATAAATCTTTTAGACTACTTGTTCATTAATAATGTTGTAAAAATCGATCCAGTAATTGTTTAGACGTTACTTTTTACAACACCAATCGATTTAATCAAGTTTGAAGGATCAAGGCAAGTAGACGCTTAGGCGGGTTTGAGCGGAGTAAGGTGGGTTTGGCATTTAGGTAGATTTGGGTGAGCCTGGTTGGATATTTTTATCTTTTCATGATGTTTTTCTAAAAAAAAAAACATTTCAATCTTATAAACTTTGGGCTCTCTTCCTAAGTTTAAGTTTACCTAATTTTAAGTCCTCTCGTACCTAATAATTTAAATTTTATTATTGTATGTATACAATAACTTGTTAAATAAAATGAAAACATATAAATCTGATTAGTTAGTGATTAAACATTTTTTTACATGTTCACAAAACGAGCTATATATTTACACCCACATATGTGTACTATATATGCAAGCCGTATATAAGAATATAAGTTTATGATTAACGTTGTTTCAGTTGAGCAGGAAATGGAACCCATTAATATTGGATTGGTGTGATGAATTGAAGGAGTCATCTTGTGCATCATCAATCATATCACCAACATCTTCAACACTTTCTTTCGATCACTTGCTCTCTTCCTACACATCCGCGTGTCACCTTCTCATGATCGATTAAAATCCCGCCGCAATACCTACTTTTTTTAGCAAGTGTTCGAGGAATGCAATCGTATTGCATATTAAATAGCATGTGTGCTACTTGAATTGTGGATTAACTGAAATAATGGATTTTTCGTGATTTGTTGAATATGTTATGCGTGTATAATGTTGGGTTTGTGTTCACATATCTTGTTTACTTGTTTTGTATAATTCTTCTAAGAACTTAAATTTATATGATCATACACTCACGTTATAATCGCTAGATGCGGAATGGAATCGCTTATGTCCAGTGGTTATTTTCTTTAGAGAAGAAGCTTGAGAATCTCATACTTTGTTTTGCTTCTGAACTTCCAAAGGCAAGATATATCTTTTGTATAGACTTGGGGACCAAAATCAAATTTAAATAATAATTATTCCAGCCTAGTACGTGTCATGATCAACCATAATTGATAATTTAGAATGCAATTAACACAACACTAATAGAGAAATAGCACTTCCTTTTATAGCTTAGCTGGTGTAATCAGTCGGTTAGATCATTGACAAGGACAACGGAAGATCGTTTTCTTGATAGTGACACAAATCTTGGCATACATGACGTTGTTAACTCTTCACTTGCAAGGAATCGAAACTTGGAGAGGAAGAAAAAGATATTTCAAATTTAGTGGGCCGAGCTTGAGCCCATGGGCCACTCAAACATCATCCACATGGATTTAGAATCACTAAGAAATTGATATCACTCGGCAGTGAAGATTAATCTCAAAGTGCTTTTGATTATGAAAAGAATAATTGTCCGGTATAAACTTGAGCCTTAACCGTTGTGTGTCTCCTATAAAACCGTATAAAAGTTAGTTTAATCAAGAATAGATAGCTATATCTATATAGAAGTTGTTTATAACATCATTTTATTAAAAGCTATTTCAAAAAAAAAAAAATCAACCTTAATTTGATTATATGGATTGAACCTAAAACATAACTAGTTTGTCTATGTCCTTTTCCCACATAGAAACTTCTCAAATTTTGCTACGCATAGAATTTCAGTATGTTACAATAAAGTCAACTTTTACCCACAAAAGTAAACAAAATATGTTTCTTTTCACACTAAAAGTGAGAGAAGTTCAATTTAGTATATGAGATGTTTTGAATTCGATCTTGAAATAGATGTATGTTTGTTGTATTTTAGGTGTGTATTTTGTTGTATTTTAGGTGTGTATTTTGTTGTAATGTTAGAGTCTATACATTAATATGTACTTTGTTATAATGTCTCTATACTTTTTTGTTTGTCACTTGCGTTTTTATCATATATATGTATATGATTTTGTTGATATATAAAATTTACTTTGAAAAGATATTTCAATTTTATATATTTTTAACTTAGAGAAAGTGGGCTGCCTGTTTTTTTTATTGTGTTAATGGTTTTGTTACGGGAAGAAGATTAAAGACTTGTTTAGACATTTTTTTATTAAATAGGAAGGAGTAATTTCATTTAATGTCTTCACAATGGTCCACTACCTATAATAACTTGCCGAAGAAGAAACACAAAAGAGTATAAATATGTGCAAATGGTAGAATCCTTGTTTTAGAAGACTGATGGAACAACAAAAGAGGTATAGAGAAGTGAAGTCCATGAACCATTCAATGGAAGAGAAGCTCCGACATTACAAATCCAAGTCTCTCTACCTTATTGTCTCCTTCTTCTTCTTCCACGCCATCATTCTTCTATCCCTTCCCTCCATACGCTGCCGTTTTTGGTGGATCCCTTTCACTCTCTCCCTCATTCCTTCAACCCTCTTCGGTCTAACGTTTACTAGTACCCTCTTGAGCTACGTTCATGCACTAATTCAGCATGACTTCAACCGGATCGAGCTCGAGCTTATTCGATATCAAATCTCCGCCGTTGATAGCGTGAGATCATCCGATAATTCTATGGTAAATCGAGACAAGTTCATGATCTTCAAATTATATGCGTATATGTATTTTACGCTCTCATGTTTGATCGTGTTTACGGTTGTTGTGCTTTTGGCTTGCCGATCTATTCCTTGTGATGCAAGAAATGTGGCATGAGTAGAAGAAGCAACAATCAAACTGAATTGGCTGGCTTGACCGAATCGATCAGAGCTTAATATTTCAAGTTAATTACCATATTTGTATTCAATTATAAATTTGTACTAGTCTTATCGAATACAATTCACTAAAAACAGATCTTTGTTTGATGGCTACAACTTTTAGTAATGGTTTTGTGTTGTGTAAGAACAAGGTTACCCTCTACTGCGTAACCCATGTGAATACATATTTGTTTTCCGATTTTCTTTAATCCGTTGAGTAAAAATATCAATTTTGTGTGTAAGAATATAAGAAATCTGATTGTATATGTGAGAAAGAAAGCAAAAATATGCGTTCGGCAAGGATTTCACAACCTCTAATTTAGGTGGCGGCTTCTTATCGAGGATGATGTCGTTTTTTCCGACCTCAGTCCGGTACTGCATCTCCGTCGATATAACGTTTTTCCTCTTCATTCTTTCCTGATCATTCCCACGAGAGTCACCACTACCCAGGCTCGATCCTCACCACCTTCTCCAATTTCCCCAGTTCTCAGTACCACCAATACCACGACCACATCGTCGACGTCGCCTGCTCCCTCCCCGATCGTTCTCGGTGGGTCCTCGCATGCTCCTGGTTTGCCCCGATTGATTCTGACGGTACTTCCTCTCAGTCGATGGGCCTCTCTCAACCAACACCCATGCCCCAATGTCAACGACGAGTGGACCTGGGGTCTGGCGCAATCCCTAATCCTAATCTGTTCCCGGAGAGGCATGATTTCAGAGTCTTGTCTTGGAATTGTCAGGAGATGGGCTACCGTCTTCACAAGCAACAATTACGCCATCTCCTTCGCGAGCACCGTCTCCATGTCCTTTTTCTCTCAGAAATTATTCTGTCTGCTCAGCGATGTTTGTTGCTGTCTACGTCCCTAGGATTCCAAGGTTTCTTCTACGAACCCAAGTTGGATTCAACACAGGGATTAGCTCTTCTCTAGGTAGAGGGAGTTGACGTGGGTCTCGGGGATGAAGACGAGCATCACATTGATGTGGAGATCTCGGCACCAGGCTTTGATGATGTCAAGCTTACATGCATCTACGGGGAGGTACGGAGGGAACACTGGTTTCGGACTTGGGACCTTCTAAGGAGACTGCATACTCCCTCGAGACCAAGTTGAATCATAATCGAGACTTTAATGGTATATTAAATCATGATGAAACTACGGGCGGTGGCACATATTCGTTGAGTTTAGTGGATGATTTTGGCCAGGTAATTGATGAGCTAGATCTTATTGATGTCCCAATGACATGTCATAATACACCTAGTTTCGGGGGAGGACTCACACCAGACGCGTTCAATCAAGGGTAGACAGAGCTCTGATCTCAGAGCCATTTTTCTCCTCACTATAGGACTAGGATTTTCGTAATACGAGAACCAAAACCTCGGATAATTGCCTATTATGTTATCCCTGGCTCGCAAGGTACATGATCGTGACCGCCCGAAGTTCCGATTCCAGTCCTAGTGGATTCGGGACCCAAATTGTGGTGTATTAATTCAGAGGGCTTGGAACAAATCCTATTCCGTATCAATTACAGAGGTGATTCGAGGTGTGGGTATCTCTTTGGACCATTGGGGTCGACATCACTTTCGAAAAAATGTTAATCACATCAAGTGGTGCCAGAGGCGCATTGTAGAACTTAATGGACAGACAGATCGGGCAGAATGCTCTTTGTGCCCATGAAGCATTCTAGCGCCAATGTTCCAAACAACACTGGCTAACTGAGGGGGACAAAACACGAAATTTTTCCAAGTCTCACCGACTTACCGACGACGGATTAATGATGTCGTGCCACTCAAAAACACGATGGGGCAATTGGTCACATGGGAATCAGGTCTGAAGGGGCTCATCATAGATTAATTCGACCAATTGTTTACCTCTAGCCATCCGGACCTCACGGATTCCCCATCTTTCACCCACTCGAATTGTTCCCAACCATAATCTCTCCCTTCTCTTGCTTAGGGCTGACTAGGAGATTCACTAGCTGTTTTTCAGATGGGACCAATCAAGTCACCAGGATCGATGGACTCAACCCGAGATTCTATCTACACTACTGGTCTATGGTGGCAAAAGAGGTGGTTCGATTCATACAAGATGTCATTTAGACAAAGGGGTTTGATCCAGTATTGAATGAAACCTCGATCGTCCTTATCCCAAAGAAGCCTGACCCGGATGTGGTCACTGACCTCCGGGCCATAGCTCTTTGTAACGTGATATTCCGGATCCTTTCCAAAGTTTTGGTAAATAGACTTCGACCCCTGCTACATCACGTCATCTTTAGGATACATGGAGCTTTTATTCCAGGTCGTTGCATCCAAGATAACATATTAGTCTCATTTGAGGCAATTCATTACTTAAAACGGAAACGCCAATGGACGGTAGGGTATATGGCTCTCAAATTGGATATGAGCAAGGCTTATGACAGGGTTGAGTAGACCTACCTGACTGCTATTATGGTCAGACTCGGGTTTTTGCCTGATTGGATAAAATTTAGTGTTCTACTGCATGCAGACGTTGTCATATTCAGTCTCATCAGGGGGACGAGAAACTCATAGACTCGCCCTGACAAGGGGAATCCGCCATGACGACCCTCTCTCTCCCTACTTGTTTCTCCTTTACATTGAAGGATTATCCCACTTACTGAAGGCGGCCCAAGACGCAAGCATTATCCATGACATTCAGGTCGCTAAGGGAGCTCCTGAGATATCTCATATTTTTTTCACTGATAACTGTCACATCTTCCACAAAGCCACCCCTTCCGAGGCACATAGTATTCATGATATTCTATGAATCTTTGGCACCATTTCAGGTCAGGTCCTCAATCTGGCCAAATCCTCAATCCTATTCAGCACAAGTACCCCAACAGCGGTACTCCAAGAGTGTTGTGATATATTGTCCATAGCAGAGATCTCAACTGCTTCCATGTATTTAGGCGTCCGCTGTGTCACTAATATGGTAGGCAGAAATCGGAATACATCTATGGCTTATCTGGGCAACAGGGTCATGACTCGGATCTGGTTATGGAAGGGCAAGTTACTTTCCCCGGCTGACAGAGAATTAATAAATAAAGAGAAAATGATCCGTTCATGTTTGAAGAAAGTTGGAGAGTGAGATCAAAAGTGATTGTTCTATGAGTGTTGAAAATAAAGAAGGAACGGTACGAGAGAGACGAGGTGGAGCATAGACATGAAGAAAAAAAAGACAAGGAAGGTATATTGAATAGTCTAACAAATATAAACAAGCTTTCCAAATAACAACACTTTGAAATCAGAGTATGCGGGGCATATTTTTTTCAATTTGGTCTCTGAATACCGAAGAAACAGTCACATGGAGAAGTTTATTCATCACATGATTAATTCTTGACGGATTACAGTAGTCAATGGTGCAGTATACAATACAATGGTGTTTGATGCAACCAACTCAAGTGGCAAGGAACATTTGAAGCTATTGATTTCTGGAATACCAATGAACACCAAAATCTCTGGCAGCGCCGTCAGGAACATCTTCAATGACCTTCTCTTGACCCTTGGGGTAATAGATGCCGGTACGTTCATGAGGAACCCAGCAAGTACCGTCGTCGTCTCCGGTGTTATTACTCTGGCTTTTGTTCCGCATAGCCTCCTCCTCTGCTTCAAATCTCACCGTCTCACGCACCGAATCCATGGTCGAGCTCTTCCTGTGGTACCCTTTCCGCACAACTGGTCTGCAAGTTCATTAAAAACATGAGTTATCATGGCTCATACAAACTAAATATTAGAATGGAATGAGAGGGGGCTTGCTTGATGAATATGGTGTTCATGGTGTGTGCTCCTCTTGCAAATGTGGCTGCCATTCTCAATCAATCTATGAGATGTATGGTGTTCAAGTTGTACATGTATATATAGTGATGAGGCATGAGACACAAGTGGAGGAGGAGGGGACAAAGGATGGTTATGATCATTTTATCCATTTCTCTTGTTTCAATGGTTATGGAGCTGTGTCTGCATATGTCATCCTCTGTTTATTTTATTTCATCTTTTAGGTTTCCTCCATTATTGCCTTTGCCCATACTGCCTGCCTACCCAAATCATTCACTCTGAAAATGACTTCTGTTCTTTGTCTAGAGACTGCCACTGTATGCTATGACCATCCACGAATCGGCTCCAAGAACCTAAAATGAGTATTGAATCCGATTTCATACGTCGAATCTGTATCTAAGGAGGGAGAAAAGACCGTCTAGAGATTCGTCGACTTCCAAATCAAGTCCAATGTCACAACCCAATTGGAGTGGGATTAGATTCGATCTAATCCCAGTGTGAATGGTCTAATGAACATGATTACTGACATTTGTTATCTTATGAAGAGACTTTTTATCCTTACACACAAAGCTTGTTTGTTCAACCGGTTCGAGCTTAGTGATCACAGCATAGACATTAAAACCTTAATCTTTTAAAAAAAAGAATTATTCTCCATAACCCATTAACAAATATTGCTGTATAATTCCTCCAGAGCAGGATACAATTTTCTTAATTTGAAGCGTCATCAGGAGGGAATAGGGAGCTATTATACCATATAAACCTCATGCATTGAATAGCCGAACAACCTTCTGAACACCCTACATACATACCACCAATGCGACAATTACTCAATCTGCTTGCCAATCTATTAGTCCTAGATCGAGCTCCTAAGAACTGATCATCATATACTCAGTAACCTAAAGTAAACAAACTCAACTAGTAATAGCTCAGAAACTCATCTATTCAATCCATAGTTAAAGACCTTGATATGTTCCAGCATCCTATGAAACTAGGCCTAATATACTATTATAACAATGTGGCAAATGACAAATCATAAAACATCAATAGATCACGTGCAACGTAGCAAATCCGAAACAGAATCAAAATTGATCAAAACCCAATTCCTGATACATAAAACAAAGGTATTGAATAGCTTAGATAATGAAAATGAAGATTTTTTAAACTGAAATGAAATCAATCGACGGTCTGCATTATGTCCTCGGCGGTGAACTTGGTGCCCTTGTCCTTATCGGCGGCGGCGCGGCCCTTGGCCTTGCGGTCGAGCAGTGACTTGCGGTCTTTGTCGAGGCGGAGCTTGGTAATGACGACCTTGGAGGGGTTGACACCGACGTTGACGGTGGATCCATTGACCTTCTCTCGGGTGATGCGCTCGATGTGGATGACCCACTTGCGGCGGTAGACCTGCACGACCTTTCCCTCGCGGCCCTTGAAGGTGCCCCGGACAACCTGAACCTCGTCGTCCTTCCTCACCGGCATCGATCGGACGTTGTACTTGGACCGAAGGTCGGCGGACACCGGAGCGCTCATCAGCACGCGGCGGACGCTCGACGGGGCCGTGAAGTGAGCCTTGCGGTTCTTGCGGCGGGAACTCGAAACTCGGGGATTGTACTTCATGGCTGCTAGGGTTTCTCCTTGCTTCACTGATCTGCAGGGCAACGGATTAGAGATGTGTTGGGGGTTTTGTACGCGATGATACTAGGTCAAACGGCACCGTATAAATTCTTGTAAATATTGTCATGGGGAAGATAATAATTTTTTTTGGAACGTGTATTACTTTAAAAAAAACTAACCATACATAGTAGGGCTAAAAAGCTTTGGGTTCCTCGTTTAGGCTGACCGTATCTAAGAGCATTCACAGTCATCTCGCCGGCGAGATGACATGAAATATAATATTTAAATTATCTCGCCAGCTCACCGCCAGCGACGTCTGTAGTGGGTTACTGTTGCTGGCGAGGAGCCGCCGGCGAGATGGAGGAAAAAGCAATTAAAAAAATGAAAAAAAAATTGCAACATAAACCCACAACTTTATTATAATTATACATATACCACACATACGATAATTAAAACACACTCAAACGATAATTATACATATAATTAGCACGCAGATGATAAGTTAATACATAATTAAACGATATCTAATTTTATGTCACGATCACGATCTACAGCTCGTGAACGTACTGCAGGAATTTGTAATGGTCTCGAACGATCTCCCACAGACCCATCTTCGTGAAATGGGTGCCATGGGCCTTGTAGTGGGCAGCGGCTGCTTTAGAGCGAAAGTAAGTCTCGGTACTTCCCGACGGGGCGTTATGAACTGCTACACGGTAGCAACGTTCATACCGGTGGATTCTCCGGGCGAGATCCTGCCAGTGGTCTCGACACTGTTTCTGGGTTCTCGGCGGGGAATTGGCCGGAGCACCGTGGACAAAATTGGCATAAACTACCGGCCAATACCTATGATTTGGGCCCGGCCGGGCGTCCTACAGCCAACATAGGACCAACACCATCTCTTCCTCGTTGGTCCACGGGTATGAGCCTACGCCGGCCATTGGTGCTTCGAAGAAAGGGAGGAAAAATGGAAGAACAAAAGTATGGGAGACAGAGAGAGATTTGGCGAAGAGGTGTGAAGAATGAAGGAGGAAAAGAGTGGTATTTATAGGCCAAAACCGCCAGCCACTAGGGGGCATTTTGGTCATTTTGTGGTGGTGGTGGCAATAATGGCACACATCCTAATAATGGACACCTCATAATGTTAAAAAAAAAAGATCTTCTTTGACCAAATTCAAACAAGTCATTAAAGTAAAACAATTACCAAAACATGAAACTTAAAAAACATTCATTAAAGGAATCTTGAATTACAACTTAAAAAAAAACAAGTACGGTAAGCTGAAAAAAAAACAAGTCACTGGGCCATCAGATTGCGCAAAATATTAAGTTGCGTCATGTGGGCATGTAGCTGCTCGGGGTCCATGCCCGAAGTGTCGGTTTTTTCAGCTTCGACCCACTGCTGGTATGCCATCAGCTTCAGCTGCGCAGCCTTCTCAATGGTCCTGGCTTGGCTTGCTTCTTTGGCCACTATATGGGCCCTCTCGACACGATCAGCAACCGCTTCCTTAGACGATGATGATGAGCCCTTACCTCTGAGCCTTGCAGCCTTGGCAGCCTTGCAGCCCATAGGCCTCTTGTACTGGGGTTGACCGTCCGTATTAGCACCGGTCGTTTGCTGACTGTCCTCACAGCCCGGCGTGTCTTCACGAGGGCGCTTGCCGGAGTCGATAGAATCTTCGACATCGAACTCCGAACCGGTGTCGGTACAACGGGCTCGTCAACAGCAAAGTAATGAGAATTCCACTTGTGTTCTCCTTTCACAAGATCCCACCAGTGTTTCCATGTGAATGGATGACCACAAGCCGAGATGTATTGCTCCTCGGTCAACTTCATGATTCCCGCATCGTCCCGGCCGTTCCTGTGGTCCCTGTAGTTCTTCACAAACAGCCCTTGGAAGAACGTCACTTTGGGATTCGTCCCCAGCCAATGGTCTTTGCACTGCTTCCCCGACCTCACCGGATCATCCGGGCCCCGAGTGGATTCCATTTCCGCAGCGATGGCCCCCCAGTACTTCAAATTATGCTTCTGGTTGCCGTGCACTGAGTCGTACGAGTGGTGCATCCAAGCTCGAACTAACCTGCAGTCCTCCTCGTCGGTCCATAAGACACGCTTTGCTTTGGCCTTTGTCGGACGGACTTCGACGGGCTCGGAAAGGGGTTGAGAGGATTGGACAGTCGGGTTGGGGGAAAAGCAAGGCTTCAAAAACTCTTGGGACAAAGTTTCATCCGTCACCGACCTATAGTTGAGAACCCACTCGTTGAGATCGAAAGAAGACACAGCGAAAGAAATTTGAATAGGACTTTTTGAAGTGTAGTAGAAGAGAGAAATTGAGTGTGTGTAAAAATGAGTTTTGGGGTGTTTATTTATAGGGGGCAAAGTGAAAAAAAAAGTTAATGTTGCTGCCAGCGAACCAGGCCACGTGTCGCCAGCGTGTGGCTCGCCAACGGCCGGCGCGGCACCCGAGGAGGTCAAAGTCTTCCTCGCCAGCGAGATCTGCTGGCGAGGTCGTTAACGGCTACCCAAGTCGCCAGCGTGCTCCTCGCCTGCTCCCCGCCTCCTCCTCGCCGGCGAGATCATCTCGCCAGCTGCTCCTCGCCCACGACTGTGGGTGCTCTAACCTGGTTCACTTGGACTCGTAGAAAAAGCCTACTTTGATTCGTAAATACTATTTCAAGACACCCCCCCTTACCGACATTTTAAGTAAACGAAAAAAAACCTAGAAAAACAAAAAAAGTAATTCAAACTAAAAACAGACTTGCAATTCGGAAATGAAACTAAAGCTGAATCCAACATAAAACAGGAAAAATGATCTGCTTCCTTGCTCCTCCGGGACGGCCAAGCAACGTCGGTCCTGGGTCAAGATGGGTAGGTCCCGGATCCCAACTCCACTGACTATATCGCTCCAAAACATTCTCCAAGCGGCTCGTCTGGGTGTTCGGTGAGTAACAATTTGCTGAAACCAAGCCTCGACAAATCAAAGGCATAAATTGTGAAGGTCAGTTCGTGAATAACCCTGAAGGTTCATTATAGTCTTTTCGACTTTGTGTTACCTCGATCAACGACGATGAGGAGAGTAACCACCAACGGTTTGCCTGGTTGAAGCGTAGATCCGGAAACGGTGGAGGGACGTGACAACGACGACGGCAACTGTGCTCGGGCGGGGGAAGGTTGCAGTTATTGTGCAGGCAAAGATGACTACTCAGTACGAAAAAAGGAGGAAGAGAGAGCTCCATCGACAACCTTCATGGCCAAAACCATGGAGGCCGTCGACGACGGTAACGCTTTTGGGAGATGTGAGTTCTCACATAACTTTGGGAGAGAGTATTTTTTTAACTGCGATTACTACTATTTTTTTATTGAGTGTAAACTGATACTTTCAACGAGTCATTGGACAGAACATGACGAAGAACTAAAGGTATCTCTGTGATTTGTCAATCAATAGCACATCAGTCACTAACATTACGAGTTAAACAATGAACAATTCTACTAGCCTTTACGAATGAACAATAATTTAAAATTCTAAAGGACTTGTAATTTAACCCGACATTCCATTACCACCAAACCGAATAAAGGCAATAACACCTCTCTTCCGTTTATAGCCTGCACCGCATTCAAGCAAAGTGGCTGATTGTACACAAGGTCTTGATATTTATAAATAGTTGAAAAAAAACACTATATTGATTTTTGAATTTTTAATTAAAAATGATTTAATTTAAATGAAAATTCGTTGGTACAACCAATAAATAATTTTTTTTCTACATGTTTTTTCACAAATTAGAATAATAACAGAAACCAAACCACCGACCTATTAGGGTTCTCTGTCCCTCTCGTTTCTCCTCTCCCAACTCACCCTCCACATCCTGCGATCACCATCGCCTCCGACACACCATGGTCTCTCCATCACCACCTCCCACACATATGGCTTCCCCCGCCCCGCGCTACCGTTTTCGTCACCCTCCCGCGATACGTCCGGCGCGACTGGGACTGTAGATCACCTCCACAAATAGGAAGCATGACCTCCCACGCTATTGGATCACAGTGACACCAATACCTCACCCGCCAATAGGGAACTCCTTGCGTATGATGCCTTCCCGTGTCCTCACGCCGACCAGAAGAAGAGGATTTGGAAATGATCCCAACCACGCCTGGAAATGGAGCCCTACTGGAACACTCGTGCTGTAATTGGATGTTTCGGTAGGGATGCAAGGCCCCACCCGTGTTTCGGATCGGTTTCCCGAGATCCCTCCACCATCGTCGCATCACCGTGATGAGGAAGACTAGGGAATGGAGCTCCAATGGCTGCCCTTCTTAGGGAAAGGGCAACAGTGAACTCCCAACCCCGACTGGTCCAATCGTAACCGGAGGACATCCTCGCAGATGCATTTCCATAACAAAGGAGAGGCGAGACAGGGCTATCCTTGGTTGTCTCCCTCTGATCGGTTATACCACCGAATGGACACCCTTGGCAATATGACACCGGTCACCAGGCCATCCCTCGCCATCCTAAGGGGACTTGAGGAGCCGATAGACTTTGGAGGGAGAATCAGGTACTACACGACTATCCTCACCATGCTTGGAACTCTAATCTTCTAGAATAGTTCTCATGGTAAACAATTCACAACCAATAGATATTAGTGGAGATAATTCATGGTGGGGCACACGCCGATTAGCAAACCTAAGAGGCGACACGAAAAAGCCCAATAACTTGTAGGATTCGAGTGACTGTTTATGGGCGACCATCGGAGCATCCTCGACAAAAACCCAATAGTCAAGAAGGCCATCATATTCTCGCGTCACTTTTTGTTTCGGGAAAGGGCACATGGGAACAAGACCAAATCGTTTGTCATCATGATAACCCTAGGGCCACACGGGGTGTGCTTGAGGAGCCACACCCCGGCCTCTATAGAACAAGATCAACTTGCTTTCTAGCCTCCTCCTTTCCATGATTCTTCAGACAAAACATATTATTTCAAGTCGAGACGGGAAAAACATATTGGAAATCAATTGCTGCTCACAATATAAATAAGGAACCACTCTTACATTCCTCCCTAGTTTTTCTGAATATCTAGTTATAGGACTAGTGTTTCGATTGCCCTCAAAATTGCATCTCATCCTTTTTATGCTTTCTATATTTTTATGTTATTCCACTGTTGTAAGATCACTATGATCTAACTTTATCATTTCAATAAAAAAATTTGTTATGCTAAAAAAAATTCTAGTTGCTCCACCATGTGTTGTCAACCGGTTGGTGGCTGCAATTCTTTCACACGTCGTGGCCGATCCTGCCAACAACAAATACCTGTGTGGTTCCGATTCCTGCTCTGCCACAGGCACCAACACTCTGTTTTTTCTGTTGTATTGTTGGTTTCCTATTCCGATTCCTATACTTTAGGAATTAGCATCGCCTCTTGTGTACGTTGTACACGTTCTTATGAGATGCGTATACGCAAGCATAGAAGACCCCTATCTCAAAGTGGATCTACAAATGCACACTCGAAGGTTAAGTTGCAACATGACAACCGGATTGCAAGAACTAGTCACACCAAGCAACTACACCGACAAGAGAGACAAATACTTAGACCGGTGTATATTTACATGTATAACATAATCTACAAAAGAAGAAAGAAACACAGTAAAACAAGTAAACTGTAAGAATTAAGGTAAATCATCGGCGCCTTGATCATCCATAGTGTCGTCGTCCTGTTCCTGCAACATTTTCATTAGCATGGACACCTGATCTTGCAGCATCGCGTTCTCTCTCTCCACCTCCGAACGCTTGCTCTTTTCTTGCACAAGTTGGAGCTGCAAGTGCTCTAAGCACCGAGCGTCCTCTTCAAGTTGCTCGTTTAGCCCATCTATCTCCCGGTCCTGCATTATTAATTAATCACCTCATTTATAAGAAGAAAAATGAGTTTTGATATAATTTGTCACACCTTTCTGTTCATTTCACTAACTGCAATCCTTCGCATGCTCTCAACCACATCAACGTTCACTAATTTCCTCTTCTTCCCAACTAGCCAGCCTCGAGGGTACATTGCACTTTCAATGTCTGGAGGGGGAAGCAACGACTCTACAGATGGTCTCTTGCCATTCATATTACTAATTATGGGCTCCAATGGTTCAAACAGAGCCTTGCGTCGTTCACTAAGCTCCGGACCTGATTCTTGCATCTTGTTATCAACCTCCTTCGGTGTCTCGTTAGCTGCATCTCCTCTTGTTACCTTTTCTACACTCCGGCTGCTAGCTATTGGAAACAAATTAAGACACAATGCTCATGCAACACCAAAGCAATTAGCACTAGGTGCCTTACCAATGCACAAGAGAGACATAACCAATTAAGAAATGAAGAATGATAACAATTGAAGCGAGTTTACTTAAATGCAAACAAGGATAAGGAAAATAGAGAGAATGGAAGAGAAACAAGACCAGTTCAACTCAGGTTCCTAACATAAGCAACCGAGTAATAAGATAAAGACTAACATAGGAGCAAAGTCATTATCATAACAACTCGTTGACATTGTTTTACGCCGCTCCCTCGAAAGATGGAACTTATATGATTTCAAATATCTATAGATCTATTCTTGTATGCACAATTCAAAGCACCAAAAAACAGATCTTTGTAGTTCATGGTACTAATATGTCCTCGTGTAGACTGTCTATGTCACATTTCAAGATTAAGGTTTTATCAAACTTCTTTGATAAAAAAAGAAAGAGATATGGAGCAGCCTAATTGAATTGAAACCAGAGAGACGGGACCAAATCCATCCATCAAAGAGCTCCTTTCGACCGTCTTCTTCTTGTTCATGTCCAGATCAACCCACTAATATATTTCTATTATGGATTTGTGTCACAACTCGAATAAAAAGAAACAAGAGTGAGCTTTATGGTAGTGTTACCCTAGACTTTAGAGTTTTTATTAACAATTGCTTGTATAAAATTACATTGTTTATATATAAAATCTAATGAAACTTAATAGTTGTCCCAAGTAAACACCTTAACCTTTCAAGTAATATTATATTAGTATAAAAATAATACAAAATCAATACTTTGCTCTTTAAATTTATATGCATTATAATTTAATATTAACTCTTTAAAACTATAATTAGGTTGTGAATTAGACAGAGAAAATAAATGAGGATTGGAATGTTTTAATAAAATAATTGATACACAAGTAATTGCCCAAGTTCTCTCTTGTATGTCGAGAGCTTCTTCTTTTCGAGGAAACTCTACTCATCTATGGAATTATCTATTTTTCTCCGATATGAACGCCATTAGTCCTATCGTCGGTCATGTCCCATTGCAGTCAACCCTGGTGTTGTCCCTCCCACGTGCGCCTCCGCATCGCCCCTCGTCGGCTGTGAAACCTACTAATAAGTCGAGGCGTAGAAGAAACCCTAAACCTTCTTCTGCCGCCCCAATTTCTCTCTCCCACTCATCCACACCGCATCTCCTTCTTCCCTCCCCTACAACAACCATGGTTTTCTCCCTTGGTACATCCGAACCTTAGGTAAAGTCCAACGTGGTCGACCTTTAAAGAACCAAACCCTAGCTTCTTCCGCAAGCAAAGCTGTCACGTCCCAAATCCGGTTTTGACCGAATTCGAGACGTGAGCTAAAACAATGATAATTTTTATTGAAAATAAGGCCAACAAGTCTCAAATCATGTTTCAAACTTAAAACAATCTCGCGAGTCGCGGCTCGATAAAAAAACGGTGAATAAATCAACAATTAACATTACGTCTCTAGACACTAGCCCGAATCCCCGTCAGCTCCCTAGCTTCGAGAATTCTGCTAGTACAAAACCTGCTCGACACCTGAAACACCACAAAGTAAGGGGGTGAGCTTACGCTCAGTAGGAAAAGTAGTTAAGGATTTGAACTACAGTTCATCACCACGGGTAACCGTCCAATTAGGGCATACTAGTAATCACAACTATTAAAATAAGTCAACACTCACTCCAAGACAACACTTGGCCTTTACTCAGGTACAACCCGTAGAACCAACTCACAACGATCTGAACCCAAACCACTTTTCACAACTAGCCCTTGACACTCATCACCCAACAAACCTTAGTAAGCAAGCCCACGGCTATCTCAGTAATCTGATACACGTGCGAACTCGTACGACAACACTGGAAACCATTACACCAACCCCCGTGTCACCAAATATCATCTATCATGCTTATCAATTTACCAAACATAGCAACACATGCATCCACTTATATCGTACTAGTTCATACTGCAACGGTCCCGAGACCTTTCACGCACACAGACGTGGGGTAATATACTCCTCCGCACACAGACGAAGGGTTCACGCACACAGACGTGGGGTAAAACACTCCTCCGCACACAGATGAAGGGTTTCACGCACACAGACGTGGGGTAATATACTCCTCCGCACACAGACGAAGGGTTCACGCACACAAACGTGGGGTAATACACTCTTCCGCACACAGAGGAAGGGTTTCACGCACACAGACGTGGAGTAATATACTCCTCCGCACACAGACGAAGGGTTCACATTATCAAACATGGCACACTTGCCCACACACAATCACGATATGCAACAACGAATCATCGTATTAGACTCTTAACCACACTTAAAAACCGTCACGTACTTACCATCACTTACTGTCTCCACACTCCATGTGGTAACCCCACCGGCTTAACCGGTATTAAATTCCCAACCAACCCACAATTTAACATATCGAATAAACAGGAAATAACCACACAAGTAATCCACATGCATCGCTAGTTCCATTCTATTCTTTTTTTCATGTTCGTTATTTATTAGCCGTTCAAACACACAAGGCACACCAGCAGGCACACTCAGCAAACAATCCTACAGGCACGACATGGCCTGGATCTACCAGCACGACAATTTCCAAAACATGAATCGTAAAAGTTCACAGTTCATACATCTACGCTAGTTGTTCGTATCCTACATGCCAAGCTATGATGTTTCCGATTTTTATTATTAACCCTAATCATGCATACTAGTAACATTCCGTAATTAAAGCGGTATCTGCTACTTTCCCTACCTCAAGATGGTAACAAGGCGGCGTCTTCTAGCTGCGGACGACCGGGCCAACACCGTCTTCCAAGGCGACGTCCCCGAAATCCAAGTCTGGTTTAAACAATTAAAAGTCTCAATCAGATCTCGAGTTCAAGGTTCTCGGAAGGTCCAAACGTCTTTAATTTAACCAGACTTTAAGTCAATTCAATTATTAAAATAATTAATAATTTCTGCCGACCCGGATCCGACCCAACACGGGTCCAGACCCGGTCAAACCCGGATCCAGACCCGGATCCAAGCCTGACCCGGACCCGGTCCTAGACCCGACCCGGATCCGAGTCAGACCCGGTCTAGGCCTGGATCAGGACCCAGTCCGAAGACTTGGGCCTGACCCACGTCCTGCCCAGGTTTTGGCCCGACCCCGAGTTCTGGCCCAGGACCAACCGGCCCACAACGTGACCTGGCCCAAATCCCGGTTCAAGCCCGTCTCCGATCTCGTGCAGCTCCGACGAGGCTCGACGCTCCGGCCACCGTCTCCGGCAACGATGAAGTCCAGAACTCAGTCCACGAGCGCTGGCGAAGCTCGGGACGAGGCGGTGGAGTTCAGGCCGTTGCTGGCGAGGTCGTGGAGGTCAAGCACGGCGAGAACATCAGAACTCCGGCCAGATCTAGGGATTTCGAGGTCGCCGGCGGCGAAACCTCTCGAATCCGAGGTAAACGGACTCGTCCCAAAGGGTTTCAGACCAAGAGAGAGAGGGGAAACACGATTTTGGGCTCAAGAGAGCTCGAAACGAGCTGGAATAGAGAGGAACCCGACCTTCAACTCCGGCGTCCCTTCGAATCTCGCGCGGCGTCTCTGGCGAGCTCCCCAGGTGAAGGAGAAGAGGAAGAAGAAGTTATAAAGGGCGGAGGAGGTGACTAGAAGGAGAGAACGTGGTGGGGAAGTGCTCGGCGATGCGATCTGAGACGAGGGGAGACAGCGCTCTTCGTGCGTCTGGTACGCTAGGATCTAGCGAGAGAAGAGGAGGAAAATGAAGGTGTACAGTACCCACGTCTAGGGTTTTGCCCCTCTTATAGCCTGGACCGCGCGTCGCGTGGGTTGGCTCGCGTAAGTGGGCCGCGCGTGACACGCGTATGGGCCCGAGCTGGCCCAAACCTGAGCTCGACCCAAACTACTGTTTTCCCTCTTTTTTTTGCCTTTTCTTTTCAAAACCCTTGTTGCAGAAACTTACCCCAATGTTCCAAATTGTAAAATAATACCTTTTCAAAACAAGGTGGTCTTTACAGTCTACCCCCTTCAAAGAATTTCGTCCTCGAAATTTAAAACGAACGCGCTTCTCTCGACCCTAACTCAGGGAACGTCCGCTTAAAACTCCCAAGCCAATAATCCTCAAGTGTGCCACGCTTGGCAATTGAATCGACCTACCATCCAACGCTTCGTACGGTGCCAAAGTGTTACTGGCCTGAAAGCACTATGGTAGTCGTACTCGTCGATCTGTTTCCGGTTACCTTATGAGGTACCCTCACTTTCGTCAAGCACTGCGCAAAATTGTCAATCCACGTCGCACGTAGCTGGGATGACCCAACACGAGGACCGTAAAAAGGTTCCACTCTGAGACCCTCACGTCTCATTAAGCGTACAGAAACATACGAAGCAATGCCTGTGGGTTATGGGTCCACCACGTTTCCGCTGCGCCACTCTGACCTCAACTTCACTCAGGGAGCGAAACAAGAAACGACAAGATAACAACTTAACGAAGCAAAGTTCAAAGATGGTTTAGTAAATAAACGCACAAAACGAACAAGTCAACAACAAGTCTTGATATAAAAAGTAAGTCTCCAAAGTCAAAACACAGATAACGCCCCGATTGTCGCTAGCCTCATGCTCTGCGATGCCCTCTAATCCCGAGCGCGCTCGAAGTCGCAATCGATCTCATGGTCATAGTCCTGCCTCTCTGTCTGTGAATCGACGACAGCATACACTCGACCCTGCTGTCTCGGGGGTCCGTCTCACGGAGGTGGTGGAAGTGCCACCTGATGCGCAACGCGATGTCCCGACGCTGGTGCGCTAGCTGCCTGTCTCAGCGTCTTCTGCGTCTGAGCTTGACGCTGGAGGAACTGTGGCGAGTGCCCCGTCTGCGACTGTTGTGGTCGCGGAGCTGGCGCCACCAGATACGGCTCGGGGCACCTGGGAGCGAAATCTCCCGGCCGGCCACATCGGTGACACAATAGTGGCCCGGCACTGGACCCCTCCTCAGATCTACCCATATGGCGATCCACTGATCCGCCACTCATCTGACAATCTCGTGCCATGTGACCTGGCTGTCCACAACGATAACATGCGCGTCCCGACACGGGAGGCCCGACAGAAGCTACCAACCCGACCTGTCGTGGTCCTCTTAGTTGGGTATGATGCTGAAACGATCCCGAGGTCCTCTGCCTCCTAGGGTCCTGAGACTCAGACGGTCTCTGTGAACTGCTCGATCTGGGCCTGACCTCCCGAGTTCTAGCTGACTCTCGGAAGTGTCGTTCCATAGTCAGTGCCTGCTCCACCAGCTCGGAGAAAACCTGGGTCCTCAGCACAACGACCCTGTCCGCGATCGCCGGACGGAGTCCCCACTCAAAACGTCGACATCTGAGATCCTCCGTCTGCACCATCTTTGGAGCGAAGCGAGCCAAGGAGGTGAACCTCGCCTCGTACTCCGACACCGACAGACTCTCCTATCGCAGCTCCAGGAACTGCTGACGTCTGTCATCCAGAACAGCCCGTGAGAAGTACTGTTCAAGGATCTGTCATCCAGAACAGCAGAAAGTCGTCCCCAACTCGCGTCTGCTCCTGACGCCACCAGTGATAGGCCTCACCCTCCAGATGGAAGGCCGTGAATGAGACTCGGAGTCTACCGCTCAACACCCCAGACGTGTCAAGGTTGCGGGTGATCCGCTCCAGCCATCGTTTGGCTGCCTCAGGGTCTGGCTCCCCGGAGAACACAGGCGTGCCTAGCCTGCGGAAATCTCGTAATGCCTGCGCAGTGTAACTACCGACTTGCGTAAGTCCATCAGAAGTCACTGTAGTCGCAGCAGGTACATGCTCTGGTATAAGAGCTCTAGCCTCTCGACGGGCAATGGCAGCTGCCAGTCCCTGCACGATGCGGGTCAGCTCCTCAAATGTTGCCGCCTGGACTGTCTCAGTCCTCTCATGCCCCTCAGCGGGTGCATCCTGGGCACTAGTCGCCCCGAAAAACTCAGTAGTAGGCTGCTGTCCCCGACCCCTAACTGGCCGTCCTCGGCCTCCAGTTGGCCGTCCTCGGGTGCCTCGTGAAGCATACGTACGAGCCATGACGTAGATTTTCTGCACGTCCAGCGCACATATTTAAGTTTCTTACTCGAAAGGGAACACGCGCTCAATATAACTAACGTCACACAGTCCACCTCGCTAAAGCTTAAAGTAATAATATACTTAATATAGTATAGTCATACAAATGCACACAGCAGAGAAGTCAGCAATTAGTGCTTCACACAGATATATATACACACAACAGGGTTACCATTCAAATTACTTTTAGTAAAAAAAACACGAGTAAGTCACACAGACTACCAAATTAACTCACAGAGCAAAAACACAAAGTTCAACTTCCAACCAGTTCAAGTTCTTAATGCAATTTCAATTCAACATAACATTAGTGTTGATCTCTCGTCATTACAACCCTGCTCAGGCGTCCCCGAGTTGCGTTGTAACCACTAGACATCCCACCATTCACGTCCAGCTACAGTGGCCCCTATCGCTGAATCGTGATGGAACATACACTTCAGTTTCTGCAGAAAATCGGGCATGACCCGTTCGTAAATTACACTAACCATCCGCTTAAGCGGGCACACAAAACACCACCTACACAGATAAACAAGGATCACAATACTCAACAGTTCAACCAACAACCAAACCGAGACTTTCAACTCCGGTGTCCCTTCGAATCTCGCGCGGCGCCTTCGGCGAGCTCCCCAGGTGAAGGAGAAGAGGAAGAAGAAGTTATAAAGGGCGGAGGAGGTGACTAGAAGGAGAGAACGTGGTGGGGAAGTGCTCGGCGACGCGATCTGAGATGAGGGGAGACAGCGCTCTTCGTGCATCTGGTACGCGAGGATCGAGCGAGAGAAGAGGAGGAAAACGAAGGTGAACAGTACCCACGTCTAGGGTTTTGCCCCTCTTATAGACTGGACCGCGCGTCGCGTGGGTTGGCTCGCGTAAGTGGGCCGCGCGTGACACGCGTATGGGCCCGAGCTGGCCCAAACCCGAGCTCGACCCAAACTGTTGTTTTCCCTCTTTTTTTTGCCTTTTCTTTTCAAAACCCTTGTTGCAGAAACTTACCCCAATGTTTTAAATTGTAAAATAATACCTTTTCAAAACAAGGTGGTCTTTACAAAAGCTAGGGTTTTGGAGAATTCCAAGCCGCCGTCCCCTACGGTCAAGCGAAAGCCCTGACGCCCGCGCCCGACGATGTGCAACCTCTGATGCCTCAGATGAAGGTCCCAACTCTCCGACCATCGGTGGAACTAGCTCCGCCCATCGTGACCAATGCTCCGATCACCGTCGCCTCGCCTCTCCCCATCACAGCAACGCTTGTGCCAGTACCTGCCGCCTTCCTACTGCCCCCTCTGATCAGGGACCCTCTCAAAGGGAAAGCTCTCATGCCTGATCATGGGAGGCCAGAGACAGGGAGGGCGGACATGATTGCTCACTATGAGGGGATCGGGGCTCCCAACGCAGCCCGTGTCCCCGTGATCCCGGTGCTCCTCACAACACCTCTTAGGATGACCCACCATCGCCGTTCCTTCAAGCCCAAGAAAGTCGGATCAACTTCAGTGGCACCTCCCCTTATGGCATGCCTGGACACCCAGCTGCTCAACCTGTAGGATGACCTCTTGGTTTTTGGAGGAGGAGGAGATTAAGGTGATGGTACTATAAAAAATGGTGGGCCCATCCATATTGGCTAGGAAAAAAATTTTCATGATGGGAAAGATGTGGTCGTCCAAGCCGCCCAAGAAAGAAGTCCTCATCCCGATCATCACCAAGGCATGGAGAAAATCAGCGGAGGGATTGGTGATTAAAGATATCGGTCCGAGTATTTTCGGATTCTACTTTGAAACTAAGAAAGATCGGGCAAGGGTTCAAGACAACGAACCATGATGCTTCGATGGAAGACCTGTCATGCTGGGTAACCTAAACCCGATGGCTAAAGAGCCCCCCCACCCTGGATAGGCTCTAGCTCTGGGTGCATTCTCATGGCTTCTCTCCTTTGGTCCGTACCAAAACCACTGGGAAAACAATTGGGGTAGTGCTGAGGCTCTATGTCCATGTCCCGTGCGACCAATGGGGGACATGTTGGGGAGAATCAATGAAGGTTTGCTTCTGGCATCCTATGGAGCTCCCCCGTTTTGTGTCACCCTTACTTATGCAAAGCTCCCTTCGTTTTGTTATAACTATGGGATGATAGGCCACATGGTGGCCGAGTGTGATCGGAAGCTGGTGGTTACCCCTCGGTTCGACTCATCGATGTTGGAACTCCAGAGGGACCGTCAACCCAGGGTTTATGCTACAGATTGGGACGTTCAAACTAGGGATGGAAAAATAACACGACCCCGACGGGGATCCCCGACCCCGACCCAATCAGGGCGGGAATTTTCATTATCGGGGCGGGGAACGGGGCATTGTCCGGGGTCGGGGCGGGGCTGGGGATGGTACTCCCCGCCCCGAACCGCCCCGATTATATTAGTCCTTTCATATATTACTGAAAAAAGTTTGGTTGGAGGATTCGAATTCTAAACCTCTTGCTAATAACTAAATCACTCTACCAACTCAACTGACATGAACTTGTGGTTTTAGTTAGTTTGTGTAATAAATATATTTATTCCATAATATATAAAAATAAATATTAATAACAAATATTACCTAATAAATATTTAAAAACGTAAATATTTTTAAAAGAAAAATTACATTCTACTAAACAAAACAACAAAAGTTTAGTATAAGTATCCTGAAAACAACGTTTATAATTGTTAATTTATCATAAATCACCACTTATTAAATTAATTTTTTGTAAAAGAATTCATCCTTTTTTAAATACAACCCCTAAACAGGGCGGGGCGGGGAATCCCTGAACCCGACGGGGCAATCTCGAGGCAGGTTCAACTCGGGGTCAATCTGGGGATAGGGCGAGGACGGGGCGTGGAGCAAGTGAACGGGGCGGGGACAGGGCGAGGGGTCCCCGCCCCAAACCTGCCCTGTTGCCATCCCTAGTTCAACCGTCTCGTAAACCGGTATCCTTGACTATTGAACCTAAGGCCTTGTCTTCTCGAGGCAGATGCCCTATAGTATCCTCGGCTATGGTACCTAATGGAGTGAGCCGCTCGGCCGATCCTGGTTGGCAAAACTTGGTAATCGACCGGGCGTCGAATAGTGGGAAAGCCAATACCCGCCCCTACTTGAGCACAAAGATCGACCTGGACTTGGAGTCGGAACTGAGTTTTGTGTTGGAGCAGGAGTCGGAGGAGGAAAAAGGGGATCTATTAGGGATCTTTGGGACCTTGAGGACAAGGCGGGCAAGTTGGAGGAATGAAAGGGATTAAGTGCTCTAGGGAAGGTTCCTTGATCAGAGCTCTACTTCCCCTTGAAACCATTGATTTCCAGTTCAATTTAATACAATGAATAGAGCATGAAAGCTGTAAGAACTGCTCCCGGTCGATCCCGGTAGAGCCGGTGATTTCTAACCAAGTTTGACTTTTGGCCGGAAAAGTCAACCGAAGACTCAGGAAGTCATTTGGGACATTTTCGGGGCCCAAAAAGCTTAGTCGTCATCACGGTTAGCTTAGTTGGGTCATTTCCATCAGTTTGACTGTAATTTTGTAACGATCAATTTTTGGTCAAACTTGGACTTTATATCGACTTTCCCGACTAAAATTGGACTGCTGGAACTTTAATAAAATAAAGTGGCTCCCACAATGCCACATGGCATTGGAGGGTTGGATGAGAAGAAAAGGAGTTGAAATGACCTCTTGACCCTCCCTAAAGACTCTAAATGGATAAAACTAGAAAGGGGCTTTTGGTCATTTAGCATTTAGGTCATTTAAGGCATTTGTTGGACACAAATTCAGCCATTCCCCTCATTTTGCAGCTGAGAATTTCTAAAGGGAGAGAAGAGAGAAGCTCTTGGCTTGAGCAAGAAGAAACAGAGCAAAGAGAAGATTTTTGGCTCAGCTTTCCACCATTTCTCCTTCCCAAGCTTGCTAGCTTCATCTCCTACATATCTTCAAGGTATGGATGCTCTAAAATTCTCTTTCCATCCACTTTCAATCTATGGGTTTTGTGGGTTTTTGGCTTGAAGTTGAAGAACTAGGTTTGTGGTTGTTACTTGGAGAACAGGTAGTGAAGTAGGATGTTTGGATTGTGTTTCTGGTTGAAGTTTTAATGAACCCATTGAGGGTGTTGATGTTGGGTAACTTTGGATGAACATTTTGGAGTTAGAAGGACTTGGAAATGGAGTTTTTGTTGTGCTTTTCATAAAACTCGAGTTGGGGAAGAAAGGGGAAGGAGCTGGTCAGGTTTGGCGCAGAACGTGACCCGGACCGGGCCAGGTGCCGACACGGCAGGCCGCACGGAACGGGCCTGGTACCGGCACTGGACGCGGCACGGAACGGACGGGAGTCCGGCACGGTACCTCACACGGTCCGTGTCAGACTTCGGGCCGGTCTATGACGCGGTCCATGCTGGTTCCCGGGCCGGACTGTGATACGGTCCGTGCCAGGTTTCGGCACGACTAGCCACACAGTCCGGAGGGCATTCCGGATCAGAACCCCAGAACCAAAAACCCTTCCTTTTAGCCCATTTCGATTTCTAGATCACTTCTTTGACCCTATGTCCATTGTTTGAGGTTTATTCTATTAATTTTGGATTGGGGAACACTCCGTTGGGTTATTAATTTTGGTCTTATTGTGGTCTAAGACCGTGGTACCGAGCAAGGAAGGAAGGAAGAACTTGGACCCGAGCTAGAAGAACGAAGATCACGCCAGAACCCGTGTGAAGAACGGAGTTGTGACTACCGAGTTTGACAACAGAGTTTTAGAGGATTACCACGAGGTAGGGAAAGTCCTAACTACTCGAGTATTTCATTACTAGTATGCCTATTAGGTTAATAAAATCGGAAAGGTCCTATAATTGCATATAGGATGCGAATAACTAGAATACTCGTCTTTCAATTACTAATAACCGGAAGTGTCTAGAATGCATGCTTAAGAATGAGAATAACTAGTGTAACTCGCTTTCAATACTTGAGAATTGATTTACTGGTAGAGAGGCCGTGATGAGCCCTCGGATTAGTTGTTGTGTTAGGTTCACATGCTTGGTTGCTAGTTATTAGGATAATCAAGAGTCTAATGAAACTAGTTTAATTTTATGTTTGATTGATTAAATGTTTACTTGATTGGTTGTGAGATTGCGCGTTGAAATAATTGTTTGTTTGAACGGATGATCGAGTATGACTGATTGTGCCAAAGGGGCACGATCAGGTGATCGACGGACCAATGGATCGTGACAGGTAAGTATACGGTAAGTGGAAGGATTGAATGGATGTCTTGGGTGTGTTATGGTGAATGTGTGTTTTGATGAGTGTTGGTTGGTTGACTTGCTATTTTGTGTCTCCCTTATTCTCATTCCTAGAATGTTTGCTTGTTCGGTTCGATACTACACCGAGGGGGGGGGGGGGGGGGGGGGGGGTAATCCGGTGGTGTTGTGGTGGTTGGAGTTTGACAGATTCTTCGTGATAATGGTTGAGTATTGGAGCCTGGGGGCATTGGTTATTGGACTTTACGGGGCATTGATTATTGGAGCCTGAGGGCATTGATTATTGGAGATGGACTTTACGGGACAGTTGGATGGATTACTCTGTGAGAAATGGTTACTGTGGTTTCACCCAAGTGTATTTATCCTACGGGAGCACTACCTTGGTTCCCTATGACCATGGTCCTTTAGGGGCATTTCCGGGAATCCCGACGATGAGCGTCCCGAGGGGATGGTTTCCGGTAGCCCCGAAGTATGTGCCGCCTCTAGACCGAGGGAAAATATGATATGATATGAATGCTCTGGTGGATCGGAATACGGGAACCGAGGTGACACCAGAATCTATTCATGGATCGGAGGCTTGAGAAAGCAAGTGGTTGGTGTGATATTACTTATTCCCATTTTAATAGTTGTAACGTATTATTGTTACACTTCATACAATCTTTTTAAGTTGTATTTATATTTGAGAATGCGAAATTATTCTTATTTATCCTGGTCATTAGTATATCATTGTTTTATAGTATTTAAATCGTTATTTACGCTATTTCATTAAGCAGTTTATTCATTGATCTAAAGGTTAAGTTGTTATGATTTTTCCTACTGAGTGTAAGCTCACCCCTTCTGTTTCTCTTACTGTGTTACAGGCGTACCTGATGTCTAGAGAGTTCGAGGTTTGGGAGCTTCAGTTTGTCTTGGGGATTGTCATAGAGTTGTGTTGGTCTTTTATACGTAACACTTTATACCTTACACTTTATGTTGAGCTGTGACTCATTGGATATTTTTGAACTATTCACTGATGTTGATTTGAGGAAGTTCATTTTGATATTTTAAAGGTTTATGTCATTTATTTATTGCTTTTGTATTATTAAATGCGGTCACGTCTCGAGTCCGGTCAAAACCGGATTTGGGGCGTGACAAAAGCTACACCTTAAACAACAACCATTAGTTTCGTCACACTTTACTTTTGTTTTCAGTGCGCCTTAATGGCATTTCCAAAACGGGTTGCACCAGATTACTTGTTTCAGAGTTTTTTTTAAAGAGACCTACTAGGGCACTTTACAGTTCGATGACTTATATATTTCGTGGTCAATGAATTTCTCCTAATGCACTTCTTTAAACTGATATTTATCATTAATAAGATTGTAACTTTTATAAAAAAAAAACCATACATAGTGAAATTGTATACTATTTGATTATGATCGTTAGAATGTATGCTACATATTAGAATCTATTACATTTTATTGGTACATGAAATCTATGTATTATTGTTTTCAACCTATACTGTTGGACCCTTGGAAACGGAAAGAAACAACCAAAGAAAAAATAAGGGTAAACTACAAATACCTACCCAAAACTTGTAGCGTTTAACTGATATCTACCTTAAAGTTTTTTTTTAACTGATACCTACTCAGATGTTTAGTTATATAACAAATAGCCCAAGCTGTTAGTTAAAATAACGAAAATGCCCTCAATGATTTTTTTAATAATCTTTTTAAAATAAAACTGAAGAGATTTTTTAAATGAAACTGAAGTGATTTAATAAGTACATATATATACCTAACAAAAGTGATTTTTTTAAGTAATGTTTTAAAATATCTACTAAAGTGTAGCTGGGTGTATTTTCGTCATTTTAGTTGACGGTTTGGGTTATTTGTTATATAACTAAACATCTGAGTAGGTATTAGTTAAAAAAAACTTTAGGGTAGGTATCAGTTAAACGTTACAAGTTTGAGGTAGGTATTTGTAGTTTACCCAAAAAATAAAATCAAATGCAAAATCAGAGAAGATAAGAGACAGAGTATCAACTATACAAAATTCGGGAAGTTATGGTATCCCAAAACAATTCTTCCCCGTTGTTTATTAAATACTCAAGACAAACATTTCTCTATATATTATCTATCTAGAGGACAAATTTAATAGAATCTCCTCTTATCTTAAAAAATATGTAAACCAATCTTAGCCATACACTCATAAGATCCAATATTCATCATAATGTCACATCATCACCCCAATCCCACCCAAAATTCACGACTCTTTCATCCTTCCTCACACAAGCAAGAGCATAATTGTAACAACATGGTGCCATGTAGACAAGTGTCCATTTTTTTCTTTATCAAGTCACTAATTTAATCATTCCCGTTTCGTTTCAACTCCGATTAGCTTCAAAGTTGCACCAATATTTTTCTTTTTTCAAGGGCTTTAAATCAAGATCAGTCATGAATATATTTTGAAACATGAAAATAAAAAGTTATATCGGGGTGATAAAAATAATGTTCAGTGTTGATAAAAAAACATGTACTGAGATGATAAAAAATAATTAATGAGGTGATAAAAAACGTGTACAAATTCGATATTAAATGTGATAAACTAGATATTAGTGTTGATAAGAAAAACATGTGAAGGGGGTGATAAAACACATGTAATTTAGTGATAAACATAGTGTTTAGTGTTGATAAAACAAGTGCTTAGTGTTCATAAAAAAATATATGTGATGAGATGATAAAAATCTTGTTCGGTTTTGGAAAATGAGGTGATAAAACTAGTGTTCAATGCTGATAAAACTAGAGTAAGGTGTTGATAAAACCAATGTAAAGTCTTGATAGAAATTACCTAGATATAATTTCCTTTTAAATTATCAACGAAATAATTTATTTTTTCTTGCTTTAAAACATATTCACCACCGATCTTGATAGAAAGCCCTTGAAAAAGCAACGTAACTAACGCAAGTTTGAACCTAATCAGAGTTCAAACGAAGCGGGAAAAATTAAATCATGTTTAGTTTTGAAAAATGAGGTGATAAACCTAGTGTCCAATGTTGATAAAACTAGTATAAAGTGTTGATAAAAATTACCCATATATATTTTTTTTAAATCAACCCCAAAATAATTTTTTTTTTCGTGCTTCAAAATATATTCATGACTAATCTTGATAGAAAGCCCTTGATAAAACAAAAGTATTGGTGCAAGTTTGAAGTCAATCAAAGTTCAAACGAAGCGGGAAAATTAAAATTTGTGAATTGGTAAAAATATAATAATATGATAGTTTTACTAATAGCATGTACATCAAAGGGTGTTAGAGGCTTGAGACAGGATCCTCTGTTGATTGGGCTGAATTGTGATCCTGTCCCTCTGAAATTGAGAGTGTTCCAAATCAAGAGTTGTAAATATAGGGATCATGCCCCTCTTGAAATGATGACTGGATAATTAATAATACTTTTGCTGAATTTGTTAAATACATATTTAATTAATAAAATAATAAATAAAATAGAAATAAAATATATAAAATTAATTAATAAATACATAAATTAAAATATATATACAAAACTAATTAATAAATACAATTAAATAACTAAAATGGATGATGAAAGTTGAAATTTCATTACAACTTGTCGTCGTCATATAAGCCTCGTCGTCAGACATTTTTTGTCGAAATAGAAAACTGATTTTTAAATAACAAACCGATTTTTAAAATAAAAAACTGATTTTTGTAATTAAAAAAACTGATTTTTAAAATTCAAAAATATTTTTTAAAATTAAAAGATTTTATAAACTAAAAACTGATTTATATATAGAATGAAAAAAATGAGATGCGTGTCACCACGCCATCGCACGGATGCTAGTGGCTGCACAAAGTAAACCTTAGAAGGAAGACCGGATCTAAATCGGGAGATACGAAAATGAGTTCGGGAAACATCAACCGTCTGTATTAATGGCTCAGAAACCCTAATAGAGAATATCATTACCCTATTTTAACATCGTCATAATACATGTATCACTTTAATGAACTCTTATTAAAATTACATAATTTCTTTTATAAAAGTTATAATTACAACTAATTTCAATTAATAACGTTGATATTTTGATTAAGAAACAGTGTTGAGTTTATTTTACATAAAATTTACATGTATATACCAATTTTGTTGATGATTTTAAACATTAATACAAAAAAAAAACTTATAAAATTCCAGCACAAATTAATACTTGTAATACTTTTTTTGAACAGGTTGTGCAATTTTATTACTTGAAATTGATTACAGTATCGGGGCTCGGGGAACAGGCTCCCCGAGTAACAGAGGGTCAGTACTAACGAACAATGGTTCACTGATCCTCGTAACGTCATAACCGTCACAGACGGTATTTTGACGTCCCATGGGCAATAAGATCCTTTGAATATCCGAACCGTCACAGACGGTATGTTAACGCCCTTGGGTATTGAAAGAAGACGGTACCGGAGATCCTACGGGACCTCGATGGTACTGTGATGCCTCTTGGGAAAAGAGAGAAGACTGTGAGGAGGAGCGGAGTACCGGAGATCCCGAGGGACCTCAACAGTAATGGTGATGGTGGGAGGCAAAGCATCGCCAAGGGACCCCTCCCAGGGTCAGTCCCTAGAGCACTGAATTCCTGTCGTCATTGACCCTGCAAAGACAAAGTTAGAAAACACAACAAAGACCCACCCGATTAGCCAGATCCACAATCGAGGGAGGGTTCGAGGAAGAAGCGGTGATGGAGGCCAGGGAGGTGGCAATTTCAGGGGCGACAGTGATGCCTTCAGAGGCGGCGACGACAGCGGAGGCCAGGGAGAAGGACGCACCGGTGGCTGCAGCGGAAACATGGGTTGATCGGGAGAGATAACCTGATACCTTGGAGGCCCAGGTGAAGGCGCAACCCTAAGCAACACGCCGCCCGAAACAAGAACCAGAGCAAGGTCGTGGTAATCCCGAGAATTCGGCGATCTAGGGTTCAGAAGGAGACATGGACATTGCTTGGGTTTGAAGTAACCTAGTGTCGCGGACGCCATGACATCGGGGGGGGGGGGGGGAGACCGAGCCTACGCTGAGAAAGGTGGAGGCATCGCCGGGGTGAGACGCGGCAGGGAGGGGCTGAAACCCTTGGTTTGTCTTCCATTGGAGGTGAAAACCCCCATCGTGGGCAGCAGTGGAACAGGAGAGGTGGAAGAGGATGAACGCTATATCGACGGCGCAGCAGTACCGGATTGAGGCCGGGAGGAGCGACGACGACCCTTGATACAAGCCGCCCCCTGCATTAGAGGTTCTGAAACCCTAGCAGAGCTCATATTATTCTTCCAAGACTCTAATACTTGTAATATTTAATATGTTTAAATAAATAGATTAATTTATATTTTTTTTCCGAGAGAATTAATCTTATTTTAATGTAATTTAATCCATCATCCATTGCCCACACTTAATTTTAAACAAAGTGTACCACATAAAAAGATTAAAAATATCTAAAAGTTAAAAGATTTAACCAAGAAAGTTTGTATGATGCAAGAAATTACAAGCATAACTTCTAGAACTAGACACTAAATAATTTAAAAAATTCTATCACACCTACTCGTTACTTTGAATAACTTTTGTATCTATTTTTGTATAGGAAAAAGGATCATGGTTTTGTCTGTTGTCGAAAACTACAAATTATCTCAAAGATACCTAACAAAAAATTGTTACACATTGTTTGACTCCCTCTCCACATGTTTGTATGTTCTGACTGACCATCACATCTTTTTTTTACATACATTTTCATATTTTATTATAAATTGAGATTACTTGTAATCTACTCTTAACCTATAAGAAATGAATAAGAATAGGATCTATTTAATTATTATTTTTTTTATCAAATTTGAGACAGTTGGTAAGCTTATTTGTTATTTCTTTAGTTAAGGGTTCATTATTTTTTGTACTTTTTTACATTGGTAATACATCTTTAGTACTATTTTGTTTTGTAACATTAATTTTTTTTATTTTTGTTTTGTAACGTTAGAAAACAATCCTTACGTTTTGGTAACTTTCGTTTTCTGGTAAAATTTGGAATATTCCGTTAAAACGGATGGAATATTTTAAAATATTTCTTTACGATAAACGTTCTTTTCAAGAAAAAAAATTAAATGACGAGTTTTCCCTTGTAATTATAAATAAAAATAAAAGTGAATAAAAATAATTATAAAAGTAAAATAATTCAAAAATATAAAAATTATAAAAATAAAATAACTTTTCTCAATATTTTTTTTATAAGCGAAAATTTATTAAGCTAGCGTTCTACAAAAAAGTAGAACAAAGCAAGAAAAAGATCCTCGAAAAAGGACCATTTCCTCATACCAAAACAGCTCCCAAAAGCAAACCATAAAGCAAAAACCAAAGCAGAAGGCAACACAAGAAAGCCGCCACATCAAACTGCCCCGCTTCTTGCCTGCGTCCTACACGAGGTCAAGCAACAAAAACGGTTGGATACCAAAATATGACTTATAGCTTCTCCTGGACTCAGAGCAGGATATTCCTCGTCTTCACCATCCTCGACATCCTCCTCAGAACGTAGCAGGACGTCTGAATTGAACTGGCCGAGCGCTAAAGATCCAAGGTCAATAGTCTTTTTCCCAACTTTCTTGCAAAAGCTTCAGTCACACGAGCTATCCTTCTTAGCAATATCAACCACAAAGCTTCCCAAGTTGCCTCCTTTATCAACAGAAATTTTAGCTCGTGTCTGATAAAAAAACATTTGGAGGGACAATCCCCTTTGACTGTCCCTTCTTTGAACGGCCATGTCGTTTTGGTTGAAGAATGATATTGCTTTGAATCGGATTAAGAAGCGCCTCCTTCCACGGACTATTATGTTGGTCCTGAGCATCTGAGCCTATCAATGGAACACGGTTAATGTTGGTGTAATCCCATTAGAGGACATGAGAGGGGTAAGAGAGGAAATATAAAGAAGGTAAATGGTGGAGGAGACGAGGGAGAGCTCCTTTTTTGGCTAGATGACGCGACAATGTTGCACAAGTTCCTTTCCGAAAAAAGGAAACAAAATCCATGATAACACACTTGCTATAAAGAATTTTGTGTATCACCCTACAACTTATGAGGGTTTCGTGTGGCGACATGACTTTGTGTAGTAATAATCTTGACGACGCGTACATAACGGCTAGGATTGAGAGTTCTCAACCTTAACATAACAACATATTACCCAATTTATTATTATTAATAGCCACTGTTCAGGGTTTTTTTTGTTCGTTTTCTTATTACTTCCCATCCTTAATTAATACTTATTGTAGGCATATCATGTTTGTATCAACTTTCATCTCCAATTTTAACTTTATTATATATTATACATATTAATGATTATGATGCGTTTTGAATTCTTCTTCTCTAGTAATTAATTATCATTAACTCCTTAGCTTCAGGGATATAGGTTAACCTGGCACAGTCGGAGTGAACCGGAGACGAAAATAGCGATGCAGTTGGACAGAACATTGATGTCCCCGGCACTGAGATCAGTGTGGCCGGAGGCGCACTTGGCCAATCTGGGCATCTCGACGTCTGACCACCTACCCATTCTTGTGGACTCGGACAGGCACGTGGAACCAGTTGGGTCAAGACAATTTCGGTTCGAGAACATCTGGGTGGAGGACCTGGAATGTGGCCATTTGATTCAGGCGAGGTGGGGTGCTCCGGGGGACAGAGATATTGGTACAAAGATACGGGAGACGGGCACTGATTTGGAGGCTTGGGGCAAAGAGGTGTACAATGCCTTAGCAAGGAAAATCGCAAGATATGAGAAGGATATGTTGTGGTTGAATGGCAGAGAGGATCGAACTAGTATTCGACGACGCATGGCTCTGCAGAAGGTGTATGTCAAGGCCTTGGAGCAGAAGGGTGGGTTTTGGAGACAACGGGCTAAACAGCACTGGCTCACGGACAGTGATCAGAACATGAAATTCTTCCAGGCCTCAGCGTCGCAAAGGAAGAGTATCAACAAGGTGTCCGAGTTACGGGATGGTGATGGAAACATCCTAGCCTGGGAGTCGGGATTGGGTGATCACATCCTGGAGTTCTATAAAACTCTATCTCGGAGGACAAGGGGGGATGAGGCTAATTTCCCAAGATTCCGACAACAGCTGACGGAGGCGCAAAACAGAGCTCTGATGGGGGAGGTGACATCGGACGAAGTGCGGGAAGCGATTTTCTCTATGGGGCCTAATAAATCGCCGAGACCGGATGGTCTCAATCCCTTCTTCTACCAGAAGTATTAGGGAAGGGTGGGGGAAGATGTGACTCGATGGGTACGAAGGATCTTTGCGGGGGAGGACATACCGAGGGATCTGAATAAGACAACGTTAGTTCTGATTCCGAAGGTATAATGCCCGACGTCGCTAAAGGACCTCCGCCCTATTGCTCTTTACAATGTGGTGTTTAAAGTGGTATCGAAGGTGACCGCGAATAGACTGAAGGGTCTACTGGATGCGCTAATTTTAGAGTCCCAAGGGGCGTTTGTGCCTGGCAGATCGATACAGGATAACATCATCATGTCTTACGAGACCTTACACTGCCTCAAGAATAAGCGACAAGGGAATGAGGGGTGGGTGGCGCTGAAACTAGATATGAGCAAGGCCTACGATAGGGTGGAGTGGGGGTTTTGTGGGATATAATGCGGGGATTTGGGTTTGACGAGGAGTGGATATCACTCGTTCACCGTTGTACGTACTCGGTGATGTATAATATTGTTGCAGGGGGACAACATGCGGGGTTTGTCCAACCAGAGAGGGGAATCAGGCAGGGAAATCCGCTATCTCCCTACTTGTTCCTCTTTTGTACGGAAGGCTTCTCCCGGCTACTCCAAGGAGTTGAAAGTGCAGGGGAGATACATGGAGTACGGGTGGCTAACGGAGCGCCATCGCTAACACATCTATTCTTTGCCGATGATTGCTACGTATATTGCAAGGCGACACCGGATGAGATGACACATCTGAGAAACTTTCTTCAGATGTTTGAGGAGGCGTCGGGTCAGGTGGTGAACTGGATGAGATGACACATCTGGACGACTATGTCGCGACCGAAAGATGAAGGAGCGCTGGGTTTCAGGAACTTGTACGATTTTAATTCAGCCCTCCTAGGAAAACAGTTGTGGAAACTGGTAACGGAGGAAGACAACCTAGTAGCTCGGGTACTGAAGGCTAAGTACTATCCGAGGTCCTCGGTGTTGGAAGCAGTTCGAAAACCGAATCAGAGCTATGTTTGGCAAAGTATCATGTCCGCACAGGAGATGGTCAAGAGTGGGGCACGGAGGTCAATCGGGCCAGGAACGAATACGTCTATCTGCGACCACCCTTGGCTCACAGGGGTGGTGGCAAGGGTGCAATCGTCGGGCCATGGAATTGATGGGAAGTTAGTGTCGGATCTGATGAGACCTAACGAGAGGAGATGGGACTCAGAGAAAATTGATACACTGTTCAGTGTGATGGATTAGAGGGCTATAATGGCGGTCCCGATAAGCAGGACGGCCACAAGTTATTCCTGGTACTGGGTGGGGGATTACTTGGGCAAATACACGGTGAAGTCGGCGTATAATCTGGGCCACCAAGACCAGGCGACTTTCCGAGCCCAACCAGAAATATGGTCTGCTATTTGGAAGATGGAAGTGATGCCAAAGGTCAGATCTTTTCTTTGGCGCACATGTTCAGGATGTTTACAGGTGGCAATTAATCTGAGGCGACGACATGTGGATATGGCGGCGACTTGCCCGGTCTGTTCTGGGACGGAGGAATCGGCTCTCCACCTGCTGGTTCATTGCCCGGTGGCGGCGGAGTGCTGGGCCAAGTCGGGACTGAATATACCCCAAGAGGCCCAGACAATAAATGAATGGGTGCTAGAAACGCTTAACAACAATCCCCCGGAAAGCGGGGGACTAATAGGATGTATCTTGTGGGAGGTGTGGAAGGCTAGGAACAAAGTGGTCTGGGAGAATACAGCTCAACCAGCAGCCAGTATCTTCCAGACAACATTCCATCTACAGACAGGATGGATGGAAGCCAGGAGGAGGAAACTACAAGCACATGCTTCTCCCCGCCAGTCAAAGCTACATGTTGCGGAGGTGTGAGAACACCCCACTCAGGGCATGTGGGCCATAAATACAGATGGAGCTCTGCTTGCGGCGGCAGATAAAGTGGGAACATGATGGATATGCAGAGATGACAGGGGTAAGCTTAGGGGAGCCCGGTCCACATCGTTCCATGGAGCTCATAACCCGGGGTTAGTGGAAGCCTATGCGATCCGGGAAGCGCTAACGTGGCTACAACAATATCCTTGCCAGAGGGCAGTAGTACGGAGCAACTGCAAGGTCATAGTGGATATGATCAGACGAGGAGGGAGGCTGCTCTGTCCTTTGGGAACAATCGTCACAGATTGTAATTCCCTTTTATCTACACTCGAGTGCGTGCAGCTCGATTTTGTAAAACGGACAGCGAACAAAGCAGCTCACTGGCTTGCCAGGGCGGCTTGTTCTAACCCTGTCTGGAATTGGCAAGGGGGTCATGTCCCCGAGCCTCTTCAAAATATCATCTTTGCCGATATTTAAATAAAATCTCATATTACCTCAAAAAAAATCATTAACTCCTTATTTGATAAGGAATTAAGAGCTAAATTATGTATTAGTCACATATTCACGATTAATCATATCGTTGTGTGTCTTAGCCGCATCCTCTCCCAATCAATGACGGCTGGGGAAAAAACCAACCAAATATACGTAGAGTACTGTTTGGTTTTAGTGGCTTCTATTTACAAAAGAGATACATGTACCCATGAGGTTGGGGCTGCACATGGAGACCCTCTTCTTTGGCCAGGGCACGTACAAAAAAAAATATAGAACATCCTATCTCTAGGATGAAGAAGATGGTGGTTCTCATGGCTTCAGCCATGGTTGTCGTCGGTCTCTTAGCGGCGAAGACAACTGGTGCAAATGCAGATTCAAGGGGGTAGAAGCAGTGGCGATGAGGCGAAGGTTTCGTGACTGGCTCGCCATTCACGGCGTCTTGGTCTCTTATGGCCGAGGGACGGAGGGACAAGAGAGTTTATCGCGTGATCCAGGGTTGTCGTTGGCGACAGTTGGATTCGTAGGGCGCATGGTCCCGTCAATGATCTCGGCTATTATGGGTTGTTGGCCCTCGATGGCGTGGAGAATCAGTTGCTGGCTCTCGATGGCGCGGGGGTTCAGTGGAAGCGGGATACAGAGTGGTGGCGTGGACCGTGTCTCGGGAGTAGCGGTGGATGCGTTCTCGTCATTACCCCACGGGTAAGGCGTCGATGATAGCAGTGGCAGAGTATAGAGTGGAGGCAACAAGAGTAATTGGCCGGTGCTTCGTTCTACAACTACTGTTCGTTTGGATGCAGAGTGGATAGGTACCGTAAGGACCTGATTCTCATTCAACGATAGGAGGTACCTGTCTGCTGCTAGTGCACGAATGATCTCGAATCTGATGCGAATTTTGAGCCTTGACTTATAGGGGCTTACGGGCTCCAATGGATTTACGGTCCAACCCGTGAGGGGCGGAAAACACGCCCTCACCTCGATCAATGAAGATTTTTTGATCCAGTGGTGGTCTGCCGGTAATACCCCCTCACTAGACGTAGGGTGTGTCACGCCCCAAATCCGGTTTTGACCGGACTCAAGACGTGAACTAAAATAATGAATAATAACAACAACTTTAAAACCAAAATGAGTCTCCAATAATAGTTTAAAAGATCCAAGTAACAACACGAGTCAACAGCTCGGCAAAACAAAATAATAAATAAGTTTAGTGACAATAAAACAGTACGTCTCTAGACCATACTAGCCTAAGACCCTCGCTAGCTCCCAAGCTCCGAGAATCCCGCTAGGCCAAATCCCGCTCAAGACCTGTAGAACAATAAAGTAAAGGGGTGAGCTTTCGCTCAGTAGGAAAAGTAGTTAAGGTGATGAGTATCCGCTCACCACCACGAGTAACCGTCCAATTATGGCATACTAGTAAGGCAAGACTCTAATGACATCCACGGAGAACACATCCTCACAAACACACTTACTTTATCACTATCACACTGCACTCACATCACTTATCCAATCATCAAGCATACAACACACCGTAAAACAATCATACGTCCCGTACAACAGTTCCCGAACTACGCCGGCTGTCCACAGCCCGACTCAACCATATCGTACCGGACCACACAACATCGGCCTAGATATCTTCCCGGAACACACATCGGGGTACCAATCACGATACAACATACCGGAACACAAAACCTCGTCCTAAATGTCTTCCCGGAACCGCATCAGGGCACAATCACGACACTGATCACATCATCCTCGGCCTAGATACCCTACACCGGCATACCCCCTCGATGTAGGTATCGTACCGGAACCACTCCCCGGGGGACCGCGTACGTGGGACCACACCGTCGGCCTAGATACCACCCTACACCGGCATACCCCCTCGGTGTAGGTATCATACCGGAATACACCTCGTCTTGGAACATACATCAAGAGAGTCTCACACATACCACAATACCATGGTTCAACTCACGGCATACCAAGCCAAACAATCTTACCACAACATGTCACATCGGTCTATCAATCACCCGATCATATCACAAGTATTGGTTCACGTCATACCAAACATATCACACTTGTCATAACATACCAACATGTTACACCGAGCATACCATAACACGATTCTCAATCTAAAAACGAATAAACCACGCATCAAGCATCACAATCATAGATCATGGCATCACAATCAAAACACAACCTAAGGGCTCGACATGGCCCGCATGCTTTTCTACAGCACGACAATTCCCAAACTTACGGCTCGACATGGCTCATAAGATATCCCTCATTTCACTCGTTCCTCACATCATGCAATTCTACAATTATAGCAAGTATTCACAACCTATATGCATACTAGTAACTTTCCGCAATTAAACTGGTATTCGCTACTTTCCCTACCTCGATCGCTTTCCAAACGCTTAGTCACTTCACGATGTCCAAAAGTCTCCTCCGCCGAGCTCGGGTCCCAAGTCTAGGATCACAAATTAATACGAGAATCAAGAGTAATTTGATTGCGTTTTAATGAGGAAAACATTCCCAACTAACCCCAAAAGGGCTCAGTTATAGGTAACCGTCGCAATTACTCAAAATCCACCAAAAAGGGCCCAAAAGGCTCAATTCTGATCTGTCACGGTTCGGGTCACGGATCCGAGGTCTGCACCGTCACGTTCTCCTCACGGAGCCGTGACTTGCGCCGTCACGGTCTCCATCACGGAGCCGTGACGTCCTCCGTCACGGCTCTGTGACGGGTCTGGACAACTTCGTCCTTCTTCTTCCTCTAGCTCCGATTTCACGAAAATCAACCTCAAAACCTCCATTTTTGACCTTCCCAAACCTCAAAATCAGTTCCAATAACAATCAACACTTCAATACCCAAGTGGGTCTCATCAACAACAACAAAACCCATTAAAAATCCATCATCCAACTCCCTTTTCTCTCCACAAATCATCATCCAACCCCAAAACCTCAAACCCACAACTAGTTCATGCTCTAACTACCAAACCCATGGATTAAATTCAACAAAAACGAATTTACTTTAGAGCTTTACCTTAAAAATGGAAAGGGAGTGAAGAAAATGGTGTTTTTGAGATGATTTGAGGTATAATCAAGCTAAAAGTCTCTCCTTTTTCCTTGCTTCTTCTTCAAGCTTCCATGGCAACACACACTCTCTCTCCCCCTTGGTGAATTTCGGCCAACACAAAATAATGGGCTGAATTGCTCTCCTTTTGGGAGCTTTAACCTTAAGGTGATCTCCTTAAAATGCCCCTCTTGCTCCCTCTCTCTCCTTTGACTCACATGAGGGTAGCTTGGTCAAATCTCACCCCTTTCTTCCCTTCCAAGGCAACATGGACAAGTGTCCATGTGGGGACCACCTCTAACCCAATTAAATCCAACTCAAATAATTTTAATTAGTTTTAGTCCTTAATTAAGCTAAGTTTGACCCGAGTTGACTCTTTCTCAAAATTACACCTTTGAAAGGAAACGACCCAACTAAGCTAACCGTAACGACGACTAAGCTATTTGAGTCCCGGAAAGGTCCCGAATGACTCCCGGAGTCATCGGTTGACTTTTCCGGCAGAAAGTCAACTTTCGCCAAAAATCACCGGTTCGACCGGGATCGACCGGGGGCGGTTCTTACAGGGTGGCATCAGTTCCACCAAGTATCGACGCAACATACTTCAATCAAATCGGGAACCAACAATTTTACGTTTTAAAGGCCCTCATTATCATCAGAGGAGAGATGACGTCAGCTACCTCCTCGGGAGGATGCATAGTCCAATTAAGCCATTTCAATCCCCAGTTACAGGGTTGACCAGGTCATCACTTTTACGGTTCAGTATTGTTGACGTGATATATTACTCTCGTTACCCGCTCAAAAGAACAATGTATTTTGAATTTATAATGTAAGAATACTTTCGATTACTAACTCTCTTCACATGGCATGTCATAGTCATCCCTTTTTAAAGATTAAAAAATGTTCTAGAAACCCATAGAATACAGCAATATGTGACACAAACACAAATTGTTTTCTTCAAATTGATCGCCTACTTAATTGACTCCAATAAAGAAAAAAAGTACACTAAAAATGAAAAATATAAATTAAACGACCTGTAATAAGGAGGCAGAGGCACCACCAGTGTAGAAAAGACCTTGCAAAACAACACAAGCAATACACTGATGAAACAGCAGCCTCCTCTCGTTCTGTTCCACATCCTCACACTGCTTCTCTCTTCACTCCCTCTACAAGCCCTATCGTTGACTCAACCTGAGGCTCTCCTCCAATGGAAGGACACCTTAACCTTCGTCCCGCCTCATTACCTCGCTTCATGGTCCGTCTCCGACCAACAAAACATCTGTTACAACTGGACTTTCATTTCCTGCGACGCCACCGGAGATGTCTCCCAAATCGACCTGTCCTCCGCCAACATCTCAGGCACACTTGCCCAATTCAACTTCACTGCATTTTCCAGCCTCACCAGCTTCAACATCAGCACCAACGACGTGCAAGGCCCCGTACCAGCCTCCATTGCTGACCTCTCCAACCTCACTTCCTTGGACTTGAGCTACAACAGTCTCAGTGGCACCATCCCCGACAACCTTGGCAACCTTCGAAAGGTACGATTCTTGCTCCTCGGACACAACAACCTCGGATCCCCTTCTGATTGGTCCACCTTCTCTACCATGTCTATGTTGACCCACCTTGACCTTTCTAGCAACATGATCAACTCAGAGTTGCCAAGTTTCATAACCAAGTGCGTGAACCTTACTTACCTCGACCTCAGCCAAAACATGTTCAACGGAACTCTACCGGAAGCCTTGTTTATCAATATGGAAAACCTCGAATACCTCAACCTTAGTACCAACTCATTTGGAGGGCCACTGTCAACGAACATTTCGAAGCTCTCGAACCTCAAAGAGCTTGACTTGGCCAACAACTCACTCACCGGCTCCATTCCTCAGAGTATTGGTTTCTTGCCTGATCTTGAGGTTCTTGATTTGACCACCAACTCGTTTCAGGGGGAAATCCCTCCTTCCATAGGCCAACTCAAGAACCTCCGCTCTCTTTTTCTCGGACAAAATGAATTCAACTCTACAATACCTCCTGAGATCGGGCTATTGACAAAGCTCAATGTCCTGTATCTGTATGAAAATCAGTTCTATGGTGTCGTGCCCGATGAGATTGGGAACTTGACGGATTTGGTTGAATTGTACCTAGGAACTAACCAACTGTCAGGACCAATTCCTCGTACAATCTGGAATCTCAGAAATCTTGAATCCTTGTCTCTTCTACAAAACCAGTTCAGTGGCACACTTCCACCGGAGATTGGCAACTTGACAAGACTGGAGATCCTAGATTTGGACACAAACGATCTGTCGGGACAGCTGCCTGGAACCATCTCCCTCCTGACTAACTTAACTGTTTTTGTTGTGTCAAACAACAACTTTTCGGGATCCATTCCAAGAGATTTGGGTAACAAGAGTCCTCTGTTGATGGCCTTTAGCCTTACACACAACAATTTCTCCGGAGAGCTCCCGCCGGATCTGTGTAGTGGCTTGGCCCTCCAGTACTTTTCAGTTAACACCAACTCCCTTACAGGATCATTGCCAGATTGCTTGAGGAACTGCTCGGGACTTCTTCGAGCCATTCTCTACGAGAACTTGTTGGATGGGGACATCACCAATGCCTTTGGAGTTCATCCAAATCTTGTCATCGTCAATATAAAAGACAATAATTTCAGTGGCGGGCTGTCTCCTTTGTGGGGAGAATGCAAGCAACTTTCCACAATGGACATGTCCGGAAACAGAATAACAGGACAAATACCTCCTGAGATTGGAAATATGGACAAGTTGGGGAGTCTCCGCCTGGATTCGAACCAACTAACCGGGGACATTCCTCCCTATATAGGGAACCTACCTCTTTTGTACCTTGATTTAAGCAAGAATAGCTTAACGGGAGGGATCCCTCGAAGCATAGGTAATCTTGGTACGCTCGTGTCACTCGATTTGTCTAGTAACATGATGACTGGAACTATCCCCTTGGAGCTTCAGAAGTTGTCTAGCTTGACAAGTTTGAGCTTGAGTAACAATGGCTTCTCAGGAGAAATACCAATGGAGCTTGGGGGATTGACCTCATTGAGATATTTGTTGGACTTGAGCTCCAACTCGTTCTCAGGGGAAATTCCTTCAAACTTGGCAAAGCTTATCATGTTGGAAAATCTAAACATTTCACATAACAGTCTCTCAGGGGGGATTCCCTCTGCATTGGCCTTGATGCTTAGCTTGAACTCCATTGATTTTTCTTATAATGAATTGACTGGTCCAATCCCAATTGCTACTGTTTTCCAAAATTCCCCTGCCAATGCTTTCGTTGGAAACCCGGGTTTGTGTGGACATGGGCAAGGGTTAAGTTCTTGCATCACCAAGAACTCGGGCAAGCTCAACAAAAAGGTGATCATCTGGGTCACGATTGGTGTTTTGGGGTTTATGTTGATTCTTGCAACCATTGTATCATACTCAAGAATCTACAGGAAAAGTACTAATCAAGTTTCAAGTGACGAAAAGAGCAATTCCAGTTTTAGTAGCAAAAACTATGGTGAATTCGACTCGGTGGTAGGGCTAAATGTTGACAAGAGACCCAAATTTGAGGACATTGTGAAGGCCACAAATGAGTTTGATGAGATGCATTGCATTGGGAGAGGCGGGTTTGCGACAGTTTACAAAGCAGAATTGCAATCAGGAGAAACTTTTGCTGTCAAAAGACTAGAAATAGTTGAATCAAGCAACATTACTGATGCCACTTTGGATGCAAGAATGAAAGAAATCTTCGAGAATGAGATTGAAATTTTGAGGACAATTCAGCATAGAAACATCATTAAGTATCGAGGGTCTTGCTCAACGAGGAGGTTTTTATACTTGGTCTACAAGTTTGTGCACAGGGGAAACTTGAGGCAGGTATTGTATGGTGATGGACTTAATAGTACCACTGAGTTGATGGATTGGGCTACAAGGATCAAGATTGTTCAAGGAGTGGCTCATGCCTTGGCTTACTTGCACCATGATTGCTCTCCACCTATAACACATTGTGATGTGTCCCTTAATAACATCTTGGTAGACTCAGATTTCAAGCCTATGCTCTCGGATTTCGGGTCTGCAAGAAGATTGTTGAGCCCTGCAATGAATTCATCCAACATTTGTGCCACCATTGCTGGGTCTTACGGTTACATGGCTCCAGGTAAAATCTATATATAACAAATTATTGTTCGTTCGACTTTAGCTTTACATAAGTATCTATATTTTGTTGGTCATGTGCAGAGCTGGCATTGGATGTTCGAGTCACAGAGAAACGTGATGTTTATAGCTTTGGAGTGGTGGTATTGGAATTGATGATGGGAAGGCATCCAGGGGAGCTAATTTTGTTGTCAACAACGACGAGTACTAATATGAAAATGATTGTCAAGGATGTTACACTTGATCCGAGGCTACCGCAGCCTACAAGCCTTTTAGGTGAGGATGTGAGGTTTGTAGTGACAACAGCTTTGGCCTGCATAAATAATAGTCCGGAGGAAAGGCCTAGCATGAGGTTTGTGGCTCAAGAACTCTCAGCTCGTACCTTGCAATTTACCTCATATCATTATCAAGCTTGTTGTGATGAAAAAGAGTAAACAATGTTTGAATCTCCGAAATGTGTATCTTCGTATATAGTTAGTTTCTTATCTTGAAACAAAAGTTCACTGTTTTAATAGTTAACTGTTATTTAGAAACATCAATGGCTAAAAATTTATTGTTGTGCAGGCGGAATTTATGTATGGTTTCGAACCTCCTTGTTTATGTTTGTATAGAAACTTTTTTGTCGATTTTTTCATAAGCTCAAAAATTTTTATTAGAAAAAGATAAGATCTAAGAAGAACCGTACCCAAACACAATCATTACAAAGAAATTCTCAAGAAGAGCTGCAGGAACAAAACAAAACTCAAAACAAGAAAACAAAAAGCGATCACAGATGAAAAGATTAGCCTTCATCAGTGATCCACTCTTTACCTTCCGAAGTCAAGTTCGGATCGTCGAGTTTTTTTACAGGAGTAGACAAAGCAAAATGAATTGAATGAACGTTTCGAGCTTATGCAATCTACTTAATCGTCCAGAGGATTTACAATTCTGTCACAACTCAAAGAACGAGTTGTTGGCTTGATTTTAGCAGTAAAATAATCTACTAAAAACTTGGGAGGCCGACTTTGACGTTTCGGATGTCGACCCTTAAATTTCAGGGGATTGAAGACGGAATCCTTCTAAGGACTACACTTATCCCCCGAAGGACCACCTAACTCAAGAAGGTTGAACGACCCACCCCCAACAGATGGCTTCAAAGACCCAGCTAGACTTTGACCAAACTTTGGGCTTGTACTCAGTCGGCCCACATAGGCCAGCCTGTCACGCCCCAAATCCGGTTTTGGCCGGACTCGAGACGTGACCTGAAACAAGTGAGATAAAAGTGGTAAAACTGTAATAAGCCCTTTTAAAGCTGAAAGCGAGTCCAAAATATTTCTCAATAATTTAATCCAAAATTATAAGTATAGTGTCAAAACTTGACAAGTAACATAAGGTAAATAAAGTTCAACAATGTGGACCAACACATCTCTAATACAACCCTCAAAACACCCGGAAGCTCCCGAGCCTCGAATTTCCCAGATCTCAAGTACACCCGTGCACACAACAAATAAACAAATAGGGGTGAGCTTACGCTCAGTAGGGAAAATCGTAAACAACTTTAGCTTCCAAGTTTAATACTAAAACTGTTTTAGTTCGGTGTCACAAAAGTACTTAAAGCCCTTAGACCAGAAGATATAATAAACAAATAAAAAGCAACGAGAACAATAGCGCATTCTCAAAGATAACGATAACTTCCCCGAGAACAAATAGAGAACATTATAATAAAGTAGAAAACCATCACGACAGGAAACGAGTAAACACTATTAATCAATGAAAAGCTATGGAATCAGTGTAGTGAATGGTATCGCTTCTTCAGCGACAATAGTAACTTAAAAGATTCCATGAAAATACTATAACAGATCATAACTCAATAAAATGGGAGCAATTTATATCACGCCAACCACTCGCTTTCTCAAGCCTCCGATCCATGGGTAGAGTCTGGGATCACATCGGTTCCCACATTCCGATCCACCAGAGTACCCATATCATATCAGATTTTCCCTCAGTCCAGAGGAGGCACATGCGTCGGGGCACCGGAAACAATACCAAATGGGCGCTTATCGTCGGAATTCTCGGAAATGCCTCCAAAGGACCATATGTCATAGGGAACCAAGTAGTGCTCCCGTAGGACGCACACACTTGGGTGAAACCGCAGCAACCATCTCTCTCGAAGTAATCCATCCAACTGCCCCGTAGGGTCCAATAACCAATACCCTCAGGCTCCAATAACCAATCCTCATAATATCCAATAACCAATGCCCTCAGGCTCCAATAATCAATCCTCACAATATTCAATAACCAATGCCCTCAGGCTCCAACACTCAACCAATATCTCACAGTATCTGTCAAAATCCAACCACCACAACGGCACCAGATTACCCCCCCGCCCCCCCACCCCCGGTGTAGTACCGAACTGAACAACCAACAATTCAAGAACAAGAATAAAGGAAACACATTACAACACATCAACCAACCAACGCTTATCGAATCACACTTTCACCACAACACATCAAAGACATTCACAATACACACCACACAGAATTCCTATCCACACTTACACTTACCGTCATACTTACCTGTCATGAAACGACGGTCCATCGATCACCTGATCGTACCGTTTGGCACAACCAGTCATACTCGATCATCCGTTAAGGCATTCGATCATTCAACATTCAATTAATCAACCAATCGTGCAAAGGTTCAATCAATCAATCAAGCATACGATTTAGCTAGTTTCGTTAGACTCTTAACTTATTCAAATCAAGCAATCAAACATGTGATCCTAATACAACAACTAATCTGAGGGCTCATCACGGCCTCTCTACCAGTAAATCAATTCTCAAGTATTGAAAGCGGGTTACACTAGTTATTATCATCCTAAGCATGCATTCTAGACACTTCCGGTTATTAATAATTGAAAGATGATTAATCTAGTTATTCACATCCTATAGACAATTCTAGGACATTTCCGATTTTATTAACCTAACATGCATACTAAGCGTTTAAATAAGAAGTTAAGACTTTCCCTACCTTGCGGCCTTCCTCTAATAATACTCTGATGAAAAGCTCAAGTGGTAACAACTCCGTTCTTCACACGGGTTCCGGCGTGATCTTCGTTCTTCTAGCTCGGGTCCAAGCCCTTGTCCTCGGGCGAAGTCCCGTCTAAGTTTGACAAATAAAACGTTCAAATCAATACTAATAATTGTCCAAAGGTCCCTTAGTGTTTAAAACCAATTAATTAAATAGTTAATTAACCTGTTTTTATAATGATTTTTCTTTAAATCTGGGTTGACCCGGATCCGACCCGGATCGAAGCCCAAACCCGGATCCAGAACCCAGAACCCGGAACCTGACCCGGACACGAGCCTAACCTGGTCCGGACGCAAGTCAGACCCGATCTGGCCCAGAGCCCAATCAGATCCAGGCCCGTGCTGGTTCTCCTGGCCCGGTGACGTCCGGCCCAACATTTCCCCAGGCCCAAAGCCCGGTCAGACTCGCGTTCGAGCTCGTGCAAAGTCCGACGAGCTGTGGCTGCTCCGGCCGTTGTCCACGGTGCCAGGCGAGCGCGAAGTGGGGGGAAAGAGGCGGAGTGTAGCGTCAGGGCGTTGGTGAGGTCTTGACCACGACGGCGCTGGCCGGAACACGTCCCCAACTCACCCCCCGTCTCAGATCTGACGAGGGAGACGTTCGCCGTCGCTGGATCTGTCTGGAACCGCTCGATTCGAGCTCGGGCGAAGCGAATCTGGGTAAGAAGTGGTCGGGGAAGAAGGATTTGGGTGAGAGGGAGCTCGGACCTCGCGTTCATGACGCTGCCGCGCTCGATTCCGGCTCGAGGAGGTCGAACCCAAGCGTGACTCTCCGAAGACGTCTCGTGGCGTTCGATGGTTCGCTGGTTCTCTAAGAGGACGAAGAAGAGAGGTGAGGTGATGAGGTTGCAGAATACGATGAAGAGAGAGGAGGTCGATGAACGGAGGAGAAGGACGAGCGGCGGCGATTTCGATCTAGTTTCGCAGAGAGAACGAGAGCTCGAGAAAGGAGGCTCCTCGATCCGCATGCGCGAAGAATGGCACTGAAGCGGTGCGTTTAGCCAGTTTGTTCGCTAGGGTTTAGCGAAACCGGGCCGGTCGTCTGGGCTGGGAGCACGCGAGTTTGGGCCTTGCACCGGTTTGAGCTGATCCAACATTTAAACTTCCACCCTATTTTTTTCTCTTTCAAAACACCTTCGTTGCAAATACTCACCCAAGTGTTTCAGATTTCAAAACATACCCTTTTTAAAATAAACGGGGTTTTACAGTCTACCCCCCTTAAAAGAATTCGTCCCCGAAATTTAAAATGGCGTGCTCCTCTTGTCCCTATCTCAGGGAACGTCCTGCTCAAGACTCACAAGCGAGGGATCCGCGGGGTACTTCCGCAGTTCGGGAACACGTGGAAGCTGCAAGGCAACGACTCTAGTTCTGCCTGAAGATCTCAAAATGTACGATAATTCGCGGGGCCGACTTGCCTCCGATGCGGTTGAGTCGCCAAGGTCCTTCTTAGGCTCACCCTCGGAAAAGTCTGATCACCAATTGAATACTCAAGGGGCATGCGCCTTTCATCTGTGTAACTCTTTTGTCGGCTCTGCGCTGTCTTTAACCGTCTCCGAATTTATGCGACGTTCACTTAATCGTGCTTCACTAGATCACGCTAGTTCCTCAAACGTCACTCTTAGCGGTACAAAACCGCCTTACCCAACCTCACGAAAATACGCGCAACGTTTCACCACTCAAGAATACCGAGTAACAATACAAGCCGAGAAACATCTAAACACTTAAGAAAGCTAAGGTGAAGGTCTCAACATCCTACACCGGAATTTCCGTCGTCCAAGGTATCCTGCTGGAACTCTTTACAAGTCAACACAAGGTCAGAACCACACACAAACGTAACTCAACCACTTTCTCCTTAGTGATCGCTACGAGATTAATCCCGACAGAACTCAAATACTAATAAGTCAAGACCGACCACAAACAAATTACAAGGAAGTAAAACGCACTCCATTCAACAAAACAAAAGATCTCAGTTACACAGCAGGGTCTGGAACAATCGTTCGTTTCATTACAACTCGTGGAAAGGTAGGCGTACCTCAATCAAGGGAGTAATACAATGCACCGTCTTCTAGTCGGAAGACGGCACGCCTCAGAACATACTACAATTAGAAGCTCACGTTATACTAAGCATGACACACTTGCCCAATCCTATCGACGGGTCACGCCTGGTAATTCCTTTCAAGATTCTCAACCTGATAATGATTCAGCCACTCATCATGTATCACGATCCTAGAATAAGGAGAAACTAACAAAACTCAACTACGGTCGATCACGAAAGTTATCCAACTTGCTATAATTCTCTTATTGTCGATACTAGTTCATACTTCTGACAAAACTGTTAGTCTTAGTGCCCGTAGTTCAATCCTAAATGTCCAAATGTATATATCATCGTTAGCAATAAAATTAAAGCGGCTTTATATTACTTATGTGTTGGAGTAATATATCGATGTGTGCTCTGATCTATGCCCACCATGCGAATAGAACCATAGATCGAGATAGATCACACTCGATGGGTCCCTAGTCAACAAAGCTTCACTAGAAGCGACTAGTATGAAAGATGGCTCTTTATGGCTTACGTTCTGTTAGTCATTGGAATGGGATTCCGGAGTCTGATCATAGATATCATGTGGGACATGATATTGGACGACCCACCCTGAATATGTGCCATAGATTAAGTCATGAACATATTCAGTGTTGTAGCTTGTCATGTATCCTTAGACCAAGGAGTCTTTGTGATCGCTATGTAGTCAACAACTGAGTTTGACCTGAGCCTAACGTTGTCCGTAACAGGGCTTCCATAACGGCCAGGATTGGCTTGGGGACGGGCTACATGAGTGACACGAAAGACGGCTAAGGGATTTATCCCTCATACTAAGGTATGGGAAAGATATCGGTTCTCGGCCACTTGATCGAGAGTGACTGGAAGAATAGCATGGCCATGCACATGATACTGGGTATCATATCTTCAGTCATCTCACATATCAAGGAACGGTGATTGAGAATAATAAGGATGACGGCTCTGATACCACCATGCACATGATACTGGGTATCATATCTTCAGTCATCTCACATATCAAGGAACGGTGATTGAGAATAATAAGGATGACGGCTCTATGCCTTATCTCAATCAGGATATCGGAGATAAAAGGATAATGACAGGGACGACGGAAAGGTTAGAATCGACAGGGTCGATTCGTTATGTAGTGTCAGGCAATACTAAAGTCTCGTTAGTTGCCACTTAAATAGGATCAAGTAAAATGGGATTTTACGTTGATCTATTGACATGCATAAACCTAAGGGTCACACCGGAGGATGAAACTCATTGACACATTTATGGAGAATGGCCAAAAGGGAGTTGTCTCGGGACATGACCAAAACTGGGTTTTGGGTCATGTGCCCGTAAGTGAATAGGACTTTACGGATCGAGACAAGGCTTGGAGTCTTGGGATTGATCGCGTCGGATAATGTTGGACATTTCCGGTATGGAAGGCATGGAGGCGATGAGCGAATCACGGGACCTCGTTGGAAATGGCCACGGGCCATGTTCCAAGAAGCCCATGAAAGGCCCATGCAACCAAGGCCCATGGAACTAATTAATCAAGTCTTGATTAATTAGTACTAAGTAAGCAAGACAAGGATTAAGGTGTTGGTGATTCACCACCTAACCCAATCTTGTCTTGCCATACTTTGTCCTATTTACACCTTACTTGTCACCATGCTTGTCCCATGCCTTTAGTTGGACAAGTATGGGTTTTGTTATGTTTAAGTCATCTTTTTTCAACATAACAAACACTAGACAAGAATAGGAAACACATTTTCTCTCCCTCTTCCATGGCCATTTCGGGTTTGGCTAGTTTCCACCTCCATGTTTGTGTTCTTGAGTCCTCAAAGAGAAGAACTACGTGGCTTTGATTCCCAAGTGGATACGTAGGCGTCTTGGAGACTCAAGCCAATCATTCGTTAACCGGTGTTCTTGTTTTGGTAAGAACTAGTGCTGAATTTTTCTCTTGTTAATCCATTCTTTGTTAGTTGTTTCATGGTTTTAATTGTCTCTTGGTTTTCATTGATTTTCCGCTGCGAGTTGGTTCATCTCCAACCCTACCTCGAGACCCAACAGTGGTATCAGAGCCGTGCTACCTTCGGGATTCACAAGACGGTGTTCATAGTTTCGGTTTTGCTTGAAAGTTTCGTTTTTGGCATGTTGTTTTGCTAAATTGTTTGATAACATGTTTTAAATTCTTGTTTATGGATTTAATGCATGTAAAATGAATTTTTGAAAATTATTTCAAATCTGGAAATTTTGAAAAAAGTTTGATTTTTCGGGTCTCGGGAGCGGGACTCTCGGGGAGCCGAAACCGAGACCGAACGGGGCTCCGTTGGACGGAGCTAGGCCAAGCATGACCATTGGATGGTTGATATGCTAAGGCTAAACCGTTTTGTTAGTTATGACGAGTTTGGAACCGTCATGACGAACTCGAAGATCAAATGTTCAAAAGTTTCATTTTTGAACGGTTTCGATAAACCGAGCATCAAAAAATTTCGAAACTTGGCTATTAATTAAAACCGCAAAATCACATGATGTTTGATAACATGCTTGTTTGATAACACGATGTGTGATGTGATGTTGGCATGGTGTACATGATAGCCCCGAGCTCAATTTAATTATTTATCGCTTTTCACGGCCTGCGAGCCGTTAGAGTTAACGTGTAATTATTCTTTCAAGGTGTGGTCGTCGAACCACTTGTTTGTAATATTTATTTATTCCCGACCTGCGAGTCGTGTATTAAATTGTAATATTTTACTCAAGATGAAGAAAGGGCGAAAAGGTCATTTGGTGGCTTTTCGGGTGTTGGCATCGGCTTGGAGTCGGTGGAGCTCAAGAAGCTAGTGGGAGTTAGTTTAAGGGGCTATTATGTGCATATTTATCGCTTTATGCTTGGTTTAGTTTATGCATGATTAATTCTGTGTTTTAGAATTGCATGCTTAACTTTATTTACCGAGCATATCACCTCACATGCAAAGATAAAATTGGAATTTTAATCCTTGTGTGTGAGCCCTTAGAATCGTCATTACATTGGATGTAGTTGACGGGTTCGAAGGAAGAATTACATTGGATGTAATTTGAGGCATCATTGCATTTGGAATGTAGTTGATGTGCTCATCGCATCTAGGATGTGTCAAAGTTTTAAACACAACCGGACAAGTAAAAACGGGTCATGTCCGATACCTCCCAATTATCAACACCTTACTACCTCCCCGTCCTATGGGTGTCGTGCGCATTAGCGGAGCATCCATGGGAAAGCGGGGTAGTAGGTTTGGACGACATATGTGGGTGTCGTGCGCATTAGCGGAGCACCTACATAGTGACGGGCCATAGTTGAAAATTGGTGGACCCGACTACGATTCTCAGCCTGAGGTTGAGCTAGGGTAACAGATAGGGTAAGCCGTGTACATAAGTGCATACCCTAGCCAAGAGTCACATTGGATGTGATTGGATGGAGTCCTACCTACATAGCTCGATTAAGTGGTGAGCATTAGTTCAGCTTAATCGAGTGAATCAAGGATCTTGGTTTCAAATTCTAAAGGTTTAGAATTGATTGTTGGTGTTTAAGCTTGATCTTCATAAAATTTATTCAGTTTACTGATTGAATTTTATCTGTTGTAGATCAAATGGCAAATTCAGCGAACATTAATAGTTTGTCATTAAAAACCATTCTTGACAGGGTCAAGCTAAATGGGACAAACTATTTGGACTGGTACAGAATTTTGAGGATAGTCCTCAAGTCTGAACGCAAAGAATATGTCCTTGACAAGGCTGTCTCTAAGACCATATCAGAGTTACATGAAGTGTCATTAACTGCTGAGAAGAATATCTCAGGGATCTGGGATCCAAGGATATTCTGATGGTCAACAAGGGAATTGGAAGTGGCAAGGGCTGGGCCCATGCGCACTTGGCAGGAAAGATGAGACACCTGAGAATGTCTGCTTCTACTGCCAACAGCCTGATCATTGGAACCGGGATTACAGGAAGTTCACGGCTGATCTGAAGAAGGGCAGTGGGACTGCGCCTTCATCAAATAGCCTGGATGATCTGAAGAAGGGCAGTAGGACTGCGCCTTCATCAGGAAACCTGGATGATCTAAGGAAGGGCGGTGGGATCGTGCCTTCATTCGGTATTAACTCTATAGAGCTACATCTCTCTACTTCCAAAGATTCATGGGTATTAGATACCATGACTGAATCTCACACATGCACTAATATATGGTGGCTGAAAGTAGGAGAGATTTGGAAAGCACGAAATGGACCTCAGAGTTGTGGCAACTGCTGTAGGATCCATGAGTCTTGCTTTGCCAAGAGGCCTTGTCTTAGTATTGTATAATGTATATTGCATACCTACTTTTAGTAGGAATATTATATCTGTATCCGTGTTTGACAAGGAAGGATATAATGTTAATATTGGAAATGGAGTTTTCAATGTTCTATGCAATGATATGTTTTATACCAGTACTGACATGGTTGGAGGATTGTACATATTAGATATGGGTAACAATGCCTCAAGTTCTATATATTCCGTTAATACCAAGAGGTCTAAATCCAACAATTTAAACCTAACTCTGTTATGGTACTGTCATTTGGGTCGCATAAACAAGAAGCGCCTATCAGCACTTCAGAAGTGCGGGCTTTCAGGTTCATTCGAATTCCATTCGATCGATAGGTGCAAGGTTTGTTTGATGGGCAAAATGACTAAAGTGCCCTTTATCGATCGCGATGAAAGGGCGGGTGAATTATTGGGGCTGATACACTCGAATGTGTGTAGACCAATAAGTTCACTTGCCAGGAGGGGTTTTAGCTACTTTATCACATTTACTGATGATTACAGTAAATATGGTTATGTCTATTCGGTGAGACATAAGTCTGAAGCTTTTGATAAATTCAAAGAGTTTAAGACTATAGTAGAAAACCAGCTCGACAAAGGTATTAAGGCACTTCGATTGGATCGAGGTGGAAAATACTTGACCACAGAGTTATTAGATCATCTAAAAGAGAATGGGATCCTTTTGGAATGGACTCCTCCTAGGTCACTGTAGTTGAAAGGTGTAGCCAAACGGAGAAATCGGACATTGTTAGACAATGGTCTGTTCCATGATTAGTTGGACTGATCTCCCAATCTCTTTTAGGGGTTTTGCTCTAGAGACGACCGCATTCATAGTGAATCGGGCTTCGACGAATGGTGAGGAAGGGACACCATTTTAAAAATGGTACGGGATGATGCCCGCTTTGTCCTTCCTAAAGATTTGTGGTTGCGAGGCTTATGTGAAACATTTGGTTTCGACTAAGCTCGAACCAAGATCTGAGATATGCACCTTCGTGTGGTATCCCAAAGCAACAAGGGGATACTATTTCTACAATCCCAGTGAGAACATGGTGTTCGTCGCTTGGGGTGGGGTCTTTATGAAAAAAAAAGTTTTGTTTCCAAAGACGTCATTGGGAGGACTGTGCATCTCGAAGAAATTCAGGATGGTACAGATCTGTCTAAACCAATTAGCAACCCTGTAGAAAGGAGCCAGAGATTGTCGTAGAGTAAGAACCAATTCCTGTTACAATTCCGGAAGGTCCAAGGCGATTTGAAAGGATCAATCTTCCACCTCCAAGATATGGTATCCGGAGGTGACAATGAAGTCATGGTGGATCACGATGATCCAGCCACCTTTCAGGAAGTCGTGGATGGGCCCAACTCCGAGTTATGGCTGGGAGCCATGAGGGAGGAAATGCAATCCATGTCGGACAACCGAGTCTGGGAACCGGTTGATCCCATCAATGGTGTGAGGACCATAGGATGCAAATGGATCTTCAAGGTGAAGATGGACATGGACGGCAACCCTTTGACCTACAAAGCTCAACTGGTGGCGAAAGGTTATAGGCAGATCCAATGGATTGACTATGAGGAAACCTTCTCCTTAGTGGCTATGGTCAAAATCAATCCAAATTCTTCTTGACATAACTGCGTATCATAATTACGAGATATGGCAAGTGGATGTCAAAACCGCTTTCCTAAATGGAAATTTGACTGAGTACGTTTGTATGTCTCAGCCCAAAGGTTTTGACGATCCGAAGAATAAAGGAAAGATTTATAAGTTGTTGAAATCCATTTATGGATTGAAACGAACTTCTCGGAGTTGGATCCTTCGTTTTGATGAAGCTGTAATTGGATTTGGCTTAATCAAGAACGAGGATGAATCTTGCGTTTATAAGAAGGCTAGTGGGAGCAAGATTACCTTTCTGGTTCTCATTGAAAACGACATCCCAACCTTGCACGAGACTAAAGCTTGGTTGAGGAAGTGTTTTTCAATAAAGGACTTAGGCGATGCTTCTTATATCTTAAGGATTAAGATATGTAGAGATCGCACCAAGAGGGTCTTGGATTTAAGTCAGGGAACCTATGTGAACAAGGCATTGAGTAGGTTCTTAATGCTCGATTCAAAGAAAGGACTCTTACCCACTAGTCATGGCATTCATTTCAGCAAGACTCAGTGTCCTAAGACACCTGATGAGCTGAAAAGGATGATGAGAATCCTATGCGCCTGGGGGCAGGATCGATCATATATGCCATGACATGTATGAGACCAGACGTCTCGTAAGCCTTATGTTGTACCAGTAGACATCATTCTAACCCGGGGGAAAGATGATGTTGAACTAGTCGTCGAAGGATGAGTAGACGCTAGTTTTCCAAGACAAATCCAGATGACTTTAGAAGTCAATCAGGATATGTGTTTACGCTGAATGGTAGAGCTTTAGCTGGGAAAGCGTAAAGCAAGATACCATTGCCGAATCTACGACAGAGGCCAAGTACATGGATGCTGCAGAGGCAGCTAAGGAGGCTATGTGGATTTGGAAATTCATGGCAGGGCTGGGTGTAATTAAAAACCCATCCAGTCCGGTGAATCCATTTTGCGACAACACAAGGGCCATTGCGCAAGCTAAAAGCCTAGATCGCATAACAAATCCAAACATGTACTGCGGCGTATCCACCTCATCAGATAAATACTGAACTGAGGTGAAGTGAAGATAACCGATATTGCAACAGATGATAACATAGCCAACCCTTTGACTAAGACAGTGTCACTGCCTGAACATGTTAGACATGTAAAGTCGATGGGGACATATTGGAGTTTAGATTGGAACTAGGGCAAGTGGGAGATTGTTAGTCTTAGTGCCCGTAGTTCAATCCTAAATGTCCAAATGTATATATCATCGTTAGCAATAAAATTAAAGCGGCTTTATATTACTTATGTGTTGGAGTAATATATCGATGTGTGCTCTGATCTATGCCCACCATGCGAATAGAACCATAGATCGAGATAGATCACACTCGATGGGTCCCTAGTCAACAAAGCTTCACTAGAAGCGACTAGTATGAAAGATGGCTCTTTATGGCTTACGTTCTGTTAGTCATTGGAATGGGATTCCGGAGTCTGATCATAGATATCATGTGGGACATGATATTGGACGACCCACCCTGAATATGTGCCATAGATTAAGTCATGAACATATTCAGTGTTGTAGCTTGTCATGTATCCTTAGACCAAGGAGTCTTTGTGATCGCTATGTAGTCAACAACTGAGTTTGACCTGAGCCTAACGTTGTCCGTAACAGGGCTTCCATAACGGCCAGGATTGGCTTGGGGACGGGCTACATGAGTGACACGAAAGACGGCTAAGGGATTTATCCCTCATACTAAGGTATGGGAAAGATATCGGTTCTCGGCCACTTGATCGAGAGTGACTGGAAGAATAGCATGGCCATGCACATGATACTGGGTATCATATCTTCAGTCATCTCACATATCAAGGAACGGTGATTGAGAATAATAAGGATGACGGCTCTATGCCTTATCTCAATCAGGATATCGGAGATAAAAGGATAATGACAGGGACGACGGAAAGGTTAGAATCGACAGGGTCGATTCGTTATGTAGTGTCAGGCAATACTAAAGTCTCGTTAGTTGCCACTTAAATAGGATCAAGTAAAATGGGATTTTACGTTGATCTATTGACATGCATAAACCTAAGGGTCACACCGGAGGATGAAACTCATTGACACATTTATGGAGAATGGCCAAAAGGGAGTTGTCTCGGGACATGACCAAAACTGGGTTTTGGGTCATGTGCCCGTAAGTGAATAGGACTTTACGGATCGAGACAAGGCTTGGAGTCTTGGGATTGATCGCGTCGGATAATGTTGGACATTTCCGGTATGGAAGGCATGGAGGCGATGAGCGAATCACGGGACCTCGTTGGAAATGGCCACGGGCCATGTTCCAAGAAGCCCATGAAAGGCCCATGCAACCAAGGCCCATGGAACTAATTAATCAAGTCTTGATTAATTAGTACTAAGTAAGCAAGACAAGGATTAAGGTGTTGGTGATTCACCACCTAACCCAATCTTGTCTTGCCATACTTTGTCCTATTTACACCTTACTTGTCACCATGCTTGTCCCATGCCTTTAGTTGGACAAGTATGGGTTTTGTTATGTTTAAGTCATCTTTTTTCAACATAACAAACACTAGACAAGAATAGGAAACACATTTTCTCTCCCTCTTCCATGGCCATTTCGGGTTTGGCTAGTTTCCACCTCCATGTTTGTGTTCTTGAGTCCTCAAAGAGAAGAACTACGTGGCTTTGATTCCCAAGTGGATACGTAGGCGTCTTGGAGACTCAAACCAATCATTCGTTAACCGGTGTTCTTGTTTTGGTAAGAACTAGTGCTGAATTTTTCTCTTGTTAATCCATTCTTTGTTAGTTGTTTCATGGTTTTAATTGTCTCTTGGTTTTCATTGATTTTCCGCTGCGAGTTGGTTCATCTCCAACCCTACCTCGAGACCCAACAAAAACCATCTTACAAGTCGTTTCGTCTAAGTCATTGTAACTGCGAGACCACGGTTCTCAAACCTGGTGCACGGTTCCGTACAACCACGAACTCTACCAACATCTTGTCGGACGAACGATGCACAACAACAAGAACGGTGGAACCTCGTACTGGCACTCTAGACGAAAGTAGACGTCCTTCAAGACACCCAAAATAAACGTACAATAATCAGACTCGACAACGAAACACAATCCAAGATCTATCAATAAAGTTGATCCCGATCGGTGGTAATCCTTATACCGTTGACGCTCGTTCACGAGCTGTCGATCAAAACAACTTATAGTCAAGTCCACCCAAGTCACTTCATAAGGAGTAATCATCAAGCACTGAGATCTCAATAATTTGAACAGTTCAGAAACTAGCGCGGTTCCTTCCATCGTTCCTCGAACAACTCAAAACCAACAACGATTAACCTTTAACTTCCCCTGTGCCCATGCCTGGCACAAAATCCGACCTACTACACAACACTTCGTTCGGTGCCATCCTGTTACTGGTCTGGAAGCTTGTGGTAGTCGCCCTCGACTATCTGTTGCCGGGTTTCAACGTGAGGTGCTCTCACTTCTATGGCGTAACCTTATGGTTATGCTTAGTCCTCGCGGGACGAACGTAGGAAACACATTCTAATCCAAACTCTTAAGTACGGCACACACTTGTGCAACTTTGCGCTCGTTAACCGGGATTTTGAAACAAGATCGCCTCAAAGGTTCGAATCTTATGAACTAAACCTTCTAGCAGAGGTAGAAGAAGCTGGAGATTACTACTTCTGTGGGTTAAGGGCCCATCACGCTTCCGCTGCACTACTCTGATCTTATCGTTGTTCGGTCATCTCCGGTGACCGGTCGGACCGTTTACTGGTCAAGGCGGCAGCCTTCCACTGCTCAGCATTCGTTGTTGATGATATTCGATGAACGTCTGTTGTTTTACCCATCAGTTCTTAAAACTCGATCAGTACTCTCGACAAGAGAAAAGAACTTCCAGTACGACAAGGTCTGTTACTCCTCTTTCAAACTCAAACTGACACTAATCGGTACTACCACACCTCCAGTCGGTGTGTTAAGATACATGTAGGGTTTACCAATTTCAATTTCGTTCCAACAGAAAATAACCACGAAAACAATACGATCAAGTGTAAAGCTCAAGTGTTAGCAAACACAATCCACAATGTAAATCGTAAACGGGCACTCTAAGCGATCTCAAGATCGGTATCAAGTCCCTCAGCTTGGGGCCCGACAATCGCGTATGCTCGGCCCTGCTGAATCAGAAGTCTTCCTCTCGGTGGTGGTGGAAGAATCTGCTGGTGCGACAGCATGTCCTCTTATCGGCTCTCGTAGGTTGACCTGCAGGACGGTTTGTGAATACAACATTCCGTGGGCAGTCCCGGCCCAGATGTCCCAACTATCTGCGCGAAGGACAAAACTGTGCCACCGGGGAAGATCCAACCGACGCTGCTGCCCCAACCCGTCGTGTCCCACCGGACTGGGTCTGAGGTTGAAACAATCCTGAGGTGCCCCTTAGTATTGCGACTCCTTGACGGCCTTGTGAAGTCACTCGGCCTCGGCCTGTTCTTCCGTGCTCTGGCGGTCTCCTGATGATGCTTCTCAACGGCTAGCGCCTGATCTACTAGTACAGAAAATCCTCATTCTGAAGGTAACAACTTGATCCGCGACATACGGGGTGAGTCCTCTCTCGAACGCCTGTGGCGGCTCTCCTCGGTTTGCACCATCTCGTCGCGAAGCGGTACTGGAACGTGAACCTCGCCTCATACTTAGAGACGGTCATCCCTCTCTGCTGCATATCCAACAACTGCTGGTGTTTGGTCCTCTCAAACGGATGGAGGGAAAGAATACTGTTCCAGGAACAATCTATTGAACAGCTAAAAGTCACCTCTAACCCGGATCTGCACAACTGCCACCTGTATCATGCTTCTCTCTCAAGCTGAACGGTCGCGAAAATATTCTCAGATGACCAACCGAATACTCTCGAAGTAACAAGGTTGCGGGTAATCCGCTCCAACCATACTACAGCTCCCTCGGGGTCTGAAACCCCGGGATTTATTGGCGTACTCAACCTACGAAAATTCCTGAGAGCCTGGCCGTTTTTCCGTGCACCTGGCCTGGCCTCTCGATAGTGACGGCGTCGGCCGTAGGCACAGACTCTAGTGCCGGTACTGCAGTCTCCTGCTGAGCGCTGCTGGTACTGCGTGAACCACCTTATCTATAGGGGTCGACTGAGTCGACTCTGCGACTGGAGGAACATTCGATGGTGACCCTACCGGTCTACCTCAAAACTCTGGTGCCCTATGGAGGCCGCACCATGGCGCTCGCTATCCCTGCCAGACTAACGGCTGGTGTCTGGCTCTGCCCCACAACGGGGCGATTCCTGGTCCCTCTCGGACTATAAACACGGGACATCTCGTGCGCTCGTAGAAATTAATTGTAAGTGTTCATAATCTCAATTTAACTCAAGTGGTTCGAATTATCATAAAGGGACGTTCTCATGCGTCTTAAAGAAGGTATCCTACTTGGATCGGTAGTACGAAGTCTCGTTTAGAACAACCGGTTCGATCAAAACACAAGGACGTCCACGCGCGTCCCACCAAGATCAAATAGTGACCAACCACACTTAGGCTCAGTAGATATATATAATACTTTATATATAGGCAGAAAAGGTCGCAACTTAGTGCGTCTCACAACAGCAATCAACGGTATTTAATCGAATCAATCAACTCCCATAGGAGGAACAATCTCAATCAACTCACACAATTCGCAAAGCAACAATCATACCCCTCGATTGGGTCGCATCACGATAAAACTCACAATTTATGTCCTCAACTCTTTTCCATAATCTCAAACCCTTACTTTTCTTTTATAACCTTCATGTCGATCTCACGTCGTTACAACCCGATTCAGGCGTCCCCGAATCTCGTTGTAACCACTTGACATCCCTCTATCACGCTCGACTACAGTGGCGCCCCTGAGTCAGCCTGTGATAGTGCAAACACTTCAGTTTCTACCGAGAATTCGGCATGACCCGTTTGTATTTTCTTCTAACCATCCGCTTAAGCGGGACATTTATATAATAACCTGTACACAGAGTCCTACCCATAAGGTACACACAAAACACCTCAATTACACAACATCTTGAACACCATAAGTAACCCACGTGGGTCTTAGCACATATCTTAATATCACCCGGTTAAATTTAACCCTTCAGGTTTTACTTATTAATTAACGGCCGACCCAACGGCAATTTCTACATTAATTATTTAACCAACGTGTCATAACAAACCCGAGCATCGCTCGTTCATCCGATCTAAACCCGATCTTAATTTCAATCTCAATCTCTCTCTCGACTGACTTTCCATTTCGAGCTCAATTTCAAATTTAAGTTAAGCCTTAGCTTCAAACTCAAAGTTAATTTCAAACTCATTATTAGTTTCAACTTTAATTCTTAAATGACGGTTATCACTTAAACAATTCAACAGTTTCACAACTAACATTTCATTACTCTAGAACACACAGCATTAGAATAGTACAACAAAGTATGGTGTCGGAGCATCATCGGCTCAGTCTTCCCGTATCACGAAGCATAGGGGTGTAACCAATCCCGTATCACGAAGCATAGGGGTGTAACCAATCCCGTATCACGAAGCATAGGAGTAAAACCAGTCCCGTATCACGAAGCATAGGAGTAAAACCAATCCCGTATCACGAAGCATAGGAGTAAAACCAGTCCCGTATCACGAAGCATAAGAGTAAAACCAATCCCGTATCACGAAGCATAGGAGTAAAACCAGTCCCGTATCACGAAGCATAGGAGTAAAACCAGTCCCGTATCATGAAGCATAGGGTGGAACGAGTCTTTCCGGATCACGGAGCCTCGGAATAGACACAATACACTTAAAAAGAGCGCAAGAATACACGAGTTCTACTCTTTTCTCAAATCTCATCCCAATTGGATTATCATCTCAATTTTAATTCCTTAAATAGCTGTCAATGTCCCAACCAAGTCAACGTTTCAACAATTCAACACCTTAACATTTTAACCCTTCAATAAATTAAGCAGTCAACACTTCAATAAGTCCACACCTCGATACACTCCAATAAATCAACCCTTCAATCTTATCAATCATGGAACGACCAATCACAGTGGTAATACACTTAACAAATAATTTACTCAATGACCAGTTTATCACGGTTCGATCATTGCTCGTTAACCCAATACCGATCTCAACCATTCGGCTTCACCGATCACTGTACCTTATAGTCAATGGGGTAAGGATCCCAATCAAGCGATGTAACCATCATAATAAAGAGATTCAAATTTAAACAACCATTGAGACAATCAAGATTTGTGTCGTTCCCACTCTACGCATCAAATATTTTCACTTGTGTCACTGAGCACACGACTTAGACCTCCTAACTCTACCCACCTAATTGACATTGGTCTGAGGTTTTGAAAACAAGTTCAAAATTTAACCTATTTCAAATGAAACCAGGCTCTGATACCAAATTGTCACGCCCCAAATCCGGTTTTGGCCGGACTCGAGACGTGACCTGAAACAAGTGAGATAAAAGTGGTAAAACTGTAATAAGCCCTTTTAAAGCTGAAAGCGAGTCCAAAATATTTCTTAATAATTTAATCCCAAATTATAAGTATAGTGTCAAAAATTGACAAGTAACATAAGGTAAATAAAGTTCAACAATGTGGACCAACACATCTCTAATACAACCCTCAAAACATCCGGAAGCTCCCGAGCCTCGAATTTCCCAGATCTCAAGTACACCTGTGCACATAACAAATAAACAAATACGCGCGAGCCGAACAACCAACCACCACAACGGCACCGGATTACCACCCCCCCCCCCCCCCGTTGTAGTACCGAACCGAACAACCAACAATTCAAGAACAAGAATAAAGGAAACACATTAAAACACATCCACCAACCAACGCTTATCGAATCGCACTTTCACCAGAACACATCAAAGACATTCATAATACACACCACACGGAATTCCTATCCACACTTACACTTACCGTCATACTTACTTGTCATGAAACGACGGTCCATCGATCACCTGATCGTACCGTTTGGCACAACCAGCCATACTCGATCAACCGTTAAGGCATTCGATCATTCAACATTCAATTAATCAACCAATCGTGCAAACGTTCAATCAATCAATCAAGCATACAATTTAGCTAGTTTCGTTAGACTCTTAACTTATTCAAATCAAGCAATCAAACATGTGATCCTAATACAACAACTAATCTGAGGGCTCATCACGACCTCTCTACCAGTAAATCAATTCTCAAGTATTGAAAGCGGGTTACACTAGTTATTATCATCCTAAGCATGCATTCGAGACACTTCCGGTTATTAATAATTGAAAGACGATTAATCTAGTTATTCGCATCCTATAGGCAATTCTAGGACATTTCTGATTTTATTAACCTAACATGCATACTAAGCGTTTAAATAAGAAGTTAAGACTTTCCCTACCTTGTGGCCTTCCTCTAATAATACTCTGATGAAAAGTTCGAGAAGTAACAACTCCGTTCTTCACACGGGTTCCGGTGTGATCTTCGTTCTTCTAGCTCGGGTCCAAGCCCTTGTCCTCGGGCGAAGTCCCGTCTAAGTTTGACAAATAAAACGTCAAAATCAATACTAATAATTGTCCAAGGGTCCCTTGGTGTTTAAAACCAATTAATTAAATAGTTAATTAACCTGTTTTTAAAATGATTTTTCTTTAAATCTGGATTGACCCGTGTAAAGACCGGCTAAATTAAAAGAAGCAAAAGATTATTTTGTCGACTTGAAACGTCGAGGTTGGAAAAACGATTTGAAAATTGTAATCGTTTTAAAAAAAAGATTGAACTAGGATTGGGCCAACTTGGGCCAAATCTGTTACACGCGCCCAGCCCACACGGACCAGGCCCACAACTCAAGCCCAGTCTGAGTCGCGACTTAAAAGGGCAAAAACTAGGGTTTTCAACCCATTTTGTTCTCTCTCTACCGCCAGATTTCCTTCCTTTTCTCTCTCTACCTCCCTCATCCTCTCCTCAACGCACGGCAGACGTCTCAACCATGTGTAGCCGAGCTCCTCCCCTTTCACCATTGTCGGCCTTCTCCCCGTCCAGCCACGACTCGCCGGCCAAAGCGACCGAGCTGTGCCTCCCCCTCCCTCTCGCGCAACCCAAAACACCCGCCTCCTCCTCTTCGCTCACGGTCGCCGCCACCGTCGCCTGTACCGCGCCGTCCGAGCTCCCCACTCGCCGTCACCGTTCAACCACAAACCGCCGCCGGCGTTTCAGACGTCACCGGAGTTCGTCTCCCAGTCTGGATCTGAGACGATCCTTCGCCGTACTCCGCCGCCCTTCCACCGGTCCGTTTCCCTATGGTGAGAGTCGCTCACCCTGAGTTTTGGTCGCTGGTATCTCCGCCGGTGGCCGGCCGGTTTACAAACCGAGCTTTTCTTTCCTTGTCTTTACTGTTCCCGAGCTTCTCCTTCTTTTCTATTTCGTTCCCGAGCGCTGGATCTGGATTTGTTGGTTGAGACAGATTTGACGGAACCAACTTGTTTAAAGGGACGGTAAAGTACCTAAAAGAATGGGATTTAAGACCGTTCTGTGGTAAATCAAATATGGATTTCAAAGTAAATTTAAGCTAAATCGAAAATGATTTTGAACTGTTTGTGGAAATTCTGATGGACCTTGTGGACTGTTGAACGAACTCGGGAAAAACCCGAACAAATGAGTTGAACGTTAATCGGACTTTGAACGGAACGAAAGCGGAACGCCGAATCGTACCTCAGAATCGTGCATCGAAAACCATGCCTCGGGATCCGTGCCTCGGAAAATGTGCACCGAGTTCTGAGTTCGGGGCTCGGGTGCTCGAACCCGACTCGTCGGTTAACCCCGCTTTCGACCCATTCGAGTTTAAAGGGAAACGTATTGATTTTACTTTAGACCGTACCTGAACTGATTGTAACTTTTAACTGCTAAAAACCCAGGCTTCGACTTTGACCGAGAAACGGGACTTCGCCCGAGAGCTTGGATTTCGTCCGAGAAGACGAAGACCACTCCGGAACCCGTGTGAAGAACGGGGGAGAGACAAATCGACTTTTCAGCAGAGTATTTAGAGGAAAACCACAAGGTAGGGAAAGTCTAACTACTCGAGTATTTCAATACTAGCGTGCCTATTAGGTTAATAAAACCGGAAAGGTCCTAGAATTGTATATAGGATGCGAACAACTAGAATAATTGTCTTTCAATTACTATTAACCGGACGAGTCTAGAAATGCATGATTAGGATGCAAACCACTAGCATAGCTCGCTTTCAATATTTGTGACTTGATTTACCGGTAGAGAGGCCGTGACGAGCCCTCGGATTAGTTGTGTGTTAGCTTCACATGCTTGGTTGATAGTCAATAGGATAATTAAGAGTCTAACGAAACTAGATTGAACGCATGCTTGAATGTTTGAATGTTGAACTTGAACGCTTGAATCATTGGTCGATTGATTGAAAGTTTAAATGATTGAATGGTTGATCGAGTATGACTGGTTGTGCCAAGGAGGCACGATCAGGTGATCGATTGACCGGTGGAGAGCAAGTGGTAAGTGATGGTAAGTGTAATTATGGGTATGAATCCCGTTTGGTGTGTATTGATGAACGTGTGTATTTCTATGATTGGTTATGGACCCTGCGGGGCATTGTTTGAGTGATCCTGCGGGATATTGGTTGTGGACCCTGCAGGGCATTGTTTGATAGATTATGCGGGGAATGGTACCTACACCGTTGAGGATTTCGGTGTAGGGTGGTATAAAGGTTATTGCTGAGACGGTCTGGTACCTACACTGTTGAGGAGTCTAGTGTAGGATGATATAATGATTATTGTTAATACGGTATGATACCTACACCGTTGAGGAGTCCGGTGTAGGATGAGAGAATGATTAATGGTGATTTGAAATGGTACCTACATCGTTGAGGATTCCGGTGTAGGGTAATATAATGATTATGGACCCTGCGGGGCATTGGATATTGACCCTGCGGGGCATTGGTTATTGGATATACACCGTGGAGGATTCCGGTGCAAAGAATGGTTTACCCAGCGGGGCATTGCTAGTTGGACCTATACCGTTGAGGAGTCCGGTGTGGGTATTATTGGTCCCTGCGGGACGTTTGGATGGTTTACTTTGCGGGTTTGGTTACTTGTTGATTCACCCAAGCGTATGCGTCCTGCGGGAGTATTACCTTGGTTCCCTATGACATATGGTCCTTTGGAGACGTTTCCGGGAATCCCGACGATATGCACCCTCAAGGGTTGTTTCCGGTAACCCCGACGTTAAACGTCTTTGTGATGTTATGCGTCTCCTCTGGACCGAGGGAAAATCCGACATGACACAATGAGTATTGTGGATCGGAGGGTGGCGACTTCATGTCCCACGACATTAATTGAATACCCTATCCTTTATTGATTATTTACGAAACGCATTGACTTCCGTTTTTCCCTTCGATTATTGTTGATTCATTCAAAATGTTAAAGTTCTTCGCATTTGAGATTTGAACCGAATTTAATAAGTATTATTGTTTAACAAAACGGGTAACCTATTTATGCTTTTTCCCTATTGAGCGTAAGCTCACCCCTCCTGTCTTTGTGGTGTTTCAGGTGTTGAGCGGGAGCAGTATTAGCTGGACTCTCGGAGTTTGGGAGCTATGACGGTTTAGCTAGGTTTAGAGACATGCACCTTTTATATTGGTTATTGCGTTTTACCGTTGAGCTATGACTCTTTACATTTTGAAGGATTTATATCATTTGGAAACTTTATTTTACTTCATTATTTTTGTTTTACTGTAAATCTTTAGTCACGTCTCGAGTCCGGGTAAAACCGGATTTGGGGCGTGACAATTTGGTATCAGAGCCTGGTTTCATTTGAAACAGGGTTCATTTTGAATTTGATTTCAAAACCTTGGACCACACGTCAATTAGGTGGGTAGAGTTAGGGAGTCTAAGTGTTGGTACTTAGTGACATAGTCGGATTTACTCGCTACGTAGAGTTGGAATGATAACAGTCCTCGTGACTCGAACGCCTTTGTAAAGGTTGGAAATTCGATAGTATGTGATTGTTTTTGTAATAACCACTTCTGGTCAACGTCAGTCAAACCTGCGAAAAACAGGAAAATTTAAAAATTTTGAGACAGACACTACACTTAACCTAAATTGACCCCGAGGGTCATACCGGACTTAAGATAACCCCGTTATCGACCAAAATGAGTTCCAGGGGACTCAGGGAAACTTTCTGATCAATTTGGGAAATGTTGACTTTTCGTTGGAAAAGTCAACCGAGCGACGTTTTGGTCCATTCGAGGACCGTTTTGGATCCAAAAAGCTTAGCCGTCGTCGCAGCGGTCTTAGTTGAGCCGTTTCCTTGTAGCCCGTCAAGTTTCGTAATTTCTTGGGAAAAGTGCCCGTTCGGGGCCCGAGACGTCCGATTTTCGCGAAACTGATTGGAAAATATCAACTAGATATTTTCCAAAAGGTGTGGGACCCACCTTGACACATGTCCTAATTGTGGTGGTGTTAGTTTTGGGGGGGAAATGTGTGGAGGAGAGTGGTGACCGAAACTTAGGGTAAAAGGGAGTTAGTTGTTAGTTGAATTAAATTAGAAAGAAGAAGAGAGGGTTTAGAGAGAGAAGGAGAAGAAGAAGAAGAGAGAAGAAAGGAAGTGGAGCTAGGGTTTGGTATTCAACCATTGGATCGATTCAAAGAAAAGAGCAAACCTCTTCCCCTCGTCTTCCTCTCGAGTAAGCACTAAATCGATCGTCATTTCGATTATTTTCTTGAAAGCTAGGGTTTGAATATAAACTAAGGGTTAGGGTTGTAGTGGGTTTGGGGGATAGTTGGAGACGTTTTGGAGGTGGTTGGAGGTAAAGAATGACGTTTTCCGGTGACCGGAGGCTCGGGAGGAGCTCCGGCCACCGTGGGTGGTGGCCGGCCGGCCATGAGGTGGCTGGCCGGAGCTGGCAGCTGCCACCACATGGTGGCCGAGCCCCCCCCGTCAAACCCTAGGGTCTCGGCCAAGCCTCTTGGGTGGGGCCCACGTGCTCGGTTGCTCGGGTTTTAATGTTCGGGTGGTTTAAGACGTTCCCCGGACCATTTACCCTAAACCGAATCGAAAATTGGAATTAAATTGGAGAAGTTGTAATTAACGGGTTTTGGAAACTTTAAACGTTAATAAATTGACTTAGAAGTCGGAATTCAATTCCGTCAAGTGTGTTGGGTTCCTTGAAATATTCTAAGACCGTAGAAACGAAAACGGGGGCTTTTGGAGCCCCGGAAGGCAATTAACCAAAACCCGGGCAGATTCGCCATGTCGGGCGAATCTGGCCTTTACGGGTCCTTTATCGACAATATCGAGTAGTTGGGGAGTTTGGGAGTGATCGGCATTGTTGGGGTTACGTTTGGGCGTTAAGAATGTTAATTTTCGGTTTACTCGTACTAGTTTAAAAGTACTTTGAATTTGTGCTCTTTTAGATCGTGCTACGGACCGAGGCAAAGGGAAGCTCGGTGAGTGACGGGGATCATCTCGGGTTTTAGTGGAGCGCTTTTGGAGCTATTTACGAGGTAGGGAAAAGTAGCCGGATCTCGGCCCTGATTAGGGAAAGTTAATAGTAGAATTGCATGTGACACCGGGGTGTCGTGGGTTGAGTAGAATTATTTAAATATTAGAAAAGCATGATACGGGATTGTAGCGTTTAAGAGAAAAGCATGTGACACTTAGTAGTGTCGTAGGAACAGAGAACGTAGCGATAATTGAATTACTGGAGGCATATGACCATGCCCGGAGGTTGTTTGTGAAACTAGTGATTTTAGGACTGTTGGAGGCATCGAGTATGCCGGAGGTTGTTGTGCGTTATTTATTGTTGAGTTTGGGTGGCCTTGAGAGCCCGTGTTATTTATTGTTGAGTTTGGGTGGCCATGAGAGCCCGTGTATTTAATTTAGTGTCTTGAGTGGCATTGAGTGCCGTGGGGTTGTTGAACCCGAGTCTTGACCGTTGGTGTGTCTTGAGTGGCAGTGAGTGCCGTGGGGTTGTTGAACCCGAGTCTTGACCGTTGGTGTGTCTTGAGTGGCAGTGAGTGCCCGTAGGGTTGTTGAACCCGAGTCTTGACTGTTGAGGTGTCTTGAGTGGCCTTGAGTGCCTGTGTGATTGAACTTGCCTGTGATTGTGATTGTGGTTACCTGGGGTGGTGAGTTCTAAAGGTCGACAGCCTGATCCGACTTACTGTCGATGAATTGCGAGTTCTAAAGGTCGACAGCCTGATCCGACTTAGTGTCGATTAATTGCGAGTTCTAAAGGTCGACAGCCTGATCCGACTTAGTGTCGATGAATTGCGAGTTTGAAAGGTCGACAGCCTGATCCGACTTCGTGTCGAGGAATTGCGATAGGTCGAACCCTGACCTGATTGAGATTGGTTACTGAGCAGCTGGTGTGCGATCCTTTGTGATCTTGTTTGGCGTTGTGTAGTCTTTCTGTCGTGTCCTTGAGGAGGTCTTCGATAGTTGTGTCGGGTGTACATTGTGTTATCGAGTGTTGAGTCCGTTGAGGAAAGTAATGGGTTGTGGGTCAGTGGGGTACTTGAGTTGGGGACTGTAGTCCCGGTGTTGGGTTTGGTTTTAGTGTTACTGGCTTTATATACTAATTATGCCATAGTCAGTCTGTTATCCGTGGAGGTGAGCGAACGCTCACCCCTAGCTGCTTTTCCTACAGGTACTGATCACCGGACGGACTAGGTTAGCTCTTGAAGTTCATGGAGCTTGGAGCGGAGTCTGGTCTTTACTTTTGTCGAGTCTAGTGACGGATGTGTACCTTGTCCACTTGTTGGGACGTTTTTGTATTGTAAATACTATCATTATTTTTGGTAATTAAATGGAAATATCATAGCTTTATTCAAAACAGGTTTTAAGTGTTTCATGTTTTAAAAGTTCGCGTCCCGAGTTCGGTTCGCTGAAATTGGCGCGTGACAGTTTTACGCGTGTCGTAAGCTCTATCGCTATGCCTCAGTGATCTGTGATGCCTATGGTTGAGATCAAGGTTGGTCTAATGAGCGATGATCGAACCGCCATGAATTGATTGTGTAGTAAACCTTCCGTTTAGTTGTGTTGCCACAGTGTTGGGCAATTGCATCATCCCTCGGTTTGAATTACTGAATTGTTCCAAGGATCGACTTGTTAAGGCGATGACTTCTTGATTTATTGAAATGTTAAACCGGTTAAGAGTGAAATTGCTAGAGTTTGACCCAGTTAAGAGGTTGACTGTCCCGTAAGATTCAATGCTGGAGTGATGATCCTATTTGGTGAGTAACGAATAAAGGATAGGAACCTGAGTGGTACTGCGGTATTTTAATGATAAGGTGTACTTTACAGAGCACGAGAACTCTTGAATTGGGTATTTTGAAGGGCATGAGAAACCTGTGTACTGAATTGTGTATTTTGAAGGGCATGAGAACCTTGTGTACTGAATTGTGTATTTTGATGAGCTTGAGAACTCGGTGTATCGAATACCTTGTGAAATTGATTATAAATGGTCCCGCTTAAGCAGGTGGTTAGTGGAAAATACGAATAGGTCATGCCGAAATTTTTGTAGAACTGAAATGTTTGCACTATCACGGGTTGACTCAGGGGCGCCATTGTAGTCGAGCGTGATGGTTGGATGTCAAGTTGTTACAATAAAATTAGGGGATGCCTGAATCGGGTTGTAACGACGCGAGATCGACATGAAGGTTGAGTAAAAGTTAAAATATTAAGAACCTTTGGGAAGGAAAGAAATGATAAGTTTTAATGAAATCGATCGGTTACGATACTAGACCCCCCGTTTTGGAAGATACTCGTTTGAGGGATATGCCTGTTGCTTTGTGCCTTGTGAGAATTACTAGAGATAAATCCTCCTGCGGGAGTTGGCTCTTTGATTTGATTGAATCCTCCTGCGGGAGTTGGTTGTTTGCTTTGGTTGGATCCTCTTGTGGGAGTCGATCAATTGATTTATTTGATTGAACCGCTGATTGCTGTGTGAGACGCATCGAGATGTGGCCTTGTCTGACTATATATACAATATTATATATATCTACTGAGCCTAAATGCTTTGGTCTTGTACGACCCTTGTGTGACGCGCGTGAACGTCCTTGTGATCGATCGAATCGTTGTCTAAACTGGAAACTGAACTTGTTCGTATTCCGTGCAGGCGGATAGACAATATGGCGCGTAGTTACGTTTCGAGAGGTACCAGGATCCGCCCAGCTGGGGGCCGGAGTCAAGCAACTGCCTTTGAGCAGGCGAGGGCAGCTGACGCACAGGGTGCTGCTTTCACCGAGCACCCGAGTTTTGAGGGTGGACTATCAGAGGCACCACCTAGGACATCTCCAGTCGCTGAGCCGACGCAGGCGACCCCTCTAGAGGAGGTGGTTCGTGCAGTGCTGGCCGCTATAGGCGCGCAGTAGGGGACCGCAGCACCGGCACCAGAGCCCGTGCCTACTGTCGCAGCAGTCACCAGTGAGGGACCAGGCCCGCTTGACAGTGTCACGACCCAGGCCCTCAGGGAGTTTCGTAGACTCGGCACACCGGTCTACTCCGGGGGAGCAGACCCCGAGGCAGCCGCAGGCTGGTTGGAGCGGGTTATCCGCAACCTCGATACCTCTGGAGTATCTGAGGGATGTCTGAGAGTATCATTCGTCACCTTTCAGCTCGAGGGAGAGGCCTACTATTGGGGCCAGTCAATGCAGACCAGAGTTGGGGACGACTATGAGTTATTCAGCAGGCTGTTCCTAGAGCAGCATTTTCCTCGATCCATTCGAGATGATAGACGCCAGCTGTTCCTGGAACTGCGTCAGAGAGGATTGAGCGTCTCTGAGTATGCAGTGCGATTTACTTCCTTGGCCCGCTTTGCAACGGAGCTAGTGCAGACAGAGGAGAGTCGCTGCAGGCGATTCGAGAACGGGCTCGTCCCGTCGATTGCTCACAGTGTCATCGCTTTCAGGACCGATGTATACTCTACACTCCTGGATCAGGCTTTGTTCATAGAGAGGCACTTCAGAGAGACCGCCAGAGTGCGGGAGATCAGGCCGAGGCCGAGTGGCTCCCTGCGACATTCCGAGAGGCGCGATCAGTGCAGACAGAGAGTTTCTGGATTCTTTCAGCCCCAGTTTCAGTCTGGAGGCATGCGCTGGGCAGGGGATGTAGCTTCAGTTGGACCCGCCCCGATGGCACAACCATGTCATCTGTGTGGGCAGCAGGGCCACCTAGCCCGAGACTGTCTGAGGAGCAGCAAACCCACAGATCTACAGGTTGATCGTCCACAGAGGTTTGAGGAGAGGGTGTGCTATCGATGCGGCCGACAGGGGCACATTGCCTTGACATGTCCTGATCGAGTTGGACCAACACCTGTGCCGAGACCCCAGCAGGCACAACCCCGTCAAGCACCCCCTAGGCGACCACGACAGGCACAGCAGCCGAGAGCTCCGCGTCAGGCGGCGGGAGCAGCAGCCCAGAGACACCCTCCTAGACCACAACAGCAGATTCCACCACCACTCCCAAGAGGAGAACCTCCGATGCGGCAGGGCCGAGTGTACGCGATGGCTGGACCCCGAGCAGAGGGACTTGAGTACGATCGTGAGATCGCTTAGAGCACTTGTTTGTCTTTTAAACTTTGGATATTATGTTTGCTGACACTTGAGTGTTACGCATGTTGGGTTGTTATGTGTTATTTTATGTTGGGACGAGATTTTGAGAACCATTAAGCCACCCATGGCTTAACACGTTGACCGGGAGTTTGATTTATCTTTTAGTATCGGTGTGAGTTGAAAGTGGAGTAACAGGCCGTCTCGTTCCTAAGAACTTGTCGTACCGAAAGTTCCCCTCCCTATTCCGAATGCGTTGATCGAACTCTAAGAACCAAGTTGCGGGACATCAAACGTTCATCGAATGCTATCAACATCGGACGCCCGAACGAAGAAAGACTACGGTCTAATCAATAAACAGTTCGACCGGTCACCGGAGATGACAATGTGACGATAAGATCATAGTAGCGCATCGGAAGCACGGTGGACCCTTAGCCCACAGGCGTCGTAATCTCCAGTTTATTCTACCCTCGCTAAAAGATTTAGTTCATAAGTTTCGAACCTTCGAGACGACTTTATCACGACATCACGTTTAACGAACGAAAAGTTGCACGAGTATGTGCCGTACGTAAGAGATTAGATTAGAGTGTGTTCCCTACGTTCTTCCCAGAGGGACTAATCGGTTTGCCGCCAGTTCACGAGCCACCCGGAACAGGTGGATGACACCGAAAGTTAATCAGACGACTTTTCCAGCGGAGAAGAATACGGAGAACACGAACCGAGTACCAAGGCATATCTCTTTCAGCAAGAGAAGAGCGAACGCCAAACGTCCCGCGAGGACTAAGCATAACCATTAAGTTACGCCATAAGAACGAGAACACCTCACGTTGAAATTCGCAAACAGTTAGCGGATTACGACTACCATGAGCCTTCAGGACAGTAACTAGATGGCACCGCAAAAAGCGTCGTATGGTAGGTCAGGTCTTGTGTCGTGCAGAGCACAATGAGAATTTAGAGTTGACCAGTGACTGGTCCTAAGTTGGTTGAGTGATGTGTGAAGGTGTACACGCAAGATACCCCAAAGACCATTCCAATCCTCGAGATTCTAATACTTGTTGTGGACTCGTTATTATGATGACTCGGGAGAAACGACCTATGAGTTGGTCGAGCGATAGTATACGAACAGGGTCAACGTTAAGAGGAATGTCGCGGGTTGGATAACCTTCTTAATCGACCGTAGGGGGTATTGATGGTTTTGGCATAATCTAAATTGTTTCACGTTGAAATTGTGAACAGTTGAGAAAGACTGTTTTCACCGCCAAGTATGGCTTTTGAGTAACTAGCATGATCTGGTGAAGCACGATTAAGTGAAGGTCGCGTAGATTCGGAAACGGTTAAAGACCGTGCAGAGCCGACAGAAGAATTACACAGATGAAAGGCACATGCCTATTGTTTTTCATTACGTGATCAGATATTTCTGAGAGTGAGCCTAAGAGGGGCCTTAACGGATCGACCGCGATGGAGGCAAGTTGGCCCCGCAAATTATCGTACATTTTGAGGTCTTCAGACAGAACCACAACTGTTGCCTAGCGGCTTCCACGTGTTCCCAAACTATGGAAGTACACCGCGGCTCCCTCGCTGGTGAGTCTTAAACGAACGTTCCCTAAGAGAGGGACAAGAGGAACGCGTTCATTTTAAATTTCGAGGATGACATTCTTTTAAGGGGGGAAGACTGTAAAGACCGGCTAAATTAAAAGAAGCAAAAGATTATTTTGTCGACTTGAAACGTCGAGGTTGGAAAAACGATTTGAAAATTGTAATCGTTTAAAAAAAAAGACTGAACTAGGATTGGGCCAACTTGGGCCCAATCTGTTACACGCGCCCAGCCCACACGGACCAGGCCCACAACTCAAGCCCAGTCTGAGTCGCGACTTAAAAGGGCAAAAACTAGGGTTTTCAACCCATTTTGTTCTCTCTCTACCGCCAGACTTCCTTCCTTTTCTCTCTCTACCTCCCTCATCCTCTCCTCAACGCACGACAGGCGTCTCCACCACGCGTAGCCGAGCTCCTCCCCTTTCACCATTGTCGGCCTCCTCCCCGTCCAGCCACGACTCACCGGCCAAAGCGACCGAGCTGTGCCTCCCCCTCCCTCTCGCGCAGCCCAAAATACCCGCCTCCTCCTCTTCGCTCACGGTCGCAGCCACCGTCGCCTGTACCGCGCCATCCGAGCTCCCCACTCGTCGTCCCCGTTCAACCCCAAATTGCCGCCGGCGTTTCAAACGTCACCGGCGTTCGTCTCCCGGTCTGGATCTGAGACGATCCTTCGCCGTACTCCGCCGCCCTTCCACCGGTCCGTTTCCCTACGGTGAGAGTCGCTCACCCTGAGTTTTGGTCGCCGGTTTCTCCGCCGGTGGCCGGCCGGTTTACAAACCGAGCTTTTCTTTCCTTGTCTTTACTGTTCCCGAGCTTCTCCTTCTTTTCTGTTTCGTTCCCGAGCGCTGGATCTGGACTTGTTGGTTGAGACAGATTTGACGGAACCAACTTGTTTAAAGGGATGGTAAAGTACCTAAAAGAATGGGATTTAAGACCGTTCTGTGGTAAATCAAATCTGGATTTCAAAGTAAATTTAAGCTAAATCGAAAATGATTTTGAACTGTTTGTGGAAATTCTGATGGACCTTGTGGACTGTTGAACGAACTCGGGAAAAACCCGAACAAATGAGTTGAACGTTAATCGGACTTGGAACGGAACGAAAGCGGAACGCCAAAGCGTACCTTGGAATCGTGCATCGAAAACCGTGCCTCGGAAAATGTGCACCGAGTTCTGAGTTCGGGGCTCGGGTGCTCGAACCCGACTCGTCGGTTAACCCCGCTTTCGACCCGTTCGAGTTTAAAGGGAAACGTATTGATTTTACTTTAGACCGTACCTGAACTGATTGTAACTTTTAACTGCTAAAAACCCAGGCTTCGACTTTGACCGAGAAACTAGACTTCGCCCGAGAGCTTGGATTTCGTCCGAGAAGACGAAGACCACTCCGGAACCCGTGTGAAGAACGGGGGAGAGACAAATCGACTTTTCAGCAGAGTATTTAGAGGAAGACCACAAGGTAGGGAAAGTCTAACTACTCGAGTATTTCAATACTAGCGTGCCTATTAGGTTAATAAAACCGGAAAGGTCCTAGAATTGTATATAGGATGCGAAGAACTAGAATAATTGTCTTTCAATTACTATTAACCGGACGAGCCTAGAAATGCATGATTAGGATGCAAACCAGTAGCATAGCTCGCTTTCAATATTTGGGACTTGATTTACCGGTAGAGAGGCCGTGACGAGCCCTCGGATTAGTTGTGTGTTAGCTTCACATGCTTGGTTGATAGTCAATAGGATAATTAAGAGTCTAATGAAACTAGATCGAACGCATGCTTGAATGTTTGAATGTTGAACTTGAACGCTTGAATCATTGGTCGATTGATTGAAAGTTTAAATGATTGAATGGTTGATCGAGTATGACTGGTTGTGCCAAGGAGGCACGATCAGGTGATCGATTGACCGGTGGAGAGCAAGTGGTAAGTGATGGTAAGTGTAATTATGGGTATGAATCCCGTGTGGTGTGTATTGATGAACGTGTGTATTTCTATGATTGGTTATGGACCCTGCGGGGCATTGTTTGAGTGATTCTGTGGGATATTGGTTGTGGACCCTGCGGGGCATTGTTTGATAGATTCTGCGGGGAATGGTACCTACACCGTTGAGGATTTCGGTGTAGGGTGGTATAAAGGTTATTGCTGAGACGGTCTGGTACCTACACTGTTGAGGAGTCTAGTGTAGGGTGATATAATGATTATTGTTAATACGGTATGATACCTACACCGTTGAGGAGTCCGGTGTAGGATGAGAGAATGATTAATGGTGATTTGAAATGGTACCTACATCGTTGAGGATTCCGGTGTAGGGTAATATAATGGTTATGGACCCTGCGGGGCATTGGTTATTGACCCTGCGGGGCATTGGTTATTGGATATACACAGTGGAGGATTCCGGTGCAGAGAATGGTTTACCCTGCGGGGCATTGGTAGTTGGACCTATACCGTTGAGGAGTCCGGTGTGGGTATTATTGGTCCCTGCGAGGCGTTTGGATGGTTTACTTTGCGGGTTTGGTTACTTGTTGATTCACCCAAGCGTATGCGTCCTGCGGGAGTATTACCTTGGTTCCCTATGACATATGGTCCTTTGGAGACGTTTCCGGGAATCCCGACGATATGCACCCTCAAGGGTTGTTTCCGGTAACCCCGACGTTAAACGTCTTTGTGATGTTACGCGTCTCCTCTGGACCGAGGGAAAATCCGACATGACACAATGAGTATTGTGGATCGGAGGGTGGCGACTTCATGTCCCACGTCATTAATTGAATACCCTATCCTTTATTGATTATTTACGAAACGCATTGACTTCCGTTTTTCCCTTCGATTGTCGTTGATTCATTCAAAATGTTAAAGTTCTTCGCATTTGAGATTTGAACCGAATTTAATAAGTATTATTGTTTAACAAAACGGGTAACCTAGTTATGCTTTTTCCCTACTGAGCATAAGCTCACCCCTTGTAAGACCCGCCCCCGGTCGATCCTGGTAGAACCGGTGAATCCTAGCTAAGTTTGACTTTCGGTCGGAAAAGTCAACCGATGACTCGGAAAGTCATTCGGGACCTTTCCGGGGCCCAGAAAGCTTAGCCAGCCTCACGGTTAGCTTAGTTGGGCCGTTTCCTTCAGTTTGACTGTAATATTGTAAAAGTCAACCGTCGGTCAAACTTGGGCTTAATATCGGTTGTTTTCCGATAAAATATTGGAAAGCTGGAAATTATTTAAGTGGGAGTGACCTCACATGACACTTGTCATGCTTGGCTTGGAGGATGAAAATGAAGCTTCAAATGACCCTCATACCCTCCTAAGTTACCTTTAAAGGGATAAGACCTTAAGGGCTTTTGAGTAAATTGACATTTTAGGTCATTTAAAGGAAAGGGAGCAACAATTCAGCTCATTCCTTGTTGGTGCAGCCGAAATTCACTAGGAGAGTGGAGGAGGAGAGCTCATTTCTTGAGGAAGAAGATAGAGAAGAAAGCTTGGATTTTGGAGCTTGTTCTTGGTTCTTTTGCCTTCATTTTCACTTCATCTTCTTCATCTCATCTCCCTAGAGGTAAAGATACTCCTAACTCTCTATTTCATCCACTTCCAATCCATGGGTTTTGTGGGTTTTGGCTTAAAAGTTGAAGAACTTGCTTTGTGGGTGTTGCTTGGAGAAGAAGTAGTGAAGTAGGATGTTTGGATTGCTTTTTGGTGAAGTTTTGATGAACCCATTGAGGGGGTTGATGTTGGGTAACTTTGGATGAACATTTTGGAGTTGAGAGGACTTGGAAATGGGGTTTTTTAGGGTGATTTTCGTGAAACTCGAGTTGGGGAAGAAAGGGGAAGAAACGGGTCAGGTTTGATACGGAACGAGGAATGGAGAGTGCCACATTCCGGCCCTCTGAGTGGCACGGAACGTGTCACATTCCGGCCCTCTGAGTGGCACGGAACGTGCTACATTCCGGCCCTCTGAGTGGCACGGAACGTGTCACATTCCGGCCCTTTGAGTGGCACGGAACGTGCCACATTTCAGCCCTCTGAGTGGCATGGAACGGGTCACATTCCATATCAGACCCCAGAACTCAAACCCCTTCCTTTTAGCCCATTTTGATTCCTAAATCATTTCTCCAAACCTTAATTCCGTTATTTGAGTGTTGTTCCGTACTTTGGGGATAAGAACATCGTTGAGTTATTAACTTTGGCCTTTTGGTGGTCTAAGACCGTGGGACCAAGCTAGGAAAGAAGGAAGAACGTGGACACAAGTTACAGGAGCAAAGATCACGCCGGGACCCGTGTGAAGAATGGAGTGGTGACCACCGGGCTTATCATCAGAGTGTTGAGAGGAAGACCTTGAGGTAGGGAAAGTCTTAACCTCTCGTTTAAATGCTTAGTATGCATGTTAAGCTAATAAAATTGGAAAAGTCCTAGAAATGCCTATAGGATGCGAATAACTAGAATAATTGTCTTTCAATTACTAATAACCGGAAGTGTCTAGTGGTGAATGATTAGGATGTCAATCACTAGTGCAACTCGCTTTCAATACTTGGGAATTGTTTGTCTGGTAGAGTGGCCTTGGCAAAGCCCTCGGATTAGTTGCGTGTTAGGATCACATGCTTGGTTGTTGGTTGCTTAGTGGATAGGCTAAAGAGTCTAACGGAACTAGTTGATTTGCATATGTGAATGCTCGATTAAAGGTTTTTACGATTGGTTGATTAAACTGCCGCTTGACTGTTGATTGTATTTGAATGATTGCTTGTATTCCTTAAATGGTTGCTTGGAGCATCGAGTATGACTGGTTGTACCGAGCAGTGCAATCAGGTGATCGATGCGCCGTTGATTCGAGACTGGTAAGTGAACGGTAAGTTGTGATTGTGTGATTGGTGTGCTGTGGTTATGTGATTCGTGTACTGTGTGTTGGGATGAATTGGTGATGTGTGAGTTATGTGTGACAATGAATTGGTGGTTGTTGGGATTGGATTGTTTCGTGTTTCGGTTTGAGCGCGTTATTCAATTATTAACTGATTATTATTGAATTGCCCAAGTGTATGCTTCCTATGGGAGTAATACCTTGGTTCCCGAGGACCTAAAATCCTTTGGAGACGTTTCTGAGACTTCCGGCGATATGTACCCTGAAGGGTATTTCCGATAGTCTCAATGATATGCGTCTCCTCTGGATTGGAGGGAAAATCCGAGAGGACACATCATATGTGGATCAGAGGGTGGTGACTCCATGTGCCACGGCATTGATCGGTTTACCTATTGCCTGTGATTGTCAAGATTCATATGTTGACCTTGCTGATGAAATTATTGAGTTTAAGGTCCACCTTGTTATGTGTTTCCCTAGTGAGCGCAAGCTCACCCCTATGAGTTTATTGTTGTGTTTACAGGCTTGTTTGAGGAGTAGAAGCTCGGGAGCTTCTCGGTGTGGGTACATTGTAGAGACTTCGTTTTTACCACCTTTCTGTTTTGAACAAACCTTGTGGAGGATTATTATTACACCCCTGGAGGGTTATTTGTGTTTTAAACTGAGTTTTTGTGGATTTGAGTTTCTTATTGGAGATTTTCAGGAACTAAATGTTGAATTATTGCCTTTTTAATCAGTTATTACTAGTCATGCCTCCAGTCCGGGCAAGAACCGGATTTGGGGCGTGACACCCCTCCTGTCTTTGTGGTGTTTCAGGTGCTGAGCGGGAGAAGTATTAGCTGGACTCTCGGAGCTTGGGAGCTATGAGGGCTTAGCTAGGTTTAGAGACATGCACCTTTTATGTTGGTTATTGCGTTTTACCGTTGAGCTATGACTCTTTACATTTTGAAGGATTTATATCATTTGGAAACTATATTTTACTTCATTATTTTTGTTTTACTGTAAATCTTTAGTCACGTCTCGAGTCCAGGTAAAACCGGATTTGGGGCGTGACAACCCAGATCCGATCCGGATCCAAGCCCAAACCCGGATCCAGAACCCAGAACCCGGAACCTGACCCGGACCCGAGCCTAACCCGGTCCGGACCCGAGCCTAACCCGGTCCGGACCCGAGTCAGACCCGATCCCAAGACTTGGGTCTGACCCACGTCCGAACCATGATCTGGCCCAGAGCCCAATCAGATCCAGGCCCATGCTGGTTCTCTTGGCCCGGTGACGTCCGGCCCAACATTTCCCCAGGCCCAAAGCCCAGTCAGACTCGCGTTCGAGCTCGTGCAAAGTTCGGCGAGCTGTGGATGCTCCGGCCGTCGTCCACGGTGCCAGGCGAGCTCGAAGTGGGGGGAAAGAGGCGGAGTGTAGCGTCAGGGCGTTGGTGAGGTCTTAACCACGACGACGCTGGCCGGAACACGTCCCCAACTCACCCCCGTCTCAGATCTGACGAGGGAGACGTTCACCGTCGTTGGATCTGTCTGGAACTGCTCGATTCGAGCTCGGGCGAAGCGAATCTGGGTAAGAAGTGGTCGGGGAAGAAGGATTTGGGTGAGAGGGAGCTCGGACCTTGCGTTCATGACGCTGCCGCGCTCGATTCCGGCTCGAGGAGGTCGAACCCTAGCAGGACTCTCCGACGACGTCTCGTGGCGTTCGAGGGTTCGCTGGTTCTCTAAGAGGACGAAGAAGAGAGGTGAGGTGATGAGGTTGCAGAAGACGATGAAGAGAGAGGAGGTCGATGAACGGAGGAGAAGGACGAGTGGCGGCGATTTCGATCTGGTTTCGCAGAGAGAACGAGAGCTCGAGGAAGGAGGCTCATCGATCCGCGTGCGCGAAGAATGGCGCTGAAGCGGTGCGTTTAGCCAGTTTGTTCGCTAGGGTTTAGCGAAACCGGGCCGGTCGTCTGGGCTGAAAGCGCGCGAGTTTGGGCCTTGCCCTGACTCGGCTCAGGCCCGGTTTGAGCTGATCCAACATTTAAACTTCCACCCTTTTTTTTTCTCTTTCAAAACACCTTCGTTGCAAATACTCACCCAAGTGTTTCAGATTTCAAAACATACCCTTTCTAAAATAAACAGGGTTTTACACAGCCTAGATCCAATAACAGGTGGAATCGCATCGTGACCACAGGCAGACGCACCCGTCCCTGTCTGAGTTCCCAAATCACTACGATTCACAACCACGTCAGCAACCAGCACTGGAATGGAACTAATTGGTCTCAAGCAAGACCCAAACACAGGCCCAACTGATGCCAACCCACTAGTCGCGTCCAATGATGGGACTTCCTCTTCTTCCTCGCGCGATTCGCGTTCGATAGGATCAGCAACTGCGTTTACGTCGCGATCAACCGAATCTGACGCTCCCTTATCAGGAAAAACAACCAAATTCTTACCTCCACTCATGGGTCTTCTGCGAGGGATCAACTTGTCCTCTAAACAACACAGGTCCGTTTGAGTCGATCCAAGAAAAAAAATCTAAATTTTGTGCGCACATCACCTAATGAATAGAGAACCTCCTTTTAATTGTCTATCAGAATTAACCGAACACTTTAGTTATAGGGCTATCATGTTTGTGTTGATTGTGTAATCTTGACCAATACTATGTGTCGTCTTGTTCGTATTTCCATTTTAATTATGGTTGTTATTGTCTGACTTTTTGTTTGATAAAAGCACCAGCGATTGCTCCTAAAAGAAATAGATATGACATGGTCTGATGTTTATTTAATCAAAATTTTCTTTAATTAACAGGTAACAAAAAGTCCTCCATTAAATGGCCCCACTGTAAGTCATAAGCCCATTTGAGCTGATAAAAAAATAACAGTTGCATATTTGAAGATTATGCCCGGTACGATTGTGTAGATGAAAATAATGCATTCATACTGGCTGCTACGTAGCTTGATAACAATTAACCAACAAACTGATAACAATTATAACCAATGAATAAACCTTGCGTACACACTCTTATTTTCATGCACAAACCAAGGAAACTGTTCCTTTCTTACGACCTTGAATGCAGATTAGTCTTCAATACATGCAGATATACTGTATATTAACAAAAACTAAAACATGAGTTTGAGCACCCTTAAGCATAGGATCGGGGTTATGTCATTGGTATGATCCTATTTTATTTAAGAGCTTTATATGTGGTATAACGATATAAAAATATTATAAACCTGTGAAAAATCTCACTTAAAACCCTTTATGATCCCACAGAGAAAACCATTAATCCCACATATAATATATTATGATCTAATAAACAAAGACAGCCATCCACAATATAAAAAGAGGTTGCAAAACAAACCATGTAAATAACCCAAACACACAACCGATCATATCTTTCACAATGCAGAAGCCCTTTCCTCTTGTTCTCTTCCACACCCTCATTCTGCTTCTCTCTTTATACCCTCTAAAAGTCATATCATTGACTCAAGCTGAGGCTCTCCTCCAATGGAAGAACACCTTAACCTTCGTCCCACCTCGATACCTCACTTCATGGTCCATCTCCAACCAACAAAACATCTGTTACAATTGGACCTGCATTTCCTGCAACCCCGCCGGAGATGTGTCCCAAATCGACCTGTCCTCCGCCAACATCTCAGGCACACTTGCCCAATTCAACTTCACTGCATTTTCCAGCCTCACCAGCTTCAACATCAGCACCAACGACATGCAAGGCCCCATACCAGCCTCCATTGGTGACCTCTCCAACCTCGCTTCCTTGGACTTGAGCCACAATAGTCTCAGTGGCTCGATTCCTAAGAGCATCGGCTTCTTGCCCCTTCTTGAGGTTCTTGATTTGACTAACAATTCAATCCAAGGGGAAATCCCTCCTTCGATTGGCCAACTCAAGAACCTCCGCTCTCTTTTTCTTGGACTAAATGAGCTTAACTCCACCATTCCTCCTGAGATCGGGCTATTGACAAAGCTCAATACGTTGTATTTGTATGAAAACAAGCTTCATGGTACCGTGCCGATGGAGATCGGGAACATGAGGGACTTGGTTGAATCGCACTTGGGAATAAACCAACTGTCAGGTCCAATTCCTCCTACAATCTGGAATCTCCCTAATCTTCAATCCTTGTATCTTTTCCAAAACCAGCTCAGCGGCACACTTCCGGCAGATATTGGGAAGTTGAAGAGACTGAAAGTCCTAGATTTGGACACAAACGAACTGTCGGGACACCTGCCAAGAACCATCTCCAGCCTAACCAACTTAACCACCTTTGTAGTGTCCAATAACAACTTGTCCGGAACCATCCCAAGAGACTTCGGCAACAAGAGTCCTTCCTTGATGTCCGTAAGCTTCACGCGAAACCACTTCTCCGGGAAGCTCCCCCGAGGTTTGTGCAACGGCCTCTCTCTCGAGTACTTTTCGGTGAACACCAACAACTTCACAGGGTCTTTGCCTGATTGCCTGAGAAAATGCTCCGGACTTGTCCGGGTCAGGCTTGATGAGAACCAATTCAATGGTGACATAACCAAAGCGTTTGGTGTCCATCCAAATCTTACCGTTGCTGTTCTGAAAGACAATCGGTTCAGGGGAAAGCTCTCGGCCTCATGGGGTGAGTGCAAGAACCTTGCAACACTAGACGTTTCAGGAAACAGGATATCAGGGGAAATACCCGCTAAGATTGGGAATATAGTCAACTTAAGGGATCTCCTCCTCGACTCCAACAGGCTCAGAGGTGAAATCCCCCCGAGCCTTGCCAAGCTTACCCTTTTGGAGAATCTAAACCTTTCGCGTAACGCTCTCTCGGGAGGCATCCCGCCGTCTTTTTCATTGATGGTTAGTCTGAGTTCCATAGATTTTTCATACAATGAGTTGTGTGGTCCGATACCAATTGGCCCTGTCTTCCAAAATGCTTCTGCTGAAGCTTTCGTTGGAAACCCTGGTTTGTGTGGACAAGGACAAGGGTTGAGTCCGTGTATCAGCAACAACAATGAACGGGGCATCATTGATGTCATGTCACAAATGTAGGTTATTGGGATGATCTCTATGTAATAATGTGTTAGTAATCTTTGTCTCTACTTTAGTTTCTTTCTTTTTGTAGATCAACGTTGTTTGTTGGTTCATCTGTTGTTATGAGGTTTAGTATACTACTTCCCCAAATCAACTACTTCATTTATACATAGTTTGTTTGTGTATCATTGTAGATCAATATTATTTGGTTTGTTATAGGTTTGACTCTAGACAAGATAAGCGATGAGGTTTAGGTACCTCAAGCTGTCCATTATTGTGTCCATGCTCGAAAAATATTATCCTATAACTTATTCAGTATTTTTTTACTTTTTTTATTATTCAATGTGTACTCAAATACCTCGATATCAATTTTTTGAAAGAACACAAAATGCCAAAATCAACAAGCTGGATTGATCTCAGTATGGTGACCCTCTCTCTTCTCCCCTTTAAAGTCTTTTTCTTACCTCTTTCTCTAACTCAAAAATATGTGTTATGTTGAAGTTTATTGTTTTTCTCTTTCAAGGTTGGGATTTATTGTGCCCTATTTTTCGAAACTAAGATTCCGAGTGTTCTCTTCTATTTTGTGTCCTGCTCCATTGAGGTTTCTAATAGCTGTCATCTCTCGACAACTATATGGGTCATGGGCTTAGGTGAGGTTGAGTCCGGCACGAAGACTACAACTGTCAAAATGAACACAGAACAATCGAAAGTACAGAAGAGGTTAAGGGAAGCGCGAGATAGAGTAAGGTGTATAGGTCTGTCACATCTGTGCCTCGATTCTGATCGACAACTTCTCACTTCTTTCGGAGGAGAAGTTTGAAGAATATACAGTCGGCAAATGTATTGGATGGAAGGTTTTGATGGAGGACATGACATCTGAAGTTGCGAACTCGGAGGTTGTCGGGGCATACCAATCTCGGGGAGACTGGATTGCGACGGGGGAGGGCCAGTTCCTACACTATCACAACCCAGATCTAATGAGGTTGTCGACATGGAGGTCGGTGATGAAATCAAGGCAGGTTTGCAAAGTAGCCTCTCCAAGAAGTATGAGGCTGTCCTAATATTTTAAGACAACCACCCAACAAGTTATGCGATTCACTTAGATGCAAAATTCGTCACTTTGTCGTATGCGATTCACAACAAATTCAATTTTTTTTTTGGATAAGCGCTATTTTTTATTAGAAAAATGTTAGATCCAAGAAGGATCTAACCAAAGGCAACCATTACACAGAAGCTCTCAGAAGGAGCTGCGGGAACAAACCCCGAATAAAAAACACAAAATTAACCGTCAGTGACCCATTCGTCTTCCTCCGAAGACAAAGTTGGATCATCAAAAGCTTTAGTTGCATGAGTCCGGTGAACATCTTGAGTGTGTTGTAAGATCCGTTTCCCAAAGTCCACAGGACTTACAACTCTCTCCCGACTCCTAGCATGAGTTGGTTTGATGTGGACGGTATAGTAATCCCCTAAGAACTTGGGAGGCTGACTTTGACGGTTCGAAGTTCTAACAGGTTGCTTCGAAAGACGACCCTTGTTCAAAGGCTTAGGATTAGGAGGTTGAAGGAGAGCCTCCTTCCATGGACTACTTTGATGAACCTCGATCGAATCTCCATTTTCCACCTGGTGAGACACAGTAACATTCACAGTGGATGGTGGAATTTGGGTCACCACGTTGGACACCGACCTATTTAAGCCCGACCCTGATTCTTTGGTTGTACCAGACGGGCTGGGCCCAAACACCGACCTGTCACAAACTAGCAGAGCCTTATTTGCATCTACAAAGCCTAGCTGAACTGAATCAGGCCCACAATTGTGAACTGACTCTGTAATCTGTATTGGGCTTACAGCCCGAGTTGATGCAGACTCATGGGCTGCGTGAGTTGGCAACTCAACTGGGCTTGCGGCCCAAGAGGATTCAGAGTCAAGGCCTGGCGTGACCGCGTCCAGAGACGCTTCTTCATCGCGATTCTCGCGATTTATCTTCTCCAACCCTACTTGTCCCGAACTTACCTCCAACAAAACCGAATCAAATATCACCCCAATATCATATACACCCACCCGAGATATTGGGTGATTTCCTTCCGAAATATCAGGCAGATTCGATTGCCCCGAATCGCCGGACCCAATGCCAGATGAAGCGTCACCGGAAACGTCGCCGGAAATTGGTGTTGACACGAGCTCGAGACGACGACAAGGTGGAGCAATCAAAACCTCATTACCCTGAGGTATACCATCTTCCTCTGTAATCACGGCCTGCTTCTTCATCTGCATGAATTTCCAGCGACGGGAAATAGCTACAAATAGGATGTGGCCGTTGATTTTAAAACCATTGAGGCTAACTACTGCCTGATTCGCTGCCTCTTTCGATCGGTATCGAATAAATCCGAAGAGGTGACCCTTGTGGTTTGGGCAACGAGGAGTTGAGGAGCATACAATCTCGCCGAACGTTCCGAAAACGTTACGGATCCAATCGCTACTTGTTCCAAAGGGAAAACTACGGACATATATCTCGTCCTCTTGCAAGGAGAACAGAGTAAACTTAGACCTCACCTATACCTCCTGGACTGGAGAATCGACGGGAACCAAAGATTCAACATGAACTATGTCAGTCATTTCCACCGGATTCGCGACCACGCCTTCAACGCCTCCACCAGCAGCACGGGCATGACTTGTTTCGATTGCAACAGCTTTCACAGGTAGGGCTGAAACCATGCCCTGTTTTTCGGTCTGCTCTTTTGGCCCTGAAACCGGCTTCGGCTTCTTCGTTTTGGCCGGAGCACCACCCTGTTTGGTGGCTGGAACACCAGCTTTCTTCAAGTGTCTACGACGAGCATCCGAAGAACGGGCTGCAATCCTACAATAAGCGTCGTAATTGGATAACAACGTCGAGCAGAAAGCGGGGAAGGAAAGCATAGCTCTCATGGAATTTGATGTTCAAGATCAGAGGGTTCTTGATACTTGGCATTTGAGTTCAAACTTGAGAGGATTACGAGAGAAGTGGTGTACAACAACAAATTTAATTATGATGATCTAAAGCGCTGATACACTTATTTATGGTGGGAGTTCCATACTATAATCTAAATTTTTAGGGCTTATCTCATTCTCTTTTATGTACTTAGTACGCAATACCCGATTAATCAATAAAAGAGCTCGTTTTCCATAAAAGAAAAACTAAGATGAAATTAACTTATTTATATTTAAGGAGGGGATGGAGAAAAAAATTCGGAAGTTATATACATTAAATTACCTAAATTAAATATAATATGCTTTTATATATTTAATATTTATTAAAATCAAAAATTTGAGTCGAAATGACTTTCTCTTTGAAAGTTCACCTCATATGCCCGTCGTCGACATCAGTGACTCTCATGGTTCATAAAAGCTACCGATGCGGCTTTGTCCTCTGGTATATCTATGTATGTCCTTTCCCTCTTGTTTCAAAAGTCTGGTCTCCTTCGTGTTGGGGTGCCGTTGGCGCTCCTCGTTAAACCACTCTCTCGTTGTGCTTCTCCGATGTTGTTACGAAGACACCGACTTCAGCTCATCCTCCGGCCAGAGACCAAGGCTTCCTCCTCCAACGCCACCATCCCCCGCCTCCATCCTCTGTCGTCGTCGTCCGCTGCCACTTTCCTTCCCCCACGTTCTTCCACGGGCCACATCCACCTCTCCCCGCACTCCTCCGGTCAGATCTACCACCATTTTCACCCCTCCGACCTGCTCCGCCCCTTGCCGTCCAAATCCGCCCCCTTATTTGGAAGGATCCACACAACCCCAACGTCTCCCTGTCCCGTACCCTCCCCTGGCCTTTTGTCCCGATGACGGTGGTCGACAACACGATCCCTCTTCGTCCTTATTGCTCGACGTCGACCCGATCTACTTCGGTCAAACCTTTTTGTCACGCTCCTCCACTCGGCAGACGGTCATATCTGTTCTCATCTTCTGCGGGAATTCTGTAGTTCGAGCCCCTCAGACATGTTCTTGCTTTTCAAGCTTTTCTGGCCAATCCCGTTCATCCGCCTCAAGCGGTTCAAATCTACACCTGTCAGCGCTTCCCACCTCTCCATCTCTCTCAAATCCTAGTTACGGACTTCCGAGACCGACCACAAGTATTTTATGTGTCATCGTTGTTTATTTTGTCTCTTAGTGTCTGTTTTTTGTTTTGTCCTCTGTATCGGAATCTCAAATATCCGGTAGGTGTGGTTGTTTCTTGGAGCGTGGCAGGTCGTGCCTCCCTATCGGCGATACATAAGGTCGACCTCGTAGTTGTTGTTTTTCTAGGCGCTGCGTCGCCTTGTTCGAGAGCTATTCATCTCGTTAGTTGTCCATCGGGATCCCAGAACGACTGGCGGATGAAACGCTTGTCACGCCCCAAATCCGGTTTTAGCCGGACTTGAGACGTGACCTGAAGCAGTTGAGATAAAAGTAGTAAAACTGTAATAAACTCTTTTTAAAGTTGAAAGCGAGTCCAAAATATTTCTCAATAATTTCATCCAAAATTATTAAACATATTGTCAAAACTTGACAAGTAACATAAGATAAATAAAGTTCAACAATATGGACCAACCCATCTCTAATACAACTCTCAAGACATCCGGAAGCTCCCGAGCCTCGAATTCCCCAGATCTCAAGTACACATGTACGTACAACAGATAAACAAGAAGGGGTGAGCTTACGCTCAGTAGGGAAAATAGTAAACAACTTTAGCCTCCGAGTTTAATAATAAAACTGCTTTAGTTTGATGTCACAAGTGCTTAAAAACCTTTAGACCAAAAGAAATAATAAACAAATAAAAAGCAACGATAATAGTAGTGCATTCTCAAGGATAACGATAACTTCCCAGAGAACAAATAGAGAACATTATAATAATAGAAAACCGACACAATTGGGAACGAGTGAATACTATTCATCAATGAAATGTTATGGAATCCGTGTAATGAAATAGTATCGCTTTTTCAAAGGTAACAATAACTTAAAAGATTCCATGAAAGTACTATAATGAATCATAACTTATTAAAATGGGAGCAATTAATATCACGCCAACCACTCGCTTTCTCAAGCCTCCGATCCATGGATAGATTCTGGGATCACCTCGGTTCCCATATACCGATCCACCAGAGTATCCATATCATATCAGATTTTCCCTCGGTCCAGAGGAGGCACATACATCGGGGCACCGGAAACCATCCCATAGGGACGCTCATGGTCGGGATTCTCGGAAATGCCTACAAGGGACCATATGTCATAGGGAACCAAGGTAGTGCTCCACTGGGACGTACGCCCTTGGGTGAAACCTCAGAAATCATCTCTCATGAAGTAATCCACTCAATAATCACTCAATATCCCGTAGGATCTGCCGCAGTTTGGGAACACGCGAAAACTGCTAGGCAACGGCTCTAGTCATGCTTGAAGATCTCAAAGTATTCGGTAAGCTGCGGGGCCAACTTGCCTCCGACGCGGTCGAACCGCTAAAAGTCCTTCTTAGCCTCACTTTTAGAAATACGCGCTCACCGACTGTAAACTCCAAAGGTTTGCGCCTTTTAACCGTATAATTCTTTTGTCTGCTCTGCACGGTCTTTAACCGTTTCCAAATTTACACAACAATCATTTGATCGTGCTTCACTAGATCACGTTATTTTCTCAAACGCCAAACTTGGCGGTACAAACCGTCTCATCCAACTTCACGAAAACACGCGCAACGTTTTACTAACTCAAGAAAGCCGAATAACAACACGAGTCGAGCAACATCTAAACACTTAAGAAAACTAAGGTGAGGATCTCGATATCCCACGCTGGAACTCTTTACAGTCAACCCAAGTCGAAACCGCACATGACGCAACGCAAGTACTAACAAGTCAAGACCGACTACAAACGACTTCCAAGGGAGTGATACGTACTCCAAACGACAAACAACAGACCTCACTAACCCCGAAGGTTCTGGAACAATCATTCGTTTCACCACATCTCGTGGAAAGGTAGGCGTACCTCAAACAGGTGAATAAAACAAAGCACCGACCTCTAGTCGGAAGTCGGCACGCCTCAAAACGTACTACCATTAGAAACTCACGTTATCCGAAGTGAGGCATACTTTCCCAATTCTAACGACAGGTCACACCTGGTAAAACCGTTCAAGATTTTCAACCTGAAAAAGATTCAACCACTCAACAAGTCGTTTCGTATAAGTCATTGTATCTGCGATACCACGGTTCTCAAACCCGGTGCACGGTTCCGTACAACCACGAACTCTACCAAAATCTAGTCGGACGAACGACGCGCAACAACAAGGACGATGGAACCTCGTATTGGCACTCTAGTCGAAAGTAGGCGTCCTTCAAGACGCCAAAATAAACGTACAATAGTCACACTCGACAGCAAAACACAATCCAAGATTTATCAATAAAGTTTATCCTGATCGGTGGTAATGTTGGGTCTCGAGGTAGGGTTGGAGATGAACCAACTCGCAGCGGAAAATCAATGAAAACCAATAGACGATTAAACCATGAAGCAACTAACAAAGAATGGATTCACAAGAGAAAAAATCCAGCACTATTTCTTACCAAAACAAGAACACCGGTTAACGAATGATTGGCTTGAGTCTCCAAGACGCCTACGTATCCACATTGGAATCAAAGCCACGTAGTTCTTCTCTTTGAGGACTCAAGAACACAAAATGGAGGTGAAAACTAGCCAAACCCGAAATGGTCATGGAAGAGGGAGAGAAAATGTGTTTCCTATTCTTTTCTTGAGTTTGTTATGTTGGAAAAAGATGACTTAAACATAACAAAACCCATACTTGTCCGACTAAAGGCATGGGACAAGTATGGTGTCAAGTAAGGTGTAAATAGGACAAAGTATGGCAAGACAAGATTGGGTTATGTGGTGAATCACCAACACCTTAATCCTTGTCTTGCTTACTTAGTACTAATTAATCAAGACTTGATTAATTAGTTCCGTGGGCCTTGGTTGCATGGGCCTTTCATGGGCCTCTTGGAACATGGCCCATGGCCATTTCCAACGAGGTCCCGTGATTCGCTCATCGCCTCCAAGCCTTCCATACCGGAAATGTCCAACATTATCCGATGCGATCAATCCCAACACTCCAAGCCTTGTCTCGATCCGTAAAGTCCTATTCACTTACGGGCACATGACTCAAAACCCAATTTTGATCATGTCCCGAGACAACTCCCTTTTGGCCATTCTCCATAAATGTGTCAATGAGTTTCATCCTCCGGTGTGACCCTTAGGTTTATGCATGTCAATAGATCAACGTAAAATCCCATTTTACTTGATCCTATTTAAGTGGCAACTAACGAGACTTTAGCATTGCCTGACACTGCATAGCGAATCGACCTTGTCGATTCTAACCTTCCCGTCGTCCCTGTCATTATCCTTTTATCTCCGATATCCTGATTGAGATAAGGCATAGAGCCGTCATCCTTATTATTCTCAATCACCGTTCCTTGATATGTGAGATGACTGAAGATATGATACCCAGTATCATGTGCATGGCCATGCTATTCTTTCAGTCACTCTCGATCAAGCGGCCGAGAACCGATATCTTTCCCATACCTCAGTATGAGGGATAAATCCCTTAGCCGCCTTTCGTGTCACTCATGTAGCCCGTCCCCAAGCCAATCCTGGCCGTTATGGAAGCACTGTTACGGACAACGTTAGGCTCAGGTCAAACTCAGTTGTTGACTACATAGCGATCACAAAGACTCCTTGGTCTAAGGATACATGACAAGATACGACACTGAATATGTTCATGACTTAATCTATGGCACATATTCAGGGCGGGTCGTACAATATCATGTCCCACATGATATCTATGATCAGACTCCGGAATCCCATTCCAATGACTAACAGAACGTAAGCCATAAAGAGCCATCTTTCATACTAGTCGCTTCTAGTGAAGCTTTGTTGACTAGGGACCCATCGAGTGTGATCTATCTCGATCTATGGTTCTATTCGCATGGTGGGCATATATGAGAGCACACATCGATATATTACTCCAACACATAAGTAATATAAAGCCGCTTTAATTTTATTGCTAACGATGATATATACATTTGGACATTTAGGATTGAACTACGGGCACTAAGACTAACAGGTAACCCTTACAATGTTGGCACTCGTTCACGAGTTGTCGATCAAACAACTTATAGTCAAGTCCACCTAAGTCATCCCATAAGGAGTAATCATCATGCACGGTGATCTCGATAATCTGAACCGTTCAGAAACTAGCGCGGTTCCTTCCATCGTTCCTTGAACACTCAAAACCAACAATGATTAACCCTTAAATCTCCATGTTCCCATGCATGGCACAAAATCCGACCTATCACACAACGCTTCGTTTGGTTCCATCTTGTTACTGGCCTGAAAGCTTGTGGTAGTCGCCCTCGGTTATCCGTTGCCGGGTTTTAACGTGAGATGCTCTAACTTCTAAGGCGTAACCTTATGGTTATGCTTAGTCCTCACGGGACGTTTGGCGTTCGTTCTTCTCTTGTTGTCAAAGGTACACCTTGGTACCCGGTTCTCGTCTTCCGTATTTTCTCCGCTGGGGAAGTCGTTTGAACAACTCTCGATGTTATTCGCCTGTTCCGCGTGAACTGGCAGCAAACCGTTTAGTCCTTCCGGGATGAACGTAGGGAGCACATTCTATTCTAATCTCTTAAGCACGGCACACACTTGTGCAACTTTCCGCTCGTTAGACGGAAATTAAACAACAATGTTTCGACGGTTCGAACCTTAAAACTTAAATCCTTTAGCAGGGGTAGATGGAGCTGTTGATTACGAATCATGTGGGCATGGGCCCACCACACTTTCGCTGCGCTACTCTGATCTCATCTTTGCCTGGTCATCTCTTGTGACCGTTCGGACCGTTTACTGGTCAGAGCCGCAGCCTTTCACTGTTCGGGCATTCGCTGCCGAAAGTGTTCGACGAACGTCTGATGTTTCACCAATCGGTTCTTAAAACTCGATTCTCACTATCGAAGAAGGAAAAGAACTTCCGGTACTACTAGGTCTGTTACTCCTCTTTCACACCCAAACTGGCGTTCGTTGGTACTACCGCACCTCTGGCCGGTGTGTTTAAGATACGGGTGGGCTTACTAGTTTTAATTCTGTTCCCATAGAAAATTACCACGAAAACAACACGAGCACGTGTAAAGCTCAAGTGTTAGCAAACACAATCCACAATGTAAATCGTAAACGGGCACTCTAAGCGATCTCGGGATCGGTATCAAGTCCCTCAGCTCGGGGCCCGGCAATCGCGTATGCTCGGCCCTGTTGAAACAGAAGTCCCCCTCTCAGTGGTGGTGGAAGAATCTGCTGCTGCGATAGCATGTCCTCTTATCGGCTCTCGTAGGCCGACCTGCATGATGGTTTGTGAATACAACATTCCATGGGCAGTTCCGGCCCGGATGTCTAAACTGGTTGCACTATGAACAAAACTGTGCCACCGGGGCAGGTCCAACTGACGCTGCTGCCCCAACCCGTCGTGTCCCATCGGACTGGGTCCATGGTTGAAATAATCCTGAGGTCCTCTGTCTCTTAGTATTGCGACTCCTTGATAGCCTTAGGAAGCCACTCGGCCTCGGCCTGCCCTTCCGCGCTATGGCGGTCTTATGAAGATGCTTCTCAACGACTAGCGCCTGATCCACTAGTACAGAAAATTGTCATTCTGAAGGTAACGACTTGATCCGCGACAGACGGGGTGAGTCCTCTCTCGAATTCCTATGGCGACTCTCCTCGGTTTTCACCATCTCGACGCGAAGCGGTACAGGAACGTGAACCTCGTCTCATACTTAGAGACGGTCATCCCTCTCTGTTGCAAATCAAACAACCGCTGGTGTTGGTCCTCTCGAACGGATCGAGGGAAAGATACTGTTCCATGACCAATCTATTGAATATCTAAAAGTCACCTCCAACCCCGATCTGCACAACTGCCACCAGTATCATGCTTCTTTCTCAAGCTGAACGGTCGCGAAAACAAACTCAGATGATCATCCGAATACTCTCGAAGTAACAAAGTTGCGGGTAATCTGCTCCAACCATACTGCACCCTCGTCGGGGTCTGAACCTCCGGGATTGATTGACATACTTGAACTACGAAAATTTCTGAGAGCCTGGCCGTGTTGTTGTGCATCTGACCTGGCCTTTCGATAGTGACGGCGTCGGCCATAGGCACAGACTCTGGTGCCGGTACTGCAGTCTCCCGTTGAGCGCTGGGCTCTGCTGGTACTGCGCGAACCATCTCATCCATGGGGGGGTCGCCAGAGTCGACTCTGCGACTGGAGGAACTCTAGGTGGTAACCCTGACGGTCCACTCTCAAACTCTAGTGCTCTAAAGCAGTAGTAACATGGGCACTCGCTGCCCTTGCCTGCTCAACAGCTGGTGTCTGGCTCTGTCCCACAGCTGGGCGGCTCCTGGTCCCTCTCGGACCGTAAACACGGAACCTCTCGTGTACTCGTTGCATTTAAACATAAGTACTCATAACTCAATTTTAACTCAAGTGATTCGAATTATCATAAAGGGACGTTCTCAAGCGTCTTAAAGGGATCCCACTTGGATTGCTAGTACGAAGTCTCGTTTAGAACAACCGGTTCGATCAAAACACAAGGACGTTCACGCGTGTCCCACAAAAATCAAATAAAGGCCAACCGCACTTGGCTCAGTAGATATATATAATACTTTATATATAGGCAGAAAAGGCCGCAACTTAGTGCGTCTCACAACAGTAATCAACGGTGTTCAATCAAATCAATCAACTCCCATAGGAGGAAAAATCTCAATCAATTCACACAATTCGCAAAGCAACAAGCATACCCCTCGATTGGGTCTCTTCCCAACACTAGGGTCTAGAATCGCCACACGATAAATCTCACAATTTACGTCCTTAACTCTTTTCCATAATCTTCATCCCTTACTTATTCCTTATAACATTCATGTCGATCTCACGTCGTTACAACCCGATTCAGGCGTCCCTGAATCTCGTTGTAACCACTTGACATCCCTCTATCACGCTCGACTACAGTGGCGCCCCTGAGTCAGCCCGTGATAGTGCAAACACTTCAGTTTCTACCGAAAATTCGGCATGACTCGTTTGTATTTTCCTCTAACCATCCGCTTAAGCGGGACATTTATATAATAACCTGTACACAGAGTCCTACCCATAAGGTGCACACAAAACATCTTAACCACACAACCTCTTGAACACCATAAATAACTTATGCGGGTCTTAGCAAATAACTCATTATTACCCGGTCAATTTAACCCTTCAGGTTTTACTTAACAATCGACGGCTGTCCTAAGCGGCAATTTCCTCAATAATTATTTAATCGACGTGTTATAGCCAACCCGAGCATCGCTCGTTCATCCGATCTAAACCCGATCTTAATCTCAACCTCAATCTCTGTCTCGACTTACTTTCCATTTCAACTCAATTTCAAATTTAATTTAAGCCTCAGCTTCAAACTCAATGTTCATTTCAAACTCAATATTAGTTTCAACTTTAATTCTTAAATAACGGTGGGCACTCAATCAAGTCGACAATTACCAATTAAATTTTCGCAGGGCATTCAATACTTAGAGTCTCATGCTCCGCAAGGTACACAACACAATCAATACACAAGGTACACAACACAATCAATACACAGAGTTCTCACACTCTTCAAAGTATACATCACAATCAATCACCGAAATTCCCATGTTCCTCGAAGTTCTCAGTGTACGGAGTTCTCGTGCTCCCCAAAATACCACGGGGTTCTCGTGCCCCAAAATTTCAGAATCGTTGCACGCTTTACCGACTTCTAGTCGGAAGGTGGGTACACCTCAACAAAATTACCCATAACTCACAACCGTCGTAGTACACTCTTAGCTTAGCAACTCACATCATTGCCACCAAACCACAAAAACTCAAATTAATCAATCTTTCTGAACAAATGATTCACTCAACAACCAATTTACAACGGCTCGATAACCGCTCGTTAACCCAATACCGATCTCAACCATTCGGCTTCACCGATCACTGTACCTTACAGTCAATAGGGTAAGGATCCCAATCAAGCGATGTAACCATCATAATAAAGAGATTCAAATTTAAACAATCATTGAGACAATCAAGATTTGTGTCGTTCCCACTCTACGCATCAAATATTTTCATTTGCGTCACTGAGCACACGACGCAGACCTCCTAACTCTACCCACCTAATTGACGTTGGTCCGAGGTTTTGAAAACAAGGTCAAAATTTAACCGGTTTCAAATGAAACCTGGCTCTGATACCAAATTGTCACGCCCCAAATCCGGTTTTAGCCGGACTTGAGACGTGACCTGAAGCAGTTGAGATAAAAGTAGTAAAACTGTAATAAACTCTTTTTAAAGTTGAAAGCGAGTCCAAAATATTTCTCAATAATTTCATCCAAAATTATTAAACATATTGTCAAAACTTGACAAGTAACATAAGATAAATAAAGTTCAACAATATGGACCAACCCATCTCTAATACAACTCTCAAGACATCCGGAAGCTCCCGAGCCTCGAATTCCCCAGATCTCAAGTACACCTGTATGCACAACAGATAAACAAGAAGGGGTGAGCTTACGCTCTGTAGGGAAAATCGTAAACAAATTTAGCCTCCGAGTTTAATAATAAAACTGCTTTAGTTTGATGTCACAAGTGCTTAAAAACCTTTAGACCAAAAGATATAATAAACAAATAAAAAGCAACGATAACAATAGCGCATTCTCAAGGATAACGATAACTTCACAGAGAACAAATAGAGAACATTACAATAAAATAGAAAACCGACACAACTTGGAACGAGTGAATACTATTCATCAATGAAATGTTATGGAATCCGTGTAATGAAATAGTATCGTTTTTTCAAAGGTAACAGTAACTTAAAAGATTCCATGAAAGTACTATAACGAATCATAACTTATTAAAATGGGAGCAATTAATATCACACCAACCACTCGCTTTCTCAAGCCTCCGATCCATGGATAGATTCTGGGATCACCTCGGTTCCCATATACTGATCCACCAGAGTATCCATATCATATCAGATTTTCCCTCGGTCCAGAGGAGGCACATACATCGGGGCATCGGAACCCATCCCATAGGGACGCTCATGGTCGGGATTCTCGGAAATGCCTCCAAGGGACCATATGTCATAGGGAACCAAGGTAGTGCTCCACTGGGACGTATGCCCTTGGGTGAAACCTCGGAAACCATCTCTCATGAAGTAATCCACTCAATAACCACTCAATAATCACTCAATATACCGTAGGATCTGCCGAGCTCTCAGGCTCCAATAACCACTCAATAATCACTCAATATCCCGTAGGATCTGCCGAGCTCTCAGGCTCCAATAACCACTCAATAATCACTCAATATCCGGTAGGATCTGCCGAGCTCTCAAGCTCCAATAACCACTCAATAATCACTCAATGTCCCACTGTCTCTGTCAAACTCCAACCACCACAACGGCACCGGATTACTCCCCCCCCCCCCCCCCCCCGGTGTAGTACCGAACCAAACAAACAAACAAACATTTCAAGAATAAGAATAAAGAACATACATTATAACACATCCGACAACCAACACTTATCGAATCCCAATTTCACCACAACACACCAAAGACAGTCACTTAATCCTCAATCTTAAAAGTACACACGTTCATCAATACACACCACACGGGATTCATACCCACAATTACCCTTACCGTCATACTTACCTGTCACGGACCATCGGTACATCGATCACCTGATTGTACCCCTTGGCACGACCAGTCATACTCGATCATCCGTCCAATCAACAATTATATCAACACAATCATTCAACCAATCAAGTAAACATTCAACTAAACAACAGTAAAGTAAACTAGTTCCATTAGACTCTTGATTATCCTAATATATATCAACCAAGCATGTGAACCTAGCACACAACTAATCGGAGGGTTCATCACGGCCTCTCTACTAGTAAATCAATTCCCAAGTATCGAAAGCGAGTTGTACTAATTATTCTCATCCTAAGCATACATTCTAGCAACTTCCGGTTATTAGTAATTTAAAGACGATTATTCTAGTTATTCGCCTCCTATATGCAATTCTAGGACCGTTCCGATTTTATTAACCTAGCATGCGTTCTAATAATGAAATACTCGAGTAGTTAGGATTTCCCCTACCTTGCGGTCTTCCTCTAATAATACTCTGATGAAAAACTCGAGTGGTCACAACTTCGTTCTTCACACGGGTTCCGGCGTGATCTTCGTTCTTCTAGCTCAGGTTCAAGGCCTTGTGCTCGGGCGAAGTCGCGTCTAGGTTTGACAAATAAAACGTCTAATCAAAACCAGTAATTGTCCAAAGGTCCATTGATTAAACCAAAAAGTCTTAATTAACCAATTAAAACCAATTTATTTAATTTAATTAATTAACTGAAACTGATTTTAAAATCATTTTCTTTTAATGCCGGGTTGACCCGGATCCGAGTCCGAACCCAGTCCAGACCCGTTTCTGAAGTCCAACTGGGCCCAAGGCCCGAATGTAGTCAGGTCCATACTGACCTTCTCACGGCCCAACAACATGCCCGGCCCAAGGCCTTCTGGCCAAAAGTCTGTTCGAGCCCGAGCTCGATTGTTCCCTAACTCCGGCGACGTCCCCGGCGAGCAGTGGTGCTCCGGCCACCACCCACAGCGTCCGAAACGCTCGGGAAAGGGAGGGAACGGGATGGCGAGGAGCGTAGAGGTGTTGGTGACGCCGTAGCCGTGACGGCGAGCTCTGGGACGTGACCCGCGTTCGTCCCCCCTTCCATATCTGGAGAGCCCAGCGTCTCCGGCGACGATCCCAGCCACGCCCGCTCGAATCGAGCTCGGAATCATCGCAATTCCAGGTGAGTCGAGACGGGGAAGAGGGCAGAAGGTTAGGCAAGGCTCGTTGCTGGCCCGGAGAGAACGAATCCGAAGGGAAAGGTCGTCGGCGAGTTCGTGCTGGTTCTGACGGCGAAACGAAGAGGAAGGAAGCGAGGGCTCTTCTGGGTCTGGGGTTTCACCGCGAGTTGAAGCACTAGAAGAAGAAGAAGGAGTAAGAGGTGGAGAGGAGTTTGGTGGAGGTGGAGAAGAACGGCGAGGAAGGACGGCGCGGCGGCGAGGGTTGCCCTGGTTCGCGAGAGAGGATAGGCGAGAGGTTAGGGATGCCTCGAACAACGTGCGTGCACAGTGGCACTGAAGCGGCGCCGAGGGCTATTTAAGGCTAGGGTTCGGTTTTGGGCTGGGTCTTCGCGTGGGTCCGACCCAAAACGCACCTGACCGGCCTAAAACGTGCCTGACCGGCCCAAAACGCACCTGATCCCCTTTTTTTTATTTCTCATTTCAATTTTCCATTCATTGCAAAAACATACCCAAACGTTTCAATTTTCCAAAATGTTACCCTTTTGAAAGAGCGGGGTTTTCAACGCTCATGTTGTTTGATGCTTGTTGTCTATGTGTAAGATTTGTTAATATTAATGAATCTTTTTTTTAAGTCAAAATATGTTGGTTCGGCTGTGTGTCCCCAAAGCCAGTTTGGGTCAAGCTCTAGGATGATCTATATTTTTTTTACTAGAAGATGCAGATTGTGTTCATAATAATAGAAAAGAGTCGGTACAAGTTAAAATTCCGCAAAAGTCTATGAACACATAACTCTAAGACAGTGTAACCGATGTAAACGATTTTGAACTCGCTACATAGGCAGAAAAAATGGGGGTTGGGGAGAGAACGAAACTGACGAGTACTGCTCAATGTATTGTTTAAGCACTACATATGTCCATGTGAGGTGCGACCGAACCTGAACTCGACAATTTTTTTGGGAGGATATACGTGAATCAAGGTTCCCTCCCAAGAAAAGTTCCTGAATCTCTACTCACAGAAAGAACAAAACTGATGAGTTCTGCTCAAGGTATTTCCTAAACGCTACATGTTTCATGTTAGATGTGACCGAACCCGAACTTTGTTCCCGCAGCTCGTTTTGAGAGCTTTCCTGTAATGGGTTGCTTCTGGTTTGATCCTGCTTGGATCTAACTTTTTATTAATAATATTTTTCGAGCTTATAAAAAAAATGTTATATGAGACCGAACCCGAACTCGACAGTTTTATTGGGAGGATATAGGTGAATCAGAGTTCCTTCCTAGAAAAAGTCTCTGAATCTCCGCTCACTAGTCATTGACCCTGCAAAAACGAAATCAGACAAAATAAAAATGACCCACTCGATTAGCTCGATCCAGAATCGAGAGAGGGGTCGAGGAGGGTGTGTCGGTGGAGGACATGGAGATGGATGCGTGGTGGCGGTTTCAGAGACGACGAGGGTTGATCAGGAGAGATGATCCGATCCAAGGAGGTCGAGGGGCTTTAAGGCGGGGAGGTCAATTGATGCCAAGGTGATGATGACGAAAGGGGGCCAGTAATACGGTAGTTAACGGTTCGAAGAGAACCCTAGCATACAAAACTCTAACAAAACTCATAGGGGCTTTATAGGAGCTTTCCACCGATTTTATATGTATGAAAAAGTTAGGATGATCTATATTTAATCCTTCTTTTTTGTTTTTTCTTTTTTATAAAATAAGTAGATTAATAGCTCTAACAATTTTTAATGCATTGTCGAAATACTGGCGAACGGTAGGTGCAACATCAGAACATGAAAACATGACCTTTCCGACCACATGAATGAGTTGAATTCTTCTACACATAGGACAAATGCTAAATGCTCGTAAGTTGTCTTTGTACGTTGGTTATCTAAATTAAACAATCCATATGTACGTGAATCCATATTAAAAGATGGTTTAATCGGTATTAATCTATATTATAGTGGAGTTGAACTTGCTAATGGTAGTTAGGTCTTAATTAGTTATATATACATCCAATGATACAACTTGATGTGCCAGATTTACTTGAAAATAGAGTGTATTTGGGTTGCTGAACTTCCAAGAAACAACATATATAAAATTTGGGTCATAAAAATATATGTTTGTTTTGGATTTTTATTTCTGAAAATAAATGATTATATATTATAAATAGCGAGTGTTTATATTGTTTTTTATTTTCTTATATGTTCGGTTTGAGAACTAAGATTGTATAGATTTTGTAGGGCAAATATCAGAGAGGTGTTGGAGACATTGTTTGGGGTTGATGCCACATCAAAATCTTAAAACACGACATGTAAAATGGATGTGTCATGCGTTATTCCCTTAAATATGGGTCGTAGACTTTGCTATTCTTGAGTTGATCAAATTAGCCAACTAAACCACGGACCTTTTCCGATTGGTCCACTATTATGTTAACCACTCATTACTTGTCTTATGTGGCTTACTAGATATCATTTCACAAAAAAAAAAACTTATTTAACTAGTTCATTTTAATACTTAACTGCACTCAGATTCCAAATTTAAAGTTTTTTTTTTAACAAAAGGTGGAAATTTCATTAAACCTTAAAAACCATTATATCGATGTGCGTCAGGGAACGGACTCCTTGACCACTTAAGAAGGACAGTACGGAATCGAAGTTCACTAATCCTTTTTCTACTATAACCGCCACTGACGGTGTTTGGATGCCATAAGGGCCGACAAAGACGAGTGCGAATATGGTACTGGAGGTCCTGCTCCGAGAAACTGTTGCAACAGTATTGGCCAAGGATTTCTCCAGTAGTGGTGGGAATATACGCGAATCAACCGCCACCGATGGTGTTTGGTTGCCACAATGGCCAACAAAATAGCGAGTGTGAAGATGGTACTGGAGGTCCTGCTCCGAAAAATTGTCGCACCAGTAATGATCAAGGATTTCTCCAGTAGTGGCGGGAGGATATACGCGAATCAGGGTTCCCTCATCGGAAAAGTCCCTGACTCTCTGCGCGCCAGTCTTTGACCCTGCAAAGACAAATTTGGTGGAAATAACAAAGACCCACTCGATTAGCTTTAGAGATGGACGAGGGTGTTGCCTTTAGAGACGACGAGGGTTGCTCAACAGCGAGGATCCGAGACGGATTGATCTAGTGCCAGATCAATCTACAATAGGACAAAAAATAGGGGTGCGAAACTGTACCCTGGTCGCATGGTGGAGGCCAAGGAGGTGGGGATATCCGAGGAGCTACCAGCGAAAAAGGCCGAGACAGGACGCCCCGTAAAGAGGGAAACTCCTCTAACCCAGGCCGAACAACAGCAGATGAAGCATAAGAATAGGAAGAACTTCATGACGGCGGAGAGAAGAGACCAAACCTACGCCGGGAGAGGTAGAGGCAGCGCTAGGGTGAGGCGCAACGGGGAGGAACTGAAAACCTAGGTTTGTCCTCAATTGGAGGCGCAAACCCTAGCAGAGCAAAAACTCTTTAACGGCTTTCAATGTATATCCTACTAGAACAAACTCTTTTTTCTTTTACTTTTAAAATTTTTACACTAAATGACAAATGAATTAACCTAATAATTTGTGGCAAAAAGGAAGAAGATGTGTTTCCCTCTATTTCTAACTGGTCTTTTTCTTTTGTGTCCTAATAGCTTATTCACCGTTTCTTTCCTTCATTATACGGTTCGTTGTACTGGTCCTCATCATGTCAGAGCGATTGACGTGCCTTCCACCATCACTAGTTCCCATTCCATGCGTACTTATGGTATTCATGGAACTGGCTTTCAATGTATATCCTACTAGAACAAACTCTTTTTTCTTTTACTTTTCAAATTTTTACACTAAATGACAAATGAATTAACCTAATAGTTTGTGGCAAAAAGGAAGAAGATGTGTTTCCCTCTATTCCTAACTGGTCTTTTTCTTTTGTGTCCTAATAGCTTATTCACCGTTTCTTTCCTTCATTATACGGTTCGTTGTATTGGTCCTCATCATGTCAGAGCGATTGACGTGCCTTCCACCATCACTAGTTCCCATTCCATGCGTACTTATGGTATTCATGGAACTGGAGTGTGGGAGAAATTTCTACAAAATGCCTCATGCTCTCATCTTCCCCACAACGCCTCCTCTACTATCCCAATCTTCTCTAATGCCTCAAACGGTGTCCCCGGTCCTAGTACCTCTTTCGTCTCTTGTCCCCCCTCCCCCCCCCCCCCCCCCACGACCTTTGCACGACGTTGTTTGTCCTTGGAGCACTCCATGCACATCCTCGTCGACGGCAACAAGGAAGTACTCCTCAATGACGGCTCCTTTGTCGTCTTGGGCCTCTCCTTCGATACATGTAGTGACATCCTCGATGGCGGCGTGCTCCCAAGAATCTGCAAACAGACAGGCCCAGGTCGTGCTATTCACAAAATAGGGAGACATGCCCTGGTCCACTATCCCTTCGGGGGCGCATCTGTAAGGAGTTATAGTGGTCGTAGGCCTTCCGGCGATCCAGCCATGCCCTCATGTCCCTCTCAAACTATCCAGACATCCAGCCTCTGTCGGTTTGAAACTTACCTTCCCTTCTATCTTGGAGTGATGGGGTCGATGACCACAGAAGTTTGCTCCAATGCGATATCAGTGATGGACCACCCATCTGGCCTCGAACCAGTTCCAAGGATCGATCAAATCACGGGAGAGTGTCCCCCTTCTGCCACATCTACATCATCATGGTGAGGATGTCCCTCACGGGGAAGGATCGGGGATAAAGTCATCACCAACTGGTTTAGTTCATCTCCTCGGACCGGCACCACACATTCATCTAAGATATTGACCATTTAGAAAATGAAATAAAATAGGTTTTGGTTTTGTCTACCACAACTTATTATTAAACTTAAACATGAAATCAAAAAATCACGTGTTCAAATATTTTGACAGTTCGTGTTTTATCAACAGTGAAATTTCTTTTACATATTCCTTTATCTTTATAATAAAGACAAGGACAAGGGGCTGAAATTCAACACACTCAAACAAACATTAGAAGAGAAGAATATTCACTACGAGTTTTTTTTATCAGCAAATGCAAATTTAGATTAAGTTTCTTTTGAGGAAGAAAATGATTATAACAGACAAACTAGCTAGAATTTGCACAGACAAAATTAAGAACAACCAACCACAACTATAACGTTTCACCAAAATCAGTACAGGCCTTGAACTTCACAACCATACTCAACACATGCCTTGAGGAATATGATACATCAAGAATGCTAAAATGCTGCATAATTCAGACAACAGTAGAGGCACATCATAAGTTTCCTTTTAATCCATCAAATCCCATCAGTAATAGGAGTCTTAGAAATCTATAAAGAAGCTCTTCACACAACAACCATATGAACCTGTAGATTTCTTCTGACTTTGTTTTTCCAAGTGGCCAAACTTTGAGGGAAATTTCTCCAAATATGAAAGGATAAAAATTGTCCTAGGGATTTAAACTTAGCACATTCCCAACTGTAAGGACGGTTTAAGATTTTTAGAAAAATCTCATCAACGGTAGCCTTGGTTTCGTTGAAGAAGAGCGGATCATTTCTTGCAAGCCATATTTGTCGACAATAGATTTTCACCAATATTTCCAAATCAGTTCTTTATATGTAGTTGAACATATTATACCAAATAAAGAAGATTTGTTTCACATTATCTAGAACTACCCAAGTAACACCCTAGCAAGCAACAAGAAGACTCCAAACAATCTAAGATCTTGAGTAGTGGAGAAGACCATGTGCTACATTCACAAAATCCCAAGAATAGATAAGGCAGATGATGTCCTGAAGAGTGAAAGGCATACATCTTGCTTCAAGAAAGCACTTAAATGGAGTTTCTTCAAGACATGCCAACCAATAAAAGGCCAAAATTTTAGGTGCAATTCTAGGAGTCCATATATGTTTTTTTTCTAGATGACAGATTGTGAATTTTGAACAATATGAAACATGGATTTTGAACAATGTACGAGAAATATCAATATATTTATTCGGAAAGTTGGTGACTTAAGAATGATCAATAAATATGGAACATGGATTTGTGTCGCTAGAGTCAGGTACGGTAGAGAGGTTTCAGAGAGAGATTTCATAACTTTGTGTTGTTCTAAATGTAATATTTGGCTCAAAAAAATAAATAATAAAGATAATAATCATAAAATAAATAAATAAAATATATATAAAAAAATAAAAATAAAATAAAAAGGTCTAAACTTTTTGGCCCATGAGTTAGGCCCATTTAACTCAATTAAAGTTCATTTGTTTTGTCTTCAATTGCTACAAAAGATCAGTAGAGTTCTATTGTGTGTGGCGGCTGTCTTGTACAGAGAAGAGAACAAAAAAATATGGTTGTTCTTGGTTGAGAGGAAGCGGCTTCATTTCGGCAGAGAAAGGGAAAAAGGAGACATTTACCATGGTGTGAGTTACATCAATTAGCCGTAAGCCGGCCCTAGGAGAACGCGCGCCCACGCGCCTTCCTCCATCCACTCCAGATCTGCGTCGCCGGCGTCGTTGCGCTCTCCTGTGAGTCTCGCCGAGTTGGTGCTGTGATGGAGAAATAGAGTTGAGGGCCATCGATCGCCGCCGTTCGCCGTATTAGCGGTACTCCTCGTCAGATTTGGAGTGACACAGGCTTCGATCCGTCCCGGCCGAAGGTGGTGTTCGTCGTGTTTCGCCCCCCAGGTTCATCACTGCCGACCTCACCGGAGTCGACTTTGGCCACACCCAGGACTCTCGGCGATCTACCTCCGACGACCTCCACCGGTGCTTCACTGGACCTGTTCACGGGACTGGTGGGAGTACATCACAGCAGGTACAGGTCAGTGACACGGTTACAGACTCGCTTTTTTCCTGATTCAAGTCCATTGGGGTTCTTCAGCGAATCCGATTCTCTGGTTTGGGAACAAATCAAAACAGAGGCTTGATCTGTTCAATTTCCGGCGACTTGGTGCTTTCGATCTCCCAGATAATCGGCAAGATGTCAGGAAAGGGATCAAGTGCTGAATGCTCGTTGGGGAGAGATAAGCAAAAGGTCGTTGATTCGTGTTCAAACGAGGGGAGTGTAATCCGTTTGGGTTTGGAGAAGCTGGTAATGAGTTTCACCAGTCCAGAGAGGGAGGTTGAAGGGGGTGCTTTTCGCCGGCCTCGAGTCCAGGAGAGAGGAGTTCTTCACCCCAACACCATTTTTGTCCTTGATCTCCCCGAGGGCTCAACGAAAGAAGGTGTGAAGGCCATTTTCAATAATTTTGGAGCGATTGATCATATTCATCTGCCATATAATCCTAACATAAGAGGAAAGTATTTCGGGTTCATCCGGTATGAAGCAGGTGTTGATTTGGAGAAAGTGGTGAAATCCACCAATGGGTCAAAAATTGGGTCGAAGTTGTTGTTTGTGGCTCAGGCCTGGGATAAGAACAAGAGTTGGGAGAGAGCTCCAAGGGAGGATCTAAGGTTGTTCCTAAATAGAAAGACAGAAGAAAAGACGAATAGTCCTTGGTCCGGTCAAGGTAGTTCAGACCCAATTCTGTTAGATGTGGATGACAAGCTGAAAGTTGAAGCGAGCAATGGATGGCTGGGTGTGCTTCATGGTAATCTAAGTTCAAAAATGTTGCAGGAAGAGCTAGGCCAACAAGGGGTTTTCGACATTCAGATCAGATCACTAGGCAATAGGGTGGTGATGGTTTCCTGCGATGACAAAGCTTTTGAGGAACGCATGATAGAGAGTAAATGGTCATGGTTAGCCCAATGGCTAACGATGTGCCTAGACAAGGAACCACTCTTGCTAAAAGGTGGCTCATTCCGCTGGTTAAGGATCCAGGGAATTCCAATCCAATGCTGGACAAAGAGGAATTTGGAGAAAGTGGCAGGGGCTTTCGGGGAGGTGGTGATGGTTCACCCAGAATCGGTTGTGGGTTTGGACTTTGACGAAGCCTATGTTCTGATCCATACTTGTTCTGAGAGAAAATCCGAGCAGTTTGTTCGAGTGTCCTTTGATGGCGAGACTTGCAACATCAAACTTTCTGAAGCTCAAGATATTCAGGTACCACTGATCATCCAGAATATTGATAAGGCGGATGATAGCTGGCTGTCTTACAGTCCTGAACATTCGGCTAGAGTGAATCCAGAAGCAGAAGGTAACCGACTATCCCCTGTGATTTCTGAGAGTTTTGACTCTACTGGGATGATACCCCCTGAGTCCCCAGCTTTGCCTTTGCTTCCTATTGTTGAGAAACCTGAGGACTTTACCACTGTGCCACAAACTCAGATTAGCGTGGATTCGGAGAAGACTGTGTCAGGTACTGTGATTTCAAAAAAGAAGAACAAGAAAACGAAGTTAAAAGCAAGAGACAAGGCCGATTCTCAAGCCACCGTGAGTGATAAGTCGATTGCTCAGGACACGTATGGGCCGAGCCCAGAATCGCGAGCCCAAGGACAGTTGCAAGCAGCTGAAAAGGCCTGGGCTTATTGCAGTGCCATGGGCTTCAAATCAAAGTCATCCGGGGAACAATTCAGACGTGAACTGGAGGCTTTAAATGCAGAGTTGTATGTGGCTGCCAGGGATCGCGAACCTGGGTTGGATTCTGAGGAAGAGTCGGATGGCGGAGGCTGCAACGCCTACTCTTCATCCTCTTGAATCTTTTGCTAAAAAGAGGAGTTCGTTATGGGAGGTATCTGAAAGAGAAATCCGGTTTTTTGTCACGCCTCAGGAATTAAATTTTGTGGTCTCCATGGTCTGGGTTGCTTCGTTTGGGTTAGTCAAGACATCCCTCCCTGCTTTTTCCTCTCTTCTGTGGATTGGTGCAGGCTCCTCGAGCTCCATTCGTTCCAAAGGTTCCAAAGGCTAATTTTGGTGTTCTAGTTGTTCTGTCTTATGTTTATGTTCTTTGTTCTCAGTTTAGATGTCTATGTAGTGCTACTTTTGTTGAGGTTTTAACCTTGGTTGTAGTCTTTTAAGACACGTTAGAGCCGTTCCTGGCTACCTGTCATTTAGACAGGGATATAAAAAACATCACTGATCAAAAAAAAAAACTTCATGGTGTGGGTGGCGACAATAAAGCCTTGAGCTTCTCCCAACTCTTTTTTTTGCTTCTTCTTGTTTCGGTGGTTCATCAAAAGGATTAAGAGGACATCGATTTGAGTGGCGACTGCAATTTATTGCAGAGAAGAGAAAGAAAGGTGAGAGAATCTCTCTTAGATTCTTCATATTTGGTGCCATAATAATCAAGAAATGGTCTTGATTGTTGAAGTTTGTTGTTGAAATCAAGGAGAACGATTAAGGCATGGTTGAATGCATTTTGTGGAAGCATTTTTGGTAAAGAGGTGACCAATCATATGGTCTTTATGGTGGCATTAAGAGCATTTATTGCCCTTTGGTATGAGACATAATAGCACGAAAGAGAAAAAGGGAAGAAGCTTTTATTTTGGAAGCTAAGAAGATTAGTTCATGGGTTTTTATTCTGCAGAAGCAAGTTCCAGAGTAAAATGGGTAACTTGCATGCAAGTCCGTTCATTAGAGATCCCTATTTTTTTTAGCTAGCGTCAACCGGAAGATAAAGACTACGGTTAGTTTTATTTGTTCTCGTCTTGATAGCTGTTTTGTATTGAGAGAATTCGGGAATTGTGGTTAGAAACTTTAATTGCGGAATTAGAACGCTCGGACATCGGAAATTGATTCCGCCAAGTGCGTTGGAACACGTGAATTCAATTAGGAATGATAGAAACAAAAATGGAAATTTTCGGGACCCCGAGGGACGTTTTCCCGATCCCGGGCAGATTCGCCAAGCCGGGCGAAATGGGCCATTCCGGGCCCATTTTGACAAGTTGAGTAATTGGGGATTAGTTTGAGTGCTTTCTCTTTAAATCACCCTTGAATTATTATTAAATCTCGTATTACTTTGGGATCTTAGACGTTGTTTCCGATCGCGGCGGAGGAGGCTACTAGGCGATTCGTGGTTCTTCGCGTTTGGATAGCGGTTGAGGGAGGGAAAAGTAGCGAATACCTGTTTAATTGCGGAAAGTTACTAGTATGCATATAGGTTATGAATTTTCGATATAATATAGAATCGTATGTAGGATGTGAATAACTAGCGTAGTCATATATATATGGAACCACTTGCGGGCCATGTCGTGCTCGTAGGTGTGGGAATTGTTGTGTTGTAGTATCACATGTGGGTCCCTGGTTGGGCTCGTAGGATTGTGTGTTGGTTGCACTTGTTTGTGATTAGTAGCTTGTACTGTTCGATGTGTGGTATGTTACGTTGTTAAAGTAAAGATCATGATATGCTATGAGAACGTGGTAAATGTCAGTGTGAATTATCCTTGTGATATGATCCAGTTATTGATAGACCGATGTAGTGTGTTCGGTAAGATTTGTTCGATATGGTATGCCGGTGTGATATGTTTGGTATGATATGTTTGAGACATTGTATGTGTGATCCGATACGATATGTTCCGAGGTGAGGTGTTCTGGTACGATATCTATACCGTTGAGGATTCCGGTGTAGGATATCTAGGCCGAGGATGGTGTCCCACGTACGTGGTCCCCGGGGGATAAGGGTTCCGGCAGGATGTCTATACCGACGGAGGATTCCGGTATAGGATATCTAGGTCGAGGGTAGTATGATGTGTACCCTGATGTTGTGTGATCCGGGAAGATATCTGACCGAGGTGTGTGCCGGTCCGATATGTTTATTATGAGTTGCACCCCGATGGTGTGTGATCCGGGAAGATATCTAGGCCGAGGTTGTGTGTTTCGGTACGATATGGTTGAGCCGTGCTTTGGAAGCCGGCGACGGGGAGACTGCTGTACGGAACTTGTGATCGTTTTATTGTGTGTTATTTGCTTGATGATTGGGTAAGTGATGTGATCAAGTGTGGCTTTAGTTATGTGAGTTTGATTGTGATTATGTGATTCCTGTTGGCGTCGTAGTTATTGTGCTTTTCTGGGATACCATAGGTAGCAGTGGTTGCTAATGACATTACTTTGTGTGTTGATTCGTTTGGTTGCTGTGATTACTTATTCTTGTTATGTGATCTTCCATGATTTTGAATACAGTTATACCTGAGTTCATTGCATTGTTGTGCGAGTTCGCACGTGTGGTCGGTTGCGGGATAACCGTGGTAGTTGTCCATCGAGAATTGATTGAGTGACAGTGGTTAAGGGCATAGTCGAGAAGGAATGCATGAGTTCGGTTCAGTGTAAAGTTGATTTACGGGTTGCTCCCGAGTGTGGGTCAAGCGTTGTCTTGGTTACTTGTTTAACTGATTCATTAGATTTTGTGCTTACTAGTATGCCCTAATTGGATAATTACCCGTGGTGGTGAGAGTATAGCTCATCCCCTTAACTACTTTTTCCTACTGAGCGAAAGCTCACCCCCTTCGTTACTGTTTTACAGGTTTCGATCGTGAGTTGGTTTCGAGGACGTCTCAAAGCTGGGGAGCCTGGTGAGAGTCCTTGTTTTTGGGTTGTCTAGCGACGTATTTCCCTTTGTACTAGACTTCGTTTGACTGTGGTTTTCGAGCGTTGACTCGGTATTGTTGACTTTAAACAACTTATTGGAGCTTTATTTCGTTTAAACTAGTTTCATTTGTTATTATTTTTAGCTCACGTCTCGAGTCCGGTCAAAACCGGATTTGGGGCGTGACACTAAAAGACTCCGACTTGTGTTGTATTTATTGTACAACACAAGAAGGGTAAAAAAGTAAAAGCATCAAGAGTTTGAATGGTTTTTAACTACACACGAAATCTTCTCAACGTTCCATAAATCACTCACGCATACCAAACTTGACTTTGAACCTTATCCTTTCCAAATCCTTCGTGTAATAGATCATGAAAGTGGAGTTATGGCTTTGACCACAACAACCGCATATCATATTTAACCCAACAATCCCTCATTAAATGAGATAGAAGGCTTTAGTGATAAATTAAAAAAATACATATATATACAGGATGTATAATTTCTGGGTACATGAAGAACAAGATGTTTAAGTGTCAATATATTTTGATTTGAATTGAAACGTAGTGATATAAGGTAACAACTTATTTACAACAATTGAAACAAGTATTGAACTTGTTCAGCTTCGATTAATACGCCCTATGACACATATCATAGCTTCAAACTCCGCAAGTGCCGCGAAACATAAAAACGCTATTAATGGCCATGCGCTTGCCTCGGTTTAATTATTGATCTAGAAAGACTTGCCCAAGTCTTTCATAGATGGCGGCCCACCATCACACCCACGTAGGTGGTTCCTTAGTGCGTCTTGGTAACAATGTCGTAATGGCTCGAACTATTAAGGACAATAGGTCCATCTTTTTCAGTGTAGTCCATCAAGTGCATCTCGGATAGCACCACCAAACATTGGCTATGGACTAACAATATGATTTATAAAATGCATCTCAAAGAATCCCTCAAAAATTGGGTATAGATCTAGGTTAAAGATCAGGATCTATCAAGTGTGTCTCAAATTGCACCGCCACAAACGTGACTATAGATCCATCAAGTGTCTCTCAAGGAGATCCACCAAAAAATGAATATGGATCAAGATCTATCAAGTTCTTCTCAAAGGAACCACCACATAAAGTGACTATAGATCTTTAGGCACAACATGCACTATATGGATGATCGGGATTCATTAAATGCGTCTCAATAGAATCACCAAAAACTGGTTATGCGTCATGATCGGGAGTAAGATCCATCAAGTGCATCTCGAATAGCACCACCAAATGTTGGCTATGGGTCAAAATCTATCAAGTACTTCTCAAAGCACCACCACAAAATGTGACTTTAGATCATTAAGACTTGAATGACGTCTCGTGACCTAGTCAAGGGTCAGCCACATAGTCTTCGTTTATTGTTTTTAAGCCCATACCCCTCGACATATCAAGGACCACTCTTCGTGGTAGTCCTTTAGTGAAGGGATCTATGAGATTCCTTTCAGGCTTCATGTAGTCCAAGAAAATCACTCCTCGTTTCAGGAATTGTTTCACTGCATTGTGTCGAATACAAATATGTCTTCTCTTCCTAGTGTAGACATTATTCTTCACAACACATATTGCTAACTGTAAATCGCAATGTAGTGAAATGGGTTGTGCATGTGTTCCCCATACATGCACATCTACTAGTAAGATCCCTAACCAGTCTGCTTCCTGTCCAGCTAAATCGAGAGAATTTAACTTAGTCTTCATAGTGGAGCAGGATATACATGTTTGTTTAGCCGATTTCCACGAAATAACACCTCCACCAAAGGTGAACACATACCTGCTCATCGAGCTAATCTCATCATTACCTGACACCCAGTTTGCATCGCAATATGCCTCTAACACGGAGGGGAATCTACTGTAGTGTAGGGACCACTCGGTTGTCCCTTTCATGTACTTCAGTAATCTACGAAGAGCATCCCAATGTTCTTCGCTCGGGTTATGTGTGTACTGACTCATCCTACTCATATCATAGACTATATTTCGTCAGGCACAGTTCATGAGGAACATCACACTACCTATGATCGTAGCGTAATCGATTTGTGAAACGCTTTCGCCTGAGCTCTTCACAAGATGTATACTAGGATCATAAGGAGTTCTAGCAGCTGCAACGTCAAAGTGATTGAATTTCTTCAACACTTTCTCAACGTAATGAGATTGATTTAAGGAGATTCCATTAGAGTTACGGGTCACTTTAACTCCAAGGATTATGTCGACTTCTCCCAAGTCCTTCATCTCAAAATGCGATGACAGGAAATTCTTAGCTACGTTCACGGACTCGATATTAGCTCCAAAAATCAACATGTCATCAACATAGAGGTAGAGGATGACACAACTTGATTCAATCGTCTTTGAGTATACATTGCTTAGGTGCTTGATTAAGTCCATATAGATACTTACAAAGTCTACACACCTTCTCCTCTTGACCCTTGACAACTAACCCATCGGATTATGTAATGTAAATCTCTTCTTCCAAATAACCGTTCAAGAACACGATCTTGACATCCATCTGATGGATACTCAAGTCAAGAATGGCAGTAAGAGCAACAAAAATTTCAATCTTGACCACAAGGGAGTAGGTATCAAAGTATTCAACGCCCTTATTTTGTTTAAACCCACGTACTATGAGTCTCGCCTTAAACAATTCTATCGTACTGTCAGGTCTCATCTTCTTCTTGAAGATCCACTAACTACTAATAGATTTAGAACCTTTAGGTAAGTCTGCTAGATCCCAAGTCCGAATGGATACGATAAAATCCATTTCTTTCTTGATGGCCTCCTTCCAGAGATTAGCATCAACTGATCTAAAAGTCTCACCGTAGGTTCTGGGATCATCTTCTAATAAGAAAGCTGAAACAAGCTTATCGGTGATGTTGTCCGCTGTAGAAACTTCAGAGAAAGGACATCAAAAAGTCGTCTCCAAAGCTTTCTCGACCCTAGCCCTCTTGCTCCTTCAGAACGATCATCGAACGTAGAAGGATCGATGACCCGCCTATCAGTCAATGACGGAAAGCAATCAGTGATAGTGGGTTAGCCCGAAGAAGAGGCAACGTCTTTCTTCAGTGGAAATATGTGCTCATAGAAATCATCATCTCTAGCTTCAGAAATAGAGTGATCCTCTAGAGACATTAATCTGTACGTTGCGTTATTCTGAGCGTAACCTATGAAAACACAATCATATGTTTCCTGTTCGATCGTAGTCCTCTTGGGCTAAGTGAGGCCAACTTTGGCCAAGCACCGCCACACTCTGAGAAATCATACGTTTGGAGGTTAGCCCTTCCATATCTTGTAAGGGGTCTTATGGAGATTCTTGTGCAGTACTCGGTTGAGGACATGGCAAGCCGATAAGACTACTTCCCCCCAAATTTCCTCAGAAATGCCCGAACTCAAGGGCATTGAGTTCATCATGTTCTTTAGAGTTTGTTTTTTACGTTCAACTACTCCATTTTGTTGAGGTATATATGGTGCATTGGTCTCGTGGATAATACCGTGCTATTTACAAACTTCCTTCAAAAAGTTTTAACCATACTCGCCACCTTTATCGAACCTCACTCTCTTGATCTTCCTCTCAAGTTCGTTTTCTACCTCAATCTTGAACTTGACGAACATCTCCTCATCGATAAAGGTAACATAATAATGTTTGCATCCTTTGCAACTCGTGTTCTTGAAATCCGGAAGATCGGTATGGATTAATTCAAGAAGGTTCGTTTGCCTTATTGTAACGGGTTTACAGAACTTTCTTGTAAATTTTTCATCCGTACAAATTTCACATTTCGAGATTTCAGATGTAGAAAAAGATGGTAAATTTGACATGGTTTTTAGGCATTTAATTGATTCAACATTAATGTGTCCTAATCTACCATACCAAAGATCAAGAGGCTCAACGGTGTAAGCGGAAGCTTAAGCATTTTTATTGATTAAAACTTCATCAACATTAAAAAGAAAAATATTGCCACGAGTATATTCTTTCCCTACGAATACATCATTCTTAGTGAAAAGACAATATCATTCTCTATGACAATCTTGATTCCAGCTTTATTGAGGAGGTAACTGGAGACAAGATTCTGGTGTATCTTAGGGACACACAAAGCATCATGGAGAGCTAGAGTCTTTCTAGATGTGAGATTCAACTTTATTGTTCCTCGTACAACGATCGGAGCTTGATAATCGTCTCTCATGTATATGACTTCTCCTGGTGCGGCTTCATGAAAGTCAAAGAACATCTCCTTAGTGTTGCACAACTTCTCCTGGAGCTTGACAATCGTCTCCCAACACTCAGTCGACACTGTTCGAGACCATATTCGCCTCGACAACCACATCGACCACGATGTCATCATCCCCTTCATCCAAGTACGCCTTTGCTTGATCCTTCGAAGGATCATGTCAATTTTGGAATTAATAAAGGTTTGTTGATCAACCTCAATGAAGGTTTGTTCGAGACCACATTTGCCCCACTTTTACGCAGATGAAGCAAATCAACCTCAATGAAGGTTTGTTGATCTTGAAGGTCAGTTTCACGAACTTGTCCTTCTTCTTGAAAGGTCCTTGCTTCTGTACGCCTTTGGACTTCGGTTTGAACCTCATGGCTCGCAAATATTCATCGGTTTCCACAATGTTAGCTTTCACCACAGGGGGCAAGATGGTCTAACTTGTCCTTCAGCTGATTTGCTTCCTTAGTCTGCATATGAGATATAAGTTCTTGGAGAGTTAGGTCCCATTTTTTATCTTTTAAATTATTACGATATTCACTCCAAAATAGGGGAAACTTCTCGAGCAGGACATTCGCAAGAAATATCTCACAAATCTTCATGCCTTTGTTGACCACAATAGTTTAGAGGTTCTCATAGTCGTGCACTTGTTCCATGATGGACTTGTTGTAGACCATATGAAAGGCATGCCACTTGCCTACCACATACTTCTTCTTCCCAGCGGTATCGGCCCCATACTTCTATTCCAACAGTTCCCAAATAGTTTTGACCGACTGATGCACATAGTATAAGTCAAACGCGATATTTTACATAGAGCTAAGCAAATGAAACGTAACAGTCTTATTGTCTTTTTCAAATTCCAAAATAGTAGATTCATTCGTCTTGAACGTTAAGTAGGCATATGGGGAGTATCAGAAGCAGTTTCAAAAGTCTTAAATGTGACAGTTATCACCTCTGAAGCAGGGGGGTCATTCAATAACACATAATCCATTTTGAGTTGTTCAAGGCACATAAATATCTTCTTATTCCATCTATGATAATCATTCCCGTCCAAAGGCTCAATCTTGTTATCATGATTAAGAGATGGACTAACATCATTCATATTATTCAGATTCCCCGTCTAGTAAGTAGGTAAATAATTTGCTTCGAATTGTAGAACTTACTAGACGGAGTAGGGAGCTTCATGAGCTAGCCTTAGCTTTATGTTGTATTTATAGTCTAACTCAAGAAGGTTAAAAAATTAAAAGCATCAAGAGTTGGATTGGTTTTTAACTACTACGAATGCTCACGCATACCAGACTTAGCTTTGAACCTTATCCTTTCCAAATCCTTTGGGTAACAGATCACGAAAGTGGATTTTTTTTATCAACAAAGACATATTTAAAGGCTCCGGTTTTTTGAAATAAAGAACACGGAGATGACCAAGAACAACCTACGAGCATTCTCCTGGGAACCTCAAGACACCAGATCCCCACGCACTGGGGATGAAGAAAACATCAACTAATACAATAACACAACCTTACAACTTAACAACAAGCCATCAATAGAATTATAAGATCAGAAAACTAAAGAGAAACCCACCAACAGAACAACAACACCAGAAAACCTCCCCCAAAAAAATTACAACGTCTGCAACCCAAATTTGACTACCATTAAGCCCAATTACAAAAAAAAAATGTCTAAATACCCAAGTTTGACTGCCATGAAGCATAGAGGAAATGGAGGAATAAATTGCACCAAGAATCAACCAGTCCAATTCTAACCCCTAACCTTACGAGAAAAGCAACTAAACCTATTTCAAGAGTCTAGCAATCCTCACGAATGAGGATAGTCAGAACTATATGCATGCGGCCAACACCGTTAAAAGTAGAGATGTCACGCCTCAAATCCGGTTTTGACCAGACTCGAGACGTGAACTTAAATAAATAAATAAATAAATAAAGGCAATTTGAAAGAAATAAGTTCCAACAATAATAATAATCCGATAAAAAATGAGTCAACAGCTCATAAAAACCAGTAATAAAAAAGGTGAATTCAAAATAACAGTACGTCTCTAGACAGCTAGCCTAAGACCCTCGCTAGCTCCCAAGCATCGAGCATCCCGCTAGCACAAATCCCGCTCAAGACCCGAAAGACAACAAGGTAAAGGGGTGAGCTTTCGCTCAGTAGGAAAAGTAGTTAAGGTTATGAACATCCGTTCACCACCACGAGTAACCGTCCAATTAGGGTATACTAGCAAGGCATAACTACTAACAACGTCTACGGGAAGTTACCAATCACTAATCACACTCACAAGACCATAACCACACTTAGTCATCGCACACAACCAATCAACAAGCATACAACACACAACAGACAAACACATGTCCCGAACGGTAGTTCCCCAACATCACCGGTTGCACACAGCCCACTTATATCGTACAGGACCACACAGCATCGGTCACGATATCTTCCCGTCACTTAGACTCGGGGCACATCCTTGATCGGCATATCCATCGGTCGGACGTCTTCCCGTCACACTGACTCGGGGCATCACTCACAACACGTACCGGACCGGCACATACCTCGGTCGCACGTCTTCCCGGACCACACAACATCAGGGTACTGATCATGCCATCCTTGGCCTCGATACCCTACACCGGAACTATCCCTCGATATCCTCCGTCAAGCTCGGGTCCAAAGTCTTGGATCACAAAACAATTCGCGAATCAAGAGTAACTCACAAAGGATTAAAGAGGAAAACAGTCCCAATTTACCCCGAAAGGACTCGGTTATAGATAACCGTCCCAATTACTCGAACTCCCACAAAATGGGCCCAAAAGGCCCAACTCAGGTCTGTCACAGTTCTGGTCACGGAGCCTTGACGGGCTCCATAACGGATCGGGTCACGGATCCGTTGGCTGCACCGTCACGGTTCTCCTCACGGAGCCGTGACTGACGCCGTCACGGTCTCCCTCACGGAGCCGTGACGTCTCCTGTCACGGTGCGCGTCACGGATCCGTGACGGGCCTGGCACTGTTCTGCCTTCTTCTTCCTCCAGCTTCGGTTTTCACGAAAAACAACTCGAAAACTCCATTTTTGACCTTCCCAAACCTCCAAAACAGTTCCAAATTCGCCAATAATCCAATACCCATCATGGGTCTTCATCAAAACTCCACAAATCAAATTAAAAACTTCAACTAACACCCCTTTTTCTCTCCAAAATCAACATCCATCATCAAACTTCAAATACCCAACCAAGTTCATCATTTCTCCTCAAAACCCATTAACCAAAATCACCAAAAACGAAAAAGGACTAGATGCTCACCTTAGAAATGTGAAGGAGATGAAGAATCTAGTGTTTTTGAAGAACTTTGAGTAGAATCTATCCCAAATATCAAGCATTTTCCTCCTTTCTTCATCCTCAAGCTTCCAAGCTTCTCTTCTCTCCCTTTTCTCTCTCTAATTTTGGCCACAATGCTCAAATGAGCTGAAATTGTTCTCTTTGTTGTGCTTTTAACCTATTTGTGAAAGTCTCAAATTGCCATTAATGCCCAAAAGCCTTTCAAGACTAAATTCAAGGGTATAGGGGTCTTTTTGCCCTAGTTTCTTCTCACCCAAGCTACTATGGACATGTGTCCATAGTGGGGACCACCTCTTCCAAAATATCTCAGCAAAGCAATCAAATAATCCTTTAAGTCTTAGGTTTGACCGAAAATGACCGACATTTGACTTTTTCACAAATACAGTCATTTGAAAGGAAACGGCCCAATTAAGCTAACCGTAACGACGGCTAAGCTTTTCGGGCCCCGGAAAGGTCCCGAATGACTCCCGAAGTCATCGGTTGACTTTTCCGGCAAGAAGTCAACTTTCGCCGAAAACCTCCGATTCGACCGGGATCGACTAGGGGCGGTTCTTACAAGAGACAACCCCTAAAACATATTAACCTAAGGCCGAGGCTTCAGAATAGGGTCAACACCACCCAAAGATCTCACCAATGGTCAATACCTTATACTAGAAAGCTCGAACCCAACACAACCGAGAAGAAGAGAAGCCTATTACCTTATAAAAGCATGAAAGGGAAGGGAAAAGCTTAACCGTATAGGAAAAGAGGAAATAATAAACTTGAAGGGGCAGAATTTTATACCAGAGGCAGACCAGAACTCTTACTCGGTCATCCTGGCGTTGTCGGCCAACACCGAGAAACACATAACAAGAAGACAAGTAGATTTACCCGAGCTCGAGACCGACTAAGACTGAGAAATCTGACCTCCAAGAGGGCTGATCGAAGCTAGAGCCAAAGCCTGACACGGACGAGATCTTCTCTTCAACAGCATATCAGAGGTCGGATAGGGGCGGATCTGCTACAATACCATCGGAGCCAAAGGAAGAAAGTCTTCCACTGACAAATCCTCGACCTTCCTTTTCTGTCCCTAAACCACCAATAAAGGAGGTGACAAATCCACTCCGATCTTCAACTGACGAGTCGAGGAAGGGGCTCCCACACCAGATCTAACACCAAACAGAGATGACAGAGAAGGCTTGATGCCGGATCTAAGAAGGCCGACCAGAGTGACTTCCACGGAGACGGGGGCTAAGAAGGAGCGACTAGGGTTTAGAAGAGGGGAAAAGGAGGGGAGCCGAACAGATCTGAGCCAATCCTCGACAGAGACGTCAAGGAAAGGCTTCCCATGTCAAATCTGAACTACAACCACGACGGCAGAAGAATTGGAGAAGAGCAGAAGCAGACGGAGAAAACGAGAGGGGTAGGGGAATGCTAGGGTTTAGAACAACAAAGGAAAGGGAAGAGAAAAGCGGTTTGGGGTCAAGAGGAGAGAGGCGGTGGGGAGGGCCTCGTCGATTCCAGCCACCGTCGTCCCCAACGAAGCCAAGGTCGAACCAAAGAAGACGAAACAAAGAAGAATTCAAGAGAAAAGTCAAACTCTCTCATCCCCGGAAGAGGTGTTGTTTTTCCTCGCCTCTAACATTGGCTTCCACGAAAGTGGAGTTATGGCTTGACCACAACAGCCACATATAATATTTAACCCAACATTGTTTTCGCCGTAAAACTACCATCAAGTAATAAGATTTAGTGTTGTCTGAAATTTCATCGAACAATAAAAAAATATCATTCATTTGATTTTGACGTGGGAATAAAATGATTCAAACAATGTACGGAGAAAAGTAGATACCAGCAAATTTGGAATCACAATACATATGCATGTATCCAAATCCAAGCATGCATGCATGCACGAACTGAGAAGCACAAAACTAAACAAAAGATAGAGTGAAGAAGAAAACTAAAAAGGGAGAAATTTAAGGGACATGAAGAACTGCTTGATAGATATCAATCTAACAGAGTAATTTTCTCTGAGATGAAGAAGCCACGGTTGTGTTATTAGTGCCGGAGGAGCCGTATGTGGTGGTCTCGGTGCTCGTTCTTGTGGTTGTGGTTGATTCTTGATCATCTCCATCACTTTTTCACTACCACACCCCTCTGTCAGTGTCACACAAATCCATCAATCCAACATGTATATGAACTAATGGGAACTATTTTTTTAATAAGCTTGAAAATTTTTATTTAGAAAATTGTTAGATTCAAGAAGAATCTAACTAAAGACCGTTATTACAGGAAGTTCTCAGAAAGAGTTGTAAAAACAAAATCCGAAAAAACAAAATGAAACCCTGAATCAACCATCAATAAAAGCTATTATAATTTCACAATAATTAGATTGTACCTGCGGGTGGTAAGTATAAAGGTCTTGCATGAGCATCAAGCGCCAGTTCTGCAATCACGAAAACACTGATGATCATCATGAGACTCTTCATATCCATCGTTCACAAAATATACATATTATTAATCTTGCCAACTCCTTTTATATAGAGACCAAAATATCGGAGGTTGTTTCAGACATTTCAACGTCTCATGGTCCTAGTTTTGGTGTTGATGCCACATCAAAGTCCATGCACGTCATATTATATGGCTATTTGTTCACTTACCGGGTTGGTTGACTTTGATCACACCAACCAACTGGTTTTGGCTCTTTCTGATTGGACTAGTGCTGTGGTTAACGGTTCATGAGTTGTCTTATCTTCGTCTACATATTATACAAACATGAACATCATGGACATTGCTACCTGTTTTTTTTAATGTTAATGTGTGAGATTCTGTCATTCCATGATGTATATTTTTGTAATGCATACCAATATGGTTTTCTACGCAATATTTCAGTTTTCTTCGGTCATTAATTGATATTTTATTGTGTACTAATCATTGAGTTTTCTATTGTACAATATTTGAGTTTCCATCCTAAAGTATATTTTTATCGTACATACTTTTATTCCCATTAGGCAATATACATGATTTGTTGTTGTAAAGGGGTGGGTTTAAAGTGGAAGTTTGTACAAAAATAATTATGATTATTTGAAGCTCTGATTTATTTGTGACCCCTCCTTATTTTTAAACGCTCGTTATTGACGTCAAGCTCTAACAATATTTTCAAAAAACCCAGAATCATATACGTGTGAAATCACAATACATTAAGATTGCAAATGATCGATTGAAGGATTTTTAAAAATAAACATGATAAAAAAATATTGTCAAATGGATTTGATTATTTTTATATGGAAAATTATATCATTATTGTGAATATGAAAGCTATCTCCCAATGTCGCAGCAAAATCGTAGACTCATGTGTTCTGAACATTGAAGAGCATGACTCGCGTACTAACAAATTGGAAGACAGCAACAAACATTATACATGCTAAACCGACTCCAAACTAACTAACACAACCCGCGTAACAAACATAAAATGTAATAACCAAGTTTGAGTATTTGATCGGTTGGACAAACAAACATTATTACAATATGATTGATTTTATTTTAATAGAGATGGATAATTGTTTCCTATGAATAAAAGCATATGCAACGGTTGGTAATTTACACTTAAAATCAAAATAAAAGACTTTTGCTCTCTACGAAGAACCCTAGAGTCGGTGTTCTCAAGGCAAATACACTTTAGAGTATGTTTTCAGAACCAGAACCATCTGGTTGATGGTGTTGAGCCTATTTCTATATATAGCTTTCAGAACGTAGAATCCTTCTTCTTTAAGGTTTCTGCGAATCCATGATGGCAACAACGACGTACCTTCTCTCCCCATTGATCATGAGACCGTAATGGAGGGATCAAGGCCACGGTTGATGGGAGAAATTTGTTTGGTGCCACAGCTTGTTGGGTCTCGAGGTAGGGTTGGAGATGAACCAACTCGCAGCGGAAAATCAATGAAAACCAAGAGACGATTAAAACCATGAAACAACTAACAAAGAATGGATTCACAAGAGAAAAATTCAGCACTAGTTCTTACCAAAACAAGAACACCGGTTAACGAATGATTGGCTTGAGTCTCCAAGACGCCTACGTATCCACATGGGAATCAAAGCCACGTAGTTCTTCTCTTTGAGGACTCAAGAACACAAACATGGAGGTGGAAACTAGCCAAACCCGAAATGGCCATGGAAGAGGGAGAGAAAATGTGTTTCCTATTCTTGTCTTGTGTTTGTTATGTTGAAAAAAGATGAATTAAGCATAACAAAACCCATACTTGTCCAACTAAAGGCATGGGACAAGTATGGTGTCAAGTAAGGTGTAAATAGGACAAGTATGGCAAGACAAGATTGGGTTAGGTGGTGAATCACCAACACCTTAATCCTTGTCTTGCTTACTTAGTACTAATTAATCAAGACTTGATTAATTAGTTCCATGGGCCTTGGTTGCATGGGCCTTTCATGGGCCTCTTAGAACATGGCCCGTGGCCATTTCTAACGAGGTCCCGTGATTCGCTCATCGCCTCCAAGCCTTCCATACCGGAAATGTCCAACATTATCCGACGCGATCAATCCCAAGACTCCAAGCCTTGTCTCGATCTGTGAAGTCCTATTCACTTACGGGCACATGACCCAAAACCCAGTTTTGGTCATGTCCCGAGACAACTCCCTTTTGGCCATTCTCCATAAATGTGTCAATGAGTTTCATCCTCCGGTGTGACCCTTAGGTTTATGCATGTCAATAGATCAACGTAAAATCCCATTTTACTTGATCCTATTTAAGTGGCAACTAACGAGACTTTAGTATTGCCTGACACTACATAACGAATCGACCTTGTCGATTCTAACCTTTCCGTCGTCCCTGTCATTATCCTTTTATCTCCGATATCCTGATTGAGATAAGGCATAGAGCCGTCATCCTTATTATTCTCAATCATCGTTCCTTGATATTTGAGATGACTGAAGATATGATACCCAGTATCATGTGCATGGCCATGCTATTCTTCCAGTCACTCTCGATCAAGTGGCCGAGAACCGATATCTTTCCCATACCTTAGTATGAGGGATAAATCCCTTAGCCGTCTTTCGTGTCACTTATGTAGCCCGTCCCCAAGCCAATCCTGGCCGTTATGGAAGCCCTGTTACGGACAACGTTAGGCTCATGTCAAACTCAGTTGTTGACTACATAGCGATCACAAAGACTCCTTGGTCTAAGGATACATGACAAGCTACAACACTGAATATGTTCATGACTTAATCTATGGCACATATTCATGGCGGGTCGTCCAATATCATGTCCGACATGATATCTATGATCAGACTCCGGAATCCCATTCCAATGACTAACAGAACGTAAGCCATAAAGAGCCATCTTTCATACTAGTCGCTTCTAGTGAAGCTTTGTTGACTAGCGACCCATCGAGTGTGATCTATCTCGATCTATGGTTCTATTCGCATGGTGGGCATAGATCAGAGCACACATCGATATATTACCCCAACACATAAGTAATATAAAGCCGCTTTAATTTTATTGCTAACGATGATATATACATTTGGACATTTAGGATTGAACTACGGGCACTAAGACTAACAATCTCACACTTGCCCTAGTTCCAATCTAAACTCCAATATGTCCCCATCGACTTTACATGTCTAACATGTTCAGGCAGTGACACTGCCTTAGTCAAAGGGTTGGCTATGTTATCATCTGTTGCAATATCGGTTATCTTCACTTCACCTCAGTTCAGTATTTATCTGATGAGGTGGATACGCCGCAGTACATGTTTGGATTTGTTATGCGATCTAGGCTTTTAGCTTGCGCAATGGCCCTTGTGTTGTCGCAAAATGGATTCACCGGACTGGATGGGTTTTTAATTACACCCAGCCCTGCCATGAATTTCCAAATCCACATAGCTGCCTCTGCAGCATCCATGTACTTGGCCTCTGTCGTAGATTCGGCAATGGTATCTTGCTTTACGCTTTCCCAGCTAAAGCTCTGCCATTCAGCGTAAACACATATCCTGATTGACTTCTAAAGTCATCTGGATTTGTCTTGGAAAACTAGCGTCTACTCATCCTTCGACGACTAGTTCAGCATCATCTTTCCCCGGGGTTAGAATGATGTCTACTGGTACAACATAAGGCTTACGAGACGTCTGGTCTCATATATGTCATGGCATGTATGATCGATCCTGCCCCCAGGCGCATAGGATTCTCATCATCCTTTTCAGCTCATCAGGTGTCTTAGGACACTGAGTCTTGCTGAGATGAATGCCATGACTAGTGGGTAAGAGTCCTTTCTTTGAATCGAGCATTAAGAACCTACTCAATGCCTTGTTCACATAGGTTCCCTGACTTAAATCCAAGACCCTCTTGGTGCGATCTCTACATATCTTAATCCTTAAGATATAAGAAGCATCGCCTAAGTCCTTTATTGAAAAACACTTCCTCAACCAAGCTTTAGTCTCGTGCAAGGTTGGGATGTCGTTTTCAATGAGAACCAGAAAGGTAATCTTGCTCCCACTAGCCTTCTTATAAACGCAAGATTCATCCTCGCTCTTGATTAAGCCAAATCCAATTACAGCTTCATCAAAACGAAGGATCCAACTCCGAGAAGTTCGTTTCAATCCATAAATGGATTTCAACAACTTATAAATCTTTCCTTTATTCTTCGGATCGTCAAAACCTTTGGGCCGAGACATACAAACGTACTCAGTCAAATTTCCATTTAGGAAAGCGGTTTTGACATCCACTTGCCATATCTCGTAATTATGATACGCAGTTATGTCAAGAAGAATTTGGATCGATTTTGACCATAGCCACTAAGGAGAAGGTTTCCTCATAGTCAATCCATGCCTATAACCTTTCGCCACCAGTTGAGCTTTGTAGGTCAGAGGTTTGCCGTCCATGTCCATCTTCACCTTGAAGATCCATTTGCATCCGATGGTCCTCACACCATTGATGGGATCAACCGGTTCCCAGACTCGGTTGTCCGACATGGATTGCATTTCCTCCCTCATGGCTCCCAGCCATAACTCGGAGTCGGGCCCATCCACGGCTTCTTGAAAGGTGGCTGTATCATCGTGATCCACCATGACTTCATTGTCACCTCCGGATACCATATCTTGGAGGTGGAAGATTGACCCTTTCAAATCGCCTTGGACCTTCCGGAATTGGTTCTCACTCTACGACAATCTCTGGCTCCTTTCTACTGGGTTGTCAATTGGTTTAGACAGATCTGTACCATCCTGAATTTCTTCGAGATGCACAGTCCTCCCAATGACGTCTTTGGAAACAAAACTTCTTTTCCATAAAGACCCCACCCCAAGCGACGAACACCATGTTCTCACTGGGATTGTAGAAATAGTATCCCCTTGTTGCTTTGGGATACCACACGAAGGTGCATATCTCAGATCTTGGTTCGAGCTTAGTCGAAACCAAATGTTTCACATAAGCCTCGCAACCACAAATATTTAGGAAGGACAAAGCGGGCATCATCCCGTACCATTTTTTAAAATGGTGTCCCTTCCACACCATTCGTCGAAGCCCGATTCACTATGAATGCGGTCGTCTCTAGAGCAAAACCCCTAAAAGAGATTGGGAGATCAGTCCAACTAATCATGGAACAGACCATTGTCTAACAATGTCCGATTTCTCCGTTTGGCTACACCTTTCAACTACAGTGACCTAGGAGGAGTCCATTCCAAAAGGATCCCATTCTCTTTTAGATGATCTAATAACTCTGTGGTCAAGTATTTTCCACCTCGATCCAATCGAAGTGCCTTAATACCTTTGTCGAGCTGGTTTTCTACTTTAGTCTTAAACTCTTTGAATTTATCAAAAGCTTCAGACTTATGTCTCAGCGAATAGACATAACCATATTTACTGTAATCATCAGTAAATGTGATAAAGTAGCTAAAACCCCTCCTGGCAAGTGAACTTATTGGTCTACACACATTCGAGTGTATCAGCCCCAATAATTCACCCGCCCTTTCATCGCGATCGATAAAAGGGCACTTTAGTCATTTTTCCCATCAAACAAACCTTGCACCTATCGATCGAATGGAATTCGAATGAACTTGAAAGTCTGCACTTCTGAAGTGCTGATAGGTGCTTTTTGTTTATGCGACCTAAATGACAGTGCCTTAACAGAGTTAGGTTTAAATCGTTGGATTTAGACTTCTTGGTATTAACGGAATAAATAGAACTTGAGGCATTGTTACCCATATCTAATATGTACAATCCTCCAACCAAGTCAGTACTGGTATAAAACATGTCATTGCATAGAACATTGAAAACTCCATTTCCAATATTAACATTATATCCTTCCTTGTCAAACACGGATACAGATATAATATTCCTACTAAAAGTAGGTATGCAATATACATTGTACAGTACTAAGACAAGGCCTCTTGGCAAAACAAGACTCATGGATCCTACAGCAGTTGCCACAACTCTGAGGTCCACTTCGTGCTTTCCAAACCTCTCCTACTTTCAGTCACCATATATAAGTGCATGTGTGAGATTCAGTCCTGGTATCTAATACCCGTGAATCTTTGGAAGTAGAGAGATGTAGCTCTATAGAGTTAATACCGGATGAAGGCACGGTCCCACCGCCCTTCCTTAGATCATCCAGGTTTCCTGATGAAGGCGCAGTCCTACTGTCCTTCTTCAGATCATCCAGGCTATTTGATGAAGGCGCAGTCCCACTGCCCTTCTTCAGATCAGCCGTGAACTTCCTGTAATCCCGGTTCCAATGACCAGGCTATTGGCAGTAGAAGCAGACATTCTCAGGTGTCTCATCTTTCCTGCCAAGTGCGCATGGGCCCCGCCCTTGCCACTTCTAATTCCCTTGTTGACCATCAGAATATCCTTGGATCCCAGATCCCTGAGATATTCTTCTCAGCAGTTAATGACACTTCATGTAACTCTGATATGGTCTTAGAGACAGCCTTGTCAAGGACATATTCTTTGCGTTCAGACTTGAGGACTATCCTCAAAATTCTGTACCAGTCCAAATAGTTTGTCCCATTTAGCTTGACCCTGTCAAGAATGGTTTTTAATGACAAACTATTAATGTTCGCTGAATTTGCCATTTGATCTACAACAGATAAAATTCAATCAGTAAACTGAATAAATTTTATGAAGATCAAGCTTAAACACCAACAATCGATTCTAAACCTTTAGAATCTGAAACCAAGATCCTTGATTCACTCGATTAAGCTGAACTAATGCTCACCACTTAATAGAGCTATGTAGGTAGGACTCCATCCAATCACATCCAATGTGACTCTTGGCTAGGGTATGTACATATGTACACGACTTACCCTATCTGTTACCCTAGCTCAACCTCAGGCTGAGAATCGTAGTCGGGTCCACCAATTTTCAACTATGGCCCGTCACTATGTAGGTGCTCCGCTAATGCGCACGACACCCACATATGTCGTCCAAACCTACTACCCCGCTTCCCCATGGATGCTCCGCTAATGCGCACAACACCCATAGGACGGGGAGGTAGTAAGGTGTTGATGATTGGGAGGTATCGTACATGACCCGCTTTTACTTGTCCAGTTGTGTTCAAAACTTTGGCACATCCTAGATGCGATGAGCACATCAACTACATTCCAAATGCAATGATGCCTCAAATTACATCCAATGTAATTCTTCCTTTGAACCCGTCAACTACATCCAATGCAATGACGGTTCTAAGGGTTCACACACAAGGATTAAAATTCCAATTTTATCTTTGCATGTGAGGTGATATGCTCGGTAAATAAAGTTAAGCATGCAATTCTAAAACACATAGAATTAATCATGCATAAACTAAACCAAGCATAAAGCGATAAATATGCACATAATAGCCCCCTAAACTAACTCCCACTAGCTTCTTGAGCTCCATCGACTCCAAGCCGATGCCAACACCCGAAAAGCCACCAAATGACCTTTTCGCCCTTTCTTCATCTTGAGTAAAAAATTACAATTTAATACACGACTCGCAGGTCGGGAATAAATAAATATTACAAACAAGTGGTTCGACGACCACACCTTGAAAGAATAATTACATGCTAACACTAACGGCTCGCAGGCCGTGAAAAGCGATAAATAATTAAATTGAGCTCGGGGCTATTATGTACACCATGCCAAAAACACATCACACATCGTGTTATCAAACAAGAATGTTATCAAACATCATGTGATTTTCCGGTTTTAATTAATAGCCAAGTTTCGAAAATTTTTGATGCTCGGTTTATCGAAACCGTTCAAAAATGAAACTTTTGAACATTTGATCTTCGAGTTCGTCATGACGGTTCCAAACTCGTCATAACTAACAAAACAGTTTAGCCTTGGCATATCAACCATCCAATGGTCATGCTTGGCCTAGCTCCGTCCAACGGAGCCCCGTTCGGTCCCGGTTTCGGCTCCCCGAGAGTCCCGCTCCCGAGACCCGAAAAATCAAATTTTTTTTCAAAATTTCCAGATTTGAAATAATTTTCAAAAATTCATTTTACATGCATTAAATCCATAAACAATAATTTAAAACATGTTATCAATCAATTTAGCAAAACAACATGCCAAAAACGAAACTTTCAGAGCAAAACCGAAACTTTGAACACCGTTCTGTGAATCCCGAAGGTAGCACGGCTCTGATACCACTGTTGGGTCTCGAGGTAGGGTTGGAGATGAACCAACTCGCAGCGGAAAATCAATGAAAACCAAGAGACGATTAAAACCATGAAACAACTAACAAAGAATGGATTCACAAGAGAAAAATTCAGCACTAGTTCTTACCAAAACAAGAACACCGGTTAACGAATGATTGGCTTGAGTCTCCAAGACGCCTACGTATCCACATGGGAATCAAAGCCGCATAGTTCTTCTCTTTGAGGACTCAAGAACACAAACATGGAGGTGGAAACTAGCCAAACCCGAAATGGCCATGGAAGAGGGAGAGAAAATGTGTTTCCTATTCTTGTCTTGTGTTTGTTATGTTGAAAAAAGATGAATTAAGCATAACAAAACCCATACTTGTCCAACTAAAGGCATGGGACAAGTATGGTGTCAAGTAAGGTGTAAATAGGACAAGTATGGCAAGACAAGATTGGGTTAGGTGGTGAATCACCAACACCTTAATCCTTGTCTTGCTTACTTAGTACTAATTAATCAAGACTTGATTAATTAGTTCCATGGGCCTTGGTTGCATGGGCCTTTCATGGGCCTCTTGGAACATGGCCCGTGGCCATTTCTAACGAGGTCCCGTGATTCGCTCATCGCCTCCAAGCCTTCCATACCGGAAATGTCCAACATTATCCGACGCGATCAATCCCAAGACTCCAAGCCTTGTCTCGATCTGTGAAGTCCTATTCACTTACGGGCACATGACCCAAAACCCAGTTTTGGTCATGTCCCGAGACAACTCCCTTTTGGCCATTCTCCATAAATGTGTCAATGAGTTTCATCCTCCGGTGTGACCCTTAGGTTTATGCATGTCAATAGATCAACGTAAAATCCCATTTTACTTGATCCTATTTAAGTGGCAACTAACGAGACTTTAGTATTGCCTGACACTACATAACGAATCGACCCTGTCGATTCTAACCTTTCCGTCGTCCCTGTCATTATCCTTTTATCTCCGATATCCTGATTGAGATAAGGCATAGAGCCGTCATCCTTATTATTCTCAATCACCGTTCCTTGATATGTGAGATGACTGAAGATATGATACCCAGTATCATGTGCATGGCCATGCTATTCTTCCAGTCACTCTCGATCAAGTGGCCGAGAACCGATATCTTTCTCATACCTTAGTATGAGGGATAAATCCCTTAGCCGTCTTTCGTGTCACTCATGTAGCCCGTCCTCAAGCCAATCCTAGCCGTTATGGAATCCCTGTTACGGACAACGTTAGGCTCAGGTCAAACTCAGTTGTTGACTACATAGCGATCACAAAGACTCCTTGGTCTAAGGATACATGACAAGCTACAACACTGAATATGTTCATGACTTAATCTATGACACATATTCATGGCGGGTCGTCCAATATCATGTCCCACATGATATCTATGATCAGACTCCGGAATCCCATTCCAATGACTAACAGAACGTAAGCCATAAAGAGCCATCTTTCATACTAGTCGCTTCTAGTGAAGCTTTGTTGACTAGCGACCCATCGAGTGTGATCTATCTCGATCTATGGTTCTATTCGCATGGTGGGCATAGATCAGAGCACACATCGATATATTACCCCAACACATAAGTAATATAAAGCCGCTTTAATTTTATTGCTAACGATGATATATACATTTGGACATTTAGGATTGAACTACGGGCACTAAGACTAACACAGCTCTCACCTCCACACGCAAAGTCCCCCCCCCCTCCCCTCCCCACTCGAAGTTCTCGTTGATCGGAGGAGTTACAAAGGTAGCCGGGTGAGGCCTTGTGTTTCTCGCCACTCCAGCGATGGAATGAGATCCCCCCACGCATTTATGTCTTTCCCATTCAAAACTAATGTCCATGTTAATTTTAACAACACACAATAGTTCGTGCAAAAAATGTAAAGATCATAGTTGAGAAATGCAACGAAGGGCAAACACAGGTTAGGATCTCGAAAACAAAGCTCAAAATAGGTTAAGAACCATGGTTTCCCCTTTATTTTAATTAGTAGTTACATACAAATCACTATACTAATTGGTGATAATTTATACTTATTATCATAATATACATCTTTAAGATAATTCTAAGGTAGGAATAAGCTTAAATTAGTTTAAATGTATAAGAAAAATAGACAGTAGACATATTATAATTACTATTTAATGCAAAAAGGGTAAAAAAGGGATCGGTCCGGGTAATACTAGGTACCCAACGAGTCTCGGTTATGGGATCTGGAACCATATCTGAAACGTTAGGGTACATAGATTCCCGGACCGAATTTTGACTATGAAATCAACGAATAATCTCCCCTTGTAGATGCTTTTCCAATTAAATCCTAATAAAACCTTATCACCAAGGACCAACAATAATAATTAGTTCTTTAACATAAAAACTCTCTCTACCTTCATGTCTGAAACCCTAGCCATCACCAAATTTCTTCATCCCCGTCGACGGCCACGGCTCCGGCCAAGGATATTGTTGGTGGCGACCTTCTCCTTCTCCTTCCTTTCCCCTCCCCTCTTTTCTCCTTCCCTATTTCCCTCCCCTGTTCTTATGGAGCTCGAGGGCCTTTCGTCCGTGCTCTGGTCCCGATTCTAGAGTCATGTTCGCAGGAGCAGGTTCTGCATTTGGAGAACCTTTCCAGATCTGCTCCAAGTAATCTGAGCCCGTTCTTGTCACGCCCCAAATCCGATTTTAGCCGAACTCGAGACATGAACTTAAATAAATAATAAATAAAACGTTTTAATACCAAAGCGAGTCTCAAAATAACCATTTAAACTTCAAATACCAATACGAGTCAACAACTCGGTAAAAACACACAGTAAAAGGGTAAGTAAAAGATAAACAGTACGTCACTAGACAATCTAGCCTAGGACCCTCGCTAGCTCCCAAGCATCGAGCATCCAGCTACTACGAATCCCGCTAAAGACCTGAAACACAACAAGGTAAGGGGGTGAGCTTTCGCTCAGTAGAAAAAATAGTTAAGGTTATGAACATCAGTTCACCACCACGAGTAACCGTCCAATTAGGGCATACTAATAAAGCATAACTATCAACAACGCCCACGGGACAAGTATCCACCACCAATCACTCTCAGAAGACCACAAACACATATAAAACAGCGCACAAAGCCAACCAGCACGCACAAAGCACACAGTAGAACAACCCATAATTTAGTACAACCGTTCCCAATATCACCGGCTATCACATCCCTTCCCATTTATGTCGTACCGGAACATAAAGCATCGGTCCTGACATCTTCCCGTCACCGAGACTCGGGGTAACATACCTGACTGGCAATACATTTTGTCGGATGTCTTCCCGTCATGGAGACTCGGGGCCTCAAGCATAACGGACCGGCACATACCTCGGTCGTACGCCTTCCCGGACCACATAGCATCGGGGTAATGATTAAACCGTCCTCGTCTTCGATACTCTACACCGGCATACTCTCTCAGTATAGGTATCATACCGGACTCACCTCCTCTTGGAACACACATCAAGAGAATAATATGCATCACAATGCCATAGTTCGACCATGGTATACCAACCGAGCCAACTCACTATAACACACAATCAGTCTATCACTCACCCGATCATATCACAACCAAGGATTCACATCATATCAAACACGACACACTTGCCCACACATAGTCACAACATGCTACACCGAGTATATCGTATTATGACTCTCAATCAACAGCTACAGCAAGCATCATGCATCTCAATCAACACGCAACCCTAAGGCTCGACATGGCCATTCTACCAGCACGACAATTTCCCAAGAATTGAAAGCGATTAAACTAGTGAATCTCATCCTACATGCGAACTAGACTCGTCCGGTTATTATGTAATTGAAAGTGGTTATTCTAGTGAATCACATCCTATATGCGAACTAGGACCTTTGCGGTTATTATTCTAAAAGCATGCTAGTAACTTTCTGCAATTAAACCGGTATTCGCTACTTTCCCTACCTCAAAAGTGAACAAGTCTCAACTCCTAGCTGCTGATGACCTGGCTCGCTTCCTCCTCCACTTCACGATGTCCTCGGGTCTCCCCCTCCGTCGATCTCGGATCCGAAGCCTTGGATCACATATAAATACTCGAGTCAAAACTAAATTCAGTTGCATTAAGAACGAGAAACAACTAACTTAAGCCTGAAAGTCCAACATAGGCTAAAAGGGAAATGGGCCGAAACGAGACCCAATTCAGATGGCCCACTGGCCCGGAATCTGACCCGGCTCGTGCAGCGTACCGGCCCGGTACCCTAACCGACCCGTGTCACAGACCGGCCCGGAACCAGACCCGGCGCGCGCCATAGACCGGCCCGGAACCAGGCACGGTCCGCGCTGCGCACCGGCCCGGAACCAGACACGGTCCGTGCGGCGTGCCGTGCCGGAACCAAGCCAGTTCCGTGCCGCGTTCCGTGCCGGAACCTGGCCCTCTCCGTGCTCCGTTCCGTGCCAGACCAGAGTAGACTCTCTTCTTCTTCCCCAACTCGTTTTCTACGAATTTCAACATCAAAACTCCATTGATGGATCCTCAAAACTCCAAAACATACCCCAAAGCTTCAGCAAATCAATACCCACAAAGGGGTTTCATCAAAACTACTCAAATCCCAACTAAAACCAATCATCTAACTCATTTTCTTCTCCAAAAATCATCATCCACCATTAAAGCTTCAAACCCAACTATGGTTCTTCATTTCCCTTCAAACCCATGAACCACAATCCACCAAAAACGAAAAAGAGTTAGATGCATACCTTGGAAATGGAGTGTAGAAGAAGAATCTCTTGTTTTTGAAGAGATTTGAGTAGAAACCAAGCCCAAAATATATCATTTTCCTTCTTTCTTCCTCCTCAAACTTCCAAGCTTTTCTCTCCCTTTTTCTCTCTCTGAAAATTCAGTCAACAATGCTCAAATGAGCTGATTTGCTCTCATTTTTGTGCCTTTAACCCAATAATCAAATGACCCAATTGCCCCTTGTCTTATCTCTTCTCTATTTCACCCTTTAAGGGCAAAAAAGTCGAATTACCCTCCTTTCTTCCCTTCCAAGAAAGCATGGACACATGTCCATGTGGGGACCACTCCAAGCTTAAATAATTCCAGCACAAATATTTTATCGGATTTAGTTCTAAGTCGGACCGCATTTGACCGATAAAAGTCTCGGGTTGACTTTTCCCAACATTACAGTCATCGGAAAGGAAACGGCCCAACTAAGATAACTGTGACGATGGCTAAGCTTTTTGGGCCCCGGAAAGGTCCCGAATGACTCCCGTAGTCATTGGTTGACTTTTCCGGCAAAAAGTCAACTTTCACCGAAAACCTGACGTTCGACCGGGGCGATTCTTATAGTTCCTTCCATCGAGATCCTTCTCTGGACCTTTTCCTGTGGTTTCTCGATACTGGCTCCTTAACCGACCAAGGGAGTCCTACCAGTATATTCTCAGTTGTCTCTAGGTCCTCTACCATCCTCGACTTTGTTGGTATTGTCGTCTATCCTCGGGTACGTGCTCGACTGTTCTGCTTCATTTGCCTTCTCTCCTCGCCGGAGTTGGGACAGATTCTGTCATTAGTTCCCTGGTTTGAGTTGTTGGGGTTCATGGGGAGTCATTGCTCGCGGCCAACTATATTTTCATATCTTGTTTGGAGCTAGTGTTTGTAAGGTCGGCACGGGCTGGTTATGCTGGAGGTGGAGCCCCTCCGCTTGGAACCTCCTTCCTAGAGTGCATCATTTGTCGAGACTTTCGGTCAGCCTCTCTCTGTTTCTTTGTATGGTTGGTGGTGATGGAGCTTGATGTCCTCTGTTCGTTTGTCGAACCCACTGCCCGACCGTTCTATGGCTCCGTGCGTGGCTTCGTGGAGATGGAGCCTGTTGTGTAGGTGGACCTTCAGTGGTGCAGCGATTTGTAGCATTAGATCTGTGGCTTTGAGTTGGTTCTGTCGTCGGTTCTGGTGTTGTCTATCGATGTAGTTGTCTTTCCTATAGATCTGATCCCTGTGGTGGTGTCGATGGTGCTTCTCTCGTGTCATCGATAGAGACTCGTTATAGATCTGATCATGGGACACGTATTTTCATCCTCCAGGTGTTGATCATTGTTGATCTGGTTCACTCAAGTCTGGTGGTTTGTTTTGGTACTTGGTTTGTCACTTCTGTTCACTCATGACTAGAAATCCCTTATTATTTGCACATACACTTAGCTTTCAGCCATGTCCTCTCGAGATCCAACCTCTTTGGTTGGAGTTCTACTTGTCGCTGCTTACTTGTGAGGCATGGTGGTTGTGGTGGTGTAGTCTCAAGGTGTTCGGTCTATTTTTTGGTGTTGACCTTCTGAGTATCCAACTCTAATGTAGATTTGCTCCATATGGTGATGTATGTGGAGCCTCTCTCGGGTCATTGGACGTGCCTAGTTTCAGTCTTGGCCGTGAGACGCGTTTCTTTACCCTCCCAAGTGTTGATCGTTGTGGTTCTGATATAGTCGTGTCTGATGGTTTGTTTGGTTACCTGGCGTTTCATTTCAGATCTGATCGTGGGACACGTTTCTTCATCCACCTGGGTGTTGATCGTCGTGGATCTGGTGGCTTGTTGTGGTGCTGATACTAGACTCCATATCTTCTTCGTATGATTTGTGTCCCCTCATTGTCCTTTTATCGTCATATGTGGTATTCTTTTGCTTCTATCCATACTCATGGTTAGGGCTCATCAGTTTTGGGTGTTGGTCACTGGAGAGTGGTTTGGTCATTTTGTCTTTTAGTTGTTTAACTTCATATTCGATTTTGGGATTAGTGTGATCGGGTGGATATTACTCTCCGACCTGTCTTTGTAGTTTACGGTGTTGGCTGTCAACTTGTTTGTGACCACCTTCAAATCTATGTGAGAGGTTGATGGTCTCGATGAGACAGGGTGCTCTACATTCTATGGCAGCTGGTTGGGGATATGTCGGTACCGTTTTATGCTTAATAGTTGAAAACCCGGATTTTGACCTTGTTTATTCTTGTGTGCTTCTTTGTATGAGAATTAGGGTTATAGACCTAATTCACTGTAATGTTCTTCATGTTTGTAATATTTTGGTATTTAGACCCTTTACTGTGTATTCTCCTCTTGGTAGGATTATTTTGAGTTCAGGTTAGTTGTCACGCCCCAAATTCGGTTTTGACCGGACTCGAGACGTGAACTAAAATAATAAATAAATAAAGCGATTTAAAAGGAAATAAATTCTGCAATAATAGTCCAAAAGTAATAAACCCGATAAAATGAGTCAACAGCTCATATATCCAACAATAAACGTTTATTTCAAAATAGAGGGTACGTCTCTAGACTAGACTAGCCTAAGACCCTCGCTAGCTCCCTAGCTCCGAGAATCCTGCTAGACCACATCCCGCTCACAACCTGTAAAACAGTAAAGTAAAGGGGTGAGCTTTCGCTCATTAGGAAAAGTAGTTAATGTGATGAGTATCCGCTCGTCACCACGAGTAACTGTCCAATTAGGGCATACTAGCAAAGCACAACACTAATGACGCCCACGGAGAGCACATAACCACAAACACACTTACATGACCACTATCACCATGTACTCACATCACTTAACCGGTCAACAAGCATACAATAAACAGTAAAACAATCACACGTCTCGTACCGCAGTCCCCGAACTCCGCCGGTTGTACACAACCCGACTCTATCATATCGTACCGGAACACTCATCATCGGCCTAGATATCTTCCCGAAACCGCATCGGGGCACAATCACAATACATCATACCGGACCACACAGCATCGGCCTAGATGTCTTCCCGGGAATCCGTCGGGGCACAATCACAATACTGATCACGCAATTGTCGGCCTAGATGCCCTACACCGGCATACCCCCTCGATGTAGGTATCGTACCGGAACCACACTCCGGGGGACCGCGCATACGTGGGACCACACCGTCGGCCTAGGTACTACCCTACACCGGCATACCCCCTCGTTGTAGGTACCATACCGGAATACGACTCCTCTTGGAACACGCATCAAGAAAGTCTCACGCATCACAATGCCATAGTTCAACCACGGTATACCAACCGGGTCAACTTACCACAACACATCACATCGTTCTATCAATCACCCGATCATATCACAACCATTGGTTCACGTCATATCAAGCATGGCACACTTGTCCAAAACATAACAACACGCTACACCGGGCATATCATAACATGATTCTCAGCCTAACAACGGAAGAACTACACATCAAGCATCACAATCATAGATCATGGCATCACAATCAACACACAACCTAAGGGCTCGACATGGCCCACATGCATTTCTACAGCACGGCAATTCCCAAACTTACGGCTCGACATGGCTTGTAAGCTATCCTTCAATTCACTCGTTCCTCACATCCTAACATGCAATTCTAACAATTAAATCAAGTATTCGCAACATATATGCATACTAGTAACTTTCCTCAATTAAACCGGTATTCGCTACTTTCCCTACCTCGATCGCTTTATGAACGCTTAGTCACTTCACGAGGTCAAAAAGTCTCCTCCGCCGAACTCGGGTCCAAAGTCTAGGATCACAACAATTCGCGAATTAAAGCTAAATTCAGATTCGGTTTAACGAGAAAACACTGAATTAAGCCTGAAAGTCAAAACATGGGCTGAAAGGGAAATGGGCCGGAATGAGGCCCAATCCGGGTGGCCCACAGGCCCGGTACCCGACCCGGCCCGTGCAGCACACCGGCCCGAAATTAGGCACGGCTCGTGCGGCACACCGGCCCGGGACCAGGCACGGTCCATGCGGCACGCCGGCCTGGTACCTGGCACGGTCCGTGCGGCACTCCGTGCCGGACCCTAGCACGGTCCGTGCGGCGTTCCGTGCCGGTCTGGACAGACCCTTCTTCTTCCTCCTTCCACTTCGTTTTCCACGAATTTCTACCTCAATTCTCCATTGATGAACTTCTAAACCTCCAAAACAAACCTCATAGCTTCAACACTTCAATACCCACAATGGGTTTTATCAAAAACAACACAAACTTAGTGATTTCTATCAACAAACTCCATTTTTCTTCACCAAAACCATCATCTAAGCCACAAAACCTTAAACCAAACCATTTCTAGCTCTTCTCCATCAAAAACCATGATTCAATTTCAATAAAAACGAATTTGATTATGAGTTTTACCTTGGAAATGGAGAGTAGAAAAAGAATATGGGGTTTGTGAGATGATTTGAGGTAGAAAACTAGTGAAAGCTCCCTCTTTTCTTCTTGCTTCTTCTTCAAGCTTCCATGGAACCACTCTCACTCTCTTTCCCTTGGTAATTTCGGCCAATTAGCAATATTGGGCTGAATTGCTCCCAAAAAGATGCCTTTAACCTAAGTGTGCAATACCCTTTTTATCCACCTCAGCCTAAAAGCCTCTCAAGACCAAAATTAAGGGTATAAGGGTCTTTTCTCTCTTGTTTCTTCTCACCCAAGCCACTATGGACATGTGTCCATGTGGGGACCACCTCTACCAAAATATCTCAGCAAACAATTAATTTATTCGCTAAGACTCGAGGTTTGACCGAAATTGACCCCGGGTTGACTTTTTCACAATTACAGCCGTTTGAAAGGAAACGACCTAACTAAGCTAACCGTAATGACGGCTAAGCTTTTTGGGCCCCGGAAAGGTCCCGAATGACTCCCGGAGTCATCGGTTGACTTTTCCGGTAAAGAGTCAACTTTAGCCAAAAACCTCTGGTTCGACCGGGATCGACCGGGGGCGGTTCTTACATTAGTGCTCGAGTTAGTTTGTATTAGTTGGTTTTTTGTTTGATCCTTTGAACTTTTCTGGTTTGAAGTGTCGGTGCTATACTCCTGTCTGTTAGGGATCCGTAGTTAGATTACTTTTGTACTCTTTTTCTTTCGCCAAATAGTTTTATATAAATACTGTTTTGCTAATCAAGAAAAAACTTTATCACCAATACTGCTGGTAAGGACATACGCCCACGATAATTTGCCGGTGTTGATTAATCTTAGCAGAATGTTGCTTGGTTGATGTAGCTCTCTCAATCCCTTCACTAGATGTCCATGTGTTTCGAACTCCACTTATTTAAGCCTCTATGGCTCATGCTAGTCACTGTCATGGAACACCCTTGCACTCGTTTTCTTTGTCTCTTTGATGGACTTCACTGTTCTATCAGCTACTTCTCACATGGCAAAAACCTCAGTATAGTCCCAAAATTCATCTGAAATGTCATCTACTGGTTGGATGGTAATGTAAAAACAAATGGCAGGGCATGCAAATTATGTACAACAAAATAGGATCAAGTATATATAGTGTTAAGCATCACCAAATGTAGATGAAGAAACTCCTAGAGAAGATGCAAATGTTGCACTTGTATCCCCACTAAGGTACCTCTTGAGCCTATCCAAGTCTTCCGCTGCATCCAGCATCGTAGGCCTTGTTGATGGTGATTCTTGAGTGCACAAAATACCCAATTCGATCAATTCTGCTACTGCAACTTCCCACATTTTCTTCACTTCCGATGACTGATCTTTCGAAGCTCTAACCAAAGAAGAGTCCACCACTTTCTCCGCCCGCCCGTGATAGTGACTCTTCGCCCATCTATGCAGGCTCATCCCACCAACGAACATGTCATCTGTTGGTCGCTTCCTCGTTACCATCTCAAGAACCAGTACACCAAAGCTGTACACATCTCCTTTTATAGATGTGTTCGATCCAAACCCATACTCTGTATTAACAAGACAAGAAATTATTAGAGGACCAACTCAATTGGAAGCTCAAGCTGATAGTTGAAAGCTCAATTATAATTATATATATTCTAACAGAAACAATATTGTTAGATACAATCTTCTATTGTTACACATTTAAAGGTTGGGAATGTACCTGGGGCGATGTATCCAATAGACCCGGACAACATGTTTGCAGTTGAGTTGCCTATGTTGTCAACCACTCCTGTAGTTCCAGCCTCAACTGTCATAACCAACCTTGCAATCCCAAAATCAGAAACAAGGGCTGTCATGTCATCATTGAGAAGAACATTGCTCGGCTTTAGATCACAATGTATGACTTTGACGGGCGAGTGATGGTGCAGATAGGCCATCCCTTGAGCAATGTCACTGCAGATGTTGACTCTCTGGACTAGACTTAAATCCGAAGAAGCTGACCTCAAACCCGTCTTTGAGTGTGGATAGAGCCTCCTGTCCAAACTCCCATTTGCCATGTAGGGAAGAACAAGAGCCTTGAAGTCAGGTAAGCTGCAAGCTGTTATGATCCTTATCAGGTTCCTGTGTCGAATCCTCTTCAAGACTTGACATTCTCTAGCAAAGCTCTTTGTTGAGTTCCCAGATTGAAGCTGCAACACCTTCACTGCTATGCTCGTGCCATCGGGGAGAATTCCCTTGTACACTCTCCCAAAGCTACCGGATCCAATTAGTCTATCTTGATCAAACCCTCCCGTGGCGTGAGAGAGCTCTCTATATGTAATTCTTGGGATGTTGTGCATCATTTCAGGCTCTGCATCTTTTGCTGCCTCACTTCTCTCAAGTGAAATCATTGCTTGAATGCGCCTGATACCCATCACACAGCATATTGTCAAGAAGAAGGCTGACACGAACACGACAACAGTGAATACTATCAAGAACTTAAGTGAATGAAACCAGTTCCTTCTGGGGGGGCAGAACTTGATCCCAGGGACTTTCCCACAGAGATGATCGTTTCCCAAGAAGGACATATATGTCACAGAGTTGAAGATGCCACCAGGTGGAATAGCTCCTTCAAAGTTGTTGAATGAAAGGTTAAGAAAGTTGAGAGTGCGGGTATTGTTGAGCCTTGGTGGAATTTTCCCTGTGAAACTGTTTCTTGATACATCCAAGGACTCGAGATTCTTCAGTTGGCCTAGTGATTCAGGGAGGCTCCCTGTGAGATCATTGTAGGAGAAATTGATCATTCTCAGTGCAATGCAGCTCGATATCTGGGTGAAGACGGTGCCTGTGAGGTGATTCGATGAAAGATCCAGCTCCTGAACATTTTCTAGCTTGCTCACCTCAATTGGCAAAGGCCCTTGAAGAGAGTTGTGTGAAAGATTTAAAAAGATTCTGATCTCTCGTAGGCCTGATATGTCTGGTGGAATGCTTCCTGTCAGTCTGTTATAGGACAAGTCTAGCTTGTTCAGATCCGCGCACTGACCCAGAGAAGGAGGAATTGTTCCTGAGAGGAGGTTGTTGTTAAGAAACAAGTAGTTTACTCGAAGCAGGTCACCGAGTTGGCTCGGGATTTCTCCAGAGAAAATGTTGTTTGAGAGATCAAGAAGGCCCAGGTGATGACATTTACCGATTGCTGCTGGTATCGGTCCACTGAACAAGTTATGTGACAAGAACAGCTGCTCCAAGCTTGACATGTTACCAATCCTCTGTGGAATAATCCCGTTTAAACGATTAGAGGTCAAGTTTAACAGCATGAGTCTAGAGAGGTTTCCTATATCTGGAGGGATGGATCCAAAGATGTGATTCTCTTGCAGCAACACATTCTTCAGGTACCCAAGTTCGCCAATGGAGCTAGGCAATCTTCCTCCAAGTCCCATGCCGGCCAATTCAATGTCCTCCAGACTAGTGCAATTTGTGAGGGAAGAAAAGAAGGGGCTGAGATTGGTGTTTTGATCATGGCTTTTCATGTGATTATATGACAGGTGAAGGTACTGAAGTGAAGTTAGCTTTTCCACGATCTTCGAAGGCAATTCGCCGGAGAGATGATTGTTCTCTACATCTATGTTGTAAATGTCTGAAACATTGGTTAGAGCAAAAGGAAGCTGTCCTGTAAATTGGTTATTGTAAAGGTTGAGGTTCCACAGGTTCGGGCAGTTTCCAATCTCTCGAGGGATGTTACCCGAGAGGCGGTTCTTGGAGAGGTCTACATTCCTTAACAAAGTACAGTTTGAGAAGAAAAGAGGAGGGATCGTACCCGTTAAGTTGTTAGCCATGAGGGTGATTAAGGTGAGATTGGCAAGTAATGACAGAGAGACTGGCAATGAACCTTGTAGGGTATTACCGTCTAGCAGAAGATGGCGAAGGTGTCTGAGGGAGGAGAACTCATGTGGGATTGTACCAAACAAGTGATTATCAGCAAGATTGAGGAATTTGAGGGCAGTGAGATTGGAAAGGAAGGGTGAGAGCAGGCCCACGAGTTGAGCACCGTGTAGATCAATTTGTCCGACTCTGTGATGCAATCTGCTGCACAAGACACCGGTGAAGTTGCAGACGTGAACATCCTCGCGCCAGTTTGAGAGTGTGGAGTTTGGATCGTGCCTGATGGTGCTCCGGAATGCTAGAAGAGCAGCCTTGTCGACGAACAGAGAATGGTGAGGGATCTTGTGATGGCCAGAGGCTGATGCTAGAATGAATAGTGGGAGTAGAAGAAGAAAGGAGGTCTTGCAGAGAAGCATGATGGGTTTGTTCCATGTTCATGTTGCTGAGAAAGGGATATATTCAGACAAAGTTGAGTAGAGCTAATGATTCTTGGAGGGACTAAACAACTGTTTTGAGCATTGGTGGTGTTGCAGGTATGATGAGTAGATTCTCAACTTAATTCATGTTATCAACTAGGCCATGAAAGAGACTGTAGTGCTGTTAGCTTTGATATTACTGTGATAAGACTATGGTTTTAGCAACTCTGTCCCTTGTTATTGAGAGGCCCCTGAATGGTTGACATTTGATAATCCAACACTTGTGGGGAGTGAAAAAAAGCATTTTAGACATGGTATGGTATTGTTGTCACACACACAGTATAAATCATATCCCAATAATGCAGTTATTCAATGTGTCATAACAGTAGAGAGAGTCACCACCACTTGACCTTTAAACATTTTTTGATGGTGTAGTAATGTGAAATGATACAGTGAAGCATTTTGAAGATAACTCTTTTGGGATATTCAATATGTAGTTAGATTGCAAGATCCATATCCCTTTTTCTTTATTCACCTTTTGCTAAGGGTTAGGCAGGTCCCCACTTTAGCACACTGCCTACTTGTGTAAAAAAAACTCATAAATATGAGTGTTTGTATCATTGGCTTCTCAAAAAACACAGGCTTATAAATTAATCTAAACACTCTTTCCATGGGAGAGCACCAAAAAAACGTTTAATCGCACAATTTCAAGTGCTTAAATAGCATGATTGCATCGATAACACGCCTCTGTGATACATGCATGACGACATAAGGAGAAAACACATTATGGAAAGACAAATATTATCCTGGGATGCTGCTAACATTTGCAGACAAGAGAGTTCTGTTCTGATTATGGGTACTTGTTTCTCAACTTTTAACTTACCTTTTGTATCCATAACATAATACTAAACACTCCCCACAAAACCTAAAGAATATGAAGGTATGCATTACCAGACCAAGCATCCTTCTCTTCAGCTCAAGCCCATCATTGTGGATACTTCATTCTTCTTTTCCTCTACATCAAGTAACTGCAACAAACAAGATGTCAAAAGTATGAACTAAATAACTAGACTTGACTAGAAGTATTCCCTTTCATGATTCTCCCACAAGTTCAACGTTAAATAGGGGAATGGTGTACCTCTTCGTTATTACTTTGCTGTTGTTACCTGAACTGGCTCTAGAATAAATCAAGTGGCAATGTAAACAAACCATGAAATCAATTAGCTATCTTTACATTGAGTAAAGTAACACTTGATAATCTAGAAAATCAATCAAATGTCTTCACAACAGTTGAAGTGGGTGGTAATGTTGATAACTAGAGTATTTCCCTTCAACCATCAGCTGCAAAATAGCTCAAAGTCAAATAGCTGCACAATAAAGATTTACACTATCACAACTGGAACCAAAAAGAACCTGGCCTGATAGCTTTAGAAAAATATGTACACTTGGGAAACTAACTTCCACTCCAAATGCTGGACCTCTTTTCAGCTTTCACATTGAATGAACACTCAGACAGCAAATCATCACATAACCTTCTTTTCAGCTCTCGCACTGAATTCAGAGTGGCGATACATTTGTAATTCCACGAAATAAGCATCACATGTAAGTATCCGAGAGACAAGTCTAGAACAGGTCATAAGATTCCAAAAGTAGTAGAGCAAGAAATTCAGAATTTATTATAAGACGGGATAATTGTTTGTTCCCAAACTCACATGGCTATTTTGCATATATCTTCATATTCAACAGCCTGAAGCACTCTGCCATCATACACACCCTTTTCAATCTGCACTTTTGCACAAAAATTATCAGTATTCACAGCCAGCAACCTACCATTAGATCCTCGATAAGCCTCATTGACAATCCTCACCAAACCCCCAATTTGTGGAATCACCGTCTCGAGCTCTGCTTGATCAACTCTGAGCAAATGCTTGCTCTCAAGCATTTCAATTTCTCCAATGTACTTGTCTATCACTTTCTTCACTACCCCTTTTTGCTTATAGTACCCTCTCTGGGCCAAGACTTTGCTAATGACCTTCACAATTATCCCCTCACACAACCAATAATCCTTTCTATTAGCCCTCTCCTTCACTCTCTCTTCCTCTTTCATCAGCTCCTCCAATGCAGACCGTCCACCACCACCACTTCTGCCACCAGCAGCGGTCTTGGCTTTCTCATTCTTCACAGTCTCAGCCTCTTCAAACACCACTCTTGAGCTCTCACTATTAGAGAACCAACTCAACTAAAAGCTCAAGCTGATAGTTGAAGGCTCAATTATAGTTATATTCTAACATCCGCCTCACGGACAAGCCCGTTTACGGGTTTGAAGGTGAATTATATAGAAGAACAGATAAGCCCATTGAGAATAGTGATAAGGGTTGGCCCATTTTGGACAACTATTATAAATTGAGAAGAAATTAGAAATTTTTGTAGATAGTGAGATTTGAACTCGGGTCCGTGAGGTAACAAGCTCTGATACCATATTAGAGAACCAACTCAACTAAAAGCTCAAGCTGATAATTGAAGGCTCAATTATAGTTATATTCTAACACTCACCTTTCTCTTTGGCAGCTGACTTCACAGAAGATCCAAGTGCAAAACCAATCTTGACACCATCGTCCAATTTCAATTTCTTATCAGGCTCTGCAGACGCGCCAACAGACGGCATCAACTGCCCGTCCTTGTCAATCTGCTTCTGAATCTCCCTCTCCTGCTTCTCCTCATCTGACATATCCGCTCTGAGCCTCTTGTTCTTCTGCTTCTCCTTAAAAAGGGTCTCCGGATCTCTGTCGGTGTAGGTGATGAACCACCCCTTTGGAGTCTCCTCAACCTCGCACTTGCCAGTGCGCCCCAGGTGCTTGATGAACTCGGTGAGAGTCGCCCACTGGGTGGAGTTCATGTGGACATGGTGGCGGTCGTGGATGATCCCGTTGTAGACGACGGTGGCGGCGACACGGCTGAAGCGGTGGCTCCGCTTCATGTGCTCGAGGAAGCCGCTCTCGAACTCCATCATGGCGCTGGTGGGCCTCGCTAATGCAGTGGCACTTGAATCCGTTGTCGTCCCGGCATTGCTTCTGGCACATCTGGCAGTACCATCGGAGTTTCTGGAGACCCTTGGCTTTGATTCGGTTCGCAATAGCTTTCGGGGTGAGAAAATCGTTCTTTCCCATGACGATTCTTCAGTTTGCAGAATTTGAAGCCAAATGGGGAAAAACCAAGGTGATACCTGATATATTTAAGTTAAGACCAAGTAGAAAGATGCACGCAAACCTAAGAGCATCCACAATGGTCGTCATGTAGTCGGCAGATGTATCGTCTTACTGCCACGGCTAACTGTCGCAGCCTGCGTGGTTTGTGGTGTCGTCGCAGGCGGTCGCCTGAACTTTCTGGAACGACGTGACGTGTTGTTGTTGACTCAATGGCTAGTCCACGGCCTAACCCCACGCCGACACGTGTGGCGTCAGATTTTCAAAAAAAAACTAATTATTTCCTATAAATACACAGAGTTCACACCATTCTCCACTACACTTCTTCCTTCACATGCTCTTGTCTCTACATTCATTCTTCAAATTTTCTTCTTTTATCGATGGATCATTTTTCAACATTGGCGGAGTTATAGAAAATGACTCTTGAAGAAATAGAGGAAACGATGGGAAGGGTGGTTGTAGCAACGGCAAAACGAATTCAAGACCGGCTGTCACGCCCTAAATCCGGTTCTTGCCCGGACCCGAGGCATGAATAGTAATAAATGATTAAAAAGGTGATAATTCAACATCTAGTTCCTGAAAATCTCCAATAAGAAAAACGAATCCGCAAAACTCAGTTCAAAACACAAATAACCCTCCAGGGGTGTAATAATAATCCTCCACGAGGTTTGTTCAAAACATAAAAGTGATAAGAACGAAGTCTCTACAATGCACCCACACCGAGAAGCTCCCGAGCTTCTACTCCTCAATCAAGCTTGTAAACACAACAGTAAATTCATAGGGGTGAGCTTGCGCTCAGTAGGGAAAACACATAACAAGGTGGACCTTAAACTCAGTAAAATCAACAGCAAGTCAACAAGATAGATTTCAACAAACACGAGTAATAGGTAAACCAACCAATGTCGTGGTACATGAAGTATCCACCCTCCGATCCACATATGATGTGTCCTCTCGGATTTTCCCTCAAATCCAGAGGAGACGCATAACATTGAGGCGACAGGAAACAACCCTTCGGGGCGCTTATCATCGGGATTCTCAGAAACGTCTCCAAAGAATTTTATGTCCTCGGGAACCAAGGCACTACTCCCATAGGAAGCGTACACTTGGGCAATTCGATAATAAACAGTTAATAATTGAATAACGCACTCAAACCGAAACACGAAACAATCCAATTCCAACAACCACCAATTCATTGTCACACATAACTCACACATCACCAATTCACCACAACACACAGTACACGAATCACATAACCACAGCACACCAATCACACAATCACAACTTACCGTTCACTTACCAGTCTCGAACCAACGGGGCATCGATCACCTGATTGCACCGCTCGGTACAACCAGTCATACTCGATGCTCCAAGCAACCATTTAAGTAAATCAAGTAATCATTCGAATACTATCAACGATCAAGTACGAGTTTAATCAACCAATCATAAAAACCTTCAAACGAGCATTCACACATGCAATTCCACTAGTTCCGTTAGACTCTTTAGCCTATCCACTAAGCAACCAAAAACCAAGCATGTGATCCTAACACGCAACTAATCCGAGGGCTTTGCCAAGGCTCCTCTACCAGACAAACAATTCCCAAGTATTGAAAGCGAATTACACTAGTGATTGACATCCTAATCATTCACAACTAGACACTTCCGGTTATTAGTAATTGAAAGACAACTATTCTAGTTATTCGCATCCTATAGGCATTTCTAGGACCTTTCCAATTTTATTAGCCTAACATGCATACTAAGCATTTAAACGAGAGGTTAAGACTTTCCCTACCTCGAGGTCTTCCTCTCAACACTCTGATGATAAGCCCGGTGGTCACCACTCTGTTCTTCACTCGGGTCCCGGCGTGATCTTTGCTCCTCTAACTCGTGTCCACGTTCTTCCTTCTTTCCTAGCTTGGTTCCACGGTTTTGAACCACCAAAAGACCACAAATTAGTTTCCTCAACCAAGTGTTCTTCTCCTCAAAACACACAACAATGTTCAGAAATGGATCAAGGTTTGAAGAGGAAATGTGGGAATCAAATTGAGCTAAAAGGAAGGGTTTTGGGCTCTGGGAATCTGATCCGGAATGTCATACGGACCGTGTGGCTAGCCGTGCAGGAACATGGCACGGACCCTGTCACAGGCCGGCCCGGAATCCAGCGCGGAACGCGTCACAGACCGGCCCGGAGAGCGACACGGACCGTATCAGGTTCCGTGCCGGACTCCCGTCCGTTCCGTGCCGTGTGCCGTGCCGGTACCAGGCCTGTCCCGTGCCGTGTGCCGTGCCGGTACCAGGCCCGTTCCGTGCGGCATGCCGTGCCGGCACCTGGCCCGGTCCGGGTCAGATTCCGTATCAGACCTGACCAGCTCTTTCCCCTTTCTTCCCCAACTCGAATTTCACGAAAATCTCAACACAAACTCCATTTCTAAACTCTCTTAGATCCAAAATATTCAGTCAAAGATACCCAGCAGCTACACCCTCAATGGGTTCATCAAACTTCAACCAAAAACACAATCCAACAACCTACTTCACTACTTCTTCTCCAAGCAACAATCAAATAAGCAAGTTCTTCAACTTTTAAGCCAAAACCCACAAAACCCAAGGATTGGAAGTGGAAGAAATGGAGAGTTGAGAGTAACTTTACCTCTAGGTAGTTAAGATGGAGAAGATGAAGTGAAAATGAAGGCAAAAGGACCAAGAACAAGCTCCAAAATCCAAGTTTCCTTCTCTATCTTCTTCCTCAAGAAAGTGAGCTCCTCATCTCCTCTCTACTAGTGATTTTCGGCTGCAACAAGAGGAAAAAGGCTGAATTGTTGCTCCCTTTCCTTTAAATGACCTAAAATGTCAATTTACTCAAAAGCCCTTAAGGTCTTATCCCTTTAAAGGTAACTTAGGAGGGTATGAGGGTCATTTGAATCCTCTACTCTCATCCTCCAAGCCAAGCATGACAAGTGTCATGTGTGGTCACTCCTACTTAATAAATTTCCAGCTTTCCAAGATTTATCGACAAATAATCGATAGTAAGCCCGAGTTTGACCGACAGTTGACTTTAACAATATTACAGTCAAACTAAAGGAAACGACCCAACTAAGCTAACCGTGCTAATGGCTAAGCTTTTTGGGCTCCGGAAAGGTCCCGACTGACTTTCCGAGTCATCGGTTGACTTTTCCGGCCGAAAGTCAAACTTAGCTAGGATTCACCGGTTCTACCGGGATCGACCGGGGGCGGGTCTTACACCGGCTTTTGGGAAGTATACATCTAAGGACAGAAGATAAGGAGGCTGAGAGTTCCCAATCGTCGACGCCACCAAAGAAGAGAGTGATAGAGAGCAATCGAGACGAAGCACACGAGCAATTGATAGATGACTACTTCGTGCCTACTCCGATGTACAACGACCAACAATTTCGGCGACGCTTCCGGATATCGAGGGAATTGTTCCTACGAATCATGAATGCATTGAGTGACCGGTACGCATACTTCCGTCAACAAAAGGATGCTACCGGGAAGCACAGATTCTCTCCACACCAGAAGTGCACTGTAGCACTTCGTCAGCTCTGTTATGGAGGTCCTCCCGATGATGTTGACGAGTATTTGCGAATGGTGGAGAGCACTACTTTGGACTGCGTCAAGAAGTTATGCATGGGCGTCATCAAGATTTTTGGGCGGACATATCTACGACGCCGAGTAAGGAAGATACCCGTCGTCTATTGGAAATAAACGAAACACATGGAATTACACCCCTTTTTTCAAACAGCAGCTGCGTAGATATTATTAATAAGAAGAATCAATACGAAAAAAAAAAATAGGGTCTGAAGGTCCCTTTTCAGCAAAGTCTGAGACCAAACGTCATTTTCACAAACGGTTTTTAAAAAGAAGACACATAAAGTAAAAGTAAACTTAAATTGTGCAGATCTTCTCAAGATGGTGCCTGAACGATGCTTGATCACATGGGGATGACTCTTTTCGTCTTGAGGAGTACGATCGAATTTGAACTCGACAGTAAATAAGGGAGTGTGTAGTTGATTCAGGGACTCTTTCCGTCAGAAAGCCCCGAGTATCTGTTCATTCATTAGCCCTTGTGAGACTACATAACAGACTTCGCCTGATGACGGTTAAAAGTGACTAACAGAGAAAAACTTGTAAATGTATTAGCTAATCTATGAGAATTACATCTAGTAAAGTTAAGAACTTCAACAAAAATCAATAATATCTCAAATAGGTCTCAAAACAATTATCAACACAAATAGATCATTGTCTCGTTTCAACAACAATCATTAGGAACACGTGAGACACGTTTAATCTTATTATAACTCATATATAGGTTATTCAAAAAAAACTCATATATAGATGTTTGGCTCTATACAATGTTGAAACTAATCTTACATCAAATAAAAACAAAGAGAAGAGAGATGAACGTTTTAATCATCAAATCCAACTCCATATATGTGATATTTCAGCTAAAATTAAAGGCGTGTTGTATCAAAATTAGATTTGGATCAAGGAAACTATAAGCCCCTCTACCATATTTCAAAAAAAAAAAAAAAACCTCTACCACAGGCTCTATCAGTGAGATTGTGATCTCTCTTTGTCTTTTATTATATTGTTGACTTCCATTTGTCAATTTTCCTCTTTCCCATAAACTGGTTAACAATGGATATTTTGGTCTTAGACTGCAACACAGAGATTGGTTAATTTGAGCCTCAAGTTTATAAATATACTTGACCCCTAAAAATTTCACGAGTGGGCACTTCTATTCACAATTTGAGTGGATATAAATGGTTGGTCACACCGACGTAGAGGTGAAACAAATACGGTTGTCGTTTTGGTAATTAAGATTCTCAACCACAGTCTCGACACTTTTATTTCCTATAGAATCTTCCTACAACATTTCCATTATTTTGTTTTGCATGAAACTCCCCAAAATAACTGTATATATATTTCTCCATAATTCCATCTCTGCTTCTCTTCCTCCTCTCCTCTGTCTCTCACCATACCATTTGCTTCTTCAATGATCAATCACACACACACGCTTCTTTTTTTATATTTCTTCCTCTTTTTCTTTTTAATTTCTTAGGTCTCAATTCAATTTCTCAGTTTTTTTTTGTTCAGATGGCATAACCAGACAAGCAACCTACGACAACCCAGATTCTGAATTTCCGGTGAGATGTTATCTTTATTATTATTCCTTGATCTGAGGCATCTATGTCTATGTATTCATTTCTGTAGCTCTGTTGATTTCCAAACAATATTGGTGTTTTTTTTGTTTTTTTTATATTTATTTCTGGGTTGATTATGTTGGTATGAAAGGAGGATCTCTGTTGTTTACCCCTAATTGATCTGATGGAGATTTGGAGGAATCTGGGTTATTATTATTATTATCTGTTATGTTGTTTTCTTAGGTGGAATTGGTTCTTTCTAGATTGGCATTCATGAATTGTAAATGAGACAAGCCTCTAAAGTTTCATGCTTTCTGGTTCTACTTCTGAAAGAAATAATCTTTGTGGCAAATTTTATGCAAATGAAATCGGATTATACATTAATGGTTCCATGCAATCCCCTCTTAGATGCTTTTAAAATTTGCTAAGATATCAATTTTGGAGAAACTGGTGAAGCTGAAAATAGGAGGGTTTGGTCCTTTTGGGAATTGAGGAGCTTGAAGATTGTGATCATGGGTTAACACTGAACACGTGTTTTAGTGAAGAAAACAATAATGGATTTAGATAAGATCTTTAAGTATATGAGTAATTTGCTGTATTGATAGCTTGCGGTAAGGTTTATAAAAGTCAAGATTCAATTTTGCGCCTTACGTATCCTTATAAATGTTGTAGTTGTTTATTTTTGTGTCCGGTGAATGTGCTACAGAATTTAGAGCTCATTAGCTATGGCGGAACTCAAAGAACGTCTAATTATGCCAAAACCGGCATCAACTACAAATCTTAAAGAAGTAGTACATAGTCGGCCATCTTCCTCAGGGCGCCAACCTTTTCAAGGCATGGACTTCCTGGGGCTGAAGAAGCGTGGCCAAGGCCTTCGCTCTTGGATTTGTGTTGATACATGTGGGAACTCCCAAGTAATCGAGGTTGACAAGTTCACTATGATGCGCCGCTGTGATCTTCCTGCTCGTGATCTGCGACTGCTCGATCCCTTATTTGTCTACCCCTCAACCATCCTTGGCAGAGAGAAGGCTATTGTTGTAAATTTGGAGCAGATTCGGTGCATCATCACTGCAGATGAGGTGCTGCTTTTGAATTCCCTGGATAGCAATGTGATGCAGTATGTAGTGGAGCTACAGCGAAGATTGACGACTCCGGGAGTAGGTGAAATGTGGCAGTCTGATAGTTCGGATGTCAGCAGAAGGAGAGTAAGCAGGATTTCAGACAACACACATGAGGATAATTCCCCAGACTATTTGCCTTTTGAGTTCAGAGCTCTTGAAGTTGCTCTGGAAGCTGCTTGTACATTTCTTGACTCTCAGGTTAGTAGAAAAGAACATTTCACTTGCCTATCAAGAAAACATACATAGTAACTCATCCTTACTCAATATTCTATGGTTTGTGAATAGTTAGCGAAACATTGGTTTACAGTTATATTCCTTGCTCGGGGTCCGGAAATTTGGACCCTCGCATGGCAAGATATTGGTACCATACTTATTTGATGTATTGGTTTGGGAGACGTGAAGATAATATTTACGGATAATTGTAAAAAGTACCCTAAGATTGCAAATCATAGCCCTCTCTCTGATAATTGCAGAAACAAAAGAGCCATGAACTTGCCATTTTGTTGCACTTTGTGTAAATTTATTTCAAAATGACGATTTTACCATTCAAATTTTAAATTTAAAAAATAGTAAGTAAAAAACAAAAACTCCAAAATTTTCACCTCCTTTAATTTTTATTCTTTGGGCATATGAAGAGGAAGAAAATTAAGGGACATGAAAATTCTGGATTTTTTTGTTTTTTACTTATTATTTTTTAAATGGTAAAATCCTTGTTTTGGAACAAGTTTAACAGTGCAACAAAATGGAAAGTTCAAGGCACTTTTTTGCAATCATCAGGGAAGAGGGCTATGATTTGCCACCTCAGGGTACTTTTTTGCAATTATCCCTAATATTTACCAGCATCCTTATATCTGGTGAACAAGAATATGAATTCGGTTTATGATGCTCAACATATATGCATATAGTTCTGCCTTGACCGTGTACTTTTTCCTTGTGATTTTTCACATTCTTGGCTTGAAGCAATGGCTATTGTTGAAATTGAATAATCTTGATGGCTTAAGCAATGTACTTGCTCATTTAATTTCGGAAATTATTCAAACATAGGCAGCAGAACTTGAAATTGAAGCGTATCCATTACTAGACGAACTTACATCAAAGATTAGTACACTAAACTTGGAACGTGTTCGTCGACTGAAAAGCAGACTTGTTGCCTTGACTCGGAGAGTTCAAAAGGTATTGCTTTACATTAAACTTAATCTTCTAGTATATGAAAGTAAAGGGTTCCATTTCCCATGTGTTATCAGGTTAGGGATGAGATAGAGCAGTTGATGGATGATGATGGGGACATGGCAGAAATGTATCTAAGTGAGAAAAAGAGCAGGATGATGGAGTCAGCCCTGTATAGTGGTGATCAGTCTGCACATGGACCTGATGGTGGATTCTCTGCGTCTGCTCCGGTCTCTCCTGTCTCTTCACCCCCTGACAGCCGCAGGCTCGATAAGACCCTGAGCCTTGCTAGAAGTCGACATGATAGCATGAAGAGCTACGAAAGTGCCACAGAGAATATTGAAGAGCTTGAGATGTTGCTCGAAGCCTACTTTGTCGTTATCGATAGCACCCTCAACAAATTGACCTCGGTATTTACATCTTTCACAACACTCTCTATCCCTTGTCATCGCCTGAATGCAAATGATAAACCCGTTGTTGTTTCAGATGAAGGAATACATAGATGACACAGAAGATTTCATCAACATTCAGTTGGTATGTGCTTGTTTTGTTACCTTGATATGAATATGCCTCCTTCACTTGGTGGAACCTAAAATTAAATAAATAAAACATATTATATTTCATTGGCAGGACAATGTGAGGAACCAACTGATCCAGTTTGAGCTGCTGCTGACAACGGCTACATTTGTTGTAGCTATATTTGGGGTGGTGGCGGGGATCTTTGGGATGAACTTTCCGATCACAATGTTTGATGACCCGGACGCTTTCAGATGGGTGCTTGTAATCACAGGGATATTCGGGATGGTCATCTTTTGTGCATTTGTCTGCTACTTCAAGTACAGAAGGCTCATGCCGCTCTAGATACAGTTGTTCATTGCTTTGCCACTTTAATCAACATGTAGGGCTCAGCTTGACACCCAATTCTTTGAATCCAAGTATGGATTCCAAAACTATGTTGCTAATTCATGGAATGCTTTATAATGAAGTGAACATTTATTAACTTTCTCTAATGGGTCGTTGATTATAAGTTGGAATTCTCTCACACTTATCGTGTGCCCCCTCTCTAGAACTCTCTAGCCATACTCTAAACCTTGGTCATGTTGTCTGTCCTTTTTGTCGTCGCATCACCGTCGTCTGTTTAAATGGGAGCCCTTCTCGCACCTCAACTCACGCCAATGAAGGGACCTCTAATTGTCGGCCTGGTCATGCCTCCATATCCATCAGACAAAGGCATCGGTCCTTTTAAAGTAAGGAGGAAGAGGAAACCAAAGCAATCCAGCCCGTGTCCGCCTCTACCACCGTCTGTCATCGACAATTCCCCCAATATAACCACTACCATCGTTCCCTTCTCCTCGGAGAGAACCTTATCGGCGTCTCTCCTGGAGAAGCCTAAGAGGGGATAGCATGTAAGGGTTGAAACCCTAACTTCTTCTCCAAGAAACTTTTGACGGCGTCCATGTCATCTCTTCTAGACGGTCCTGAGTCTATGAAGAATATGGCTTGGCCGGCCGTTGTGTATCTTGGTCACGATCTCATCACCAATCCACGGTGGTGTCCCAAACCTACCGCAACTGAATCAACAAGGTTCCCTGATGGAACTCAAGAAGTTTCCCTCGGATCCGTCTGATCCATTAATCCGAATCTGATGAATTTTACTTATTCCACATGAATCCACTTATTTGATCACTTTTACGTGTTTTCAAGAAAAAAGATCAATCAATCTTTCAAAGAAAACCTTTTTTTAAGGAAATATTTTACAAAAGTCGAAAAATATGAATCTGTTTAGGAAATATTCTAATTTGTTTCCTTATTGAATTTTGAAAAAAAATCGGTTAGGAATATAATTCTCAGTTTGTTCTCCTTGAATTCTTTAAGAATTCAAATTTGTTTAAAAATTTATAATTACATTTGAAATTAATCTTGAGACCAAGGTGGTTAAAATGTTAGGTGCTAGTCGAACAAGAAAGGATTCTAGGCGCTAGTCAGGGATTGATGGAATTATTATTTTTAAAATTTGTTATATATTATCAAATTTCATATTATATTATATTTAAATATTTAAAAATATATCAAACATTAAATATATAAAAACATAAACATTCTACTAAACTAAAAGTATTATACAATTTTTAAAACAAGACCAATAAGAATAGCTCTATCAACTCAAATAACAAAGACTTGTGCATTTTTTATGTTTTGAAAATAATAAACAAAAATATTAAACTTAAGATTTAATATATGAACAAAGTGTGCTCTACCAAGTCAACTGATATAATTTTGTGGTCTCGCTTAGTTTGTAAAAGACTGGAAGCTGTTTTTTAATTACGAATCCAACCCAACACTTGGCCGATCCGACCAATTAATCTGCTAGTTAGCGATTAATAGGTCGGGTCGATGATTAATCGGCCTATATTTTTCCTAAACGCTCTGAAGCACCCTAAGAGGATAAATCAGGTCGTCAAAACCCATTTCAGCGTCTAGGCGAAGCTTGGACGCCATTAAGCAAAGATTTTTACATCTTGCTTAAGACTGACATCAATCCTCTTAAAAGGAAAATAAAACCTAAATAGAATACATTGATTTATATATATATATGTTCTATCCGGATCGGATGACCCGTTCCAGTTTCGAGAGCCGACCGCCCGCACCAGGGCCGCATACACGACCAATATCTAGAGCTGTCCGACCCGCTGACCGATCCGGCCCATTTGACGCGCGATCTGGACCCGCTTCTCTTTTTTCTGTGTTGGGTTGGCTCCTTAGAGCACTTGCAACACACCGAATCATGCTCTGAATCATGATTCACGACTCGCACCGTTGTGAAAGAAAAAAGTGTACGACTCACGACTCACAAAAACGCGAGTCGCGACTCACAATTGTGGTTCGATGATTCACGAGTCGCGGTCAACCAACCAAAACGCGTCACGTGGCCTTTAAAAAAATGGATTTTGTGGGTCTCCAAAATTTATAAATTTATAGTCATTAGGTTTGTATTGTTCTAAATAATTTATCTAATGTCTTTGATCACAAAAAAATATTGATTTACACTTCGAATCAAGAAAACGAATAAAAACCTAACATTTTGTAAATCTTGATTCTCTTACACGATCTTCACATTGTGATTCACAGCTCAATTTAAATGCGTACAACACAATTCATCTCAGTCATCAGATGATTTGTACATCATGATCGATCATTTTTATTGTACATGCTCTTAAATGTTGGGGCTGAATTTCTTTTCTGTTTGGGCCTAACACAAATAACATACAAAAGCCCAAAGGAAAAATCTAAACTCTTTCAGCGTTAGCCTCCTTTCTTCAACCTCCAGCAACGAAGAAGAAGCTGGCGATTAGAAGAACGAGTTTCAGCTCCAAAACCAGGTAAGTTCCAAAACTTTTCAAACTCTTGCCTTTTGATTCTCTGATTCAAGTTTTCAGTTCGAAAAATACAATTTTCGCCTGTCTTCCAAAATTTTGATATGAGGTTTTGAAACAGAACCGGATTCGGATTTTTTTTTTCACCTTGTAAATAATTTCCCAGATTCCTTTTACACAAAATAGGAATGGGGAAAAGAGAAAAAACATTAAGTTTCGTTTTCAAAAATTTGTAAAGCCAAATTTAATTTACAGAAGCAATGAAATGCACAATTTAGTTGAACAAATAGGAAGTAGCAAATATGTTAAGCATAGGAACCTGCAAAGGAAATCAATTCTTGCGCTTGATTTTTGCTTGAGTTAGTGCTTGTGTGTATAGAGTGTATTCACAGAAAATTCAATGCACCAGTTCAAGTCTGTCACCATTTATGGGTTTTGGCATCAGTTTCATCATAGGCATAGCAAATCAGTTCAAATACTCTTTTAGTGATGAACTCGGTTTTCCATCTTTAACACTTTCTTCCTTTGATTGAAGAATATCCCCTCGTCTCTCTGTCATGAAACTGTTGAATTTAGATGCTACTTGAAATTTAAATCCTCACTGCACCCGAAATAGAACTTTATTCGATTAGTAATTTGGGCTGCTTTCAAAAAAGAAGCTAGTGCTGTGGAATTGAATATGCTCAATTGTTGAACCTCCTTGGTCCTTTGGGAAAGTTGCAAGCCTTTTTGGATTAATGAATCTCCTTGTTGGCATTTCTTTTCTGTCAAGATCTTTTCTTTCTCCAATGTGTAAAAAGCTATTATACAAAAACTGTTGAATTTTAGGTAAATAGATGTCATGTGGGATTTTGATTCCAGTTTCAAACACAGCATAAATCTTGTTCATATTCTTACCTGTTTCGGTTCAATTAACTCATTTGATCCATATCATGTAAATGTCTTATGAGTAGAAACTTCACTGTCTATAGGCTGTATTTTTTGCTTTCTATAGTACAACACTTACTTTCTTCATAAAAATGTTGGTTTACAGGTTTATTGAATTGAATATGGATTCTCAATTCAATGCTGATGGTACTCCCGTGGGCAGTAATCAATCTCTGCCTTTGGTTGAAGTGGCTAATATTTCAACTGTTGTTTCTGTCTGTCTGTGAGGGACTCCACATCTCCCAGCTGAAGCTGTTCCAGACTCCAGACTCTGCTATGGCATTCCTGTAATTTTTAGCTTCATCTTTCTCCTATCTTGCAATCAAGTTTCAGTTTTTATCAGCATTTAGTTTGGAAAATGGTCGTTGTTGTCGGTTCAAATCCTAGAATCAGAGCGACACTAGCCAGGTCTTGTAGCATAGTTGATTTCTTTCGGTTATGTTCTAGGTCTGTTGGTGGGTTTATAGTTCAATCTACTGCGGTAGAGGTTGGTTCTAAACCCACAAACCAATTTTGCGCATACCCTTTAGCTTGTTCAAGGATTTTTGCATTTTTCTCGACTTTCTGTACAGAAAGTTCAAATTTTGGTGCTTACTGCGTGGATAAAGGGAATTCCAATGATGGCAATGATGAGTACGGAGGATTTAGGGAAATGTGTTCTGAAAGTTATAGGGATGTGAAGCTCTCCAGAAGATCAAACGGTCATGGTACAGGATATACCAATTTTGGCGATGGTGTTGAAAATGAAGATTCTGGTGTGGACGAGGGAAGTGGAGGTTGTGATGATTATGTGGTTTTGGATACATTTAACAGAAATCAGCCACAAAAAGAGTATGTTCGATTTGACGAGGGATATGAGGATGAATTGAGACACCCTTTAGTGAGAGAGGTTCGTAGGCTGATTGAACTTAGGTCAGCCTGGAACCCGGAATTGGAGGGAGAATTGAGGAACTTATTAAGAAGCCTAAAGCCTCTACAAGTTTGTGCCGTTTTGCATTCTCTGGATGATAAAGGAGTTGCTCTAAGTTTTTTTTATTGGGCTGCTCGTCAGTATCGCTACCGGCATGATCCAATTGTGTACTATGCCATGTTGGAGGTCCTTAGCAAGTCCAAGCTCTGTATGGGAGCCAAGCGGGTGCTTAGGCTCATGTACAGGAGGGGAATTGAGCGCCGACCTGAAGCTTTTGCTTATGTGATGGTGTCTTGTAGTCGAGCAGGCAGGTTGACTGATGCAATAAAGGTCATGAATTTGATGCAGAAAGCAGGAGTTCAACCCAATTTGTTGACATGTAACACCGCAATTCATGTTTTCATTATGTCGAATAGATTGGACAGAGCATTGAAGTTCTTGGAACGAATGCTTCTTGTTGGAATTACACCTAATGTAGTTACATATAATTGTTTGATAAAGGGATATTGTAATGCGAACCGGGCTGAAGATGCCATTAAGCTGATCGATGAAATGTCTATCAAGGGTTGTTCTCCAGATAAGGTCAGTTACCATACTGTGATGGGCTTTCTTTGTAAAGAGAGAAGAATGGAAACAATCCGGGAGTTAATGGAGAAGATGGTGAAGGGTAGTAATTTACTACCGGACCAGGTTACTTACAACACTCTTATCCACATGCTCGCCGGGCATAACCATGGATATGAGGCTCTTGGATTCATTAGGGAGGCAGAAAAGAAGGGATTTGGCGTTGATAAATTTGGTTACAGTGCCATAGTTCACACATTTTGTAAGGAAGGAAAAATAGATGAAGCTAAGGAGATAGTGAATGAAATGGTTTCCAAGGGCTGTGTCCCTGATGTAGTGACTCATACCACTATTCTCAACGGGTTTTGCCGAGCGGGAAAGATGGATCAAGCTAAAGAGACACTTCAGGAAATGTACAAGCATGGCTGCAAGCCCAACACCGTATCATATACAGCCTTATTAAATGGGCTTTGCCATAGTGGGAGTTCTTCAGAAGCCAGAGAGATGTTGAATATGAGCGAGGAAAACTTCTGGACTCCAAATGCTATCACATATAGTGTTGTGATGCATGGCCTCCGTAAAGAAGGAAAAGTCTCGGAGGCTTGTGATGTTGCAAGAGAGATGGTAAAGAAGGGGTATTTCCCGACCCCGGTAGAAATAAACTTACTACTTCAGTCTCTATGCCAAGAGGGGAAAACAGATGAGGCTAAGAGATATTTGGAGGAGTGCCTGACCAAAGGTTGTGAGGTTAATGTTGTGAACTTCAGTACCGTAATTCATGGGTTTTGTATGAAAGAGGATCTTGAAACTGCTCTTTCGTTGCTGGATGACATGTATCTGATGAACAAGCGGCCCGATACAATCACTTACACAATGCTTATTGATGCACTGGGGAAGAAAGGTCGGATGGAAGAGGCAACAGAGCTTATCATGAAGATGCTACAAAAGGGTTTGATTCCTACTGATGTTATGTACAGAATGGTTATCCATAGATACTGTCAAATGGATAGGGTGGAGGATCTGTTGGAAATATTGGAGAAGATGGTTTCAAGGCACAAGTGCAGAACAATATACAATCAAGTCATAGAGAAGCTTTGCAGTTTAGGGAAGCTTGAGGAGGCTGAGAAGCTACTATGTAAGGTCTTGAGAACAGCTTCACGAACTGATGCTCATACATGTCACATTCTTATGGATTGCTATCTGTCTAAAGCAAAGGCCTTGTCGGCATATAAAGTGGCTTGCCGTATGTTTCACCGAAATCTGATTCCTGATGTGAAGTTATGTGAGAAAGTGAGCAAAAGACTGGTCGGTGAGGGGAAATTGGGTGAGGCAGATAAGCTTATGTTAAGGTTTGTAGAGCGTGGGGTGATTTTACCTCAGAATCAAAGGGAATTTGCAAGGTAGTGATGGTTCATGTATCATGATTCATGAACTGTGATTGCTAAAAATTTCCTTTGATATGCTACCTCTTCTTACTTCTTTAGTTTGGTGCTCTTAATTTTATACTATTCAAGTGATACGAATTGGTGCTAAGTTCCTTTGCTGTGTTTTTTAGACTTGTGAATCAAAAAATACGAACCGGTCCAAGCTTCACTGTGGTAAGAAAAAAAATATTATTTAGGTCCCACCGAGACTTGAACTCGGGTTACTGGATTCAGAGTCCAATGTCCTGACCACTAGACCATGGGACCGCTGTTGTACATCTTATGCTGGGAACTTAATAAATTGAGTTTTAAATTCTGGTTGAAATTGTTTAAATAGTTTTATTTTAGTTATATTATTATGCAAAAAAAAAATGTGGCGACTTCACAAATAACACTTTTTTTTGAAAGAAAGATTCATTAATAAATTAATAAACCTTACAACCCGAAGTCATACCAAACCAAACAAACGTTACATCCACCGATCGTTTTCGAAAATCCGAAAGACGACCAGTGAGATGAATAGCTCTCGAGACGGGCGACACAGCGCCAAGATAACAACTACTACCAGGTCGGTCTTCCTTGTCGGCTCTCCGGAGAGATTCACCGATAAAGAGTCCCGACCGGACATGCCACCAAAAGCAACAGCTACACCTACCGGATATCTGAGATTCCGATAGGGAGTACAAACAAAAACTAAATAAACAACATGCAAAATAAACGACGACAAAATAAACAACAACAACGACCAAGTAACTACTTTCGACCGGTCTCCGATGTGTGAGCGTGAAAACAAGGCGAGGTGGACGGCGTCGACGGATGTAGATCCGATCCGCTAGGGGCTGGTGCACGGGACTGGTCGGGTAAACACGTAAAGCAGGAGCATATCTGAACGGCTTCGACTGCGGTGTTCCGACTGAAGCTGGGTGCAGATCTGAACGTCTGGCCGGGAGGAGAACGTGGCGAAGAAAGTCGATCGGAGGTAGTCGGGTCGTTGTCGTTGGGATTTGACTTCGGAAGGGAGGCGTAGTCCGTCTGTCTTGGTCGTCGCCGGTGAAAGATGACGGAAGGGAGGTATGTTGTGGCTGGAAGATCAGCTGGCCGGGGCTCCAGATCTGGCAGCCGCGAGGGGCGGAGCTGACCATAGGGTGGCAGATCTGGTCATGTGGAGGTGGGGGGAGTCGAAGCTGGCCGCGGAGGGAAGGGTTTCGCCGGAGTAAAGCGGAGGGCCGTGACGGACTGATGGGGGCGAGCCTGGCCGGAGCTGGTCGGTGGAAAAGGCGGGGACTCGAGGACGTTTGAGGGTGGAGGATCCCGACCGACGAGGAAGGGAGAGGGGTGGTCGTGGTGGTCGGAGACGTCGACTGGTGTGGCCGGGGAGAAGGGTCAGGCGGCGGGGAGCAAGGCTTGGCCGGCGGAGCATGGGGAAAGGCCGAGGGCGGCGGCGCGGGGGCCAGATCTGGCCGGAGGGCGGTGGAAAGCGGTGGCGAAAGGGGGCGGTCGGCGGCGGAGGTTGATGACGACGAGAATCCGAGACAGAGACGTACTACAAGCACTACCGAAGCCGAGGGAGGGAAGAGACCCACCGGCACACCTAGTTGTCACTTGAGCCAACATATAAATATATTGTTGAAAGGAAGCATTTCATTATACATGTTTTGGTGCCCTTGAAAATGAAAAAAAAAGCTTTATGTTACAATACATTATCAATGTGTTTTTGAATGAAGCTATTGAAGCTTTTGGTTCAAGAGCATCATAAACTCATCATGTGTGGTCTTAAGCATGGTAGGCAAAGGAAGGTCAAGTCCCCTCTTTACGAGCTGCATGTGCCGTGGCTTTATCCTCTCCTCCAAGCTAAAAGAAAAGTACTGTGGAAACCCTATGATCTCCTCAATCTCGCCCTCCATGTCGACCTTAAAATACTCGAACTTGGGCCTAAAACTGTTGTCTATGCTGTAAGTCAAGAGGGCCGGAGACCTCAAGATCATCCCCACGGCCTCATCCCTAGACAGCACCAGGCCCTCCAAAAAGTCGATCTTGGGCATGAGGGTGTTGTGGACGCTTGAGACGAGCAGGATTGGGTCCTTGTAGGCCAGGGCGTGGAGGTCCTTGAGCCCAAGCCCATTGAGGAAGGCGAGGGCGGGCCTGAGCTGGGCCTCGACGCTGGACACAAGCAGCCTGGGGCACTTGTTGATGACCCTCCTGAAGCTGTGGTCAGGGACATTGAGGTCGTGCGAGAGGAAGGCGAAGACAGGGTCGAGGTCGGATCCGATGTCGGAGGTGAGGATTTTAGGGCACATGCCGAGGATTCTGGGGAGGTCCTTGTGGTGGAGGCCTTTGGAGAGGAGGAAGTGGATGGTGGATTGGAGGGAGTGGGAGGTGGTGCTGTGGAGGGATGGGTTTTGGGACAGTGCCTTGTGTGCGTCGACGCCTATGATTTCAAGGCACATGATCTTGTCTCTGATTTGGGAGGCATTGGTGAGGAGTGGTACTGGTACTTGTGGGTGTTTTTGGAGGAGGGTTTTGGGTTTTGCTGATAAGAGGGTGTTTGGCTGCTGGGAATTTGAGGGAATCTGGTGAGAAAAGCAGGGAGAGTGAAATGCTGCGGCAGCTCTTGTTGGCATGGTTTCTCTCTGGTTGGAGCTTGGAGCTTGGAACTGAAGGAGATGATGTGTATTGCTATTTCGATGATGTTGAGACTTTTATCCCATTAGTGGCATGTGTTTATTTGCTTCGATTCTATTGGCTCTAGTTGGATTTTCTGGCTCAAGGATAAGAATACTGGTTACTTTTACAGCCTTCCACTTCCACAAATATTATTTATAATTTTGTCTTCCAATAATAGTTCTGAAGGTAGTTCAAGTTTTTTTTTCTTAGACAAATAAAGAAAAATATTATTTTAATCTAAATCTAGCCCACCACCCAATTTTGTTAGAGCACCTGCAGCGCGCGCACCACATGCCCAGACCACGACTTGCGACTCCGAAATAGTGAGTCGTTGGTTTGCGAGTCGCGAGTCACAACCGGCCAGTCACAACTGCTACGTGTCCAACAGAGAGAAATTTTCGGACCGTTTTTTCCTTTTTTAAATACAACCCTTTTCTCTCTACGAAACAATGAAACCCCTCAAACCCTACCTTTTCCTAGTCGTCGCCCTTCTTTTTCCCTCCGCTGGTGACGCCTCTGGCTCTGATCAAGGTTGTCGCCGGCAAAGGCCAGCCCTACTCCCTTCTTCTTCTTCCCCTTTACTTCCCTCTTGCTTTGCATCTCGTTTCCTTTCTGTTTCCCATCCAAACACTTGATCTCGAACTTCCTGCCGCCTCCTTCCCTCTCCCTGGCTTCAACCTCCGTCTTTGACATGGTGTTGTCAGTGATAACTTCTTCGTCTTTTCCCTCCCTCGCCCCTTCTCCCCCATTCTTCACTTCTCACTTTCGGTGGTCTTCTCCTCTTCTCCATACATTTGCTACTTTCCGGCCGGCTTCAACTCCATCTCAGGCGTATAGGTTTGGATCTATAGTGGGACTCTTTCCCTGGTCCGTTTTGGTCGTGTATTGGGTTGGATTCACTTCCCTGCTCGGTTGTGGGACGAGTTATCTTCCTTGTGGCTTCGAGTCGTTCGGTATTTCTTGCTCCAACCTCACGGGTACTCCTTGTTTTCGGACTCTACGATTCTGAGGCTCGTTGGTTCTCCTTCAAGTGGTTTAAGCCATGTTAGGCTTTGTTCGGGGGTAGTTGTGGGTAGAGACTAGCGGTACTACTCGTCTTCCGAGGCTGTGAGGTCGTGCTGGGCTGTTTTCGGTATTCATGGTACTGCTGTTTGAGTTGTTAGTATGACTGCTTGAGGTGAGGTTGGCTTGTATTCACGGTTGTAAAAGTCCCCGCCTAGGCCCCCGCCTAGTCCGCCTAGGCCCCAAAATCTGTAAAAAGCCCGACTCGCCGCCCCGCCTAGGCCCCAAAATCTAAAAACAACCCGACCCGTCGTCTCGTCCGATTCGTCGAAAACTTAGGACTCTAATTTGTGAAATTGGACATTTGAAAAAGAGATGGAAAGTTAAGAGAGACAATATGTTTGTAATGGTCTTGAATTTCTTGATAAAAAGAATATGAGAGGTGTCCCTCTTTGGTGGTTTGTCATTATAATTTAGATTTTTATTAAAATAAAGAGTAAAATAAAAATGAGAGCATTATTTGGTTTACTTTTTTTGTATTTTGATACTTGATATTTTTTATAGTATATATTTTGATTTTTTTTAGTACATTTGTGTAATATATATTTATTAATAATTAAAAATATTAAAAAATTAAATCCGCCTAGGCCCCGACTAGTCCCCGCCTAACGCCTAGGGGTCCTCACCGCCCGACTATCGCCTAGCGCCATTTACAACCATACTTGTATTCCTTAATTTCAGCCTAAAGTAGTGGTTCCCCGCTTGTTCCTTAATCGTTGTATGTTTGTTGCTCGCCTATTTCCTTCCATTCTGGTGGTTTGGACCCGCCGGTTTGTAGGTGGTGGCCGTCGGCGGGTGTTTCGATTTTGTGTCGTTGGTCGAGGACTTCATACTTCGATTTTAGGTTCAGTGTTTCTATGGATTTGTCCACTGGATCTGTCTATACCCTTTGCGGTGTTGGTCGCCGGTTTGTTAGGGTTTGGTCTATTTTCGTTAAGAGATGGACGCCCTGATGAGTCAGGGGTAATCATAATGTAGGTCAGTGATTTGGGCATTTACAAGTTATTTATGCACTTCAAGGTTGGAAAATCTACGTATCAGACCGTCATTGTTTTCTCGAGCTTCATGGTCATAAAATCAGGGTTCTAGACTTCTCTAGTTGTTTTATGTGTTAGTTTGCTTATCGTTATTATCTGGCTTTTAGGTCGCATCGGTTTTCCCCTTGCTGGGTTGTGGTCTTCATGTTAGATAAACCTAGGTATTAGACCTGTTGGTTTTTTGGTGTTTCGTGTTTGTTTTGGTTTACCCCTATATGTATGCTGATTGTTTATAACTGGTTTTTAGACCTGTTTCGGTTTATTCCCTTGGTCGGTTATTATTTGGTTCGAGGCTGTGTCTTTTTGACCAGTGCTCTTGTTTGTAATTTGTTATTAGGGTTCGCCCTTATCCTTCGGCTTCACTTTGAAGCCGTTGAATTTTATAAATAAAAAATTGTTGATAAAAAAAATTAAATCAAATACAAACTTACTACAAAAAGTATTTTTTTCTCCACCCATTATTTTTTTTGAGCGAAAGTTGCAATATTATTAATCAAAAGCCAATTACATTACTGTGCGTCGAGGAACAAACTCCCCAACCACGATGAAAAGGACAGATTGGATGAGAAATGGTTCTCTGATCCGTGTAGTACCATAACCATCACAAGCGGTATTTTGATACCGCATGGGCAAAGACAAAATACGAAGAGGGGGGAGGGGTATCGGGGATCCCGATGGACCACAACAGTAATGGTGATGGTGGGAGGCAAAACATCGTCTTGGGACCCCTCCCTAGGCCAGTCCCCGATGCTCATCTGGCCTCTCATTCCTCCTGACGGGATGCTTTCCCGCCCTGACCTGATCCTCCCGAGGAGCTCCAGCTGCTGATCTCTTGAGCGCTCTAGTACTCTCTCCAACTCCAGCAGGACCAGGAAGCCCAACAACTTTTTCTCCCGAGCCCTCACAAGCTCCCCCGCTCATCTGTCTAGAGGGTGGTGGAGAGGGCACTAGTGCCGAGATAATTAGGGACTGAGCAGGGGCAACTCTGGTAGGATCCTAAGGCCCCGGACTAGAAGGCATAAAGATCCGAGGGGGCTTATTCAGAGCCAAGGGGCCTTTCGGCACGAAGCCCGGTGGAGCAGACGAACAATCACTCTCCCTCAATCGGTTGCATAGGCTTTGACCTGCTTCTCCCTCTAATACTCCAGCAAGGAGGATTCAAACCTCGGGGAGCCTTTGACCGCCCACTTACATTCCTTCAAGACATGGCCGAGCTGGCCACAATTGTAGTAGAAGCTTGGAAGCTTTGAGTATGTGAGTTCCACATGGATCGGCTCAGTGAACTCTTTAAACCGAAGGACCATTACCCTACGCAGTGGCCTCTCATGGAGGTGCCAGAACCAGACTTTGACAGTGCCGCCCTACACATGCCTCACTAGTCACATGGTACATCCACACACACTCCCAGCGCGTCCCCGATGTAATTACCCGTTTCCCGCTTCTACACCAGGGGCGGTAGACCCTTTGCATGTGCCCAAAATTGCACTCGGTCGAGAATTGGCATCTCCCGAGCACACGGATCCAAGTCACCCAGCAATAAGGCTCGTCCATCAAAGAACCAAGGCTCGTTGCCTCGGACCCACGACCGAGCCTCAAGGGACCGGAAGTAGAATCCAAACAACCTCGGCCCTAGGTCTTTGACAACGAGACCCTCAGCAGCCTTCCCCTGCACGTTGGTAATGATACGCAAGAGTGTCTCCTTGCCGGGAGTGTTTGGGGACCACAGCCTCCCGAACATCCCCCATTGTTGGTGAGCAATGGTCATCGATGTCGCTCGAGAGGACGGAACCACCACTTCGACCTCTTCCAAAGAGCAGGATGATAACCCGTCGTGAAGACCCGCCAGGGAAGCTTGAAGATCCGAGACCAAGTCGGTCGGAGCAAATTCCTCCGTATCCAAATGCCTCGACCAGTCTCGCGTCATCCCTTCTGGAATAGTGAAACACACCGAGATGATCGGGATCCTGCCCTGATCGGGAAGGTAACACCCTAACCCTAAAGTCATCACCGTCGTCTAAGGAACCTCTTTCATGGCTGCCTTCCCCTTCGTTGGGTCTCGTTACAGCGGCGTTACCCTACTAGGGCTAGAGCCCGAGGCACCAACGACAGTAGTCACTACCTTATCCCATGTATCCTTAGTGGTGTAAACCATGACAATGTCGTGACATGAGGGAGAAGGAACCCTAGAGAAGGTTGGAGGGGAACCGGTTGTCGACAGAACCCTAGGACCCGCGCTGCCTTGTAAAGGAGGAGCAAGAGCGAGTTCATGACTATTTTGGGGGGCAACAAACTAGGGTTCGGAGGGGGTAGAGCGAGGAGGCCGTTTCGTGGAGAAGAAGCCACCGAGGGGCAGCGTGAAGGTCTCCCTCGTCTCAGTTTTATGATCGAATTCGAAGAGGCTGATCCTAATGAGAAGGAGACCTCATCTAAGATGGAATCCTAAAGGAGGGAGATTCGGCGTCGGCAGCACGAGCGGAGATGAAGAGGGATCCGGGAGCAGTTTGGGCTTTCGTCGACATTGGCTCTTGTCTCCAGCACCGGGAGCGGGTTGTAGAGGTCAAGGTAACGCAAGGGGAGCAACGGCGCTAGCCACAAGCGGAGCCACATCAGAGAGCATGTCAGCAGTGGGGGTAGAGGAGAGCACCGTAGATTTCGCGCGGCTAGGGCTAGGAGGGGATCTCAAAAATTAAGAGAGAGAGAGAAAATTTGGAACTCTTTTAAGAGTGGACAATTGATTCACCCACCCATTATATTACTAATTAATTTTATCGATTTTATCAATTTTATTAGTATTTAATGTTTTTAATCAGAATTAAATAAATTCAGCAAGCGAATAATTAATTATCCAGTCAACATCCACTCAGCATCTCTACGAATCATGATTCTCATACATGATTCTCAAGATGTGATTCCACTCAGTTTAAGAAGCGTGCATTAAAATTCATCTCAGTCACCACATGATTCTCAAGATATGATTCACATATATGATCCTTTCCATTGTACATGCTTTAGAGCATGTACAGTAAGAGGATCACATGTGGAGATCATGATACGTGAATCATATGCTGATTGAGATGATTTATGATGTGCGTCCCTGAAACTGAACTGAGTTCCACGGTGAGGGGATCACATATGGGGATCATGATTTGCAGGGGTGTTGAGTGGAGGCTAATTAGATAATTAATTATTCTTTTGTTGAATGTATTAAATTCATATTTTAAACAGTAATCACTAAATAAAATTGATAAAATAATGAAAAATAAATCAATTAACTAAAATGAAAAATAAAGTTAAACTTGTAATTTAAAAAATATATATTACATCAATTAATTAAAAAAAACATTTTATTTGAGATTTTCAATATGAGCCGGAATCTTCTCACATTGTGCGTACATCAAACACATCATTTTGCATGCAATACCAGTTGTTCCTCGTCAAAGTCTGACGTGTCCTTGATATGAAACTCTTTGTATTCAGTGTAGTACTTTTCGAATTTATCGACTAGTATGAGAATGAGTTTGGCCTTCTCTATCTTCACTTCCTCCATTTGGGTAATGGAGTCTAATTGGCCTTGCACACCCTTCCTCTTCGCAACCTTTTGGCCCATCGGAACTCTTATACATTCCGAGGGGCACATGGGGTACTACCTCCCTCGAACGGATCAGACGATCCCCCACCAGGTTGGGACTCACCACCGAGAGCTGTAACATGTTCATCGTCGGTGGGAAGTGAAGTGGGTGGGGTTGAGTTGTAATTACCAGCCTCATCCAATCTTTTTCGTACAAACCCCGACCGTGCCTTCCTCTTCCCAGAACTTGTCTTCTAATTCCAACGACTCGATCCAATAGTCGAGGTTTAAATGCTTCGGCTCGTGTTCCTTTGCTGTGTTTCGGTAAATATTTCTAGAAGAGGATGATGTAGACGACATCTAGGTGTTTCTACCGCCGGAGACGTGTTGTGGATGGTATTGGGGGGCCTAGGGATAGCCGTAGTAGTTGATAGATGAGTTGTAAGGCGGGGGTTGAAAGGTGATGGTCGGAATGTCCCAGGGTTGGGTGTTGATTGGAATGTACCCGGGTTGGATTGTGGTTGAAACATACCTGAGTTGGAATGCATTTAACATCATAAATAATAATAACATTATATCTATATATATTTTAAAATGATTTTGACAACATAATATAATTTTGAAAAAAAATAATTAATGAAATTAAAGACGATGTTGTTGGAATGTACCTGGGTTCCAATGTTGTTGCATGAATGCATTGAAAGCGGCATGATCCCAAGAACCGGCAACTGGGTTGAAAGGCGGAGGGTTGCCCGATGTGTTCAACATCTATTGAAATCCATCTGCTAGAGATGTGTTGACATGATCATCTAATGTGCCTGACGTGTAGTCTTGGTTGTCCGGTGAGGACGGCGGTTGGGTCGAAAGTCTACATCATTTGCTACAAAAAGGTATTCAGTCTGGGATGTTTTCTGGTGTCAGATATAATCCGTTGGGGTCTGAGATCTCTCATATGCAAGTTGCAGATGATACTCTCATTTTCATTGAATCTGGTTTACAAGAGACTACCAATCTCAAACATACTCTCATATGCTTCCAACAAGTTACATGTTTGAAAATCAACTTTCAGAAGTCTAAAGTCCTTGACCTAAATCCTAATTCAGTTACTCAGGCTAAGATTACTGATATCTTGGACTTCTTAGAGACGAAATTACCCTTTGACTACCTTAGTTTTCAATTGGGGGCCAATCCAAGGTTGAAAAAGACTTGAGAGCCAATAGTGAATAAATTCAAAAAGAAGTTGAGCCTGTGGCAGGCTACACAGTGGCCCTTTGAGGGAAGAATCAATCTCATCAAGTCTTCCCTTACCTCACTTCCTTTGCATTACATGTCCCTATAAGGGGCGGAACCAGGTACAACTTGGAACACCCTAACATATGAGAATGTGGTGTAGTGGTAAAAAACTTTATAATATTTACAAGGGAATATAAGTTCGATTCACCATGGGAACACCTTGAATTATTTTTTTGCTTCTTCTTTGGCCACCCCTAATTTTTTTTCTCTATTTGGCTACCCCTAAAGTTTTTTTCTGGTTCTGCCCCTGGTCCCTATACAAAGCCCTCAAGGGTGTCATTAAGGAGATAGAAAGATGGAAAATAAGATTTCTATGGAATGGGGCTATCAGTAAGAAATTTTTGCACTAAGTGAGGTGGAATCTCATTTGCAGGCTTAAATTGTCTGGAGGGTTGGAAATCAAAGATCTCCACATCATGAACAAAGCACTATTGGCTAGATGATGATGGAGATTAGCATTAGAGAATGACTCCTTATGAAAACAACTTCTATGCTCGAAGTATCATTGGGATGCATCAACCTAAGACTTATCTAATTTGATGTTACATAATGGTTTGAGCTTTTCTCACATATTTGATTATTGCAGTCCTCTTCTAACTTTGCTAATATTTTTGGGATTGTGGGACTTCAATGGACTATGATTTCTCGTAATAGAGTTGTTTTTGGGAGGACATTTGGATCTCAGACACTCCTCTTAAACATAGATTTCAGAGGTTATACCATCTCAACACACAAAAATCTACACTTGTTTTACATTTATATTCTGGTGAGGATTGGATTCTACACTTCAGAAGACATTTGAGGGGTTGGGAGAAGAGACAGTTTTTTCCTTCTAAGTCAACTTCTTAATAATTTTCAGTGTCTTGTTCTTGGTGATTACAAGGTGACCTGGATCATTGATGATGAAGGTTTTAGTGTTAAGAAAATGTATCAGGCACTAGATGAGCCTGCAGACTTGACTCTCCAATGGTATTCTCTTCTTTGGGCCCCTATTCTCCCTCCCAAAATAGCTGCATTTGCTTGGTTATTATGTATTCAGGCAGTCCCGATTTTTTTTGGCAGAGGACTATACTCAAATGACATATGATGTCCTCTTTGTCGTGAGGAACCTGAGGAGTTGGATCACTTATTTATTGGGTGCAGAGTGTCTTGGATTATTTGGACCTCTTGCTTATAATGTTGGAGATTATCTACAGCTTGCTGTGACTCCATCAAAGACTGGTTTATTGGCTGGAAGCATCTTCATCCATCAAGGTTCAAAAAACACTGGTCTTTGTTAGCATCAATTGTTATATGGAGGATCATCTGGTTGTGCAGGAACAAAGTGATATTCAACAATATCTAATCTTATTCTCTGTAACTTCAGGAGTACCCTTTTGGGAGGTTGTTTCAATTTGGTGTTCTTGGTTGGAATTGTTTTAGTGCAAGTTTAGGGGGGTTATTATTTTGGTTACTCAGCCTTACTGATTTTATTCTAGGTTTCAATGTGTTGGTCTGTGAAGAACGGGACAGACTCTTTCATTTGCTGCATTGGTGAGACTTTGTTTTTAGATTCAGAGAGTCTTAGTTTCCAATTAGGCTATATTCCTTCAGTTGATTGGGGGATTGTTTCATAGTAATGGTGGTCCAATTTCCTAAGTGAGTTAGGGGTTCAGTTTTTTTGGTTCTGTTGATCTAATATTTATTTTTTTGAGCCACGAGAATTGGGGTGGGTAGGCTTTTGTAAAGTCCAGTCGGGTTCCTTGCTTCTCAAGGCATTGCTTGTGTAGGCTTGGGGTTGGTTTCCTTCCAAGACAATGGTTTTGTTGTCTTTGTACATGAGGTTTATTTCGTAGTGTTATGGATCAATTGGGGTCTCTTTAAGTTGTATCTTACTTGAGGGTATTGCCATTGACCTTGACTTTGTTCTTTTTTTCAAAAGCTTGGTTTACAAAAAAATAAAACAACCGAGCAAATAAAAACTATGAGAATCACTCGGTTATTTTAAAATCATTGTGCATTGAACTTAACAATCACAATCACTACAAGAACACATGTTACACACATTTGCATATAATAGTAAGGGACGAAATTTGCAACACTACTAAACCAAATTTGAATCACGTTTATTTTGAATATTATATGTAAGAACCGCTCCCGGTCGATCCCGGTCGAACCGTTGACTTTTAAGACAAGTTTGACTTTCTACCGGAAAAGTCAACCGATGACTCAGGAGGTCACTCGGGGCTTTTCCGATGCCCAAAAAACTTAGCCTTCATCACAGTTGGCTTAATTGGGCTGTTTCCTTTCGTTTTAGTATAATATTGGGGAAGTCAACTGTGATCAAAATTGGACTTTTTATCGACTAAGAGCTAGTTAATTATTGTGCTGGATTTTAATTTGGAGATTTGTGGTCCCTACTTGGACACTTGTCCATAAAGCATTATAGGAGAGGAAATGAGTGGTCTTGGACCATTATACCCTCCTAAGGACCTTTAAAGGGAAAAATATCAAGA